>CM022300.1:430179896-431485521 GCA_011799875.1 Thinopyrum elongatum
CCTTCGGGAGGACTCACAGAACTCGGACCGTCACTTGGATAGCCCTTCGGGAGGCACTCTCGAAACAGCCCCTTGGGCACAAAGATCGAAACTATGACTTCTCTACGGGGTTGCACACGTACGGTGTCATCTATCCGGCAGGGCTTCGCCGTCAAGAACTAGTTCCCACCGAAACCTAGACAGCCTTTCGGCTCTACGAAACTCTTTTCGTGGGAGGGAGAGAAGAAGCCAGATAATGCATGGCATGTGTATGAGAGCAAGGGATGAGTTTTGGGCAGCCTACTCACCTCCTATTTATAGGAAAGCCAAGGGGCAAAATTGGCATACAAAAGTACCAAAGTGCCCCCACTTTATGTCATGCATAAAAGAATAAAAGGCAAAAAGGTGTGCCATGTGGAGCTCCATGGAGGAGCACCACAATGGCCGGCCACCCTCATGGGAGTCCCCCCCCCCCCAAGGGGGCTTCCTTAGTGCCTAAGGCATTCTAGAAGCCTTTTGGGAAAATCCCAAAAGGTGCTTTCCAAAAATATCCAAAAAGCACTTTCACTATTCATGACGACATTTTTCAGCGTCCATTCGAACTGAAAATATTTATGTGGGCTTAGAACATTTCCAGTACCCACTAAAATAATTTTCAACGCATTCCGAAACAATTCCAGATTAGTGATTTTCATCTGCGAAAAGCAAACAAAGCGGTTCCGGCAGCTCCGGAACATTTCCAATTTTTCTTCCGGAAAAAACCCAGAAGTTTCCATAATGATTCTGGCACCCTCCAAGAATTTCCAGACATGTGCCGAAACCAATTTGACTTAATGGTATACCCTGAAACAACTTTTCAGTTTTACCGAAACTATTCCGGTGTTCTCTCTCCGGAACTCTTCCGCTGTCTCCGAAACTTTTCCGGTGACTTTCTCTCAGACTCCTTGTCTAGCATTCAGTAGATAGATGACCCTTAAGCGTGTGACCCTATAGGTTCGGTGAAGTATAGGCATGACCCGGAACCCCTTCCGATCAATGATCAACATCGGAGCTGTGGACACCCATATTGACCCCTATACCCACACGAATGAATATTCGAGTGAACCTCTAGTTGCCGTGTGCTATTCCTGTTGCTTCGCGATATGTTACAAATACCCGAACTAAGACATGTTGGCATCCCCGTGGATCAACAACTTGTCCACTATGCCAGTTACCTCGTTACCGGTATTGTTCTCTTTCCTTGTTCCCGTGTTCCGGCATCCCCGTGATCAAATCACAAAGTGTCTGGCCAGACGATTATGGATACCGTAACACCGAGAGGGCCTAGAGATATCTCTCCGTCGTTGGAGGAGCAAATCCCAATCTTGAGCTATCAAGTTACTTGACATACTTTTTCATGAACCCGTAAGCCGTTGTAATAGCCACCCATTTACGGATGACGTTTAACAAACTATAAAGTTCATGAAGCAAGCATGAAGAAACTCAATACTCTCATGGTCTAAGGAATCATGCAAACGTAAACCATCTCTGTGCTATTAACCATTAATTTGTGACGAATGTATCTCATAGCATAACATTAATCCGGGTCGATTCAACACAAATGTTCTACCAACATTGTGCCCTCAAAGTTGTTGGCATAGACATTCCCATGATCAGGAAAATAGAACCATCATGCAACACTTGAGCTAGTCTTAGACGCCAGACTAGGAATACATTTTACTGTTTATTAGTCCACACGTGCATATGAGTCTTCCTCTGAGCCTCGTGGTTATTGCAGACTCGAGAACCATAGCAGTTATAGCATGGAACATAAACATAATTATGAACAGGGAGATAATTAATAACATTTATTATTGCCTCTAGGCCATATCTCCTACAAAGTGATACATCTCCGTCGTATCTATAATTTTTGATTGTTCCATGCCAATATTATACAACTTTTACATACTTTTGGCAACTTTTTATACTATTTTTGGGACTAACATATTGATCCAGTGCCCAGTGCCAGTTCCTGTTTGTTGCATGTTTTTTTGTTTCGCAGAAAATCCATATCAAACGGAGTCCTAATAGGATAAAAACTTACGGAGATTTTTTTTGGAATATATGTGATTTTTGGGAAAAAGAATCAACACGAGACGATGCCCGAGGGGGCCACAAGGACGGGGGGCGCACCCCAAGGGTTAGGGCGTGCCCTGGACCCTTGTGGTCACCTCGTAAGGCGGTTGGTGCCCTTCTTCGGCCGCAAGAAAGCTAATATCCGGATAAAAATCGTGTTGAAATTTCAGCCCAATCGGAGGTACGGATCTCCGGGAATTTAAGAAACGGTGTAATGCCAGAATCTGGGAGCGCAGAAACAGAAGGAAACAGAGAGAGAGATCCAATCTCGGAGGGGCTCTCGCCCCTCCACCGCCATTGAGACCATGGACCAGAGGGGAAGCCCTTCTCCCATCTAGGGGGAAGGTCAAGGAAGAATAAGAAGAAGGGGGGCTCTCTCCCCCTCTCTCCCAATGGCGCCAGAACACCGTCGGGGTCATCATCGTGACGGCGATCTACACCAACAACTTCGCCGCCGTCATCACCAACTCTCTCCCCCTCTATGCAGCGGTGTAACACCTCTTATCCCCACTGTAATCTCTACTTAAACATGGTGCTCAACATTATATATTATTTCCCAATGATGTATGGCTATCCTATGATGTTTGAGGAGATCCGTTTTGTCCTATGGGTTAATTGATGATCGTGATTGGTTTGAGTTGCATGTTTTATTATTGGTGCTGTCCTATGGTGCTCTCCGTGTCGTGCAAGTGTGAGGGATCCCCGCTGTAGGGTTTGCAATATGTTCATGATTCGCTTATGGTGGGTGGCGTGAGTGACAGAAGCACAGACCCGAGTAAGTAGGTTGTTTGCGTATGGGAGTAAAGAGGACTTGATACCTTATAATGCTATGGTTGGGTTTTACCTTAATGATCTTTAGTAGTTACGGATGTTTGCTAGAGTTCCAATCATAAGTGCATATGATCCAAGAAGAGAAAGTATGTTAGCTTATGCCTCTCCCTCATATAAAATTGCAATAACGATTACCGGTCTAGTTATCGGTTGCCTAGGGACAAATAACTTTCTTGTGACAAAAAGCTCTCTACTAAAACTAAGGGCGTGTTCTGAACCTCTCTAACTTCTCAAAAGTCCACAAATCAAGTTTCTTGAGCTAGCTTCTCACTTCACCTGGCTATTCTGATGTGCTCGGCTTGCTTGGTAGCTTCTCCCAGCCATTCCGATGCGTGCGGGCGGGTTGTTGCGGGGAACAGGAGCCACGCGAGCTGTGCGAATCGTTTTTCATGACTTGGCGGTGGCATCCTCGCTGTAAATACGCTGGACTCCTCGCTTCTCCGGTTCGTGAAGCTGGCAAAAGGCTGCTTCAATATTTTGCACTAGAGGCCCACAGCGCTTCGCGAAGCCCACTCCGCGGAGCTCAGACGTTCGGTCTAGCTTCGCTCGCGGAGTTGGAGAAGCCTGGAGCGGGAGGAGTTCAGAACACACCCTAACTTAGTTGTTTCTTTATCTAAACAGCCCCTAGATTTTATTTACGTGCTCTTTATTATCTTGCAAACCTATCCTATCACACCTACAAAGTACTTCTAGTTTCATACTTGTTCTAGGTAAAGCGAACGTTAAGCGTGCGTAGAGTTGTCTCGGTGGTCGATAGAACTTGAGGGAATATTTGTTCTACCTTTAGCTCCTCGTTGGGTTTGACACTCTTATTTATCGAGAGAGGCTACAACTGATCCCCTATACTTGTGGGTTATCAAGAACTTTTTCTGGCGCCGTTGCCGGGGAGCAATAGCGTGGGGTGAATATTCTCGTGTGTGCTTGTTTGCTTTATCACTAAGTAGATTTTATTTGTTGTTCTAAGTTGTTCTATATCTTTAGTTATGGATATGGAACACGAAATACCAAAAAAATTAGGTGTACTTGCTACTCATGGAGATGGGGAATCTCCTAAAACCCTTGATGCTCATTATGTGAAAGATATTGTGTACTACTTTAATAATCCTGAGAAAACCCCATTCAATTATATAATGGGAGACATGTTGGATCAACGTGAATACTTTAGGGATTATCGCTTGACTCAAAAAGGGAAATTATTATGGGATCAAATTCATATGTTGCATTGGTATGCACGGAATTTATGCTTGAGATATGATTATACTTGTTGCTCTAGGATGAAGGCTCCACACCTTCCCTTTTCATGTAAATTTAATGATAATAAAACCTTGGCTTCTTATGCTAATGGTATATATGATTACTATGATGTGGAACGAATAGAAAAATTTGTTGCTTTTAAGGGTGCTTATGAAATTGAATCTTTGTTTGAAAAGTATGAAGCTTTTGTTGATGATGTTTATAGACCTGAAAATTTTGCTATACTTAAATATTGCTATGAGAATTATGAATTCATAATTCCGATATTGATGCGTTTATTGAGAAAGTCTCCACTGTCCAAGAAGAGACTAATATTTTGCAGGAAACTATGGAAGAAGAAATTGATGACACTGTGAGCTCATTAGATGAAAAAGATGATGAGGAGAGTGAAGAACAAAAGGAGGAAGAGCGGATTGATCACCCATTCCCACCTTCTAATGAGAGTAACTCTTCAACTCATACATTGTTTAATTTCCCTTCGTGCATACCGAAGGATGATTGCTATGATAATTGCTATGATGCCTTGGATTTGTTTGAAATATCCCTTTTTGATGAAATTGATGGTTGCTATGTTTGTGGCCATGATGCCAATATGAATTATGCTTATGGAGATGAACTTGCTATAGTTTCTTATGTTAAGAATGAAATTGTTTCTATTGCACCGACGCATGATAGTCCTATTATCTTTTTGAATTCTCCCAACTACACTATATCGGAGAAGTTTGCGCTTATTAAGGACTATATTAATGGGTTGCGTTCTACTATTGCACATGATGATTTTGATAAATATAATATGCATGTGCTTTCTGCTCCTACTTGCAATTATTATGAGAGAGGAACTACATCTCCGCCTCTCTATGTTTCCAATACGATAAAATTGCAAGAAACTGTTTATACTATGCATTGGCCTTTACTTTGTGTGCATGAATTGTTCTTTTATGATATGCCAATGCATAGGAAGAGAGTTAGACTTTGTTTTTGCATGATATATATTACTTTGTGCTCACTACTAAATTACAAATCATTGTTAATTAAAATTGGCTTTGATATACCTTGGGATCTGGGTGGATCCATTACTTGAGCACTATATGCCTAGCTTAATGGCTTTAAAGAAAGCACTGCCAGGGAGACAACCCAGAAGTTTTAGAGAGTCATTTATTTCTGTTGAGTGCTTTTAATATAGTTTAAAAAAAATAAAGAGGGGAACCTAAAACTTTTTCAAAAGGAAAAGTGAAAGTGAGAGAGACGAGCATTGTTAAAGTGGGAGCATGCCTTGAACTTTGTTCATGCCCATGGAAACTTTGTGAATCTTAATTACAGAAAGTTTTCAACAAAAATAATTATCACCTTGTATAAATTCATTGTATTATAAAAATAATGTGCCAAGATTTGCCTTTAGGATGATTAGATTGCTTGTTTGGTTTGTGCGGTGCAAAAACAGAAACTTTGGTTGTAGTGCGTGATTTTACATTTTTTACTGGAAAGTCAAACGCTTCTGAAACTTTTTGCACAGTACTTCTATACAATTTTTTTTACTTTTTTCTAATTTTTTAGAATTTTTGGAGTTACAGAAGTATGGTAGATTTTCAGATTGCTACAGACTGTCCTGTTTTTGACAGATTCTGTTTTTTATGCATTGTTTTGCTCGTTTTGATGAAACTATCGATTGTTCGGTGGTATAAGCCATGGAAAAGTTATAATACAGTAGCAACAATGCAAAAATAAAATATGAATGAGTTTGCAACAGTACTTAAAGTGGTGATATGTTTTATTATACTAACGGATCTCACGAGGGTTTTGTTAAGTTTTGTGTGATTGAAGTTTTCAAGTTTTGGGTGAGATCACGATGGATGAAGGAATAAGGAGTGGCAAGAGCCTAAGCTTGGGGATGCCCGAGGCACCCCAAGGTAATATTCAAGGACTGCTTGGGGATGCCCCGGAAGGCATCCCCTCTTTCTTCTAACGATCATCGGTAATTTTACTTGCAGCTATATTTTTATTCGTCACACGATATGCGTAAATCTTGGAGCGTCGTGTGCTTTTTATTTTTCTTTTAATAATACACCATGCTGGTATGAGATAGTCCTTGGTTGATTTATAGAATGCTTCATGCACTTCACTTATATCTTTTGAGTATGGCTTTATAGAATGCTTCATGTGCTTCACTTATATCATTTGAAGTTTGGATTGCCTGTTTCTCTACACATAAAAAACCGCCATTTGTAGAATGCTCTTTTGCTTCACTTATATTTGTTAGAGCGTGGGCATATCTTTTGTAGAAATAATTAAACACTCATGCTTCGCTTATATCTATTTAGAGAGTTGACAGGAATTGGTCATTCACATGGTTAGTCGTAAAATCCTACATAAAACTTGTAGATCACTGAATATGATATGTTTGATTCCTTGCAATAGTTTTGCGATATAAAGATGGTGATATTAGAGTCATGCTAGTGGGTAATTGTGGATTGTAGAAATACTTGTGTTGAAGTTTGTGATTCCCGTAGCATGCATGTATGGTGAACCATTATGTAATGAAGTTGGAGCATGAGGCATTTATTGATTGTCTTCCTTATGAGTGGCGGTCGAGGATGAGCGATGGTCTTTTCCTACCAATCTATCCCCCTAGGAGCATGCGCATAGTACTTTGTTTCAATGACTAATAGATTTTTGCAATAAGTATGTGAGTTCTTTATGACTAATGTTGAGTCCATGGATTATACGCACTCTCACCCTTCCATCATTGCTAGCCTCTTCGGTACCGTGCATTGCCCTTTCTCACCTTGAGAGCCGGTGCAAACTTCACCGGTGCATCCAAACCCCGTGATATGATACGCTCTGTCACACATAAGCCTCCTTATATCTTCCTCATAATAGCCACCATACCTACCTATCATGGCATTTCCATAGCCATTCCGAGATATATTGCCATGCAACTTCCATCATCATCATATACATGAGTTGAGCATTCATTGTCATATTGCTTTGCATGATCGTAAGATAGCTAGCATGATATTTTCATGGTTTGTCCGTTTTTTGATATCTTTGCTACGCTAGATCATTGCACATCCCGGTACACCACCGGAGGCATTCATATAGAGTCATATCTTTGTTCTAGTATCGAGTTGTAATATTGAGTTGTAAGTAAATAAAAGTGTGATGATCTTCATTATTAGATCATTTCCCCATGTGAGGAAAAATAAAAGAGGCCAAAGAAGCCAACAAAAAAAAAGAGGCCAAAGAAGCCAAACAAAAAAAAGGAGAAAAAAAACAAAAAAAATGAGAGAAAAAGAGAGAAGGGGCAATGTTACTATCCTTTTACCACACTTGTGCTTCAAAGTAGCACCATGTTCTTCATATAGAGAGTCTCTTGAGTTATCACTTTTATATACTATTGGGAATTTTTCATTATAGAACTTGGCTTGTATATTCCGATGATGGGCTTCCTCAAATGCCCGAGGTCTTCATGAGCAAGCAAGTTGGATGCACACCCACTTAGTTTCATTTGTGAGCTTTCATACACTTATAGCTCTAGTGCATCCGTTGCATGGCAATCCCTACTCCTCGCATTGACATCAATTGATGGGCATCTCCATAGCCCGTTGATTAGCCGCGTCGATCTGAGACTTTCTTCCTTTTTGTCTTCTCCACACAACCCCCACCATCATATTCTATTCCACCTATAGTGCTATGTCCATGGCTCACGCATGTATTGCGTGAAAGTTGAAAAGGTTTGAGAACATCAAAAGTATGAAACAATTGCTTGGCTTGTCATCGGGGTTGTGCATGATTTGAATACTTTGTGTGGTGAAGATGGAGCATAGCCAGACTATATGATTTTGTAGGGATAACTTTCTTTGGCCATGTTATTTTCAGAAGACATGATTGCTTTATTAGTATGCTTGAAGTATTGTTGTCTTAATGCCAAATGATAGACTATTGCTTTGAATCACTCGTGTCTTAATATTCATGCCATGATTAGATTATATGATCAAGATTATGCTAGGTAGCATTCCACATCAAAAATCATCTTTTTTTATCATTTACCTACTCGAGGACGAGCGGGAATTAACCTTGGGGATGTTGATATGTCTTCGTCGTATCTATAATTTTTGATTGTTCCATGCCAATATTCTACAACTTTTACATACTTTTGGCAACTTTTTATACTATTTTTGGGACTAACATATTGATCCAGTGCCCAGTGCCAGTTCCTGTTTGTTGCATGTTTTTTTGTTTCGCAGAAAATCCATATCAAACGGAGTCCAAACGGGATAAAAACTTACGAAGAATTTTTTTTGGAATATATGTGATTTTTGGGAAAATGAATCAACGCGAGACGATGCCCGAGGGGGCACAAGGATGGGGGGCGCGCCCCAGGGGGTAGGGCGCGCCCTGGACCCTTGTGGTCACCCTGTAAGGCGGTTGGTTCCCTTCTTTGGCTGCAAGAAAGCTAATATCCAGATAAAAATTGTGTTAAAATTTCAGCCCAATCGGAGTTACGAATCTCCGGGAATTTAAGAAACGGTGAAAGGCCAGAATCTGGGAGCGCAGAAACAGAAGGAAACAGAGAGAGAGAGAGAGAGAGATCCAATCTCGGAGGGGCTCTCGCCCCTCCGCCGCCATGGAGACAATGGACCATAGGGGAAACCCTTCTCTCATCTAGGGGGAAGGTCAAGGAAGAAGAATAAGGAGGGGGGCTCTCTCCCCCTCTCTCCCGGTGGCGCCGGAATGCCGCCGGGGTCATCATCGTGACGGCGATCTACACCAACAACTTCACTGCCGTCATCACCAACTCTCTCCCCCTCTATGCAGCGGTGTAACACCTCTTCTCCCCGCTATAATCTCTACTTAAACATGGTGCTCAATGATATATATTATTTCCCAATGATGTATGGCTATCCTATGATGTTTGAGTAGATCCGGTTTGTCCTATGGGTTAATTCATGATCGTGATTGGTTTGAGTTGCATGTTTTATTATTGGTGCTGTCCTATGGTGCTCTCCGTATCGCGAAAGCGTGAGGGATCCCCACTGTAGGGTTTGCAATATGTTCATGATTCGCTTATGGTGGGTGGCGTGAGTGACAGAAGCACAGTCCCGAGTAAGTAGGTTGTTTGCGTATGGGAGTAAAGAGGACTTGATACCTTATAATGCTATGGTTGGGTTTTACCTTAATGATCTTTAGTAGTTACGGATGTTTGCTAGAGTTCCAATCATAATTGCATATGATCCAAGAAGAGAAAGTATCTTAGCTTATGCCTCTCCCTCATATAAAATTGCAATAACGATTACCGGTCTAGTTATCGATTGCCTTGGGACAAATAACTTTCTTGTGACAAAAAGCTCTCTACTAAAACTAACTTAGTTGTTTCTTTATCTAAACAGCCCCTAGATTTTATTTACGTGCTCTTTATTATCTTGCAAACCTATCCTATCACACCTACAAAGTGCTTCTAGTTTCATACTTGTTCTAGGTAAAGCGAACGTTAAGCGTGCGTAGAGTTGTATCGGTGGTCGATAGAACTTGAGGGAATATTTGTTCTACCTTTAGCTCCTCGTTGGGTTCGACACTCTTATTTATCGAGAAATTCTACAACTGATCCCCTATACTTTTGGGTTATCAATAAGCTTCAAATATGAAGCCGTTGTTGGAGCTGCTGCTGAGGAACTGGTTGGAGCAGTTTCATCAGGCGTGACTGATGCAGTCACCCTGGCAATTTCTTCACGCGCGATACATGCAGTTGCCCTGGGAATTTCTTAAGAAGCAACATCATCCATTGCTCTTTTAGTTTCTTCTGGTACAACTTCTTAAGTTGCCCTAGCATTTTCTTCAGTAGATAAAGGCACAGTCTCACTGGCCTGTGTGGTCAGTGGTGGAGCTGATGAACTTGATGGTGGAGCAGGGCCAAACTTGGTGGCTTCTCTCTTGTTGTGGTCTTCAACTACCTTAGTTGACGCAGTGAGAACCGTGCTTTAACAGTGATTGACCTATTTTTCATATTCCTCAGACAGCTGAAGAATTTCATATTGTAGTGTCACAAACTGTTGAGGAGACATAGAAAGCATGTCCTTCTTCAGTTCCCTCTCCTTTTGCACTTTCTGCTTGTGCACCAGTTTAGCTTGCGCAATCTTGTATTTCTCATTCATATGAATGAAGAAATCATATGGCCGTACCAGGAGGGAGGTTTAGGTCATCAAGAGGAGTGTCTGGGTTTGTGCACCAAATATCGATGAAATCAAGCAATTTCTTCGGGTCCAGTATGTAAGTGCATCAAGTGCAAACTTAGTGGTTTTGGAGTATTGACGACAAATAGGTTGAGTAACTAATGAGTTTGTGAGTATACACAGGTGATCGAGTCACATAAGATTTGGTTTAACACATGGAAGACGACCCCTAAAAATAAATTTCTTCAAGTGAAGAAATTGATGATGAAATTGGTATGGCCTTTGAAGAAATTGATGTGAAGACTTTGAAGCTTGAAGACTTTGTTTTCATAGTTTCTTTTCTTCTTCTTTGAGTCATAGGAAAAACCGTACTATTAAAGGGGGTCTAGGTGAATCATATTTCACATTTCCAAAGTGATGCTCAAACCTATACACACAGGCCGCTTCGAGTGAATCCTTTGGAAATCTCGAGTGCAGCTGACGCATTTTCTAGCGACAGTGACGAAGTTCATCTGGTTGCTGACGAATTTGGTCACGCTGAGGAGTTAGGAGTTCGCCAGTGCGTTCTGCCTAAAAGTGAGGAAATTGAGTGCCCCGACTAATCTGAGAGTTCAAATTTCGACCGTTGCTACGTCGCATGCCAGCTGTCGAGTGGATCCTTATCCTGACAACGGTCGAATCAGAGAAGGGCATTTATGACATTCCATGTCGGGTTGCCCCTGGCTATAAATATCCGCCCCCACAACCACTTGTTGATTGGCTGCTCCGAGAAACACTGACACTTGTCACAAGAGATCAACCCATCCTCTGACGACTTTGAGAGAATCCTAAGGGAGGAAAAACCCAGAGCCAAAGTGACTGAGCATCACTGAAGAGACTGATCTGTGTGATCCGACACCTGTTACCTTTGAAGACTATCATTCTTCTAGACGGTTAGGTGTCAAGTTCTGAGTACACCAAGAGTCATTATGGTGTGCTGGTGAACAAGTCTGTGAAGGTTTTGGAAATCTACCTAGAAGACTTACCACGAGTGATTGGGCGAGGACTAAGTGACCTTAGCTCAAGAGGAATACGGTGAGGACTGTGTGTCCTCTGAGTTGCGACTCAGCCGGCTCAAACAGACATACAGCTGATGCAGCAACTGGAACTGGTCTACCAAATTCCATTGTCTTCACCGAGCCAACCTGGTTTCAAATTCCTCAACCCTCTCTTACTTTATTCCGCTGCTGAAGAATTTGTGATCTGTGCTCTGACGAATTTGAAGTAAACTATTTCATCACGCTATCTTTATCTTCCTAAGTTCATTTTCTTCATGCGTGTATGATTGTATGATTGCATGTTCTTCACTCTTATGTATCCTGGTTGCATGTACTCTAAATCTGTGATGACTTAGTTTCCCTCATGTTTCTATTTCTTCTCTCTGATCTTCATCAAATTCTTCAGAGTTTAACGAATTTCTAAAAATCTCCCATTCACCACCCTCTGGGTGTAAACCTGCGCTTTCATTTGGTATCGGAGCAAGGTACTCCCTTGTTCGGTGTGATTTTGGTTTTACCACCCGGAGTTTTAGTTATGATGACCGCGGGTATGAAGAAAGTGTCCACTATGTGCCCCATCTTTGATGGTCATCACTATCCCAAGTGGAAAGTCATGATGAGGAAGCGACTCCTATCGATGAACTGCGAGCTGTGGACTGTCACTGAGATTGGTCTTACCGCTTTGCAAGATGGCACATGCTGATGACATTCGCAAGTGAGATTCTTAACAGGAACCCTAGGAAAGAGGGTATTGCTTTTAAGAGAAAGCTAAATGTTGTCGGATCTTATTGGAAACCTGAACAATATCCCAATACCTCACATTCTTCTGATGAGTCATTTGACTCCAACTATAAGTTATTCAAAAATCAGAATGGTGAAGTATTTGCTAGATTCGTTGGTACTAACTGCAGGAATGGTTCCCCTATGAAGAAAATCAGGGTTCCCAAATCTGTTCTTCAAAATCTTCAGGTCAATCATGACACCACCGAAGAAAAGGTACAACCCAGGGCAAATTCTTCACCTGGACCAAAGTCGTCAAATGGACTCAAGTCAACCGATGATCGTACTAACACTTCAATGCAGGGAAATAAACAGTGATATGTTGAATATGTGCATTATTCTTCAAATCACTATGTGCACAAAACTGCTAAGAATTTCTCTGCATATTCTTATGAGTACTATACTCCTCCTATGAAGAGAAATGCATATTCTTCAATGCCTAAGTTCTCTATAAATGTTTTGCGCTACATTGCTTCTCAGCCACCCATTCAGATGTGGGTGGTTAAGAAGAGGAACTAATCTCTTCTACAGGGTCAGGTCTTCAGACACAATAAATGTCTGATGAATTTGCTGAAGGCCTGACATAAATGCTTGTTGGGATGCAAGCTAATCATGATGAAATGAATTCCTCATTTCACACATCCCATGCTACTTGTTATATGCTTACTGATGAAATTCACTGACGAAATTGATCATCATATTCTTCAACTGAAGTATATGTATTTGTAAGTGAGACTAATGTTTCTACAGGATGACACTCCAAAAGCTACTGAATGGGTTCTGGACAGTGGTTGCACAAATCATATGACTGGTGATAGGAATCTCCTCACCAATGCTCCCCTTACTCTGTCTCATCTGAAGCATATCACCTACACCGACAAAGGAAAAAGCAAGGTATTGGGTCTAGGTAAGGTTGCTATCTCAAAGGATCGACACATGGAAAAGGTGATGCTTGTCGAGTCCTTAGGATACAACCTCATGTCTGTCTCAATGCTTTGTGATCTTGATATGATTGTCATCTTTGGTAAATATAGATGCATTGTGCTAATGGAAACTGACAAGTCCAAAGTCTTCGAAGGCTTTAGGAGAGGTGATTTGTATATTGTAGATTTCTCTCTAGGTCCTCAATCAGCCACATGCCTACTGGCAAAAGCTTCAGAATGCTGGCTATGGCATCGACGACTTGGACATGCTGGCATGAGGAATTTGAGCACACTCATCAAGAAAGAAGCATATCATTGGTGTCGAGGGCGTCAAATTCGTCAAAGATAACCTTTGCGGTGCTTGTGAAGCTGGAAAGATGACCAGATCAAAGCACTCTGCAAAGACAATCATGACCACATCTCGTCCCTTTGAATTACTTCACATGGATCTCTTTGGTCCCACTCATTATGCTACACTAACCAATGCAGCATCACTCTATGAATTCGTCATTGTTGATGACTATTCTCGTTAAACCTGAGTGCATATCATTACCTTCAAGACTGAAGTGCAGGGCGTCTTCAGACGATTCAGAAACCGTGCCGTGACAAATTATGGCAAAGAGATCAAGCATATTAGAAGCGACAACAGCACCGAGTTCAAGAACACAGGCCTTGATGACTATCTTGATGAACTTGGTATCACTCATGAGCTCTCTGCTCCTTATACTCCTCAGCACAATGGAATTGATGAGCGCAAGAAAAGGACACTCATTGAGATGGCCCGCACTATGCTTGATTAATACAAGACACCTCGTCGATGGTGGCCAGAAGCAATTAATACTGCTTGTCACATCATCAATCGGGTATATCTTCACAAATTCCTCAAGAAAACTTCATTTGAGCTCCTCACTGACAAAAAGCCCAATGTAAGTTATTTCAAAGTCTTTGGTGCTAAATGTTGGATTAGAAATCCTCATCACAATTCTAAATTTTCACCAAAAGCACATGAGGGTTTTATGCTTGGTTACAGAAAGGACTCGCATGCCTTCAGAGTCTTCAACACCTATCACAACAAGGTTGTTGAAACTATAGATGTGTGGTTCGATGAAACTAATGGCTCACAAAGAGAGAACCTGCCTCCTATGCTAGATGAAATGCCTCCTGAGGAATCTATTAAGTTGGTGGGCACTGGTGAAATAATGCCCAGTGAAGAAATAATTGAAGAAGAAGTTATCATTCCTCGTCCTGAAGAAACTGCTACTCCTGAAGAAAATGATTCTGAGGAAAATGCTCAACCTCAACAAGGCCCTTGTCCAGCTCATCCACGAGTGGCGAATGAAGTGCAGATTGAGAAGATCCTCGACAATATCAATGCACCTGGTCCCCTCACCCGTTCAAGGGCTTCACATCTTGTTAACTTTTGTGGGGATTATTCATTTGTCTCTATCACAGAGCCCACCAAAGTTGATGAAGCATTTCTGGAGCCTGGGTGGATTCAAGCCATACAAGAAGAATTGCAACAATTTGAGTCAACAATGTGTGGGAGCTTGTGAATCGACCTGATCCACGCAAGTACAATATCATCGGCACTAAGTGGATCTACCACAACAAGCAAGACGAAAATGGCCAAGTGGTAAGAAATAAGGCTCGTCTTGTAGCACAAGACTACACACAGGTTGAGGGTATTGATTTCGGTGAAACATTTGCACCTGTTGCTAGGATTGAAGTTATTCGTATACTGCTTGCATATGCTAACCATCACAATATTCTCTTATATCAAATGGATGTGAAAACTGCATTCCTCAATGGTAAGCTTGAGGAAGAAGTATATGTTGCTCAACCACCAGGTTTTGAGGATCCAAAGCATCCGGACAAAGTCTTCAGACTGAACAAGGCTCTCTATGGCCTCAAGCAAGCCCCACGGGCTTGGTATGATACACTGGAATTCCAGAAGAAAATGGGTTTCAAACCCGGTTCACTTGATCCTACTCTTTCCACTAAATCCTATGATGGTGAACTGTTCATATGCCAAATATATGTTGATGATATTATCTTTGGTTGCACTAACAAGCGTTTCAGTGACGAATTTGCATACATGATGCGTGAAGAATATCAGATGTCTATGATGGGAGAATTGAAATTCTTCCTTGGTCTTCAAATTCATCAACAACCCAATGGCATCTTCATTTCTCAAGAGAAATACCTCAAAGATTGCCTGAAGAAATTCGGCATGCAAGACTGCAAAGGCCTCAAAATTCCAATGCCTACAAATGGTCAACTTAGCACTAACGAAAATGGTAAAGCTTTCGATCAGAAGGTATATCACTCCATCATTGGTTTGCTTCTTTACCTATGTGCATCTAGGCCAGATATTATGCTTAGTATTTGCATGTGTGCCCGATTTCAAGCGACACCGAAGGAATCACACCACCAAGCTGTGAAGCGAATTCTTCTATATTTAGCTCACACACCAATGCTTGGATTATGGTATCCCAAGGGCTCATCTTTTGATCTAGCTGGATTTTCTGATTCTGATTACGCTGGAGATCGTGTGGATCACAAGTCTACATTAGGCACATGCCATTTCCTTGGAAGATCTCTTGTCTGTTGGTCCTCAAAGAAGCAGAACTGCGTTGCACTTTCCACAGCTGAGGCTGAATACATTGTCGCTGGTGTCTGCTGCTCATAGTTGCTATGGATGAAGCAAACCCTCAAGGACTATGGCGTCAACGTGAAGAAAGTCCCTCTCTACTGCGTCAACACACTTAACAAAAAAAGTCTCAAAGTTTTTTTCTGGCGGTTACCACAGTAATTCATCCCGCGCTTCACACACTAGGATAAGTGTCACTAAGATGCAAATGGTCAGGGGCTTATCCTTCCAAAAATTTTGGACCCTTCAGTTTTCACTACGGCTATAAATAACCTTGACCCTGTCAATGTTGGATCACTCTGTCTCTTCGCTCCCTTCGCTCCGAGTCCTCAAACACTAGCATCGCCGCTGGATCTCATCGCCGCCGGAGAAGAAGAGCTTCACTGCCTTGACTTCTTCGTCGACGTACTCACGCCAGACGCGGATTTCTTCACCTCTGCTGCCACCGCCGTAGACGTCTTTATCACCAAGTTAGGGCACGGAAGATCTAAGCTGACGATTTCCTTCGCCTCATCGTCCAGTTCATCTAGTTCATCGTTGGGGTAATTAAATGCTTATTTACCGCCCCTCTTTGATCTTCACTCTAGTCAAAATTCTTCAAGTGTTGTTTTTACCACTCCTCCAATTCTTCAGCACTTCAATTTGGCCAGTCTTATGTATTTCATCATTGATATGCTTAATAGGTAGATTCCTCAATTGTGCAAATTGCTCAAATCTGTACAACTCTGGAACCTAAGTCAAGAACAATTGATGAAATTCTTCAAGAAGACAAGGGTCAATTTCCTCAACTGGTTTATTTTGAAAATATGTGAGAACGCATGTGACTCTTCCCTATTTCCTCGCAACTATAATCTGTTCATAGGTACAATGTCTGTAGACGAATGTCCAGGTTCTCATCAACTTAATTCATTTGCAGCACAGCTTGAGGAAAAACTTCAAACTTCATCAGAGTCCTCACATGTTCAAAATCCTCAGTTGAGGAAAATGGTTGATGGAAAGAAGCCACAGAAAGGTGGCAAAAGGAAGGAAGAACAAACAACATTTGAAATCCCTGATGACTTAGGGTACAGCACGCCTGATGAAAGCATTCATGTCCCAGAGACTGATAAGCAACACAAAACTCACATGCAGAAAATCAAGAGACACTGGATGTATAAATGGAGAGCTTACGATTATGTGACTCCCAAGTACATGAAGGAATTCTCTGTTAAGCCTCCTTGTAAAAGACTATCGCTTGCTCCTGGTCAAGTGGCTGATCCCACAAGTATCAGAAGGGGTGAAGAATTTCCCCAAGAATGGGAAAAGCGCCAGGCCAAATTGGTCAAACAAGCAAAGAAGGTCATTGAAGAATTTAACCGTGCCTTAAAGGCGTCAGCTGAAGCTAGTGGCAGTGGCAGTGCAAGCACTCCAAAAAAGCTATGCAAAAGAAGCCTGCACACAAGCCAAGGCCATCAGATCCAATGCCTTCAGTGGCCAAACCCAAGGCACCAAAAGCTTCAGCTCCAAAGGACTCTGCATCAAAGATTTCAAAATCTTTAGTGCCTCCTCCTACTTCAAGTTCCTCAATGGCAGCAGACAGAGCTTCAACGCCGGTGTTGCTCGCGTCTTGCCAGCGCACCAAGGGCTTCATATAGCCACCATCTCTGCATCAAGTGCCTCAGCTTCCGGACCACCAACTACTTCAACACCCAAGCTGAAGCAAAAGGCAACTGCTGGCCGTGGTACTAGGCCAAGTCCCAAGAGCAAGGCCATTGTGCCTCAAGTTGATGAACACGGGCTCGCTGCTCAACTTGAGGCACAACGGCCTTGCTCTTGGGACTTGGCCTAGTACCACGGCCAGCAGTTGCCTTTTGCTTCAGCATGGGTGTTGAAGTAGTTGGTGGTCCGGAAGGTGAGGCACTTGATGTAGAGATGGTGGCTGTATGGAAGCCCTTGGTGCGCTGGTGATGTCTACTACGCAACCTTCTTCTTGTAGACTCGTGTTGGGCCTCCAAGCGCAGAGTTTTGTGGGACAGTAGCAAATTTCCCTCAAGTGGGAGGCGTAGGATGAAGATGGTCTCTCTCAAACAACCCTGCAACCAAATAACAAAGAGTCTCTTGTGTCCCCAACACACCCAATACAATGGTAAATTGTATAGGTGCACTAGTTCGGCGAAGAGATGGTGATACAAGTGTAATATGGATAGTAGATATGGGTTTTTGTAATCTGAAAATATAAAAACAGCAAGGTAACTAGTAGTAAAAGTGAGCAAAAACGGTATTGCAATGCTTGAAAACAAGGCCTAGGGTTCATACTTTCACTAGTGCAAAGTCTCTCAACAATGATAACATAATTAAATCATATGGCAATCCCTCAACATGCGACAAAGAGTCACTCCAAAGTTCCTATCGCGGAGAACATAAGATGAAATTGCTTGTAGGGTACGAAATCACCTCAAAGTTATTCTTTCCGATAAATCCATTGAGCTATTCCTATAAGTGTCACAAACAGCCCTAGAGTTCGTAGTAAAATAACACCATATGACACACATCAATCAACCCTAATGTCACCTAGATACTCTAATGTCACCACAAGTATCCGTGGGTCAATTATACGACATGGATCAAACAACTTCAGATTCATAATATTCAATCCAACACAAAGAACTTCAAAGATTGCCCCAAGATTTCTACCGGAGAAACAAGGATGAAAACATGCATCAACCCCTATGCATCGATTACCCCAATGTCACCTCGGGAATCTGTGAGTTGAGTGCCAAAACATATATCAAGTGAATCAATAGAACACCCCATTGTCACCACGGGTATCCCATGCAAGACATACATCAAGTGTTCTCAAATCCATAAAAATATTCAATCCGATGATAGTGAAACCTCAAAGGTAAAACTCAATTCATCACAAGAAGAGGGAGAGGGAGAAACACCATATGATCCAACTATAGTAACAAAGCTCGCGATACATCAAGATCGTACCAAATGAAGAACACTAGAGAGAGAGAGAGATCAAACACATAGCTACTGGTACATACCCTCAGTCCCGAGGGTGAACTACTCCCTCCTCGTCATGGAGACCACCGAGATGATGAAGGTGGCCTCCGGTGATGATTTCCCCCTCCGGCAGGGTGTCGGGACCGGGTCCCGATTGGTTTTTCGTGGCTACAGAGGCTTGCGGCAGCGGAACTTCTCATCTAGGGTTCTTTTCGGGGGTTTTGGTATTAATAGGAATTTTTGGGGTCGGTCTCACGTCAAGGGGGTGCCCGAGGGGCCACAAGCTAGGAGGGCGCGCCCTAGGGGGGTGGGCGCGCCCCCTAGGCTTGTGGCCTCCTCGCCCACTTCCTGGCCTAGATCTGGTGCTTCGGGGGTCTCTTTTGGTCCATAAAAAATCACCGTAAATTTTCAGCCCATTCCGAGAACTTTTATTTCTGCACAAAAAATGACACCACGGTAGTTCTGCTGAAAATAACGTCAGTCCGAGTTAGTTCTAATCAAATCATACCAAAACCATATAAAATTGTTGTAAACATGGCATGAATACTTCATAAATTATAGATACGTTGGAGAGGTATCAGCATCCCCAAGCTTAATTCTTGCTCGTTCTCGAGTAGGTAAATGATAAAAGTAATAATTTATGAAGTGTGAATGCTACCTAACATATTTATCAATGTAATCTTTTTTATTGTGGCATGAATGTTCAGATCCATAATATTCAAAACAAAAGTTTAATATTGACATAAAAACAATAATACTTTAAGCATACTAATAAAGCAATCATGTCTTCTCAAAATATCATGGCCAAAGAAAGTTATCCCTACAAAATCATATAGTCTGGCTATGCTCTATCTTCATCACACAAAATATTTCATCATGCACAACCCTGATGACAAGCCAAGCAATTGTTTCATACTTTTAATGTTCTCAAGCTTTTTCAACTTTCACGCAATACATGAGCGTGAGCCATGGATATAGCACTATAGGTGGAATAGAATATGATGGTGGACGTTGTGAGGAGAAGACAAAAAGGAGAAAGTCTCACATCAACTAGGCAAATTAATGGGCTATGGAGATGCCCATCAATTGGTATCGATGCAAGTGAGTAGGGATTGCCATGCAATGGATGCACTAGAGCTATAAGTGTATGAAAGCTCAAAATGAAAATTAAGTGGGTGTGCATCCAACTTGCTTGCTCACGAAGATCTAGGGCAATTTGTGGAAGCCCATCATTGGAATATACAAGCCAAGTTCTATAATGAAAAATTCCCACTAGTATATGAAAGTGATAAAATAGGAGACTCTCTATCATGAAGAACATGGTGCTACTTTGAAGCACAAGTGTGGAAAAAGGATAGTAACATAGTCCCTTCTCTCTTTTTCTCTCATTTTTTTTCTTTTTTTTTGTTTGGGCTCTTTGGCCTCTTTTTTTGTTTTGGGCTCTTTTGCCTCTTATTATTTTTTTAAGTCTGGAGTCTCATCCCAACTTGTGAGGGAATCATAGCTTCCATCATCCTTTTCTCACATGGGATAATGCTCTAATAATGATGATCATCACACTTTTATTTACTTACAACTCAAGAATTACAACTCGATACTAGAACAAAATATGACTCTATATGAATGCCTCCGGCGGTGTACCGGGATCTGCAATGATCAAGAGTGACATGTATAAAAAATATGAACGGTGGCCAAGCCACAAATACTATGCCAACTACATGATCATGCAAAGCAATATGACAATGATGGTATGTGTCATAATAAACGGAACGATGGAAGTTGCATGGCAATATATGTCAGAATGGCTATGGAAATGCCATAATAGGTAGGTATGGTGGCTGTTTTGAGGAAGGGTATATGGTGGGTTTAATGCACCAGCGAAAGTTGCGCGGTACTAGAGAGGCTAGCAATGGTGGAAGGATGAGAGTGCGTATAATCCATGGAATCAACATTAGTCATAAAGAACTCACATACTTATTGCCAAAATTTATTAGCCATCAAATAAAAGTACTAATATGCATGCTCCTAGGGGGATAGATTGGTAGGAAAAGACCATCGCTCGTCCCCGACCGCCACTCATAAGGAAGACAATCAAAAAATAAATCATGCTCCGACTTCATCACATAACGGTTCACCATAGGTGCATGCTTCGGGAATCACAAACTTTAACACAAGTATTTCTACCAATCCACAATTACTCACTAGCATGACTCTAATATCACTATCTTTATATCTCAAAACAAATGCAAGGAATCAAACTTCTCATATTATTCAATGCTCTTATATGGAAGTTTTTATTATATCCCTCTTGGATGCCCATCATATTAGGACTAAATTCATAACCTAAGAAAATTACCATGCTGTTTAAAGACTCTCAAAATAATATAAGTGAAGCATGAGAGTTCATCAATTTCTACAAAATAAAACCACCGCCGTGCTCTAAAAAGATATAAGTGAAGCACTAGAGCAACTGACAAACTACTCCAAAAAGATATAAGTGAAGATCAATGAGTAGTCAAATAATTAAGTAGCTATGTGAAGATTCTCTCTCATTTAATAATTTCAGGTCTATGTATTTTATTCAAACAGAAAGCAAAACAAAATAAAATGACATTCTAAAAATAGCACACATCATGTGAAGAAGCAAAAACTTAGGCTCAACCGATACTAACTGAAGAAGAAAGGTGGGATGCCAACCGGGGCATCCCCAAGCTTAAATGCTTGAGACTTCTTGAAATATTAACTAGGGATGCCTTGGGCATCCCCAATATTGATCTTTTGTGTCTCCTTAATTCCTTTTATATCACGTTTTCCCTAATTCTTAAAAACTTCATTTACACAAAACTCAACAAGAACTCGTGAGATAAGTTAGTATAAATCAAATGCAAAACCTTATCATTCTCTACTGAAGAAAATCACTAAAATTATAATTTAACATTGCATACTAAGTGCCTCTGCATATTTAATACCCCTATCCTCAAATAGAATCATTAAACAAGCAAACATATGCAAACAATGCAAACATAACAGCAATCTGTCTAAACAGGACAGTCTGTAAAGAGTGCAATTATACTCATACTTACCTAACTCCAAAAATTCTGAAAAATTACCGCACTGTCGAAAATTTGTTATTTCTCAACGTGTAAAAATTTCAAGATTTTATCAGGTTATGACTTTCTAGAAGAATTCAGACAATGGTAGAAAACTTTCTGTTTTTAAAACAGCAACATATAGACTTGCAAAATAAGCATGGTAAAGGCTATACTTGACCTTTTTATTGAAATTAAAGATGCAAAGCATTACTCTAAATAACAGCAAGAAAATACTAATAAAATAAAATGACGCTCCAAGCAAAACTCATATCTTGTGACGAATAAAAATATAGCTCCAAGTGAGGTTACCGATAATGTTGAAAACGAAAGAGGGGATGCCTTCCGGGGCATCCCCAAGCTTAGTTTCTTGGGTCTTCCTTGAATATTACCTTGGGGTGCCTTGGGCATCCCAAAGCTTAGGGTCTTGTCACTCCTTATTCTCCTCATATCGATATCTCACCCAAAACTTGAAAACTTCAATCACACAAAACTTAACGGAACTTCGTGAGATGGGTTAGTATAGTAAAACAAATCATTCACTTGGGTACTGTCAAAGACAAGATTCATAGAAACTAGAAAACAAGCAAACTATGCATCAAAAACAGAATCTGTCAAAAACAGAACTGTCTGTAAATACCGGAATATTAGTCATACTTATGTAACTCCAAAAATTCTGAAAAATTAGTACAACATAGGCAATTCATATATAAATATTGTGTCAAAAATTCAAAAAAATCCATGTACAAGTGAATTTTAAAAATTCTGTTATTGGACGCAAAAGTTTCTATTTTTTCACAGAATCAAATCAACTATCAACCACACTATCCCAAAGGCTTTACTTGGCACTTTATTCAAACAAAAGCTATCAAACATGATTACTACAGTAGCTTAATCATGTGAACACACAAAAATAGTAGGGGTAAATATTGGGTTGTCTCACAACAAGCGCTTTTCTTTAATGCCCTTTTAGCTAGGCATGATGATTTCAATGATGCTCACATAAAAGATAAGAATTGAAACATAATGGGAGCATCATGAAGCATATGACTAGCAAATTTAAGTCTAACCCACTTCCTATGCATAGGGATTTTGTGAGCAAACAATTTTTGGGAACAAGAATCAACTAGCATAGGAAGGCAAAACAAGCAAAACTTCAAGATTTTCAACACATAGAGAGGAAACTTGATATTATTGCAATACCTACAAGCATATGTTCCTCTCTCATAGTAATTTTCAGTAGCATCATGAATCAATTCAACAATATAGCTATCACATAAAGCATTCTTTTCATGATCCAGAAGCATAAAAAATTTACTACTCTCCACGTAAGCAAATTTATTCTCATTCATAATAGTGGGAGCAAACTCAAAAAAATAACTATCATGTGAGGCATAATCCAATTGAAAATTAAAATCATGATGACAAGTTTCATGGTTATAAATATTCTTTATAGCATACATGTCATCACAATAATCATCATAGATAGCAACTTTGTTGTCATAGTCAATTGAAACCTCTTCCAAAATAGTGGATTCATCACTAAATAAAGTCATGACCTCTCCAAATCCACTTTTATCATTATAATAGGATTCAACACCCTCCAACATAGTGGGATAATTATTATCTAAAGTGACACTCTTCCAAACCTACTTTCATCAATATAATCATCATAATAGGAGGCAAACTTTCATCATAGTAAATTTGCTCATCAAAACATGGGGGACTAAAAATATCATATTCATCAAACATAGCATCCCCAAGCTTATGGCTTTGCATATCATTAGCATTATGGATATTCAAAGAATTCATACTAACAACATTGCAATCATGCTCATCATTCAAAGATTTAGTGCCAAACATTTTATTGACTTCTTCTTCTAACACTTGAGCACAATTTTCCTTTCCATCATTTTCACGAAAGACATTATAAAGATGAAGCATATGAGGCAACCTCAATTCCATTTTTTTGTAGTTTTCTTTTATAGACTAAACTAGTGATAAAACAAGAAACTAAAAGATTCAATTGCAAGATCTAAAGATATACCTTCAAGCACTCACCTCCCTGGCAACGGCGCCAGAAAAGAGCTTGATGTCTACTATGCAGCCTTCTTCTTGTAGACTCGTGTTGGGCCTCCAAGCGTAGAGTTTTGTAGGACAGTAGCAAATTTTACTCAAGTGGATGACCTAAGATTTATCAATCCGTGGGAGGCGTAGGATGATGATGGTCTCTCTCAAACAACCCTGCAACCAAATAACAAAGAGTCTCTTGTGTCCCCAACACACCCAATACAATGGTAAATTGTATAGGTGCACTAGTTCGGCGAAGAGATGGTGATACAAGTGTAATATGGATAGTAGATATGGGTTTTTGTAATCTGAAAATATAAAAACAGCAAGGTAACTAGTAGTAAAAATGAGTAAAAAAGGTATTGCAATGCTTGAAAACAAGGCCTAGGGTTCATACTTTCACTAGTGCAAAGCCTCTCAACAATGATAACATAATTAAATCATATGGCAATCCCTCAACGTGCGACAAAGAGTCACTCCAAAGTTCCTATCGCGGAGAACATAAGATGAAATTGCTTGTAGGGTACAAAACCACCTCAAAGTTATTCTTTCCGATCAATACATTGAGCTATTCCTATAAGTGTCACAAATAGCCCTAGAGTTCATAGTAAAATAACACCATATGACACACATCAATCAACCCTAATGTCGCCTAGATACTCCAATGTCACCACAAGTATCCGTGGGTCAATTATACGATATGCATCAAACAACTTCAGTTCATAATATTCAATCCAACATAAAGAACTTCAAAGAGTGCCCCAAGATTTCTATCGGAGAAACAAGGACAAAAACATGCATCAACCCCTATGCATAGATTACCCCAATGTCACCTCGGGAATCCGCGAGTTGAGTGCCAAAACATATATCAAGTGAATCAATAGAACACCCCATTGTCACCACGGGTATCCCATGCAAGACATACATCAAGTGTTCTCAAATCCATAAAAGTATTCAATCCGATAATAGTGAAACCTCAAAGGTAAAACTCAATTCATCACAAGAAAATATAGAGGGAGAACACCATATGATCCTACTATAGTAACAAAGATCGCGATACATCAAGATCGTGCCAAATCAAGAACACGAGAGAGAGAGAGAGATCAAACACATAGCTACTAGTACATACCCTCAGCCCAGAGGATGAACTACTCCCTCCTCATCATGGAGACCGCCGGGATGATGAAGATGGCCTCCGGTGATGATTTTCCCCTTCGACAGGGTGCCGAAACGTGGCCTCGATTGGTTTTTCATGGCTAAAGAGGCTTGCGGTGGCATAACTTCTCATCTAGGGTTCTTTTCGGGGGTTTTGGTATTATAGGAATTTTTGGCATCGGTCTCATGTCAAGGGGGTGCCCGAGGGACCCACAAGCTAGGAGGGTGCACCCCCTAGGCTTGTGGCCTCCTCATGCACTTCCTGGCCCAGCTCCGGTGCTTCAGGGGTATCTTTTGGTCCATAAAAAATCACCATAAATTTTCAGCCCATTCCGAGAACTTTTAATTCTGCACAAAAAATGACACCACGGTAGTTCTGCCAAAAACAACGTCAGTCCGGGTTAGTTCTAATCAAAGCATGCCAAAACCATATAAAATTGTTGTAAACATGGCATGAATACTTCATAAATTATAGATACGTTGGAGACATATCAGCTGGCAAGACGCGGAAAGCTCTAACTACTGCCATTGAGGAACTTGAAGCAGGAGGAGGCACTAAAGATTTTGAAATCTTTGATGCAGAGTCCTTTGGAGCTGAAGCTTTTGGTGCCTTGGGTTTGGCCACTGGCGCATTGGATCTGATGGCCTTGGCTTGTGTGCAGGCTTCTTTTGCATAGCATTTTTCGGAGAGCTTGCACTGCCACCGCCACTAGCTTCAGCTGACGCCTTTGAGGCACGGTTGAATTCTTCAACGGCATTCTTTGCTTGTTTGGCCAATTTGGCTTGGCGCTTTTCCCATTCTTGGGGAAATGCTTCACCCCTTATGATACTTGTGGGATCAGCCACTTGACCAGGAGCAAGCGGTGGTCTTTTAAAGGAGGCTTAACAGTGATATCCTTCATGTACTTGGGAGTGACATAATCGTAAGATCTCCATTTATACATCCAGTGTCTCTTGATTTTCTGCGTGCGAGTTTTGCGTTGCTTATTAGTCTCTGGGCCATGAATGCTTTCATCAGGTGTGCTGTACCCTAAGTCATCAGGGATTTCAAATGTTGTCTATTCTTCCTTCCTTTTGCCACCTTTCTGTGGCTTCTTTCCATCAGCCATTTTCCTCAATAAGGATTTTGAACCTGTGAGGACTCTGATGAAGTTTGAAGTTTTTCCTCAAGCTGTGCTGCAAATGAATTAAGTTGATGAGAACCTGGAGATTCATCTACAGACATTGTACCTATGAACAGAGTATAGTTGCGAGGAAATAGGAAAGAGTCACATGCGTTCTCAGAGATTTTCAAAATAAACTAGTTGAGGAAATTGACCCTTGTTGTCTTGAAGAATTTCATCAATTGTTCTTGACTTAGGTTCCAGAGTTGTGCAGATTTGAGCAATTTGCACAATTGAGGAATCTACTTGTTAAGCATATCAATGATGAAATACACAAGACTGGCCAAATTGAAGTGCCGAAGAATTGGAGGAGTGGTAAAAACAGCACTTGAAGGATTTTGACTAGAGTGAAGATCAAAGAGGGGCGGTAAATAAGCATTTAATTACCCCAATGATGAACTAGATGAACTAGACGATGAGGCGAAGGAAATCGTCAGCTCAGATCATCTGTGCCCTAACTTGGCGACGAAAGACGTCCACGGCGGTGGCGGAGTTGAAGAAATCCGCGTCCGGCGTGAGTACGTCAACGAAGAAGTCGAGGCAGTGAAGCTCTTCTTCTCCGGCTTCGATGAGATCCAGCGGCGGTGCTAGGGTTTGAGGACTCAGAGCGAAGGGAGTGAAGAGACGGAGTTATCCAACGTTGACAGGGTCAAGGCTATTTATTGCCGCAGTGAAAATTGAAGGGTCCAAAAATTTTGGACGGATAAGCCCCTGACCATTCGCATCTCAGTGACACATGTCACACATGCATTTTCACACTTATCCTAGCATGTGAAGCATGGGATGAATTACTGTGGCAACCGCCAGAAAAAAAACTTTGAGATTTTTTTAAGTGTGTTTGCAATTTCTTCAGCTGTCAAGGACACAGTGAAGACTTTGAACAGTGTCAAGTAGAACGCATATGAAGAATTTGTGAACAGAGTGGGTTGAGCTTAGCATGGAGGGGAGCGGGTCCGATCACATCCACATAGACGAAGAAATCGAATTGAAGAATTAGCAATATGTGGATGCTGTAGAGGACATGAAAAAGCTCGAATAAATATATATATATATATATATATATATATATATCAATGAAGAATAACCTCAAATGACAAATTTGAAAAGTTTGACGAAATTGCAAATGACGAAAAACTCAAATTTGAAGAATGCCATAAAGAGGTGGTGGCGTTGCAATTGTCTTCAGACACCGCGTACAATTGTCGTAGGGTTCTGAGAGTCAAGTTCTTCATTAATTTCTTCACACTTAGAGGGTTAGTCTTCATTGATTGAAGAAAAAGTTACTTCGTGTGTTGTGCATCAAAGTCATCAAAAATGCATAAGCGTTAGGATGTGTGTCCACTTCAGAGGACATTTAAAGATTCTAGGATGTTTAGCTCACACCGCAACTTGCAGAACCTCTTTTCATCCAAGGGCTTAGTGAAGATATCGGCAAGCTGGTCTTCCATCTTCACGTGGTCGATGACGATGTCTCCCTTCGGCACATGATCACGAAGAAAATGGTGACGAATCTGAATATGCTTCGTCATGCAATGTTGCACTGGGTTGTGGGCGATCTTGATAGCACTCTCATTCTCACAGTAGAGAGGGACTTTCTTCACATTGACGCCATAGTCCTTGAGGGTTTGCTTCATCCATAGCAACTGTGAGCAGCAGGCATCAGTGGCAATGTATTCAGCCTCAGCTGTGGAAAGTGCAACGCAGTTCTTCTTCTTTGAGGACCAACAGACAAGAGATCGTCCAAGGAAATGTCATGTGCCTGATGTAGACTTGCGATCCACACGATCTCCAGCGTAATTAGAATCAGAAAATCCAGCTAGATCAAAAGATGAGCCCTTGGGATACCATAATCCAAGCATTGGTGTGTGAGCTAAATATCAAAGAATTCATTTCACAGCCTGGTGGTGTGATTCCTTCGGTGTCGCTTGAAATCAGGCACACATGCAAATGCTAAGCATAATATCTATCCTAGATGCACATAGGTAAAGAAGCGAACCAATGATGGGGCGATATACCTTCTCATCGAAATCTTTACCATTTTCATCAGTGCTAAGTTGACCATTTGTAGGCATTGGAATTTTTAGGCCTTTGCAGTCTTGCATGCCGAATTTCTTCAGGCAATCTTTGAGGTATTTCTCTTGGGAAATGAAGATGCCATTGGGTTGTTGATGAATTTGAAGGCCAAGGAAGAATTTCAATTCTCCCATCATAGACATCTGATATTCTTCACGCATCATGTATGCAAATTCATCACTGAAACGCTTGTTAGTGCAACCAAAGATAATAACATCAACATATATTTGGCATATAAACAGTTCACCATCATAGGATTTAGTGAAAAGAGTAGGATCAAGTGAACCGGATTTCAAACCCTTTTTTCTTCAGGAATTCCTTCATCGTATCATACCAAGCCTGTGGGGCTTGCCTGAGGCCATAGAGAGCCTTGTTTAGTCTGAAGACTTTGTCCGGATGCTTTGGATCCTCAAAACCTGGTGGTTGAGCAACATATACTTCTTCCTCAAGCTTACCATTGAGGAATGCACTTTTCACATCCATTTGGTATAAGAGAATATTGTGATGGTTAGCACATGCAAGAAGTATACGAATAGCTTCAAGCCTAGCAACAGGTGCAAATGTTTCACCGAAATCAATACCCTTAACCTGTCTGTAGCCTTATGCTACAAGACGAGCCTTATTTCTTACCACTTGGCCATTTTTGTCTTGCTTGTTGTGGTAGATCCATTTAGTGTCGATGATATTGTGCTTGCGTGGATCAGGTCGATTCACAAGCTCCCATACATTTTTTAGCTCAAATTGTTGCAGTTCTTCTTGCATGGCTTGAATCCACTCAGGCTCCAGAAATGCTTCATCAACTTTGGTGGGCTCTGTGATAGAGACAAAAGCATAATGCCCACAAAAGTTAGCAAGATGTGAAGCCCTTGAGCGGGTGAGGGGACCAGGTGCATTGATGTTGTCAAGGATCTTCTCAATCTGCACTTCATTCGCCACTCGTGGATGAGCTGGACGAGGGCCTTGTTGAGGTTGAGCATTTTCCTCAGAATCATTTTCTTCAGGAGTAGCAGTTTCTTCAGGACGAGGAATGATCACTTCTTCTTCAACTATTTCTTCACTGGGCATTATTTCACCATTGCCCATCAGCTTGATAGATTCCTCAGGAGGCATTTCATCTAGCACAAGAGGCAGGTGCTCTCTTTGCGAGCCGTTAGTTTCATCGAACCGCACATCTACAGTTTCAACAACCCTGTTGTGATAGGTGTTGAAGACTCTATAGGCATGCGAGTCCTTTCTGTAACCAAGCATAAAACCCTCATGTGCTTTCAGTGCAAATTTAGAATTGTGATGAGGATCTCTAATCCAACATTTAGCACCGAAGACTTTCAAATAACTTACATTGGGCTTTTTGTCAGTGAGGAGCTCATATGAAGTTTTCTTGAGGAATTTGTGAAGATATACCCGATTGATGATGTGACAAGCAGTATCAATTGCTTCAGGCCACCATCGACGAGGTGTCTTGTATTCATCAAGCATAGTGCGGGCCATCTCAATGAGTGTCATGTTCTTGAGCTCAGCAATTCCATTCTGCTGAGGAGTATAGGGAGCAGAGAGCTCATGAGTGATACCAAGTTCATTAAGATAGTCATCAAGGCATGTGTTCTTGAACTCGGTGCCATTGTCGCTTTTGATATGCTTGATCTTGATGCCATAATTCATCATGGCATGGTTTGCGAATCGTCTGAAGACGCCCTGCACTTCAGTCTTGAAGGTAATGATATGCACTCCGGTGTAACGAGAATAGTCATCAACAATGAAGAATCCATAGAGTGATTCTGCATTGGTTAGTGTAGCATAATGAGTGGGACCAAAGAGATCCATGTGAAGTAATTCAAAGGGACGAGAAGTGGTCATGATTGTCTTCGCAGAGTGCTTGCATCTGGTCATCTTTCCAGCATCACAAGCACCGCAAAGGTGATCTTTGACGAATTTGACGCCCTCGACACCAATGATATGCTTCTTTCTTGACAAGTGTGCTCAAATTTCTCATGCCAGCATGTCCAAGTCGTCGATGCCATAGCCAGCATTCTGAAGCTTTTGCTACTAGGCATGTGGCTGGTTGAGGACCTAGAGAGAAATCTACAATATACAAATCACCTCTCCTAAAGCCTTCGAAGACTTTGGACTTCTCAGTTTCCATTAGCACAATGCATCTATATTTACCAAAGATGACAATCATATCAAGATCACAAAGCATTGAGACAGACATGAAGTTGTATCCTAAGGACTCAACAAGCATCACCTTTTCCATGTGTCGATCCTTTGAGATAGCAACCTTACCTAGACCCAATACCTTGCTTTTTTCCTTTGTCAGCGTAGGTGATATGCTTTAGATGAGATGGAGTAAGGGGAGCATTGGTGAGGATATTCCTATCACCAGTCATATGATTTGTGCAACCACTGTCCAGAACCCATTCAGTAGCTTTTGGAGTGTCATCCTGTAGAAGCATTAGTCTCACTTACAAATTCATATACTTCAGTTGAAGAATATGATGATCAATTTCGTCAGTGAATTTCATCAGTAAGCATATAACAAGTAGCATGGGATGTGTGAAATGAGGAATTCATTTCATCATGATTAGCTTTCATCCCAACAAGCATTTATGTCAGGGCTTCAGCAAATTCATAAGACATTTATTGTGTCTGAAGACCTGACCCTGCAGAAGAGATTAGTTCATATTCTTAACCACCCACATCTGAATGGGTGGTTGAGAAGCAATGTAGCGCAAAGCATTTATAGAGAACTTAGGCATTGAAGAATATTCATTTCTCTTCACGGGAGGAGTATAGTACTCATAAGAATATGCAGAGAAATTCTTAGAAGTTTTGTGCACATACTGATTTGAAGAATCATGCACATATTCATCAGATCATTGTTTGTTTCCCTGCATTAAAGTGTTTGTATGATCATCGATTGACTTGTGTCCACTTGACGACTTTGGTCCAGGTGAAGAATTTGCCCTGGGGTTGTACCTTTTCTTCGGTGGTGTCATGATGACATTCACCTGAAGATTTTGAAGGACAGTTTTGGGAACCCAGATTTTTTTCATAGGTGAACCATTCCTGCAGTTAATACCAATGAATCTAGCAAATACTTCACCATTCTGATTTTTGAATAGCTTATAGTTGGAGTCAAATGACTCATCAGAAGAATGTGAGGTATCACAGTTAAAGCCAGATAGAGTGGATGGATCAACTGGAGGTTCTTTTGCAACAACCCATGTGGTTTTGGGATACTGCTCAGGTTTCTTATAAGATCTGTGAGCATTTAGCTTTCTCTCAAAAGCAATACCCTCTTTCCTAGGGTTCCTATTAAGAATCTGCTTCTTGAGCACATCACAAAGAGTGTGGTGCCCTTTGAGGCTTTTATACATGCTTGTGACATACAATTCCTTTAGACCTGCATTTTTGTCAGTAACACTTGTGGTCTCCTCAGATGATGGGATTGAAACCACAGAGACAGTTGAAGATATAGCAGCAGTTGAAGCATTTGAACATTCAGCTGAAGAATTTGCATTATCACGTTCAAGGAATTTAAGCATGGAGCAACAAATTCATCTTGAGAAGCGCTGATCTGTTGAGCGAGCAATGAATCGTTGTGTTTTTGAAGATCATCATGAGACGCCCTCAGCTTCTTGAGTTCTTGCTTCATTTGAAGAAATTTCATAGGGCAGGTTCTCATGTGTAGCTGAGAGAGCCACATGACGACTTTCAAGTTCGTCATATTGTGACTTTAGTCGTCTGAGATCCTCAGACAAACCTTGACTGCGATCCATTTCCTCATCTAACAGATCATCACTTTTGTCTAGCAGTTTTTGAATCTTTTCCATGGCATTTTGTTGTTCAGTTGCAATTTTAATAAGTTTCTTGTAGCTAGGTTTTGCTTCACATTCAGAGTCATCATCTCTTGAAGTATTAAAGTAAGCTTATCGTGAGGTTACCTTGACACCTCTTGCCATGAAGCAATAGGTGGGAGCATAATCATCAGCACAGTCTTCAGAGTTGGTGGAGTCACCCTTTTCTTCATGATCGAAGACGGACTTGCTGACGAACTCCGTAGCGAGGGCCAAGCTTGCAACCCCAGAGTCAGATTCCTCCTCATATTCCTCAGCTTCCTCAGATTCTTCCTCGGAATCCATTTCCTTCCCAATGAAAGCGCGAGCTCTGCCGGAGGTGCTTTTCTTCTTTGATTAGGACTTTGGCAACTTCTTCTTCTTGTCATCAGAATTGTCATCCTTGCTAGATCTTTTCTTCTTTGAGCCATTTTTCCATAGGGGGAAATCAGCGATGTAATGGCATGTCTTCTTGCATTTGTGGCAAGTTCTTTTATCGTAGTCACGAGCAGAAGCTTCAGTGTTCTTTGAATCGTACTTTGAAGACTTTCCAAATCGGTTCCTTTTGGAGAACTTCCTCATGAGCATAGACAGTTCTCTGCCAATTCCCTCAGCATCATCTGTACTGCATTCAGATACATCTTCTTCTTCTTCTTCAGATGAAGAAATTGCCTTTGCTTTAGCCTTTGCCATTAGAGCGCGAGGTCGTCCTTAGCTGGGACCATACATATCTCTCTTCTCAGCTTGTTGAAATTGATGAGTATTGAGCCTCTCAAGAATATCAGCGGGATCAAGTGATTTGTAATCAGGACGCTATTGTATCATCAAGGCCAAGCACCGGTACTGTAACGTGCTATACAAACAGTTTTTAACCCCTTTTTGCGCCGGCATTCTGAACCGTCGCCAAGTGAGTGATTGCGATAGGGGGGTCCTTCCCACATGACCCAAAAACTGTCAGGGATAAGCGAGCGGCTACTGACGATCGCCATAGAATAAACGTATGAGAAGTCGCCCAAGTCCCACACATTACGTCTCTAACGCTATAGTCGCACATGATTACGCCGCTATAGTCGTGTGAAAAAGGTGGACATCAACATTTAATCTACTGATGTGTTTGCGATGGGTACGTTATCGCACACAGTTCAAGAATGTAAAATGTGTGCGGTGCCTCTACTAAGGCCAACGTGTCTATTTTCATAACTGTGTGCGATAGGTATTCCTATCACACACGCACACAGGTTTGAAACGTTTGTTGTATTACCATGAATCGCACACGCATATGAGACGAAACCGTGTGTGCGTCCGTCGGGCATCCCAAACGTTTCATGTCAAAGAACCGTCTGTTCTCTATTTTTCATCGCACACACTGTTTTCTTTCTAACCATGTGCACATTATTTTATTCGCTCCTGTATAATTTTATTTTTCCCTGTAATTTATTATTCGAATTGGAAATTTTGAAATCTGAAATGTGGAATTCAAATTCTCAGCACAATGGTTCAACAACCAATCCATAAATAAAATTCTTAGTACAATATGTTCAGTAATTATAGGATTAGACAGCAATTAACTATGATGAACCACAATATTTAGAGGCGGTAAAGGTGAAGAGACAAGTGTAAATCATTTTGGCTGCCGATGGTGTTGAAGAAGCGGAATGCCCATAATGTGCCCTCCTGCATGCCATAGGCACGAACAAGTTTTGTCCAACCCCTTGTGACGATCGCCCGCCCATCCTTCACCGCCTTCAGGAAGACTTCTAGAGCATTATCATGGTAGCATGAATTATATACTTTAACCTTAGTTTCCTCCACTCCAGTCATGTAGTTTGCAAGGTAATCATGAGTAAATAGCTTCGGAAACCACTGAAAAGAGAAAAAATTCAGACACTCAGGTCTAATAGAGTAACTTGTTGTGGGCAGGGGAAAAGGCAACACATTACTTACCATCCTAAAGTTCATTGTTGTCTTGGACAAAGTGTAAATAAAGAGCTTAATTCCCATCACCCGTTTCTTTCGCCTAACAATCTTTCTTAGTTTCCTCACTTGACGCTTGTTCATTAATATCTCATTGCCCCATACGCAAAAGGGATCGAAGCATGGATCAGTACCGCTCATATATGTACCTACAAGCAACCAGTAAATGTTAGAAGCTAAACTGAGATTGCACAAATGATGTAAAATACAACTACCTACGTTCCTAAGTACAAGTATTTTTTAGAGATTTCAATATGAACTACACACAGATGTATATAGAATTATAGACATAGTTTAGATTAGAATCTAGATTCACTCATTTTGCTCCATATGTAGTCTATATTGGAATCTCTAAAAATACTTATATTTAGGAACAGATGGTGTATAAGACATGAGATGTAGCTAACCTCGACGGCAAACAATGGCATCGCCCATTGTAGCCCCGTGTTAGTACATGGAAAGCCAATGTTAACTACAACAGGGTTAACATCCACCAAAAATAGCAAATGGTAATAAAACGGTAGCATCTATAGTGATATCTTCATTGCGAAAGAGTAGCACGGTAGCAAAGGGCCGGATTAAAAATGGATAGAATTGTTTACTGCAACAGACAACCTAGTATAGCCATTGAAATTGGTACTGATAGAAATGAAATTATCAGAGTTAAACATTGCAAGGCAGGTGCTACTAGAGCAAAGAATGGCCCTGTTGTCTATAAAAAGGTAGGGAAAATAGATAAGACGGGCTAGGCGTGTTTACTACAACATGCTTAATACATGAACCATACAAAACATGGCCATTGCAACTGGTATTGGTAAGATTCAACTGGTGAGTTCATACTTGGTAAGTCTTGAGGGTTAGTTGCTGGGACACTTCATATGGACAAGAGCCCGCCCCAAGTTGGCAGCAGCAGAGGTGAGGTGTTCCTCCAGGTCGAAGAGTGGATCAGTATCGCTGACATGTGTACCTACAAGAAGCAAGTAAATGTTAGAAGCTAAACTGCAATTGCACAAATGATGTAAAATACTGTAAGACATGGGATGCAGCTAACCTCGACGGCAAACAACAGCATCGCCCATTATAGCCCTGCATAAGTACATGGAAAGGCATGTTAAGTACAACAGGGTTAGCATCCACTAAAAATAGCAAATGGGCAGCATCTCTAGTATATCTTCATTGCGGAGAGTAGCACGGTAGCAAAGGGACAGATTAGAAAATGGATACAACTATTAATTGCAACAGGCTTAACAGCATCCTAAGTCATGTTTTGTAAGTTTGTAGCCATTGAAATACAACTGTTAAAAAATGGATACAACTGTTAATTGCAACAGGCTTAATAGCCATTGAAACCGGTACTGATAAAAATGCAATTAGGAGAGTTAAACATCGCAAGGCAGGTGCTGCCAGGGCAGAGAATGGCCCAGTTGTCTATAAAAAGGTAGGGAAATTAGCTAAAATGTGTTAGGCATGTTTACTACAACATGCTTAATACATCAACCGTACAAAACATAGCCATTAATTGCAACTGGTATTGGTAAGATTGAACTGGTGAGTTCATACTTGGTAAGTCTTGAGAGGTAGTTGCTGGGGCACTTCATCTTGGCCAGAGCCCGCCCAAAGTCAGCGGCGGCGGAGGCGAGCTGTTCCTCCGGGTTGAAGCGTGGATCAGTGCCGCTGACATGTGTACCTACAGGCAACCAGTAAATGTTAGAAGTTAAAATGCAATTGCACAAATGATGTGAAATACTGTAAGACATGGGATGCAGCTAACCTCGACGACAAACAACATCATCGCCCCTTATGACCCTGCGTAAGTACATGGGCAGGCATGTTAAGTACAACAGGGTTAGCATCCACCAAAAATAGCAAATGGGCAGCATCATCTCTAGTGATATCCTGAGTCATGTATTGTAAGTTTGTTGCTGGTATTGGTGAAATTGAGCTGGAAAGTTAATACTTGAACATCATACAGTGTGCAGTACTGAAATAAACAAGGCACGAACATGCTTAATACATCAACCGTACAAAACATAGCCATTGCAAGTGGTATTGGTAAGATTGAGCTGGTTAGATCATACCTGGTAAGTCCTGGGGGTTAGTCACTGGGGCACTTCATCTGGGACAGAGCCTGCACCAAGTCGGCGGCGGCAGAGGCGAGGTGTTCCTCTGGGTCAACACGCACAACGACCATCGCGCCATCGACCACCATCAGCTCCTCAACCTCCACGTGATATGTGGTTGGGCTTGCACGGCGATGCTCTAGAGGTAGGGGCGGTGGGGATTTGGAGGCATGAGGATGTTTCGCACGCGCCATTTAAGCAATCAGGCCGGGGCCGTGATAGAGATCGGTGGGTTACCTGACTGGATCGATGATGCTCGGGCAGAACGTAGATGTGGTTGAAGCTGTGGTTGCGGCTGCGGTTTGAGCTGCTGGTAGGGGGCAGGGGGAGATACTGAGGAAATTTGATGGGTGGGTATGTGGTGGGAGGAATAAATTCTTGAATCGCGCGCCTAATGAAAATTTCGCTGCAAAACTTGAAACTTGGGCGGGGGAAACACACAACGCACACGAAGCGCGTAAAATACTCGTGTGCGAGAAAAGAGAAAATTGGCGGATCCCGTCTCCAAAAAAATATACACGTGTAGTTGATTTTTTAGGTCAATGGTACGCTTGCTTTATTAGGAAACATCGCACAGGTAACTGACTTATGGATCATTAACGCAAAAAAACGCACACGGGTACGCCATAGAAACCGTGTGGTTTGTGATCTTCTAATAATTCTTATATCTATCAGCATCTCCAACCGCACCTAATTTCAAAAATCTCTTTCATTGTATCAGGATTATTCAATGTACATGAACGAGGCAAGGTGACACCCGATGAACAATCATCGGTTTATGAAATGCAATCAAGTGTCAACCTGCCTCGCTCGCATAGCCAGATTTGATCCTATGCAACAAGAGAGAAGCTTGCTGCCATCTGCCGGCGCGGTAATTTAAGCCAGTGTGCGGCCAACTCGCGCGGCGAGGTGGGACTAAAAACCAGCTGCGGCCAGCTCTGGTCTCCGGTGGCTGCGGGCGGACGTTTCGGGAGTATTTAGGGCTGGGGTGTGGCTACAAAACTTCAGTGAACACATGCTAATCAACATTCAGAGCCCTCACAGGATGCGCTTACCGACATTGTACGTTAATAATAGATAGTACCAACTTAAAGTACTACTAGTAATTTGCTCTAAAACTAGTACGTATGTAGTACTGGTAGATGCTCGTAATTAATTATACAAACTTACGAGCAACAGACGCACTAACTACTTCTCACATGCTGGCATCAGGGCATGCTGGCCAGATGCCATCGTTCTCCTTCCCGGACTTGTAGGCGGCAGCCCACCGTGCTTCGATCTCTGCCGAGCTCTCCTCAGCACGGCGTGCGGCCTCTTCTTTCTTGCGGCGGCGGGAGTCTCTTTTGTTGTCTGCTTTCTGCTTTTTCTGCTCCTTCTGTGCGGCTTTGACCGCCTCTAGATCCACCGCCCATTCAGCCATGGCAGCATCAAAGTCCGCCCACGTACTTGTGCGGCCGCCGGCGGTGATGAACTTGGCATGGCGGGATGCCATCACTTCCTTACCATGTGTGCGGTCGCGGGCGGCGAGGAACGCGGCGCGGAGGGATGCCATCGCTTCCTTACTAGTTACTGTGCGCCGCGGTGCCATGAACGACGCTTGGAGAGAGCTCTGGGATGGAGTGGCCGGACAGCCGTATAGTGCGGTGGTTTTTAAGAGCTCAACGACAAACGACGAAGGAAATTTGGCTTCCCTTACAATCTTGCACATTCATTATCGCACACGGTTCATCTCCGTCGCCTCCGGAAACAGTGTGCGCAAGATATTGTGTGCTGTGTTATGATTGGCCGGAACCCCAACCACGCGGATCGCGCGTGTGCATCGTAGGATGCACCTTGATCAAACGGCAATCCACGTCCCTCACATCACAGACGTGCAGCTGTAGCTGGATTGGATTTATATGCGCTAAATGCCTAGAAAATGCACATAATCCCCTAAATATGGTAAATGAGCCCGGAAAAGTGCCAAATTTGAACACGGTGATTTGCAGGGTGTATGTTCATCATAGAAAAAAAACTCAAGGGCAATGAACGAAGAAAATTTGGATTCCCCTTCAATCTTGGTGATTTCCCTCTCGAAAGCATGGAACTTCCTCAGTGATGGTTTGATTTATGAAGGGCGTGCATGACGACATAAGCCAAACCTTCTCAAATTTTTACCAGGGCATGGTGAGGCCATACCATGGCACCATGTCAGGTGTCATGTTTTTCAAGCATTTGTTTCACTTTTCTATAGTTGAAAACCCAATAAACAAACATTCGTGGTTGACTATTGCCACACATTTCATCGAAATATCTGCCCATTCCTTGTAAAAGGCATGAGAATTTACTAAATAGCACGAGCATGGTTTTCCAGACCGTTCTTGTGCACCCTTTCATGCACCGATTGTTTGAACTTGAATTATGCGCATTAATGCCTAGAAAATGCACATAATCCCCTAAATATGGTAAATGAACCCGGAAAAGTGCCAAATTTGAACACGGTGATTTGCAGGGTGTATGTTCATCGTAGAAAAAAACTCATGGACAAAGGACAAAGGAAATTTGGATTCACCTTCAATCCTGGTGATTTCCCCCTCGAAACCATGAAACTTCCTCGGTGATGGTTCGATTTATGAAAGGCTTGCATGATGACATAAGGCAAACATTCTCAAATTTTTACCAGGGCACGGCGAGGCCATACCATGGCACCATGCCAGGCGTCATGTTTTCCAAGCATGTATTTCATTTTTGGGATAATTAATTTGGTGCCCTTAGTTGTGTCCCCCTCGGCAGGTTTGCCCCTAGTTTCCGAAAACCCTCGTTCTTGCCCAACTCACTTTGGTTTCTTTGTGCTTTTGCCCTCCCGTCACAGTTCCGTCCAGTCAGTGCCGTTTGACCGCTACCGGCGCTAGATTTTGGACACGGCTTGCCCCCCATTTGTGCTCACTCGCTTGTTCCCCCCCTCACTCTCTCGTTCCCCATTCCTCTCATCACTCTCTCTCCCCTATCCAAACCCTAGTTCGTCGGCGCCTCAACACCAGATCCACAAACCCTAGGGGCACCACCACCACAACGTCGTCTATAGCACCACCACATCCAAATCCAGGCGATGGGGGAGAATGGAGAAACCCTAGGCGGTGGCCGCCGCCACAAGAATGGAACCGCATTGGCGCGGGAGGGCGATGGCTGCGCGCACAGCCAGGCGGTGTCCCAATCACCACGGGGTAGTGGACACGGCGGCGGTGGCGTCGTCGACGGTGACAAAAGCTCGCCATCGGTTAGGGGGAGTGTTGAAGGCGGCTGTGGTGGCAGTCAGGGCGACAAGGGCAAGGGCACCGCATCTGCACGGGAGATCCCAGCGGGGTATGTCTCAGATCTGCTCTTGCTTAGTATTGTAGGCTTGATTCAGAGAAGATTTAGTCATGGTAGATGCTGTGTTCATTATTGTAGGATGGATCCAGCTATTGCATTCTTTCTGTCTCTTAGAATGGAGACCACAGTCATAGTTTCTGCTGGTACCAGAGGAAAAGAAAGCAGCTTCACATTTCCATTAGTTGTGGACAGCAGTTGTAGTTCATTTAATGATTTTAGGGCTAATATTTGTGCAAAGTATCCATGGGGATTGTTTGATGCTGTTGAAATAAGATATTGGGACAGTTCAAAGGAGAGTTGGAACCCTTTACAGTGTGATGATGAGTTAGGTTTGATGTTTGCAAGAAATGCAGAGACAAGGTCATGCAATTTGGAAATTATAGTAATTCAGAGAAAGAGAGGAGAAAGGTGTGAGAAAACACCTGCATCTACGACAACTACTGGAGGGACCAAAGGTAGAAGAAGGGGTAGACCATGTGCATCCAGGCCAGGAGCTAGCAATACTCCTAGTGCTCCTGGCACTAGTGCAGCAAGTGCTAGTAGCACCCCAACTGCTCCAAGTGTCACTGAGAAACAAGATGATCAACCTGATCCAGTTGTGGAGGAAGCACTGCCTGATCCACCTATTTTGTCTGATGAGGAGGATGAGAAGCTTTATCCGGGTTATGTACAACAAAATAATCAGGAACATGCAGCAAATGAAGACTACATACCTGCAGAATTTTCAGATACTGATGAAGATGAGAGGCAAGAGGATCATGACATGGGAGCTTTTGAGGATGCAGATGAGGACAGACCTTTCATGATGTATGATAGAGATAACCCAAGCATTGAGGAAGGTGTGGTCTTTCCTGGGGCAGTTGATTGCAGAAATGCAGTTGGAACATTCTCAATCAAGTCTGAAACTGAGTACATCACACTGAAGAGTGACCAGAGTAGGTTCACTGTTAAATGTGCCTATGACAGGTGTAAGTGGAGGCTGCATGCATCTTTGATGAGGAGGAGCACTTTGTTTCAGGTACTAGCTATTTAGTTTACTACTATTTGTTTTAAAATTGTGACTTTTTGTTTTACTAATGTTGTTCTGACCATTTGTTTTATTTTCAGATCAAAGTGAACCCCCACCCTCACACATGTCCTAGTGTGAACAGATCTCAGAGATTGAGAGCTGCAAAAAGAAGGTGGATTGCAGATGCTTCTATGGCTTGGATCAGAAAAAATCCAGGGATTGGCACAAAGGAAATTCTGGGTAGGTTGTTAGAGAAGTATGGTCTTGAGGTGCCTTACAGCAGATGCTACTATGGTAAGGAGATGGCACTTGACAGGATATATGGTAAGTACAGTGACAGTTTTCAGTTACTTTTTGCTTTCAAAGCAGAAGTAGAGAGGGCATCACCAGGCAGTGTTGTTGACATTGACCATCACACAGTGGAGTACAAGTTAAAAGGAAAGAAATTCTACAAAGAGTGTTTTAGAAGGGTTTTTGTCTGTTTCAAAGCTTGTCAGAAGGGGTTTCTAGAGGGGTGCAGGCCATACATGGCTGTAGATGCAACTGCATTGCATGGTAGGTTTAGGGGCCAGCTAGTAGCAGCATGTGCCCTAGATGCACACAATTGGTTATTTCCTATTGCATATGGTGTTCTTGAAGTGGAGTCCACTGAGAGTTGGACATGGTTTTTCAATAATTTGAAGAAAGCTGTAGGACATCCTGAAGGATTAGTTATCCATACTGATGCTTGCAAAGGACTGGAGAGTGATGTTGATGATGTTTATCCTGGAGTTGAGCACAGAGAGTGCATGAGACATTTGTCTCAAAATTTTGGCAAGAAATTCAAAGGGAAATTTTATGATGACAATCTGTGGCCTTGCTCACTAACTTACAGCATCAAAAAGCACAATTTTCATCTGAACCAGTTGAAAAGCAAGCCCAAAGTAAAGGAGTATCTTGAGGAGCACCACACCAAAATCTGGGCTAGAGCTGATTTCATTGAGTTGAGCAAGGTTGACTATGTAAATAACAATCTAGCTGAATCATTCAACTCTAGAATCAAGAAATACAAGGGCCTACACCTAGTTGACCTGCTTGACAAGATCAGGCAGTACATTATGGTGAAGTTTGACCTAAGAAAAAGAATTTGCATTGACAATTTCATTGGGCACTACATCATACCAGCAGTAATGAAGGCATTAATGGAGAAAACTAAAGGTTTGGAGATGAGCATTGTTAGGAGAAGCCCAACAGAGGCTGAGGTAACTGCAACTGATAGAGAGAAGAGAGAATGGAGGTATCCTATGGACCTGGAGAAATGGACTTGCAGTTGCAGGCAATGGCAGGTCACTAGTAACCCATACATCCATGCACTTTTCTTTATCACTTCTCTAAGGGGTGATGCTAGTGCAATTGATAAGTATGTCCATAAGTACTACTCTATTGAGATATTCATAGCCACTTATGCTGAAAACCTACCAGCTTTGGAAGGCAAGCAACAGTGGGACATTGTAGATCCTGGATTCAAGTTATGTGCTCCTGTTCAGAAGCAAGCACCAGGCAGGCCAAGAAAACAGAGGATTAGAGCAAGCAGTGAAGGAAAGGGCCTTGGGCCAAGGAAGAAGAAGTGCAAAAGGTGTGGCAGATGCGGACACCAAGCCAAGGGATGCACACGATCTGTTGATCCAGCTTTTGGAGAAGAAGAGCATTGGGGTGCACAAAATGCAGATGATCATCCAACAGCAAATGAGCCGGCAATAGCAGAAGTGCAAGATGAGGATGAGGATGAGGATCAGCCAATACCTGATATAGTCCAGCATGAAATGCCACCACCAAAGGAACCATCTCATGAAGCATCTACACAAGCAAGTGTAGTAAGGTATGTGAAATTCTCATATCCATTTCTGTTCATGCATACCTTACAATTTGTGACATATTTGCAATTGTTTAGCCCTAGGAAAAACTATAAAAAAGCAGCAGATAGAGGAGCTTATCCAAGGTGTGTGAAAGAGAAGAGAGGTGGAGATGTACAACCAACAACTACATTCTCAGCTACTGGAAGCAGTGTTGACAGCAAGGTTGTTCCTCTTGCATCAAAAGGACCAGCACAAAACCAAGCTCCACCAACTGGCCCCAACCCAGCCAGGAACACTAGAAGCAAGGCAAGGGAAGCTCCAAACCCAGCCAGAAACACCAGGAGCAAAAAACTGAAGTTCTAGATGCTGTTATGAACTAGTGGTGTTTTTACACCTTTTGTGACTGTTATGTGTAATGTGTACTGTTGCTAAACTTCTGAGATGCACCTGTTACGCGTACTGTGTGTTATGGTGTTGTTATGTACTTGGTGTTGTTATGCACAATGTTGTCTGATCTCAAGTTGTTGTTGAACTTGTGTCATTCATCTGTCATTTCACAAGTTTAGGATCAAATTGAGCTGGCAAGATCAAATTCAGCTGGCAAGATCAAATTCATTCACAAAACCACATTTGACAACAACAACATCTGGGAATACCAAACTACTACAGCTGACATCGAACAACTGCATAATTTCTTTGACAACTACCATAGTAGTACAACTATCATACTAATTCCCACAAGCAACAGTGCCCACAACAACAGCATCTCATCTCTCTCTCTAAGCTTCTTCTTCAAAGCCTTGTTCTTCCTTGCCAGCTCAATGTTTTCCTTCTTCAAATGGTGGCACTTGATCCAACTGCCTTCAACCTCAGCGTGCAAGTCTTCAAAAGCTAGTCCAACACGCAATGGAGGAGCTGGGTCAACCCAAACCACCCATTCACACTCATCTGGTAACTAATTGCAGATCAAGAGTCATAATTAGAAAGTAAACATTAGAGAGCAAAAAACAAATCTGGATCAAATTGACATGAACTTACATCCAATGGGCAACCTAAAAAACGGCGGCCACTGCTAGCACCACCCCATGATACACGGCGGGCAGGAACAAGGCCATGACTGGGGCATCGCGACAGAAACTCCAAGCCAGAATAAGACTCGTCGGGAAGATAAAACTCTGATGAATGCTGCACAATACCGACCCCATCGACCTAAAAAAAGTCAAATTTCCCCCAAAATGTCACAAACCCTAGCTTTGAACCCCAAAATGTCGGGTAGGGTGGAGAAGCACGACCCCACCACATTGCTTACCTCTTCGGTCGCCGGCGAGAAGCTGGATGAGCCAGAGCTCGCCATGCGCGCTGGCTCCTTCCTCTCCTGCTTCCCGCTCCCCCCTCTAATCTGGCCGCGCCTTCCCTTCCTCTATTTTTCGTGAGAGCTGGCTGAGGATGAAGGGGTACTGAAGTTAGCAGCCACAGGGGCAAAAATGTCCAAAATCTGGCACCGGTAGCGGTCAAACGGCGCTGACTGGACGGAACCGTGATGGGAGGGCAAAAGCACAAAGAAACCAAAGTGAGTTGGGCAAGAACGAGGGTTTTCGGAAACTAGGGGCAAACCTGCCGAGGGTGACACAACTAGGGGTATAAAATCAATTTTCCCTTCATTTTTCTATAGTTGATAACCCAGTAAACGACACGCTTTTGGTTGACTATTGCCACACATTTCCTTGAAATCTCTGCCCATTCCTTGTAAAAGGCATGAGAATTTACTAAATAGCACGAGCATGGTTTTCCAGACCATTCTTGTGCACCTTTTCATGCATCGATTGTTTGAATTTGAATTATGTGCATTAATGCCTAGAAAATGCACATAATCCCCTAAATATGGTAAATGAGCACGAAAAAATGCCATATTTGAACTTGTTGCATTGGAGGGGGTATGTTGATCATTGGAAAAAAACTGAATGACAAACTACGACGGAAATTTGGATTCCCCTTCAATCTTGGTGATTTCCCCCTCGAAACCATGAAACTTCCTCGGTGATGGTTCGATTTATGAAGGGCGTGCACGATGACATAAACCAAACCTTCTCAGCTTTTTACCAGGGCACGGTGAGGCCATACCATGGCACCATGCCAGGCGTCATGTTTTTCAAGCACATATTTCATTTTTCTATAGTTGATAACCCAGTAAACGACGCGTTTGTGATTGACTATTGCCACACATTCCCTTGAAATCTCTGCCCATTCCTTGTAAAAGGCATGAGAATTTACTAAATACAACGAGCATGGGTTTCCAGACCGTTCTTGTGCACCTTTTCATGCACCGATTGTTTGAATTTGAATTATGTGGATTAATGCCTAGAAAATGCACATAATCCCCTAAATATGGTAAATGAGCCCGGAAAAATGCCAAATTTGAACACGTTGCATTGGAGGGGGTATGTTGATCGTAGAAAAAAACTGAATGACAAACTAGGAAGGAAATTTGGATTCCCGGCCCCTTCAGCCTTGGTGATTTCCCCCTCGAAACCATGAAACTTCCTCGATGATGGTTCGATTTATGAAGGGCGTGCACGACGACATAAGCCAAACCTTCTCAAATTTTTACCAGGGCATGGTGAGGCCATACCATGGCACCATGCCAGCCGTCATGTTTTTCAAGCATGTATTTCATTTTGCTACAGTTGAAAAACCAATAAACGACGTGTTTGTGGTTGACTATTGCCACACATTTCCGTGAAATCTCTGCCCATTCCTTGTAAAAGGCATGAGAATTTACTAAATAGCACGAGCATGGTTTTCCAGACCGTTCTCGTGCACCTTTTCATGCACCGATTGTTTGAATTTGAATTATGTGCATTAATGCCTAGAAAATGCACATAATCCCCTAAATATGGTAAATGAACCCGGAAAAGTGCCAAATTTGAACACGGTGATTTGCAGGGTTTATGTTCATCGTAGAAAAAAACTCATGGACAAAGGACAAAGGAAATTTGGATTCCCCTTCAATCTCGGTGATTTACTATCGCACACGATTCATCTCCATCGCCTCTGCGAACCGTGTGTGTTCACCAACACATGCAAAAGGAAAAAGAAAACCCTCCCCCACTTCATCCCCACCCACTCGCCATGGACTCCTCTGCAACTCTGCACCTCATCAACTTCTATCGTGGCGGCCATCCTAAGCTCGACGGCTGTTGTCGGCGGGCGGAGGTCGCGCTCCAAACGACACGGGATTTCACCCCTACCGCTTGCCGCCGCCTATCTACACCGACTTGCACTAACATTCTAGACTCTGGTCGATTGGAGTTTTCTGCGGGATTGGGCCGGGGATTTTTCTCATGGAGAAGGTAATCAATTTAGCGAAATATTCACTCATCTCTTATCACAGTCCGTCCGTCGCTGTTAATCAACCGACGGAAATTGTCGTGGATTCATTTATCTTCTAGCTGATTTGAGGGTTTTCATTCATGTGTCCATAGTGCGAGCACAAATCGGGCAAGTGTGGTCGTGGCCAGTCAGAAACGAAGTTCTATCTCACCATTCCGGATGACTTCAGGGAGCGCTCGGTATGTTCAATCTCACCCTACCACGGTCGGCATGGCCTAAATTTGTGAACATATACCGTCTATTGCTACGTTTGGATAAAAGGTATGGTGCCACGTGCAGCCTAGATGTCGAAGCCGATTTTCCCCCCTATATTAGGCAAATTTATGATGTATTGTTCATTTAGTTACTCTCATATTTGCATCAAATCTTTGTTACATTATCTATTTTTAATTATATATTTTTGTACTTTGCTTTTAGCTATATAATGTTCTGTTTTATCAGTTACTCCCATATTTGCATCTTGCTCTGTTATTTCAATATATCTAATTTACGATCTTAATTTTCATTTCAAGCAGTACATCCCTTGCTTTGCAAGAACAGGAGTAGAAGGAAATCTTGGGTTTTACTTTGTTGATGACTCCATGGATGTCATATTGACAACGCAACATGGATTTACAATGACAATTAGCGTAAAACTTGATAAAGATGGTCACTCCTATTTTGATGCGGACCTTTGGAGAAAAATGTCTAAGTGTTATGAGCTGAAAGCTGGCAATAAAATTCTAGTGCGTGCACCACAGCCTGGTCTAATTAACATGGATGTTTACTTCCCCAACGTCATCAGTCGATCAAAGTCTGATCGAGGTTAGTGTCCTTTCAACTTTCTCCATGCTGGCATATTACTTAGCAAAATCGGGGTATTTGTTCTGACTAATTGATCACTATTTAAGCAACCAATTGTGATTTCATTTTCTGACTCCGTTCCTAGGCAGTAATAAATTCTATTTACCAATTTATGCGCACTATATATTCTTCTGCCATGTTCTGAATAAATAATACCTTTCCACCTTTTAAGCAGGATATGTTGGATGCATAGTTAACGATCTGTATGTTACTAAGCGTACCAAATTTCACTGGAAAAACTTGAAGCATGTCATAAAATTTGTTGATAATCTGACAGAGATAGCACAGCGTATGAACGCTGGATTTTGGATGGGATTAATTATAGCTATGGTGCACACATTGAGCAAGACCAATTGTGTGCACAAAACGCTGGTACAAAGTCTTATTTTTATGTTGATGCTCATAAACTATATATATCTTCAACGATATGTTACAATTGGTTTTTATTCTACATTTCAACAAAAATTGCCCGCTGTAGCTGTTCCTGAATCGATTTCCCGGCGTGGTCGAATTACACTTGTGCCTGCTAATAACGCCAAAGTGATTGCAAGGTACTGCATTTCCCGCAGAAATGGAACCATTCAAATTAACAAGTTCTCGCTTGTCGTGGCAATGCATCCATATTGGAAAATTGGAGACACTGTTCTACTCATGCTCTACCAAGGCACAAGAGGGTTCTTCCTTTTCATTGACGAGATGCCGAGTCTCCGTGATCAAGCTGCTTCCAGCGGATAGTTGTGGTTGTTGGCCCTCAGCCTCTTAAAATGTGCTAGCTGTTACTATGTTAAGTATGTAGATATGGACCATATGGTTGTTGGCCCTCAGCCTCTTAAAATGTGATAGTTGTTACTATGTTAAGTATGTAGATATGGACCATATGGTTGTCAAAACCGTGTTACGAAGATCCTCCTTTTGTCGAATAGTGTAACCACTATATATATGTTACTCAAATGTTGTTAGCCAAGTTCTTAAATTTTCATGGAAAGTATTAGTATCGTACACAGTTCATTGAGTTTAAGCGTGTGCCCGGTAGAGCGGTAGAGTAGAGGACGTCCATGTTTTCGACGTGGCGATCAGCACCGATGTGCAGAAGGCATTTGCATATTAATTGTCCATATTGCAAATTCACACACGTGTTAACGTAAGGAAATGTATGTGTAACTTACTAATCACCGCACTCACAGACGCACGATGTGCGATACTCCTAGCCACCGCAAGCAACTACTTTGCATTTTTCAAAGTTTTTTGTACACACAGAATCGCACATGAATTAACTGTAGTAACCGTCTTTGTTATAATTTCTCATCGCAAACAGTTCATTCGAGTGGGCTGTTTGCCGCGTATCACACACATCTTGTTTACATGAATCGTTTGTGTTCTTTTGGCTCATCGCAAACAGTTCATCTATGTGAACTTTATGCCGCATATCACACACATCTTGTTAAGTTGAACCATTTCTGTTGTGTTCCCTAATCAAAAACAGTTCGTCCAAGTGAACCGTATGCCGTATATCACACACACCTTGATCTGGCTAACCATTTCTGTTGCATTCCCTAATAGCAAACAGTTCATCTGAGCGAACTGTATGCCGTATATCGCACACACCTTGATATGGCTTCCCATTTCTGTTGTTCTGTCTCATCGCAAACAGTTCGTATGGATCAACCGTATGCCCTGCATCGCACACGCAACTAAAATCTAAACCGTGTTTGATGTCTCTGCCATCGCAAATGTTTTGCATCTTTTTTGACGGTTTTTTTACATCATCGTTTGCGATTAATGCAGCGCACACAGTTTCGTCAAAGGTCTCTGATCGTAGTGTCACGTTAGCAGCATCCTGCAGTAGTGAAGGTATCAAAGGAGCTATCAAGAGACCTCAGCAATTTCTTCACCACCTCATGGTCAGTGATGTCAGCAGCACCCAGTGCTTGTAGCTCATTGGAGATATCTGTGAGGCGATCAAAAGTTTGCTGAACGTTTTCGTTATCCAGCCTCTTGAAGCGATTGAAGAGATTGCGAAGCACGTCAACTCGAGAGTCACGTTAAGTGGAAACTCCCTCATTGACCTTGGAGAGCCTATCTCAGATCAGCTTTGATGTTTCCAGTGCACTCACTCGGCCATACTACCCTTTGTTGAGGTGTCCACATATGATGTTGTTCCCTTGAGAGGCGAGTTGCTTGAATCTCTTCACATCAGCAGGATTGATGCTAGGAGCGACCGAGGGAACGCCGTTCTCCACGACGAACCAGAGATCGTTGTCAACTGCCTCAAGATGCATGCACATCTTGTTCTTCTAGTAAGGATAGTCTGTGCCATCGAAGATGGGGCACGCAGCAGAAACCTTGATCATACCTGCGGTCGACATAACTAAAACTCCAGGTGGTTAAACCAAAATCACACAGAACAAGGGAGTACCTCGCTCTGATACCAATTGAAAGCACAGGTTTACTCCCAGAGGGGGGGTGAATGGGAGATTTTTAGAAATTCGTCAAACTCTGAAGAATTAGACGAAGATCAGAGAGAAGAAATAGAAACATGAGGGAAACTAATTCATCACAGATTTAGAGTACATGCAACCAGGATACATAAGAGTGAAGAACATGCAATCATACAATCATACATGCATGAAGAAAATGAACTGAGGAAGGTAAAGATAGCGTGATGAAATTCTTCAGTTCAAATTCGTCAGAGCATAGATCACAAACTCTTTAGCAGCGGAATAAAGTAAGAGAGGGTTGCGGAATTTGAAACCAGGTTGGCTCAGTGAAGACAATGGAATTTGGTTGACCGGTTCTAGTTGCTGCATCAACTGTATGTCTGGTTGAGCCGGCTGAGTCGCAACTCATAGGACACACAGTTCTCGCCATATTCCTGTTGAGCTAAGGTCACTTAGTCCTCGCCCAATCACTCGTGGTAAGTCTTCAAGGTAGACTTCTAAAACCTTCACAGACTTGTTCACCGGCACACCACAATGACTCTTGGTGTACTCAGAACTTGACGCCCAATCGTCTGGAAGAATGACAGTCTTCAAAGGTAACAGGCGTCGGATCACACAGATCAATCCCTTCAGTGATGCTCAATCACTTTGGCTCTGGGTTTTTCCTCACTTGGGATTCTCTCAAAGTCGTCAGAGGATGGGTTGCTCTCTTATGACAAGTGTCAGTTTCTCTCGGAGCAGCCAACCAACAAGTGGTTGTGGGGGTGGCTATTTATAGCCAGGGGCAACCCGACATGGAATGACATAAATTCCCTTCTCTGATTCAACCGTTGTCAGGATAAGGATCCAGTCGACAGCTGGCACGCGGTGAAGCAATGGTCGGAATTTGAACTCTCAAATTCGTCGGGGCACTCAATTTCCTCATTTTAAGAGGAACGCACTGGTGAACTTCTAACTCCTCAGCGTGACCAAATTCGTCATCGACCAGATGAACTTCGTCACTGTCGCTAGCAAATGCGTCAGCTACACTAGAGATTTCCAAAGGCTTCACTCGAAGCGGCTTGTGTGTATAGGTTTGAATAGGTTTGAGAATCACTTTGGAAATGTGAAATATGATTCACCTAGACCCCCTTTAACAGTACGGTTTTTCCTATGACTCAAAGAAGAAGAAAAGAAACTATGAAAACAAAGTCTTCAAGCTTCAAAGTCTTCACATCAATTTCTTCAAAGGCCGTACCAATTTCATCATCAATTTCATCACTTGAAGAAATATATTTTTAGGGGTCGTCTTCCATGTGTTAAACCAAATCTTCTGTGACTCTGTCACCTGTGTATACTCACAAACTCATTAGTTCCTCAACCTATTTGTCATCAGTACTCCAAAACCACTAAGGGGGCACTTGATGCACTTACACATCATCAACATCTATCAGGTACACAATCACAAATATCATATCCTTGCAATTTACTTTATTTTCCATTTGCCTCTCATTTTCATCTCCCCCACTTCACAAAACTATTTGCCTTTTTATTTGCCTTATTTTTCGTTTGCCTTTTTCTCGTTCGATCTTTTGTTTGCGTGTGATCTTGTTTGCGTAGTCATGATGTCTCAAGAAAATACCAAATTGTGTGATTTTTCCAACACCAATAATAATGATTTTATTAGTATTCTGGTTGCTCCTCCCGCCGCTAGTGCGGAGTCTTGTGATATTAATGTTGCTTTGTTGAATCTTGTTATGAAAGAGCAATTTTCTGGTACTCCTAATGAGGATGTCGCGTCCCATCTAAACACTTTCGTAGAATTGTGTGATATGAAAAAGAAAAATTATGTGGACAATGATATTGTGAAGTTGAAATTATTTCCTTTCTCTTTGAGGGATCGTGCAAAAATTTGGTTTTCATCTTTGCCTCGCAATAGTATTGATTCTTGGGATAAGTGCAAAGATGCTTTTATTACTTAGTATTTTCCGCCCGTGAAAATTATTTCCCTTAGAAATCAAATCATGAATTTTAAGCAACTTGAGCATGAACATGTTGCGCAATCTTGGGAAAGAATGAAATTAATGCTAAGAAATTGTCCTACTCATGGTTTAAATCTATGGATGATTATACAAAAAAATTATGCAGGATTGAATTTTGTTTCTAGAAATCTTTTGGATTCCGCCGCGGGTGGTACTTTGATGGAAATTACTTTGGGTGAAGCCACAAAATTGCTTGATAATATTATGGAAAATTATTCACAATGGCATACCGAAAGAGCACATACTAGTAAAAAAGCTAATTCGGTTGAAGAAATTAGTACTTTGAGCGAAAAGGTTGATGCTCTTATGAAATTGGTTGCTAGTAAAAATGCTCCTATTGATCTTAATGGTGTGCCTTTGTCTACTTTGATTGAGCAAAATAGTGATTCCGTAGATATGAATTTTGTCTCGCGAAACAATTTTAATAACAATGCTTATAGAGGTAATTTTAATCCTAGGTCTTTTCCTGGAAATTCCTCTAATAATTATGGCAATTCCTATGGTAATTCTTATTATAATAATAATAGGATGCCCTCTGATCTTGAGAGTAATATTAAAGAATTTATCAATTCTCAAAAAGTTTTCAACACTACGACAGAAGAAAAGTTGAATGAGATTGATGATATGTCTAGAAGCATTGATAGAATTTCCCATGATGTAGAAAATCTCAAGATTAAAATTTTTCCACCTAAGGTTGATGACAATGAATCAATTAAAGCTTTATATGTTTCCATGGATGAAAGTAGGAAAAGAACCGCTATGCTTAGAGCTAAAAGAGAATTTTTAGAAAGAGCTTTTTTGACTGATTGCTTTCACCATAATGATGAAGATGTTAAGATGATTGGTGTTTCTTCTATTGACTCCTTGTTTAGTAATATTAAAATTGATGATAAAGGGACTGAAGAAGAGTCAACTTTAGCTAGAAGGCGTCCCCATAATTCGGAGGGTGAAAATCTTGTTGATTTTTTTTGATAAAAGTCGGTTTGGAGAGGTCAAAACTTTAACTACTGATGTGCCCACTCTTTTGGATTACAAAGACTTTAATTATGATAGTTGTTTCTTGATTGAGTGTATTTCTTTGTTGCAATCCATGATAAATTCACCCAATGCCTATGAACAAAATAAAGCTTTTACTAGACATATTGTGGATGCCATGCTAAAAGCTTTAGAAGAAAAATTGGAGTTAGAGATTTCAATTCCTAGAAAATTATATGATGAATGGGAACCCACCATTAAATTCAAGATTAAAAATTATGAGTGCAATGCTTTATGTGATTTAGGTGCTAGTTTTTCCACAATTCCAAAATCTCTATGTGATGTGCTTGGTTTTTCCAATATTGAAGAATGTTCTCTTAATTTGCACTTGGCGGATTCTACTATTAAAGAGCCTTTGGGAAGAATTAATGATGTTATTATTCTTGCAAATATGAATTATGTGCCAATATACTTTATTGTGCATGATATTAAGTACAATCCGTCTTGTCCTATAATACTTGGTAGACCGTTTTTACGAACTATTGGTGTCGTGATTGATATGAAAGAATGGAATATTAAATTTCAGTTTCCTCTAAAGAAGGGTATGGAACACTTCCCTAGAACTAAAATTAAGCCACCATATGAATCAATCATGAGAGCAACCTATGGAGCAAAAACCAAAGATGACAATACTTGAATCTATGCATTATGCCTAGCTAGGGGCATAAAACGATAGCGCTTGTTGGGAGGCAACCCAATGAATAAAATAATTTTTTCCTTTTTGTTTCTATTTTTGTGTGTTCACACAATTATGCCTCTGTTATGATTGTGTTTTTTATGTTTTAATTAGTGTTTGTGCCAAGTAATGCCTTTAGGACGGCTTTGGGTGATAGTTGAGTTGATCTTATTGGAAGACAGAAACTTTTAAGTCCAGTAGCAGAATTGTTAAAAATCACTAGAGGGACGAAAAACTCTGAATGTTTTACACAAGATTGATATATGAATTTCCTCTGTTTTCCTAAGTTTTCAGAATGTTTGGAGTTACAGAAGTATGAGTAAAATTCGAGTCTTTACAGACTGTTCTGTTTTTGACATATTCTGTTTTCGTTGCATTGTGTGCTTATTTTGATGAATCTATGGACTATACCGGGGGGTTTAGCCATGGTAAAGTTAGAATACAGTAGGTATAATGCAATAAAAAATATGAATGGGTTTGCAACAGTACTTAAAGTAAAGATTGATTTTCTTATACTAACGGATCTCACAAAGGTTTTTGTTGAGTTTTGTGTGATTGAAGTTTTCAAGTTTTGGGTGAGATCACGATGTATGAAGGAATAAGGAGTGAAAGAGCCTAAGCTTGGGGAAGCCCATGGCACCCCAAGGTAATATTCAAGGATAACCAAGCAACTAAGCTTGGGGATGCCCCGGAAGGCATCCCCTCTTTCTTCTAACGACCATCGATAATTTTACTTGGAGCTATATTTTTATTCATCACATATCATGAGTTTTGCTTGGTGCGTATTGTATTATATGAGTCTTTTCTTGTTTTACTTTTTAGTTTGTCACAATCATCCTTGCTGGACACACCTATTTGAGAGAGCCATAATGATGTTATGATTTGTTAGAATTGCTCTATGTGCTTCACTTAAAAAAAAGTGAGCTATGGAATTGCTCTAGTACTTCACTTATATCTTTTTGAGAACGGTGGTGTTTTAATTTTGAATAAATATACTCTCATGCTTCACTTAGATCAATTTGAGGGTTAGTAATTTTTTGAAGAAATTCTCTCATGCTTCACTTATGCTCATGTTCTTCACATAAATTTGTTTGAGAGCTTGTTATAAGCATTGGTAATATATGAAACTAGTACCAAAGTGATAGATATTCAAGAGGGATATAATAAAAACTTTCATGAAGATCATTGGATGTTAAAAAATTGATTCCTTGTAATAGTTTTAAGATATGATGATAGTGAGTCATGTTGGTGAGTAATTATTCTTTAGTAAGAATATTGGTGTTAAGGTTTGTGATTCCCTATGCAAGTACAAAAGTCAATAGTTATGCAATGAAGTTACATCCTACTTGTGGTGTATTATTCGGTGTTATTTATGTTTAATGCTCATTTATGATCGTTTTCATTTTTTGGTTGGTTGCTTCTCAATCTATTTGCTAGCCTTTCCTTGTACTAAGTGGGAATACTACTTGTGCATCCAAACTCCTTAAACCAAGTTGTGCCAATGAGTCCACCATACCTATCTATATGCGGTATTTCCATGCCATTCCAAGTAAATTTGTATTAGCCAACTCTAATTTTCAAAGTGAATTTTCTTTTTGTGTGCCCGTACCGCTCATGAAGCGGCAGGGGGTCGCCAATATTTTTCCATGCTAGATGCGTTATTCTCAAGATGAATGTTTATTCACTTGTCATTGCACGAGAGTGTGGCAAGTTAATAGGGATGCCCAGTCCCGAAATGAAAAAAATATATTTATGTTGTCAAAAAATAAATTCCTTGGAAAGTGTTAGTATGGAAGGCACCCATGGATACGTCTAGCCATGGATTGTGAAAGAATGGTGGAAAAAGGAATAAACTTTATTTTATGTTTGGGAACCACCTATGATGTATCTAGCATGGAAAGTATTGGGAATTCTCGATCGTTTTCGCTGACGGGAAAAGCATGCCTCTCAAAATATTTTATCTCTCAATTTAAGTTTTGAGCTCGGCACCTCTACAAATCTCTGCTTCCCTCTGTGAAGGGCCTATCTATTTACTTAATGCAATTTTTATTTTTCACTTTTGAGTCTCCATCTTATCTTATAAAGCACCACTAGGGAGCACTATGATCATACTTGTGCATTGGATATAGCTAATATTAGAGTGTGTTTCATGAATGGATCAATGATTGAGCATGATGGGCTAGGGATAGCTTTCTTTAGTGTTGATATTTTGAAAGACATGGTTGCGTGTTGATATGCTTGAGTATTGATGTCCTCATGTCAATTATAGACTATTACTTTGAATCATCTAAAAGTCCAAATGTCCATGCTACAAAAGAAAAGAATATGTGATGAACATGTTAGGCAGCATTCCACATCAAAAATTCTGTTTTTATCATTTACCTACTTGAGGACGAGCAGGAATTAAGCTTGGGGATGCTGATATGTCTCCAAGGTATCTATAATTTTTGATTGTTCCATGCTATTATATTATCAATCTTGGATGTTTAACATTCATTTACTAGCAACTTTATATCATTTTTCAAGACTAACCTATTGACATAGTGCCCAGTGCCAGTTACTTTTTTTGCTTGTTTTTTACTTCGCAGAATATCCATATCAAACAGAGTCCAAATGCAGCGAAACTTTTTGGAGATTTTTTTCTGCCCAGAAGAGACCCAGGGAGCCTAGGAGGTGTACCAGAGGAGGCCCGTGGGGCCCACAAGACACTAGGGCGCGCCAGAGGCCCTAGGTGTGCCCTGGTGCCTTGTGGGGCTCACGGTGATCTTTTCCACCGCCTCTCAGCTCAATAAATACTCAGATGTTCCAGAAACCCTAGAGGAGTTGACGAAAAACAATTCCAGCCGCCGCAAGTTTCAGAACCACGAGATCCAATCTAGAGCCCTTCTCCGGCACCTTGCCGGAGGGGGAAACGATCACGGAGGGGTTCATCATCCTCATTTGTGCTCCTCCGAGGATGCATGAGTAGTTTATCACAGACCTACGGGTCCGTAGGCAGTAGCTAGATGGCTTCTTCTCTCTCTTTGATCTTCAATACAATGTTCTCCTCGATGTTCTTGGATATCTATTTGATGTAATGACTTTTTGCGGTGTGTTTGTTGGGATCCGATGAATTGCGAGTTTATGATCAGTTCTATCTATGCATATTATTTGAGTCTTCTCTGAACTCTTTTATTCATGATCTTTATAGCCTCGTATTTCTTCTCTGAAACTTTGGTTTGGTTTGGCCAACTAGATTGATTTTTCTTGCAATGGGAAGAGGTGCTTTGTGATGGGTTCGATCTTGCGGTGCTTATTCTCAGTGGCAGAAGGAGACATGACACGCATGTATCATTGCCATTAAGGATAAAAAGATGGGGTCTATTCCTACATGAATAGATCTTGTCTACATCATGTCATCGTTCTTATTGCATTACTCCGTTTTTCCATGAACTTAATACACTAGATGCATGCTGGATAGCGGTCGATGTGTGGAGTAATAGTAGTAGATGCAGGCAGGAGTCGGTCTACTAATCTTGGACGTGATGCCTATATACATGATCATTGCCTTGGATATCATCATGATTATTTGCTTTTCTATCAATTGCCCAACAGTATTTTGTTTACCCACCGTATGTTATTTTCTCGAGAGAAGCCACTAGTGAAATCTATGGCCCCGGGTCTATTTCCTATCACATTATTTTCAGATCTATTATTCCAAAAACCCAAAAATACCATGCTGCACTTTTTATTTATTTATTTTATTTTGTGTTTTGTCAGATCTATTTATCCAATCTCATACAATTTTATCTATCTCAATACCGAGGAGGGATTGACAACCCCTCTTACGCGTTGGGTTGCAAGTATTTGTTATTTGTGTGCAGGTGTTGTTTACATAGTGTTTCTTGGTTCTTCTACGGGATTGATAACCTTGGTTTCATAACTCAGGGAAATACTTACCGTTGCTGTGCTGTATCATCCTCTCCTCTTCGGGGAAATACCAATGCAGATACAAGCAATCACATCCGCATAGCAATTTGTATTATCAAGGATGGTTCCCCTATTTATAGGTATAACTCCCATGCAATCAAAAAATTCTTGAATACTATTCTTCCCAATAATATTACCATCACCCACATGATAGATCTTTGTTTTAAGATTGGTAGAAATATCAGTTTCGTAAGAATCATGATTAAGATCACAAGATTCAATATTTTTCCTCAAGATTTTCACTAATTTTTTCAACGATAACCTCCCCAGATTTGGACATGATGACAAAGCAATCTAGCACACAAGCAAACATAAAGCGAACGGGAAGAAGGCAAATATTTTTGTGTTTTTCTGAAAAAAAAATCGAAGTGGGGGAGAGGAAAACGAGAGGCAAATGGCGAATAATGTAAATGCAAGAGATGAGAGTTTATGATGGGTACTTGGTAGGCTTGATGTAGATCCTCCCCGGCAACGGCACCAGAAATTCTTCCTGCTACTTCTTGAGCTTGCGTTGGTTTTTTCCTTTAAGAGAAAAGGGTGATGCAACAAAGTAGAGATAAGTATTTCCCTCAGTTAAGAACCAAGGTATTAATCCAGTAGGAGGAACACACAAGTCTGCAATAATTGCACCTACACAAACAAACAAATACTTGCACCCAACGCGATAAAGGGGTTGTCAATCCCTTCACGGTTACTTGCAAGGATGAGATCTGATAGAGATAGGTATAAAAGATAAGTAAAAGTGCAAAATAAAGTAAAGGTAAATAAATTGTAGCAAGGTATTTTTGGGTTTTTGGTTTTGTCGATCTGAAAATAATATGATAAAAGATAGACCCTGGGGCCATAGTTTTCACTAGAGGCTTCTCTCTTGAAAGAACGCATACGGTGGGTAAAAAAATGACTATTGAGCAATTGATAGAAAAGCGCAAAGTTATGACGATATCTAAGGCAATGATCATGAATATAGGCATCATGTCCGTGACAAGTAAACCGACTCCTGCCTGCATCTACTACTATTACTCCACACATTGACCGCTATCCAGCATGCGTCTAGTGTATTAAGTTAACAAGAACGGAGTAACGCTTTAAGCAAGATGACATGATATAGAGGGATAGATCCAATAAATACGAAATAAACCCCACCTTTTTATCCTTAGTGGCAACAATACAAATACGTGTCATGTCCCTTTCTGTCACTGGGATTGAGCACCGCAAGATTGAATCCACTACAAAGCACCTCTCCCATTGCAAGAAAAATCAATCTTGTTGGCCAAACCAAATCAATAGATCGGAGAGAAATACAAAGCTATCTTAATCATGCATAAAAGAGTTCAGAGAAGACTCAAATAATATTCATAGATAATCTCATCATAAATCCAAAATTCATCGGATCTCAACAAACGCATCGCAAAAGAAGATTACATCGAATAGATCTCCAAGAACATCGAGGAGAACATTGTATTGAAGATCAAAGAGAGAGAAGAAGACATCTAGCTACTAGCTATGGACCATAGGTCTGTGGTAAACTACTCACACATCATCGGAAGGGCAGCAAGGTTGATGTAGAAGCGCTCCATGGTCGAATCCCACTTTGGCAGAGTACCGGTCCCCAGATGGGATCTCACAAAGACAGAAACTTGCGGCGGCGGAAAAGTATTTTTGGTGTGCCCTCTGGTCTACGGGTAATATTTGGGTATTTATAGAATAAGAATTAGGGTTAGAGGAGTCATGGGGGGCCCACAAGCTTGCAGGGTGCCCCCCTAGGGCGCGCCCTGTGAGCTTGTCATGCACTCGTGGCTCTTCTGGCCTCCTCCCAAAGCTTCTAGGGTGTCTTGTGGCCCAAGAAATTTTTTCAAAAAGTTTCATTCCATTTGGACTCCGTTTGGTATTGATTTACTATAAAGACAAAAACAAGGAAAAAACAGCAACTGGCACTGGGCACTAGGTTGATAGGTTAGTCCCAAAAAATGATATAAAATAGCATAATAATGCATATAAAACATCCAAGGTTGATAATATAATAGCATGGAACAATAAAAAAATTATAGATACGTTGGAGACGTATCAGATAGCGGTCGATGTGTGGAGTAATAGTAGTAGAGGCAGAATTGTTTCGGTCTACTAATCTTGGACGTGATGCCTATATACATGATCATTGCCTTGGATATCGCCATAATTATTTGCTTATCTAGCAATTTCCCAACAGTAATTTGTTTACCCACTGTATGCTATTTTCTCGAGAGAAGCCTCTAGTGAAAACTACGGCCCCGGGTCTATCTTTTATCATATAAAAAATCCTAAAAATACTTGCTGCAATTTTATCTTATTTATTTTATTTTATATTTTGTGCGATCTATTTATCTATCACCATACAATTTAATCTTACAATTGACCATCAAGGGATTGACAACCCCTTGTTCGCGTTGGGTGCGAGGATTTGTTATCTTGTGTGCAGGTACTGTTTACATAGTGTTGTTTGGTTCTCTTACTAGATTGATAACCTTGGTTTCATAACTGAGGGAAATACTTATCTCTACTGTACTGCATCATCCCCTCCTCTTCAGAGAAATCCCAACGCAGCTCACAAGTAGCAATCGTGGACTGGAACGTCGGCAACCATGCATGTTCGCGCCGCTTGACGGTTCACACCGGGCCGCTACGACCATGAAACCGGCCCGTCTACGTCCATCGTGGACCTAACCTCCACCGATGACGTCTAGGACGTGGACTTCGACGAGGGATTGGACCTATCACTTGGTGAAATGTCTCTCATTAACTCTCAAGAATCTCTCCTAGATCTAAGATTTAGTGTCGACGAGAGTGAGAGGGAGCACTTGGTGTTCTTGGGGTGTTTTGTAATGAAGTGGTCATCTCTCTACCGGAGTGGTGGAGGGATATATGTAGTGCCCAGAAAATAGAGTCGTTTGTCCGTTTACTATAAGTTCCTGGACATTCGGGTAGCAATCCAGATGTTCAGGACCCTTGACTTTCGAAGAAGAGCCAGGAACAGAGGGAGACGAGGAATCACCCGGGTGTCCGAATAGAAACCCAGTCAATCCGGAGGAATCCCGGATGGTCCGGATAGGTCATATACTTACTACAAACCAGAGGTGAGACATCCGGATGTCCAGCTTGCGGTCCGACATGTTCGGGACATCCTGGATGAAAATGTTGCTTTGTGTGGTCGTCCGGGCTGTCGCCGAATGTCCGAGATGGATCTAAGTTGGTCTGGCTTTGACAAAATATTTTGATGTCTAATTTTTTCGATAAAGGGCGCTTTTATTATCTCAAACATAGACAAACCATTATGAGTAAGACTTGGGCTCTGCATAACTAGGATGCACACGGCCAAAATGTAAAGTCTGACAAAAATAAAGGAAAAACTGACAAATCAACGATAGCAGAGTCCTATAGACTGACATTATGCCTATGTTGAAAGGGGTGATGGGCCGATCCGGAGATTATGCTGCCACCCATGTTGGGTAAAAACCTTCGTAGCCACCTGCTCCAACCGTGTATACACCACCTTGAACAGCGGTTGATACTCCGCTCGTTGTAGCGTAGACCATGTATGAAGCGAGTGCGTACAACAGAAAATAACCTGCAAAGGAGAAGCATTTTTGTCATTGAAAACCAAATCATTTCTACATAGCCAAAGCGACAATAGTAAGGCATACGCTCCCACCCTTATTAGAGTTTTGAATCTATTTGGAGTATCGTCCAACCAATTACCAAAAATATGGACGATACTTGTGGGCGGATACAAATTTGACGCCATTTGGATGACTGGCCACGTAGAATGTGCAAACTTGCATTGAATCTATATTTTTTTCTTTTCACCATCTCCTTGCCAAAAGAATCTAGATCTAAAATAGTCCAGTCTTTGCAGGACCCCTTTTGGGAGTAGTAAGAAAGAAAGCATATGGATAACCATATTTGTGAGGACAGAGTTAATCAAAACCAGCCTTCCTCCAACTGAGAGCAACTTGCCTTTCCAACTGCTCAACCGTTTCTCTAACCGCTCCTCTACATGCTTCCACTCCGCAATGGTGCAACGCCGATAATGAATCGGTATTCCCAGATATTTAATAGGGAATTGGCCATGTGTGCAACCAAACAGGTCAGCATAATCGGCCGCCGCCTTAGAGGCTTCTCCAAAGCAGAAAAGTTTGCTTTTATGGAAGTTAATTTTAAGAACTGACATTTGCTCAAAAACTGACAACAAGAGTTTCAGGTTTTGAGCCTTGTAAAGGTCATGTTCCAGGAAGAGAATTGTGTCATCGGCATATTGCAGAATAGAGAAGCCACCATCCACAAGGTGTGGCACTACTCCTGCAATCTGTCTGCCCTACTTGGCGCGCTCAATCAGATTAGCCAACATGTCAGCAACAATGTCAAATAACATTGGGGACATGGGTTACCCTGCCATAATCATATTTTTGTCTGAAAGTAATGGCCTACATCATCATTGACTTTGATGGCCACACTACCTCCAGTTACAAATTTATGGATCCACCGACGCCATTTATCAGAGAAACCTTTCATCCTTAGGGCTTGTTGGAGAAAAGACCATCTGACCTTGCCATAGGCTTTTTGAAAGTCGATTTTGAATACTACTCCACTCATGTTTTTTCAGTGCATCTCATAGGTGGGTAAGCCGGGCGTCCGGGTAGCATTCCGAACAATCCGGCAAAGAATATGGCATTTGTCATTTTGACAAGTTGAGCACAATGGCTACGTTTTTTGTAGTGACGTGAGCGGAATGATGCTAGGAATATATTAACTTATGAAATTCTTCCACGAACCCCTTGATCTCCTCTTAATAGTGTGGGATCCCTATAGCTCAATAATTAACCGAAAAAGATGTGCTTCTTATCTTGTTTTCACCATGCTTGAGTCATATTCATTTTGGTGGGTCCACGATTCACACACAAATGCCAAGGCCCAACTAGACTAAGAACATGTGTATTCACTTAGCAAACATAATTAGTCTATATGTATAGTGTCATCAATATCAAAATATGATTAAGTGCATGCTTGCACTTTTAGGATTTCTACTAAAAAATGAGTCATGCATCAATAGCACGGGAGGGAGAGGGCCATTCTTGCTGGAGGAACTGAAGAACGGAGCCCGAAGGATCTCGCTCACCTTCTACGATGTTGATCATGGGCTCAATGCTAGTCTTGCCCTCATGAGAAAACATGTCTAGGTGGTAGATTTGAATTTCAAACCCTCAAATTTACATGCAATTTGGGGTTGATTTGATTACCATAGGTTAGGGATGATGTAAGATAGAGTTAGTTAAAATTTGAGATTTTAGGAGGGAAGAAAGTATTTAATGTGTTATTAAAACAGATGAAAGTGGACTGATCTGACCCTTTTCTGAAACTTTAGCATACATAAAATGAAATGGATAAAAAATCACAAAAGTGTCCCCATTTGCATGACGCCCAGGCTAGGCCATTGTGCTATCTAGCATGGAGCCCCAGCGCCCAGAGCGCCATGCTAGATGGAGCTACTGCTACCTCTACCGAGGGCGTCGTGCTATCTAGCATGACGCCCCAGCCCAGGCGTCATGCAAATATGCCATTTTTGTAAGTTCTTTTGGAGATGGTTAATTTTGTGATAAATTTCAGAAAAAGGCTGGATCTATCCATTGTCTCTTAAACAGTCCTTGCTCATTTTGAAAACAAGCAAAATAGTTATTTAACCATCTCCCAAAAATATATTTTGAGTCACCGTGTTGTTCTAAGGTGCTAATGGCCTTATTTGTACCCTTGCTATTGGGGTTTTAGGGAGAAATTCCATTTTAATTACTATTGGGTAGAAAGAAAATGCCAAAAAATAACTTTGACATATTTTGGTCTTGGTAGCTCAGAGATTTTTATTCGGGCCAACTTGAGTTGAGCAAAATTTAGTTGCTTACTAAGGCAAGAAAACACACAAAAAAGAAGCAAATCCAAGCAAGCTTGTAAATTTTTATTTGGCCCACAACTTATTACCCGAGTCTTGCAGTGTTTGTTTACACTAGTAAGCGTGCACGTGCAACACACGTATCATAACCTTCTATAATAAAAAAATAAAAACATCTATTTTGAATCTTATTTTCTTTTAGCGAGTTTTTTTTTATCGTGGCCACCATCGCAGCATCCGGCGATCACCGTCCCAGCAAATCGTGGTCACTATCCCAACATTCGGCTTGGCCCCAACATTGCAGCAGCGGACGATGCCTGTCGAGCGGTGGTGTCTATACTCGTAGCACAGCTGATTTGCGTGTGCATCGGCGGCGGTAATCTTGTTCTGCACTGGCGTGAACAGAGAGGAGAGGCGACTCGATGTGCTCATAGCGATGAAGACTGGAGAAAAAAAGAATGGATAGGTGACAAGCTCGAAAGGGATAAGAGCATATCAACAACAACAACAACAACCATATATAGGGCACAAAAAAGTGGTTGGAGTAAAATTTTGGGCACCAGAAAATGTTAATCTCCAACAGTTGCCCAACAATTGCCCTATTTTAGGGCACCTGTTGGAGCATCGTTTTTAGCTCAAGTGATGTAAATAGTCGTTTCTTGTGGTCATGCGTGGTCCCATGTTGCTCTAAAGGTTTCATGGCAGTTGTGCAGCTATTGTTTACTTGCAACACTTGGTGTTGTATTCTTAGGGTTGTCCAAAAAAATTGGAGCAGATTCTAGAAAAGCGGTTTGCGCAACCCAAGGGGAAATTCTGTGCACGGGCCCCACATGATGAGTGCGAGCGTTGGAGGCGGCCGATGCATGTCTCAAATCGGTCAGCCAATTTCAATCATTTGCCACCAGTTAGGGTCACTAACAACCCACGCCGCCACCGTCGACCAAGCGAGCTTCACCCAGTGGTGTCCTGGTGGCGGGAACAAGCAAACCTGGCCATCTCGGATGTGCTAGCTGGGCCGGCCAGTTAGCACGCCAAACACGACACGAAACGGGTTAAACGGATCGTGCCTGGTTTGGAAGTTGGGCCTGAAAAAACACCCAAATAGGGAAAAAAATGCCCCCAAAACAGCACCCAGGCCTAACGTGTGCTTGGCGTGTCGACGGACCGGCCCGATTAGCAAAGGGGCGATGCCTGGGCCTGAGGGTGTGGCACGCGTGCCATGCCGTGCCTCGCACGATTAGCACGGGCCGTGCCATGCATGCCGAGAGGATAAGGAGGGTGGGGACAATGGCAGCCAGGGTTTCGCCCTCCCGAAGGACAACTCTGCATCATACACATGTGTATGTACTGATACTTGCATGGATGCTTCAGCCAACAAGAACTCATCCGTGGGGTTGCATGGCTCTGTGCATCCGACGCTATAGGGGGACGCTGTCGCTGAGCTGGGCTTGTCAACAACTACCGCCGATGGACGCCTAGTACAACCCATGACTGCTCAGCCAAAGGTTCTGCAATCACCTGTGTCGTCGCCCTCGCTACAGCGCGCGCCGAGCCGTGATCTGGCTGCTGCGGTGACACTTGATTGAGCCACGGGGCGCAGCATGGAGCTATCCGTGTCACCCGTTGTTGACATTCTAATGGAGCCAGGAGCTGTTGCACCATTGGGATCGCCTCCATCTTCTCCAACGCTGTAGCCGGCGCTCCATTCTACTCCAATCAAGCTGACGGATACTCCGTTACGGCGCAGTGGTCGTCACTTCACCTCCGCCGACGGATCCTCGACCATGGATGAGTGCTCCCTCTCCAAGGCAATGCGACGTCAGGAGGAGCGTAACCTCGACCCTCCTACAGGTACACCTTGCAATAAATCATTTCTTTCTTTTTCTGATTCTCGTATTTCCTCTAGTTTAAATAATGTTGGAATTAAAATTGGAAAAAATGATAATGATGTGTGTATTTCAGTGGGGGTGCTTAAACACATGGAGATAGACCGATTAAAGGTTTCTCCAAAGTGTTCGAGCCCCCTACCATACCCCAAAACCGAGAAGGAACCGGTGGCTGCTTATGACGGTCCGCTTCTCTCCCACTTGGTTGGTGCGGTAACTGAGGTAGGTTAGATGACGCACGACCTGGGTCCATGTTTTGTGACTTCACCGCGTCCTCACGTAAATCAAAATCCCACTCCTCAAAAAAGAAACAAAAACCGCCCAAGAAGGCAAAGGTATCCACCCTGACCTAAGTTTCCACATGAGAGGCATGTTTTGGAATAGCAGAGGTCTTTCAGACTTGGCTAAACATAAACACGTCGGTGACTGTGTGTGTGACCATGGGTTAGATTTTGTGGCAATTTCCGAGGCTGGTAAATGTGACTTTCATGCACATGTCTTTGATCACCTATCAGGTGGTTTTGACTACACATGGCATTGCTTACCACCATGTGGAAGGTCCAGAGGAATCTTACTTGGGATACAAACCACAACCATGGACTTGTTAGCTTTTTCGGTTGGTGAATTTCACATCAAACTTCACCTACAAAATATAGTTGATAATTATACATGGAGTCTGGTCGCAGTCTATTGGGCTGCCCAAGATGAGAATAAATCCGTTTTCCATCAGGAATTGGTGAATCTGGCTAAGGATAACCTGCATCCAATACTTATTGGAGGCGACTTCAATATCATTAGGTACCAGGAAGAGAAAAATAATGATCGTTTTGACATGCACTAGCCTTTCTTATTCAACGCTGTAATTGACAGTTTGAATCTTCGAGAAGCTAGTATGTCAGGGTGACAATTCACTTGGGCCAGCAACCGTCTGGTGCCGACATACGAGAAACTCGTCCAGGTACTCATGGATACCAAATGGGAACTAAAATTCCCTATGGTAACAGTGCGTGCCCTTGAGCGTATTGAGTCACTTTCGGACCATGCACCCATCATTCTTGATTCTAACTCTACTAGCTCTCCCACTGTTCGCCGCCCATTCAAGTTTGAATTGGGATGGTTACATCAGGATGGCTTCACGGATTTAGTTAAGAATGTACGGGAGAGGGCTACCATTGGTCGCACATAGATTCAAAGATGGAACTTCAAAATTTGAGCCATAAGGCAGTTCCTAACTGGATGGGCCAAACACACAAGTGGTATATATAAAAAAGAAAAGCAACGCCTTTCCACTATTATAGATGACCTCGACAAAATAGCAGAGACTCGCATTTTGTCTCAACAGGAGATTGATATGAAAAATCAATCCAATGAGCAGATTGCACGTCTACTGCGAGAAGAGGAAATCAAGTGGTATCGAAGATCAGGTGCCCGATTCATTTTGGAGGGATACAACAATACACGATATTTCCAAATGGTCGCCAATGGGTGGCATAGGAAGAGTGTAGTTTTAGCCTCCAACAGGATGAGGGACGGATCGAGGGTCAGGCAGAGCTCAAGCATTATATAACCAGATACTACAAGTGTCTGTTTGGGGCTTCAGAGGAAGGGAACTTCACTCTAGATGAGACCCGAACAGATGACATTCCACAAGTCACGGCAAAAGAGAATGATATCCTGACGGCACCTTTCTTGGAAGAGGAAGTGCGAGATGCGATGTTCCAAATGGAACATAACAAAGCTCCAGGCCCTGATGGTTTCCCCGCGGAGTTGTATCAGAACTTCTGGGATGTCATCAAGACTGACCTAATGGAGTTATTCAAATTTTTTCATGGCGGCCAACTAGACCTATCTAGGCTTTATTTTGGTGAGATTGTTTTGTTGCCAAAGACTAAGGAGGCTAAACAGATTCAACAGTTCAGATCGATCTGCCTCCTTAATGTCAGCTTCAAAATCTTCACCAAAGTGGCGACTAATAGGCTCAACACGGTTGCCGATCATGTTGTTCAGCCATCCCAAACGGCTTTCATGCAAGGACGAAATGTACTCGATGGAGTAGTAATCCTTCACGAGACCATCCACGAGATGCACCGGAAGAACATGAGTTGAGTAGTATTTAAAATCGACTTTGAAAAGGCATACGACAAAGTCAAATGGTCATTTCTCCAATAGACCCTAAGAATGAAAGGTTTCTCTGATAGATGGCGCGAGTGGGTCCAAAATTTCATTACTGGAGGTAGTGTGTCTATAAAAGTCAAGGATGATGTAGGTCATTACTTCCAGACGAAAAAGGGATTACGGCAGGGTGACCCAGTGTCTCCAATGTTATTTAATATTGTCACTGACATGTTGGCTACTTTGATCAAACGCGCCAAACAGGACGATCAAATTGCAGGAGTAGTGCCACATCTTGTGGATGGCGGACTTTCTATCTTGCAATATGCCGATGATACAATTCTTTTTATGGAACATGACCTAGATAAGGCTAAAAATCTGAAACTATTGCTTCCAGCTTTTGAGCAAATGTCAGGTCTGAAAATTAACTTCCATAAAAGTGAATTGTTCTATTTCGGAGAAGCCAAGGAGGCGATTGCACAATACGCTGACTTGTTCTGTTGTGCACAAGGCCAATTCCCGATTAAATATTTGGAATTCTGATTCATTATCAGCATCTCACTAATGCGAAGTGGAAACATGTTGAAGAGCGATTGGAGAAACGGTTGAGCAGTTGGAAAGGCAAGTTGCTCTCCGTTGGAGGGCGACTAGTTTTGATCAATTCTGTTCTCACAAATATGGTTCTCTACATGCTCTCATTTTTCCAAATTCCCAAAGGGGTTCTGCAAAAACTGGATTACTTCAGATCCAGATTCTTTTGGCAACGAGACAGTGAAAATAAAATGTATAGGCTAACCAAATGGAGTGTGGTTTGTCGACCAAAAGACCAGGGAGGTTTAGGTGTTCAGGACCTCCAGGTCAAGAATGATGCCTTACTCAATAAATGGCTGTTCAAGCTACTTACCGAGGATGGTGTTTGGCAAACCCTATTGCGCAAGAAGTATCTAGGCCAAAAAGCGTTGTCCCAGGCATATTGGAAACCTGGTGACTCACTTTTTTGGTCTGGTCTGATGGCGGTAAAGAAACATTTATTCTGCTTTGGATCATTCGCGATAAAGGACGGCTCCGAGATACGCTTCTGGGAGGACAGGTGGCTAGGAAACACCACTCTTCAGGAACAGTATCCAGCCTTGTACCGAATTGTACGCGATAAGAATGATACTCTTGCACACGTGCTCAGCTCCTCCCCGCCGAACGTATCATTTAGGATGGATTTGATTGGCCTCCGCCTTGCGTCATGGCAACATCTTCTATCCCGTTTGTATTCGATTAACTTGACACAAGGGAGGGATGTGTTTCGCTGGAATCTCACTACATCTGGATCCTTCACAGTTGACTATATGTGTCGTGCACTCTCGCACTCAGAGGTTCCAGTGGATAATAGTAAACTAATCTATCAAAGATGCCACTAAAAAAATAAGATTTTCATGTGGTATCTTCGAAGAGGAGTTGTGCTAACAAAAGACAACCTCGTTCGATGCAACTGATAAGGAAGTAAGAAGTGTAGCTTTTGTACTCATGACGAGACAATTAAACATCTCTACTTTCAATGCAAATTTGTGTGTTCTATATGGTCAGTCATCCAAATAGCGTCCAATTTGTATCTGCCAACAAGTGTTGCCAATATATATGGTCACTGGCTTGATGGAATACCAAATACTTTTAGTACGCTAATACGGGTGGGAGCGTCTGTCTTATTATGGTCGCTTTGGCTATGTAGAAACGATTGTGTTTTTAATGGCAAAACCTCTTCTCCTATGCAGGCTATTTATCGTTGTACGCACTGGCTTTTGTATGTGGTCTACGCTACAATGAACGGAGTATCAATCGATGTTCAAGGATGTGTGTATGCGGTTGGAGCGGGTGGCCAGGGAGGTTTTTACCCAACATGGGTGGGCAACATAATCTCCAGATCGGTCCACCTCCTTCGTCGACATTGGCATAGTTTTGGACTCATATTTTTTTTGAAAAGGAGGAAGACCCCCGGCCTCTGCATCTGGGCGATGCATGCAGCCACTTTATTAATTATTCACAAAGACCTTACAAAGTAGTACATCAGTAAGTCTGAGGCCACCATCTTGGCAACATCCGTCGCTACTTCTATCCACTTGATGAAGGGGTGTCGATAGTCCGAGCCTAATACCAAACAGGCCTCGCACCTAAACCTAACATCTAAAACTTGGTCTAGAGCACACACCGGTCTGACGCACTCTCAGAGTCCGCCGCCGCCTTCCTCCACCGATCCATCTTCAGAGCAGGTACTGCTCCACGACCTTGCCAGGTCTGCCATCGACGCCACCACGACGCCAGACGGCGCCATCCTCCTGCGCGAGTCCGTCTGCACACATCGAACGCCGAGACTCCACTGCGCCACGCCGTCGAGATCCACAGTCGTCGATGCGTAAGATGAAACACCGCTTCACCAAAGATGTTATCCACTGGTCCCTTGAGCCCATGCACACCTCCAAGACTGACGCCCCCAAGGGCGAAACGACGCAAGAGCGCTGCCGTCATCCGATCTACCGATCTAGGGTTTCCCCTGGAGGTAACAAATAGAGGTCTAGAACTTCTCCACGATGATGTCTTCAAGAAGAGAACGACACAAAAGAGCGCCGCCATCGCCGGCCTTGGCATCTAGCCGAGTGCAAGGTTTTCACCCAGATCTATTCGAAGAACCTCCATAAAGTCTTGTGTACGGATCGCCGCCATCTCTACCGGGGACTGAAAGTAGAATCCAGGCCGCCGCCGCCTGACCAGCAGCCGCGCCGCGCGAGCAGCAGGGCCACCCGCAAGCCGCAGCCGAGCCACCAGAGAGCCCTACACCAGACCCCGCCGCCGGGCCAGGAGAGGACGCCACGTACGCCCATCAGCCACCGCCGCCAGCCCGTGCTGTCGCGCCGCGCCCCACGCCCGCGCCGCCACCAGAAGAAAGCGTCCCGCGCCGCCATCCTCGGGCAGAGGAGAAGAAGGCCCTGCCGCCGCCTAGGTCGAGCGAGCTTTGCCCGGCGACCTTCGCCGGCGGCGGCGAGGAGGGGCGGAGGAGGGAGGAGGGGCGATGGGCGGCAGATCTGGGCTCCCCCGGCCGCCCGCGGGGACGGCGCAAGGAGAGGAGGGAGGAGGGCCGGTGGAGATCTGGGGCAAGCTTTTTCTCCTCCTCCGCCGTCTGGCTCTTGTAGCAGACTTGCCCAGGTAACTCGTATGGCTTTACTGTTGCCAACTTGTCATTTTTTTTAAATTATACTTTGCCAGACTCTTCGTTTAAGGATGTGTGCATCTTAGCTATGCAGAGACCGGGTGTCGCTTATTATACTTTGTATCCACTTGATGCTACATTATAAGTTAATAAAAGCGTCCTTTATCAAAAATACATGGTGAGATAGAAGACACCGGCTGGTATGCACGCCCCCAAATAGGCCATGTCGTCAAGAATTCAAGATTGACACATTTCAACCTTCCAAATAATTTCCTAGTAACTGCTATTTTCACTCGCAACAAGTCTAGGCAGGCGGATGATCACCAATAGCATAATCTATAGTTCGACATCCAATTCTGGAATATGGTTTCCTTACAGATCCATTCAGAACACCAGCAGATGAAAGGAACACGCTGCTTAGAATTCCAGATTTTTCATTATTCATAAGATATACACAAACACGGCAGATTTGAAGCCAAGAGTCGATGGTCACTCAACGTACGGCTTTGAAAAGGAAACATATATACATTGCAGTGTCAAGACTTAGGTTAAGAAATACAGAATTGACTCCAATGGTAGCCCCGACCTGCATTTGCTCATTCATGATAGGTTAGGATGCAGAACATTTTTCAACACTTCAAGGCAGCAAATTCTCTGTTATGGTCACGCTAAAGCATTAGTTTTGAGAAGTACTGCTCGAATTCTTGATCGATGGTTAGCTGCTTCTTCTTCTCCCCTGATTTTGATTGCCACATGCAGTGTTAGTATTCACATATAGGCAGCAAACAGATGCAAGCAGAAATAAATGCACGAGTGCTTACCATTCTTGCTTGCTGGCAAAATCATGAAATCATCAACACCATTCGAGTAAAGCGTCACATCCATGATACGATCAGCAGAACCATCAACACCACCATCTGCTAGCTCATTCATCACATTGCAGATTTTCTCAATGTCATCATCGTATGCTTGCAGCAGCAAACCTGAGCCATCATGCTCCAGGTGTGGCCTCACCCAGCTGTCAGTCTCTTTGGTGCCATAGCTATGAAAAGAACTGTAAGTGTCCGATGAAATGTTGTTCCTTGAGCTGCTGGATGCAGATGCCCGTTTTCTCATAGACTGGCTCTCGATTCCATTTATGGAGTCGACTTCGATGCAACCACCTAAAAGGCTTTGAGTATTCTCACACGAGTCCAATCCCTTGTAAACATTGACCATGTCCACATTACAATTCTTGTTGATGAAAATGTCATCACCTCCTAAGCTTTCTGTTCTTGCAGTCTTATCCTCCTGTGAAGTTGGTCGATCCTGAAACTTGTATTTCAGCGATGACAGCCTTGTGTCACTGAGGTCATACTGTGACTTTCTTTTCTTAATTGGACTGTCAATGGGGTAAATTTTCTTCACGCTGTTGGAGCTGGAACTAAACAATAGCAATATAGTATAGCTATTATTACAAACCTAAATTTTATTTGCACATAACAGTAAGCATTAACCGATCAAATAGCCAACACAAAATAATCTCTATCTCTGAGAAGCAAGAGCATTTATCAGCACTTACAAGTAAAACAAGTCTGATTCATCACTCCCACTCTCCCATTTTGGTCGGTACTTTATTTAAGAATTCTAAAAATATTCCCACCAAGCAAAACTGGAAACCAGTTTTACAGAACCAATTGAAACTCACAATGTGAGGTGGAGGCCCAGAGTTAAATGCACTAGTGTTTTCCTACTTGACAAATGATTTTCTCATTTGGTTCAGCCACCACACTAGATTTTCAGTCTCTTGTAATAATCCAATTTCCAAACATGTCCAATAATTCTGATCAAGGTAAGGCCGCATCCGGCATTACGGTGTATTATGATATTCCAGCTTTTCAACCAGTTTTGGCCTATTTACCTTTTGGCTAAATAAGTTCTATGCATTAATACACTAGCATGTTTGAGATATGAAAAATCTGAATGGCAGGCATCGGAACTACACCTTGGCAATTTCACATGCATACAAATCCATATCTATATGGCTGTGTGCATCCTATGATGCAGAGGCTGGGGTAATCCCCTTTTCGAAAAGAAAAAAGCAAATCCATATATCTATCGAATACGGTTTCAGGTTGCTACATGCGTCAGGTTCATGTACCTCAACATCTCTACATATTTACATTAATTTCTATCCAACATCTTATACACGCAAGATATTTTGGTTAATCCCTCAAAAAATAAGGGAAAAAAAGATATTTTGGTGAAGATTTGTGTTGTCAGCGAACCATACCAATGTGGTAACATGTCATCTAGACCATGAACGATTAATCCCAACCTATTAGTGTTGCAGTATTTTGTTATCCACCGTAACACAAATTCTGCCTAACCTTGCGCAGTTACCTCCATCACAGACCCTACATATTTTCTTGGCAAAGTTCACCCGCACTTTTCCGATCCACCCAATCGTGAGCTTAAACGCAAACTAGCAAGCCAAAAACGTAGTAAGAAACACGCGACACACTTGGCTTTACACTTGAATTTGGGATTAGACAAGACCACCGGTTACAATCAGCTACAGTGGCAGAACCTCGTAATCGATCCCCCATTTCCTCCGATGGAGATTTCAGTATCTGGCCCGGGCCGCATCCAAGCACTCTGCCTTGGCTATGAGCTTACTCGCTAACCGAAGCAAAGGAACAGCAAATAGGTACAGATCAAGGAGCTCCAACTAATGGCAGGCGAATCAGCATAGCACCACGAGCCAGCATCTATTGCCGGTACAGGATAGAGGAGAGGAAGAGAGAGCGTCTCACTCACCAGCCTCCGAAGCTTTCGGTCTTCTGGTTGGTGGAAGCCGCCGCCGCCACCTCGTCCCCTGCCATCCCACGACCTCCTCCGCCGTGATCCATTTGAGACAGAGTGGGGCAGAGGACAGGGGTGTGGTAGTATCTTCTCAAGTGGCGGTGTGGCTTTAGGAAATGGAGAGGAGAAAGGACTGCGCACACACGTCGATGGTTTTGGCTGCGGCCTTTCGCATGTCACCGGGGCCCCGCCGATTCGGCGATGCCTATCGGGTGTCGGGCGTCGGGATATATGCCGCGGAGTCGGAGGGGCACTCTGGTGGTGTGTGCTTTTCATTCTGCGGAGGTAAATCAGCCGAAGCTCGAGGTCCGATCACAGAAGATCCTATTGGCATGACCGGTGGCTAGCCGGACAATGTCCTAAGACCATCGCCCCGTCTTTGTTCAAGATTGCATCCCGCAAAAACCGAACCATAGAGGCTGCGCTGGCCGGCGACAGCTGGCTTCTCGACCTCGCGCACGGGCTGTCCGACGACTTGCTCCCGGAGTTGAACCGGCTGGCAACCATGCTTGACGACGTGGTACTGCGTGACGGCCATCCAGACACAATTACTTGGCGTTTCACTCCCGAGAAGGAGTACACGGCCCGCTCAGCCTACCTTCTGCAGTTCGAGGGCTCTATTCCCATGGACAATTACAACCTGATCTGGATGGCCTGGGCACCTGAAAAGTGCCGCTTCTTCATTTGGACAGCCATACTGGGACGAATCCTTACGGCAGACGCATTGCTCCGTCGTGGTTGGGTCAATGACTACTTCTGCCCGCTATGCGAGAGGAGCCTGGAAACCCCAGTGCACCTTCTAACCGAGTGCCCTTGGTCAAGGCATGCTTGGGATAAAACTGCCGCGCTATGCAACATGCCGGCGCTAGCTCCAGCATCCTGGCCACAGGTCACCACGATTAAAGATTGGATGGGAAACTGCTACAGCAGTGCAACACAATCAAAGAAGAAGGGCACATTATCGATCATCCAACTGCTATGCTGGGAGATATGGCGGGAGAGGAATAGGAGACTTTTCCAACGCCTGTCACTGCCCCAGGATGCTTTCCTAACGAGAGTGCGTGATGAAATCCATCTCTGGAATCTGGCAGGCGCTGGAATTCCTTTTGATCCTGGCTGAGTTGTTCTAGGAGAGCAGGCGTTTTTATTTTCCTTTTTCCTTCTTCTTTGCTTAGGGTGCCTCACCCGCCTGGGTTTCTCTTGTAGCCCGTTTTTCTCCCCCTGATCAATGAATTTGGTAGTCAAACTACCAACATTCAAAAAAAAGAAGATCCTGGCGCCCACGTGACGCGCACTGGAAGCCCACGCTGTCGAGAGTACGACGGACCATCACAGATGCAAAGGCTCGCGTGTATAATGGTGGCATATAGATACGGATGCCTCATGACAAAAAGTAGTTTGAGGCATTTATATTTATTTTTTCTTCTCAATGCAAGCTATCATTAGTGGGCCTCGTTAAGAAATAGAAAATAACCGTGTCGAAAAACCGAGAGCGTAGGCCCCTGGCGCACCGCCGGAAAGACAGTTGCTCAGGTGCGGCTACCACTCGCAGCCGGCGTCCACCGCGCTCTGCGCCCACGCCGCGGTTCACTCCGGCCGCGGCGGCCACCCTCCCACCCCCCCCGACCACCCCCTGCACCCTCCTCTCCCCATCCCCCCGTGCACCATGGCGGCGAGCCCGAGATCGGTGACCTCCACGTTCCGGCCGCCGGGGGAGCGCCCGGTGGTTTCGGGGCTGGGGATCTCCTCGGGGTCCGATGGTTCTGAGGTGCGGGGACCTGGCGTGGCGCTCGTCGCACGGCCGGAGCCGGCGCCGGAGACGGAGGAGATCGCGGCGGGCGCAGCAAGCTGGGACCAGCCGCCCCCACCAGGAAAGAGCTTTGGAGGCGGCGCCATGGCCTGGGTGGCCAAGCTGGGCAGGGCCAGGCGCCCGGACGTGAGGCGGTCAGGCGCGAGATTTCGCCAGAGATGAGGGACAAGTGCTTCCGCTGCCTGGAGAAGGGTCACTACAGGATCGATTGTACCAATGACATAGTTTGCTTCCGCTGCGGCCTCCCCGACCATGGATCCAAGGACTGCAGGCATCCGCGAAGCCCCTCCCCCGTCAACGAGTTGCGGCGCGACGCGGTGGTCAAGGTGGCTCGTCGGGCTTCACCTAGCGCTAGCCCTGTGCCTCAGGCGCCCAGGCTCCCACCGCCGTCCCCGCCACCACCCCGGCAGGCTTCTCGCGAGGCGTGCCCGATCTGGCCGCCGCTGGCACAGCCGCGCCTTCAGGTGTCGCTCGCGGTGGAGGATGACCCGAGCGCGCTCTGCATCACCAGCAGGTCTCCGATCGTGGTGGATCTGGAACGCCGGCTGCAGTTTGCCATGGTGGCTTATGTGGGCGGCGCAAGGAGGAGGATTTCGTCGGAGCGGGTGCGGGAGATGTTGGAGGGCAAGCTGGGGATCCCACCGGAGTTGATCTCGGTCCACCGCCACCGGCCGGAAGACTTTCTGGTCGTGTTTGCCTCGGCGGAGCTCAGGAACAGGGTATCAGCGTGCCCGTCGGTGGAGTACCAAGGTGACAGGCTCATTTTCAGGCCGTGGAATAGGTAATCGCAGGCAGTGCATTCGGTGGCTGCGTTCAAAGTTTGGCTGGAGCTGGAGGGGATCCCTCCCCATGCTTGGGATCGGTCCGTCGTGGAGGACCTGCTGGGCTCGTCGTGCAAGCTCGACGCCGTCGCGCCGGAGACCTCCTCTCATGTCGATCTGGCCTCGTTCAAGACTACTGCTTGGACGGCGGACCCGCTGAGCATACCGACCCTACGATGGCTCGCCGTGCCAGAGCCTGGGGATGAGCGGCCGCCTGCGCTTCTCCAGTACAAAGTGCTCATTCACTTGGATGCAGTGATAGATCTTCGAGAGGCTGGTGAGCCATGGTTCTTTGATGGTTCGTCAGATAGTGGACATAGTGGTATCCCAGAGCAGGACGGAGACATCGGTGGTCGGGCCCTCGGCTGCGCAGAGTGCCATGGCAGTTCGGGGTCCGTGACTCGCGAGGGGGGGGGGCGGTTACGCCGCCGGCGGCGATGGTGGCGGTCACGTTCATGGTGCAGCAGATGGCCGAGCCGGCTCCCCTGCTTCGGACTGGCGCCTTCCCCCGATGGGCGCTGTGGTCGAGGCCAGACAGGGCCCCCCACGGGTGATGGCAGTAAACAGGATAACGCGCAGGCAGTCGGCTTTTGACCGGCTGACCACTGCAGCGGGGCCCGCGGAACGTCCGACCGGAATTTCAAATGCGACAGGCGGGAGAAGCGCTACGAGGGTGGAGCCAGCGGTGACAAGATTGGAGGCCGTTACGCCAAGCACGAGGACGGGGGGGTGCGCGGTCTCGGATCCGCCACCCAATCACACACGGGCGCCCGAGGAGTTGGAGCTGCGGGCCCAAGAGCCAGCTGCTCTGCTGCTACGGCCGGAGGATCTGGCGCCACGGGCCCAAGAACCAGCTGATCTGCTGGCCACTCAGGACCCGAGGCAGACCGAGACAAGGGGCGGGCCACCAGCGTGCGGAACGGCGACTCGCCAGGGAGATAGCGACAAGGGAGACCAGGTGGGGCCGGCAGCACAAGCAGGGCGCCAAGAGGATAGCGACAAAGAAGTTCAGGCGAGTCAGGTCGCATAGGAGTTGATCGTGGACCCAGCAGGACGGGCCCCGAGGGTGCCATGCAGGAGGACAGGACGGTGGGCGGTTCGGTGGGGGAAAGAATAAATCACTCCCCCACGGGAACCGTGACCCAACCAGCGTTGGAGGAGGGGCCCCACCCGGACAAGAATCATGCACATGCAACGTTGGGAGAGGCTACGTCCGATACATACGTGCTGGAGGGTCCGAAAACTGAACAAAACAAGAGAATGGAAGGGGAAACGGAGCCGACTGCCAATGGCTGTAGGAGTCTGATATGCTCACCCATGGGACAGGAAACAGAGGGGATGAGTGCTAACGAGGCAGCAGTGTACGGTAAGCTCAAGAGCTTCTGTTTGAATATCATCAAACGTCTCGCCCCGCCACTGCTATGGGAGGTGCAAGCATCACAGCTATGGCTAGAGGCCGAGCCTTTCACGCCAAAGAGAACAACAAGAGCTTCTAAGAAGAACACGGCGACCAAGAGGCCTAGAGACACGCCGGTGGAGAATGTGCTTCTCCACGCACTTGGCATGGTGCCGGGTGACCTGGAGGTGGATGATGGCGTGGTACACGAGCTCAAGGAGCTCTTCGACTCACCGCTGCGCGAGCAGCATGTGCGGATCATCGCGGCGCTTTTCGGCAAGACGTTGCCATCGGCGGAGGAAATGGAGGCGCAAAACACAGTGGTGGTGTGCGCTTAGTTGGGGTGGCCTATCAGAGTTGGTGCATGCTCCTTTATGGATCCACACCCACAGGTGCTTTGCTGGAATGTTCGGGGTCTGAACAATCCGGCAAAACGTAAGGCAGTGCGAGAGTTTGTGAGCACTTTAGAGGTCAATCTCATTTGCTTCCAAGAGACTAAGATGATGTAATAGATAGGTTCACTGTTATGCAATGTATGGGGCCATCTTTTAATGGCTTTGCTTACTTGCCGGCGGAGGAGACTCGTGGTGGAGTGTTACTAGCTTGGGATAGCTCGGTCATGGAAGTGGAAGCCATCCAGTTTGACACGAACTTTGTCACGGGTAGGGTGCGTACCAAGACAGGGGAGCCTTGGTGGATCTCAGTCGTTTATGGACCCCAAGGGGACGAGCGCAAGAGCCAATTTTTGGAGGAGCTTAGACTGAGGCGTGCGATTTACCCGGGTGCTTGGCTTGTGCTAGGAGACTTCAACATGATACTAAGAGCCTCCGAGAAGAGCAACAATAACCTTAACAGGAGCATGATGAACAAGTTCAAGGATTTTTTGGACGATCATGAGCTACGTGAGATGTACATGCATGGGAGGAAGTACACATGGTCCAATGAGAGGGACGCACCCACACTGACTAAGATTGACAGAGTCCTCATGACGGTGGATTGGGAGCTTCAAAACGCGAATCACCTTCTGCAGACGCTGTCCACGGGAGTCTCGGATCACGCGCCACTACACCTCACCACGAGTGCCGGTTTTTGCCCCCAAAAACGCTTCAGATTTGAACTCTTCTGGACCAAATTAGAGGGTTTTGAGGAGGCAATGCGAGAGGCTTGGACCTGTGATCCCATGATCGTCGACCCGTACAAGAGACTGGACGTTCTATTGCGCAACTCAGCGGTGTCCCTCCATGCTTGGGGCCAGCGGAAAATTGGGAATGTTAAACTGTTGATGAGGGTGGCCACGTGGCTGATTCAAAGACTAGATGTTGCGCAAGAGAACAGGGCATTGATTGCTAGGGAAGTTTGGCTTCGTCGCACTCTCAAAAAGACACTGCTGGGCATGGTGGTCCTAGAGAGGACTATAGACCGGCAACGTTCTAGACTGCAATGGATTAGAGAAGGCGATGCTAACACCAAACTCTTTCAAGAAGTTGCTAACGGAAGGAGAACAAAGAACTTCATTGCACATGTCAAGATAGGAGATAGCATCATTACCGACCAAGAAAGGAAGATGGAGGTGTTCACGGAGGCATATGAGAGGTTGTTGGGGACTGCGCACCTGAGGGAGTACACCCTCAACTTACACTATTTGGGGTTCGAGGCCAAGGACTTGCGCTGCTTGGAAGAGATGATCACTGAAGAGGAAGTTTGGCAAGTTATTAAAGAGATGCCGCTGGACAGGGCACCGGGGCCGGATGGTTACATCGGAGCATTCTTTCAAAAAGCCTGGCAAATCATAAAGCAAGATGTCATGGCTGTGCTGATGAAGCTCTTCGTGGGTGACACAAGAGGCTTTGCCAAAATGAACAAAGCCAACATCATCCTCATCCCCAAGAAACCTGATGCGGAGGAAATAGGAGACTATAGGCCCATAAGCCTAATACATAGCATCCCGAAGCTCTTTGCAAAGATTCTGGCCAACCGTCTCAGGTTGCAAATGCACGAGCTGGTGGCGATGAACCAGTCGGCATTCATTAAGGGATGACACCTCCATGATAACTTCTTATTGGTACGACAAGTGGCGAGGAAAATTCATGCAAGAAGAACCCCGGGCGTTTTCTTGAAGCTGGACATATCGAGAGCCTTTGATTCCCTCTCCTGGCCATTCCTTTTCGAGGTGCTGAGAGCGAAAGGCTTTGGTCAATGATGGATGGACTAGATGGCTGCACTTTTGAAGTCCGCGAGTACAAAGGTGGTGGTCAATGGGGAGCAGGGGAGGAAGATTATGCATGCCTGCGGATTAAGGCAAGGAGACCCGATCTCGCCCATGTTATTTGTCATTGCCATGGAAACCCTCTCGGCCCTTATGCACTAGGCCATGGAAGTAGGTGCTCTTACTGCTTTCACCGGGATCACTCCGATGCAGAGTGTGTCCATATACGCAGATGACGTGGCAATGTTCTCTAAGCCTTCAACACAGGATTTTGCGGCGGTCCGGGTAATACTGACAGCGTTTGGAGAGGCCTCAGGGCTCAAGGTTAACTACTACAAGTCAACAGTAGTAATCATCAGAGGCAGTGAGGATGACAAGATCAGAGTTGCGAACATGCTCAAGTGCAATACATCTGAATTCCCCTGTAGATATCTTGGGCCACAACTCGCGATCAAGAGCCTAACGCGTGCGGAGTGGCAGCCCATGTTGGACAAGGTGAGGCACTGCTTGCCAGGTTGGCAGAGAGGGCTGATTCAGAGGCCCGGACGCCTAATTCTGGTGCAGTCGGTAGTTGCAGCTCGGCCAGTGCACCACTTAATGATCACGGAGGCGCCGGAGTGGGTCCTAGAAGATACGAACAAGTGGATGAGATCCTTCTTCTGGGCCAGAAAGGACAAGTGCAACGGCGGGCAATGTCTGGTGGCAGGGGATAGAATTTGTTGACCCAAAGCTTTCAGCGGCTTAGGAATCAAGAACTTGAAGTGGCAAGCAATTGCACTCAGAGTGAGATGGGAATGGCTTAAGAGGACTGACGCTCAAAGGCCATGGCAAGGACTACCAATGATGAAGGATGATGATGCTAGAGAGGTGTTTGATGCGTTGGTCAACATCAGAGTAGGGTCGGGTGAGCGGGTGCTCTTTTTGGAAAGACAAGTGGATTCACGGTGTGGCGGCGGCGAAGATTGCACCACTATTGGTCGCCACGGTCCCGGCTAGGACAGCCAACAGACGCACAGTGCGCCAGGCACTCGAGGACGCAAGATGGACTCATGACTTTGAGACAAACAACTCCTTCACTGCCCTAATCCAGCTAATGCACCTTGGCCATGCGATTAACACGGTGGAGCGGGACACGGAACAGCCTGACAGTTTTACTTGGCCGCTCACGATGACGGGCTCCTACACGGCCAAGTCGGTCTATCACTACCTCTGCTTCGAGCTGACTAGATCACCCACCGCAAAATGCACATGGAGGAGCTGGGCACTGCTTAAATGCAAACTATTCGTCTGGCTTGCCCTACAGAACAGGTTGTGGACGCCGGACAGAAGAGCCAGACACGGGCTGCAGGACCACCCGTCGGCCTGTTACACGTGCATGTAGGCGGAAGATAATGTGGGCCACATCCTAGCGAACTATACCTATGCTCAGGAGTTGTGGCACAGGGTGTTCGGTCTTCTTGAGATCAACGTGCAAGGACCAGTAGAGACAAATGCGTTCACGGAGTGGTGGCTTGCAGCGCACACGGGATTCAGAGGAGCTGACCGTAGAGGATTTGATACGATGGTGACGGCAGTAGCGTGGGCCCTGTGGAAGCAGAGGAATGCTAGGGTATTCAACAGGACCAACGAGCAGAAGACAGCGTTCGACCTTCCATTCATGATCCTAGATGAAATCGCTGAGTGGAGGATGGCGGGTGTGGGCGTCGGAGGACTACAACGCTTTGTGAGAAGTTAGACTAGGATAGCGAGATGTTGGTGTTGCGTGTATTGTACCGTCCTTCGTGTTCGCACCTAGGACGGAATCTTGTAATTATACTTCTCTCTTCTATAAAGCTATGGTACGCCATTGGCGTACTCTCAAAAAAAAAAGAAATAGAAAATAAAGACTCTAGCACACATGCATCTCTACTTTTCACTCCAACCTTTTCATCTTTTGACACTGGACCACACGTTTTCTCTCCAAGCACCTGGTAGTTTTGCTGAAAACAGCGTCAGTCCGGATTAGTTTCATTCAAATCATGCAAATTAGAGTCCAAAACAAGAGCAAAAGTGTTAGGAAAGTAGATACGCCGGAGATGTATCAGGGTACGCGGATACGACTTTGATAGGATGCCCTTGAAAGTAGTGGCGCAGCTTCCTGGAGGTGACCAAAAGCACAAGAAGGAGCTTCTGCTCCATGGGGTAGCGCGCACGTCCCTCAGGACCGTGCTGACGAAGTACACGGGGTGCTCGACGAGGCGCGTGGTTTCCGCGAGCTCCTGTTCCTATGGGGGAACGCGGGCCCCAGAGGCTTCGCGGGGCGTTGCGGGCGTGGGCGACCCAGGGGCGCCAGCCTGAGGCCCCGAAGGCTGGAGAGGCTCCGCCGGCTCGCGAGGACTAGGAATCTCAGGGGGTCGGCAGGCCCTCGGGGATCTGGGAGATTTTCCATGGCCTTCACGCGCTCTTCCCACACCGCTACAAGCGCTGCGCTGGCAGTCTGCGGTGTAGCCGCCAAGTATAGGACCAAGGGCTCACGAAAGCGCGGCGCCACCATAATGGGCGGGCTCGTGAGGTCTTCAAAGGCCGCGTCTGCCTCCGGGGTCCATTCAAAGGAACCAGTTCTCTTCATGAGCTTGAAGAACGGCAAGGCGCGCTCGCCTAGCTTGGAGATGAAGCGCCCCAGGGAAGCGACGCACCCGGCCGGCCGTTGCATTTCCTTGAGGGTCTTGGGGGCGCATTGATACGTCTCCAATGTATCTATAATTTTTTATTGTTCCATACTATTATGTTATCTGTTTTGGATGTTTTATATGCATTAATATGCTATTTTATATTATTTTTGGGACTAACCTATTAACCTACACTGGTACAGCGAGGTGCTATACAAATGGTTTTTAATCCCTTTCCGCGGCGGCGTTTTGAACCGTCGCCTAGTGAGTGACTGCGATAGGGGGGTCCTTCCCACACGACCCAGAAACCGTCGGGGATAGGCCCTCCTGGCACACACGCTCGGCAAAATGAGATCGTGTGCGACGAATGAGCGATCAAATACGGTTATACATACAGTTGTGCTAAAAAATACAATTATACAGGCTAAATCATTTCCGATCGTAAGTACATCCCACGCAGTCAGTCCCGGCTAAACGTTTCTGTTCGTATGTACATTCCACACAGTCAATCCAAGGAATACGTTTCCGTTAGTATGTACATCCCACACAGTTAATCCGAGAAGTACGTTTCTGCTCGTATATACATCCGACACAGTCACTCCAAGGAAAACGTTTCCGTTCGCAGGTACATCACACATAATTTTCCCCATTAAATCATTTTTTATAGCGTTGCCATTGCACACGATATTAAAAAAATTATCGTTTGCATTATTGAATGCATCACACATACTGTTTATGTGGTAAACGTTTGCGCAAGGTGGCCTAACGCAAACAGTTTTCAAGAGGATGTCGTGTGTGATTGTTCATTGATCCAACACGGTTTATTCGTAGAAACTGTGTATGTTGCCTGAGGTCATCGCCCACGGTGTTTTCTCAATAACCGTTTGCAATAGAAAAACCTAATTAGCAGGCTAATTGGCCATTAGCAGGCTAATTATCCTATTATTAATAATCCATTTATTAGTCTAATTGGCATTTCATATTAAGCACATAATATATTTCATTTTCATATTAAGGAAGCAGGATTTCATAATTGAAATACATCAGAGTACAACATCATATAGCTTCAGCACTCAGCCACCCCATTACACAACTGCACCAGCACCAAGTTTCACATGCAACATCTGTAACCTTTTGAAATTAGCATCATAGACGGTACATAGACAGATGAATCTCATCTAGAAAACTGCTGAAGCGGAAGGCGAATATTGAGCCTTCATTGATGTTGAAGGTCTTTGCAACTTTAGGCCAGTGCCTGTGGAAGATTGACCGTCCATCCTTCGCCCTCTTCAGGAACACTTCAATATTGAACCGTGGGTGTTGTATGAATACCTTCCTCGCCTCCTGACCATACAGGTGGTTTGAGAGGTAATCATCAGTGAACTGCTTTAGAAAGGCCTAAAAACAAGGATGTGCATAAATATCTTCTCTATATTGGAAATGGGGCAAAGGAATAAAAAAGGCAAGGTATAATAGTTAGTACCATCATGTAGTGAACTGATGTCTTCTTCATTGTGCAGACAAAGATCTTGTTGTTTTTTGTCGCTAATTTCTTTATCCTAACAATCTTTCTGAGTTTCTTGACCTGACTGATATTCATGGACAACTCATTTCCCCATATGCAAAAAGGGTCGAACAGTGGGTCAAAACCTCTGACAGCATGACCTACATGTGTAAGACCAAATTGTTAAAAACCTAAATATTAGAATGGTTCCTGCAATTGCACAATAATGTGCTATTAGACAAAGGACCATGCATGTGCAAACCTCGATTGTAAACCTCAGTGCTTCCCATTGTTTCCCTGCAACACATATAAGGTAGTTAGTGATCAGGTTAAGTGAGGGTTCACATGCTATCAGTAAAATATGTTGATGAAAAATAAGCACATTGTAGATTCATCAGATTAATTCAAGCCACATGGAAAACCCATTTATCCAAACCAAGCATGATTAAGAATTAGAAAATATAGCAATTGTATATGTTTCTCATGTATTAAGTGCAGCCAAATTCGATTTATTCCTCACATCCACAACAATACAAAATTGAAAAAAGTCCATTTTACTACCCGGAATAAAGTTGGTTGTTCACTTTACCCCCTGACCTTTTTTTTGGTTCCTTTACCCCCCTAAACAATCCCATACCGGACAAAAAAAACCCTGAGTGGTTTGCCCAGACCGGAAGCTGACGTGGGCACGGTCAAAGGTGGTATTTGACCTGGAGGTGGGTCCCCCTCGTCAGGTGGCCATGTGCTGGAGCTGGATGGGGCTGAGCGCGATGCGGGACGTCGGCGGCGGGACTCGCCGGATCCCGCCGGATCCGGGCGAGGGGCTGCGCAGGGGCACGGATCCGGACGCAAGGAGGTAGCAGGACACCGCAAGGACGGCCGGCGTCGTGTGGCTCCGAGGCGGTCGGCCCTGGCGTTCGAGCGTCGGCGCGAAGGGCTCCATGGTGCTGTTAACAGCGATGGCGACTGCGGGCGGGGGAGGCCGGCGGACGATGGGAATGGATGGATCCGGACATGGGGGTTCGGACCCGGGCAGTGGCGTCGCTCGGAGGTCGCCGGACGGAGCAAATCGACGGTGGCGGCGCCATGACCGACGGAAGAATCTCCTGCGCGAGAGAGGAATTAGAGAGAGATGGGAGAGTCAGGGAGGAAGAGGAGGGAGAAAAGCAGGGGGGTGCAGGGCTGGCCTAGGCTCGGGCGGCGACGCTCCGGCGGCCGGCCGGCGTCGGGGCCGAGCGGGGGCAGCGGCGAGGCCAACGAAGCGGCAGCTCTATCTCAGCCGTGCCTGACAAGGGGGCCCCACCTAGGTCAAAACAACCGTTGACTTGAGCCACGTCAGCAGTAGGGGGAGACAAACTAGCCAGGGGGGTATTTCGTCCGGTATGATTTTGTTTGGGGGCCGAAAGGAACCAAAAAAAGATCAGGGGGTAAAGTGAACAACCAACTTTATTCAGGGTAGTAAAATGGACTTTTTTCTACAAAATTCTACCCACGACAATTGGACATCGCATTACAGAATTGAACCAAGCAGTTAACTAAACACCACAACAAATTAACCAAACATTAACTGAGCACCACATTGCACAGTATAACATACTCCTAATAGAAGATCAGACAGTTAACCAAACCAAGCATGCTTAACAACTTGGAAATATAGCAATTGTATTTGTTTCTCATGTATTTAGTACAGTCAAATTCGATTTATTTCTCACAGGGTATACAATAACAGAATGCACCCACAACAATTGAACATCACATTGCAGAATTGAACCAAACAGTTAACTAAACACCACAACAAATGAACCAAACATTAACTGAGCACAAATTGCACAATGTATAACATTCTAGAAGATCAGACAGTTAACCAAACCAAGCATGCTTGACAACTTGGAAATATAGCAATTGTATTTGTTTCTCATGTATTTTGTAAAGATAAATTCGATTCATTTCTCACATGGAAGACAATACAAAATTGCACCCTGAAGAATTGAACATCACATTTGCAGAATTGAACCAAACAGTTAACTAAAGACGACAACTAATTAACCAAACAGTTAATAAGTGAGCACCACATTGCACGACATATAGAACATATACACTAGAGCAACAGATTGCATGGTAAAAGTAGATAGGACAATTCACTAGAATTTGTTAAGGAAAGGCAGGAGCAGCACATGCAACGGGTAAACCGAGCATGCTTAACCGGCGTAGCTAGCAAACTGAACATAGGTCCTTATAGTGAGCTAATAAGACAAGCTACTCCTCATCGTCGGAGATATCGATGATGATTGGCTCCTTGGACATGGAAGAGGGCGAGGCCTCCACATCGTGGGTTCCCTTGTCGTAGTGGTGAGTTGCCTGAGCCGCTCCGGGCACCAACCTGCTGCCTCTCGAGTTGAGGTAAGCACGGGCACACTGAGAAAACACCTTGTAGTCTTTGTCGAAGGCATAGACGGTGGCCTCGAGGAAACACCACGAACTATCGTTTAAAGTAGCAAGCCGCGCCGCGGCGTCGGTGTGCGAGGCGTCGACGGTGGCCTCAACGGCAAGGTGCTCCTTCAAGATCTGGGGGTCAGCACGAATGGCAGCCATCGCGACCTCATCCGCACGTGCGGCCGCGATTTGCTTCTCCACTGCCAAATGCTCCTTGAGCTCTTGGCTATACTGCGTGCACCATGGCTTAGGGCGGCGCTTATTTGGGGGAGGGGTCGATGATTTGGGTGGAAGGTGTCGCGCCGGCGGTCGGGGCATGTGGGATATGGAAGGGGGAGGAGGATGGGGGTCGGGTGTGGATTAACTACCTGGATCGACGAGGCCGAGCAGCGTGAAGGAGGGTCGTCGGTGAGGAGGCGGCGCTGCAAGCAAGGAGTGAAAGTTTCAACTTGGAAAGGAAGGCGAAAACAGGGGAAATGTGGCTTTTGGTAAGGGGGAGGGGAGGTAGATATTTCCGCGGAAGCCAAATTTTTTCGATAGGTGCAGAAAAAAACTGGCACGCAAAGTGTCATCAGACACGGTCCCTTATTCAGCACTGTGTATGATATGTGAACATCACAGACGATTCATATAGCTTAACCCGTGTGTGATGAGTTTGAACATCAAAAAATTTGGTTCGAATTTCCCTGGTTACAGTGGTCATCCACGTCATTGCATAATTTGGGTACACAAAGGAGACTACAGCACACCCACACTTCTTAATCGAGCAAGTTCAGCAATTAAACAGAGCTAGCTGACCTAAACATTACTCTAACAAATTAAAGACCGACGCTCTTAATTAAACAAAACAAAGAGTACTACTACGGCTGGTGCTCGTCGATCTCCGCCGCCTCCTCCATGTCCAGCTCGCGCCCGACGATCTCCTGGGGAAGGGGATCCATGGCATCCATCCCACCATACTCGGCAAGCATCTCGCCATCCGCGTCCGCCATCTCTTTGGAAAAGGCTGCCACGAGCTGGGCGTGGGCGGCCGCGATCTAGGCTTGGACGGGCTCCGTCGTGGCAAGGTATGCCACGGAGGAACAGACGGCTGCTCGAACGCTCTCGGCAATTGCCAACTCTTCGGCCGTGGATTGCCGACCGTTGTCGGAGAAGCTTTGTTCAATTTGTGGGGTGACCGCCATGAGCTTGGTGTGGGCGGCCTCGACATGGTCGTGGGCGGCCTCCATCAGGGCTAAGGCCGCCGCTGCGGAACGGACAGCTGATGTGCCGCTCTCGCCAGTTGTTATCCCCGAGGCAGATGTTGATGCCGCCACCTGAGAAGCAATACCGGTTGTTTGGGCTGCCTTGGCCGCCTGGTCGCAGATTGCGGCCACGCTCATGCAGCTTGTTAGCACGCGCATGGTGGCTGCGTCCGCGCTCTCGCCGGAGTGGGTCGCCAAAGTTGCCCTCACAACGCGGGTCCACGTCCCCCTCTTTCACCGGCGACGATTGAACAATGAAATGATATTTGGGGAGCGAGCTAGTGTGCTTGACACGCCGGCTGTGGACTGTAGCCGACACACCTTCTCGCATAAGCCATAGGCGTACTATACTCCAACAGTGCTCCAAGATATTTTGTACTGCGTCTCACACAGTTGGTTATAATAAACTGTGTGCGATCTACTTGATTTTTCATCTTGATTTGAATTACATAATGGGGTCACAGCGACAAAGGAGGGTGTTTGAATTGCTAGAACTATTATCTGCAGTGAACATGCAACTATAGGTGTGTCGTCAAAAAATTGGAATTATTCAGGGTTCGCTTGGACATTTTTATACATTAACTTGGTTTTCTAGCCATTTCAGGTGCACAATTCAAAATTAAAATACATGCACATGCTCCGGTGCACCAAAATGGGTTGTAAAATCATATATGTGTCCATGGGTTTATGCTTATGTCCCATGCAAGAAATGGGGATGAATTTCAAACACCACGACACCGTGGCTCTCCGGCAAACATTGAGGTATGATACCTCTCCAACGTATCTATAATTTTTTATTATTCCATGCTATTATATTATCTGTTTTGGATGCTTTATATGTATTAATATGCTATTTTATATTATTTTTGGGACTAACCTATTAACCTAGAGCCCAGTGCCAGTTTCCGTTTTTTCCTTGTTTTTGAGCCTCGCAGAAAAGGAATACCAAACGGAGTCCTACAGAATAAAACTTCACGGTGATTTTTCTTGGACCAGAAGACACCCAGGGGACTTGGAGTCCAGGTCAGAAGAGCCATGAGGCGGCGACAAGGGTGGAGGGCGCGCCCCAGGGGGGGCGCCCCCCTACCTTGTGGGCCCCTTGGGACTCCCCTGACCGAGCTCTTCCTCCTATATATTCACAAATATTCTAGAACCACCAGAGGCATCCACGAAAACACTTTTCCACCGCCGCAACCTTCTGTTCCCGTGAGATCCCATCTTGGGGCCTTTTCCGGCATCCCGCCGGAGGGGGAATCGATCACGGAGGGCTTCTACATCAACTCCATTACCCTTCCGATGATGCGTGAGTAGTTTACCTCAGACCTACGGGTCCATAGCTAGTAGCTAGATGGCTTCTTCTCTCTCTTTGATTCTCAATACAACGTTCTCCTTGATGTTCTTGGAGATCTATCCGATGTAATCTTCTTTTGCGATGTGTTTGTCGAGATCCGATGAATTGTGGATTTATGATCAGCTTATCTATGAATATTATTTGAATCTTCTCTGAATTCTTTTATGCATGATTTAATATCTTTGTATTTCTCTTTGAATTATCGGTTTGGTTTGGCCAACTAGATTGGTTTTTCTTGCAATGGGAGAGGTGCTTAGCTTTGGGTTCAATCTTGCGTGATTTCACCCAGTGACAAAGGAGGGGTAGCGAGACACGTATTGCATTGTTGCCATCAAGGATAAAAAGATGGGGTTTTCATCATATTGCTTGAGTTAATTCCTCTACATCATGTCATCTTACTTAAGGCGTTACTCCATTCTTTATGAACTTAATACTCTAGATGCATGCTGGATAGTGGTCGATGTGTGGAGTAATAGTAGTAGATGCAGGCAGGAGTCGGTCTACTTGACACGGACGTGATGCCTATATGCATAATCATTGCCTTGGATATCATCATAACTTTGTGCTTTTCTATCAATTGCTCGACAGTAATTTATTCACCCACCGTATTATTTGCCTTCATGAGAGAAGCCTCTAGTGAAACCTATGGCCCCCGGGTCTATTTTCCATCATATTACTTTCCGATCTACTATTTTGCAATCTTTTATTTTCAGATCTATATACCAAAAAACCCAAAAATATTTTATCTTTTGTTTATCTATTCCACCCAAGCATGATATTAATGAGTCTTTAAAAGCTATGAGAATTTCTATTGATGAATGTAAGGAAAGAACCGCTAAGATTCGTGCTAAGCAAGATTGGTTTGTGAAAGCGTGTTCTTCTAGTTCTTGTGAAAATAATGATGAAGATCTTAAAGTGATTGATGTGACTCCTATTGAATCTTTTTTTTCTAAAGTAAATCTTGATAAAGATGGGACTGGAGATGAGTCAACTTTAGTTAGAAGGCATCCCAATGATTCGGAGTTTATAGATCATGATGCAAAAATTGATAAAAGTGGGATTGGAGAGGTCAAAACTTTAAGTAGCAATGAACCCACTCTTTTGGATTTCAAGGACTTTAATTATGATAATTGTTCTTTAATATATTGTATTTCCTTGTTGCAATCCATGTTGAATTCTCCTCATGCTTATAATCAAAGTAAACCTTTTACTAAACATATTGTTGATGCTTTGATGAAATCTTTTGAAGAAAAGCTTGAATTGGAAGTTTCTAACCCTAGAAAACTTTATGATGAGTGGGAACCTACCATTAAGATTAAAATAAAAGATTATGAGTGCCATGCTTTGTGTGATTTGGGTGCTAGCGTTTCCACAATTCCAAAAACTTTATGTGATGTGTTAGGTTTCCGCGAATTGGATGATTGTTCTTTAAATTTGCATCTTGCAGATTCCACTATTAAGAAACCTATGGGAAGGATTAATGATGTTCTTATTGTTGCAAATAGGAATTATGTGCCCGTAGATTTCATTGTTCTTGATATAGATTGCAATCCTACATGTCCTATTATTCTTGGTAGACCTTTCCTTAGAACGATTGGTGCAATTATTGATATGAAAGAAGGAAACATTAGATTTCAATTTCCATTAAGGAAGGGCATGGAACACTTTCCTAGAAGGAAAATTAAGTTGCCATATGAATCTATTATGAGAGCTACTTATGGATTGCATACCAAAGATGACAATACCTAGATCTATGTGTTATTATGCCTAGCTAAGGGCGTTAAACAATAGCGCTTGTTGGGAGGCAACCCAATTTTATTTTTGTTTTTACTTTTTTGATTCTGTTTTTCAATAAATTTTTCATCTAGCCTCTGGTTAGATCTGTTTTGGTATTTTAATTAGTGTTTGTGCCAAGTAAGACCTTTGGGATGGCTTACGGTGATAGTTGATTTGATCTTGCTGAAAAATAGAAACTTTTATGTCCAGTCACAGAATTTTAATAATTCACTGGAGCGTTGATAAACACTGATTTTTTTACACGAGATTGATATACAAAATTTATGGATTTACAGAAGTACTAAACAATTCAGATCTTCGCAGACTGTTCTGTTTTTGATAGATTCTGTTTTCTTTGTGTTGTTTGCTTATTTTGATGAATCTATGGGTAATATCGGGGGGTATGAACCATGGAGAAGTTGGAATACAGTAGATATTACATCAATATAAATAAAGAATGAGTTCACAATAGTACCAAAAGTGGTGATTTTATTTTCTTGTACTAACGGATATCACGAGTTTTCTGTTGAGTTTTGTGTTGTGAAGTTTTCAAGTTTTGGGTAAAGATTTGATGGACTATGGAATAAGGAGTGGCAAGAGCCTAAGCTTTGGGATGCCCAAGGCACCCCAAGGTAATATTGAAGGACAACCAAGAGCCTAAGCTTGGGGATGCCTCGGAAGGCATCCCCTATTTCGTCTTCGTCTATCGGTAAATTTACTTGAGGCTATATGTTTATTCACCACATGATATGTATTTTACATGGAGCGTCTTGTATGATATGAGTCTTTGCTTTTTAGTTTGCCACAATCATACTTGCTGTACACACCTTTTGAGAGGGACACGCATGAATCGCGATTTATTAGAATACTCTATGTGCTTCACTTATATCTTTTAAGCTAGGCAATTTTGCTCTAGTACTTCACTTATATCTTTTTAGAGCACGGCGGTGGTTTTATTTTATAGAAATTATTGAACTCTCATGCCTCACTTATATTATTTTTAGAGTCTTTCTAAACAGCATGGTAATTTGCTTTGGTTATAAATTTAGTCCTAATATGATAGGCATCCAAGAGGGATATAATAAAAACTTTCATATAAAGTGCATTGAATACTATGTGAAGTTTGATTCCTTATGATTGTTTTGAGATATAAAGATGGTGATATTAGAGTCATGCTAGTGAGTAATTGTGGATTTTAGAAATACTTGTGTTGAAGTTTGTGATTCCTGTAGCATGCACGTATGGTGAACCGTTATGTAACGAAGTTGGAGCATGAGGTATTTATTGATTGTCTTCCTTATGAGTGGTGGTCGGGGACGAGCGATGGTCTTTTCCTACCAATCTATCCCCCTAGGAGCATGCACGTAGTACTTCGTTTCGATGACTAATAGATTTTTGCAATAAGTATGTGAGTTCTTTATGACTAATGTTGAGTCCATGGATTATACGCACTCTCACCCTTCCACCTTTGCTAGCCTCTCTAGTACCGCGCAACTTTTGCCGGTGCCATACACCTACCTTTTACCTTCCTCAAAACAGCCACCATACCTACCTATTATGGCATTTCCATAGCCATTCCGAGATATATTGCCATGCAACTTTCCACCATTCCGTTTTATTATGACACGTTCCATCATTGTCATATTGCTTTGCATGATCATGTAGTTGACATAGTATTTGTGGCAAAGCCACCATTCATAATTTTTATACATGTCACTCTTGAGTCCTTGCACATCCCGGTACACCGCCGGAGGCATTCATATAGAGTCATATTTTGTTCTAAGTATCAAGTTGTAATTCTTGAGTTGTAAGTAAATAAAAGTGTGATGGTCTTCATTATTAGAGCATTGTCCCATGTGAGGAAAAAAAATAGAAGAGGCCAACGAAGCCCACAAATAAAATAAAAGAGGCCAAAGAAGCCCACCAAAAAAATGAGAGAAAAGACAGAAGGGGCAATGTTACTATCCTTTTTCCACACTTGTGCTTCAAAGTAGCACCATGATCTTCATGATAGAGAGTCTCCTATGTTGTCACTTCCATATACTAGTGGGACTTTTTCATTATAGAACTTGGATTGTATATTCCAATGATGGGCTTCCTCAAATTGCCCTAGGTCTTCGTGAGCAAGCAAGTTGGATGCACACCCACTTAGTTTCTTTTTTTTTGAGCTTTCATAAACTTATAGCTCTAGTGCATCTGTTGCATGGCAATCCCTACTCACTCACATTGATATCTATTGATGGGCATCTCCATAGCCCGTTGATACGCCTAGTTGATGTGAGACTATCTCCTTCTTTTTGTCTTCTCCACAACCATCATATTCTATTCCACCTATAGTGCTATGTCCATGGCTCACGCTCATGTATTGCGTGAAAGTTGAAAAGGTTTGAGAACATCAAAAGTATGAAACAATTGCTTGGCTTGTCATCGGGGTTGTGCATGATTTGAGTACTTTGTGTGACGAAGATGGAGCATAGCCAGACTATATGATTTTGTAGGGATAACTTTCTTTGGCCATGTTATTTTGAGAAGACATGATTGCTTTATTAGTATGCTTGAAGTATTATTGTTTTTATGTCAATATTGAACTTTTGTTTTGAATCTTATGGATCTGAACATTCATGCCACAATAAAGAAAATTACATGGATAAGTATGTTAGGTAGCATTCCACATCAAAAATTCTGTTTTTATCATTTACCTACTCGAGGACGAGCAAGAATTGAGCTTGGGGATGCTTGATACGTCTCCAACGTATCTATAATTTTTGATTGTTCCATGCTATTATATTATCTGTTTTGGATGTTTTATATGCATTAATATGCTATTTTATATTATTTTTGGGACTAACCTATTAACCTAGAGCCCAGTGCTATTTTCTGTTTTTTTCCTTGTTTTTGAGCCTCACAGAAAAGGAATACCAAACGGAATAAAACTTCACGATGATTTTTCTTGGACCAGAAGACACCCAGGGGACTTGGAGTCCAAGTCAGAAGAGCCATGAGGCGGCGACAAGGGTGGAGGGCGCGCCCTAGGGGGGGCGCGCCCCCTACCTTGTGGGCCCCTCAGGACTCCCCTGACCGAGCTCTTCCTCCTATATATTCACAAATATTCCAGAACCACCAGAGGCATCCACGAAAACACTTTTCCACTACCGCAACCTTTTGTTCCCGTGAGATCCCATCTTGGGGCCTTTTCCGGCATCCCGCCGGAGGGGGAATCGGTCACAGAGGGCTTCTACATCAACTCCATTGCCCTTCCGATGATGCGTGAGTAGTTTACCTCGGACCTACGGGTCCATAGATAGTAGCTAGATGGCTTCTTCTCTCTCTTTGATTCTCAATACAACGTTCTCCTTGATGTTCTTGGAGATCTATCCGATGTAATCTTCTTTTGCGGTGTGTTTGTCGAGATCCGATGAATTGTGGATTTATGATCAGCTTATCTATGAATATTATTTGAATCTTCTCTGAATTCTTTTATGCATGATTTAATATCTTTGTATTTCTCTTTGAATTATCAGTTTGGTTTGGCCAACTAGATTGGTTTTTCTTGCAATGGGAGAGGTGCTTAGCTTTGGGTTCAATCTTGCGTGATTTCACCCAGTGACAAAGTAGGGGTAGCGAGACACGTATTGCATTGTTGCCATCGAGGATAAAAAGATGGGGTTTTCATCATATTGCTTGAGTTAATTCCTCTACATCATGTCATCTTACTTAAGGCGTTACTCCGTTCTTTATGAAATTAATACTCTAGATGCATGCTGGATAGTGGTCGATGTGTGGAGTAATAGTAGTAGATGCAGGCAGGAGTCGGTCTACTTGACACGGACGTGATGCCTATATGCATAATCATTGCCTTGGATATCGTCATAACTTTGCACTTTTCTATCAATTGCTCGACAGTAATTTGTTCACCCACCGTATTATTTGCCTTCATGAGAGAAGCCTCTAGTGGAACCTATGGCCCCCGGGTCTATTTTCCATCATATTACTTTCTGATCTACTATTTTGCAATCTTTTATTTTCAGATCTATATACCAAAAAACCCAAAAATATTTTATCTTTTGTTTATCTATCTCTATCAGATCTCACTTTTGCAATTGACCGTGAAGGGATTGAAAACCCCTTTATCCCATTGGGTGCAAGTGTTTGATTGTTTGTGCAGGTGTTGGTGATTTGTGCATTCTTATCCTACTGGATTGATACCTTGGTTGTTAACTGAGGGAAATACTTACCTCTACTGTGCTGCATCACCCTTTCCTCTTCAAGGGAAAAACCAACGCAAGCTGAAGAAGTAGCAAGGTACTTGCTTTTGTAATTCTAGTAAATCCAAAACCCATCTGAAATTCATGAACCTTGGCATGCTATCATGGAATGGCGTCAACATGCTGGGGTAAAAATTATTGTCCCATTTGGGGCAGGTTATGGTATAAGCTTCTCACAAACCAGAGCTTCTCACAAGAAGCCTCATGGTTCTGTTAGGGAAACGTGTCACCTTTGTGGACAAAACGATATTCGTCGCCTCTTCTTGCTTTCAAATTTTTTTCTGGTGTCAACAAAGAACAATAGGAGTGTCGTGTTAAATTTTGGAATTTTTCGGGGATTGTTTGGACATTTTTATACGTTAACTGAGTTTTATAGGCATTTATGTGCATAATTCAAAATTGAACTACATGCACATGCTCCAGTGCATAAAAATGGGTTGAAAAATCAAATGTGTGTACTTGGTTGCATGCTTAGGTCACATGCAAGAAATGAGAATGAATGTCAAACACCTTGACACTGTCGCTCGGCTGCTAACATTGAGATACATGGTTTTAAAATTCTAGTAAATCAAAAATTCGTCTAAAATTCATGAAACTTGACATGATATCATGGAATGACATCGACATGCCATGGTAAAATATTGTCCCATTAGGGGCAGGTTTGGATATAAGCTTCTCGCAAACCAGAGCTTCTCACAACAAGCCTGATGGTTTTAGTAGGGAACGCGCCACCTTGGGGGACAAAATGATATCCGTTGCCTCTTCTTACTTTCAAAATTTTTCTCATGTCAACATAGAACAACAGGAGTGTTGTGTCAATTTTTTGGATTTTTCGGGGTTCGCTTGGACATTTTTATACATTAACTGAGTTTTCTATGCATTTATGTGCATAATTCAATTTTGAACTACATGCACATGCTCCAGTGCATATAAATGGGTTCAAAATTGAAATGTGTGTCCTTGGTTGCATGCTTAAGTCCCATGTAAGAAATGAGAATGAATGTCAAACACCTTACCACCGTCGCTCGGCCGCTAACATTGAGATACATGGTTTTTAAATTGTAGAAAATCGAAAACGCGTCTGAAATTTATGAAACTTGACATGCTAGCATGGAACGGCATCAACATGCCATGGTAAAAATATTGTCCCATTTGGGGCAGGTTGGGGTATAATCTTCTCACAAACCAGAGCTTCCCACAACAAGCCTCATGGTTACGGTAGGGAACGTTTCACCTTTCTGGACGAAACAATATCCGTTGCCTCTTCTTGATTTCAATTTTTTTCTAGTGTCAACATAGAACAACAGGAGTGTTGTGTTAAATTTAGGAATTTTTCGGGGTTCGTTTGGACATTTTTATACATTGACTGAGCTTTCTATGCATTTATGTGCATAATTCAAATTTGAACTACAAGCACATGCTCCAGTGCATGTAAATTGGTTGAAAAATCAAATCTGTGTCCTTGGTTGCATGCTTAGGTCCCATGCAAGAAATGGGAATGAATGTCAAACACCTTGCCACCGTCGCTCGGCCGCAAACATTGAGATACATGGTTTTTAAATTCTAGTAAATTCAAAACTCGTCTGTAGTTCATGAAACTTGACATGCTATCATTAAGCAGCATCAACATGCTGTGGTAAAAAATTTATCCCATTTGGGGCATGTTTGGGTATAAGCTTCTCGCAAACCAGAGCTTCTCACAACAAGCCTGATGGTTTCGGTAGGGAACGTGCCACCTTTGGGGACGAAACGATATCCGTTGTCTCTTCTTTCTTTCAAAAATTTTCTAGTGTCAACATAGAACAACAGGGTGTTGTGTCAATTTTTTGGGATTTTTCGGGGTTCGCTTGGACATTTTTATACATTAACTGGGTTTTCTAGGCATTTTATGTGCATAATTCAAATTTGAACTACAGGCACATGCTCCAGTGCATGTAAATTGGTTGAAAAATCAAATCTGTGTCCTTGGTTGCATGCTTAGGTCCCATGCAAGAAATGAGAATGAATGTCAAACACCTTGCCACCGTCGCTCGGCCGCAAACATTGAGATACATGGTTTTTAAATTCTAGTAAATTCAAAACTCGTCTGTAGTTCATGAAACTTGACATGCTATCATTAAGCGGCATCAACATGCTGTGGTAAAAAATTTATCCCATTTGGGGCATGTTTGGGTATAAGCTTCTCGCAAACCAGAGCTTCTCACAACAAGCCTGATGGTTTCGGTAGGGAACGTGCCACCTTTGGGGACGAAACGATATCCGTTGCCTCTTCTTTCTTTCAAAATTTTTCTAGTGTCAACATAGAACAACAGGGTGTTGTGTCAATTTTTTGGGATTTTTCGGGGTTCGCTTGGACATTTTTATACATTAACTGGGTTTTCTAGGCATTTTATGTGCATAATTCAAATTTGAACTACATGCACAAGCTCCAGTGCAGAAAAATGGGTTGACATATCAAATGTGTGTCGTTGGGTGCATGCTTAGGTCCCATGCAAGAAATGGGAATGAATTTCAAACACCAAGGCTGTAGCGACCCGACCCAAATGGATCGAAGTCTCTATGCATAAGTGTCATCCCTGGATCGGTAATGCTGACACACATAGTACTTGAAGGATTTATAACAGAGTGCAATCACACACTTATTACATCGAATGTCTCAAAAGAGAACTTATTACAATAATATGGCTTAAGGCCATCTAAATAAGATAACAGCGGAAGCATCGAAGGTAAATGAGTCCATCAACTCCAACGGCATAGCTGAGTGCACGACAACGACCTAGCGCACCTTACTCTTCGTCTGAAAAGTCTGCAACATGATATGTTGCAGCCCCAAACGGGTCAGCACATGGAATATGCTGGCAAGATAACACTATAGAGCAATACAAAGTAAATGCTATCTCTATATGCATATGTGGCTGGTGGAGGCTCTATGGTTATCATGATTTTGCGAAAAGCTAATTTTTCCCTACAACAAAGGAATATATTTTATTTACTACTGAGTTTGTTGAAAACATTGAGAAGGTAACCCCAACTCAATCCCAATTAAAAGTTAACAACCCAATCAAATTAATTAAGAGTGATGAGATCAAGATGATAATCCAAGAACCAGATACTCAAGATGTCCATAACCGGGGACACGGCTAACCATGATTAGTTTGTACACTCTGCAGAGGTTTGTGCACTTTTCCACACAAGACTCGATCTCCTCCATTGGATTTCTTGCACTACATGGTGTTTGAGAAACGGATGACCGAGACACAGTCTTTCAGAAGCATTAACTCTTTCGACGGGTAAACTGTACCACCTACATCCCCTACATCTGCTAGTTTACCACTGAAAGAGATCACACAACATACTCAACTATGCCAGAGCCCATAATGGCTTGTGGCTGCACACGGAAGTTTCTAGCTTGAATAGTCTTATGATCCCTTTGAGCCTGGGTGGCGAACCATAGGATGATCACACGGTAACCCCGGGATCTCCTAGGACAACACTGGATTCCCCAGGTGTCCGGGCAATCCACTGGTATCCCCAGGGTGCCCCAACCAATCCACCCAGATGTGTATTAAAGTAGCCACCTTAAGTTTCCCTTAGTTAACAATAACTCTCACATCTTTCATGAATTCTCTCCAACCAAACCACGTCTACGAGCATAGCATAGCAAAGTAAGCATAACGTAGAAGTAACACCCAAGGTTTGATAATAAAGGGCAATAGGTTCTACCTCATCATCTACTTCCCAATACCCACAAGTTAATCAGATCCTACTCATGCAATGTTTGAGGATTGTAACTAATGCATAAAAACTGGGTAATAAGGAAGTATGATCAATGTGTTACTTGCCTTGCTGACGATCTGCAAACCCTAGAGACTCGTAGTAGCACGCTTCGCACTCCGGGAATTCTATCGCAAACAAACAATAGCATACATAAGCACTCAAGCATAGATGCAAGGGTAAAACTCAGATGAGAAAGATCAAATCTGAAAGTTCAACTGAAAAGCTTCGATTTGCAAAAAGAATCAAACGAATCGGAGCCACGGAACTGAAACTACGGTCAAAAGAACTTTGAACTCAAATCTGCTTGAAACCAAATTTTAAATTGTCAAAACCATGTTCAAGTTGATTAACCAGAAAGAGGGGTTCGAGATGAAGATTTTGGCGTTGGTTTCACTGGATTTGGACAAACGAGTAAAAAGTTACGAGGGTTTGAAGATCAGGGGCTAATCTGCGATAAAAGTATTCGTGGACAAGTCCCTGGACGAAAATAAACAGAAAAAGAAAAATCTATCGGACGAACGTTCGCTAAACAGATCTACAGAACGAAAACGTTCACTAACAGATTCTAACTAACAAACGTTCACTAACTAAACTAACCTAATAAAATAAACCGATCTAAAAAAAAAGAAAAACCAAAATTAGAAAAAAAAACCGGGGTGGTTCTCAACAGTTATACCGGTTCGGTGGGAAAAACCGGCGGCGGAGTGACAAGATCCGGCGGCGGCGGTGCGGCGCGGGAGGCGGGGCTCAGCGGCGGCGGGGTGCGGCGCGGGCGCATCGCGGTGGCGGGGCAACAGCGGGCAGCGGGCAGCGGCGCGCGGCGGCGGAAGTGCGGCGGCGGGCGGCGACGCTAGTGCGGGGCGGCGGCGGCGCTTGTGACGAGGGGAGAGAGGGGGTCGGGGGCGGCTATATAAAGGGGGGCGAGGCCGGCTTGGGGGAGGGGCGAGGCCGAGGCCGTGGCGGCGCCAGACTCCGAGGGGAGTCCCGGTCGGTGACGGGAACGAAGGCGGTGGCGGCTGGGCCGCGGCCTGGCTTGAGCTGGGCCGGCCCAGTTCGGACGACGAAACTTTTTTTTTAAATAAATAAATTCCGTCGAAGAATAATCCTAATAAAATAAAAAAATTCTAAAAATGCCAAAAACAATTTTCACCGTCTAAATAAAATATTTAGAACAAAGTGAACATTTTTCTGGCCTAAAATGCAATTTTCAAAAATGCATATTTTTCTAATTCAAATAAAATAGCAATAGAATCCAAATAAAATTATTTATTTGATTTTAACATTTTTCCTCCAATATTTCTTTTATTTTGGAGAAGTCATTTTATCTCCTCTCTTTTTTTTATATTGGAAATATTTTGGAGATAAAAATTATTAAAAACAAAATGATCCTCTTTTCAAATTTGAGAAAAATTCAAATATGAAAATAAATGAAATCCCCAACTCTCTCCGTGGGTCCTTGAGTTGCTTAAGATTTCTAGGATCACAAACGAAATGCAAATAAAATATGATATGCATATGAGGACCTATGTATAACATTCCAAATTGAAAATTTGGGATGTTACAAACCTACCCCCCTTAAGATGAATCTCGTCCTCGAGATTCGGGTTGGCTAGAAAATAGGTGTGGGTGGTCTTTCCGTAGGTCTTCCTCTCGTTCCCAGGTGGCTTCATCCTCGGTATGGTGACTCCACTGAACTTTACAAAACTTGATGACTTTGCTGCGAGTAACTCGGCTGGAAAACTCGAGAATCTTGACAGGTTTCTCCTCGTAGGTTAGGTCACTATCCAACCGAATAGCTTCCAGGGGCACTGTATCTCTTAGAGGAATATCGGCCATCTCTGCATGGCACTTCTTCAACAGGGAAACGTGGAACACATAATGAACTCCTGACAAACCTTCGGGTAATTCCAACTTGTAGGCAACTTCACCCATATGTTCCAAAACTTGGTATGGTCCTACAAATCTCGGGGCTAACTTTCCCTTAACTCCAAAGCATTTAACTCCTAGCAGAGGTGACACACGAAGATATGCTCTGTCTCCGATTTCATAGACTACCTCCTTGCGTTTTGAGTCGGCATAACTCTTCTGCCTGGACTGAGCTATCTTCAGTCTATCTCGAATCAACTTAACCTTCTCTTCAGACTCCTTGATCAAATCTGGTCCAAACAACTGACGGTCTCCAACTTCATCCCACATTAACGGTGTCCTACACCTCCTTCCATACAAAGCTTCGAAAGGTGCAATCTTCAAACTTGCTTGGTAACTATTGTTATATGAGAACTCCGCATAAGGCAGATTGTCATCCCAACTAGATCCATAATCTAGTGCACAAGCTCTCAACATGTCCTCCAGAATCTGATTGACTCTCTTGGTCTGTCCATCTGTCTGCGGATGAAAGGCTGTACTAAACTCTAGCCTGGTCCCCAAAGTCTGATGCAACTGATGCCAAAACTTTGAAGTAAACTGTGTTCCTCTATCTGATACGATGGTCCTTGGAACTCCATGCAGACATACGATCCTGGTCATATATATCTTGGCCAACTTCGCACTCGTATAGGTGGTTTTCACTGGGATAAAGTGAGCCACTTTGGTCAAACGATCCACTACTACCCAGATAGAATCATATCCCGATCGGGTCCTGGGCAATCCGGTGATGAAATCCATGCCAAGTTTATCCCACTTCCATTCGGGTATCGGCATGGGCTGCAGTAATCCTGCTGGCTTCTGATGTTCTGCCTTCACTCTCTGACATACATCACATACAGCTACATACTCGGCAATATCCTTCTTCATACCAGTCCACCAGAAACGCTCTTTTAAATCCAAATACATCTTGGTGTTTCCGGGGTGTATCGAGTATGGCGAGTCATGGGCCTCCTGAAGTATTAACTTCCTGATCTCTGCATTATTGGGTACATATACACGGTCCTCAAACCATAAAGTGTCGAGCTCATCCTCACGAAAACCTTTGGCTTTTCCTTTGCTCATCTTCTCCTTTATCTCAACAATCTCCTTGTCATCCTTCTGAGCTTCTCGAATCTTCCCCAATAATGTTGACTGAACTTCCATTGCTGCGACAAAACCTCTAGGGACTATCTCCAAACGAAGCTCCCTGAGATCTTCGGCTAACTCCTTTGGTAATCCTCCGCTTTCGAGGGTATTGACATAACTTTTCCGGCTCAAAGCGTCTGCTACCATATTGGCCTTTCCTGGATGATAATGCAACTTCATGTCATAATCCTTTATAAGCTCCAAGCATCTCCTTTGCCTGAGATTCAGCTCCTTCTGTGTGAAAATGTACTTCAAGCTCTTGTGGTCCGTGTACACATCACAACGGTTTCCAATAAGAAAGTGTCTCCAAGTCTTGAGTGCATGCACTACAGCTGCTAACTCCAAATCATGCGTGGCATAATTCAACTCATGCGGTTGAAGCTGACGTGAGGCATACGAAACAACTCTTCCGTCTTGCATAAGTACTCCTCCAAGTCCTAAGCGAGAAGCGTCGCAATACACTTGGAAATCCTTGCGTACATCTGGTAGAATTAGCACTGGGGCTGTAACCAAACGATTCTTCAGCTCCTGAAAACTTGCCTCACATTCCTCTGTCCATTTGAACTTGGTGTCCTTCTTCAACAACTCTGTCATAGGCTTCGCAATCTTGGAAAAATTCTCAATGAATCTCCGGTAATATCCCGCGAGTCCAAGAAAGCTGCGGATCTCTCCAACTGAGGTGGGTGTCAACCACTCAGTGACAGACTGAACCTTGGTAGGGTCTACGGCTATACCTTCTCCTGATATAACATGTCCAAGGAATCCAACTTCCTTCAACCAAAACTCGCATTTGCTGAACTTGGCATATAGTTGATGTTCCCTGAGCTTCTCGAGGACTAGACGCAAATGCTCCTTGTGTTCCTCTTCATTCTTCGAGTATACCAAGATATCATCAATGAACACCACAACAAACTTATCCAAGAACTCCATGAACACCTTATTCATCATACTCATGAAATAGGCAGGAGCGTTAGTCAATCCAAATGACATAACCGTGTGCTCATATAGCCCATACCTTGTGGTGAAAGCTGTCTTAGGTATATCCTGTTCTCGGATCTTCAGCTGGTGGTATCCTGATCGCAGATCGATCTTGGAGAATACTTTAGCTCCTTGCAGCTGGTCAAACAAATCGTTGATCATTGGTAGTGGGTACTTGTTCTTGATTGTCACTTCATTCAATGCACGATAATCAACAACCATTCTCAAAGATCCATCCTTCTTCTCAACCAAGAGCACTGGCGCTCCCCATGGTGATGAACTTCGTCGAATGTAGCCTTTCTCCAATAACTCCTTAATCTGCTTCTTAATTTCCTCCAGATCATTTGCGGGCATCCGGTATGGTCTTTTCGATATCGGTCCGGTGCCTGGCAACAGCTCTATCAAAAACTCAATGTCTCGATCCGGCGGCATGCCTGGTAGTTCCTCTGGAAATACATCCGGGTAATCCTTCACTACAGGCACTTCCTCCTGAACAACTCTTGAGAGGGAAATTACTTGTGTCCTCTTCGGCGCATGCCTGGATACATACTTAATCCTTTTTCCCTCCGGGGTGGTGAGCAGAATTGACCTACTAGCACAGTCAATGTTCCCTCCATACTTCGACAGCCAATCCATGCCTAGTATTATATCCAATCCTTGTGACTCCAAAATTATTAGGTCTGAGGGAAATACATGGCTACCAATGGTTAAGGGTAACCGATCACACCGTCGGCTGGCCATATACTCTGCACCTGGTGAACTTACTAACATGGGTGACCTAAGGGCTAAGGTGGGTAACTTAAACTTGTCCACAAATCCCCTTGATATGTATGAATGCGATGCACCAGTATCGAAAAGAACGAGAGCGGGAAATGACTTAACCAAAAACTTACCGATAACTGCATCAGGCTGCTCTTCAACTTCCTCCACGTTGACGTGGTTCACCTGACCTCGGGTGAAGGGATTTGGCTTCTTTCCTGAGCTTCCATTGCCACTGCCATTCTTCAGCTCAGAACAATCGTTGGCGTAGTGCCCAGTCTTCCCGCACTTGTAACAGGTGACATGGCTCAGATCCTTCTTGGCGGGTGTGGCTGGGTTGGAACGGTTCTGGTTACTGCTTGCTCCATTCCCATTTCCATTCCTGGGACCACTGTGGTTATGGGAACTTCCTCCAGTGTGAGTGTGTCCTCCATGGTTATGGGTAAATCCTCCCGGGTTAGGAGTAAAACGAGGCTTCTGCGTTGCTCCAGAGGTATACTTCCCTTGTCCATACTTCCTTTTGCGGCTTTCTATCTGCTGCTGCTTCCCTTCAATCATAAGAGCCCTGTCTACCAACTCCTGGTAGTTAGCAAATGTTGCCACCATCAACTGCATACTCAGCTCATCATTCAGCCCTTCCATAAACTTCTCCTGCTTCGCGGCATCTGTGGCCACATCATCCGGGGCATAGCGAGCTAACTTACTGAACTCATCCACGTACTACCCCATAGTACGATTTCCCTGGCGTAAGTTGCGAAACTCACGCTTCTTCATGCTCATAGCTCCTGCTGAGACATGTGCAGTGCGGAATGCTTGCTGAAACTGCTCCCAAGTGACATTGGCTATGGGGAAAGTGGTTGTGTAATTCTCCCACCATGAGGCTGCGGGTCCATCCAATTGATGTGCGGCAAAACGCACCTTCTCAGCACCTGTGCAACCTGCGGTGGTCAACTCCCTTCCAATCCTGCGTAGCCATTCATCAGCAATAATCGACTCAGTGCTACTGGAAAACACCGGCGGTTGCAACCTCAGAAAACGAGCTAAGTTGTCAACTGGAGGTGGTGGCGGTGGGTTGTTGTTGTTGTTGCCTTGGTTCTGGACTAGTAGCTGCATCAGGGCATTCTGTTGTTGGATCAACTGAGTGAGCTCCGGTGGGAAGACAAAACCGGGGTCACGTCTCGGAGGCATCTGATGGGTTTAGAGGGAAGAGATTAGAATAGAGTGAGGTCTAGTGAGAAAGCACTACCCATATGCACATGAGACAAACACATTCATAACACACCACTCAATTCAAACAAGGGCATACAAACGATCTAACTACCGTTACAAAAGTGCTCGGACTACTACTATATACATGAGGAAAATACTACTGATAATATGGTGGTCATCTAGAAATTTTTATCGGTGGACGACTCCATGATATCCGCTCCAGCTTCGTCTTCATAATCATCATCACTACTGTCGGGGTCGGAGTCGGTGTCGTCGATGATGATGCAGTCTTCAGAACGAATGTCGTCGGGATGGTCGTCATCTCCTCCTGGCGCGGGGTCTCCCATGAATGCTCCTAGCTTCATCGTCAGGTCGTCATTCTTCTCCACTAGTATTGAGATTTCCTCCTCGTATCCATCGCGTGTAGACTTGAGTTCCTCTTCTAGCTCCACGTTCCTGGTCATCACCTTCTTCAAATCTATCATGCTTGCGCACATTTGGTTCTCCTGGCAACGAATGTGCTGGTTTAACTCCTGGATGAAAGCTGCAATGGAGATGTCCCTCCTGGTGCTGATCATCTCCCATTGCCCATCTCGGCGCCCACATATCTGATAGATGGTGTCCTTAAGATCCTCGTGATAAACTTCATCGATGCGTCCCATGGCGATGTGGGCTGCCATGCTCTTTCCTAGACTCCAGGTTGGTGCATCAAAGGAAAACTCTATGGGATCAGTAACTGGCGTTAATGTCCTTCCTGGAACTTGAACTCTAATCGTCCAGCGCTCCTCACCTGGTAAGGTTGCAGTGAAGGTTCCCGTGAAGCTTGGTAGACCGATGTTCAGGTACTTGGTGACTTCCTTCAAGTGGCGTCCGAAAGGGGTGTCGTCATCCGGTTGAGTGAACTTGTTCCTTGGCTCCGTCATCTATAGAGTAGAAATGGGGAAGAGTTAGAAATGAGTAGAGAAGAGTATCATGTGGCTTTTCCTAGTGGTCGCGTCCTACAGTCAGCGTGTGCTCTGATACCATCTTTGTAGCGACCCGACCCGAATGGATCGAAGTCTCTGTGCATAAGTGTCATCCCTGGATCGGTAATGCTGACACACACAGTACTTGAAGGATTTATAACAGAGTGCAATCACACACTTATTACATCGAATGTCTCAAAAGAGAACTTATTACAATAATATGGCTTAAGGCCATCTAAATAAGATAACAGCAGAAGCATCGAAGGTAAATGAGTCCATCAACTCCAACGGCATAGCTGAGTGCACGACAACGACCTAGCGCACCTTACTCTACGCCTGAAAAGTCTGCAACATGATATGTTGCAGCCCGAAACGGGTCAGCACATGGAATATGCTGGCAAGATAACACTATAGAGCAATGAACAAAGTAAATGCTATCACTATATGCATATGTGGCTGGTGGAGGCTCTATGGTTATCATGATTTTGCGAAAAGCTAATTTTTCCCTACAACAAAGGAATATATTTTATTTACTACTGAGTTTGTTGAAAACATTGAGAAGGTAACCCCAACTCAATCCCAATTAAAAGTTAACAACCCAATCAAATTAATTAAGAGTGATGAGATCAAGATGATAATCCAAGAACCAGATACTCAAGATGTCCATAACCGGGGACACGGCTAACCATGATTAGTTTGTACACTCTGCAGAGGTTTGTGCACTTTTCCACACAAGACTCGATCTCCTCCATTGGATTTCTTGCACTACATGGTGTTTGAGAAACGGATGACCGAGACACAGTCTTTCAGAAGCATTAACTCTTTCGACGGGTAAACTGTACCACCTACATCCCCTACATCTGCTAGTTTACCACTGAAAGAGATCACACAACATACTCAACTATGCCAGAGCCCATAATGGCTTGTGGCTGCACACGGAAGTTTCTAGCTTGAATAGTCTTATGATCCCTTTGAGCCTGGGTGGCGAACCATAGGATGATCACACGGTAACCCCGGGATCTCCTAGGACAACACTGGATTCCCCAGGTGTCCGGGCAATCCACTGGTATCCCCAGGGTGCCCCAACCAATCCACCCAGATGTGTATTAAAGTAGCCACCTTAAGTTTCCCTTAGTTAACAATAACTCTCACATCTTTCATGAATTCTCTCCAACCAAACCACGTCTACGAGCATAGCATAGCAAAGTAAGCATAACGTAGAAGTAACACCCAAGGTTTGATAATAAAGGGCAATAGGTTCTACCTCATCATCTACTTCCCAATACCCACAAGTTAATTAGATCCTACTCATGCAATGTTTGAGGATTGTAACTAATGCATAAAAACTAGGTAATAAGGAAGTATGATCAATGTGTTACTTGCCTTGCTGACGATCTGCAAACCCTAAAGACTCATAGTAGCACGCTTCGCACTCCGGGAATTCTATCGCAAACAAACAATAGCATACATAAGCACTCAAGCATAGATGCAAGGGTAAAACTTAGATGAGAAAGATTAAATCTGAAAGTTCAACTGAAAAGCTTCGATTTGCAAAAAGAATCAAACGAATCGGAGCTACGGAACTGAAACTACGGTCAAAAGAACTTCGAACTCAAATCTGCTTGAAACCAAATTTTAAATTGTCAAAACCATGTTCAAGTTGATTAACCAGAAAGAGGGGTTCGAGACAAAGATTTTGGCGTTGGTTTACTGGATTTGGACAAACGAGTAAAAAGTTACGAGGGTTTGAAGATCAGGGGCTAATTTGCGATAAAAGTATTCGCGGACAAGTCCCTGGACGAAAATAAACAGAAAAAGAAAAATCTATCGGACGAACGTTCGCTAAAAAAATCTACAGAATGAAAACGTTCACTAACAGATTCTAACTAACAAACGTTCGCTAACTAAACTAACCTAATAAAATAAACCGATCTAAAAAAAAGAAAAACCGAAATTAGAAAAAAAACCGGGGTGGTTCTCGACGGTTATACCGGTTCGGTGGGAAAAACCGGCGGCGGCGACAAGATCCGGCGGCGCCGGTGCGGCGCGGGAGGCGGGGCTCAGCGGCGGCGGGGTGCGGCGCGGGCGCAGCGCGGTGGCGGGGCAACAGCGGGCAGCGGCAGCGGGCAGCGGTGGCGGAAGTGCGGCGGCAGGCGGTGACGCTAGTGCGGGGCGGCGGCGGCGCTTGTGACGAGGGGAGATAGTGATATTAGAGTCATGCTAGTGAGTAATTGTGGATTGGTATAAATACTTGTGTTACAGTTTGTGATTCCCGTAGCATGCACGTATGTTGAACTGTTATGTGATGATGTCGGAGCATGATTTATTCTTTGATTGTCTTCCTTATGAGTGGCGGTCGGGGACGAGCGATGGTCTTTTCCTACCAATCTATCCCCCTAGGAGCATGTGTGTAGTACTTTGTTTCGATAGCTAATAAATTTTTGCAATAAGTATGTGAGTTCTTTATGACTAATGTTGAGTCCATGGATTATACGCACTCTCACCCTTCCACCTTTGCTAGCCTTTCTAGTACTACACAATTCTCGCCGGTGCATTAAACCCATCATATACCTTCCTCAAAACAGCCACCATACCTAACTATTATGGCATTTCCATAGCCATTCCGAGATATCTTGCCATGCAACTTCCACCATTCCGTTTTATTATGACATGCACCATCATCGTCATATTGCTTTATGATCATGTAGTTGGCATAGTATTTGTGGCAAGGCCACTGTTCATATTTTTTATACATGTCACTCTTGATCATTGCACATCCCGGTACACCGCCGGAGGCATTCATATAGAGTCATATCTTGTTCTAGTATCGAGTTGTAATTCTTGAGTTGTAAGTAAATAAAAGTGTGATGATCATCATTATTAGAGCATTATCCCATGTGAGGAAAGGATGATGGAAGCTTTGATTCCCTCACAAGTTGGGATGAGTCTCCGGACTTTACAGAAAAATTAAAAGAGGCCAAAAGAAGCCCAAACAAAAAAAGGAGAAAAAAATGAGAGAAAAGAGAGAAGGGACAATGTTACTATCCTTTTTCCACACTGGTGCTTCAAAGTAGCACCATGATCTTCATGATAGAGAGTCTCCTATTTTGTCACTTTCATATACTAGTGGAAATTTTTCATTATAGAACTTGGCTTGTATATTCCAATGATGGGCTTCCTCAAATTTCCCTAGGTCTTCATGAGCAAGCGAGTTGGATGCACACCCACTTAGTTTCTTTTTGAGCTTTCATACACTTATAGATCTAGTGCATCCGTTGCATGGCAATCCCTACTTGCTCACATTGATATCTATTGATGGGCATCTCCATAGACCGTTAATATGCCTAGTTGATGTGAGACTTTCCCCTTCTTTTTGTCTTCTCCACAACCACCATATTCTATTCCACATATAGTGTTATATCCATGGCTCACGCTCATGTATTGCGTGAAAGTTGAAAAAGTTTGAGAACATCAAAAGTATGAAACAATTGCTTGGCTTGTCATCGGGGTTGTGCATGATAAAATACTTTGTGTGATGAAGATGGAGCATAGCCAGACTATATCATTTTGTAGGGATAACTTTCTTTGGCCATGTTATTTTGAAAAGACATGATTGCTTTATTAGTATGCTTGAAGTATTATTGTTTTTATGTCAATATTAAACTTTTGTTTTGAATCTTATGGATCTGAATATTCATGCCACAATAAAGAAGATTACATGGATAAATATGTTAGGTAGCATTCCACATCAAAAATTCTGTTTTTATCATTTACCTACTCGAGGACGAGTAGGAATTAAGCTTGGGGATGCTTGATACGTCTCCAACGTATCTATAATTTTTTATTGTTCCATGCTATTATATTATCTGTTTTGGATGTTTTATATGCATTAATATGCTATTTTATATTATTTTTGGGACTAACCTATTAACCTAGAGCCCAGTGCCAGTTTCAGTTTTTTCCTTATTTTTGAGTTTTACAGAAAAGGAATATCAAACGGAGTCCAAACGGAATAAAACTTTACGATGATTTTTCTTGGACCAGAAGACATCCACGGAGCTTGGAGAGGAAGGCAGAAGATGCCCGAGGAGGCCACAAGCCTGCTAGGCGCGCCCCTGGGGGCGCCCTGAGGGCTTGTGGGCCCCTTGGGGGTCTCCTAACCCTAATTCTTGCTCTATAAATTCCCAAATATTCCCAAACCACCAGAAGCGTCCACCAAAATACTTTTCCGCCGCCACAAGCCTCTGTTCCTGTGAGATCCCATCTTGGGGCCTTTTCCGGCACTCTGCTGGAGGGGGATTCGATCACGGAGGGCCTCTACATCAACCTTGCTGCCCTTCCGATGAAGCGTGAGTAGTTTACCGCCGACCTATGGGTCCATAGCTGGTAGCTAGATGGCTTCTTCTCTCTCTTTGATCTTAAATACAATGTTCTCCTCGATGTTCTTGGAGTTCTATCCGATGTAATGTTCTTTTGCGGTGTGTTTGTCGAGATCCGATGAATTGTGGATTTATGATCAGATTATCTATGAATATTATTTGAGTCTTTTCTGAACTCTTTTATGCATGATTAAATCTTTGTATTTCTCTTTATATTATCGGTTTGGTTTGGCCAACTAGATTGGTCCTTCTTGCAATGGGAGAGGTGCTTAGTTTTGGGTTCAATCTTGCGGTGTCCTCACCCAGTGACAAAGTAGGGGTAGCGAGGCACGTATTGTATTGTTGCCATCAAGGGTAAAAAGATGGGGTTTTCATCATATTGCTTGAGTTTATCCCTTTACATCATGTCATCTTACTTAAGGCGTTACTCCGTTCTTATGAACTTACCACTCTAGATGCATGCTGGATAGCGGTCGATGTGTGGAGTAATAGTAGTAGATGCAGGCAGGAGTCTGTCTACTTGACACGGACGTGATGCCTATATTCATAATCATTGCCTTGGATATCGTCATAACTTTGCGCTTTTCTATCAATTGCTCGACAGTAATTTGTTCACCCATCGTATGTTTTCTTTCAAGAGAGAAGCCTCTAGTGAAACCTATGGCCCCCGGGTCTATTTTCCATCATATATTTTCAGATCTATAAACCAAAAAACCCAAAAATACCTTGCTGCAATTTATTTGTTTTTACTTTGTTTTACGTTTAGTAATCTTTTATATCTATCTCTATCAGATCTCATCCTTGCAAGTGACCGTGAAGGGATTGACAACCCCTTTATAGCGTTGGGTGCAAGTGTTTGATTGTTTGTGCAGGTGCATAGATTGGAGACTTGCTTGTACCTCCTACTGGATTGATACCTTGGTTCTCAAACTGAGGGAAATACTTATCTCTACTTTGCTGCATCACCCTTTCCTCTTCAAGGGAAAAACCAACGCAGGCTCAAGAAGTAGAACGCATCTTCTCTATGGCCTTGACCTTCTCAGCGTTGGCCTCGATCCCTCGATGGGAGACAAGGAAGCCGAGGAGCTTGCCAGACGGGACCCCAAAAATGCACTTATCAGGGTTGAGCTTTAGGCTAACCGCCCGCAAGTTGGTGAACGTTTCTTCCAGGTCTTCGATTAGTGTTCTTGCTTCATGTGATTTGACCACAATGTCATCTACGTAAGCCTCTTCGTTCCTTCCCAACTGCAGCCCCAGCATGATGTGCATCAACCGCTGGAAGGTGGCACCCACGCTCCTCAAGCCGAAAGGAATGCAGGTGTAGCAGAACACACCGCACGGGGAGATGAAGGCCGTCTTTTCGACATCCTCCTTCGCCATCTTGATCTGGTGGTAGCCGGAGAAAGCATCCAAGAAACATAGCAGGTTGCACTCGGCGGTGGAGTCCATGATTTGGTCGATGCGCGGGAGCGGAAAAGGATCCTGGGGGCAGACCTTGTTGAGGCTCGTGAAGTCGACGCACATGAGCTCCTTCCCGCCCTTCTTGGGGACGATGACCGGGTTGGCGAGCCACTCGGGATGGAGCACCTCCCTAATGACCCCGGCTTCTTGCAGCTTGTGCACCTCCTTGATGATGAACGCTTGCTTTTTCGGCGCCTGGCGCCGTGCCTTCTGCTTACCGGGACGCGTTTTGGGGCAAACCGCTAAATGGTGCTCGATCACCTCCCGAGGGACGCCAGATAGGTCTGACGCCTTCCAGGCGAATACATCCTTGTTTGCCCTGAGGAAGGCAACGAGCGCACCTTCCTGCTCAGGGAAGAGACCAGCATTGATGGTGAAGGTAGGACCTGACCCGCCATCGTCAACCGGCACCTTCTTAGTTTCAGCACGGTCCTGAGAGAATAACTGCTTCTTCCTTGCGGAAGCGGCCTCCGGAGGCTCGGCCCTGTCCTTGGTGCCCGGGTGTGAAGCTGCCGCGGCCTTGTAGGCACGCGTGAGGGCTCGAACCGCGTGCTCCTTAATCCCGACGACTGTGATGATGCCACCGCTGCCCGGCATCTATGACGTTGTACGCGGGGTGGGTTGTCGCCATGAATTTGGCGAGTGCGGGGTACCCCAGGATGGCATTGTACGGGAGCCCAATGTGGGCCACGTCGAAGTTGACGAGCTCGGTGCGGTAGTTGTCACGAGTGCCGAAGGTGACTGGGAGGCGCACCTGCCCTAGGGGAGTGGTATAGCCATCGGCCACACCCGAAAAGGGCCTGGTGGGTGCGAGCTGGTCAAAAGGCACTTGCAGCGTCTCGAAGGTCTCGACGGAAAGGACGTTATGGCCGGCGCCGCCGTCGATGAGGGTCTTGGTGACAGAGTGGTTGCTGATGGTGGGCGTGCATAACATGGGGAGCGCGCCGGCGGCGGCCGCGAACTTGGGGTGGTCCCAAGAGTCGAAGGTGATGGCGCGCTCAGGCCGCACGCGAGGCCGCGAAGCCTCAGGCTGGAGCCACGCGGTGTTCGCCCCGCGGAAGAGCTGCTTGGAGACAGGCGACCGTGTGGGGCCCTGGGAGCGCGAAATGCGTGGCGAACCGATCACGAAGCTCGCTCCAGGAGGAGATCGAAGCCTCAGGGAGGCCGAGGAGCCAAGAACGCGGGGCGCCCACGAGGGCCAGGGGAAACCAGTTCGCCATGGCCTTGCTGTCGCCACCCGCAGACAGGATGACCTGGGTGTAGAGCCGGAGAAACTCCTCGGGGTCAGTAGTGCCATTGTAGTGTGGGGGTAGCATCGGCCTAAACCTCACCGGCCAATTTACCCGATGCATGCTAGTGGTGAAGGCCGGGCAGCCTCGAGAGAACGGGGGGCAGACGGCATCGGACGCGGCCGCGGCCGAGGCGGAGTGACGGCGGACACCGCGGCCTACAGGCTCCACCTGGGCGGCACGAATAGGACGGGCGTCGGCCATGGAAACAATGGAGCAGGGACAGAATGAAGTGGAAGAACTCCGGCACACACCTACCTGGCGCACCAAATGTCAAAATTGGGGCTTCGGGGACCCAAGGAAAGGTTCGAACTCTGGGGTGTGCGCGAAGAACTCCGCCAAGCTCTGCCCTACTGCCCACTACCTCATGGCGGTGCTCCGTCGTGCTCGAGCCAGAGGAAAGGAAGACACAACATGGTGATTTACCCAGGTTTGGGCCACCTTGCGGTGTAAGATCCTACTCCTGCTTTGTGTGGATTGCCTCGCGAGGGAGGATGGACTTGAGCGTGTACAAGGAGGATGAACTGCCTCGGGAGGCCTCCAAATTCGACTTCACTGATGCCGAGACTCGATCTCCAGAGCTCCGGATCCCCCCTGTGGTGGAGGCTAGCCTATACTTATACTGGTCTCGGTCCTCTTCCCCCGAAAACTCCAGGCGAGAAGGGTTGCCACAACCGCCAAATTTGAGGGGGGGACAGGAGTACAACTTATCCTGACTAAAGGTGGTCTTCGCCTGCAAAAGCTTTTGTCCATGACGCATAGGTGGGCTCAGCGATGACCTCCGTCATGGCGAGCCCGCTGTCCTGGTCATCTTGCACCCAAATGGAAACCATTGGAGATTGCTTTGGGAACCGATGCGCCATCTTTGTTCCCTTAGCATGAAAGAGGAAAGCATCCTTATCCACGCCAGCTGGCGCCCTCCTGGCTCCGCTCATCATGGCTCGCATCACCCACATGCAGCGTGAGGCGGGGTGGCGAGCCTTGAGATATCCGCCCGCAAGGGGCCTCGGGAGGCAGATTCGGGAGGCCACCCCGCGTGAGGCCCTTGGGGGCTCTCGACGACCCTTGCTGACGCTCGCCTCGCGAGGCGGGGTGATACGTCTCCAACATATCTATAATTTTTTATTGTTCCATGTTGTTATATTACCATTCTTGGATGTTTTACAATCATTTTATAGCAACTTTATATCATTTTTCGGACTAACCCATTGACATAGTGCCCAGTACCAGTTGTTGTTTTTTGCTTGTTTTTTACTTCGCAGAATATCCCTATCAAACGGAGTCCAAACGCAACGAAACTTTTTGGAGATTTTTTTGGACCAGAAGACACCTTGGGGGCCAAGAAAGCACCTGGGAGGAGGCCCATGGGGACCACATGACACAAGGGCGCGCCCAGGAGCCCAGGCGCGCCATGGTGGGTTATGGGGCCCACGGGTGTCTCCTACACCGCCTCTTCGCCCTATAAATTCCCAAATATTCCAGAAACCCTAGGAGAGCAGACGAAACACAATTCCAGCCGCCGCAAGTTCCAGAACCACGAGATCCAATCTAACACCATCACGAAGGGGTTCATCATCCTCATTGGTGCCTCGCCGATGATGCGTGAGTAGTCCACCATAGACCTAAGGGTCCGTAGGCAGTAGCTAGATGGCTTCTTCTCTCTTTTTGATTCTCAATACAATGGTCCCTTGGAGATCTATTTAATGTAAACCTTTTTTGCGGTGGGTTTGTTGGGATCCGATGAACTTTGAGTTTATGATCAGATCGATATCCATGAATATTATTTGAGTTTCTTTGATCTCTTATATGCATGATTATTTATAGCCTCGTATTTCTTCTCCGAATATTTAGTTTAGTTAGGCCAACTAGATCGATTTTTCTTGCCATGGGAAGAGGTGCTTTGTGATGGATTCGATCTTACGGTGTCCTCACCCAGTGACAGAAGGGGTAGCGAGGCACGTATGTATCGTTGCTATTAAGGATAACAATATGGGGTCTATTCCTACATGAATAGATCTTGTCTACATCATGTCATCGTTCTTATTGCACTACTCCGTTTCTCCATGAACTTAATACACTAGATGAATGCTGGATAGCGGTCGATGTGTGGAGTAATAGTAGTAGATGCAGGCAGGAGTCGGTCTACTAATCTTGGACGTGATGCCTATATATTGATCATTTCCTTGGATATCGTCATAATTATTCGATCTTCTATCAATTGCCCAACAGTTATTTGTTTACCCAGCGTATGCTATTTTCTCGAGAGAAGCCACTAGTGAAATCTACGGCCCCCGGGTCTATCTTTTATCATATTGCTTTCCGATCTATTTTTCATCGCATTTGTTTTCAGATCTATTATTCCAAAAATCCAAAAATACTTTGCTGCACTTTTTATTTGCATCTTTTATTTCATGTTTTATTCAGATCTATATATCCAAACACATACAAACCAATCTATCTTTTTACCGAGGAGGGATTGACAACCCCTTGTACACGTTGGGTTGCGAGGATTTGTTCTTTGTGTGCAGGTACCGTTTACATAGTGTTGCTTGGTTCTCCTACTGGATTGATACCTTGGTTTCATAACTGAGGGAAATACCTACCGTAGCTGTACTGCATCATCCCTTCCTCTTTGGGGAAATACTGACGTGGTTTCAAGCCGCATCAAAAGGAATTTCTGGCGCTGTTGCCGGGGAGACATCATCAACATCTATCCGGTTCCTAATCACAAATCTCATCTCCTCACAATTTACATTATTTGCCATTTGCCTCTCGTTTTCATCTCCCCCACTTCATAAAAATTGTCGTTTTATTTGCCTTCTCTTTTTCGTTCGCCTTTTTCTCGTCAGATCTATTTTTTGTTTGCAATCTTGTTTACGTAGTCACGATGTCTCAAGAAAATACCAAGTTGTTTGATTTTTCCAATACCAATAACAATGATTTTATTAGTACTCCGATTGCTCCTCCCACCACTAGTGCGGAATCTTGTGATATTAATGCCGCTTTGTTGAATCTTGTTATGAAAGATCAATTTTCCGGTACTCCTAATGAGGATGTCGCGTCCCATCTAAACACATTCGTAGAATTGTGTGATATGCAAAAGAAAAAAGATGTGGACAATGATATTGCGAAGTTGAAATTATTTCCTTTCTCCTTGTGGGATCATGCAAAAATTTGGTTTTCTTCTTTGCCTCGTAATAGTATCGATTCTTGGGATAAGTGCAAAGATGCTTTTATAACAAAGTATTTTCTGCCCACGAAAATTATTTCCCTTAGAACTCAAATCATGAATTTTAAGAAACTTGAGCATGAACATGTTGCACAATCTTGGGAAATAATGAAGTTGATGCTAAGAAATTGTCATACTCATGGTTTAAATCTTTGGATGATCATACAATTTTTTATGCGGGATTGAATTTTGTTTCTAGAAATCTTTTAGATTCCGCCGCGGGTGGTACTTTTATGGAAATTACTTTGGGTGAAGCTACTAAATTGCTAGATAATATCTTGGAAAATTATTCACAATGGCATACCGAAAGAGCACCTACTGGTAAAAAAGTTAATTCGGTTCAAGAAATTAGTACTTTGAGTGAAAAAGTTGATAATCTTATGAAATTGGTTGCTAGTAAAAGTGCTCCTATTTATCTTAATGATGTGCCTTTGTCTACTTTGATTGAGAAAAATAGTGATCCCATAGATGTGAATTTTGTCTCACGAAACAATTTTAATAACAATGCTTATAGAGGTAATTTTAATCCTAGGCCTTTTCCTGGAAATTCCTCTAATAATTATGGTAATTCCTATGGCAATTCTTCTTACAATAATAATAGGAACCCCTCTAATCTTGAGAATAATATTAAAGAATTTATCAATGCTCAAAAAGTTTTCAATGCTATGATAGAAGAAAAGTTGAATAAGATTGATGATATGTCTAGAAGCATTGATAGAATTTCTCATGATGTGGAAAATCTCAAGATTAAAATTTTCCCACCCAAGGTTGATATTAATGAATCTATTAAAACTTTATATGTTTCCATGGATGAAAGTAAGAAAAGAACCGCTATGCTTAGAGCTAAAAGAGAATTTTTAGAAAGAGCGTTTTCTAGTGATTGCTTTCATAAAAATGATAAAGATCTTAAAGTGATTGGTGTTTCTTCTATTGATTCCTTGTTTAGTAAAATTAAAATTGATGATAAAGGGACTGAAAAAGAGTCAACTTTAGCTCGAGGGCGTCCCAATAATTCGGAGGGTGAAAATCTTGATGAAAAATTTGATAAAAGTGGGTTTGGAGAGGACAAAACTTTAGCTAGTGATGTGCCCGCTCTTTTAGATTACAAAGACTTTAATTATTATAATTGCTCTTTGATTGAATCTATTTCTTTGTTTCAATCCATGATAAATTCACCCCATGCTTATGAACAAAATAAAGCTTTTACTAAACATATCGTAGATGCCATGATGAAAGCTTTAGAAGAAAAGTTGGAGTTAGAGATTTCAATTCCTAGAAAATTACATGATGAATGGGAACCTACCATTAAAGTCAATATAAAGAATTATGAGTGCTTTGCTTTATGTGATTTGGGTGCTAGTGTTTCCACAATTCCGAAATCTTTATGTGATGTGCTTGGTCTTACCAATATTGAAGAATGTTCTCTTAATTTGCACTTGGTGGATTCTAATATTAAAAAGCCTTTGGGAAGAATTAATGATGTTCTTATTCTTGCAAATAGGAACTATGTTCCCATAGATTTTATTGTTCTTGATATTGATTGCAATCTGTCTTGTCCAATTATACTTGGTAGACTGTTTTTACGTACTATAGGTGTCGTGATTGATATGAAAGAAGGCAATATTAAATTTCAATTTCCACTAAGAAAGGGTATGGAACACTTCCCTAGAACAAGAATTAATCCACCATATGAATCAATCATGATGGCATCCTATGGATCAAAAACTAAATATGACAATACTTGAATCTATGCATTATGCCTAGCTAGGGGCATAAAACGATAGCGCTTGTTGGGAGGCAAGCCAATGAATAAAATTTATTTTTAACTTTTTATTTATGATCTTGAGTGTTTGCAAAATTATGCCTCTGTTATTATTGTGTTTTTTTATGTTTTAATTAGTGTTTATGCCAAGTGAAGCCTTTGGGATAGCTTTGGGTGATAGTTGATTTGATCCTGTTGAAAAATAGAAACTTTTGCGTCCAGTAACAGAATTGTTTAAATTCACAGGAGAGACGAAAAATTCTGAATTTCTTACACAAGATTTATATACAAATTTCTTATTTTTTCCTAATTATTTAGACTTTTTAGAGTTACAGAAGTATGAGAAAAATTCGCATCTTTACAGACTGTTCTGTTTTTGACAGATTCTGTTTTCTTTGCATTGTGTGCTTATTTTGATGAATCTATGGATTGTATCAGGGGGTATAAGCCATGGTAAAGTTAGAATACAGTATATATAATGCAATAACAAAATTTTAATGGGTTTTCAACAGTACTTAAAGTAAAGATTGGTTTTCTTATACTAACGGATCTCACGAAGGTTTTGTTAAGTTTTGTGTGATTGAAGTTTTCAAGTTTTGGGTGAGATCACGACGGATGAAGGAATAAGGAGTGTCAAGAGCCTAAGCTTGGGGATGCCCCATGGCACCCCAAGTTAATATTCAAGGATAACCAAGCAACTAATCTTGGGGATGCCCCGGAAGGCATCCCCTCTTTCTATTAACGACCATCGGTATTTTACTTGGAGCTATATTTTTATTCGTCACATATCATGAGTTTTGCTTGGAGCGTCTTGTATTATATGAGTCTTTGCTTGTTTTGCTTTTTAATTTGTCACAAGTATCCTTGCTGAACACACCTATTTGAGAGAGCCAAAATTATGCTATGATTTATTAGAATTGCTCTATGTGCTTCACTTAATTTTTTTTAGCTATGGAATTGCTCTAGTGCTTCACTTATATCTTTTTTAGCACGGTGTGCTTTATTATTTTTTAAGAAATACTCTCATGCTTCACTTAGATTAATTTGAGAGTTAGTAAATTTTTGAAGAAATTCTCTCATGCTTCACTTATACTCCCTCCGTCCCAAAATAAGTGTCTCAACTTTATACTAACTCTAGTACAAAGTTGTACTAAGGTTGAGACACTTATTTTGGGACGGAGGGAGTATTATTTTGAGAGATGAAAATATTTATGCTCATGTTCTTCACTTAAATTTATTTGATCTTGTCAAAAGCAATTGCAATATATGAAATTAGTCCCAAAGTGATAGATATTCAAGAGGGATATAATAAAAACTTTCATGAAGATCATTGGACACAATAAACTTGATTCTTTGTAATAGTTTTGAGATATGATGATAGTAATATATGAGTCATGTTGGTGAGTAATTATGCTTTAGTAAGAATGTTGGTGTTAAGGTTTGTGACTTCCTATGCAAGCACGAAAGTCAATAGTTATGCAATGAATTACATCCTACTTGCCTTGCATTATTCGGTGTTAGTTATGCTCAATGCTCGCTTATGTGAATTTTCCTTTCTTGGTTGGTTGCTTCTCAATCTTTTGCTAGCCTCCACTTGTACTAAGTAGAAATACTACTTGTTCATCCAAAATCCTTAAACCTAGTTTTGCCATATGAGTCCACCATACCTACCTATATGCGGTATTTCCGTGCCGTTCTAAGCAAATTTGTATGTGCCAACTCTAATTTTCAAAATGGTGTATGCCCGTACCGCTCATGAAGCAGCAGGGGGTGGCCAATATTTTCCATGCTAGATGTGTTATTCTCAAGATGAGTGTTTATTCACTTGCCATTGCACAAGAGTGTGGCAGTAATAGGGATGCCCAGTCCCAAAGTGAAAAAGGAATTTACTTTATGTTGTCAAATAATAAATTCCTTGGAAAGTGTTGGCATGGATGGTACCCGTGGATACGGCTAGCCGTGGAATGTGAAAGTATGGTGGAAAAAGGAATAAACTTTATTTTATGTTTGGGAACTGCCTATGATATATCTAGCATGGAAAGTGTTGGGAATTACTCGGTCGTTTTCGCTGACGGGAAAAGCATGGCTCTCAAAATATATTTTTTATCTCTGAATTTAAGCTTTGAGCTCTGGCACCTCCACAAATCCCTACTTTCCTCTGTGAAGGGCCTATCTATTTTCTTTATGCAATTTTATTTTTATTTGAGTCTCCATCTTCTCTTATAAAGCACCAACTAGGGAGCACTATGATCATACTTGTGCATTGGATGTAGCTAATATTCGAGTGTGTTTCATGAATGGATCAATGATTGAGCATGATGGGCTAGGGATAACTTTCTTTAGTGTTGATATTTTGAAAGACATGTTGCTTATTGATATTCTTGAGTATTGAAGTTATCATGTCAAATATAGACTATTGCTTGGAACCATCTAAAAGTCCAAATGTCCATGCCACAAAAGAAAAGAATATGTGATGAACAAGTTAGGCAGCATTCCACATCAAAAATTCTGTTTTTATCATTAACCTACTCGAGGACGAGCATGAATTAAGCTTTGGGATGCTGATACATCTCCAATGTATCTATAATTTTTTATTGTTCCATGCTATTATATTATCATTCTTGGATGTTTTACAATCATTTTATAGCAACTTTATATCATTTTTTGGGACTAACATATTGATGTAGTGCCCAGTGACAGTTACTGTTTTTTGCTTGTTTTTTACTTCGCAGAATATCCCTCTCAAACAGAGTCCAAACGCAATGAAACTTTTTGGAGATTTTTTTGGACCAGAAAACACCTTGGTGGCCAAGAAAGCACCTGGGAGGAGGCCCGTGGGGACCACAAGACACCAGGGTGCGCCTAGGAGCCTAGGCGCGCCCTGGTGGGTTGTGGGGCCCACGGGGGTCTCCTCCATCGCCTCTTCACCCTAAAAATTCCCAAATATTCCAGAAACCCTAGGAGAGCAGACGAAACACAATTCTAGCCGCCGCAAGTTCCAGAACCATGAGATCCAATCTAACACCATCATAGAGGGGTTCATCATCCTCATTGGTGACTCTCCGATGATGCGTGAGTAGTCCACCATAGACCTAAGGGTCCGTAGGCAGTAGCTAGATGGCTTCTTCTCTCTTTTTGATTCTCAATACAATGGTCTCTTGGAGATCTATTTGATGTAAACCTTTTTTGCGGTGTGTTTGTTCGGATCCGATGAACTTTGAGTTTATGATCAGATCTATATCCATGAATATTATTTGAGTTTCTTTGATCTCTTATATGCATGATTATTTATAGCCTCGTATTTCTTCTTCAAATCTTTGGTTTAGTTAGGCCAACTAGATCGATTTTTCTTGCCATGGGAAGAGGTGCTTTGTGATGGGTTCGATCTTACGGTGTCCTCACCTAGTGACAGAAGGGGTAGCGAGGCACATATGTATCATTGCTATTAAGGATAACAAGATGGGGTCTATTCCTACATGAATAGATCTTGTCTACATCATGTCATTATTCTTATTGCATTACTCTATTTCTCCATGAACTTAATACACTAGATGCATGCTGGATAGCGGTCGATGTGTGGAGTAATAGTAGTAGATGCAGGCAGGAGTCGGTCTACTAATCTTGGACGTGATGCCTATATATTGATCATTGCCTTGGATATCGTCATAATTATTCGATCTTCTATCAATTACCCAACAGTAATTTGTTTACCAACCGTATGCTATTTTCTCGAGAGAAGCCACTAGTGAAATCTACAGCCCCCGGGTCTATCTTTTATCATATTGCTTTCCGATCTATTTTTCATCGCATTTGTTTTCAGATCTATTATTCCAAAAATCCAAAAACACTTTGCTGCACTTTTTATTTGCATCTTTTATTTTGTGTTTTATTCAGATCTATTTATCCAAACACATACAAACCAATCTATCTTTTTACCGAGGAGGGATTGACGACCCCTCTTACACGTTGGGTTGCGAGGATTTGTTCTTTGTGTGCAGGTACCATTTACATAGTGTTGCTTGGTTCTCCTACTAGATTGATACCTTGGTTTCGTAACTGAGGGAAATACCTACCGTAGCTGTACTGCATCATCCCTTCCTCTTTGGGGAAATACCGACGCAGTTTCAAGACGCATCACGGGGGCCCTCGCGAGGGTCTTGCTCGTGAAGTCTTGAAGGTGGGCCGTGCTGGGCCCACGCCAGGCGCCATGCCTTGGGCCGCTGCCAGACGGGCCTCGGTACGCCCAGTCCCATGGGCCTGACAACTGCCTGAGCCCTGCGCTGGCTCACGAGCGTCTAACACCTCCCCAAGTTCTGTCGTGCCTGCCACGCGTACGAATGAGATAGGGTTGTACACGCCCGGAGACTCTAGTACAGAGCTCCTACCCACACCCAGTGGAAGCCCCATGCTCAGCACTGGCGGAACGGTCGCAATACGGCCATGCCCACGCCTAGTGAAAGCCCCATGCTTAGCGCTGGCGGAACGGTCACAATACGGCCATGCCCACGTCCAGTGGAAGCCCCATGCTCTGTGCTGGCGGAACGGTCGCAATACGGCCATGCCCACGCCCAGTGGAAGCCACATGCTCCGTGCTGGTGGATAAACAACTGAGGGCTCCCTACGGGCCGCATCAACCACAGGATGGCCCTGTTGGAAATATGCCCTAGAGGCAATAATAAATTGGTTATTATCATATTTTCCTGTTAATGATAATCGTTTATTATCCATGCTAGAATTGTATTGATCGGAAACTTAGATACATGTGTGGATACATAGACAACAACATGTCCCTAGTGAGCCTCTACCAGACTAGCTCGATGATCAAAGATGGTTGTGGTTTCCTAGCCAAGGACATGAGTTGTCATTTGATAACGGGGTCACATCATTAGGAGAATGATGTGATGGACAAAACCCAAACTATGAACGTAGCATATGATCGTATCAAGTTTATTGCTATCATTTTCTGCATGTCAAGTATATGTTCCTATGACCATAAGATCATGCAACTCACTGACACTAGAGGAGTACCTTGTGTGTATCAAACGTCGCAACGTAACTGGGTGACTATAAAGGTGCTCTACAGGTATCTCCGAGGGTGTCTGTTGAGTTGGCATGGATCAAGACTGGGATTTGTCACTCCATATGATGGAGAGGTATCTCTGCGCCCTCTCGGTAATACAACATCACAACGAGCTTGCAAGCAATGTGACTAATGGGTTAGCCATGGGATCTTGTATTACGAAACGAGTAAAGAGACTTGCCGGTAATGAGATTGAACTAGGTATGGAGATACCGACGATCGAATCTCGGGCAAGTAACATACCGATAGACAAAGGGAACTGCATACGGGATTAGCTGAATCCTTGACATCGAGGTTTGACCGATAAAGATCTTCGCAGAATATGTAGGAACCAATATGGGCATCCAGGTCCCGCTATTGGTTATTGACCGTGGAGGTGTCTTGGTCATGTCTGCATAATTCTCGAACCCACAGGGTCTACACACTTAACATTTGGTGACGATATGAGTATAGTTGAGTCATTATGGTGGTTACAGAAGGTTGTTCGGAGTCCCGGATGAGATCCCGGACGTAACGAGGAACTCTGGAATGGTTCGGAGGTGAAGATTGATATATTGGACGAAGGGTATCGGAGTCCGGAAGTGTTCCAGGGGCACCGGGTTATGGCCAGGATGACCGAAAGGGGTTTTGGGGGGCCCCGGCAAGTGTTGGGGGGCCTCATGGGCCAAGGGAAGGGGGCACACCAGCCCACTAAGGGGCTGTGCGCCCCTCTCACCCCATCTCACGTAACCAGGAGAGGTGGGGCGCCCTCCCTAGGGCAGCCGCCCCCTTTGCCCTGGGGGCCAAGGCTCCTAAGGGGTGGGGGGCCAAAACCCATCTAGGGTTTCCCCCTTGTGGCCGCCGGCCCCCTAGGGAAACCCTAGGGCGCCCCCTCCTTCCCCCTTGCCCCTATATATAGAGGGATAGAGGGAGAGCAGCCGCACCCAATCTATGCCACGGTGCTACCCTCCGTCTCCCTCGTAGTTCCCCTCTCTCTATGCGTAGCTTAGCGAAGCTCTGCCGAGATTGCTCCACCACCACCACCGCCACGCCGTCGTGCTGCCGGAGGACTCGATCTACTACTTCACCATCGCTCACTAGATCGAGGAGGTGAAGGCGTCATCAAGCTGTACGTGTGTTGAACGCGGAGGTGCCGTCCGTTCGGCACTTGGATCGGGAGTTCGCGGGACGGATCATGATTGGATCACGAAGACGTTCGACTACATCAACCGCGTTTCTTAATGCTTCTGCCTAGCGATCTACAAGGGTATGTAGATGCAATCTCTCCTCTCGTAGATGTTCATCTCCTAGATTGATCTTGGTGAGCATAGGAATTTTTTTGTTTCCCATGCAACGTTCCCCAACAGTGGCATCATGAGCTAGGTCTATGCGTACATGACATCATGAGTAGAACACAACAGAGTTTGTGGGCGTTGATATTCAGATTGCTTCCTTCCTTGGTCTTTTCTAGATTCGGCGGTATTGTGGGATGAAGCGGCCCGGACCAACTTTACATGTCCACGTACATGAGACCGGTTCCATCGACTGACATGTGACTTTGTTGCATAAAGATGGCTGGCGGGTGTGTGTCTCTCCCACCTTAGTTGAATCGGATTCGACAAAGGAGGTCCCTGTAGAAGGTTGAATAGCAACTTGCATATCTGTCGTGGGAAATCACGGCCACCTATGGGGCCATCGGCCCCTTTTTGTTCGGCAGGGGGGCTGAGCGCATTGCACAAAGAGCGGAGGACCGTAGCACAGCACGGCGGAGATCACACGGGTAGTTTTACCCAGGTTCGGGCCACCGCGAGGCGTAAAACCCTACTCCTGGTTTGGTGGATTGATGGTGGATTGAGGTGGAAACGCAGCGCTCTTTCCCGGTAGGGTTGCCTCGGGACGAGAGCAGCTACGCGCGTACGAGTGTACCAGGTTCCGAACCCTTTCTCTGGTTGCCATGGCCCTTCTTTTATAGATCAAGGGGTTACCACAGTGGCAAATCAGTCATTGTGTACTGGTTAGATAGCAAACAGTGCTATCATACCTAACTCTGCAGGCAGAGTAGAGCGCATTAAATGCGTCGCTCAGTGTCACATCCTAGCCTACCCGGCAAGCCTTGCCGAGCTGCTCAGCCACCTTTTCGCCTGTCTGCTTGACACGTCTCTGGACGGGTGTCATTTGGAGGTGATTTCCTCTGGAAATGGCTGCCATGTGTTGAATGACTGCCACTTAGTCACTTGGGGGCTTGACACCGCACCGATCGATGACTTGCGTCACTGTGAGGTGGAGCGGTGAAGCCTTGGCGGGGTAGTTTGCTTTTGTAGTGCCGGGCAGGCCTGCCGGGACGGTCTAGAGGCTTGTCTTCGGGGCCACCTCGTCCTCGCCAGGCTCGCCTGCCCGGCAAGGGAGGTTTTTCCTTAGCAGTGTCTTGGTCTTCTTGCCCTGCCCTTTGATTCTTCAAAGAGCCATCTCTCCTAGCTTGATCTGGTCTTGGATGTTGCAACTTTGCTCTTTTAGGCCTGTGCATGGTCTGGGTAACATACCCAGGGTTTGTTGTACCGACAGGAGCCCCCGGGCCTGGCCCGAACGCGCTGCCGGGTCATCGTGGTAGGCCCTTTCCAATGCATAGGCAAGAGGGTAGCGGTTGCTCCGTCCTTTGAGATCTTCTTTCCTTCTTCATTAACCTGAGCCCAGGTCAGTTTCCAGTTCTTCCGCACGTCGCGTAACGCCAATTGTGGTGGGGCCATTCTTGTAATGGCCCGTGAATAACTTTAACGCACGGGCGAGTAACTGCCAATTCACTCTTCCCACCATGCCCTTATCCCCGGCCACGCATGCTGCATGCATTGAGTGGGGTAGGTAACAGAGGCGCGTGGTGCGGGAGAGTGCCAAAGCGGGGGCCTGGTCTTCTCGGGTTGGCGGAGAGGGACGGTGGTCACCCATCAATGGATCAGCCCCAGCCCCCAGCCCGCCTATAAAAGGGGGCAGGGGGAAGCGGAAATGCTCATCCACGCTCCTCCTCTTGCCTTTTCCTTCTCTTTTCTTGCAATGTTGAGAGAGAGAGAGACCGGGGCCAAGCCCCGGGCTCGAGCTTGGGGTCGATGACGCCGGAGGCTTGCAAAGGTGCTTGGGGAGAAGAAGGGCGTGGTCGCGTCTTTGCTGGGATAATACCCCTCCCTCGTCTTTGTACGGGCCTCAGGAGGGCGTGTGGGCGGCGCGGCGGTAGTGCCGGAGGTAGCGACTCCGACACGCTTGTCGCCGGGCCGCCCGGGGCTCCACTTCCAGTAAAGGGTCATGTGAGCGACACCACGCCGGAGTCCGTAGAGCGTAGTAGTCACTCTTGGCCTATCCCTTTTTCACCGGTGAGGCTGAGAGGAGACCGCGGGATCGGTTCGCCATTGGTAATGGCGAAGCCTTTCCTTCGGGGTACTGCCGGCCTGGCGTATAGGCAGGTCCCTCGTGCACGTGTATGCTTCTTCGAAAGACGGCGTCCTTCTAACTTCGGGTCGATGGAGACGACCATGCTTTCTGTGGCATCTCCCGAAGCACCCGGTGCTCGTCCTAGCTGCCGCGGCGGTGGCTTGAGTTGCGGCAGACGCGCCTCTTTGAGCGACAGCAACGAGGAGGGTGGCGGCAACCCACGATGCATCAAGAGCGGGGATGACCGCTCCGACGTGGCGTGATTGCCTGGCGGCACCATCGTCTCCGGCCGGGATTCGACAGCGCCACCATTCGCGCCTGCCCTCCTGTTTCTTCCTCCCAGTCCGGGAACGGCGCCATCCTGATCCTGGGGAGGCGCCGAATCCCAGCCAGGCCTTCCCTCCGCCATCTTCACCTTCCCATGCAGTTCCAAAGAGAATAGGAGAAAAAGCAGAGGCATCACGGGCATTTATCTTTTTTCAATCTAAAACATGTAGGCATTTGCCAATCTTTAGTCTAAATAATGTAATCTTCTTTATCCTTGTTAGTCTTCTGTGAAAGGATCAAGAAGAGGTGTCTAGAGGGGGGGGGGTGATTAGACCCTCAACAAAGAAAAGTAGCAGTTTTTAAATTCTTCAAGTTAAGGTGGAGTTTTAGCACTAGTTTAAACATTCACAATACATTTCAAGCAAGCACGGCAAGAGTATATGAGCAGTGGAAAGTAATGCATGCAAGTTGCAAGAAAGTAAAGGGATGGGATTGGAGTGTGCAAACGCAATAGGAGACACGGAGATTTTTGGCGTGGTTCCGATAGGTGGTGCTATCATACATCCACGTTGATGGAGACTTCAACCCACGAAGGGTAACGGTTGCGCGAGTCCACGGAGGGCTCCACCCACGAAGGTTCCATGAAGAAGCAACCTTGTCTATCCCACCATGGCCATCGCCCATGAAGGACTTGCCTCACTTGGGTAGATCTTCACGAAGTAGGCGATCTCCTTGCCCTTACAAACTCCTTGGTTCAACTCCACAATCTTGACGGAGGCTCCCAAGTGACACCTAACCAATCTAGGAGACACCACTCTCCAAAAGGTAATAGATGGTGTGTTGATGATGAACTCCTTGCTCTTGTGCTTCAAATGATAGTCTCCCCAACACTCAACTCTCTCTCTCTCACAGATTTGGATATGGTGGAAAGATGATTTGAGTGGAAAGCAACTTGGGGAAGGCTAGAGATCAAGATTCTTGTGGTTGGATTGGAATGTCTTAGTCTCAACACATGAGTAGGTGGTTCTCTCTCAGAAAATGAGTAGTGGAAGTGTAGGCACGTTCTGATGGCTTTCTCACAAATGGAGAAGGGGGTGGAGGGGTATATATAGCCTCCACACAAAATCTAACCGTTACACACAATTTACCAAAGTCGGTGGGACCGAATAGTGAAACTCGATGAGACCGACCTGGTTCAAAATGTGAACGTTAGGCTTTTCGGTGGGACCGACAAGGTCAACTCGGTGGGACCGATGTGCTAGGGTTAGGGCAAACCTCATCTCAGTAAGACCGATTGCATGAACTCGGTGAGACCGATTTCAGCAATAAGCAAACAGAGACTTGGTCAAGCAAACTTGGTGGTACCGACTGCGTATCTCGGTGCGACCGAAGTAACTGCAGTAGGTAACAGAGAGTTTGCAGGGCCATCTCGGTGAGACCGAGATCCCATCGGTGAGACCGAACTGATTAGGGTTTCTGGCAGTGGCTATGTCAAGTGAACTCGGTGGCGCCGGATGAATCAAATCGGTGGGGCCGAGTTTGACTTTAGGTTTAGGAAATATTTGGAATTGAGAAAGTGGTTGAGGGCTTTGGAGCATATCACTAAGCACTTTGAGCAAGTAGACAATTAAGCAACACCTCATCCCCTTTTAATAGTATTGGCTTTTCCTATGGACTCAATGTGATCTTGGATCACTAAAATGAAAATGAAGAGTCTTGGGCTTTTGCCAATATGAGTCCTTAGCATCTTGAAGGGGTTCCACATCCTCCTGTCCTGCCACTCCACTGTTGAACTCATCTGAAATATACTAGATGAAAATATTAGTCCAACAAGAGATATGTTGACATTAATTACCAAAATCACCCAGGGAGCACTTGTGCTTTCATTCTGTAAGATCTGTACTTGTTCATCTGTATATTAATGAAAAAGACAAGCTTTGCCGGGCACTTGTGCCTGTGTCATACTCATGCAGAGGTGAAATGCCTCTATACATTCAAGTAAACAAGTTAGCTCCGGCAAGCTACCCTGCCGGTACCCTCGAATTGTTGCCGTGGAGATAAGCCTGCCGGGCACAAATTGTAAAGAGGGACCAGCCCCCCACCAAGCCCTCTCTATCAAAGGCCACTGCGACCATCCTGACCGAAGCAACGTTCGAGTCAAAGGATGGGAGCACCTAAGTTTCGAAGGTGGCGAGGTTTTCATATGCACAAGTTTCTGCTTACAGAACGCGTAAGGATAAGAAGAGAACTTATCTGTTTGGCTTGCTGGGGATTGTCACATAGGCTTGTCTTCATTTCTTCTCCCTTGGGACCAAGTCCATGGCAAGAACCCTGCAACTTAATGCAGATGAAAACAATGCCTCATGCGACCTTATCTACATGATCATGCTATGCTCATGATATGCTTATGCATGCATGCAAGTTTTGGGGGCCCCCCAGCGCTTCATTTATTTCTGTTGCTCAGGGTTTGTGCCTGGCTTTGTACAAGGGGTTACGTGCAATAGCGGCAAGGCCTGTACAAAAGGGTGGCTGCCGGGCAAGGCCCGACAGCCGCGCCCTATGGGTAGAACTTATGGAGATGCTCAATGTTCCATGAGTTTTGCAATTGAATGCCATCTCCGGTCTCCAAACGGACTGCGCCCGGTCTAGTGAATCGTACTACCCGGTAAGGGCCTTCCCACTTCGGCATCAACTTGTTTGTACCCTTGGCGGACTGAACATGCCTAAGGACAAGGTCACCTTCCTCAAAACCCCGGGCACGAACCCTGTGGCTGTGACAGCGACGCAGGGCTTTCTGGTAGCGTGCAGCATGCGTAGCGGCCCGGAGACGATTCTCCTCAAGTAGCACAGCGTCGTCACGCCGGTGCCATTCCTGCGCTACTTCATCGTAGGTAAGCACTCGAGGAGACCCGAATATGAGTTCCATGGGGATAACTGCTTCTGCCCCATAGACTAGGGAGAAGGGAGTCTGCCCGGTAGCTCGATTTGGTGTTGTTCTGAGGGACCAAAGAACCATCGGCAGCTCGTCGATCCATCGCCTGCCACACTTCTGCAGTCTATCAAAAATTCTTGTCTTGAGGCCCTGCAACACTTCAGCATTCGCCCTCTCAGCTTGTCCGTTGCTTCTGGGATGGGCGACAAAGGCAAATGAGATCTTGCTTCTGAGGGCATGAACATATTGCATGAAGGCGCGGCTCATGAATTGGGTGCCATTGTCAGTGATGATCCGGGCAGGGACTCTGAAGCGGCACACCAATCCTTTCAAGAACTTGATAGCTGACTGAGCGGTCACCTTTCTCACGGGCTCAACCTCTGGCCACTTTGTGAACTTGTCGATAGCGACGAACAAGAACTCAAAGCCCCCGGTAGCACGGGGGAAGGGGCCCAAGATATCGAGCCCCCAGACCGAGAAGGGCCATGATAAAGGGATTGTCTGAAGAGCTTGGGCAGGCTGATGAATGTTCTTGGAGTGGAACTGGCAGGCTTCACATTTGGTGATGAGCTCAACTGCATCTTAGAGGGCTGTGGGCCAATAGAAACCTTGCCGGAAGGCTTTTCCAACCAGGGCCCTCCAATGTGTGAGCCGCACATACCTTTGTGTATCTCTGCCGACAGTTCCTTTCCTTCCTCCCGGCAAATGCACTTCAATTTCACACCGTTGGGCCTCCTTCTGTATAGTGTGTCATCGACAAACTGATACATACTAGCCCTCCGGGCTACTCTTTCAGCTTCTTCTTGCTCTTCGGGGAGTTCTCCAGTTTGGAGGAAATGGACTATGTGACGTGCCCAAGTTGGGGCCAGAGGCTCGGCAACAAGGACCAACGGCACCTCCTCATTCGCAGGAGTGCACTTCTCGACCGCAGGGACCGGTGGTCTGGCAGGATGGTGCAGCTCGCTGATCGAAGGGGAGTTGTTCTCGCCAAGCTCTCTGCCGGGGGCCTCGGGAGGCCCTGCCGGGTGAGCCTTGCCGGAGTCCAGTTTCCTCTTTCTGGCCATTGTTGCCGGGGATACGGAGGGTTGAGTCAGATGAACAACAAAAGTCCCTGGTTCCACAGGGAGCTTTTGCGTAGCGCACTTCGACAGATGATCAACGATGCTGTTTTTCGCACGGGGTATGTGCTCTGTTTGCAATCCGTCAAAGCGCTCCTCCAACTTTCTCACTTCCTCAACGTATGCCTCCATCAATTGGCTTTGGTAATCCTTGTTGACTTGTCTCACCACAAGCTGTGAATCTCCGCGGATGATCAGCTTCTTGATTCCCAGTTCTGTTGCAATTCTGAGGCCGGCAAGGAGCCCTTCATACTCTGCATTATTGTTGGTAGCCTTCTCCCGGGGAAAGTGCATCTGGACGACGGACTTAAGGTGCTCCCCAGTGGGAGAAACATGAAGCACGCCAGCCCCTGCACCTTGTAGGGAGAAGGCACCATCGAAATACATGATCCAATCTTGGGGCGCTTCCTTGCCGGGAATAACTGTCTCCAATACCTCTTCATCAGGAGTTGGTGTCCACTCTGCAATGAATTCTGCTAGTGCTCTGCTCTGAATGGTTGACGTGCTTTCAAACTTCAAACCAAAGCTGGACAACTCCAAAGCCCATTCCACAATCCTGCCGGTGGCCTCAGGGTTCCAGAGTAGGCATCCAGAAAGGAAAGCAGGTCGCACCCGGAAGTGGAATCCACAATCTAGTCGATGCGCGGCAAGGGGAACAGGTCCTTCGGGCATGCCTTGTTCAGATCCGTAAAATCTATGCAAAGCCTCCATTTCCCATTCGCCTTGCACACCACCACTGGATTTGCCAACCACGTGGGGTGCAACACTCCCCTGACCAAACCAGCTACTTCAAGTTTCTTGATCTCATCGGCAATAAACTGTTGCCACTCCAAAGCTTGCTTTTGGACCTTCTGCTTGACGGGCCGGGCATGTGGGCAGACAGCAAGGTGGTGCTCGATTACCTCCCTGGGAACACCGGGGATGTCAGATGATTGCCAGGCAAACACATTGACATTCGCCCCCAGGAAGGCAACGAGCGCGCTTTCCTATTTGTCATCGAGGGTGGCACTGATAGTGAAGGTACCATCAGTGCCAGCCAGCCCTGCCGGGACCTTCTTCACAGCAGGCGCAGCAACTTTGGATCTCTTGCTATTGGAACTCTCCAGCAAGTCATCGACAGGCGCAGCGCACTCCGGAGAGGCACGCTTCCCGGATTCCTTGTTGGCATCCTTGCTAGCTCTCTTCATTTTCTTACTCTCCTTGGCGGGAACACTGGCTTCCGCGGCCTCTGCCGCGACTGCTTCCCGATACATCTTGTCCACGCATATGACTGCATCCTTCTGATCTAATGGAATGGAAATGACTCCTATCGGCCCTGGCATCTTCAAGGTGTTGTAGGCATAGTGGGATGCCGCCATAAACTTGGCCAGAGCTGGGCGACCAAGGATTCCATTGTACGGCAAGGGGAGGTCAACCACGTCAAACATGATCTTCTCAGTCCAGTAGTTTAACTCCCCCCCGAACGTCACCGGCAGTGTGATCTTTCCTTTAGGACAACTCCTACCAGGGTTGATTCCTTGGAACATACCAGTAACCTTGAGCTCCTCATCTGCTATCTGAAGTTTGCTGAGGACCTTTGGAGATATCAGATTCAACCCAGCCCCACCGTCAACCAACATCTTTGTGACTTTGAGGTTGCATATTGTTGGTGAGACCAACAACGGCAAGCACCCTACCGCAGTGGTGCGATCAGGGTGATCCTCTTCGTCAAAGATGATGGGCGTGCGGGACCATTTGAGCGGCTTCCGAGAATCTGCCGCTGGCTCCATGGCGTTGACTTCACGCGCCCACTGTTTAAGTTGGCAGTGAGAGGAGTGCAGAGATGCACCCCCGTCAACGCACAAGGCATCAGTGGCTTTCTAGAACTCCTGCTCGCTGGTTTCCTCTTCATCTCCCTCATCGGTCTCATCACTGCAATCCTTCTTCTCACGGCCTCTGGTGGGTTTCCCTTGATTCTAAGGAGCCTTGCCGGGCGGCTTACTCCGCCGCCACGGCCCTTCCCGCCAATACCATCCTGATTTTTCTCCTTATCACGCTTCTTGTACTCAGCCCTCTCCTTCCTGATGAGCTGCTCAACCTGATGGCACTCCTAAAGGTCGTGGTCCTTGCGCAGGCTGCCGCGGAGGGGACTGCACTGTGGGGGTGCCCCCCTCGACATGGCCAGCTGCGCGGGCCGTTGTCGTCGCATTGGGAGGCCGTGGCGGGCCAGCTCGCTGTGATCCCCCCCGCTTCGGCAAAACCAATCAGGCTTTGAATGGTGGCTCTCCGCTCATCCATCTGATCGGCTGCCGGCGGGAATCTCAACAGCAGCTGGGCCCGCGCCATAGCCTTCGAAGCGGTACTTGGCATGGATGATGACGTAGATCGTTGCATCGCCTGGCTCCTTATGGTGCCAGTAGTAGCTACACCATGTTCTCGCTGTCGTGAGCCCGCGGCCACGGTGACGTGGTAACGAGGTGGAGACACTTGAGGGCCAGCGGCTCCATTCGGCGCATCGACTGGGTCGGTTCGCTCTGGGAATGGCGCACGCCCCGCGGCTGCGCCCGCAGCGGGAGCAACCGGAGGGTTGCGATTCGCCCCAGAGCGAGAGCCGCCGCTGCGGCTGTGCCTTTCGGCCGGGCGGAGAGGTGCGAACAGAATGATTTCTCCACCCGTACCTTGTGGAACATGGCTGTCGGGGTGCTATTGGCACTGTACTTCCCCGCTGCCTTCTGCTCTTACTTCTGCCGCAGGGGAGGTGGTGGCGACGCCGCCTGCACCGGCCACGTCCCCCGTAGCGTCCGTGTCCCCGTGCGTCCTCGTGGCCTCCGCGGTGTCGGTGGCCATGTGCAACGGGGCCTTCGAGGTGGATGGGTGGGCTGCAGCACCGGGCTTCTTCTTGGGTGCCATGAACGATGGAGCCGTCGATGAAGATGACGCGCTGTGTACGCTTCTCGGGTTCGCGCAAGCGCTGCCCCCTACCTGGCGCGCCAAAGATGTCGTGGGAAATCACGGCCACCTATGGGGCCATCGGCCCCTTTTGGTTCGGCAGGGGGCTGAGCGCATTGCACAAAGAGCGGAGGACCATAGCGCAGCACGACAGAGATCACACGGGCAATTTTACCCAGGTTCGGGCTGTCGCGAGGCGTAAAACCCTACTCCTGCTTTGGTGGATTGATGGTGGATTGAGGTGGAAACGCAGCGCTCTTGCCTGGCAGGGTTGCCTCGGGGCGAGAGCAGCTACACGCGTACGAGTGTACCAGGTTCCGAACCCTTTCTCTGGTTGCCATGGCCCTCCTTTTATAGATCAAGGGGTTACCACAGTGGCAAACCATTCATTGTGTACTGATTAGATAGCAAACAGTGCTATCATACCTAACTCTGCAGGCATAGCAGAGCGCATTAAATGTGCCTCTCGGTGTCACATCGTAGCCTGCCCGGCAAGCCTTGCCGGGCTGCTCGGCCACCTTTTCGCCTGTCTGCTTGACACGTCTCTGGACGGGTGTCATTTGGAGGTGATTTCCTCTGGAAATGGCTGCCATGTGTTGAATGACTGCCACTTAGTCACTTGGGGGCTCGACACCGCATTGATCGATGACTTGCGTCGCTGTGAGGTGGAGCGGTGAAGCCTTGGCGGGGTAGTTTGCTTTCGTAGTGCCCGGCAGGCCTGCCGGGATGGTCTTGAGGCTTGTCTTCGGGGCCACCTCGTCCTCTCCAGGCTCGCCTGCCCGGCAAGGGTGATTTTTCCTTAGCAGTGTCTTGGTCTTCTTGCCCTGCCCTTTGATTCTTCAAAGAGCCATCTCTCCTAGCTTGATCTGGTCTTGGATGTTGCAACTTTGCTCTTTTAGGCCTGTGCACGGTCTGGGCAACAGACCCAGGGTTTGTTGTACTGACAATATCACCGTTGTGGCTTTGCGTAGGTAAGAATCGTTCTTGCTAGATACCCATAGCAGCCACGTAAAACATGCAACAACAATTAGAGGACGTCTAACTTGTTTTTGTAGGGTATGTTGTGATATGATATGGCCAACGACATGATGAAATATATTTGATGTATGAGATGATCATGTTTGTAATAGTTTATATCGACTTGCATGTCGATGCATACGGCAACCGGCAGGAGCCATAGGGTTGTCTTTAATTATTGTATGACCTGCGTGTCAATCATTAAGCGCTATGTAATGCTTAACTTTATCGCTAAGCAGTAGCAATAGTAGTAGAAGCATGGTTGGCGTGACAACCCCAATGGCGATACGATGATGGAGGTCATGGTGTCATGCCAGTGACGATGGAGATCATGCCGGTGCTTTGGAGATGGAGATCAAAAGCACAAGTTGATGGCCATATCATGTCACTTATGATTTGCATGTGATGTTAATCCTTTTATGCATCTTATTTTGCTTAGGACGATGGTAGCATTATAAGGTGATCCCTCACTAAAATTTCAAGATAAAATTATGTTCTCCCCAAGTGTGCACCGTTGCGAAAGTTCGTTGTTTCGAAGCACCACGTGATGATCGGGTGTGATAGACTCTACGTTCACATACAATGGGTGCAAGCCAGTTTTGCACAGGCGGAACACTTGGGTTAAACTTGACGAGCCTAGCATGTACAGACATGGCCTCGGAACACAAGAGACCGAAAGGTCGAACATGAGTCATATAGTAGATATGATCAACATGGAGATGTTCACCATTGAAACCACCTCATCTGATGTGATGATCGGACTTGGGTTGGTGAATTTGGATCATGTTACACTCGGACAACCGGAGGGATGGTGATTTGAGTGGGAGTTCTTAAGTAATATGATTAATTGAACTCTTTATCATGAACAATAGTCTAAGTTATCTTTGCAAATTATGTTGTAGATCAATAGCTCGCGCTGTAGCTCACTATTTTAATACGTTCCTAGAGAAAGACTAAGTTGAAAGATATTGTAAGCATTTATGCGGACTAGGGCCGTAGTCTGAGGATTGTCCTCACTGCTACATAGAAGGCTTATGTCCTTGATGCACCGCTCGGTGTGCCAAACCCCTCTAGCATCATCTGTGGATGTTGTGAACATCTGGCAGACATGTTATGATGACTACTTGATAGTTTAGTGCGCCATGCTTTACGGCTTAGAATCAGGGCCCCAAAGGCGTTTTGAACGCCATGGAACATATGAGATGTTCCAAGAGCTAAAATTGGTATTTCAGGCTCATGCCCGTGTTGAGAGGTATGAGACCTCTGACAAGTTCTTTGCCTAAAAGATGGTGGAGAATAGCTAAGCCAGTGAGCATGTGCTCAGAATGTCTAGGTGCTACAATCGCTTGAATCAAGTGGGAGTTAATCTTCCAGATAAGGTAGTGATTGACAGAGTTCTCCAGACACTATCACCAAGCTACTAGAGCTTCGGGATGAACTATGACATGCAAGGGATGGAGATGATCCCGGAGCTGTTCGCGGTGCTTAAGACCGCGAAGGTAGAAATCAAGAAGGAGCATCAACTGTTGATGGTTAACAAGACCACTGGTTTCAAGAAGGGCAAGGGCAAGAAGGGAAACTTCATGAATGGCAAGCCAGTTGCCGCTCCAGTGAAGAAACCCAAGGTTGAACCTAAACCCGAGACTAAGTGCTTCTATTGTAAGGGGAACAGTCACTGGTAGCGGAACTACCCCAAATACTTGGTAGATGAGAAGGCTGGCAACTTCAACAAAAGTATATTTGATATACGTGTTATTGATGTGTACCTTACTAGTACTCCTAGTAGCACCTGGGTATTTGATACTGATTTAGTTGCTAATGTTGGTAACTCAAAACAAAAGCTGCGGAATAAACGGAGACTAGCTAAGGGCGAGGTGACGATGTGTGTTGGAAGTGTTTCCAATGTTGATGTGATCACCATCGCACGCTCCCTCTACCTTCGGGATTAGTATTGAACCTAGACAAATGTTATTTGGTGTCTGTGTTGAGCATGAACATGATTAGATCATGTTTATTGCAATACGGCTATTCATTTAAGTCAGAGAATAATGGTTATTCTGTTTACATGAATAATACCTTCTATGGTCATGCACCCAATGTGAATGGTTTATTGAATCTCGATCGTAGTGATACACATGTTCATAATATTGATGCCAAAAGATGTAAAGTTACTAATGATAGTACCACATACTTGTGGCACTGCTGCTTAGGTCATATTGGTGTAAAGCGCATGAAGAAGCTCCATGCTGATGGATCTTTGGACTCACTCGATTTTGAATCGCTTGAGACATGCGAACCATGCCTCATGGGCAAGATGACTAAGACCTCATTTTCCGGTACGATGGATCGGGGCAAGTGACTTATTGGAAATGATACATACTGATGTATGCGGTCCAATGAGTATTGAAGCACGCAGTGGATATCGTTATTTTCTTACCTTCACTGATGATTTGAGTAGATATGGGTATATTTACTTAATGAAACACAAGTCTGAAACGTTTGAAAAGTTCAAACAATTTCACAGTGAAGTTGAAGATCATCGTGACAAGAAGATAAAATGTCTATGATATGATCGTGGAGGTGAATATCTGAGTTACGGGTTTGGTATACATTTAAAACAGGTGTGGAAATTGTTTCACAACTCATGCCACTTGGAACACCACAGCGTAATGGTGCGTCCGAACGTCGTAATCGTACTCTATTGGATATGGTGCGATCTATGATGTTTCTTACTAAATTGCCACTATAGTTTTGGGGTTATGCATTAGAGACAACTACCTTCACTTTAAATAGGGCACCATCTAAATCTATGGAGACGACACCGTATGAACTGTGGTTTGGCAAGAAACCTAAGTTGTCATTTCTTAAGGTTTGGGGCTGCGATGCTTATGTCAAAAGGCTTCAGCCGGAAAAGCTTGAACCCAAAGTGGACAAATGCGTCTTCATAGGATACCCAAAAGAGACGATTGGGTATACCTTCTATCTTAGATCCGAAGGCAAAGTGTATGTCACTAAGAACGGGTCCTTTCTCGAGAAAGAGTTTCTCTCGAAAGAATTGAGTGGGAGGAAGATATAACTTGATGAGGTTGTTGAACCTTTACTTCAACCAGAGAGTAGCACAACACAGAAAGATATTTCTATGGCACCTACGTCAGTTGAAGAGGAAGCTAATGATGATGATCATGAAGCTTTAGATCAAGTTACTACCGAGCCTCGTAGGTCGACAAGGACTCGTACCGCCCCTGAGTGGTACGACAATCCTATCTTGGAGGTGATGTTGTTAGACAACAGTGAACCTACGAGCTATGGAGAAGCGATGGTGGGCCCGGATTCCAACAAATGGCTAGGAACCATGAAATCCGAGATAGGATCCATGTATGAGAACAAAATATGGACTTTGGTGGACTTGCCCGATGATCGGCAAGCCATTGAGAATAAATGGATCTTTAAGAAGAAGACAGATGCTGATGGTAATGTCACCATTTATGAAGCTCGACTTGTCACAAAGAAGTTTCCGACAAGTTCAAGGAGTTGACTATGATGAGACTTTCTCACTCATAGCGATGCTAAAGTCTGTTGGAATTATGTTAGCAGTTGCTGCATTTTCAATTACGAAATCTGGCAGATGGATGTCAAAACAAAGTTTCCTTGACGGTTTTCATGAGGAAAGGTTGTATGTGATACAACCAGAAGGTTTTGTCGATCCTAAGGATGCTAAAAGGTATGCAAGCTCCAGCGATCCTTATATGGACTGGAGCAAGCATCTCGGAGTTGCAACATACGCTTTGATGAGGTGATCAAAGCTTTTGGGTTTATACAAAGTCTGCAAGAAACTTGTATTTACAAGAAAGTGAGTGGGAGCACTACAACATTTCTGATAAGTATATGTGGATGACATATTGTTGATCGGAAATGATGTAGAATTTCTAGAAAGCATAAAGGGTTGTTTGAAAGGAGTTTTTCAAAGGAAGACCTAGGTAAAGCTGCTTACATATTGGGCACCAAGATCTATAGAGATAGATCAAGACGCCTGATAAGACTTTCATAGAGCACATACCTTGACATGATTTTGAAGGAGTTCAAAATGGATCAGTCAAAGAAGGAGTTCTTGCCTGAGTTGTAAGGTGTGAAGTTGAGTAAGACTCAAAGCTCGACCACGGCAGAAGAAATAAAAAGGATGAAGGTCGTCCCCTATGCCTCAACCATAGGCTCTATACGGTATGCGATACTGTGTACCGCACCTGATGTGTGCCTTGCCATGTGTCTGGCAAGGGGGTACAAGAGTGATCCAGGAGTGGATCACTGGACAGTGGTCAAAATTATCCTTAGAGGAATAAGGAAATGTTTCTCGGTTATGGACGTGATAAAGAGTTCGGCGTAAAGGGTTACGTCGATGCAAGCTTTAACACACATCCGGATGACTCTGAGTAGCAAACCGGATACGTGTAGTGGGACATCCATTTGGAATAGCTCCAAGTGGAGCATGGTAGCAGCATCTACAATATGACATAGAGATTTGCAAAGTACACGCGGATCTGAATGTTGTAGACCCGTTGACTAAAACCTCTCTCACAAGCATATCATGATCTAACCCCAGAACTGATTGGGTGTTGATCACATGGTGATGTGAACTAGATTACTGACTCTAGTGCAAGTGGGAGACTGTTGGAAATATGCCCTAGAGGCAATAATAAATTGGTTATTATCACATTTCCCTGTTAATGATAATCTCTTATTATCCATGCTAGAATTGTATTGATCGGAAACTCAGATACATGTGTGGATACATAGACAACAACATGTCCCTAGTGAGCCTCTACAAGACTAGCTCGTTGATCAAAGATGGCTGTGGTTTCCTAGCCATGGACATGTGTTGTCATTTGATAATGGGATCACATCATTAGGAGAATGATGTGATGGACAAGACCCAAACTATGAACGTAGCATATGATCGTATCAAGTTTATTGCTATCATTTTCTGCATGTCAAGTATATGTTCCTATGACCATGAGATCATGCAACTCACTGACACCGGAGGAGTACCTTGTGTGTATCAAACATCACAACGTAACTGGGTGACTATAAAGGTGCTCTACAGGTATCTCCGAGGGTGTCTGTTGAGTTGGCATGGACCAAGACTGGGATTTGTCACTCCATATGATGGAGAGGTATCTCTGGGCCCTCTCGGTAATACAACATCACAATAAGCTTGCAAGCAATGTGACTAATCGGTTAGCCACGGGATCTTGTATTACGAAACGAGTAAAGACACTTGCCGGTAACGAGATTGAACTAGGTATGGAGATACCGACGATGGAATCTCAGGCAAGTAACATACCGATAGACAAAGGGAACTACATACGGGATTAGCTGAATCATTGACATCGAGGTTCGACCGATAAAGATCTTCATAGAATATGTAGGAACCAATATGGGCATCCAGGTCCCGCTATTGGTTATTGACCTTGGAGGTGTCTTGGTCATGTCTGCATAATTCTCGAACCCGCAGGGTCTACACACTTAATGTTTGGTGACGATATAAGTATAGTTGAGTCATTATGGTGGTTACCGAAGGTTGTTCGGAGTCCCGGATGAGATCCTGGATGTAACGAGGAACTCCGGAATGGTCCGGAGGTGAAGATTGATATATTGGATGAAGGGTATCGGAGTTCGGAAGTGTTTCAGGGGCACCGGGTTATGGCTAGGATGGCCGAAGAGGTTTTGGGGGGCCCCGACAAGTGTTGGGGGGCCTCATGGGCCAAGGGGAGGGGGCACACCAGCCCACTAAGGGGCTGTGTGCCCCTATCACCCCATCTCACATAACCAGGAGAGGTGGGGCACCCTCCCTAGGGCAGCCGCCCCCTTTGCCTTGGGGGCCAAGGCTCCTAAGGGGTGGGGGGCAAAAACCCATCTAGGGTTTCCCCCTTGTGGCTGCTGGCCCCCCTAGGGAAACCCTAGGGCGCCCCCTCCTTCCCCCTTCCCCCTATATATAGAGGGGTAGAGGGAAAGCAGTCGCACCCAATCTATTCCACGGTGCTGTCCTCCCTCTCCCTCGTAGTTCCTCTCTTTCTCTCTGTGTAGCTTAGCGAAGCTCTGCCGAGATTGCTCCACACCACCGCCGCCATGCCATCGTGCTGCCGGAGGACTCGATCTACTAATTCACCATCACTCGCTGGATCGAGGAGGTGAAGGCTTCATCAAGCCGTATGTGTGTTGAACGCGGAGGTGTCGTCTGTTCGGCACTTGGATCGGGAGTTCGCGGGACGGATCATGGTTGGATCGCGAAGATGTTGGACTACATCGACCGCGTTTCTTAACGCTTCCGCTTAGCGATCTACAAGGGTATGTAGATGCAATCTCTCCTCTCGTAGATGTTCATCTCCTAGATTGATCTTGGTGAGCGTAGGAAATTTTTTGTTTCCCATGCAACATTCCCAAACAGGCCCGTGCCTGTCACGGCTGCCGCACAACCCTTCAGCGTCATTGCTCATGGCTTTCCCCTGAGCCTCACATGAGTGGGCGCTGGACACGGTGCCTGTGCTCGGGTCAGTCCCAACAATGCTGAAAAACTCAAGGGGCCGGGCTCTGGATTGCGGGCCTGCTCCCATGCACGTCACCCCACCAAGGCCCTTGGTGTCTAGTCTCCTCGCGTAACACCCAGGCGCAAGCCGACGAGAGCTAAGTATGAGAACTCCTGGGATAGCCTTGCCATCGCCGACGTTTTCCCTCATGCGGGCCACTTGCGCGTCAAAGGGGGGACTCCTGAGCATCACGACTCAGGAGCCTTCACTAGTTCCGAAGCCCCTCACCTCCTGGCTTTGTCCAGGCATCGCGACCTGACATCCCAGTGATGGCTGAGGTATGCGCGGGGCTGGCCCCTGCCGACGCAGAGCACAAAGGCAAGCAAGAAAGAAATCGAGCACGAAAAGGAAACCCGCGGGTTACAAGCAGTTATTACAAGCATCAAGCATCTCACAGATTAAACCGTTGTCTTACGCCTCCGCGAGGCAGGATCAATCTGGGTAATAAAGGAAGTTTCAGGAGGAGGGGCCATCGCCGCCATTGCCATCGCTAGGTTCCCCGTCACTGCTGCAGGAGAACTTCTCAAGTAGCGCGGCCACGTGGCCCTCCATAGCTTCCGCCATGACGCTGCGAGATTCCTCGGGGACGTGGCCTATCACCTCGCTGAAGTCAAAGCCAGGGTCGTGGAGGAGAAGGTGGCTGAAGACACGTGTCGCTGCCACGGAGAAGAGGTCACGGCATTCCTCATCTAGGATACCGTCCACCTTCTTGGCCGCGCCCTCGAGCTCTCCAATGAGCTTGGAGGAAAGCTCAGCGTAGCTGGCATCAAGGGCTGCGAGCGGAGCCTCGAACCCCCTGCATATGGAGTTCAGCACTTGGTGGGCCCTGAGCTCGAGGGAAGAGAAGGCGGTGTGGTCCGCCGCTGCCTTCGCATCGGTGTCAGCTTGGATCTTCTTCTCCCTGGTGTCCAGCTTGGCATTGGCCTCGGAGACATGCTTGGCGTAAGCTACTTGGGCTTCGGTCACCTCGCGCTGCAGCATTTCCAGGCGTCCGCGCTCCGTGGCCTTTTCGCCCGCCATCTTCATCAACTTAGAGTCGCGATCCGCAAGCTTTGCCTCGCGAGCCTTGAGGTCCTCCTCCTGCTGCTGGAGTTGCCGCGCAACCATGGCCTATTCTTCCTGGAGCGCCTTTAGGCTAGCCTCCGCCTCGCCACAGCGCTTGGTGGCCGCCTCCGCCTCAGCAAGCACGCTGTCATGAGCCGCCCTTGCCTCGGTGGCCTCCTTCCTGTTCTCCGCAGCGGTGGCCTCGGCCCGGCCCCGGGCCTCCTTGGCAGTCTTCTCAAGCTGGTGCCACCCTGAGGCGAGGCGCTTATCAGCGTCCTGGAGGTCTGCCCCGAGCCGGCCGAGCGTGGCCCGGGCGTCAGCCAAAGCCTCGCGCCTGATCAGGGTGTCGCAGTTCACGAGCGCGAGGACCTGGCGAGGAAGCAGCACCACTGCGCTTGTTGCCAGCATGGCCGAAGAGGCCTCGGCATCCTCCGCTTGGGGCATAGGGGGCTCCAGATCCTTCCTCACGGTCGGCTCCCGAGGCACGCCTGGGGAGAGTGTCGCGCCGGTCCGTTGGGTCTCGGAGGTGGGCTCTGCTTGAGGCTGCACCGTGGTGTGACATGCATCATTTTCGGCTGCAGGGATGAGAACAACCGACGAGGGCTGAGGCGCTGCTTCCTTGTCCGTGGCCAGAGCTGTCGCGTGTAGGAGATATGCCCTAGAGGCAATAATAAATGATATCATTTATCTCCAAGTTCATGATTATGTTTATGTTCCATGCTATAACTGCAGTGGTTCCCGAGCCCGTATATTCATAAAGGCTCTGGGGAAAACCCATGTGCACGTGTGGAATAATAAACAGTAAAATGTATTCCTAGTCGTGCCTCTAAGACTAGCTCAAGTGTTGCATGATGATTATGTTTTCCCAATCATGGGCATGTCTATGCCAGCAACTTTGAGGGCACAATGTTGCTAGAACATTTGTGTTGAATCGACCCAAATTGATGTTATGCTATGAGATACATTCGTCAAAAGTTAATGGTTAATAACACACAGAAGTTAATATTTGCATAATTCCTTAGACCATGAGAGTATCGAGTTTCTTCATACTTGCTTCATGAACTTTGGGGTTTGTTAAACGTCATCCGTAAATGGGTGCCAATTACGGCGGCTTACGGGGTCATGGAAAAGTGTGTCAAGTAACTTGATAGTTCAAGATTGGGATTTGCTCCTCTGATGATGGAGAGATATTCTCAGGCCCTCTCGGTGTTACGGTATCCACCATCGTCTGACCAGACACATTGTGATTTGATCACTGGGATGCCGAAACACGAAAACGAGAAAAGAGAACAAAACCGATAACGAGGTAACTTGCATGGTGGACAAATTGTTGATCCACGGGGATGCAATAAATCTCACCTCGGGTGTTTGTAACATATCGTGAAGCAACAGGAATAGCACACGGCAACTGGAGGTTCACTCGAATATGTATTCGTGTGGGTATACGATCAATATGGGTGTCCACGGCTCCGATGTTGATCATTGTTCGAAAGGGGTTCCGGTTCATGTCTATACTTCACTGAACCTATAGGGTCACATGCTTAAGGGTCATCTATCTGCTGAATACTAGACATGGAGTCTGAGAGAAAATCTCCGGAAAAAGTTTCGGAGACAGCAGAAAAGTTCCGGAGAGAGAGAGGACACCGGATGAGTTTCGGTAAAACTGAAAAGTTGTTTCAGGGTATATCATTAAGTCAAATTGGTTTTGGCACACGCCTGATAATTCTTGGAGGGTGCCAGAATCATTCTGGAAACTTCCGGGAATTTTCCGAGATAAAAACCGGAAATGTTCCGGAGCTGCCGGAACCGTTTTGGTTGCTTTTCGCAGATGAAAATCACTAATCCGAAATTGTTTCGGAACGTGTCCAAAATCATTTGGGTGGGTACTGGAATTATTCTAAGACCCACAAAAAATATTTTCGGATTTAACAGTCATGGAAAATTGTCTCCGTGAATAGTGAAAATCACTTTATGGATATTTTTATGGAAATCCACCTTTTGGGTAAGGGCTTTACCCAAAAGGCTTCTAGAAGGACTTGGGGATCAAGGAACCCCCTTTGGGGGCCCCCATGAAGGTGGGACGTTCAAGGGTGCAGCTCCTCCATGGAGCTCCACTTGTCATCCCTTTATGCCCATTATGACCTTTATGTGTGACATAAAGTGTCGGCATTTTGGGTTTTTCATGTGCCCCCTTACCCCTTGGGTTTTCCTATAAATAGAGGTGGAGAGGCACTCTCCACAATCATCCTTGCTCTCATACACATGCCATAGATTTGTCTGGTTTCTCTCTCCCTCCCAGCGAAATAGTTTCGTAGAGCCGAAAGGCTGTCTGGGTTCCGGCAGGAACTAGTTCTGGACGGCGAAGCCCTGCCGGATAGCTGACACCGTATGTGTGCAACCCCATAGAGAGGTCATAGTTTCGATCTTTTGCCCGAGGGCCTGTTCAAGTATCCTCCTGAAGGGCTGTCCGAGTTTCCGTTCGAGTTTTGAGGGTCCTCCCGGAGGGATGTCCGTGACATCGTCCGAGGGACTGTCTGACCGCCTCCCGAAGGGCTGTCCGACGAGGGAGTACATCCTCGCGGTTGGGAGGTTATAAATCCTAGCTGCGGGGATCTGCACCGACGATCTCCACCGACTCTTCTTCTGCTGCGCTTCGAGCCAGTACGGATCATATCAAACCTTGTATGCAGTCTCCATAGTGGTCCTGGGCGTGCTCGCTGTACTGAAATTTTTTGTTTTCTGTCACGTTCCCCTACATCGCGACCTTGACGAGTGGCACCGCGGGCTGAGCCGTCGCGACCTCGATGACCTGCCCTTCCGGCGGAGCTGGCAAAGAGCTGAGCGGAGCCAGGGCGCCCGCGCGCCCGGGTGTAGCGGTGCTCATGCGCCCAAGCATGATGCTGAGGCGGCGCATGGCACCCCCGCGCCCGTCAAGGTTGCGGCCAAGTGTCGGCGCCACCTTCAATACGGAGGGCACCTTCGCCACGACGATCACCTTCTTCTTCTTCTTCTTCTTCTTCTTCTTCTCTGTGCCACCACCCCTGATTCGATGCGGCAGGGAGTCAGCATAAACATACAGACTACAGGCGCACAACCGAAGGGCGAGCAGGGGTACTTACTCGTTCGGCGCGGTCCACTCCCTCTTCTTTTCATTCGCGGAGGCCGACACGCCGTCGTCTTTGCCAGGTGCCATTCCCGCGCTGCCTCGGGGATCCTCGGGGTGGCCCACAACGAGCCTCGCCGCGTCGTCACCCCCCGGGGCAGCACGAGGGTCCCCCTGAAGGACCACGGTAGACGGGGGTTCGACCACCCCCACTCCTGGAGCCGCCTCACCCGACGTGTGTGCAGCTGGGGGAGTTGACTCTGCCCTCCTGGACGCCCTGGCGGGGTGTGGGAAGCCACAGGCGGAGGCTCGTAGGCGGCGTCGTCGTCCGCGAGGCCAAGGAGGATCCGGTGGTGCGATGGCGGCGACGCCCTCCTGAGGTCATCCTCCTCTGTCTCCTCCGAGTCCTCGTTGCTGGCGCTTTCATCGGAGGAGAGCACCATGGTCGGAGGGCCCCCGTGCAGGCCAGCGCGGCCGCCCTGCGCGAGCCCCCACTCATCGAAGGTGGGCATCCCCTCAAGCAGCTCCTCCTGGTTGTCGTAGCTGTGCATTGAGGCCGCATCCTCAGGAGGGTCCCCAGGGAGGTGGCCAAGAAGGGCCGCCATAGCCACATCCAGCTCCCCGGTCGTTAGGCCGGCCGAGTGCAGCCTCATCACGTCCCCCGCGCCGGAGAACTCCCACATGGGTCACGAATGCGCTTGGAGCGGTGCAATACGCTGCCCTAGGAACTCTTTGAGAATCATCGCCCATGTTTGCTTCGTCTCCCCATGCACGGCTATCCTTTCAAAGACGGGCCTCGCTCTGGGGTCAGTGAGATTTTTGTGGCCCCGTCGAGTGGTCTGCTCGGGCCGCGCCGTCAGAGCCATCAAGAGCGGGTTGGTGTGGCACACGTCCATGAAGACCCAGCACTACCGGTATCCTTCCACCTTCTTCCGGGCTCTCAGGAGGGAGTTCCCGCCATGTACATCGACAAAGGAGACGCATGCAGATCGCTGGTCCTGAGTGGTGAAACGCAAGCTGAAGAAGTGGCGGAAGAGTGCCACCGAGGGCCTCACACCCATGAAGGCCTCGCAGTAGAAGGCAAAGACGGACAGGAGGAGAATGGAGTTGGGCTGAAGGTGGAGGGCATGGATTTGGTAATGAGAAAGGATGGCGTAGAAGAAATTGGAGAATGGTAGGACCAACCCGACATAGATGCTGTGGAGGAAGAAGGGGTAGACGGATTCCGTCAGGCTGTTCCGCGTGTGTGAGCGTGGCCAGATCTTGGTTTCTTGCCCTTCGTTCCCATCGCCGGCTATCAGCGGGAGCACCTGGCCCAGGTCCTCCTCCTTGGCGATTGAGGAGGGCCAGAGCGCCGACCCCATGAAAGGCGAGCTCATGTCGGGAGCAGCGGGCTTCACCTTCTTGCTGCGTGGCACCATCAGGAGTCACGGCCGCGAGTAGGGTGAGGGAGGAGCCGCGCCTGAGATTGGATCTGAAGGAGGATTGGGCAAGGGAAGAAGGGGCGCAGCAAGATAGATGCTAGCAGGAGGAGGAGCAATGATGGCCTCGCGCAGTGCCACCAGGCTTTATGTCAGCCTGGGCAGTTGCCGAGGCGTCATGGGAGAAATGGGGGAGCCTGATAACCCACAAGTATAGGGGATCGTTTGTAGCCTTTTTCGATAAATAAGAGTGTCGAACCCAACGAGGAGCTAAAGGTAGAACAAATATTCCCTCAAGTTCTATCGACCACCGATACAACTCTACGCACACTTAACGTCTGCTTTACCTAGAACAAGAATAAAACTAGAAGTACTTTGCGAGAATAAAACTATGAATAAATTGCAAGATAATAAAAGTAGATAGCTTTTGTCACACAAGAAAGTCATTTGTCCCTAGGTGATAGATAACTAAACCGGTTACCATGATTGTAATTTTATATGAGGGAGAAGCATGAGCTAACATACTTTCTCTACTTGGATCATATGCACTTATGATTGGAACTCTAGCAAGTATCCGCAACTACTAAAGATCATTAAGGTAAAACCCAACCATAGCATTAAGTATCAAGTCCTCTTTACTCCCATACGCAACAACCCACTTACTCGGGTTTGTGCTTCTGTCACTCATGCCACCCACCATAAACGAATCATGAACGTATTGCAACACCCTACAGCGGTTACAGCGGGTAGAAGGGAGGTTACACCGCTGCATAGAGGGAGAGAGAGTTGGTGTTGACGGCGGTGAAGTTGTTGGAGTAGATCGTCGTCACGATGATTGCCCTGGCAGCGCCCCAACGCCACCGGGAGAGAGGGGGAGAGAGCCCCCCTCCTTCTTCTTCTTCCTTGGCCTCCCCCTAGATGGGAGGAGAGTTCCCCCTATGGTCCATGGTCTCCATGGCGGCGGAGGGGCGGGAGCCCCTCCGAGATTGGATCTCCCTCTCTATTCTCTTCTGTTTCGCGTTCCTATTTTCTGGCCGAAAACTATTTCTTATATTCCCAGAGATCCGTAACTCCCATCTAGGAAGGAGACGCATGCGGATCACTGGTCCCGAGTAGTGAAACGCAAGCTGAAGAGGTGGCAGAAGAGCGCCACAGAGGGCCTCACACCCACGAAGGCCTCGCAGTAGAAGGCAAAGACGGACAGGAGGAGAATGGAGTTGGGTTGAAGGTGGAGGGCGTGGATTTGGTAATGAGAAAGGATGGCGTAGAAGAAATTGGAGAATGGCGGGACCAACCAGGCATAGATGTTGTGGAGGAAGAAGGGGTAGACGGATTCCGCCAGGCTGTTCCGCGTGTGCTAGCATGGCCAGATCTTGGTTTCCTGCCCTTCGTTCCCATCGCCGGCTATCAGCGGGAGCACTGGGCCTAGATCCTCCTCCTTGGCGATTGTGGAGGGCCAGAGCGCCGGCCCCATGAAAGGCGAGCTTGTGTCGGGAGCAACGGGCTTCACCTTCTTGCTGCCTGGCGTCATCAGGAGTCGCGGCCGCGAGCGGGGTGAGGGAGGAGCCACGCCTGAGATTGGATCTGAAGGAGGCTCACGCAAGGGAAGAAGGGGCGCAACAACACGGATGCTAGCAGGAGGAGGAGCAATGATTGCCCCGCGCAGTGCCGCCAGGCTTTATGTCAGCCTGGGCAGTTGCTGAGGCGTCGTGGGAGAAATTGGGGAGCCTGATAACCAACAAGTATAGGGGGTCGTTTGCAGCCTTTTTTGATAAATAAGAGTGTCAAACCCAACAAGGAGCTAAAGGTAGAACAAATATTCCCTCAAGTTCTATCGACCATCGATACAACTCTACGCACACTTAACATCCGCTTTACCTAGAACAAGAATAAAACTAGAAGTACTTTGCGAGAATAAAACTATGAATAAATTGCAAGATAATAAAAGTAGATAGCTTTTGTCACATAAGAAAGTCATTTGTCCCTAGGTGATTGATAACTAAACCGGTTATCATGATTGTAATTTTATATGAGGGAGAAGCATGAGCTAACATACTTTCTCTACTTGGATCATATGCACTTATGATTGGAACTCGAGCAAGCATCCGCAACTACTAAAGATCATTAAGGTAAAACCCAACCATAGCATTAAGTATCAAGTCCTCTTTACTCCCATACGCAACAACCCACTTACTCGGGTCTGTGCTTCTGTCACTCACGCCACCCACCATAAACGAATCATGAATGTATTGCAACACCTTACTGCGGGGATCCCTCACATTTGCGCGACACGGAGGGAACCATAGGACATCACCAAAATAAAACATACAACTCAAACCAATGATGATCATCTATCAACCCATAGGACAAAACGAATCTACTCAAACATCATAAGATAGCCATAGATCATTGGGAAATAATATATAGCGTTGAGCAGCATGTTTAAGTAGAGATTACAACGGGTAGAAGGGAGGTTACACCGCTTCATAGAGGGAGAGAGAGTTAGTGTTGATGGCGGCGAAGTTGTTGGAGTAGATCACCATCACGATGATTGCCCCGGCAGCGCTCCGACGCCACCGGGAGAGAGCCCCCCTCCTTCTTCTTCCTTGGCCTCCCCCATAGATGGGAGGAAAGTTCCCCCTCTAGTCCATGGTATCCATGGCGGTGGAGGGGCGGGAGCCCCTCCGAGATTAGATCTCCCGCTCTGTTCTCTTCTATTTCGCGTTCCTGTTTTCTGGCCGAAAACCGTTTCTTATATTCCCGGAGATCCGTAACTCTGATTGCGCTGAGATTTTAACACGATTTTTTTCCGGATATAAGCTTCCTTGTGCCCGAAGGAGAGTAGTAACCGCCTTACGAGGTGACCACAACCCACAACCACGCACCTGGGCCCTGGGGCGCGCCCTAGTGTCTTGTGGGGGCTGTGGGCCTCCGTTTGCATTGATTCCACCTCCCAAAATTCACATATATTCCAAAATAATTCTCCATAAATTTTTATTGCATTTGGACTTCGTTTGATATGGATATTCTGCAAAACAAAAAATATGCAACAAACAGGAACTGGCACTGGGCACTGGACCAATATGTTAGTCCAATAAATCATATAAAATGTTGCCAAAAATATGTGAAAGTTGTATAATATTGGCATGAAACAATAAAAAATTATACAAACGACATAGACGTATCAGAGCCCCACGCCCCGTCGTGCCCCACACGTCGAGCCTGGCCCGCAGGTGATTGGGGCCGCGTCGCTTCGCCCCCTTCGACCTCCACGAGCGGTGTCGTGCACGCCGCGGGCCTGGGGGCTACTGTCCGGCCTATGGGACTGGGGGTACCCAGGCCTGCCTACCTGCGACCAAAGGCACGGCGCCTGGCGTGGGCCCAGCACGGCCCGCCTTCAAGACTTCACGAGGCGAGCATCACCAAGGGCCGCCAAGAACTCCCGAGGGCCTCACGCGGGGCGGCCTTCCGGAGCTGCCTCCCGAGGCCCCTCGCGGGGCGGATATCTCAAGGCTCACCACTCCGCCTCGCGCTGCACATGGGTGACGCAAGCCATGTCGAGCGGAGCCAGAGGGGCGCCTGCGGGCGCGGATAAGGATGCTTTCCTCTTTCGTGCTAAGGGAGCAGGGACAGCGCGGGTTCTCGAAGCAATCCCCAAAGGTTGCCACTCCGCTGCTAGAAGACCAGGACCGCGGGCTCGCGAGGGCAGAGGTCATCGCCGAGCCCACCAACGCGTCATGCCCAGAAGCTTTTGTAGGCGAAGACCACCTTTAGTCAGGATAAGATGTACTCCTATTCCCCTTCAAATTTGGCCGTTGTGGCAATCCTTCCCGCCTAGAGTTTTCAGGGGAAGAGGACCGGGGCCGGTATAAGTATAGGCTAGCCTCCACTGCAGAGCAGGAGAGATCCAGAGAGGGGAGATCGAGCCTCGGCATCCCTAAGGTCGAATCCTAAGGCCTCCCTTTGTCGGCGTTCTGGGAACCAGGGTACCCAGACTTGCGTGCCTGCGGCCCACTGCGTGGCACCTTCGACGGCCTGGTACGGCCCATCTACAAGACCACCAAGACAAGACCCTCGCGAGGGGCCAAGCATCACGAGGGGGACGACACCAAGACCTCCCGAGGGAGCGGCCTTCCCAGGCTGCCTCCTGAGGAGCGGATATTTCTATGCAGGTACCCAACCTCAGGAGGTTGCGATGACGCAAGCCATGACGACCAAGGCCAGGCGGGTGCCAGTGGGCGCAGAGGAGGCAGTTTCCTCTTTGATGCTAAGGAGGCAAGCGCAGGCGTGGGTTCCCAAGGAGCCCGGTAAAGGTTTCTATTCCAGTGATACAAGACCAAGAACGCCAGCACGGCAGGACGGATGTCATAGTCGAGCCCACTGCTACGCCACCACCAGAGGCTTTGCAGGCGATGACCACCTTTCGTCAGGATAAGATGTACTACTTGTCCCCTTCAAATTGGCCACTCTGTGATCCCTTCCCGCCTACGATTTGGGGGAAGAGGACCGAGGCCACTATAAGTATAGGCTAGCCACCACCGTAGACGGGATCGGATCCATTCCACCCTCACCCATAGACCTCGTGAGGTTGTTCATCCTTTGTACTAGTTCATCCTTAGCCCCTCTTGAGGACAATCCACCACAAAGCAGGAGTAGGGTCTTACACCGCAAGGTGGCCCGAACCTGGGTAAACTGTCATGTTCATCTTCTTCCTTGTTCGTGTGCATCGAGCTAGGCCGTAGAGCGACGGGCTTGTTGGTTGGATAGGTTGAGTCCTTCGCACACGCCCCAGAGTTTGAACCTTTCTTGGGTCTGTGGAGCCCTGAATCCGACATGTGGCACGCCAGGTAGGGGCGTGTCGAAGCCTCTCTTCCACCGTTTGCTCCGCCGCCGTTCCGTCGTTCCTATGGTCGACGCTCGCCGTGTGCGTGCCGAGCGCTGGGCCGCTCACGTCGCCCAGACGGCGCCTGTGGGCAACGGCGCTCCTCGCCGCTCTGCCTCCCCGGCGGCTAACACCGCCACTGACCCTGCTGCTCGTGAACAGCAGGACGCGTCGCTGCCACCGTCTGTGCGGTGCGATGGCCGCACCGCAACTCCATCACCCACTCCAGCCACGGCGTCGTCTTCTCATGTTCGTCGTGGGCCGGCAAACACGCAGGCTGCCTTGCTCATGGCGCGAGAGCTTCTGCGCTACCGCCCGGCCAACGACCTCTACGATAACTGGCTCGGCCGCATCGCCGAGCTCGTCAACGCCGCCGGTAAAACCCCTGCACCGTCCCGTTCGCCCCGTCCCCTGCCGTCCCTGGCGGGCGACGTGGCTCACAGCGCACCTCCTCCTCCTCCTCTGCACGGCACGGACCCCGAGCCCAGGCGAGAGGCACCCCAACGCGACCCGCAGCGCAGGGCGCCGGCGCGCGATGCAGAAAGCTGCCAGGTGGTGCAGCGGCCCCAAGGAGAAGCGTGTGCGCTTCTAGCGCCGCCGCATCAAGACCGCGTGCCACCGGAGGCGGTGGCGCGTGGGCGACAAGATCAAGCTCCCCCCATGCGACCGGTACCTGTGAGTGCGGCAGGCTGCCGTGCTTTCACCCCGGAGCTGTGCCGCGTCGTCTGGCCCGGCAAGTTCAAGCCGGATCTGCCTCCACGCTATGACGGCACTCCTTACCCCGCTGAGTTCCTCCAGCTATACGAGCTGAGCATCAAGGCGGCGAACGGCAACGACAAGGTCATGGCGAACTGGTTCCCCATGGCCCTCAAGGATGGCACGCGTTCTTGGCTCCTGAACCTTCCGGTGGGGTCGATCTCCTCCTGGGACGAACTGCGCGAGCGCTTCATCGCGAACTTCCAGGGCACTCGCGACCGCGCTCCTGCAGCAGGCGACCTGCGGCGCATAAAGTAGCAGCCGGGCGAGACCTTGCACAAGGGCATACAACGCTTCACGAACGTTCGCCTCAAGATCCCGAAGGTGTCGGACGAGGCCATCATCACGGCGTTCTCTGATGGCGTCTGGGACGTCAAGATGAAGGAGGAGCTCGCCATCCATGATGACTTGTGTTCGGCTCTGGAGATGTTCAACATGGCAACCAGATGCGCGAGGGCCGAGGAAGGTCGCCTCTCTCTCCTAGAGCTTCCGGAGGTCGATCCTGAAGACAAGAAGGCCAAGGCTAAGGAAGTGAAGCGCAAGGGCCCCGCCATGCTGGCCGCGGAGCCCGAGATGAAGCATGGCCGTGACCATGATCAGCCTCCCAGGGGCAACCGCCCGTTCTGTGTCTTCCACAACGTCCACAGCCACAACACCAATGACTGCCAGGAGCTCAGGGCAATCCGCGATAGGAACTTTGGCCACTGCCCCGAGCGCAACGACCGCGGAGGAGGCCGCGGTGGAGGCCGCTGGGACAACCGCGACCCTCGCCAAGACTGGCGCGACCAACCTCGTGACGGCCCCTGGAGAGACCAGCCTCGTGAGGATCGCCCCCAGGGCAATGCTGGCCTCCCTCCGTTGTTGCCACCGCCAAGGAGAAGCGACGACAACCGCCAAGATGATGGGGCTGAGGGCTTCCAAGAGCCTCATGCGATCGCCTGCATCCTGGGTGGTGCTCAGGCCCCCGCTTCTCATCGTGTCTTCAAGCAGTTCGCTCATGAGGTGAACGCGGCCCTCCCCAAGCTCGAGGCGTCGTGCCCCCTTGGGTGGTCCAAGAAGGCCATCACCTTTGACTGCATGGACCAGCTCAAGTGCTCAGCCGCCGCCGGCGCGCTCCCAATGCTCTGCACGCCAACCATCAGCAACGTCCTTGTCACCAAGACCCTCATCGACGGTGGCGCGGGGCTCAATGTTCTCTCTGTCGAGACGTTTGAGACTCTCCAAGTACCATATGACCAGCTTCTGCCCACCAAGCCTTTCTCAGGGGTCACTGATGGATCCGCCGTCCCCATAGGGCAGATCCACCTCCCTATCACCTTCGGCAAGCGCGACAACTACCACACTGAGCTCGTCGACTTCGACGTCGCCCACATCCACCTCCCGTACAATGCCATCCTTGGGTATCCTGCCCTCGCCAAGTTTATGGCAGCAACTCATCACGGCTACAAAGTCCTCAAGATGCCAGGAAGTGGCGGCATCATCACGGTCGCCTGCGACAAAAAGGATGCGGTGTGCTCCCTCGAGCGCGCCTACCAGGTTGCGGCGGTCGAGAACTCTGACGACGAGGGTGCCGTCCTGCCTCCTGAGGCCGTTCCCAAGAAGAAGAAGCAGCTCCTCCCAAAGGGCCGTCAGGAGGCTGGGGCGTTCGACGGTCGTGCCTTAGGCCCCGCGCCCTCTGCTGGGGCGTCTTTCCCTCTCACATAGGGAGGCGCGCCCGGCGCCCCTCTCAGGATGGGCTCAGGGGCTCTCCTTTGGAGGGCCTCTGACCTGACCAGTGTGACGAGGGAGGTGTTCGGGCACCACGTGGTGGCGTGCTTCGATGCGCGCCTCCGTGAGCAAGGCGCAAGGCACGAGGCGCCGGGCGCTCAGGAGTTCATCACCAAGGCAATCGAGGAGCTTCAGGAGGCACGAGCCATGCGTGGCGAGCATTGCCCCGCACCACCCAGTGCAGCTTCCGCCCCTGACGCGGGTGGCGAGCTGCGCGTCTGCGTCAACATCCCAGGCCTCAACAGGGCTTCTTTGCAGGACCTCTTTTGGCCGTCCTGCGTTGGCCGGAGCGGGGGCTACCCCTGCAGCTACATACGCATGCCGTTCGGCCTGCTGAACATGGCCGCCTCGTGCCAGCGCCTCATGCAGGGAGCCTTGGCGGCTCACGAGGCCAGGCGTCAGGCGGTCCTGACCATGGAGGTGACAGACCCTCGCGAGCCCCCCGGACCTCCGGAGCCTCCCGGGATTCAGGAGCCAGTCAGCTCGTGAGGAGCGATCTCTACAGTACGCATCTTTAGCTACTTCAACGCTTCTACAACAATGGTGCCAGGTGACTTTTTGGTTTGTTCAACTGAGGGCGCCCCTCGGGCTGCATTATCCTCAGGCTGCTAGGGCCCGACCCCGCAGCTGTATCGTTTTGCGCATGTATCGGAACTGACTTTGCTTTCATGAGTTTCCTAAGTATCTCAACTGCCTGTCCGGTGCTTCATCACTATGATGTCGATGCGCCCTCGCGAGCCCGCCCACGACCGCCTCATGATTAAGGACTGGCATGGCATCTGTGCTCAGGTTCGTCCCTGCAACATCGACAAACCCAAGCGACCGAGCTCTGTCCCGCGGGCCAGCTCCCGTGCGCGTCACCTCCCGTGGTCCTTGGTGCCTTGTTCTCGCATGAGCTAATTGCATGTGGGCAAGTGCGGGCGCACGGCCCGGTTTGTACAACCACAGTCCGGCACTTCGCCGTAGCGGGAGCCGTGCGCCGGCTGTTTTTCCGTGGGATCATTGCATGAGAAGACTTGGCAGGGCGTCTATGCTCGGGTCCATCCCTGCAGCGTCGATAAAACCAATGGCTGAGCTCTGTTTGGCGGGCCGGCCGCATTCACGTCACCTCCTGGGGTCATTGGTGTCCGGCCTTCTCATGCGAGAACCTCCGGAGGGGCATTCGGCGTAGGACCCCCCCCCCCATCACCCCGCAAGTTTCTTAAGCGCGCCCCGCGCCGCAAAAATCAGGCGCAACCCGCCTTGAGGTAGGGCCTCGTGAGTCCTACGCTGGCTCACGAGTGCCTAGATACACCTCCTCCAGTTCTGTCGTGCTAGCCACGCATACGAACGGGGCTGTACACGCCCCGGAGTCTTCCCCAGCGGGAACTCCCACCCACGTACCAGTGGAAGCCCCATGCTCCGCGCTGGCGGACGACATGGTCGAGGAGCGGCTATGCCCACGCACCAGTGGAAGCCCCATGCTCCGCGTTGGCGGACGACAAGTCGAGGAGCGACTATGCCCACGATAAAGTGGAAGCACCATGCTCCGTGCTGGTGAATAAACAACTGAGGGCGCCCTCGCGGCCGCACCAACCTCAGGATAGCCTCTCGGCTCTACGACCGGCAACACCCCACAGCTTCCCCATCGGGAGGATCGTGCGAGAGGGATGGACACGGGGGTTGTGCTCAGGCCCCGCCTGGCACACGCTACCCTACCAGGTCTGGGTACCTGGTCTTCTTGCGTTCCCCCCAGGCGAAAGCTGGTGGTCAAAGGTATGAGGGCTGCTCGCACGTCAAGGGGGACCTCCTGAGCATCGCGGCACAGGGGCCTCACTGGTCACGTAGTTCCTCGCCCCTTGGTATCATCCCGGTGATCCAGACGCCCCAACGGTGGACGAGGTACGCGCGGGGCTGGGCCCTGCCGACGCAGAGCGTGAAGTCCTACACCCCGGCGTCCACGTTTCCTTCATGAGGGTTGCTCGCACGTCAAGGGGGACCTCCTGAGCATCGCAACTCAGGGGCCTCACTAGTCACGTAGCCCCTCGCCCCTTGGTGTCGTCCTGGTGATTCGGACGCCCCGACAACGGTCGAGGTATGCGCGGGGCTGGGCCCTACCGATGCAGAGCACAAAAGCAAGCACGAAGGAAACTTGACGCAATAAGGAAATCACGGGGTCCTAATGATTATTACAAGCACAAATTGTTCCACAAGCTTAAACAGAAATCTTATGCCTCCACGAGGCACGGTAAATGTTGCAGGGTAAAACTAAGAAGGAACGCCACTGCCACCACCCGCCCCACTCGTTGGAAGCCCCTCGTCGACAACGCTGCCACCGTCTTCACCACTTTCGACTTCTGCTGCTGGAGCCTCAAATATGGGAACGCAGAGGAACTTCCCCAGCAGCGCGTCCACCTGGCCCCTCACGGCCTCTACGGCAGCATCGCGTGACTCGAGTGCCACCGGGTCAATCAAGGTGTTGAGGTCGAAGCTGGGGTCTTGGAGGTAGAGGTGGCTGAAGACGCGCGTCGCAGCCGTGGTGAAGAGCGAGTGGCACTCCACCTCCAGGTAGGAGTCCACCGCAGCGGCGGCACCCTTGAGTGCCTCAACAAGATTGGGGAGGAGCCCTGCAAGACCGTCTTCAGGAATCGCTAGTGGCTCTTTGTACCCTCCCCGTGGATGGAGCGCAGCGCCTTGTGGAACCCGAGCTCGAGGGCCAGGAAGGTCTCACAGTCCGTGGCCGCCCTCTGCTCGGCGGCAACGAGGGCCTTCTCCCTGGTCTCCAGCTGGGCTATCGTCTCGGAGACATGCCGGGCATGGGATGCCTGGGCTTCGTCTGCCTCCGCCTTCAGCTTGGCCAGACGGTCGCGCTCCGTCGCCTGGTCGGCGGACACCTGGGCCAGTTGGGCGTCTCGATCGGCGAGCTTCGCCTCACGAGCCTTTAGGCCCTCCTCCTGTTGGCGAAGCCGCGACGTAGCCGCGGCTTGCTCCTCCTGAAGGGCCTTCAAGCTCTCCTCCACCTCCCTGCAGTGCTTCGCGGCCGACACAGCATCAGCCTGCGCCATGTCGCGAGATGCCCTGGCGTCGGCAGCCTCCTTCCTGCTCCCAGCGTTGGCGGCTTCAGCCCGGCTCCAGGCCTTCTCAATGGAGGAGTTGGCCTAGGTCCACCCCGAGAGAAGCCCCAGGCGCTCCCTCACGAAGGACCTGTCGGCATCTTGAAGGTCCGCCCGAAGACGACCAAGCGCAACGTAGGCCTCGTCCAGGGCCCCGGGCCTGACCAAGGGACCGCAGTTCACAAGCGCAAGGGTTGGAGAAGAAGGCGGCACGAGCGCAGTGAGTTGCCCCACAGCTCCAGAGGAGCTGGCGAGGTCAGCTTTGGTGGCCGTGGGATCCCAACCTTGCCCGGGCGCAATGGGCGCGGACAGCTCCACTGCCTGCTGGCCCACGGGGACCGGCTCCTCCAGGGGCAGCACCACCACGTCCTGAGAGGCCCGCTCCGTCGCGAGGGGCCGAGGAACGTCCTCCCCCGCCCACGCCGGAGTCGCTGCGCCTGCGGCAGGAGACGGCGTCTCCGGAGCCCGAGCTTCCTCCTTCCTCTTCTTCACCCCGACGCCCACCCCGGTCATCGGGGCGGGAGCACTATGAGCAAGGTAAGAGTATATGCTGAACAGAAACAAGGTAAGATGCTTACTCGTTGGGATCGATGTACGCCCTCCTCTTCTCCCTCTTAGCCAGGGCGGGGGCACCCTCGCTCTTCCTTGGCGCGGCCTTGGTCGGGCCGGGGGAGTTGGCGAGGCGCTCTTCGGCCGGCCTCGGGGCGGCACTGCCTTTCAAGGCGGAGGAATCGCACTGAGGAGCCGCAGCATGCAGGGCCACATCTGTCCCGCTCTTCTTCGGTGTTGCCTGGTCCGGCCTGCCGAGGGCCCGAGGGGTGGCCCCCGACCTCGTGAGGACCCTAGTGGAGCCCGGGGGCTTCACGGCCGGGGGCTCGCCGGCGTCATCGTCAGAGAAGCCTCGGAGGAGTTCACCTCGTGACGGGGGATAGATCTCCGCTACGTCATCCTCGGTCGCCTCCGAGTCCTCCTTGCCTTCTTCACCGACGCTGTCGCTGGAGGACACCGGCACCGGGGCGTTGGGGAGCTCGGGCGGCATGAGCCCTAGCTCGTTCAAGATAGGCATGGCGGCAACCAGCGCCTCCCTGTCGGCGCAGCGGTATAGCGGGGTGTATGCCTTTGGAAGGTTGCCTGGCTCACCCTCGAGCAGGGTGTTCATGGCCTTGTCCAGCTCCTCGCCCGTCAAGTCCTCCGAGCGCAGCCTGATGTCGTCTGTAGCGCCCTGGTACTCCCACATGCGGCATGTGTGCGACTGGAGCGGGGCCAGGCGCCGCACCAGGAACTCCTTCACGAGCATGCCCCCCGTTAGCGCCCTGGCGTCCAAATCTGCGGTCATCCTCCTCAGGACAGGTGCCGCCCGGGGGTCGGAAAGCTTCTCATGACCCCACCCATCGAGCTTCTCCGGCAGCTGGGTCGGTAGTTCCAGCCGCGCGTTGAGGCCCTTGGTGTCCATGAAGACCCACCGGTGCCGAAAGTTGTCCACCTTCTTTCCGGCCCTCATGAGTAGGTTGTTCTTGTGGAATGCAACGAAGGACACACAGCCAGAGCGGTGGGCCGGATCGTGCAGTCGCAGGTAGAAGAAGTGCCGGAGGAGCGGAACGGAGGGCCTCACGCCCACGAATGCCTCGCAGTAGAAGGCAAAGATGGACAGGAGAAGGATGGAGTTGGGTTGAAGATGCAGGGCCTAAACCTGGTAGTGGTTGAGGACAGCGACGAAGAACTCTGAGAAAGGCGGGACGAGCCCCGCAAAGACGCTGTGGAGGAAGAAGGGGTAGAACGTCTCCGCCAAGGTCCTTTGCTCGGCGGAGCCGGCCATGAGCGTGGTCTCTTTCCACTCGTTGTGATCACTCGCCGTCAATGGGAGCGCAGTGGCGAGGTGCCTCTCCTCGGTGATGGAGGATGTGCTGAGGGTCGGCGCAGGATAGGGGGAAGGGCTTGAAGCCTGAGCGGCCGGCTTCGTCTTCCCGGACACCATTCGTGAGATCTTGAAGGAAGGAGGAGGAGCGCGGCCGGATCTGGAGATGTTCTCGGCTGGGAGAAAGGGGATCTGGAGCAAGGCGAAGGGAGAGCAATGATGGCTCGGTAGCAGGCGCCAGCCTTTTGTCAGCCTGGGCAGTTGCCGAGGCGTCGTGGGAAGCGGAGATGCCCACGTCCCATCAAGCGCCACGCGTCAGCCTGGCCCACAGGTGATTGGGGCCCGCGGCGCTTCGCCCTTGCCCTTTGGCTTCGCCTCAAAGCCAAGTCCGAGCGCGCCTTGGGCCCGGGGGCTACTGTCGGCGTTCTGGGAACCAGGGTACCCAGACTTGCCTGCCTATGGCCCACGGCATGGCACCTTTGACGGCCTGGTACGGCCCATCTACAAAACCACCAAGACAAGACCCTCACGAGGGGCCAAGCCTCGCGAGGGGGATGACACCAAGACCTCCCGAGGTAGCGGCCTTCCCAGGCTGCCTCCTGAGGAGCGGAGATTTCTATGCAGGTACCCAACCTCAGGAGGTTGCGATGACACAAGCCGTGACGACCAAGACCAGGCGGGCGCCAGCGGGCGCAGAGGAGGCAGTTTCCTCTTTTATGCTAAGGAGGCAAGCGCAGGCGTGGGTTCCCAAGGAGCCCGGCAAAGGTTTCTATTCCAGTGATACAAGACCAAGACTGCCAGGACGGTAGGACGGATGTCATCGTCGAGCCCACTGTTGCATCACCACCAGAGGCTTTGCAGGCGAAGACCACCTTTCATCAGGATAAGATGTACTACTTGTCCCCTTTTAAATTGGCCACTGTGGGATCCCTTCCCGCCTACGATTTGGGGGAAGAGGACTGAGGCCACTATAAGTATAGGCTAGCCACCACCGTAGACGGGATCGGATCCATTCCACCCTCCCTCATAGACCTCGCGAGGTTGTTCATCCTTTGTACTAGTTCATCCTCAGCCCCTCGTGAGGCCAATCCACCACAAAGCAGGAGTAGGGTCTTACACCGCAAGGTGGCCCGAACCTGGGTAAACTGCCGTGTTCATCTTCTTCCTTGTTCATGTGCATCGAGCTAGGCCGTAGGGCGACGGGCTGGTTGGTTGGATAGGTTGAGTCCTTCGCACACGCCCCAGAGTTCGAACCTTTCTTGGGTCTGCGGAGCCCTGAATCTGACACCCTTGGTAGTTCATCCTCCTTGTACACACTCATATCCATCCTCCCTCGCGAGGCAATCCACCACAAACAGGAGTAGGGTCTTACACCACAAGGTGGCCCGAACCTGGGTAAATCGCCGTGTTGTGTCTTCCTTTCCTCTCGCTCGAGCACGCCAGAGCATCACTGCGAGGCAATGGGCAGCAGGACGGAGCTTAGCGGAGTTCTTCGCGATCACCCCAGAGTTCGAACCTTTTCTTGGCTCCCCGGAGCCCCGATTCGGACACCCACCTACTTTTTCTCCTCACAATCGGATACTTTGTGATTTGCATTGGATGGCTCCCTCCCGTATCATGTCCACGGACCACGTCCGGACATAAAAACAAACATATATCAGAGAAATTTGCAGATCGGCGTTGGAGATGCCCTAAGCATTCTTCTGAATCACAAAGGGAGTGGCATTTATACCTGTGCCGCCTATGGATGTTTCTAAATGATTCCTTTGCAGCTAACTAGAATCGCTGATTGGTACTCTACATGACCCACTTGATGATCTGATGAAGGGAAAAGGAGTAGTTTCTCTTTAATCCTTGTTTCGAAACCACATAATTATTTAGGTACAACCCCGCTGGCTACTTGGTCTAAGCCTCCACAGGGTTGGGTTAAAGTTGACACTGATGGTTCATTTTCTTCGGATGGACGAGCTGGTGCTCGTATGGTGCTCCGTGATAGTAACGGCGCCATTATTTTTTTCTCATGTCGGGGCGCTTTGGAAGCTGAGTCTTTTTAGAATAAAACTTCATTGATTACTGAACATCACAGCATAGATCATCCCTGATACAATCCGGAACTACACCAAGATAAAAATGATTAACAGAATGCTCACAACTACGAGCTAATTTGTGTGCCACTACATTCATACCACGCCTGACATGTAAGAAAGAACATTGAGTAAACCCAGACGCAAGAGACTTGATGTCCGAGACAACAAAGCCCACTATTGATGGATCTTGAGTCATAGACTTGATTATGTTCACCATGGAGAGGCAGTCAGAAGCCAAAACAATTGACGTACAGCCTTCAGATCAACAAACCTCAAGAGCACGCTGAATTGCGAGCGCCTCAGCCAACTCAGATTCAGAGAAGCCCTGAAGCTGCTCATTGCCAGCAAACATGCACTCCCCTAGATGATTCCTAGCCACAAAGCCCATGCCCATCCACCGGATAGATGGAAACAGCGCCGCATCAACATTCACAGCCACAAAACAGGTGGTGGAGTCCAAATAAAAGTTAAAGAAGAAGATTCACGCCTGGGACCAGGTTCAGGCTTAGAACAATGCTGCACCACCATACGGACATAGGCACGAATTTTTGAAGCAACTCTAGCAGGATGCACATCAGTACCATTATTACGTACCTCATTTCTAGCTTCCCAGATATGCCATAGAGTGATAGCCAAGACAGTAGCTTGGAACTTCAAAGCATGGGCCAGGAAGTCGAACATCCATTGACAACCATTTACCATGTCTTTTCTACACAGCCTGACACTGAACTCCTCTTTAACCCCTTTCCAAACTGAACGGGCGAAGGGACACAGTAGGAAGAGATGCTCCACATGCTCAGTCCGGTTACAGAAGAAACAACCATCATCAGCAGGAATGTGACGCCTCACTAGCTGGAAACCCGTAGGCAAACAATCATGCACAAAACGCCACAAAACAATCTTCATTTTGTTTGGACAATTGAATGACCAAAGGGCCTTCCACTCCTTTTCTTGCCCCTGAAGATTGGAAACCAAACCATTGCCCTTTCCACTTGTAGAGGAGAAGAAGCTCGCACTTCTAGTAAGCCAAACTTGATCGGGTAAATGCCAAGCTTGTCATGAGGCCGCGAAAGGAAGTCATCTCCCCCAAAACGACTTATGGGAACTTGCAAAAAAAAATTCCGCAATAGGATCAACAAAGAAGCTTCGCACGAGGTCTTCATCCCAAGGCACCAATGACTTGGCCAACCAGAACAGAACAGAAGTTGCAGCCGGAATAGGGAGAATCGAGTTAAAAGTTCCAGGAGGGAAACCTAGAATCCAGTTGTCTTCCATAACCTTGATCTGGATGCCATTACCTACACCCCAACGAGCCCCCTTCTGAATCAGTTCATGCCCAAAAAGCAAACTGCGCCACGTGAAGGAAGATGATCTTGGTTTGGTGGTAGTCCAAAAAAAAAACATCAGGGACGTAGTGTCCCTTTAAGACCCTCGAACACAAAGAGTCGGGTTCGGTTAGGAGATGCCAACACTGACGCACTAGCATTGCCTGGTTGAAAAGCACTAAGTCGCGGAAGCCCATTCCGCCAAGGAACTTTGGGGTAAAAAGCCACTCCCAAGAATGCCAATGCATTTTTTGACGGCCGTCTTCGACACCCCACCAGTGGTTAGCGATGTTGGTTTTCATTTTCTCACAAATTGAGACACGCAATTGGAAGCAACTCATCACATAGCTAGGGATGGCCTGTTGAAAGTGTAACTAATCCCCGGGTGGTTTTGGTAATTCATAACAACATATATCTCATTGAACTAATATTCATTCAAGTCAAAGATTTCAGGAAGTTCAATGATTGGCATGGCAAGGACTAGTGATTGTGGACCCCTCAAAATGCTAAGGACATGGATTGGCAAAAGCTCAAGACTCTATATTTTTTGGTTAAGTGATCCAAGATCACATTGAGTCCATAGGAAAGCCAATACTATTAAAAGGGGATGAGGTTTTGATCATGGTCTATTTGCTCAAGTGCTTAGTGATATTGCTCCAAAACTCTCAGCCACTTCCTCTACCCAAATCTGTCCAAAACCCTATATTCCAACTCGGGCCCACCGAATCTTCCCTATCCGGACCCACCGAGTTCATCTGAACACTGCCACAGCCAAACCCTAACAAATCGGATCCACCAATATGGTTCTCGGTCCCACCGGGATGGCTTGCTCAACTCTCTATAACTTGTTGCAATTATTTCGGTCTCACAAAGTTTTGCAATCGGTCCCACCAAGATGGCCTGCCAAACCTTCTATAACCAGTTGCAATTATTTCGGTCTCACCGAGTTTTGCAGTCAGTCACGCCGAGATGGCTTGCCAACCTTTCTGTTGCCTTATTGCTTCACTTCGGTCCTACCGAGTTGATGCAATCGATGCCACCGAAACGAGGCCTGCCTTTGCCATTGCACATTGATCCCTCCGAGATGTTCCCGTCGGTCTCACCGAGATTCCTAAGGTTCATATCTTTTACACAGGTCGGTGCCATCGAGATTTCTGATCGGTGCCACCGACTTGGGTCAAAAGTGTGTAACGGTTGGATTTTGTCTGGAGGCTATATATACCCCTCCACCCCCTCTTACTCAGTAAGAGAGACATCAGAACGTGCCTACACCTCCACTACTCATTTTCTGAGAGAGAATCGCCTACTCATGTGTTGAGATCAAGTGATTCCATTCCTACCATTTGAATCTTGATTTCTAGCCATCCCCAAGTTGCTTTCCACTCAAATCTTCTTCCACCATAGCCAAATCTGTGAGAGAGAGTTGAGTGTTGGGGAGTCTATCATTTGAAGCACAAGAGCAAGGAGTTCATCATCATCACACCGCCTATTACCTTTTGGAGAATGGTGTCTTCTAGATTGGTTAGGTGTCGCTTGGGAGCCTCCGACATGATGTGGAGTTGAACCAAGAAGTTTGAAAGGGCAAGGAGATCGCCTACTTCGTGAAGATCTACCCGAGTGAGGCAAGTCCTTCGTGGGCAATGGCCACGGTGGGATAGAAAAGGTTGCTTCTTCATGGACCCTTCGTGGGTGGAGCCCTCCGTGGACTCGCGCAGCCGTTACCCTTCGTGGGTTGAAGTTTCCATCAACGTGGATGTACGATAGCACCACCTATCAGAACCACGCCAAAAATATTCGTGTCCCCATTGTGTTTGCCTTCTCCAAACCCTTCCTTTAGTAACATGTGCAATATCTTACTTTCAGCTGCTATACTCTTAGAATTGCATTTGTAGGGTGTTGCTTAACTTGTCATAATTGCTAAAATCTGCCTACAACTAAAATTGGGAAAATGTTAGGTTTTATTTGGTCAAGTAGTCTAATCACCCCCCCCCCCCTCTAGACATACTTTCGATCCTACACCTATGCCACAAATTTTAGAAAAATTTCCTTTCAAGCCCGCGACATCGGCCTATCATTGTAGCCATTGATCCTCTTCCAAAACTGGCCCGATAAGAAACTGAAGGAATTGATGGATGCTCGACCAATCTCAGTGGGCATACCGAGATAAGAGTCATGGAGAATTTCATTGTCTACCCCATGGCAGCCCTTTATAGTTCCTTTGACATTGTCAGGGTAGTGCTTCCCAAAGAAAATCGAAGACTTTATCAAGTTGATCCTTTGCCCAGAGGCCTTACAATATTGATGGAGAGTAGAATTCAGAGCCTCCACACTTCTGTTATCACTGTGTGCAAAGAAGATGTTGTCATCTGCAAAAAGCAAGTGAGATATAGGGGGGCTTGCATACCATTTCGAATCCCTTGTAGCTCACCAAGGCTCTCCCTCCTTTGCAGTAATCCAGACAAACCTTCCGTGCACAACAAGAACATGTATTGGCTGATGGGGTCTCCTTGGCGGAGCCCCCTGGATGGCACCACAGCAGAAGTGAGCTCACCATTCACTTTCATCGCATATCTTGCCGAGGTAACGCAGTGCATCATAGTTTGTATCCAAACAGGAGAAAAACCCAACTTCTGAAGACACCCATGGAGGTATGACCACTCGACGCGGTCATACGCCTTCATCATATCCACTTTGAGAGCAAAGAAAGGTCCCTTGGATTGTGGTTTCCAAACAGTATGCAAACATTCATAAGCAACAAGCACACTGTCAGTGATCAAGCGGCCCGACACGAAAGCACTCTGAAACTTAGAGACAATGTCAGTCAGAAAACCTTCAATCTATTAGCGAGAACTTTAGGTGCAAGTTTGTATAAGACATTGCACAAGCTAATAGGGCGGAATTTAGAGAGGTGTTGGGCATTTTGAACCTTTGGGATTAAGACAATGATTGTGTCACAAAGTCCTTCAGGTAAAGCCTCGCCACTCAAGAAAGAGCAAATTGCATTGCAAATATCATGCTGGATCAGATCCCAGTGAATTTGATAGAACATGGCCTGCAACCCATCTGGCCTGGGAGCCTTCGTAGGTCCCATCTGGAAGAGAGCCACCTTGATTTCCTCATTACTATATGGTTTGCACAGCTCAACATTCATGTTGTCATCCACCTTCCTCTGGATAGCATCCAGCACCCTTTCCATAGAGGTGCAGTCCTCAGCAGAGAAGAGATCCTCATAAAAATCATGTACCATCTCTTTCAACCCATCTTGAGAAACACACTTGGAGTCGTCCTCCTGCACAAGAACCTTGATACGGTTGGTGCATCATCGTGCAGAGGCCCGAGCATGGAAGAACTCAGTAATGCGATCTCCTTCACGCAGCCAGTCGATCCGAGCCCGTTGTCGTGCCATGATTTCCTCACGCTCAAATAATTCGCATCGCTGACACTCCAGCTCGCGTTCCTCCTTCAGCCCAGCCGCATTCACAAGTGACATGCGCAGAGACTTGAGTCTCCTTTCGATCCTGTGGATCTGATGTCGGACAGAACCAAAGGCCACCTTGCTCATTCCTTCAGAGCACCTGACACATTGTTCAAATCTGACCATGTATCATGCAGCGAGTGAGCTCCAGTGGCATGGGATCTCCAAGCATTATCCACTACCTCATTGTAGCCCTCACCTCGATGCCACATAGCCTCATAGCAACATTTGTGTTGCACAGGGGGGCAATCACCCATCACTTGTTGGGAGTTGAGGGAAATGGCCACTGCATAATGGTCAGAGGTAGTAGTAATTATGTTTTCCACATGATAGGACTCGAACAAGGCAGTAAAATCACCATTAGCCACATCGCGATTAAGTCTGGCCCGCACATTGAATTTCGCGTCCTGCCGATTGGTCCAGGTGAACTTTGGACCAGAAAAACCAAGGTCCACCAGCCCGCAGTCATCAAGACCATTTCAGAAAAGCTCCATCTGAGCATCAGATCGGTCACAAGCCCAAAAGTGCTCATCATGGTAGAGAGTCTCGTTGAAATCGCCACAGCAAATCCATGGGCCCTTCCACGACCGGGACAGCCTCCGCATCAAGCTCCAAAATTCATGACAGAGCTCACACTTTGGTTCCCCATAAACAAAGGTCACCCGCCAGGGAGTCGGATCATCCGATGAGACCATCAGATCAATGCAGTGCGATTTAAAACCCTTCAGCGAAATTGAACATGGCAAAGACCATGTAACATCCCCAGTATCACGCCACAGAAATCCCTTATAATCAGTGCCAAGTCATCTTGATTTACAAAGCTTAATCATATTGGATTGATATCTCATTTCAAAATCCTTATCTGAATTCAATTCAAATTCAAAGTGAAATTTGAAGTTGCTCAAAACTTGCTAGAAAAATGTTCATCACTTGATAAAAATTCCATAACAATTATTTGTTAAGGAACACAACATCACTCTTGTGCAAAGATGAGCACTAGCAATTATAACAGCACCATTTCAGCATTTTTAAATGCTATCCTATTTATAAAAAATTCAAATGGATTCCAAACTTGCCCAAACTTTTTGTGGCAGTGTTTAAAATCACCAGGGATTTAATGGGACACTTTCCAAGTTTTTCCTGAGTCAATAGACTGCCCATATAATTCTTTTCTTCTCTCTGTTATTAAATAAAAAGAAAAACAGAAAAACAGAAAAACTGTAGAAGAAAAAGAGAAAGGCCACTGTGCACTGGGCCTAATGCACAGTGCCTGAGGCCCAGCCCACCAGGCCTCTTTCTCCCTCCTCCCTCTCTCTCCTTCGCGCTGTCGCCACGCCCATGGCTGCGCGCGCACGCGCCGGCCGAACGGCGACACGACGACGCCCATCGACAGCCAAGGGGATAAGGATCCCCTCGTTCACTCCCCGTGGCTCCTCCTCGCTCACTTTCCCCTCCTCCTTCGTCCTCCCCTTCGATCTGGAGAGAAGCCGAGTGCCACCGCCGCCGCGCTCCGACCAGATCCGCGGCCACCGTCGACCTCTCGCCTCGCCACGATGCCGTAGGCGTTCCTCGTCGACCGCCTCGTCGACTAGTGCCCCAGGCGGAGCTGGGAAGCACCGCTGACGCCGCACGATGTCGCCCCCTTCCGACTCTGCTCCGGCAACCTTCTCCATCTCCGGCGACGTCTGCAGCTACTAAACCGACCACGGGCCTTTCTTGAGCCGCTAGGTGAGCACCGCCGCGGTTCCCCTCTGTTTCCCCCTCGTTTTGCCGCCTCTGGTGCTGTCGCCAGCGATGGCTGAGCCGTGCTCCGCCGCGTAGCTCATCGCCGTCGTTACAGTAGTTGTCAAGCTCGTCTGAGCACGCCAGCATGTTCAGCTCCTCCCCGCGAGCCCAACACGCGCACGCGCGTGCCCCCTCGAGCCCTGTTTCGCCGTAGCCGTAGACCGCCTGAACGCGGGCGCCGCTGACATCGTCGCCGTCACCGTTTCTGATGACCATTTGGTCCGGCGCTGCCACCATCGAACGCGTCATCAAGTGCCTGTTCGAACGCGAGTAGCCGAGCGCAAAATGGCCCTCTGTGGCATTTTTCCGAGCCTCTCCGGCGAGAGGCCGTCGCGGAGAGCTCACCAGCGCAACTCCGGCGCCGGCGCTGACCTGGCAGGCGTGGGGCCCACCCCAGTGAGACTGCCAGTGGGCCCCCAAGCCTCCGTTGACCCCGTTGCCCACGGTCAACGCGGGGTACTGTTCACCCCCTGTCACTGACCAGTGGGCCCCCTACATTTAATTAAGCTAATTAGATTTTAAAACTAATCTGTTAATTAGTTAAACTAATGAGTCACTGACATGTGGGGCCCAACTGCTAATGAACCTCTGTTAAATTTAAATAAACTCTGTTTAGCCACTGTCTATGACAAGTGGGTCCCACTGGTCAGGTTTGACCTGGTCAGCCGCCCTGTTGACTGCTGATGTCACAGTGACGTCAGGCTGACGTAGTATTTTCCTTTTTTGTTATTTTAAATAATTCCAGAATTTCATAAAACTGTTTAAATCTTTAGAAATTCATAGAAAATAAACCGTAGCTCGGATCGAAAAACTTTCTACATGAAAGTTGATCAGAAAGACGAGACAAAGCCGATCGTGCTATTTGTTTCCGTGTCGGGACCCTCTACGAAGGTGAACCCACAACTTTTAGCCTGTTTCCGGTAGATGAATAGTGCATACATACCGGTTAATAAATCCAACTTAAATCCTAAAATAACTAAAATGATTTATACATGTCTTTAGGCAACCCTGCACTGCACGTTAGCATAGCATGCTCTGTGTTGCTTATGTTTGCCGTGTATTTATCTGTTTCTTCCCCCTCTTCTCTCTCGATAGATCCCGGTACCGACGTAGTCCCCGAGACCGACGCAGCTCCGGTGATTGGCTACACTACCGACGACCAGACCTTTGTCGCAGAGCTTCCAGGCAAGCACCCCCCCTTTGAAAATGCCTATATCGCCTATTCTTTCTTCCTCCTGCTTGCATTAGAATTTGCTACTGCTTTGAGTTAATATATTCTGATGCATAGCCTGTTTATTGTAACCTGCTATTGATACCTTACCTGCGTATCCTAAACTGCTTAGTATAGGCTAGATAGAGACTCACCAAAGACCCCACTTTGACCCAGTTGCCCCCGCTGGATTATCAGAAGACTCGATCAACGTGATCGACAACCAGGCCCCGGCACCGCACATCACACCCCTAGTTGTACGACACTGCAGCGTTACTATCGAGTGCCGAGGGTGATACCTCGTCTAGCACTTCTGATGTTAACTCCGTAGAGTAGCTATTCGGTCGTGGTCGTCGAGGGTGATTCCTCCTTGACCACTTCCGATAACGACGCCGTCGTGCAACACCTCAAGTGTGAACCTCGAGGGTGATTCCTCCTAAGTTCACCTTGACGGATACATCGAGTAGGAATCCAACGAGGGTGATACCTCGGATTCCCTAATGTTATGGACACACGGATACTTGGACTTTACAACTGCTACTTGGAAAGGCGGGTCGACCCTGAGGGGTACCCGTGAGTGATGGGAAGTTAGATTGACCTGGAGGGTACCCGAGAGATAAATACGAGGCGTGGCCGGGCATTCTTAGCCCTTGCCGCAAGTCCTCGAGACGGGGCGACGGGGTCACATCGATCGTGAGTCTCTGCTCGTTACCGCACAGCCCCTAATACACTAACGGTTTGGATATTTGATCCGAGTGGGCCTCTGGCCCGATAGCACTAACCATCACGCGGGAATAAATATGGGTACTCTGCGTAGTATGCATCAGCCGAAGCTTTCTAGACGTCAGCGACTGAGCGGCGCGCGCCGAGTTGGACCGCGTGAAGTAACCGCCTTGATAGTGTGGGTTGCTAGGTCTGCTCTCGATGGCCCCGCAACGTGCAGGAGTGCCCAGGGCGAAGGCCCAAGACCCCTGGGTGCATAGGTTAGTCCGGCGTGCTGACCTCTCTGTTAAGCTTAGGTCGGGTTGCGGCGTATCGTTTGGCCGAGGCCGGGCATGACCCAGAAAAGTGTGTCCGGCCGGAGTTAATCGAGCCTGGTGGGTAAGTTGGTGCACCCCTGTAGGGAAGAAAACATCTATGCATAGCCGGATCCTCGGTAACAGACGTTCGGAGTTGTATCCCGATCGATACAACTAGAACTTAATAATGAGATGAGAAATGGATATTAGGGCTCTGGGATTGCTTTCTCGCAGGGAGTCGAGAAAGGATCTCTGGTCGAGGTTGATACTTGGATATTAGGGCTCTGGGATTGCTTTCTCGCAGGGAGTCGAGAAAGGATCTCTGGCCGAGGTTGATACTTAATACTGCTACTACTTTATACTGTACTAATCTACACTCTTCTAATGCTACAAGACCGCTAAAGATGCTAGTCTTCGATAGGACTAGGCCTTCTCTCTATTCTGGCATTTCTGCAGCCCAGTCCACATATACAGCCTTTCTTTGATAATGTTGCATATGTAGTGTAGATCCTTACTTGCTGAGTACTTCGGATGAGTACTCATGGTTGCTTTGCTTCCTCTTTTTCCCATACCCGTTTGATGCAACTAGATGACGGAGCCCCTGAGACAGCTGCCCCCGCCGACGACTAGTACTGCCACCCCGAGGGTGGTTACTACTTCGAGTTGACCGACGACCAGGAGTAGGTTCGGAGGGTCCCAGGCAGGAGGCCTGCGCCTTTTCGATCATAGTGTTTTGTTTTGCTCCGCCTTCTTAAAGGCTTATCTGTTTCTCTTTTATATCTGTACTCAGATATCTAACGCTTTCGCTGATGCTTGTTGACATCAAGCTTATGTATTCGAGCCCTCGAGGCTCCTGGCTTGTAATATAAAGCTTGTATTATTTTAATTTGTGTCTAGAGTTGTGTTGTGATATCTTCAAGTGAGTCCTTAGGCTTGATCGTGTGCATTTGCGTGTATGATTAGTGCACGATTGAGCCGGGGGCGTCACAGACCAGAAAAGGGCCAAGCCTTCACTGAGGCCCTCAGAGCTAACAACAGAGTAGCCCAAAGACCACATAAAGTTCTTTGCTTTACGATCCACCATCTTGGTCTCCGACAAGAAGAGGATCGAGGGTCCATAAGTCTTCACTAACCAGCGAAGCTCACCCACTGTCACGTCCGACCCCAAGCCGCGACAGTTCCAGCATAGGATACTCATTGCATCTGGCGGGGCTGCTCCGCAACCGCCGCCAGATCCGCCAATCGAGAGGGTGTTGTTCTCAGTTTCTTATTGGGGTCATGTCCTTGATTCTCCCCAGTATCAAGAATCCCATCGCTTGCATTGGCCGAGACCACCAGAGCAAGGGCATTCACCGCATTAGGAATTTGCTCATCTACCATAGAAGTAGTAGCCTGGTCCTTTGCCTTTTTTTTCTTTTCTACCCACTCATCCCTTTCTTGGATTTCTGAGCAGGAAACAATTCTTTCCTAGTGCCAGCAGAACGACCCCTTCCATGGCCACGGTTGGAGCGTCCCCTGACCTGGCTGGCCATTCGACCACCTTTGATGGGGAGGAAACCTCCCCATCCTCATCTCCAGCAGCATCCGTGCCAAAGTTCGTCGCCCTACTTCCAGCTGCGGATGATCGGGAGACCCCAGAAGGAACCTTGTGACTAGGGAGTTGGGAATCATAGCCAGCAGACGATGAGGCATTGCCTGACTTTGCACCATTTGACCTTCGTATCTGGTCAACGACAGCACATACTCTCTTCGCCGCATAGGGCAAGTCGCCATTAACATCGCATTCCGCGGGGGCAGGGCACAAGATTGAGTAGTGTCCGACTAGCCCACATGAAAAGCAATAGAGAGGGAGGCGCTCATACATCACGGCATAAGTTTTAGTGGTCTTGAGCTTAGCTGAGGTTACTGTCACATAGGTTCCTACACCACAATTTCAGCTCTGACACGCATAAAGGCTCCCCAGCAGCACCCTCCTGAGTCGGCCTCCACCCGGAGAATTGTTCCGATTGGCTTGGCAAACTCCATGCCCAGCTTCGAGATCATCAATCTTGGTGGGAGTGCCATAATCCTGGCCCATATGGCCAGCCGGTCAAAATTAACCTTCATCTGTTGGATGTCCACATTGTAATTCTTGAGCGGGACGACGTGCTTGCCGACCACCCATGGTGAGTTTTCCATCACATGCACATGGTCCTCTCTCGTACCAAATTCTGCAACGAACAGATTGTCTCCCGCAGGGTGGAATAGCAGCCCTTTCGGATTGCCCCAAGCCGGCCTCATCGCCGACGTGATAGTTTGAATGTGAAGAACACCAGGAAAAAGTACCTTCCCCACCCACGCACAATCGGAGTCAACCAGATCGGCGTTGTCTTCATCGTCTAGCAACACAGGTTGCGCCTCGACTGCTGTCAACCACAAGCGCTCCAACGGGTCTTCTATAGGTGCACCGAAGCCGGAACCACCCGTCTCCCGCACTTGTTTAGAGACCGCCGCCGCCTTCCCCGAGCTGGAAAGCAGCGGCCCTGACGGGACACCGCCGCTGAACTTGGTCAAAAGCGCGGCCGCCTCACCACTCTTCCCCTTCTCCCCCGTAGTCCCCGCCATGAGCACGCCGGCAGATCCCAGTCAACAATGGCCAAGGGTGGGCAGCAATGCTAGGATTGCGCTCTAATCACGCTGAACCATGGCCAGCAAGAATCTGGCGGCCGCAGCGACCAGCGAGAGACAGAACAGGGGGAGGTGGGGGAGCAAAGGGAGAGATTGCAGACCTTGTGCAATCCCAGACGGAGATCACCTCCCAGGGGCCACTAATCGCCAGCGCGCAGCGACCCTAGGAGAGCCATCAGATCCATCCGCCGCCCAAGCATGAACGCCGGCGGGGATCGAACGTTCGCCCCCAAAATCGCCTCATAGTACTGGAAGTTGAGTTATGTGCATGCATGGAAGGACCGTCGCTTACACTTTTTAGGAGTGAATTTCCCGTGCATATTGAAGTGGATTCAAGTGAGGTGGCCAGAATTTTGAATAGCAACGAAATTGATAGATCAATCTACTCCTCTTTGGTTCAAGAGATCAGACATCTTTCATCTCTCCGTCAATCTTGTATTGCCCACATATCTCGCTGTCAGAACGGAGTTCGTAATTACTTGGTGAATTTTGCTAGGCTAGACAGCAGAATTGTGGTTTGGCTGGGCTCTGGTCCCCCACACTTGAGCTTTGTAATGCTGACTATAATGTGCCACATTCGCAAGTACCTGAAACCGCCGCCGGATGTAAATCATCACATCTTAGCACTAGGCATTCAAAGGGGAAGCACCAAAACATCTCCTCCATCTGTTCGCGGACATCACCAAATTATCCGCCAAAACGAGCGACATCCCCCATATGTCCTCCCCATTTTCAAATGGGCCACCAAATTTAAACATACGATCATCACAAAAGCACATAGGACTTACATAGTTCATCACATACACATAGAGAACACATAGTCTTTTTTAGAGAAGAGAACACATAGTTCATCACATAAACATAGGACACACACTGTTCATGACATAATTAAACATAACCAAACTAAGCATGACCTAACGACTACCAATCACCCTCCCGAAGTTGAGGTGCAGCTCAACGAACTTCGGGCCGCGAACGTCGGCGTCGTTTCGGCGACATCGCCAACAGGCTGCGCCTTGTTTCTCACAGAGAAGGGCCTTGGCCTTGCGCACACATCTTCAACTTGTCGACTGGCATATCACTCGGGGAAGATGAAGCCCTTCTCAAGCGCGGCGTCGGGCGTCACTTGCCTACATCGTCTGCGACCGACTGAGCACCCATTGGACTAGGAGCTTCTCGTTCCGGAGGACCTTCGACAATGGCGCCGCCTAGCGTGAGGAGGAGCCCGTCCACTGCGACAAGGATGTCGTCCCGCGCAAGGACAAGCTCCCTTCGCCGAGGATGAGTGCTGACATCATGCAACGGACTAGGGAAGGTAAGAGCGCACATGGGGAGGCGAAGGCGGGGACGACGCGAGAGGAGTTGCGATGGCCCCGGACGTGAGAGGAGTTGCGATGGCCCCGGGTCGTACACTGACCACCACAACACCTTCGGGACCTCTGTCTCGACGTCCTCCCCATTGACATTGTCGTTGGAGCCCTCGCTCTCCCGAGACATCAGCACAACACGGGAGGAGGATGTCCACAAGGAGGACAATGACGGGAGGAGGATGTCCACAAGGAGGACAATGACAAGGTAGGGACGCTCACGGCTGCGTGTGCAGTGATGAGCTATTCTGGTGGCGTCAGGAGTCGGATGCACTACCGGGTGGCGTTGCGCGGACTACCCGTGACCTTGCACACGGCTCAGCCCAAGCATCCTCCTCCTTGGTGCGGCCCATCACCGGCGTTGCGCGGACTGCCGGTGACCTTGCACACGGCTCAGCCCAAGCATCCTCCTCCTTGGTGCGGCCCATCACAAGCGGTGACAGCTGACTATGGTTTTCTGTGGTTACCCGTTGCGAATTGGGCGGCCAGAAGGGGGAGTGGAGTGAGTGTGCAAGGCATATACTTTCTCCGTTCCTAAATATAAGTCTTTTAAGAGATTCCACTATAGACTACATACGAAACAAAATTAGTTAACCTATACTCTAAAAGACGTCAATACACATCTGAATAGTCTCTGTAGTGTAATCTCTAAAAAGACTTATATTTAGGACCGGAGGAAGTATATACAAGGATGGGGCCAGGCTGTTGGGCCCACATAGCGGTCAACCACATTTCATCCCCACATAAAATGAGGTTGTGCGCTATGTGGAGATGAAATGAGGACAACCTCATTTCATCCGCGCATACACTCTAGTCTAGTTTATTTTGACAGGCACCTTTCTACGCACCTTGCACTGTACATGATCTTAACCGTCAGGATAAATAAAACTCAACAAGAAAATAGCAACAGCCTTTGGATGCATAAACATCACAGAGGAAGGAACTGGGAACACATCATGTACAGAAACTCTCGGCAGGACTAAACAGCTCGTGCCCGATTCCATGGGTTTTCCGTTAGTACTACCGCCTAGTAATATTAGGTTAAGAACTGAAGCTCATGTCATGTTACACCATGTCATCCATTTCACCGCTGCCGGTGCCACGCCACACGTTGCTGACCTGGTGCTTGCAGATCGGGCATGTTCCTTGTTGGCGCAACCATGGATCAATGCAGTTCACATGGAACTGCAAAACAAGATGGGGGATCGAGTAAATCTTGCAGGCTCATCTCATGTCATGACACAAGATTAATAGCAGGCTAGCAGCATGTACAACATCAGCAATTCAGAGTAGTGCAGAAATGCATACGGAAGGGAGTGTCCAACCAAGTGAAAGTGGTTCTAAAAAAAAAACAAAAAACAAGTGAAAGTGTGGAACAAATAATGTACTCCCTTCGATCCATAGTACTCCCTCTGTTCACTTTTATAAGGCATTGTAGACACTTCAGACAGCGTGCAAAACAGCTCAATTTCAGTTGTGTGAAACGACTTATAAAAGTGAACGGAGGGAGTACTAAAGTTGTACTAAGTGAGCGACAAGTAATACGGATCAGAGGGAGTACAATATTTGTATATGATATCTCTATAAGCAATGAGGTAAAACTTTCATGTTTGTTGCTTCATTGTAATCATGGATAAACTGCGCAAAATGCACTAGCATGAAACACAGTTTTGGATTTGTAGGATGCTTATAGGAAATTGGTCAACATTATGTCAACTAAGTTGCTCTATCACAGCACTACAGTTATCAGGTATTACACATTATCATATCATGACAATAATTGAAGTCCTCTACTGTCAAAATGAAGAAAACAACTGCAAGATGATCAGTATGATAATTACCTGATGCAAGCATGGCAGGCTTCTCAATAGATCACCCACGACAACTTGCTCTAAGCAAACACTGCACGTCAACTCATCCTCTGTCATTTTGCTTGTTGCATCTGCATCTTGCTTTTTCTGTACAGCAAAAGCAAACATGAAATACTGAAAACAAGGACTGTGTACCATGGTGGCACAGTCCAGACCATGCATGTGCTTGGATACACGCTTAATTGAAACAAAAAGGGCACAGCCATTAGCTGTGTGATTGTTATGGTACTACCACGGCTGACTAATGAAATTCCGAAGAGTGTAACTGTCAAGCTGAGGCTACACTGCTAGTTGTCTTGTCGTACCAAAATGGAAATAGATATATAATGGATTTACACAAGAAATATCAAAGGAACACATTTATTCATTACCTCCTTGCCGGATTCAGGAGAAGAAACCAATGGTTCAGATGGCCCATCACTACTGAATCAAAGAAAAAAAGAGTTAGCTACACGCTGTACAAGCAAGCAATTATGCATTGTTGGTTACATTTTTCCTAGAGGAACTCAGTAGGCAAGCCTCAAACTGCGCTATAATTGGTCGGTTAGATACTGAAGAAAGAAGGCACATAAAATCAGTTTGCTTTGGCCATAATGCACCTTAAAAAGATAATCAATCTTGCCTTTTTCGAGAAGGGGTGCTCCTCTGCTGCGCCTGAAATTTGTATCTGAAAACAGGCAGAGTATTTATTTCTTCTTCAGTCATAGAAGGAGCATGTGGGCTATTGTCAGTATCCAGTGCTCTGAGAGCATCATAATCTGCAAGCAAAATATCCAACAATGGTATTATGTTTGCACGAAACAGTAAAACAGCAAGCAGAGCGAACGAAACTTATCAGTGTACCTAAATCATCAAACTCGCGGTCAAGCAGAGCAAGTTGGAGTCTAAGGCTTTGCAACCGGCCTCTCGAAGCAAGGGCTATGGTTGGCGGGACATGCACCCGCAACTCTGTGCGTCCAAGGAAGCCGTTGCCGTCTGCAGCATGAGCTTGAGACTGCGCTTGGAGCTGCTGGCATGTAGCGTACATCCTAAGGCTGGTGGCCAATAGGAACACACCTAAGACCATCCAAAGCTACAAAAAGAGACAGTTCCAAGCAATCCGACAAAAGTTATGAAATTACTCTATGAAGCTTCATAAGCATAACCACATTGTGCATGAACAACTAACCAAAAAGTTCGGAGACATCTGGTGCGAGCTCAGTACCATGAACAGAACAAGAACTGGCCAAGAAAAAAAAAACACTAATTGTTAACAGCTTGAAGATAACTGGTTGTACACACAACACACCCACATTACCAGTTACAAGAAAAGCTAAGGAATTGCTGTTCACCGGCCGCCCCCCGGCATGAATCCGCTGCACACAAGCACACAAGTAAATGGGGTCAGATATTTAGAACAGCAAATCTGCTCTAGGTTGAAATGCCGAATCATTTCAGCCGAAATGCACAGAACAGAAATTCACCATGGCACGGCGCTCCGTGGCGAACCCTGGGAAGCCACCGGCCTCGATGTCGGCCCTGCTGCCCCGGAACACAAAGCTCATGGTGTCCACCGGCCACCACCACCACTACCACCAGGTGTAAGATGGGTTCCAAAGCAGCGCCTTCCTGCCCCTCGCGGCAACAAAAACTTTGACGAGCCCACGTAGCAGCGCCCACTGAAACCGAAGAGGACGCCGAGAATGTAAATCGAACAAGCGGCGGAAAGCGACGCCTCAACCGAAACTGCAATTTCTGGAATCCCGGCGGTCCCGACGCGGAAAACGCCCGGATAACCCTGAAGCTTCCGGAAGCTTCGTCGCGCAGGTGCGCGAATTCAGGGCCCAATCGGGAGAGGCAGTCACAAATTCGGGGAAAGGAGCGGGATTTCCAGGAGGCACGTACCTGATCGGAGAGGCCTGTTGAGCCGGCGTTTGCTCGCGCGGACGCGGGCAGCGGCTGGGAATGGGGAAAAGGGAGAGAGCAGTATAGAGAAGAGCTCGAGAGCGAGAAAGGCGTTTTTTATTTTGGCGGTTTCAGATCGTGTGCATTGTGTGTGGTGGAAGGTGCGTGGCCTCATCTTAGACCGTCCACATGATGATATATCCGGTTATCATCTTAGGGCAACTCCAACGCGCGCTCGTTTAGGTCGAAATTGACACAAATCGTGGCCCAACGCGCCGATGCAAACGGATGAGTGTCTGCTTTTTGTCTGTCCGTGACCTCCTTTCTGATCCAAAATTGGGTCGGGTTAGCGTCGACACGAACACGCGCAACGCCCACCCTCGTCCTCCCCTGGCCCGCCACACATTGGCACGTCCAGTCCATTTCCCCCAAACCCCTCCCGCCCGCTCGCCATTGCCGACGTGCCAAACCCCGCCGCCCTCGCGGGCCTCGCCTCCACTGTCGACAAGCTCCACACTGTCCGCAAAAAGGCGACCAAGCCCAAGAAGGAGCAGACGTCGGCGGAGCGGAGTGTACAGTCGGCCAAGAGGATTGGGCGGAGTAAAATGCAGGCCGATGGCGGCTTCCCTTGCCACCGCCGCCCAACAGGAGGCCGCCATCGCGGACAGGCCCTCGTCGCCCAGGCCATGAAGCAGGCCCTTTTTACTGCTAGGGTTCAGCAATGGCCATGCCTGATGCCCCACAAGTATAGGGGATCAATCGTAGTCCTTTCTATAAGTAAGAGTGTCAAACCCAACGAGAAGCAGAAGTAAATGACAAGTGGTTTTCAGTAAGGTATTTTCTGTAAGCACTGAAATAGTCGGTAACAAGTAGTTTGATAGTAAGATAATTTGTAACGAGCAAGTAACGATAACGGTAAATAATATGCAGTAAGGTAGCCCAATCCTTTTGTGGCAAAGGACATGCCAAAATGGTCTCTTATAATAAGCAAAGCGTTCTTGAGCGTACACGGAAATTTCATCATGTCACTTTCATCATGTTGGTTTAATTTGTATTCGCTACTTTGATAATTTGATATGTGGGTAGACCGGTGCTTAGATGCTGTTCTTACTTGAACAAACCTTCTACTTATGATTAACCCCCTCGCAAGCATCCGCAACTACGAGAAAAGTATTAAGATAAAATTTAACCATAGCATTAAACTTTTGGATCCAAATCAGTCTCTTATGAAGTAGCGCATAAACTAGGGTTTAAACTTCTGTCACTCTAGCAACCCATCATCTAATAACTACTCCATAATGCATTTCCTTAGGCCCAAATATGGTGAAGTGACATGTAGTCGACGTTCACATGACAACACTAAGGGAATAACAACATACATATCATCAAAATATCGAACACATATCAAATTCACATGATTACTTGCAACATGACTTCTCCCGTGACCTCAAGAACAAAAGTAACTACTCACAAATAATAATCATGCTCAAGATCAGAGGGGTATTAAATAGCATAATGGATCTGAACATATAATCTTCCACCAAATAAACCATATAGTAATCAACTACAAGATGTAATCAACACTACTAGTCACCCACAAGTACCAATCTAAGGTTCCGGTACAAAGATTGAACACAAGAGATGAACTAAGGTTTGAGAGGAGATGGTGCTGTTGAAGATGTTGATGGAGTTGGCCCTCCCAAAGATGGGATAGTTGTTGGTGATGACGATGGCGATGATTTTCCCCTCCGGGAGGGAAGTTCCCCTGGCGAAATCGCTCCGCCGGAGGGCAAAAGTGCTCCTGCCCAGGTTCCGCCTCGAGACGGCGGCGCTTCGTCCCGAAAATCCCCTCCTGATTTTTTTCTAGGTCAAAATGACCTATATACCAGAAGATGGGCACCGGAGGTGGGCCGAGAAGGGCGCAACCCACCAGTGCGCGCCTGGGGGGTCTGGCGTGCCCAGGTGGGTTGTTCCCACCTGGTGGGCCTCCTCTGGTAGTTATTTGCTCCAGTATTTTTCATATATTGCAAAATAATTCTCCGTAAATTTTCAGCTCATTTGGAGATGTGTAGAATAGGTAACTCTGACGTAGCTTTTTTAGGTCCAGAATTCCAGCTGCCGATATTCTCTCTCTTTGTGTAAACCTTGCATATTATGAGAGAAAAGGCATTAGAATTACTCCTAAAAGCATTATTATGCATAAAAACATTATAAATAACAGTAGGAAAACATGATGCAAAATGGACGTATCAATGCCCAGCCGGTGTAACGCCTGGATAATTAAGCTACAGTAACCCTCTACTAATGATGCCACGTCACCACGATTACTGTTGTTAAACTCGCGTTGATTCGAAACCGATTCAAATTCGAATCAAGTTAAACAATAAAAGTTTTCAAATATTAAAACTAAAATGTTCTGGATGTGACAAATAATTCATAAGTAATAATGGTGGAGAAACTACATTTTTATAAAAGGTTTAAATGCCCCAAAGTAAATACAACAGCAGCAAAAGCAATTAATTAAATGCTTTTTATAATTTATGAAATGTTAAACTATTTTATTTAGGGATTAAACTTTTTGTGGCAGTGGTGTATTTAGTAAAACTAATTTAGGTACTAATAATATATTTTACAAAACTAAAATGAATTGAAGAATAAAAGAAAAAAGAAAAAGAAAATGTACAAAAAATAAAAGAGACAAAGCCCCCCCCCCCCGGTGAAGGAAATATGCCCTAGAGGCAATAATAAAGTTGTTATTTTATATTTCCTTATTCATGATAAAGGTTTATTATTCATGCTAGAATTGTATTGATCGGAAACTTAAATACATGTGTGAATACATAAACAAACACCGTGTCCCTAGTGAGCCTCTACTTGACTAGCTCGTTGATCCAAGATGGTTAAGGTTTCCTAACCATGGACATGAGTTGTCATTTGATAATGGGATCACATCATTAGTATAATGATGTGATGGACAAGACCCATCCGTTAGCTTAGCATAATGATCGTTCAGTTTTATTGCTATTGCTTTCTTCATGTCAAATACATATTCCTTCGACTATGAGATTATGCAACTCCCGGATACCGGAGGAATGCCTTGTGTGCTATCAAACGTCACAACATAATTGGGTGATTATAAAGATGCTCTAAAGGTATCTTCGAAGGTGTTTGCTGAGTTGTCATAGATCGAGATTAGGATTTGTCACTCCGAGTATCGGAGAGGTATCTCTGGGCCCTCTCGGTAATACACATCATAACCTTGCAAGCAAACAACTAAGGAGTTAGTCACGAGGTGATGTATTATGGAACGAGTAAAGAGACTTGCCGGTAATGAGATTGAACTAGGTATGAAGATACCGACGATCGAATCTCGGGCAAGTAACATACCGATGGACAAAGAGAATTACGTATGTTGTCATAACGGTTTGACCGATAAAGATATTCGTAGAATATGTAGGAGCCAATATGGGCATCCAGGTTCCGCTGTTGGTTATTGACCGGAGAGGTGTCTCGGTCATGTCTACATAGTTCTCGAACCCGTAGGGTCCGCACGCTTAACGTTCGATGACGATATAGTATTATATGAGTTATGTGATTTGGTGACCGAATGTTTTTCGGAGTCCCGGATGAGATCACAGACATGATGAGGAGTCTCGAAATGGTCGAGAGGTAAAGATTGATATATAGGACGATGGTATTCGGACACCGGAAGTGTTTCGGGGGTACCGGGTACTTATCGGGTCACCAGAAGGGGTTCCGGGCACCCCCGGCGAAAGATATGGGCCTTATGGGCCAAGAGGGGAAACGCACCAGCCACAAGGGGCTGGTGCGCCCCCCATATGGGCCGGCCTAAGGAGGAGAAGGAAAGGGGAGAAGGGAAAGGTAAGTGTGGATTAGGATTCCCACTTCCTTCCCTCTCCCCCCCCTCTTTCCTTTCCCCTCCGACAAACATGGCAGGGGGGCGCCACCAAGGGCAGGAGCCCAAGTAGGATTCAGTCCTACTTGGGGCGCCCCTTGGCCTCTCCCCTCCCCCTCCCACCTATATATATGTGGAGGGGGCGCCTAGCACATACCAGACAATTGTTAGCCGTGTGCGGCGCCCCCCTCCACCGTTTACACCCCCGATCATATTTTCGTAGTGCTTAGGCGAAGCCCTGCGGAGATCACTTCACCATCACCGTCACCACGCCGTCGTGCTGACGGAACTCATCTACTACTTCGACGTCTTGCTGGATCAAGAAGGCGAGGGACGTCACCGAGCTGAACATGTGCAGAACGCGGAGGTGCCGTGCGTTCGGTACTTGATCGGTTGAAGCGCGAAGAAGTTCGACTACATCAACCGCGTTGTGAAACGCTTCCGCTTATGGTCTACGAGGGTACGTAGACACACTCTCCCCCTCATTGTTATGCATCTCCATGGATAGATCATTGCGTGTGCGTAGAAATTTTTTGTTTTCCATGCAACGATTCCCAACAGTGGCATCATGAGCCAGGTCTATGCGTAGATGATATACACGAGTAGAACACAAAGAGTTGTGGGTGGTGATAGTCATACTGCTTACCACCAACGTCTTATTTGATTCGGCGGTATTGTGGGATGAAGCGGCCCGGACCAACCTTACATGTCCACGCACATGAGACCGGTTCCACCGATAGACATGCAACTAGTTTTGCATGAAGGTGGCTGGCGGGTGTTTGTTTCTCCTACTTTAGTTGAATCGAATTTGACTACGGCCGGTCCTTGAAGAAGGTTAAACAGCAAATTTGATGAAACACCGTTGTGGTTTTTTTTTGCGTAGGTAAGAATGGTTCTTGCTAGAAGCCCGTAGCAGCCACGTAAAACTTGCAACAACAAAGTAGAGGATGTCTAACTTGTTTTTGCAGGGCATGTTGTGATGTGATATGGTCAAGACATGATGTGATAAATGTTATTGTATGAGATGATCATGTTTTGTAAGTTATCGGCAACCGGTAGGAGCCTTATGGTTGTCTCTTTATTGTATGAAATGCAAACGCCATGTAATTTCTTTACTTTATCACTATGTGTTAGCGATAGTTGTAGAAGCAATAGTTGGCGAGATGACCACGACGCAACGATGGAGATCAAGGTGTCGAGCCGGTGACGATGGAGATCATGACGATGCTTTGGAGATGGAGATCAAAAGCACGAGATGATGATGGCCATATTATGTCACATATTTTGATTGCATGTGATGTTTAGCTATTATGCATATTATTTTGCTTAGTACGGCGGTAGCATTATAAGATGATCCCTTCACTAATTTTCAAGGTAAAAGTGTTCTCCCTGAGTATGCACCGTTGCTACAGTTCGTCGTGTTGAGACACCACGTGATGATCGGGTGTGATAGACTCTACGTTCACATACAACGGGTGCAAGACAGTTTTGCACATGCGGAATACTTGGGTTAAACTTGACGAGCCTAGCATGTACAGACATGGCCTCGGAACTTAGTCCTGATAGTATTTGCATATCTATGTTGTAGATCAATAGCTCGCGATATAGCTCCCCTATATTTTTGATATGTTCCTAGAGAAAACTAAGTTGAAAGATGATAGTAGCAATGATGCGGACTGGGTCCGTGATCTGAGGATTATCCTCATTGCTGCACAGAAGAATTATGTCCTTGATGCAGCGCTAGGTGACAGACCTGTTGCAGGAGCAGATGCAGACGTTATGAACGTTTGGCAAGCTCGATATGATGACTACTTGATAGTTTAGTGCGCCATGATTTACAGCTTAGAACCGGGACTTCAAAAACGTTTTGAACGCCACAGAGCATATGATATGTTCCAAGAGCTGAAATTGGTATTTCAGACTTATGCCCGTGTTAAGAGGTATGAGACCTCTGATAAGTACTTTGCCTACAAGATGGAGGAGAATAGCTCAGCCAGTGAGCATGTACTCAGAATGTCTGGGTACTACAATCACTTGAATCAAGTGGGAGTTAATCTTCCAGATAAGATAGTGATTGACAGAGTTCTCTAGTCACTATCACCAAGCTACTAGAACTTCGTGATGAACTATAATATGCAAGGGATGACGAAAACAATTCCCGAGCTCTTCGCGATGCTGAAATCGGCGAAGGTAGAAATCAAGAAAGAGCATGAAATGTTGATGGTTAACAAAACCACTAGTTTCAAGAAAAAGGGCAAGGGATAGAAAGGGAACTTCAAGAAGAACCGCAAACAAGTTGCCGCTCCCATGTAGAAGCCCAAAGCTAGGCCCAAACCTGAAACTGAGTGCTTCTACTGCAAAGGAAATGGTCATTGGAAGTGGAACTGCCCCAAAACTTGGCGGATAAGAAGGATGGCAAAGTGAACAAAGGTATATTTGATATACATGTTATTGATGTGTACTTTACTAGTGTTCATAGTAGCCCCTGGGTATTTGATACCGGTTCAGCTACTAAGATTAGTAACTCGAAACAGGAGTTGCAAAATGAATAGAGACTAGTTATGGGCGAGGTGACGATGTGTGTTGGAAGTGATTCCAAGGTTGATAAGATCACCATCGCACACTCCCTTTACCTTCAGGATTAGTGTTGAACCTAAATAAATATTATTTGGTGTTTGCGTTGAGCATGAATATGATTGGATCATGTTTATTGCAATACGGTTATTCATTTAAGTCAAAGAATAATTGTTGTTCTGTTTACATGAATAAAACCTTCTATGGTCATACACTCAATGGTTTATTGAATCTCGATCGTAGTGATACACATATTCATAATATTGATGCCAAAAGATGCAAAGTTGATAATGATAGTGCAACATATTTGTGGCATTGCCGTTTAGGTCATATTGGTGTAAAGCGCATGAAGAAACTCCATATAGATGGACTTTTGGAATCACTTGATTATGAATCATTTGATACTTGCGAACCATGCCTCATGGGTAAGATGACTAAAACTCCATTCTCCGAAACAATGGAGCGAGCTGGTGACTTATTGGATATAATACATATCATTGTATGCGGTCCGATGAGTGTTGAAGCACGCGGCTGTATCATTATTTTCTGACCTTCACAGATGATTTGAGTAGGTATGGGTATATCTACTTGATGAAACACAAGTCTGAAACATTTGAAAAGTTCAAAGAATTTCAGAGTGAAGTGGAGAATCATCGTAACAAGAGAAAAAAGTTTCTACGATCTGATCATGGAGGCGAATATTTGAGTTACGAGTTTGGCCTTCATTTAAAACAATGTGGAACAATTTCACAACTCACGCCACCTGGAACACCACAGTGTAATGGTGTGTCCGAACATCGTAACCGTACTTTATTAGATATGGTGCGATCTATGATGTCTCTTACCACTATCGTTTTAGGGTTATGCAGTAGAGACAGCTGCATTCACGTTAAATAGGGCACCGTCCAAATCCGTTGAGACGACACTGTATGAACTGTGGTTTGGCAAGAAACCTAAGCTGTCGTTTCTTAAAGTTTGGGGATGCGATGCGTATGTCAAAAGGCTTCAGCCAAATAAGTTCGAACCCAAATCGGAGAAGTGCGTCTTCATAGGATACCCTAAAGAAACTATTGGGTACACCTTCTACCACAGATCTGAAGGCAAGGTCTTTGTTGCTAAGTTTGGGTCCTTTCTAGAGAAGGAGTTTCTCTCAAAAGAAGTGAGTGGGAGGAAAGTAGAACTTGATGAGGTAACTGTACCTTCTCTCAAATTGGAGAGTAGCACATCACAGAAAATAGTTCCCGTGATGCCTACACCAATCAGAGAGGAAGCTAATGATGATGATCTTGAAACTTCAGATCAAGTTACTACAGAACTTCATAGGTTGACAAGAGCACGATCCGCACCAGAGTGATACGGTAATCCTGTCCTGGAAGTCATGTTACTAGACCATGGCGAACCTACGAACTATGAAGAAGCTATGATGAGCCCAGATTCCGACAGATGGCTTGAGGCCATGAAATCTGAGATATGATCCATGTATGAGAACAAAGTGTGGAATTTGGTGGACTTGCCCGATGATCGGCAAGCCATAGAGAATAAATGGATCTTCAAGAAGAAGATTGACGCTGATGGTAATATTACTATCTACAAAGCTCGACTTGTCGCAAATGGTTTTTTACAAGTTCAAGGGGTTGGCTACGATGAGACTTTCTCACCCGTAGCGATGCTTAAGTCTGTCCGAATCATGTTAGCAATTGCCGCATTTTATGAAATCTGGCAAATGGACGTCAAAAGTGCATTCCTTAATGGATTTCTTAAAGAAGAGTTGTATATGATGCAACCAAAAGGTTTTGTCGATCCTAAAGGTTCTAACAAAGTGTGCAAGCTCCATCGATCCATCTATGGACTGGTGCAAGCATCTCGGAGTTGGAATATATGCTTTGATAAGGTGATCAAAGCATATGGTTTTATACAGACTTACGCTAAAGCCTGTATTTACAAGAAAGTGAGTGGGAGCTCTGTAGCATTTCTAATATTATATGTGGATGACATATTGTTGATTGGAAATGATATAGAATTTCTGGATAGCATAAAAGGATACTTGAATAAGAATTTTTCAATAAAAGACCTCGGTGAAGCTACTTATATATTAGGCATCCAGATCTATAGGGATAGATCGAGACGCTTAATAGGACTTTCACAAAGCAAATACCTTGACAAGATTTTGAAGAAGTTCAAAATGGATCAGTCAAAGAAAGGGTTCTTGCCTGTGTTACAAGGTGTGAAGTTGAGTAAGACTCAAATCCCGACCACGGCAGAAGATAGAGAAAGAATGAAAGTCATTCCCTATGCCTCAGCCATAGGTTCTATAAAGTATGCCATGCTGTGTACCAGACCTGTTGTGTGCCTTGCCAATAAGTTTGGCAAGAGGGTACAAAAGTGATCCAGGAGTGGACCACTGGACAGCGGTCAAAATTATCCTTAGGTGCCTTAAAGAGGACTAAGGAAATGTTTCTCGGTTGTGGAGGTAATAAAAAGTTCATCGTAAAGGGTTACGTCGATGCAAGCTTTAACGCCGACTCGGATGACTCTGAGTCTCAATCTGAATACATGTTGAAAGTGGGAGCAATTAGCTAGAGTAGCTCCATACAGAGCTTTGTAGACATAGAAATTTGCAAAATACATACGGATCTGAATGTGACAGACCCGTTGACTAAACTTCTCTCACAAGCAAAACATGATCACACCTTAGTACTCTTTGGGTATTAATCACATGGCGATGTGAACTAGATTGTTGACTCTAGTAAACTATTTGGGTGTTAGTCACATGGCGATGTGAACTGTGGGTGTTAATCACATGGTGATGTGAACTAGATTATTGACTCTAGTGCAAGTAGGAGACTGAAGGAAATATGCCCTAGAGGCAATAATAAAGTTGTTATTTTATATTTCCTTATTCGTGATAAAGGTTTATTATTTATGCTAGAATTGTATTGACCGGAAACTTAAATACATGTGTGAATACATAAACAAACACCGTGTCCCTAGTGAGCCTCTACTTGACTAGCTCGTTGATCAAAGATGGTTAAGGTTTCCTAACCATGGACATGAGTTATCATTTGATAATGGGATCACATCATTAGGAGAATGATGTGATGGACAAGACCCATCCATTAGCTTAGCATAATGATCGTTCAGTTTTATTGCTATTGCTTTCTTCATGTCAAATACATATTCCTTCGACTATGAGATTATGCAACTCCCGGATACCGGAGGAATGCCTTGTGTGCTATCAAACATCACAACGTAACTGGTTGATTATAAAGATGCTCTACAGGTATCTTTGAAGGTGTTTGTTGAGTTGGCATAGATCGAGATTAGGATTTGTCACTTCGAGTATCGGAGAGGTATCTCTGGGCCCTCTCGGTAATACACATCATAAGCTTGCAAGCAAACGACTAAGGAGTTAGTCACGAGGTGATGTATTACGAAACGAGTAAAGAGACTTGCCGGTAACGAGATTGAACTAGGTATGAAGATACTGATGATCGAATCTCGGGCAAGTAACATACCGACGGATAAAGGGAATTACGTATGTTGTCATAACGGTCCGACCGATAAAGATCTTCGTAGAATATGTAGGAGCCAATATGGGCATCCAGGTTCCACTATTGGTTATTGACCAGAGAGGTGTCTCGGTCATGTCTACATAGTTCTCGAACCCATAGGGTCCGCACGCTTAACATTCGTTGACGATATAGTGTTAGATGAGTTATATATTTTGGTGACCGAATGTTGTTAGGAGTCCCGGATGAGATCACAGACATGACGAGGAGTCTCGAAATGGTCGAGAGGTAAAGATTGATATATAGGACGATGGTATTCGGACACCGGAAGTGTTTCGAGGGGTACCTGGCACTTATCGGGTCACCGAAAGGGGTTTCGGGCACCCCAGGCAAAAGATATGGGCCTTATGGGCCAAGAGGGGAAACGCACCAGCCACAAGGGGCTAGTACGCCCCCATATGGGCCGGCCTAAGGAGGAGAAGGGAAAGGTAAGTGTGGATTAGGATTCCCACTTCCTTCCCTCTGCCCCCCCTCTTTCCTTTCCCCTCCGACAAACATGGCAGGGGGCGCGGCTAAGGGCAGGAGCCCAAGTAGGATTCGGTCCTACTTGGGGTGCCCCTTGGCCTCTCCCCTCCCCCTCCCACCTATATATATGTGGAGGGGGCGCCTAGCACATACCAGACAACTGTTAGCCGTGTGCGGCGCCCCCCTCCACCGTTTACACCCCGGTCATATTTTCGTAGTGCTTAGGCGAAGCCCTACGGAGATCACTTCACCATCACCGTCACCACGCTGTCGTGCTGACGGAACTCATCTACTACCTCGACGTCTTGCTGGATCAAGAAGGCAAGGGACGTCACCGAGCTGAACGTGTGCAAAACGCGGAGGTGTCGTGCGTTCGGTACTTGATCGGTTGAAGCACGAAGAAGTTTGACTACATCAACCGCGTGGTGAAACGCTTCCGCTTACGGTCTACGAGGGTACGTAGACACACTCTCCCCCTCGTTGCTATGCATTTCCATGGATAGATCATTGCGTGTGCGTAGAATTTTTTTTGTTTTCCATGCAACGATTCCCAACACCCCGGGGCCGTTCGGCCCACCAGGCCAACACCCGGCCGGCCCACCCGCCCCCCTTATCCCCCCGCACTGACAGAACCCTAGCGTCCCCTCCCCACTTCCCCCATGATCCCCTCTCCTCCCTCTTCCCCCCAGAACTAGATCGGGGCACTCGCCTCCCCGAACCCGACGACCGCGCCCCGCCTCGACGCCGGGGCCCCACCCCGTCGCCTCGTCGCCCGACACCGTCGCCCCGCCGTCCTCGTCGCCTCGCCGCTGTTTCGCCTCCTCCCCAACGGCTCCATCGAGCCTCGCCGGTGTACACCGACAACGGGGGTGAGAACCCCGTCTCCCCCTTCCCCCTCTGTCCCCGACACAGTCACCGCCCGCCGTTGCTACGGTTTGCTCCGGCCGCGTCCGCTTGTCCTGCTCCGGTGCCGCCCGCGCAGCCCCGCTGCGCCGCTGCTGCCCCTCGCTGCGCTGACCACGCCCGGCCCGCTTTCCCCCGATGCTCACCGCGAGCCCATGCCTCTCCCCTGCATCCCACGCACACTCACGCCCCACCACACTGGCCGTCCTCGCGCGCCGCTCGCGCTGCCCGCTTGCCTGGCTGGTCGCCCGTGCGCGCCTAGAGGCGGTCGCCTCTGCCGCTGGCCTCGCTCCGCCCGCAACCCCCTGCTCGCCCCGCACCCCCCACTCCGGCCACCACCCATGGCCTCCTCCTCGCCGTGCTACCGCCGCTCGCCCCGGCCGCCCCTGGTCACCGCCCGCACCCGTTTGCCTGTGCGCCCGCAAGGCCTCTGTGCCACTGAATGTGGGGCCCAGCCCCAGAAACAAAAACAAAACGACAAACAAAAATTTGAAAAAATAATAATAACAACAATTAATTAGTGAATTAATTAAATTAATTAATTCTGTTTAATTAAACTAATTAGATTTAATTAACCTAATCACTTAGTTTAGTTAATTAATCTGTTAGGTTAGTTAAGAGTCTATGACAGACGGGACCCGCATGTCATTTTGACTGGTCAACGGTTAGTGTTAACCGTTGTCGGCGTTCTGGGATCGGGGGTACCCAGACTCGCCTGCCTCCGGCCCAGCATGCGGGCTCATCGACGGCCCGGTACGGCCCAGCTGCAAGGCCCCCAGGACAAGACCCTCGCGAGGGCCCCGGCCTCGCGAGGCGAGCGACGCCAAGACCTCCCGTGGAGCAGCTCCCCGGGCCTGCCTCCCGAGGAGCGGAGATTTCTATGCAGATACCATGCCTCATGAGGCCGCGATGACGTGAGCCATGATGACCAAGGCCAGGCGGGCACCAGCGGGCGCAAAGGGGACAATTTCCTCTACGGTGCAAAGGGAGCAAGGGCAGGCGCAGGTTCCCGAGGAAGGCCCCAAAGCTTTCCATTCCGGTGCAACGAGACCAAGACCACGAGCTCGGCAGGATGGATGTCATCATCGAGCCCACCGCTGCGTCATGGCCAGAAGCTTTGCAGGCAAAGACCACCTTTCGTCAGGATAAGATGTACTTCCTGTCCCCTTTCAAAATTGGCTGTCGTGGAATCCCTTCCCGCCTAAGCTATGAGGGAAGAGGACCAAGGCCACTATAAATAGAGACTAGCCTCCACTGTAGAGAGGGACCAATCCATCCTCACCACCCGAGCCCTCGCGAGGCTGCTCATCCACTTTACTAGTTCATCCTCAACCTCCTCATGAGGCCAATCCACCAAAAGCAGGAGTAGGGTTTTACACCGCAAGGTGGCCCGAACCTGGGTAAATCTTTGTGTTCATCTCTTCTCTATGATCACGCACACTCGATGAGATCAAGCCTAGGGTGTGGTGAGCAGAGCGTCGTTGTGAAGCGAGATCCTTCGTACACACACCCTGAGTTTGAACCTTGTTTGGGTCCGCGGAGCCTTGATTCTGACATTTGGCACGCCAGGTAGGGGCGTGTCGAAGCTTCGCCTCTTCACCAACCATGCTCCGCCCTTGCTTTGTTGTTCCCATGGCGGACGCCGTCCCACAGGCTTGGCCACCCGAAGCTTATGGGAGCGCCGCGGGCTGCCCGGCCTTCACCGCCGGCCTGCGCCTGGTGCGGTGGCCGGTGAGGTTCAGGCCAGCGCTGCCCCGCGATACGACGGTGCTGTGGACCCCGAGGAGTTCCTCCAGCTGTACGCGCAGGCCATCCAAGCGGCGGGTGGCGACGACAAGGCCATGGTGAACTGGCTCCCCTTGGCCCTCACGGAGGCCCCCCGATCTTGGCTCCGCGGCCTCCCGGACGCCTCGATCTCCTCTTGGGAGGAGCTCCGCGGTCAGTTCGACGCACTCTTCGCGGCACCGGTGCCCCCGCGTGATCGCTTGCATCATCGACGGGTCGCAGGCGCCTGCCTCCTATCGCCATGTCAAGCAGCTTCTTCGCCAGGCAGGCGCCACTCGGCCACAGACCGAGGCCTCGCGGGGCCATGCAAGGCCGGAAGCCGACATCACCTTCGACTCCAGGGATCATCCCAGGACCGCGGCTGCTGCTGGAGCGCTCCCTATGTTGTGCACGCCGACCATCAGCAATGTCGCGGTCACCAAGACCCTCATCGACGACGGCGCCGGCCTCAACGTCCTCTCTGTGGAGGCCTTCGACATTCTCCAGGTGCCTTACGACCAGCTCGCGCCCACCAAGCCCTTCTCGGGGGTGACCGAAGGCTCCACCACCCCCTTGGGGCAGGTGCGCCTTCCCGTCACCTTCGGCAAGCACGACAATTACCGCACCGAGCTGATCGACTTTGACGTGGCCCGCATCGGCCTCCCGTATAATGCCATCTTGGGGTATCCGGCCCTCGCCAAATTCATGGCGGCGACCCATCCGGGCTACAACGTCATCAAGATGCCAGGCAGCAGTGGCGTCATCACGGTGGCCGGAGACACAAAGGACGCAGTCCGGGCCCTCAAGCTCGTCTACAAGGGCGCGGTGGCCTCACGCCTCGACGTCGGGGGCACTCCGGAGGCTCTAGAGGCCGCGCCCGCGAAGAAAAAATGGTTGTTCTCTCAGGACCGGGCCGAGATGAAGCAGGTACCTGTCGATAGCGGGGGCTCGGGCCCCACCTTCACCATCGGCGCCGGCCTTCCCCCGGAGTAGGAGGAGGCGCTGGTTGATTTCCTCTGGGCAAACAAGGACGTGTTTGCATGGGAGGCGTCTGACCTGGTGGATGTCCCGAGGGAGGTGATCGAGCACCACTTGGCGGTATGCCCCAGTGCGCGCCCGGTGAAGCAGAAAGCGCGATGTTAAGCGCAGGAGAAGCAAGCATTCATCGTCCAAGAGGTCTGCAAGTTGTAAGAAGCCGGTGTTATTCAAGACGTACGGCACCCGGATTGGTTGGCCAACCCTGTGGTTGTCCCCAAAAAGAGGGGGGAAGGAGCGCATGTGCGTCGACTTCACGAGCCTCAACAAGGCTTGCCCTTAGGACCCCTTTCCCGCTCCCGCGCATTGACCAGATCGTGGACTCCACCATCGAGTGCGATATGTTGTGCTTTTTGGATGCATTCTTGGGTTATCACTAACTCAAGATGGCGACAGAGGACGTCGAGAAGACGACCTTCATTTCCCCATGCGGCGTGTACTGCTACACCTGCATGCCTTTTGGGCTGCGGAACGCCGGAGCAACCTTCCAACGGTTGATGCGCATCGCGCTGGGACCGCAGCTAGGGAGAAATGCGGAGGCATATGTAGATGACATTGTGGTCAAGTCACGAGTAGCAAGGACCCTAATTGGAGACCTGGAGGAGACGTTCGCTAACCTGCGCCAAGTGAACCTGAGGCTCAACCCAGAAAAGTGCGTGTTCGGGGTCCCGTTCAGCAAGCTGCTCGGCTTCCTTGTGTCACATCGAGGGATCGAGGCTAACCCCAAAAAGATCAAGGCGATTGAAAAGATGCGCCCACCTCAGACCCTCAAAGAGATGCAAAAGCTCGCGGGCTGTGTGACCTCCCTGGGGCGCTTCATCTCCAATCTCAGCGAGCGCGCCCTCCCTTTCTTCAAGATGATGAAGAGGAAGGGCCCTTTCGAGTGGACTCCGGAGGCTGAGGCGGCCTTCGAGGACCTCAAGAGATACCTCACGAGCCCACCTGTTATGGTGGCTCCTCGTCCTCGTGAGCCCCTGGTGCTCTACTTGGCGGCCACCCCCCACTCGGCCAGCGCAGGGCTCGTGACGGTCCGGGAGGAGCGTGCTAGTGCAGGCGCGAGGCCAGGTGACCCGCGAGGGGTCGCACAGCTTTCGCCACCTCAGGACAGCGCCCCTGAGGCCCTCGTCACTTCACCAACCAATGGAGCTCCCGAGCCCCTTGCGCCCCACGCAAAGAAGGGCACCATCAACACCTCGCCCCTCGTTGAGCACCCGGTGTACTTCGTCAGCACCGTGCTGTGGGATGCGCGCGCTACCCTATGCAGCAGAAGCTCCTGCTCGTGCTCCTCGTCGCCTCAAGGAAGCTGCGCCATTATTTCCAGGGCCACCCCATCAAGGTCATCTCTACATACCCCCTGGAGAAGGTGCTGCACAGCCCCAACGCTGCTGGGAGAGTTGCGGAGTGGAATATCGAGCTGCAAGCCTTCCAGCTGGAGTTCAGCACGACCAGGGTCATCAAGGGTGCGGCCCTCGCATATTTCGTGGTGCAGTGGATGGACGCCCCTGACCAGGGGCTGGGCGAGGGCCAGTCCCTCTGCGTGGCGATGAAGCGCTCGATGGCTGGGTCATGCACTTCGACAGTGCCTTTGCGCGGCAGGGCGCGGGGGCTGGAGTCGTACTCATCTAGCCAACTAAGGACAAGCTCTACTACTCCATGTAGCTTCGCATCCAGCACGGCGAGAAGGTCTCCAACAACATCACGGAATATGAGGGCTTGATCGCCGGCCTCAGGGTCGCGGCCGCCGTGGGGGTCAAACGCCTCACTATCAAGGGCGATTCCCAGCTCCTCGTCAACTCCTCCAACAAGGAGTACAAACCGAAGGACGAGCACATGGAGGCATGCCTAGAAGAGGTACGTAAAATTGAAAAGCATTTCTTAGGCTTGGAATTGTAGCACGTTCCGCGTTGCGCGAACAAGGAAGTAGATGACATCGCCAAGAGGGCATCTCGTCGCGAGCCTCAGAAGCTTGGAATCTTCGAGGAGAGGCTCTTCAAGCCATCGGCTGTGCCCCCGGCCACAGGCCCGACGCTGCTCCGGGAAGAGCCGCCACCGGCCCCATCCTCGGGTACCCCAACATGCGGTCCGACCTCGGGAGCCCGCCTACTCCTGGCGTTGGAACCTCAGGCAGGCTGCTGGACCGAGGAGTTCCAGGCATACTTGCTCCGCGGCGCCTTGCCAGAGAAGGAGGAGGACGCAGAACGCGTGGCTCGCCAGGCCACTGCTTATTGCTTGCAGGACGGCGAGCCATACCGCAGACGCCCCAATGAAGTCTCGCTATGGTGCATATCAGAGGAGCAGGAGCGCGAGCTGTTGGCCGACATCCACGGTGGAGATTGCGGGCACCACTCCTCGTCACGCACCCTCGTGGGAAAGGTGTTCTGTAGCGAATTCTATTGGCCTACGGTGCTCCACGACGCCACCGAGCTGGTCCAATCCTGCGAGGCCGGCCAGTTCCATGCCAAGCAGATTCATCAGCCTGTGCAAGGTCTCCAGACCATCCCGCTCTCATGGCCCTTTGCAGTCTGGGGGCTAGATATCCTGGGCCCGTTCCCTCGAGCGGCCGGCGGTTACCGCTACCTCTACATCACCATCGACAAGTTCACCAAGTGGGCGGAGGTGGAGCCCGTGCGCACCATCCTCGCCGGCTCAGCCGTCAAGTTCATCAAGGGCCTCGTGAGCCGGTTCGGTGTCCCTAACCATATCATTAGCGACAATGGCTCCCAATTCACAAGCAACCTCTTCAGGACATATTGTGCTAACCTTGGAACACAGATATGCTACGCTTCGGTGGTGCACCCACGAAGCAACGACCAGGCTGAGCGTGCCAACGCGAAGGTCCTGAGGGGCCTCAAGACAAGGAGCTTCAAGAAGAAGCTTGAGGCCTGCGGCAGGTGTCGGCGTTCTGGGATCGGGGATACCCAGACCTGCCTGCCTGCGGCCCATAGCATGGCTCCATCGACGGCCCGGTACGGCCCAACGGCAAGGCCTCCAAGACAAGACCCTCATGAGGGCCCCCTGGCCTCGTGAGGCGGACGACGCCAAGACCTCCAAAGGGAGCAGCCTCCCCAGGTTGCCTCCCGAGGAGTGGAGATTTCTATGTAGGTACCTAGCCTCAAGAGGCTATGGTGACATGAGCCATGACGACCAAGGCCAGGCGGGCGCCAGTGGGCGCAGAGGAGGCAGTTTCCCTTTCGGTGCTAAGGGAGCAAGGACAGGCGTGGGTTCCCGAGGAGTCCTCCAAAGGTTTCCATTCCGGTGCAACAAGACCAAGACCACGGGTTCAGTAGGACGGATGTCCTCGCTGAGCCCACAGCTGCGTCACGACCAGAAGCTTTGCAGGCGAAGACCACCTTTCATCAGGATAAGATGTACTACTTGTCCCCTTTCGAATTGGCCACTGTGGGATCCCTTCCCGCCTAAGTTTTGGGAGAAGAGGACCAAGGCCACTATAAATATAGGTTAGCCACCACCATAGGAGGGATCGATTCCACCCTCACCACTCGACCCCTCGCGAGGTTGCTCAAACCACTGTACTAGTTCATCCTCAACCTCCTCGTGAGGCCAATCCACTACAAAGCAGGAGTAGGGTTTTACACCGCAAGGTGGCCCGAACCTGGGTAAACTGCCATGTTCATCTTCTTCCCCGCTCACACGAATCCGATGAGGCTAGGCCGTAGGGTGGTGAGCCAGAGACCGGAGAGGTTGAGATCTTCGCACACGCCCCAAAGTTCGAACCTTCTTGGGTCTGCGGAGCCTTGATTCCGACATTTGGCACGCCAAGTAGGGGCGTGTCGAAGCTCCGCCTCTTCACCAACCGCATTCCGCCCTCACCTCGTGGTTCCCATGGCGGGCGCTATCCCACCGACCTGGCCGCTGGGCACCTACGGGGGCGTCGCGGAACATCCGTCCTTCACTCCCAGCCTGCGATGGGTGCAGTGGCCTGAGAGGTTCAGGCCGGCACTGCCCCCTCGATATGATGGCGTGGCGGACCCCGAGGGGTTCCTCCGGCTGTACGCGCAGGCCATCCAGGTGTCGGGTGGCGACGACAAGACCATGGCAAATTGGCTCCCTATGGCCCTCACGGAGATACCGCGCTCCTGGCTGCGCGGACTCCCTGAGGCCTCGGCGTCGTCCTGGGAGGAGCTTCACGGCCGATTCATCATGCGCTTTCCGGCACCGGCGCCTCACGCAGCCGCGTCCATCGTCGGCGGGTCGCAGGCGCCCGCCTCAGGCCGCCACGTCAAGCAGCTCTTTCGTCAGGTGAGAGCTGCTCGGTCATGGTGCGAGGCCTCTCGAGGCCGCGAGGCACCTGAGACCGACATCACCTTTGACTCCAGGGATCACCCCGAAACCATGGTCGGCACCGGTGCGCTCCCCATGCTGTGCACGCCCACTATCAGCAATGTCGTGGTCACCAAGACCCTCATCAACGGCGGCGCCGGCCTCAACGTCCTCTCCGTGGAGGCTTTCGACCTGCTTCAGGTGCCTTACGACCAGCTCACGCCCACCAAGCCCTTCTCGGGGGTGGTCAAGGGCTCTACCACCCCCTGGGGCAGATACGCCTCCCCGTTACCTTCGGCACGTGCGACAACTACCGCACCGAGCTCATCGACTTCGACGTGGCCCGCATCAGCCTTCCATACAATGCCATCCTGGGGTACCCGGCCCTCGCCAAGTTCATGGCAGCGACCCATCCGGATTACAGCATCATCAAGATGCCGGGCAGCAGCGGCGTCATCGCGGTGGTCGGGGATGCAAAGGACGTGGTCCGGACCCTCAGGCTCGCCTACAAATCTGCGGTGTCCTCGGCCCCGGCGCCAAGGACGCCTCGGAGGCCCTAGAGTCCATGCCTGCGAAGAAAAAGCAGCTATTCTCTCAGGACTGGGCCAAGACGAAGCAGGTGCCTGTCGATAGCGGGGGTGCCGGCCCCACCTTCACCATAGGTGTCGGCCTACCCCTGGACCAAGAAGTGGCGTTGGTTGACTTCCTGAGGGCCAACAAAGATGTATTTGCATGGGAGGCATCCGACCTGGTTGGTGTCCCGAGGGAGGTGATTGAGCACCACTTGATGGTGTGCCCCGGTGCGCGCCCGGTGAAGCAAAAGGCGCGGCGTCAAGCACAAGAGAAGCAAGCATTCATCGTCCAAGAGGTTCACAAGTTGCAAGAGACCGGCGTCATTCGGGAGGTGCGCCACCCAAATTGGTTAGCGAACCCCGTGATCGTCCCCAAGAAAGGGGGAAGGAGCGCATGTGCGTCGACTTCACGAGCCTCAACAAGGCCTGCCCTCAGGACCCCTTCCCGCTCCCGCGCATCGACCAGATCATGGACTCCACCGCCGAGTGCGATCTTCTATGCTTTTTGGATGCCTTCTCAGGGTATCACCAAATCAAGATGGCAGTGGAGGATGTCGAGAAAACAACCTTCATCTCCCCGTGCGGTGTGTATTCCTGCACCTGCATGCCCTTCAGGCTGCGGAACGCTGGGGCGACCTTCCAGCGGTTGATGCACATAGCGCTCGGGTCATAGTTGGGGAGAAATGCGGAGGCATATGTTGACGACATCATGGTCAAATCGCGGGAGGCAAGGACCCTAATCGAAGACCTGGAAGAGACTTTCGCCAACTTGCGCAAGGTAAACCCGAGGCTCAACCCGGAGAAGTGTGTGTTTGGGGTCCCGTCTGGCAAGCTGTTGGGCTTCCTAGTATTGCACAGAGGGATCGAGGTTAACCCTGAGAAGGTTAAAGCCATAGAGAGGATGAGTCCGCCTCAGACCCTCAAGGAGATGCAAAAGCTCGCGGGGTGCGTCACCTCGCTGGGGCGCTTCATCTCCAAGCTCGGCGAGCGCGCCCTCCCTTTCTTCAAGCTGATGAAGAATAAGTGCCCCTTCGAGTGGACTCCGGAGGCTGATGTGGCTTTTGAAGACCTCAAGAGGTACCTCACGAGCCCACCCGTAATGGCGGTGCCTCATCCTCTTGAGCCTCTGTGCTCTACTTGGCCGCCACACCCCACCCGGCCAGCGCAGCGCTCGTGGCGGTCAGGGAGGAGCACGCTGGTGCAGGTGCGTGGCGTGGCATCCCGCGTAAAAGTGCGCCGTCACTACCTCAGGATGGCGCTCCTGAGGCTTCCGCTACGCCACCAGACAGCGAGGCTCCAGAGGCCCCCTCGGCTCAAGGAGAGCAGGGCGTCATTGACGCTTCGCCCCTCGTCGAGCACCCGGTGTACTTTGTCAACACGGTACTGCGTGACATGCGCGCTACCCCATGCCGTAGAAGCTCCTGCTCGCACTCCTCGTCACCTCCAGGAAGCTGCGTCATTATTTCCAAGGCCACCCCATCAAGGTCATCTCCGCATACCCCCTGGAGAGGGTGCTTCGCAGCCCCAATGCTGTAGAGAGGGTTGCTGATATGTCTCCAATGTATCTATAATTTTTGATTGTTCCATGTTGTTATATTATCATTCTTGGATGTTTTACAATCATTTTATAGCAACTTTATATCATTTTTTGGGACTAACCTATTGACATAGCGCCCAGTGCTAGTTGTTGTTTTCTGCTTGTTTTTTACTTCGCAGGAAATCAATACCAAACGGAGTCCAAACGCAGCGAAACTTTTTGGGGATTTTTTTTGGACCAGAAGACATCCAGTGGGCCAAAGAAGTACCGAAGAGGGAGCCCGAGGTGAGCACAAGACACCAGGGCGTGCCTGGAGGCCCAGGCGCGCCCTGATGGGTTGTGCCCACCTCGGTGGCCTCCCGCACCGCCTCTTTGCTCTATAAATACCCCAATATTCCAGAAACCCTAGGGGAGTCGACGAAAATCAATCCAGCCACCGCAAGTTCCAGAAACCATAGATCCAATCTAGACACCATCACAAAGGGGTTCATCATCCTCATTGGTGCCCCTCCGATGATGCGTGAGTAGTCCATTGTAGACCTACGGGTCCGTATTTAGTAGCTAGATGGCTTTCTCTCTCTCTCTCTCTTTTGATTCTCAATACAACGGTCTCTTGGGGATCCATTTGATGTAACTCTTTTTGCGGTGTGTTTGTTGGGATCCGATGAACTTTGAGTTTATGATCAGATCTATGTTTTTATCCATGAAAGTTATTTGAGTCTTTTGATCTCTTATATGCATGATTACTTATAGCCTCGTATTTCTTCTTTGAATCTTTGGTTTAGTTAGGCCAACTAGATCGATTTTTCTTGCCATGGGAAGAGGTGCTTTATGATGGGTTCGATCTTACGGTGCTTGATCCCAGTGACAGAAGGGGAACCGACACGTATGTATCGTTGCCATTAAGGATAACAAGATGGGGTCTATTTCTACATAAATAGATCTTGTCTACATCATGTCATCGTTCTTATTGCATTACTCCGTTTCTCCATGAACTTAATACACTAGATGCATGCTGGATAGCGGTCGATGTGTGGAGTAATAGTAGTAGATGCAGGCAGGAGTCGGTCTACTAATCTTGGACGTGATGCCTATATAATGATCATTGCCTGGATATCGTCATGATTATTTGAAGTTCTATCAATTGCCCAACAGTAATTTGTTTACCCACCGTATGCTATTTTTCTCGAGAGAAGCCACTAGTGAAACCTACGGCCCCCGGGTCTATTTTCTCATCATATACTTTCAGATCTATTTTGCTATTTGCCTTTTTATTTATTTTCAACTTTTATTTTCAGATCTATTAATCCAAAAACACAAAAATACCTTGCTGCAATTTTTATTTATTTATTTTATCTCGTGTTCCCGCGAGATCTATTTATCCAATCTACTACAATTTTACCTATCCTTTTACCCGTGAGGGATTGACAACCTCTCTCTTACATCGGGTTGCAAGTATTTGTTCTTTGTGTGCAGGAGCTGTTTATGTGGTGTTGCGTGGTTCTCCTACTGGTTCGATAACCTTGGTCTCATCACTAAGGGAAATACCTACCGTTGCTGTGCTGCATCATCCCTTCCTCTTTGGGGAAATACCGACATAGTTCAAGCAAACATCAAAAGGAATTTCTGGCGCCGTTGCCGGGGAGACATCACCAACATCTACCACGTTCCTAATCACAAATCTCATCTCCTTGCAATTTACATTATTTGCCATTTGCCTCTCATTTTCCTCTCCCCCACTTCACAAAAAATTGCCGTTTTATTCGCCCTCTTTTTCGTTCGTCGTTTTCACGTTAGATCTGTTTTTGAGTGCAATCTTGTTGCGTAGTCACAATGACTCAAGAGAACACCAAGTTGTGTGATTTCTCCAATACCAACAACAATGATTTTATTAGCACTCCGATTGCTCCTCCCGCCACTAGTGCGGAGTCTTGTGATATTAATGTCGCTTTGCTGAATCTTGTTATGAAAGATCAATTTTCCGGCACTCCTAATGAGGATGCCGCGTCCCATCTTAACACATTCGTGGAATTATGCGATATGCAAAAGAAAAAAGATGTGGACAATGATATTGTCAAGTTGAAATTATTCCCGTTTTCTTTGCGAGATCATGCAAAAATTTGGATTTCTTCTTTGCCTCGCAATAGTATCGATTCTTGGGATAAGTGCAAGGATGCTTTTATTACTAAATATTTTCCGCCCGTGAAAATTATTTCCCTTAGGACGCAAATCATGATTTTTAAGCAACTTGAGTATGAACATGTTGTGCAATCTTGGGAAAGAATGAAATTGATGCTAAGAAATTGCCCAACTCATGGGTTAAATCTTTGGATGATCATACAAAATTTTTATGCGGGATTGAATTTTGTTTCTAGAAATCTTTTAGATTCCGCTGCTGGGGGTACTTTTATGGAAATTACTTTTGGTGAAGCTACTAAATTGCTTGATAATATTATGGCAAATTATTCACAATGGCATACCGGAAGAGCTCCTACTAGTAAAAAGGTTAATTCGGTTGAAGACATTTCTTCTTTGAGTGAAAAAATTGATGCTCTTATGAAATTGGTTGCTAATAAAAATGCTCCTATTGATTTTAATGATGTGCCTTTGTCTACTTTGATTGAGCAAAATAGTGATGCCATAGATGTGAATTTTATCTCGCGAAATAATTTCAATAACAATGCTTATAGTGGTAATTTTAATCCTAGGCCTTTTCCCAGTAATTCCTCTAATAATTATGGTAATTCCTATGGTAATCCTTCTTATAATAATAATAGGAACACCTCTGATCTTGAGAATAATATTAAAGAATTTATCAATACTCAAAAAGTTTTCAATGCTAGAATAGAAGAAAAGCTGAATAGGATTGATGATATGTCTAGAAGTATTGATAGAATTTCTCATGGTATAGAAAATCTCAAGATGAAAATTTTTGTGCCTAAGGTTGAAGAGTCAATTAAGGCTCTTTATGTTTCTATGGATGAAAGTAAGAAAAGAACCGCTATGCTTAGAGCTAGAAGAGAATTTTTAGAAAAAGTGTTTTCTAGTGATTGCTTTCATAAAAGTGATGAAGATCTTAAAATGATTGGTATTTCTTCTATTGATTCTTTGTTTAGTAAAATTAAGATTGATGAAAAAGGGACTGAAGAAGAGTCAACTTTAGCTAGAAGGCGTCCCGATAATTCGAAGGGTGAAAATCTTGTTGAGAAAATTGATAAAAGTGGGTTTGAAGAAGTCAAAACTTTAACTAGTGATGTGCCCACTCTTTTGGATTACAAAGACTTTAATTATGATAGTTGCTCTTTGATTGATTGTATTTCTTTGTTGCAATCCATGATAAATTCACCCCATGCTTATGAACAAAATAAAGCTTTTACTAAACGTATTGTTGATGCTATGATGAAAGCTTTGGAAGAAAAGTTGGAATTAGAGATTTCAATTCCTAGAAAATTACATGATGAATGGGAACCTACTATCAAATTCAAGATTAAAAATTATGAGTGTTTTGCTTTATGTGACTTGGGTGCTAGTGTTTCTACAATTCCGAAATCTTTATGTGATGTGCTTGGTCTTACCGATATTGAAGAGTGTTCCTTAAATTTGCACTTGGCGGATTCCACTATTAAAAAGCCTATGGGAAGAATTAATGATGTTCTTATTCTTGCAAATAGGAATTATGTGCCCATAGATTTTATTGTTCTTGATATTGATTGCAATCCGTCTTGTCCAATTATTCTTGGTAGACCGTTTTTACGTACTATTGGTGCCGTGATTGATATGAAAGAAGGCAATATTAAATTTCAATTTCCACTAAGGAAGGGTATGGAACACTTCTCTAGAACTAAAATTAATCCACCATATGAATCAATCATGAGGGCATCTTATGGGACTAGAAACAAAGATGACAACACTTAGATCCCTTGCATTATGCCTAGCTAGGGGCGTAAAACGATAGCGCTCGTTGGGAGGCAACCCAACTTGTATCTTTTTGCTTTTTGGTTTTCTTGCTATTTTCAATAAAATACCCAATTATGCCTCTGGTTAGATGTGTTTTTGTGGTTTAAATTAGTGTTTGTGCCAAGCAAAGCCTTTGGGATGATTTGGGTGATAGTTGATTTGATCTTGCTGAAAAACAGAAACTTTTATGCTCAGAAAAACAATTCTTATTTTTAACAAAAGAGTGATTTTGATTTGATTCTTTTTGCAGAAGATTAATAAACAAATTTCTCACGCTGTCCTAATTTTTCAGAATTTTTGGAGTTACATAAGTATTCGAAGCTTTCAGATTACTACAGACTGTTCTGTTTTTGACACATTCTGTTTTCTTTGCGTTGTGTGCTTGTTTTGATGATTCTATGGTTTCCTTTGAAAACTTTTTGCCATAGAAAAGTTGGAATACAGTAGATATAATGTAAAAATAAAATATGAATGGGTTTGCAACAGTGCTTATAGTAGTGATTTGCTTTCTCATACTAACGGATCTCACGAAGGTTTTGTTGAGTTTTGTGTGATTGAAGTTTTCAAGTTTTGGGTGAGATCGCGATGGATGAAGGAATAAGGATTAGCAAAAGGCTAAGCTTCGGGATGCCCGAGGCACCCCAAGATAATATTCAAGAAGTATCAAGCAACTAAGCTTGGGGATGCCCCCGAGTGGCATCTCCTCTTTCTTCTAACGACCATCGGTATTTTACTTGGAGCTATATTTTTATTCGTCACATATTATGAGTTTTGCTTGGAGCGTCTTGGATGATATGAGTCTTTTCTTGTTTTACTATTTATTTTAAGTCTTGAATCCTTTCTGTACACACCTTTTTGAGAGAGCCAAAAATTATGCTATGCTTGCTCCTATGCTTCACTTAAATTTTTAGAGCCTTGGAATTGCTCTAGTGCTTCACTTATATCTTTTTTAGCACGGTGTGCTTTGTTATTTTTGAAGAAATGCTCTCATTCTTCACTTAGATTTATTTGAGAGTTAATAAAATTTTGAAGAAATTCTCTCTTGCTTCACTTAGATTAATTTGAGAGAAAGAAATATGATGCTCATGTTCTTCACTTATATTTGTTTGAGCTTATTAAAAGCAACATATGAAATTAGTTCCAAAGTGATAGATATCCAAGGAGGATATAATAAAAACTTTCATGAAGATCATTGGACAAAATAAACTTGATTCTTTGTAATAGTTTTGAGATATGATGATAGTGATATGTGAGTCATGTTGATGAGTAATTATGCTTTAGTAAGAATATTGGTGTTAAGGTTTGTGATTCCCTATGCAAGCATGAAAGTCAATAGTTATGCAATGAAATTACATCCTACTTGTGGTGCATTATTCGGTGTTAGTTATGCTTAATGCTCGCTTATGAGATTTTTCGTTTCTTGGTTGGATGCTTCTCAATCTTTTGCTAGCCTTCATTTGCACTAAGTATGATCACTACTTGTGCATCCAAAATCCTTTAAACCAGTTTTTGCCATATGAGTCCACCATACCTACCTATATGCGGTATTTCCGTGCCGTTCTAAGCAAATTTGTATGAGCCATCTCTAATTTTCAAAATAAATTTCTCTTTTGTGTGCTCGTACCGCTCATGAAACGGTAGGGGGTGGCTAATATATTTCCATGGTAGATGTGTTATTCTCAAGATGAGTGTTTATTCACTTGTCATTGCACGAGAGTGCGGCAAAGGTATTAGGGATGCTCAGTCCCGAAATGAAAAATGAATTTACTTTATGTTGTCAAATAATAAATTCCTTGGAAAGTGTTGGTATGGAGGGCACCTGTGGATACGGCTAGCCATGGAAAGTGAAAGTATGGTGGAAAAAGGAATAAACTTTATTTTCTGTTTGGGAACCGCCTATGATATATCTAGCATGGAAAGTATTGGGAACTACTCGATCGTTCTCGTTGACAGGAAAAGCATGCCTCCCAAAATGTTTTTATCTCTATCTTTTTTGCTTTGAGCTCTGGCTCCTCTACAAATCCCTACTTCCCTCCGCGAAGGGCCTTTCTATTTACTTTATGCAATTTTTATTTTTACTTGAGTCTCCATCTTCTCTTATAAAGCACCAACTAAGGGGCACTATGATCGTACTTGAGCATTGGGTGTAGATAATATGCTAGTGTGTTTCATGAATGGATCAATGATTGAGCATGATGGGCTAGGGATAACTTGCTTTAGTGTTGATATTTTGAAAGACATGGTTGCTTGTTGATATGCTTGAGTATTAAAGTCCTCATGTCAAAACTAGACTATTTCTTTGAACCATATAAAAGTCCAAATGTCCATGCTACAAAGAAAAGAATATGTGATGAACATGTTAAGCAGCATTCCACATCAAAAATTCTGTTTTTATCATTTACCTACTCAAGGACGAGCAGGAATTAAGCTTGGGGATGCTGATATGTCTCCAATGTATCTATAATTTTTGATTGTTCCATGCTGTTATATTATCATTCTTGGATGTTTTACAATCATTTTATAGCAACTTTATATCATTTTTTGGGACTAACCTATTGACATAGTGCCCAGTGCCAGTTGCTGTTTTTTGCTTGTTTTTTACTTCGCAGGAAATCAATACCAAACGGAGTCCAAACGCAGCGAAACTTTTTGGAGATTTTTTTTGGACCAGAAGACATCCAGTGGGCCAAAGAAGTACCGAAGAGGGAGCCCGAGGTGAGCACAAGACACCAGGGCGCGCCTGGCGGCCCAGGCGCGCCCTGATGGGTTGTGCCCACCTCGGTAGCCTCCCGCATAGCCTCTTTGCTCTATAAATACCCCAATATTCCAGAAACCCTAGGGGAGTCGACGAAAATCAATTCCAGCCGCCGCAAGTTCCAGAAACCACAGATCCAATCTAGACACCATCACAGAGGGGTTCATCATCCTCATTGGTGCCTCTCCGATGATGCGTGAGTAGTCCATTGTAGACCTACGGGTCCGTAGTTAGTAGCTAGATGGCTTTCTCTCTCTCTTTTGATTCTAAATACAACAGTCTCTTGGAGATCTATTTGATGTAACTCTTTTTGCGGTGTGTTTGTTGGGATCCGATGAACTTTGAGTTTATGATCAGATCTATGTTTTTATCCATGAAAGTTATTTGAGTCTTTTGATCTCTTATATGCATGATTACTTATAGCCTCGTATTTCTTCTTCGAATCTTTGGTTTAGTTAGGCCAACTAGATCGATTTTTCTTGCCATGGGAAGAGGTGCTTTGTGATGGGTTCGATCTTACGGTGCTTGATCCCAGTGACAGAAGGGGAACCGACACGTATGTATCGCTGCCATTAAGGATAACAAGATGGGGTCTATTTCTACATAAATAGATCTTGTCTACATCATGTCATTGTTCTTATTGCATTACTCCACTTCTCCATGAACTTAATACACTAGATGCATGCTGGATAGCGGTCGACGTGTGGAGTAATAGTAGTAGATGCAGGCAGGAGTCGGTCTACTAATCTTGGACGTGATGCCTATATAATGATCATTGTCTGGATATCGTCATGATTATTTGAAGTTCTATCAATTGCCCAACAGTAATTTGTTTACCCACCGTATGCTATTTTTCTCGAGAGAAGCCACTAGTGAAACCTACGGCCCCCGGGTCTATTTTCTCATCATATACTTTCAGATCTATTTTGCTATTTGCCTTTTTATTTATTTGCAACTTTTATTTTCAGATCTATTAATCCAAAAACACAAAAATACCTTGCTGCAATTTTTATTTATTTATTTATTTTATCTCGCGTTCCCGCGAGATCTATTTATCCAATCTACTACAATTTTACCTATCCTTTTACCCGTGAGGGATTGACATCCCCTCTCTTACGTCGGGTTGCAAGTATTTGTTCTTTGTGTGCAGGAGTTGTTTACGGGGTGTTGCATGATTCTCCTACTGGTTCGATAACCTTGGTATCATCACTGCGGGAAATACCCACCGTTGCTGTGCTGCATCATCCCTTCCTCTTTGGGGAAATACCGACATAGTTCAAGCAAACATCAGTTGCAGAATGGAACATCAAGCTGCAGGCCTTCCAGCTAGAATTCAGCACCACTAGGGTCATCAAGGGTGCGGCCCTTGCTGACTTTGTGGCGGAGTGGATGGATGCTCCCGGCAGGGGGATGGACAAGGGCCAATCCCTCGCACCTGGCGACGAGGCGCCTGACAACTGGGTCATGTACTTTGACGGTGCTTTCGCGCGGCGGGGCACGAGGGCTGGAGCCGTACTCATCTCACCGACCAAGGACAAGATGTACTACACCATGCAGCTCTGCTTCCAGCATGGCGAGAAGGTCTCCAACAACATCGCGGAATACGTGGGCCTGATCGCCGGCCTCAAGGCCGCGGCCGCCCTGGGGGTCAAGCGTCTCACCATCAAGGGCGACTCCCAGCTTCTCGTCAACTTCTCCAACAAGGAATACAAGCCTAAAGACAAGCACATGGAGGCATATCTGGAAGAGGTACGCAAAATTGAAAAATGCTTCTTGGGCTTGGAATTGCAGCACGTCCCGCGCGACATGAACAAGGAGGCGGACGACATCGCCAAGAGGGCATCCCGCCGCGAGCTCCAGAAGCCTGGCGTCTTCAAGGAAAGGCTTTTCAAGCCATCATCGACTCCCCCCGCCGCGGGCCCAGCGCTACTTCGGGAGGAGCCGCCTCCGGCCCCATCCTCGGGTGCCCCGGCCTATGGTCCGACCTCAGGAGTACGCCTGCTCCTGGCGCTGGAGCCTCAGGAGAGCTACTGGACCGAGGATTTCAAGGCGTACCTACTCCATGGCACCCTGCCGGAGAAGGAAGAAGATGCGGAACACGTGGTTCATCAAGCCACCGCTTATTGCTTGGAGGATGGTGAGCTGTACCGAAGGCACCCCAACAATGTCTCGCTGCGATGCATATCTAGGGAGCAAGGGCGCGAGCTGTTGACCCACATCCACGATGGAGATTGCGGACATCACTCTTCATCGCGCACCCTCGTTGGCAAGGTGTTCCGTAGCGGGTTCTACTGGCCCACGGCGCTCAACGACGCGACCGAGCTGGTGCGATCCTGCGAGGCCTCCCAGTTCCACGCCAAGCAGATTCATCAGCCCGCGCAAGGCCTCTAGACCATCCCGCTCTCATGGCCCTTCGCGGTCTGGGGGCTGGATATCTTGGGCCCGTTCCCTCAGGCAGCCGGTGGATACCGCTACCTCTACATCGCCATCGACAAGTTCACCAAGTGGGTGGAGGTGGAGCCTGTGCGCACCATCCCTGTTGGCTCCACCGTCAAGTTCATCAAGGGCCTTGTGAGCCGTTTCGGGGTCCCCAACCGTATCATTACTGACAATGGCTCCCAATTCACCAGCAACCTCTTCAGGACATATTGTGCTAACCTTGGAACGCAGATATGCTACGCTTCGGTGGCAAACCCGCGGAGCAACGGCTAGGCTGAGCGCGCCAACGCGGAGGTCCTGAGGGGCCTCAAGACGAGGAGCTTCAAGAAAAAGCTCGAGGCCTGCGGCAGGGGTTGGCTCGGTGAGCTTCAGTCCGTGTTGTGGTCCATCCGCACCACCGCGACTAAGCCCATTGGCGAGACCCCGTTCTTCCTCATCTATGGGGCTGAGGCGGTCCTCCGACACAAGGTCAGGCATCGCTCCCCGTGGGTCTTGGCATTCGATGAGGCGCGTTAGGATGCCTCACGGGGGATGGACCTCGTGCTCAGGGAGGAAGCCCGCCGCCAAGCCTCGCTCCGCGCCGCGAGGTACCAGCAGGCGCTGCGGCGATACCATTGCCGTAGCATCTGCTCCCAGACCCTCGAGGTGGGGGACCTCGTCCTGAGGTAGGTCCTCTCCAGGGAGGGCCTTCACAAGCTCTCGCCCATGTGGGAGGGCCCGTTCAGGATCGCCCGCGTCTCCAGGCCAGGCGCCGTATGCTTGGAGACGCAGGACGGGGTCCCCGTCCAGAATGCTTGGAACATCCAGCACCTCCGCAAGTTCTTCCCGTGACACTCTCACGTAATTATGAGTGGGGCTGTACATGCCCCGGAGTCTCCCGGTGCGTCGCTCCTCGACCCCGCGGGGGCTCCCACCCACGCCCAAGTGGAAGCCCCATGCTTCGCGCTGGCGGACGACATGGTCTTTCAGCGACTATACACACGCCTAGTGGAAGCCCCATGCTCCGCGCTGGCGGGAAGACTAGAAGACTAGTGTAGGCGCCAGACGCAGCTGTTCTTTTGCTTGCCTTTGAAACCAAATTTGCCGCTTCTTGGAATGAAATTTTAAGTTTTCGCGTCTTTATTCGAAAAAGGGAGGGAATTCTTCTTTCTTATTTTCTTTGCTCCCTGCGGTGTTCCTCTCTTAAATTTCGTTCTTAAGCGGTGTAGTGGCTGCCCGTAGCCCACTCCATTGCGCCCTGTGAGCGGGGGCTGGGCACGGTACGCCTGAGCCGGCTTAGGTTGCGCCAGCAGCAGGCCCGCTCACGCGCACACCTCGCCAAGGCCTTGGCGTCCGAATCCTCGCGCGACGCTCTCGAGCGAGCTAGCGGGCACGTACCAATTTCGGTCCCTGGCCCTGTTGGGCATCGTGACTCATCATACGAGTGATGCTCGCCCTGCTCGGGGGCTGCGGGCGCAAAGCCTCCTTAGGACCCAGAGCCACCTAGTCCGTAAGGAGGGAGCCTTCTCAGGACCCCAGGGGCATACCCAGGACCAAGGCTTCGGAGGAACGCGGATTGCGACGCAGCAGCAACTCGCCAGGGGCCACGAGCGCGCCAAGCTAAGTAATTCTAATCATGCCAAGTAGGAGCTTCCAATTAATAGCAATATGAGTAAGAACGCAAACGGTAAATACTAACATAAAGGCGCAAGCGCCGCGGTTCATTACACGCCCCCAGGGGGCTTTTCATAAGTTGTGACGCAGGAAGCAAAAGAAGGAAAAAATCAAAGAGGCAGCCTCCCGAGGACCGCTGCTCCTGAGGCCCGGCTTCACCGCCGCCCGCACTTAGTCGGAGTCCTCCTCCTGCTTGACGGGGGCATGATGGCGAGGTGGCTCGACGTCCTCCTGAGCGGGGGCGTGGCAGCGTGGCGACATGCCGTCCTCCTTGGTCCGCGCATGGCGATGAGGCGGCTCGTCGTAGTCGTCATCGCTCGAGCCTTCCCCAGAGGAAGTGCCGCTGCTGGAGGAGCAGCGGGCATCGCCAAGGGAAAGTTCACCACGGAGGATGTCGCCGCCACACTAACCGTCGTCGTCGGAGGGGTGGTTGCTGCCATCGTTGTCGTCCTCTGGGCAGCACCCCAGGCGACTGCCGTCCTCCCCGAAGACCCTAACAAAGAGCGTTGCCGCCCCGTCGTACTTAAAATGGAGGGTGCGCCTCCCCTTCAGACCATGAGCGCGGGCTAACGACTGCCATCCGCGGGTCAGGAACACATGCCCGATGGAGGAGACCTCGACCTCCACCCACGAAGACCCGTTGCAGCAGCCGCAGCCCAATGGGTCCCACTGCCGGCAGCTCCTCCGCGAAGGAGCTTGGAAGTAGAAGCCAGGTGCCCGGAGGGCCCTCCACCTGTATGACGAACTCGCTCCTCATGTCACTCGAGCGGGGGCGCGGGCGTGGTGGCCGGGCAGCTGTGGCACGCCTTCCCCCTTCGCCGTGGCTGCTGGGGCCCCCGCAACCGCCTCCGCGGGAGAGGCCTTTTCCCCTGTTGCTGGAACTGATGCGGGCCGGTAGAGGTGGACGCCCATGCCCCCATGATGGCGGCATTGATGCGGCCGCGCACTTGCGGGGACGGCCACGTCCCCTCTTGGGCGGCGGCGAGTCCGGTCCCTCCTTTGGGGCCTTGCCTTTCTCTTTGGCCAAGAACCTCCTCACCGGCGCCATGGTCGCTTCGGCAAGGTGGCGGCACGGCGGAGATAGGAGAAGAGGGGATGGCAAGTGAGAAGATGAAGACGGGCTGGGGGCTCCGCCTCCCTTGCCCTCTTATAGGTGGTTGAAGGCCAACTGGCGCCCCTCCACGTTCCGAGCGATAATGGCCCTGCTGCATGCACCAGGTAGTTGTCAAGTCGGGGCAGTTGCCGAGGCAACGTGGGGAAGTGGAGGTGTCCACGCCTCGTCAAGCGCCACGCGTCGAGCCTGGCCCGTAGGTGATTGGGGCCCGCGGCGCTTCGCCCTTGCCCCTTGGCTTCACCTCGAAGCCAGCACAAGTGCGCCTTGGGCCCGGGGGCTACTGTCGGAATTCTGGGATCGGGGGTACCCAGACCTACATACCTGCGGCCCATAGCGTGGCTCCATCGACGGCCCGATACGGCCCAGCGGCAAGGCCTCCAAGACAAGACCCTCGTGAGGGCCCCCTGGCCTCACGAGGCGGACGACACCAAGACCTCCAGAGGGAGCAACCTCCCCAGGTTGCCTCCCGAGGAGCGGAGATTTCTATGCAGGTACCCAGCCTCACGAGGCTACAGTGACGTGAGCCATGACGACCAAGGCCAGGCGGGCGCCAGCGGGCGCAGAGGAGGCAGTTTCCCTTTCGGTGCTAAGGGAGCAAGGACAGGCGTGGGTTCCCGAGGAGTCCTCCAAAGGTTTCCATTCCGGTGCAACAAGACCAAGACAACGAGCTTGGCAGGACGGATGTCATCGCCGAGCCCACAGCTGCGTCACGACCAGAAGTTTTGCAGGCGAAGACCACCTTACGAATTGGCCACTGTAGGATCCCTTCCCGCCTAAGTTTTGGGGGAAGAGGACCAAGGCCACTATAAATATAGGTTAGCCACCACCATAGGAGGGGATCGATTCCACCCTCACCACTCGAGCCCTCGCGAGGTCGCTCAAACCACTGTACTAGTTCATCCTGAACCTCCTCGTGAGGCCAATCCACCACAAAGCAGGAGTAGGGTTTTACACCGCAAGGTGGCCCGAACCTGGGTAAACGGCCGTGTTCATCTTCTTCCCCGCTCGCATGAATCCGATGAGGCTAGGCCGTAGGGTGGCGAGCCAGAGACCGAAGAGGTTGAGATCTTCGCACACGCCCCAGAGTTCGAACCTTCTTGGGTCTGCGGAGCCCTGAATCCGACAGTAGGGATTGGCTCGGTGAGCTTCAGTCCATGTTGTGGTCCGTCCGCACCACTGCGACTAAGCCCACCGGCGAGACCCCGTTCTTCCTCGTCTACGGGGCTGAGGCGGTCCTCCCGCACGAGGTCAAGCATCGCTCCCTATGAGTCTTGGCATTCGACGAGGCACGTCAGGATGCCTCACGGGGAACTGATCTCGTGCTCGGAGAGGAGGCCCGTTGCCAAGCCTCTCTCCGCGCCGCGAGGTACCAGCAGGCGCTGCGGCGCTACCATTGCCGCAATATCCGCCCCTGGACCCTTGAAGTCGGAGACCTCGTCCTGGGACAGGTCCTCTCCAGGGAGGGCCTCCACAAGCTCTCGCCCATGTGGGAGGGCCCGTTCAGGGTCGCCCGCGTCTCCAGGCCCGGCGCCGCACGCCTAGAGACGGAGGACGGGGTCCCCATCCAGAATGCTTGGAACATCCAGCATCTCCGCAAGTTCTACCCATGACACTCTCACGTAATAATGAGTGGGGTTGTACACGCCCCGGAGTCTCCCGGTGCGCCGCCCCATGGCCTCACGGGAGCTCCCGCCCACGCCCAAGTGGCAGCCCCATGCTCCGCGCTGGCGGACGACATGCTCGAACAACGACTATGCCCACGCCAAGTGGAGGCCCCATGCTTCGTGCTGGTGGGAAGACTAGTATAGGCGCCGGACACGGCTTTTTTCTTTCGCTCGCTCTTGTAACCAATTTGCCACTTCTTGGAATGAAGTTTGAAGTTCTCGCATCTTTATTCGAAAAGGGGTGGGGATTTTTTTCCTTGCAGTGTTTTCCTTCTTGAATTTCGTTTTTAAAGGAAGTGGCGGTTGTCCGTTGCTCCCTCCCGCGCGCCTCACGAGCGGGGGCTGGGCACGATGTCTACGCTTGGGCCAGCCCCGGCGGCGTTGAAGGCCCAGGCCACAATGGCCGTGGGTCTGCCCGCGGGCACACCTTGCCAAGACCTTGGCGTCCGAATCCTCACGCGACGCTCTTGAACGAGCCAACAGGCATGTATTGCCTTCGCCCCTCGCCTCAGGAGCGCTCATCTCCTGACCTTTCCGGGCATCACGACTCGGCATACCAGCGACGATCGACCCTTGCTCGGGGGCTCTAGATGTAAGATGGGCGCCAAGGAAGGGTGACTGAAGAAAAAGCAGCCATGGTCTGGCTCATTATTAAGGGATTCTACGTCAAGTGCTTTTTACATCTCCGCGAGGTCCGATGCCTGGCGAATGCATCTCCAGAGGCCCTGGACCCTCGCGAGTCTCCCAGGGGCCTCGCGAGCCACGAGCCCCTCAAGACCTCGGAGCGATCTGGTCTGTAAGGAGGGACCCTCCCCGACAAGCTCTCTCAGCTGCCTCGGCGCTCCAGCAGTATCGTTGTTGGAACGAGGGGTGTACATAGGATCAAAGCTCCAGAGGAGTGTGCCCCCACGACGCAGGAACCCACCAAGGGCCACGAGCGCACCAAGCTTAGTTATACTAATCGTGCAACGCAAGAACCTTTCAATTAGTAATAATATAAATGCTAGAATATGAGCGGGAAACACTGATATAAAGGCGCAAGCGCCGCAGTTCATTACACGCCCCGTGGGGCTCTTCATGACTCTTGATGCAGAAAAACAAATAAAAGGAGCGGCCTCCCGAGGGCCGTTGTTCCTCAAGCCCAGCTCCGGCACCACCCACGCTCAGTCGGAGTCCTCCTCCTCCTTGACGGGGGCACGGCGGCATGGCGGCTCGACGTCCTCCTTGGCAGGGGCATGGCGGCGTGGCGGCTCGCCGTCTTCCTGGGTTCGGGCACGACAACATGGCGTCTCGTCGTAGTCGTCGTCGCTCGAGCTCCCCCCAGGGGAGGCGCCGTTACTGCTGGAGGTGTCACGGCCATTGCCAAGGGCAAGTTCACCGCCGAGGACGACACCACCGCGATGGCCGTCATCGTCGGAGAGGTGGTCGCTGTCACTGCTGTCGCCCTCTGGGCAGCACCCCAAGCGCCTGATGTCTTCCCCGAAGACCTTGACGAAGAGCGTCGCCGCCCCGTCATACTTGAAGTGGAGGGTACGCCTCCCCTGCAAGCCGCTGGGGCGGGCGAACGTCCGCCACCCGCGGTTCAGGAACACATAGCCCGCGGAGGTAACCTCGACCTCCACCCACGAGGCCTTGTTGTAGCAGCCGTCGGGCTGCAGCCATAGGCCAGCGGGTCCTCCGACCGGCAACTCCCTCTCAAAGAAGCGCGGGAGCTGGATCCAGGTGCCCGCCGGCCTCTCCGCCCACACCACGAACTCCCGGGCCATGTCGGCCGAGTGGGATCGTGGGCGGGGTGGTCGGGCGGCCACAGCGAGCTTTCCCCCTCGACCCCGGCCGCCACGGCTTCCGCGGCCGCTTCCACAGGAGGGACCCTTCCCACGACTGCCGGAGGCAATGCGGACCCCCATGGAAGTGCGCTCACGCCCCTGGGGAACCGCCGTCGGCGTTGCAGCAGACTTGCTGGGACGGCCACGTCCCCTCTTGGCCGGCGACCCTGGTCCCTCCTGGGGGCTTTCCCCTTTTCAGCAGCGGAGAACCTCCTCACTGGCGCCATGGCTGTCGAAGCGGCAGTTTGGAGTAGGGGAGCGAGAAGACGAAGATGGGCTGGAGCCTCCGCTCCCCTCGCCCTCTTATAAGCGACCGGTGGATGACAACCGGCGTCCCTACGTATTCGGGACAACCATGACCCTGCGGCGTGCGCCGGTCATTTGTCAGCCTGGGCAGTTGCCGAGGCGACATGGGGAAGTGGAGTCGTCCGCACCCCATCATGCGCCACGCGTCAAGCCTGGCCCGCAGGTGATTGGGGCCCATGGTGTTTCGCCCTTCGCTCCTTGGCTTCGCCTCGAAGCCAGACCGGGCACGCCTTGGGCCCGGGGGCTACTGTCGGTGTTCTGGGATTGGGGGTACCCAGACTTGCCTGCCTGCGGCCCAGCACGCGGGCTCATCGACGGCCCGGTACGGCCCAGCTGTAAGACCCCCAAGACAAGACCCTCACGAGGGCCCCGGGCTCGCGAGGCAAGAGACGCCAAGACCTCCCGTGGAGCAGCTCCCCGAGCCTTGCCTCCCGAGGAGCGGAGATTTCTATGCAGGTACCCCCGCCTCATGAGGCCGCGATGACGTGAGCCATGACGACCAAGGCCAGGCGGGCGCCAGCAGGCGCAGAGGGGACATTTTCCTCTTTGGTGCTAAGGGACCAAGGACAGGCGCAGGTTCCCAAGGAAGGCCCCAAAGCTTTCCATTCTAGTGCAATAAGACCAAGACCATGAGCTCGGCAGGACGGATGTCATCGTCGAGCCCACTGCTGCGTCATGGCCAGAAGCTTTGCAGGCGAAGACCACCTTTCGTCAGGATAAGATGTATTTCCTGTCCCCTTTCAAAATTGGCCGTTGTGGAATCCCTTCCTGCCTAAGCTATGAGGGAAGAGGACCAAGGCCACTATAATAGAAACTAGCCTCCACCATAGAGAGGGACCAATCCATCCTCACCACCCGAGCCCTCACGAGGCTGCTCATCCACTGTACTAGTTCATCCTCAACCTCCTCGTGAGGCCAATCCACCAAAAGCAGGAGTAGGGTTTTACACCGCAAGGTGGCCTGAACCTAGGTAAATCTCTGTGTTCATCTCTTCTCTACGATCGCGCGCACTCGGTGAGATCAAGCCTAGGGTGTGGCAAGCAGAGCGTCGTTGTGAAGCGAGATCCTTCGTACACGCCCCAGAGTTCGAACCTTGTTTGGGTCCGCGGAGCCCTGATTCCGACAACCGCCGATGTCATGCTGATGTCATAATGACGCAATAAATGTTTTTGAGTCAAATTAAATCTGTTAATTCCAAAAAATGATTTAAAACTTTAAAAATTAATATAAAATAATCCGTAACTCGGATGAAAATACTTTATACATGAAAGTTGCTCAGAAAAACATGATGATTCTGAATACGCGCTTTGTTCGTCTCTCACACGTCCCTAGCATAGCGAACATGGAATCGTCCCCCTCCATTTTACCTGTTCGAAAATGCCAAACTCGGGGAAAACATTCCCGGATGTTTTCCCCCTTCGCCAGTATCACCTAGTACTGTGTTAGGTCACCTCTAGCACCGCTTATTGTCATGTCATGCATCGTCATGCATCTGTTTGCATTGTATTCATCATTTCTTCCCCCTCTTCTCTTCGGTAGACTTCGAGACCGATGCCGCAGCTCCTGACATCAGCTACACCCCTGACGACCCCTCCTTCTTGACAGAGCTTCCAGGCAAGCAAAGCCCTCTTGATCATTCTGATACCGCCTATTCTTTCCCTCTACTGCTTGAATTAGAGTAGTGTAGTTGTTACTGCTTTTCGGATGATCCTATTCTGCTGCATAGCCTGTCTTTGCTACTACTATTGATACCTTTACCTACAATCCTAAATGCTTAATATAGGATCCTAGTTTATCACCAGTGGCCCTACATTCTTGTCCGTCTGCCATGCTATACTATCGAGCCATGATCACTCGGGAGGTGATCACGGGTATAAGTACACTATACATATTATACTTGATACAGGTTGTGACTAAAGTCGGGTTGACTCGTAGAGTAGCCGCGAGTGATTCACGAATGTGGGGGCTGAAGGGACAGGTGGTTCCATCCAGATAGTGGTGGACCTGGGTTCCCGACGCCCCCCTGAGTGATACATTGTGGCGGAGCGACAGGGCAGGTTGAGACCACCCAGGAGAGAGGTGGGCCTGGTCCCTAGTCGGTGTTTGCAGTTACTTCTAAATAACACGCTTAATGAGTTTGGATATTTGATCTGAGTTGGTATTGACCTATATGCACTAACTGACACGTGGGACAAGATATGGGCAACCGGCGTTGTAGTATCAGCAGAAGCTTTCCAGACGTCAGCGACTGAGCGGCGCGAGCCCGGGTGGTCCACGTAAAGCAACTGCCTATGTAATGGAGGTTGCCAGGACTGATCCTGGCCGCCCACGCAACGTGCAGGAGTCCAACGGGCGATGGGCCTAAGACCCTTGCGCGCTTAGGATTTAGACCGGCGTGCTGACCTCTCTGTTGGGCCTAGGTAGGGATGCGATGTGTTGATCTTCCGAGGCCGGGTATGACCCAGGAAAGTGTGCCCGGCCAGAGTGATCGAGAGTGTCAGGTAATGTGGTGCACCCCTGCAGGGAAGATTGATCTATTCGAATAGCCGTGTCCACGGTAACTGTTGGGGAACGTTGCATGGGAAACAAAAAAATTCCTACGCTCACCAAGATCAATCTAGGAGATGCACATCTACGAGAGAAGAGATTGGATCTACATACCCTTGTAGATCGCTAAGCGGAAGCATTAAGAAACGCAGTTGATGTAGTCGAACATCTTCGCGACCCAATAACGATCCGTCCACGAACTCCCGATCAAGTGCCGAACGGACGGCACCTCTGAGTTTAGCACACGTGCGGTCGGCGGTGTCCTCTCCTTCTTGATCCCACAAGAGAGAGAGGGGGGGTAGATGAGATCGGTACCAACACGACGGTATGGTGGTTGTGGTGGCAGCGGAATTCCGGCAGGGCTTCGCCAAGCGCGTACTGGTGAAACGTGGGAGGAGTTGGGATAGGTAACGGGCAAGGGTCGAAGGGTGGCTACCCCCAATGCCTCCCCACCTTTATATAGGTGTGGAGGGGCTGGTGGCTTGCCCTCCAAGTCCCTAGGGTCGTTGGCCAAAGGGGGAGGAAGGAAATCCCACCTTTCCTTCCCCACCGATCGCTATCCCCCCTTTTTAGGGATCCTGATCTTATCCCCTTGGGATATGATACTATTCCTTTTAAGGGAGGATCTTGGTGCGCCTAGACAAGGATTGTGGGGACTTTCCCCACTACCCACGTTCATGTGGGTCCCCCATGCAGGTGGGCCCCACTCCAGAACCTTCCTGGTACAATACCAAAAAAACTCAAACTTTTTTCGGAACCCCGACAATAACTTTCCATATATGAATCTTTACCTCCGGACTATTCTGGAGCTCCTCGTGATGTCCCATCCGGGACTCTGAACAACCTTCGTACTTTCCACTATTAATATCTCAATACTACCCTAGCACCACCGAACGTTAAGCGTGTGACCCTACGGGTTCGAGAATCAAGTAGACATGACCGAGACTCCTCTCCGGTCAATAACCAATAGCGGGACTTGGATGCCCACATTGATTCCTACATATTCCACGAAGATCTTTACCGGTTGAACCATGATGTCAAGGATTCAGTTAATCCCGTATACAATTCCCTTTGTCCGATGATATGTTACTTGCCTGAGATTCGATCGTCGGTATCTCCATACCTAGTTCAATCTCATTACCGGCAAGTATCTTTACTCGTTCCATAATACAAGATCCCGTGATCAAACTCATTAGTCACATGCTTGCAAGATTCTTGTGATGTTGTATTACCGAGAGGGCCCCGAGATAGCTCTCTGTCATACGGAGTGACAAATCCCAGTCTTGATCCATGCCAACTCAACAGATGCCCTCGGAGATTCCTCTAGAGCATCTTTATAGTCACCCAGTTACGTTGCGACGTTTGATACACACAAGGTACTCCTCCGGTGTCAGTGAGTTGCATGATCTCATGGTCATAGGAACAGATACTTGACATGCAGAAAATGATAGCAATAAACTTGATACGATCATATGTTACGCTTATAGTTTTGGTCTTGTCCATCACATCATTCTCCTAATGATGTGATCCTGTTATCAAATGACAACTCATGTCTATGACTAGGAAACCATAGCCATCTTTGATCAACGAGCTAGCCCAGTAGAGGCTCACTAGGGACATGTTGTCTATGCATCCACACATGTATTTGAGTTTCCAATCAATACAATTATAGCATGGATAATAAACGATTATAATGAACAAGGAATATAATAATAACCACTTTATTGCCTCTAGGGCATATTTCCAATAGTCTCCCACTTGCACTTGAGTCAATAATCTAGTATTACATGGTAATGAATCTAACACCCATAGAGTTCTGGTGTTGATCATGTTTTGCCCGTGGAAGAAGTTTAGTCAACGGATCTGCAACATTCACATCCGTATGTACTTTGCAAATGTTTATGTCCTCCTCCTTGATCGCATCATGGACGGAATTGAAGCGTCACTTTATGTGTCTAGTCCTGTTGTGAAACCTTGGTTCCTTGGCTAGAGCAATGGCACCAGTGTTGTCATAGAACAGAGTCATTGGGTCTAGTGCACTGGGCACAACTAAGATCTGTCATGAACTGCTTCATCCAGACACCTTCCTTCGCTGTCTCCGTGGCATCTATGTACTTCGCTTCGCATGTAGAATCAGCTACCACGCTTTGCTTGGAACTGCACCAGCTTATCGCTCCCCCATTTAGAATATATACGTATCCGATTTGAGACTTAGAGTCATCCGGATTAGTGTCAAAGCTTGCATTGATGTAACCCTTTACGACGAGCTCTTGATCACCTTGATACGTCTCCAACGTATCTATACTTTTTGATTGTTCCATGCTATTATATTATCTGTTTTGGATGTTTTATATGCATTAATATGCTATTTTATATTATTTTTTGGACTAACTTATTAACCTAGAGCCCAGTGCCAGTTTCTATTTTTTCCTAGTTTTTGACTTTTACAGAAAAGGAATATCACACGGAGTTCAAATGGAATAAAACTTTATGATGATTTTTCTTGGACCAGAAGACGCCCAGGAGACTTGGGGAGAGGGCCAGAAGAGTCCCAAGGAGGCTACAAGCCTCTAGGGCACGCCCCTGGCTTGTGGGCCCCTCGAGGGTCCCCTAACCCTAATTCCACCTCTATATATTCTCAAATATTCCCTGAACATCAGTAGCATCCACCAAAATACTTTTCCGCCGCCGCAAGCCTATGTTCCCGTGAGATCCCATCTTGGGGCCTTTTCCGGCACTCTGCTGGAGGGGGATTCGATCACGGAGGGCCTCTACATCAACCTTGCTGCCCTTCCGATGAAGCGGGAGTAGTTTACCACAGACCTACGGGTCCATAGCTAGTAGCTAGATGGCTTCTTCTCTCTCTTTGATCTTCAATACCATGTTCTCCTCGATGTTCTTGGAGTTCTATCCGATGTAATCTTCTTTTGCTGTGTGTTTGTTGAGATCCGATGAATTGTGGATTTATGAACAGATTATTTATGAATATTATTTGAGTCTTCTCTGAACTCTTTTATGCATGATTAAGATATCTTTGTATTTCTCTTCGAACTATCGATTTGGTTTGGCCAACTAGATTGGTTTTTCATGCAATGGGAGAGGTGCTTAGTTTTGGGTTCAATCTTGGGGTGTCCTCACCTAGTGACAAAAGGGGCAGCGAGGCACGTATTGTATTGTTGCCATCAAGGATAAAAATATGGGGTTTATGTCATATTGCTTGTGTTTATCCCTCTACATCATGTCATCTTACTTAAAGCGCTGCTTTGTTCTTATGAACTTAATACTCTAGATGCAGGCAGGAGTCGGTCGATGTGTGGAGTAATAGTAGTAGATGCAGAATCGTTTTGGTCTACTTATCATGGACGTGATGCCTATATTCATGATCATTGCCTTAGATATCGTCATAATTATGCGCTTTTCCATCAATTGCTCAACAGTAATTTGTTTATCCACCGTATGTTTTCTTTCAAGAGAGAAGCCTCTAGTGAAACCTATGACCCCCGGGTCTATTTTCCATCATATATTTTCAGATCTATAAACCAAAAATACCTTGCTGTAATTTACTTATATTTACTTTAGTTTGCTCTTTTATTTATCTTTTATACCTATCTCTATTATATCTCACTCTTGTTCGTGACCGTGAAGGGATTGACAACCCCTTTTTCGTGTTGTGTGCAAGTGTTTGTTAGTTTGTGCAGGTGCATGTATTGGAGACTTGCTTGTGCCTCCCACTGGATTGCTACCTTGGTTCTTAACTGAGGAAAATACTTATATCTACTTTGCTGCATCACCCTTTCCTCTTCAAGGGAAAAATCAACGCAAGCTCAAGAAGTAGCACACCTCCATAAACGAGAGACATTTCCTTAGTCCTTTTCAGGTACTTAAGGATATTGTCGGTGTTCTGGTATCGGGGGTACCCAGATCTGCCTGTCTACGGTCCAAGACGCAGACTCATCGACGGCCCTGTACGGCCCAGCTACAATCCCCCCCCCCCAAGACAAGACCCTCGCGAGGAACCAGGCCTCGCTAGGCGAACGACACCAAGACCTTCAGAGGAGCGGCCTCCCCAGGCTGCCTACCGAGGAGCAGAGATCTCTATGCAAGCTTCCCGCCTCGTCAGGCTGTGATGACGTGAGCCATGACGAACAAGGCCAGGCGGGCGCCAACGGGTGCAAAGGGGACAGTTTCCTCTTCGGTGCTAAGGGAGCAAGGGCAGGCGCAGGTTCCCGAAGAAGGCCCCAAAGCTTTCCATTCTGGTGCAACGAGACCAAGACCACGGGCTCGGCAGGACGGATGCCATCGCCGAGCCCACCGCTGCGTCATGGCCAGAAGCTTTTCAGGCGAAGACCACCTTTCGTTAGGATAAGATGTACTCCTTGTCCCCCTTCAAAATTGGCCGTTGTGGAATCCCTTCCCGCCTAAGCTATGAGGGAAGAGGACCAAGGCCACTATAAATATGGCCTAGCAATCACCGTAGAAGGGATCCCCGGATCGGACCCCTGACCAATCCATCCTCACCACTTGAGCCCTCGCGAGGCTGCCCATCCACTGTACTAGTTCATCCTATACCTCCTCATGAGGCCAATCCACCAAAAGAAGGAGTAGGGTTTTACACCACACGGTGGCCCGAACCTGGGTAAATCTCCGTGTCCATCTTCTTCCCCACTCGCACGAACTCGACGAGATGAGGCCATGGGTATGGCGATCTAGCATCATTGTGAAGCGAGATCCTTCGTTCACGCCCCTGAGTTCGAACCTTCTTGGATCTGCGGAGCCCTGAATCCGACATTTGGCGCACTAGGTAGGGGCGTGTCGAAGCTCCGCCTCTTCGTCAACCGCGCTTCGTTCTCGCTCCGCCGTGTCAATGGCTGATGATCGCCGAGTCCGCGCCGAGCGCCAGGCCGCCCGCGTCGCTCAGACGGCGCCCGTGGGCCATGGCGTCCCGCACTGCTGTGCCTCCCCTGTGGCTAACGCTACAACTGACCCTACTGCTCACGAGCAGCAGGACTCGTTGCTGCCACCCTCCGTGCGGCGCGATGGCCGTGCCGCCACTCCTTCTCTCACTCCCGCCATGGCGTCATCCTCCCACGCTCGCCGCTGGCCGGCGAACGCGCAGGCTGCGTTGCTCATGGTGCGCGTGCTGCTGCGTTACCGTCCCGCCGATGAGGGCTCCGACGCCTGGCTCGGCCGCATCACCGAGCTAGTCAATGCCGCCGGCAAGGCCCCGGCGCCCTCCCACTCGCTTTGTCCCCCGCCATCCCAGGCGGGCGACGTGGCTCATGGTGCACCTCCTCCTCCTCCGCGCGGTGCCGACCCTGAGCCTAGGCGCGACGCGCTCCTACGCGACCCACCGCATGGGGCGCCGGCGCCGGTATGGGATGACGCAAGCTGCCAGGTGGTGCAGCGGCCACAAGGCGATGCGCGTGCACTCCCCTCACCACGATGCCAGCATCAGGACCATGCGCCGCTGGAGGCAGCGGCGCGCGGACGTCAAGACCGAGCTCCCCCCGCACGTGCTGCACCCGTGAGTGTAGCGGGCTGCCGCACCTTCACCCCGGAGCTACACCGCGTCGTCTGGCCCGGCAAGTTCAAGCGAGACCTGCCTCCACGCTACGACGGCACCCCCGCCCCTGCTAAGTTCCTCTAGCTCTACTCGCTGAGCTTCAAGGCGGCGAACGATGATGGCAAAGTTATGGTGAACTGGTTCCCCATGGCTCTCAAGGATGGCGCGCGCTCCTGGCTCCTTCACCTCCCAGAGGGATCGATCTCCTCTTGGGATGAGCTTCACGAGCGCTTCATCGCCAACTTCCAAGGCACTCGTGACCGCGCCACTACAGTGAACGACCTGCGGCGCATGAAGCAGCAGCCGGGCGAGACTCTGTACAAGTACATACAACGCTTCCCGAATGTTCGCCTCAAGATCCCGAAGGCGTCGGATGAGGCCATCATCTCGGTGTTCACCGGTGGCGTCAGGGACGTCAAGATGAAAGAGGAGCTTGTCATCCACGATGACTTGTGCTCAGCCCTGGAGATGTTCAACCTGGCGAACAAGTGTGCAAGGGCCAAAGAGGACTACCTCTCCCTCCTCGAGCTTGCGGAGGCCGACCTTGAGGACAAAAAGGCCAAGGCTAAGGAGGCGAAGTGCAAGGGCCCCGCCGTGCTAGCAGCGGAGCCCGAAATGAAGCATGGTCATGACCATGATGAGCCTCCCAGAGGCAACCGCCCGTTCTGTGTCTTCCACAACGTACACAACCACAACACCAACGGCTGTCAAGAGCTCAGAGCACTCCATGACGGACGCCTCGGGCACCGCCTCGAGCGCGGCGACCGTGGCTACGGTTGTGGAGGAGGCCGCGGCGGAGGCCGCTGGGAGAATCACGACCCTCGCCAGGACTGGCGCGACCAGCCTCGCGAGGACCACTGCTGGGATCTGTTGGGGAACGTAGCATGCAATTTCAAAAAATTTCCTACGGTCACGCAAGATCTATCTAGGAGATGCATAGCACCGAGAGGGGGAGAGTGTGTCCACGTACCCTCGTAGACCGAAAGCGGAAGCGTTAGCTTAACGCGGTTGATGTAGTCGAACGTCTTCGCGATCCAACCGATCAAGCACCGAACGTATGGCACCTCCGAGTTCAGCACACGTTATGCTCGATGACGTCCCTTAAACTCTTGATCCAGCAAAGTGTCGAGGGAGAGTTTCGTCAGCACGATGGCGTGGTGACGGTGATGGTGATGTGATCCGCGCAGGGCTTCGCCTAAGCACTACGACAATATGACCGGAGGAGTAAACTGTGGAGGGGGGCACCGCACACGGCTAAGAGAATATCTGATGTGTTCTAGGGTGCCCCCCTGCCCCCGTATATAAAGGAGGGGAGGAGGAGGCCGGCCACCAAGGGGGGCGCGCCATGGGGGGGAGTCCTTCTAGGACTCCACTCCTAGTAGGATTCGCCCCCCCCCCCCACTTTTCCTTTCTCCGGAGGTGGAAAGAGGGAAGGAGAGGGAGAGGGAGAAGGAAAGGGGGGCGCCACCCCCTTCCCAAGTCCAATTCGGCCTCCTCCCTTGTGGGGGGTGCACCAGCCCCTTGTGGGCTGGTTAGCCTCCCTCCTATGGCCCATATGGCCCATATCTTCCACCGGGGGGTTCCGGTAACCCTCCGGTACTCCGGTATGTACCCGATACACTCTGGAACCCTTTCGGTGTCCGAATACTACCTTTCAATATATAAATCTTTACCTCTCGACCATTTCAAGACTCCTCGTCATGTCCGTGATCTCATCCGGGACTCCGAACAATCTTCGGTCACCAAAACACATAACTCATCATACAAATCGTCATCGAACGTTAAGCGTGCGGACCCTACGGGTTCGAGAACTATGTAGACATGACCGAGACATATCTCCGATCAATAACCAATAGCGGAACCTGGATGCTCATATTGGCTCCTACATATTCTATGAACATCTTTATCGGTCAAACCGCACAACAACATACGTCATTCCCTTTGTCATCGGTATGTTACTTGCCCGAGATTCGATCGTCGGTATCATTATACCTAGTTCAATCTCGTTACCGGCAAGTCTCTTTACTCGTTCCGTAATGCATCATCCCATAACTAACTCATTAGTCACATTGCTTGCAAGGCTTATAGTGATGTGCATTACCGAGAGGGCCCAGAGATACCTCTCCGATACTCGGAGTGACAAATCTTAATCTCGATCTATGCCAACCCAACAAACACCTTCGGAGACACCTGTAGAGCATCTTTATAATCACCTAGTTACATTGTGACGTTTGATAGCACACAAGGTGTTCCTCTGGTATTCGGGAGTTGCATAATCTCATAGTCAGAGGAATATGTATAAGTCATGAAGAAAGCAATAGCAATAAAACTTAACGATCATTATGCTACGCTAACGGATGGGTCTCGTCCATCACATCATTCTCCTAATGATGTGATCCCGTTCATCAAATGACAACACATGTCTATGGTTAGGAAACTTAACCATCTTTGATTAACGAGCTAGTCTAGTAGAGGCATACTAGGGACACTTTGTTTTGTCTATGTATTCACACATGTATCAAGTTTCCGGTTAATACAATTCTAGCATGAATAATAAACATTTATCATGATATAAGGAAATATAAATAACAACTTTATTATTGCCTCTAGGGCATATTTCCTTCAGTCTCCCACTTGCACTAGAGTCAATAATCTAGTTCACATCGCCATGTGATTAACACGAATAGTTCACATCACCATGTGATTAACCCCCATGGTTCACATCGCCATGTGACCAACACCCAAAGGGTTTACTAGAGTCAGTAATCTATTTCACATCGCCATGTGATTAACACCCAAAGAGTACTAAGGTGTGATCATGTTTTGCTTGTGAGAGATGTTTAGTCAATGGGTCTGCCACATTCAGATCCGTATGTATTTCGCGAATTTCTATGTCTACAAAGCTCTGCATGGAGCTACTCTAGCTAATTGCTCCCACTTTCAATATGTATCCAGATTGAGACTCAGAGTCATCCGGATCAATGTCAAAGCTTGCATCGACGTAACCCTTTACGACGAACTCTTTGTCACCTCCATAACTGAGAAATATTTCCTAAGTCCTCTTTAGGTACCTAAGGATAATTTTGACCGCTGTCCAGTGATCTACTCCTGGATCACTATTGTACCCCCCTGCTAAACATATAGCAAGGCACACATCAGGTCTGGTACACAGCATAGCATACATGATAGAACCTATGGCTGAGGCATAGGGAATGACTTTCATTTTCTCTCTATCTTCTGTAGTGGTCGGGCATTGAGTCTTACTCAACTTCACACCTTGCAACACAGGCAAGAACCCTTTCTTTGACTGATCCATTTTGAACTTCTTCAAAACTTTATCAAGGTATGTGCTTTGTGAAAGTCCTATTAAGCGTCTCGATCTATCCCTATAGATCTTGATGCCCAATATACAAGCAGCTTCACCGAGGTCTTTCATTGAAAAATTCTTATTCAAGTATCCTTTTATGCTATCCAGAAATTCTATATCATTTCCAATCAACAATATGTCATCCACATATAATATTAGAAATGCTACAGAGCTCCCACTACTGGAATCAGCTGCTTTGCCGTCTGCCAAAGCAGACGGCAAAGGCACTGTTGGCGGACGGCAAAGGCTTTGCCGTCCGCCAGCAGACGGCAAACACTCCGCAAAGCCGATGCCGGTAAAGGCCGCTTTGCCGTCTGCTGGCGGACGGCAAAGAAGGAAATTTCTTTGCCGTCTGCTAGCAGACGGCAAAGCTTGTGGACGGCACAAAAAAGGTGACAGCCCCGTTAGGGGCTAACGGCGCTCTTTGCCGTTTCCAGCAGACGGCAAAGAGCTTTCCTTCTTTGCCGTCTGCTGGCAGACGGCAAAGAGCCTGCTCCTTTGCCGTCTGCCGGCAGATGGCAAAGACCCTGCTCCTTTGCCGTCTGCTGGCAGACGGCAAAGAGGCCAAATAGGCCAGACCAGGTGAACAGCTGCTGCCACGTGCCAATTTGCCGTCGCTGCAGAGACGCAAAGCCCTTTGCCGTCTGCTAGCAGACGGCAAATTGGCTATATAGCCCTGTTTTTTCTTAAATTCAATCAATTTCACAAGATATATATATAATATAATATATATATATATATATATATATATCATTTCAAAATATTTCAACAAGTACATATAGCCAACATATCCCTGCCATATGGATCATCCAACATATCCAACACATATATCATCATCCAACACATATATACACCAAATGAAAAGTCCAACATATCCAACAATTAAGCAAAAGGTCCATATACAATATAGCCACCATCCATCCATACATATATACGTAGCAATTTTCAAATTGTTCATCCTACAAAATCAAAACAAAAGGAAGGACAACGAGAAAAGTAGACTCCAACCAAGCTTCCGTGATCTGAAGCAAATCTACAAAATGGGAAAGAAGAAAGTTAGAAGAACAAGAAGAAGAAGACTAGAAGAAGAAAAAGAAGCATAATTTTTCTTCTCTTTCCTTTTCTTCTTCTTATTGCTTACTTGTGTCATTTTAGATCTAACCTAGTTAAATAGGCCATTTTTGACCTAAATAGGCTAAGTATGTCATAATGAACTAAATAAGCTAGTAAGGTCATTTTGGAGAATATTAAGTCATTTTTGAGCTAAATAAGTCATTTTGGAGCTAAATAGGTCATTTTGGAGCTAAATATGCCCAAAATGACTTAATATGCCATATTAAGTCATTTTGAGCTAAATAGGTCATTTTGGAGCATATTAAGTTCATTTTGGAGCTAGATAGTCATTTTGGAGCATATTAGTTAGTCATTTGGAGCTAAATAGGTCATTTTGGAGCATATTAAGTCATTTTGGAGCATATTAAGTCATTTTGGAGCTAAATAGGTCACTTAGGAGCATATTAAGTCATTTTGGAGCTAAAAGGTCATTTTGGAGCTAAAATGCTCCAAAATGACTTATATGCTCCGGACATGACTTAACATGCTAATAGGTCATTTTGGAGCATATTAAGTCCATTTTGGAGCTAAATAGGTCATTTTGGAGCTAAATAGGCATTTTGGAGCATATTAAGTCATTTTGGAGCTAAATAGGTCATTTTGGAGCTAAATAGGTCAATTAGTAGCATATTAAGTCATTTTCGAGCTAAATAGGTCATTTTGGAGCTAAATAGGTCATTTTGGAGCTAAATAGGTCATTTTGGAGCTTAATAGGTCATTTAGGAGAATATTAAGTCATTTTCGAGCTAAATAGGTCATTTTGGAGCATATTAAGCCATTTTGGAGCATATTAATTCATTTTAGAGCATATTAAGTCATTTTGGAGGAATAAATGCTAAGTTTAAGTCATTTCAGAGCTATCCTAGGTTAAATAGGTCATTTTTGAGCTAATTAAGCCTATTATGTCATTTTTGAGCTAGCTAAGCATATTGAGTCATTTTGGAGGAAAAAATGCTAAGTATATGATTATGTCTCAATTCAGCGTCCATAGACTCTGAACTAGCCTACAAGTTTAATACGAAAGGATTGTTGCATTAGCCGGAAATTAGAAGAAGAAATGAAATGGTCTAATGGAAATTACCGTTTGTTTGAACCAAGAGATGAAACCGGGATAGCCGCCTCCATACATTGCCAGAAGCTCATACTCTTCGACGAAATTCTGCATCGGATCCGGAGCAGAGCATATGGGAAAATGAACCCAATCTACACATACTCGGGCTGTCCATGGATAACGTTGGACAATTCGAAAGAATCACGGTTATAAATATGCAAATGAATGCATATTTATAGATGTAACCCTTTCGAACGGGAGACGCATAGTGGTCACGCATACTGATGATTGACACCTACAGCTAGCAAGTTTCATCGGCACGAAGACCGAAACAGAGCAAATGAAGGGGGGAGGAGGAGATGTCATTTGTGCTCACCCACGAACGCAGAGGCGGAGCTCGTCGAACGCACGGGGAGGTCGTCGAACACCAGACCCACGCAGCAACGAAAGAACTGCACATTTAAATCAGAAAATATATGACCTAACTCATAATTCACAAATATATGACGGGGTGTCGGGTCGGGGTGTCGGGGTGTCGGGTTGACTTTCATTCCGTCGATGCTCCCTTCAACAACTCTCACCTCTCAAGTGGTGGTATATATGTATGGTGGGGCACTCCTTGCCTGTTTATTTTGACCGTCGGTGACGGTCGTTACTCCCATCCCTTGCTGCATTACCAAGGTCTCACAGCAAGAGATGAGGAGCAACGACCACCTACGACAACAGCCGGTATCTTTCCTCTTATAACATCTCTCATCTCTCAATGTTATTTCGACCGTCGGTGACGGTCGGTCTTTTCGTCCTCCCCCTGCTTTACGAAGGTCACAGAGGGGGAGGACGAGAAAGACCGACCACCTACGAACAGCCGGTATCCTTCCTTCAAGAGCATCTCAGCTCTCACTCTCATCTCTTTCAAAAGGAAGCACCATCAGAATGAAAGTCATCCCTCGACCACTCGACCCCTCGACCCCTCGACGACCCTCGACCCCTCGGAGATTCTTTTCCTTATTTTCTCTCCTCGACGACCCATGAACGACTGCACCGCACTGAACTCCAGCCATCGACACAACTACCGGAACAGAGCAAATAGGGGAAGGTCAGGGAGGAGATGACAGTCGAGCTCACCCTTAGACCGTAGAGGCGGTAGTCGAACGACGATGACAACGGCAACGGGACCGACAGTGCTCCTGGAGGTGAAGAGAAGATCCCTGCACATGAAAAACAATCCAACATAAGCACCGCAGAACAATATAATCAACAACATCTAACCTAAAGGAATAAAAAGACACTATTTTTTTAAATGAAAATCCATACATAAATCCACCCATACATCTATATAGCATTCATCCATCTTTCCATCCATACATCTACACAGCATACATCCATCTAGCAATCCATATAACAACTACAAATTGTTCAAAATCACATATACATACATCCATCCACAGATTGCTGGCACCGCCCCTGTATACATACATCCATCTATCCATCCATCCTTACATCAATCTATCCATCCATCCACAGATCCATCAACTCCTAAATCCATACATGCAAAAAAAAAGAACAAAGAGGGGGACCGATGCTCACCGTGGGCTGGGCAGAGGGGGCAGAGGGCAAGGAGGAGCTGGTGCGGCGTGGTGGGGTGGTGGAGGAGGGGGGCGGCGGTGGGTGGAGGAGGGGGAGGAGGAGGGAGGGGGGAGGGGCGGAGGGTGAGGGGAGGGGAGGGGCGGTGGTGGAGAGGGGAGGGGGCAGGGGGGAGGGGGACGGGTGGGAGGAGGGGGAGGGAGGGGGAGGGGGGGTGGAGGAGGGGAGGGAGGGAGGGGAGGGATGGAGGCAGGGGGAGGAGGGGGGAGAGGGGGGGGCGGAGGATGAGGGGGGAGGAGGGGAAGGGGAGGGGGGGGAGGGAAGGGGGCGGAGGAGGGGGGTGGGAGGAGGGGGGGCGGGGCGGGGGAGGGGGGGCGGGGGCGGCGGCCTGGTGGGAGGGGGGGCGGCGGCGGCCTGCGCGGGAGGGAGAGGTGGGGAGGCGGGAGAAAGAGATGTGGAGGAGGGCGCGCGCGGGGGGCCAAATTAACCCCCCGCATTGCCGTCTGTTTGTTTTTTGTTTTTTTCTCTTTGCCGTCTGCTGGCAGACGGCAAAGAATTCTTTGTCGTCCGCCAGCAGACGGCAAAGAGGATGACCGTTAGACCGCCACCGCCGTGAAACTGTGGGCCCCTCTTACCTCTTTGCCGTCTGCCAGCAGACGGCAACCCTCTTTGCCGTCTGCTGGCAGACGGCAAAGATTTCTTTGCCGTCTGCCAGCAGACGGCAAAGAAGTGGCCCATGTGACCTACCCAGTGCAGTACCCCCGTGGGGTCCACTTTGGACTTTGCCGTCTGCTGGCAGATGGCAAAGAACTCTTTGCCGTCTGCTGGCAGACGACAAAGAGCTGGCAGATGGCAAAGACCCTGTTTGCCATCAGCTGGTCCTTTGCCGTCTGCTTTGAGAAGACAGACGGCAAAGAGCCTCTTTGCCATCAGCTGGCAGACGGCAAAGAGCTGGCAGATGGCAAAGACCCAGATTCCAGTAGTGTCCCACTCACTTTCTTGTAAATACAGGCTTCTCCAAAAGTCTGTATAAAACCATATGCTTTGATCACACTATCAAAGCGTATATTCCAACTCCGAGACGCTTGCACCAGTCCATAAATGGATCGCTGGAGCTTGCATACTTTGTTAACACCTTTAGGATCGACAAAACCTTCTGGTTGCATCATATACAACTCTTCTTTAAGAAATCCATTAAGGAATGCAGTTTTGACGTCCATTTGCCAGATTTCATAATCATAAAATGCGGCAATTGCTAACATGATTCGGACAGACTTAAGCATCGATACGAGTGAGAGAATCTCATCATAGTAAACACCTTGAACTTGTCGAAAACCTTTTGCGACAATTCGAGCTTTGTAGATAGTAACACTACTATCAGCATCTGTCTTCCTCTTGAAGATCCAATTATTCTTTAATGGCTTGCTGATCATTGGGCAAGTCAACCAAAGTCCATACTTTGTTCTCATACATGGATCTCATCTCAGATTTTATGGCCTCAAGCCATTTCGCAGAATCTGGGCTCATCATCGCTTCCTCATAGTTCGTAGGTTCGTCATGGTCTAGTAGACTTCCAGAACAGGATTACCATACCACTCTGGTGCGGAACGTACTCTGGTTGACCTACGAGGTTCGGGAGTAACTTGATCTGAAGTTTCATGATTATCATCATTAACTTCCTCACTAATTGGTGTATGCATCACTGGAACTGATTTCTGTGATGAACTACTTTCCAATTAGAGAGAAGGTACAACTACCTCATCAAGTTCTACTTTCCTCCCACTCACTTCTTTCGAGAGAAACTCCTTCTCTAGAAAGGATCCATTCTTAGCAACAAATATTTTGCCTTCGGATCTGTGATAGAAGGTGTACCCAACAGTTTCTTTTGGATATCCTATGAAGACGCACTTCTCCGATTTGGGTTCGATCTTATCAGGCTGAAGCTTTTTCACATAACCATCGCAACCCCAAACTTTAAGAAACGACAGCTTAGGTTTCTTGCCAAACCACAGTTCATACGGTGTCGTCTCAACGGATTTAGATGGTGCCCTATTTAACGTGAATGCAGCTGTCTCTAATGCATAACCCCAAAACGATAGTGGTAAATCGGTAAGAGACATCATAGATCGTACCATATCTAATAAAGTACGGTTACGACGTTCGGACACACCATTACGCTGTGGTGTTCCAGGTGGCGTGAGTTGCGAAACTATTCCACATTGTTTTGAATGAAGACCAAACTCGTAACTCAAATATTCGCCTCCGCGATCAGATCGTAGAAACTTTATTTTCTTGTTACGATGATTTTCCACTTCACTCTGAAATTCTTTGAACTTTTCAAATGTTTCAGACTTGTGTTTCATTAAGTAGATATACCCATATCTGCTTAAATCATCTGTGAAGGTCAGAAAATAACGATACCCGCCGCGAGCCTCAACACTCATTGGACCGCATACATCGGTATGTATTATTTTCAATAAGTCATTGGCTCGCTCCATTGTTCCGGAACGGAGTTTTAGTCATCTTGCCCATGAGGCATGGTTCGCAAGTATCAAATGATTCATAATCAAGTGATTCCAAAAGCCCATCTGCATGGAGTTTCTTCATGCGCTTTACACCAATATGACCTAAACGGCAGTGCCACAAATATGTTGCACTATCATTATCAACTTTGCATCTTTTGGCATCAATATTATGAATATGTGTATCACTACAATCTAGATTCAATAAACCATTTATATTGAGTGTATGACCATAGAAGGTTTTATTCATATAAACAGAACAACAATTATTATCTGACTTAAATGAATAACCGTATTGCAATAAACATGATCCAATCATATTCATGCTCAACGCAAACACCAAATAACATTTAGGTTCAATACTAATCCCGAAGGTAGAGGGAGTATGCGATGGTGATCTTATCAACCTTGGAATCTCTTCCAACACACATCATCACTTTGCCCTCAACTAGTCTCTATTCATTTTGTAACTCCTGTTTCGAGTTACTAATCATAGCAACTGAACCGGTATCAAATACCTAGGGGTTACTATGAACACTAATAAAGTACACATCAATAATCTGTATATCAAATATACCTTTGTTCACTTTGCCATCCTTCTTATCCGCCAAATGTTTGGGGCAGTTCCGCTTCCAGTGACCATTTCCTTTGCAGTAGAAGCACTCAGTTTCAGGCTTGGGTTTAGCTTTGGGCTTCTTCACGGGAGTGGCAACTTGCTTGCTATTCTTCTTGAAGTTCCCTTTCTTTCCCTTGCCCTTTTACTTGAAACTAGTGGTCTTGTTAATCATCAACACTTGATGCTATTTCTTGATTTCTACCTTTGCCGATTTCAGTATCGCGAAGAGCTTGGGAATCATTTTCGTCATCCCTTGCATATTATAGTTCATCACGAAGTTCTAGTAACTTGGTGATGGTGACTAGAGAACTTTGTCAATCACTATCTTATCTGGAAGATTAACTCCCACTTGATTCAAGCAATTGTAGTACCCAGACATTCTGAGCACATGCTCACTAGCTGAGCTATTCTCCTCCATCTTGTAGGCAAAGTACTTGTCAGAGGTCTCATACCTCTCGACATGGGCATGAGTCTGAAATACCAATTTCAACTCTTGGAACATCTTATATGCTCTGTGGCGTTCAAAACATTTTTGAAGTCCCGGTTCTAAGCCGTAAAGCATGGTGCACTAAACTATCAAGTAGTCATCATACCGAGCTTGTCAAACGTTCATAACGTCTGCATCTGCTCCTGCAATAGGTCTGTCACCCAGCGGTGCATCAAGGACATAATTCTTCTGTGCAGCAGTGAGGATAATCCTCAGATCATGGATCAAGTCCGCATCATTGCTACTATCATCTTTCAACTTAGTTTTCTCTAGGAACATATCAAAATAAAACAGGGGAGCTATACGCGAGCTATTGATCTATAACATAAATATGCAAATACTATCAGGACTAAGTTCATGATAAATTAAGTTTAATTAATCATATTACTTAAGAACTCCCACTTAGATAGACATCCCTCTAGTCATCTAAATGATTACATGATCCATATCAACTAAACCCTGTCCGATCATCACGTGAGATGGAGTAGTTTTCAATGGTGAACATCTCTATGTTGATCATATCTACTATATGATTCACGTTCGACCTTTCGGTCTCAGTGTTCCGAGGCCATATCTGCATATGCTAGGCTCGTCAAGTTTAACCCGAGTATTCTGCACGTGCAAAACTGGCTTGCACCCGTTGTATGTGAACGTAGAGCGTATCACACCCGATCATCACGTGGTGTCTCGGCACGACGAACTATCGCAATGGTGCATACTCAGGGAGAACACTTATACCTTGAAATTTAGTGAGGGATCATCTTATAATGCTACCGCCGTACTAAGCAAAATAAGATGCATAAAAGATAAACATCACATGCAATCAAAATATGTGACATGGTATGGCCATCATCATCTTGTGCCTTTGATCTCCATCTCCAAAGCACCATCATGATCTCCATCGTCACCGGCTTGACACCTTGATCTCCATCGTAGCGTCGTTGTCGTCTCGCCAACTATTGCTTCTACGACTATCGCTACCGCATAGTGATAAAGTAAAGCAATTACATGGCGATTGCATTTCATACAATAAAGCAACAACCATAAGGCTCCTGCCAGTTGCCGATAACTTTTACAAAACATGATCATCTCATACAATAACGTGTGTCACATCATGTCTTGACCATATCACATCACAACATGCCCTGCAAAAACAAGTTAGACGTCCTCTACTTTGTTGTTGCAAGTTTTAGGTGGCTGCTACGGGCTTCTAGTAAGAACCGTTCTTACCTACGCATCAAAACCACAACGATTTTTCGTCAAGTGTGCTATTTTAACCTTCAACAAGGACCGGCCATAGTCAAACTTGATTCAACTAAAGTTGGAGAAACAGACACCCGCCAGCCACCTGTGTGCAAAGCACGTCGGTAGAACCAGTCTCATGAACGCGTCATGTAATGTCGGGCCGGGCCACTTCATCCAACAATACCGCCAAATCAAAGTAAGATGTTGGTGGTAAGATGTATGACAATTATTACCCACAACTCATTGTGTTCTACTCGTGCATATCATCTACGCATAAACCTGGCTCGGATGCCACTGTTGGGGAACGTAGCATGCAATTTCAAAAAATTTCCTACGCTCACGCAAGATCTATCTAGGAGATGCATAGCAACGAGAGGGGGAGAGTGTGTCCACGTACCCTCATAGACCGAAAGCGGAAGCGTTAGCTTAACGCGGTTGATGTAGTCGAATGTCTTCGCGATCCAACCGATCAAGCACCGAACGTACGGCACCTCCGAGTTCAGCACATGTTCAGCTCGATGACGTCCCTCGAACTCTTGATCCAGCAAAGTGTCGAGGGAGAGTTTCGTCAGCACGACGGCGTGGTGACGGTGATGGTGATGTGCTCCACGCAGGGCTTCGCCTAAGCACTACGACAATATGACCGAAGGAGTAAACTGTGGAGGGGGCACCGCACACGGCTAAGAGAATATCTGATGCGTTCTAGGGTGCCCCCTGCCCCCGTATATAAAGGAGGGGAGGAGGCCGGCCACCAAGGGGGGCGTGCCATGGGGGGGAGTCCTACTAGGACTCCACTCCTAGTAGGATTCGCCCCCCCCCCCCCACTTTTCCTTTCTCCGGAGGTGGAAAGAGGGAAGGAGAGGGAGAAGGAGAAGGAAAGGGGGGCGCCACCCCCTTCCCTAGTCCAATTCGGCCTCCTCCCTTGTGGGGGGCGCACCAGCCCCTTGTGGGCTGGTTAGCCTCCCTCCTATGCCCCATATGGCCCATATCTTCCACCGGGGGGTTCTGGTAACCCCTCCGGTACTCCGGTATGTACCCGATACACTCCGGAACCCTTCCGGTGTCCGAATACTACCTTCCAATATATAAATCTTTACCTCTCGACCATTTCAAGACTCCTCGTCATGTCTGTGATCTCATCCGGGACTCCGAACAATCTTCAGTCACCAAAACACATAACTCATAATACAAATCACCATCGAACGTTAAGCGTGCGGACCCTACGGGTTCGAGAACTATGTAGACATGACCGATACATATCTCCGATCAATAACCAATAGCGGAACCTGGATGCTCATATTGGCTCCTACATATTCTACGAAGATCTTTATCGGTAAAACCGCACAACAACATACGTCATTCCCTTTGTCATCGGTATGTTACTTGCCCGAGATTCGATCGTCGGTATCATTATACCTAGTTCAATCTCGTTACCGGCAAGTCTCTTTACTCGTTCCGTAATGCATCATCCCGTAACTAACTCATTAGTCACATTGCTTGCAAGGCTTATAGTGATGTGCATTACCGAGAGGGCCCAGAGATACCTCTCCGATACTCGGAGTGACAAATCCTAATCTCGATCTATGCCAACCCAACAAACACCTTCGGAGACACCTGTAGAGCATCTTTATAATCACCCACTTACGTTGTGATGTTTGATAGCACACAAGGTGTTCCTCTGGTATTCGAGAGTTGCATAATCTCATAGTCAGAGGAATATGTATAAGTCATGAAGAAAGCAATAGCAATAAAACTTAACGATCATTATGCTAAGCTAACAGATGGGTCTCGTCCATCACATCATTCTCCTAATGATGTGATCCCGTTCATCAAATGACAACACATGTCTATGGTTAGGAAACTTAACCATCTTTGATTAACGAGCTAGTCTAGTAGAGGCATACTAGGGACACTTTGTTTTGTCTATGTATTCACACATGTATCAAGTTTCCGGTTAATACAATTCTAGCATGAATAATAAACATTTATCATGATATAAGGAAATATAAATAACAACTTTATTATTGCCTCTAGGGCATATTTCCTTCAGGATCAACCTTGCGACGGCCCCTGGCGTGACCAGCCTCGTGAGGACCGTCCCCAGGGAAATGCCAGCCTCCCTCCGCTACAGCCGCCGCCAAGGAGAAATGATGACAACCGGCAGGATGATGGGGCTGGGGGATCCCAGGAGTCCCGAGCGATCGCCTGCATCCTGGGTGGTGCCCAGGCCCCTGCCTCGAACCGCATCTTCAAGCAGTTCTCTCGTGAGGTGAACGCGGCCCTCACGAAGCTTGAGGCCGCGCATCCCCTCAGGTGGTCACAGTACGCCATTAATTTTGATTCCAAGGACCACCTCAAGTGCTCGGGCACCGCAGGCACGCTTCCCATGCTCTGCACGCCCACCATCATCAACGTCCTCGTCACCAAGACCCTCATCGATGGTGGCGCCGGGCTCAATGTCCTCTCTATGGAAACATTCGACACGCTCCAAGTGCCTTATGACCAGCTCCTGCCCACCAAGCCCTTCTCAGGAGTGACTGATGGCTCCACCACACCCCTGGGGCAGGTGTGCCTTCCCGTCACCTTCGGCAAGGGCGACAACTGCCACACCGAGCTCATTGACTTCGACATCGCCCGCATCAGCCTCCCATACAATGCCATCCTCGGGTACCCTGCCCTCGCCAAGTTCATGGCGGCCACCCACCATGGCTACAACGTCCTCAAAATGCCAGGGTGTAGCAGCGTCATCATGGTCGTCTACGATGAGAAGGACGCGGTCTGTTCTCTTGAGCATGCCTACCGTGCTGCTGCGGCCGAGAACTCCGACGATGAGGGCAGCGTTCTGCCTCCTAAGGCCACCCTCGCGAAGAAGAAGCAGCTCCTCCCCAAGGGTCCTCCGGAGACCAAGAAGCCCTATGGCAGCGCCTCAGGCCCCGTGCCTGCTGCCGGGGCACCTCTTCCTCCCGCATAGGAAGGCGCGGCCGACGCTTCCCTTGGGACGGGCTCGGGGGCTTGCATCTGGAGAGCCTCCGACCTGACCAGTGAGACGAGGGAGGTGCTCGGGCACCACTTGGAGGCGTGCTTCGATGCACGCCCCCACAAGCAAGGAGCAAGGTGCAAGGTGCGAGGGACGTGAGAATTCATCACCAAGGCGATCGAGGAGCTTCAGGAGGCGCATGCCATGCGTGGCGAGTGTCGCCCCGCACCACCCAATGCAGCTTCAGCCCCCGACGCGGGTGATGAGCTGTGGGTCTGCGTCAACATCCCGGGCCTCAACAGGGCCACTTCACAGGATCTCTTCTGGCCGTCACGTGTCGGCCGGAGTGGGGGCTATCCCTACAACTATGTCTGCATGCCGTTTGACCTGCTGAACGTGGGCGTCTCATACTAGGGCCTGGCACAGCGTGCTATGGCGTATCACAAGGCCAGGCGCTTGGCGGTCGCGTCTCAGGAGGTCCCGGATCCTCGCGAGCCCCCTATGCCTCGCAGGCCTCCCAGCCCTCCGGAGCCGCCCAGCTCATGAGGAGCAATCTCCATGGCACGCATCTTCAGCTACCTCGACGCTTCCACAACACTGGTGCCAGGTGACTTTTTGGTTTGTTCAGTTGAGGGCGCCCTTCGGGCTGCATTGTCCTCGGGCCGTCAGGGTCTGCCCTCGTGGTTATGTCATTTTGTTCATGTACCTTGAACTAATAGTGCTCCCGGGAGCCGCTATGGCTGATAACCCTATGCATGATGATGTATCATCTCAGGAGTCACCTCCGCGGGCTTTGCGCATAGCCAGTTCTCCTTCTGAGTGTCCCATGTGAGAGGGGGCTACCAGCACAGCGCCTGTGCTCGGGCCCGTCCCTGCAGCGCTGATAAATCTAAGAGACTGAGCTCTGACTCTTGGGCCGGCCCCGCACATGTCACCTCACCAGATCCTTAGTGCCTTCGTCTTCTCATGGAATGATCATGAGCAGATCAGCGAGCGTGTGACGCCTCTCGTATTATGTAGTTGCCTAATTTGCAGGAACCTTAGGAGACGGGCGTTCAAGCGATGTTGTCGACACCCTGCTGCCTTAGGAGGGCCGGCTCCGGCCGGGCGGCAGTTCAACTCGCAAAGGCTAAGTAAATCAGTTCGCTTGCCTTGGCTGCTGGTCAAGGCCCTCTTTCCTAGCTACCCCTGCAAGGCAGAACCGCTCCTTTTCTACACAGACCGCTTGCACGTCGAAGGGGGGCTCCTGAGCATTGCGCCTCAGGAGCTCCTACTGGCTCTCGGGTCCTCACCCCCTGGCCTTGACCACGGCATCGCGACCTAGCATACTAGCGGCGGCGAGCTCTGCTCGAGGGCCGGGTCCTGAGGACATAGAGCATCAAGGTTGGCGAAGAGAGGGGGCGGTGCGCCTCGCGAGGGGATACGGGGGTAGGGGTGCGGCCCGGTGGCGCAGGCATTTTTTTAGGGACATTTACATCTATGCCCCTAAATCGAACCCACTACTCAGATTTACCCCTAATTTTGAAGCATGCTCAAATTTGCCCCTCCGCCGTTAAGTCACTACTCAGAAATGCCCTTCCGTACAATACTGTAGCACTTTCCGTCCAATACTGTAGCACTTTCTGTCTGCTACAGTACACATGGGCCTCTGACGGTCAAAGGCCTTTGACTGGATGGAAGGGCATTTCTGAGTAGTGACTTAACGGCAGAGGGGCAAATTTGAGCATGCTTTGAAATTAGGGGCAAATCTGAGTAGGTGGTTTGAGTTAGGGGCAGAAATGCAAATGGCCACTTATGCTGGTTCATTTCAGAATAGGAGGCGCACACAGGATCAAAAGCTCTGGGAAAGCATGCCCTTATGACGTAGGAGCGCCTCATGGATCGTGCGCACCCAGAGCTAAGTCACCCTCTCCGTGCCAGGCGCAAGCCCTACTATTGATATCACACATCTGTCTCCGCGATCTTGTTTGGGTAAAAATCCTTTCCCGTCCGAAAGCTGCTTGCGCGTCAAGGGGGACCTCTTGAGCATAGCGCCTCAGGAGCTCTTACCGGACCTTGGGTCGCTCACCTCCTGGCCTTGCGCACGGCATCGCGACCTGGCATACCAGCGACGGCATAAGCTTACCTAGGGACTGGGTCCCAGCGACACAGGGCACTAAGCTATCGTGAGGAGGAAAGGGCTCGAGCTTAAACGATGGACGCCAACACAACCCAAAAACGTAGTGGAACATTAAGATTAAAGGCGCGAGCGCCGCAGTTTCTTACATACCCCCACGGGGCTCTTCGCGAATTTTTGTGCAGGAAATAAAAAGCAAAAGAGGCGGCCCCCCAAGGGCCGCGGCTCAGGAGGCGCCGACTCCAGCGTTGTGACACCTAGTCGGTGTCCTCCTCCTCCTTGACCAGGGCGCGGCGATGCGGCGGCTCGTCGTGGTCGTCGTCGCTCAAGCTCCCCTCGAAGAAGGTGCCGCCGCTGCTGGAGGCATCGCGGCCATGGGCAAGTTCACCGCCGAGAGCGTCGCCGCCCTGCCGGTCATCGCCATCAGAGGGGTGATCGCCGCCACTGCTGTCGCCCTCCGGGCAGCACTCCAGGCGCCTGCCGTCTCCCCGAAGATCTTGACGAAGAGCGTCATTGCCCCATCATACTTGAAGTGGAGGGCTGATACGTCTCCATCGTATCTACTTTTCCTAACGCTTTTACTCTTGTTTTGGACTCTAATTTGCATGATTTGAATGAAACTAACCCAGACTGACGATGTTTTCAGCAGAACTACCATGGTGTTGTTTTTGTGCAGAAATAAAAGTTCTCGGAATGGAACGAAACTTTTTGGAGATTTTTTATGGAATTAAAGAAAAATACTAGAGCCAAGAACCATCGAGGGGGGGGGGGGTCCCTGGAGGAGCACAACCCACCAGGACGCTCCCCCTCCTGGCGCGCCCAGGTGGGTTGTACCCACCTGGTGGCCCCGCTGACCCTATCTCCGACGCTATAAAATCCTATTTTCAGAGAAAAAAAATAAAAAAAGAATTATCGCATTTACCGAGATAAAGCCGCCGCCACCTCCTGTTCTTCATCGGGAGGCCAGATCTGGAGTCCGTTTGGGGCTCCGGAGAGGGGGATCTTCTATCTTCGTCATCACCAACCCTTCTCCATCGCCAATTTCATGATGCTCCCCACCGGGAGTGAGTAATTCCTTCGTAGGCTCGCTGGTCGGTGAGGGAGTTGGATGAGATTCATCATGTAATCGACTTAGTTTTGTTAGGGCTTGATCCCTACTATCCATTATGTTCTGAGATTGATGTTGCTATGACTTTGCCATGCTTAATGCTTGTCACTTTGGGCCCGGGTGCCATGATTTCAGATCTGAACCGTTTATGTTATCACCATTATATCTATGTTCTAGATCCGATCTTGCAAGTTATAGTCACCTATTACGTGTTATGATCTGTAAACCCCGGAGTGGCAGTATTCGGGATACTTTCCGGTGATGACCGTAGTTTGAGGAGTTCATGTATTCATTATGTGCTAATGCTTTGTTCCGGCTCTCTATTAAAAGAAGGCCTTAATATCCCTTAGTTTCCTTGTGGACCCCGCTGCCACGGGAGGGTAGGACAAAAGATGTCATGCAAGTTCTTTCCATAAGCATGTATGACTATTTATGGAATACATGCCTACATTATATTTATGAACTGGAGCTAGTGCCGTATCGCCCTAGGTTATGACAGTTATATGATGAATATCATCCAACGAATTCACCGATCCAATGCCTACAAATTTTCCATATATTGTTCTTGCTAAGTTACTACTGCTACTGTTACTGTTACACTTGCTACAAAATTATTGCTATCACTGTTACCGTTACTATTGCTGTTGCTACTACTATCAAAACTATCATATTACTTTGCTACTGATCATATTGCTGCAGATAATTAATCTCCAGGTGTGGTTGAGTTGACAACTCAGCTGCTAATACTTGCAAATATTCTTTGGCTCCCCTTGTGTCGAATCTATAAATTTGGGTTGAATACTCTACCCTTGAAAACTGTTGCGATCCCCTATACTTGTGGGTTATCAAGGTCGTGCCTCCCCGACGGGCCACAGGTGCAGGCGAGCGAATGCCACCCGTAGGTCATGTAGACGCGGCCTGAGGGGGTGGCCTCTACCTCCACCCATGAAGACCGGTTGCAGCAGCCGTCAGGCTGCAGCCACAGCCCGACGGGTCCTCTCGCCGGTAGCTCCTCCGCGAAGGAGTGCGGAAGCCGGATCCAGGAGCCCGGAGGCCTTTCCATCCACACCACAAACTCACGGGCCGTGGCGTCCGAATGGGCCCGCGGGCGAGGTGGATGGGTGACCGCCGCGCGCCTTCCCCCTCGGCCTCCGCGGCTTCCGCGGCCACGCCCGCGGGAAAAATTCTCCTCGCGGTTGCCAGAGCCGATGCGGACCCCCGGAGGCACGCGACCTCGCCCGCAGGGGATCGCTGCGGGCGTCGCTGTGGACTTGCGGGGGCGACCGCGCCCCCTCTTGGGCGGCGGTGACTCCGGCCCCTCCTTGGGGGCCTTGCCCTTCTCTTCGGCGGTGAACCTCCTCACTGACACCATGGTTGCTTCGGCGAGATGGTGGCTGCAGTGGAGATAGGAGAAGAGAGGGCGAGAAGACAAAGATGGGATGGGGCACTGCCCCCTCGCCCTCTTATAGGCGATCATGGGCCAGCCGGTGCCCTTCCACCTTCGCAAAATGATGGCCTTGTAGCATGCACGTCCAAGACTTTCGTCAGTTGGGGCGGTTGCCGAGGCGACGTGGGGAAGTGGAGGCGTCCGGGTCTTGTCATGCACCACGCGTCGGGCCTGGCCTGCAGGCAATTGGGGCCCGCGGCACTTCGCCCTTGCTCCTTGCCTTCGCTTCGAAGCCAGGCCGGGCACGCCTTGGGCCCGGGGGCTACTATCGGCGTTCTGGGATCGGGGGTACCCAGATCTGCATGTCTGCGTCCCAGGACGCAGACTCATCGACGACCCTGTACGGCCTAGCTACAACACCCCCAAGACAAGACCCTCGCGAGGACGCAGGCCTCGTGAGGCGAACGACACGAAGACCTCCAGAGGAGCGGCCTCCCGAGGCTGCCTCCCGAGGAGCGGAGATCTCTATGCAAGCTTCCCGCCTCGTGAGGCTGTGATGACGTGATCCATGACGACCAAGGCCAGGCGGGCGCCAGTGGGCGCAGAGGGGACAGTTTCCTCTTCGGTGCTAAAAGAGCAAGGGCAGGCGCAGGTTCCCGGGGAAGGCCCCAAAGCTTTCCATTCTGGTGCAACAAGACCAAGACCACAGGCTCGGCAGGACGGATGTCATCGCCGAGCCCACCGCTGCGTCATGGCCAGAAGCTTTGCAGGCGAAGACCACCTTTCATCAGGATAAGATGTACTCCTTGTCTCCCTTCAAAATTGGCTGTTGTGGAATCCCTTCCCGCCTAAGCTATGAGGGAAGAGGACCAAGGCCACTATAAATATGGGCTAGCCATCACCGTAGAAGGGATCCCTGGATCGGACCCCTGACCAATCCATCCTCACCACTTGAGCCCTCGTGAGGCTGCCCATCCAATGTACTAGTTCATCCTCTACCTCCTCGTGAGGCCAATCCACCAAAAGCAGGAGTAGGGTTTTACACCGCAAGGTGGCCCAAACCTGGGTAAATCTTCGTGTCCATCTTCTTCCCCGCTCGCACGAACTCGACGAGATCAGGTGATACGTCTACAACGTATCTATATTTTATTAAGTATTCATGCCATGTTTACACCAATTTTATATGGTTTTGGTATGATTTGATTAGAACTAACCCGGACTGACGATGTTTTCAGCACAACCACCTTGGTGTCGTTTTTTGTGCAGAAATAAAAGTTCTCAGAATGGGCTGAAAATTTACGGTGATTTTTTATGGACCAAAAGAAACCCCTGAAGAACCGGAGCTGCGCCAGGAAGTGGACGAGGAGGCCACAAGCCTAGGGGCGCGCCCACCCCCTAGGGCGCGCCCTCCGAGCTTGTGGGCCCCTCGGGCACCTCATTGACGTGAGACCGACGCCAAAAATTCTTAAAAATGCCAAAACCCCCGAAAAGAACCCTAGATCGGAAGTTCCGCTGCCGTAAGCCTCTGTAGCCACGAAAAACCAACCGGGAGCTCGTTCCGGCACCCTGCCGGAGGGGGAAATCATCACCGGAGGCCATCTTCATCATCCCGGTGGTCTCCATGACGAGGAGGGAGTAGTTCACCCTCGGGGCTGAGGGTATGTACCAGTAGCTATGTGTTTGATCTCTCTCTCTCGTGTTCTTGATTTGGCACGATCTTGATGTAACGCGAGCTTTGTTACTATAGTTGGATCATATGGTGTTTCTCCCCCTCTACCTTCTTGTGATGAATTGAGTCTTGCTCTTTGAGGTTTTGTTATGTTGGATTGAGTATTGGATTTGAGAACACTTGATGTATGTCTTGCGATGGGATATCTGTGGTGACAATGGGATGTCCTATTGATACACTTGATGTATGTTTTGGCACTCAACTCATGGATTCCCGAGGTGACATTGGGGTAATCTATGCATAGGGGTTGATGCACATTTTCGTCCTACATTCTCTGATAGAAACTTTGGAGTGATTCTTTGTTGCACGTTGAGGGATTGTTATGTGATCCAAATATGTTATCATTGTTGAGAGACTTTGCGCTAGTGAAAGTATGAACCCTAGGCCTTGTTTTCAAGCATTGCAATACCGTTTTTGCTCACTTTTGTTACTTGCTACCTTGCTCTTTTATATTTTCAGATTACAAAAACCTATATCTACTATCCATATTACACTTGTATCACCATCTCTTCGCCGAACTAGTGCACCTATACAATTTACCATTGTATTGGGTGTGTTGGGGACACAAGAGACTCTTTGTTATTTGGTTGCAGGGTTGTTTGAGAGAGACCATCATCATCCTACGCCTCTCACAGATTGATAAACCTTAGGTCATCCACTTGAGGGAAAATTGCTATTGTCCTACAAAACTCTGTGCTTGGAGGCCCAACACGAGTTTACAAGAAGAAGGTTGCGTAGTAGACATCAAGCTCTTTTCTGGCACCGTTGCTGGGGAGGTGAGTGCTTGAAGGTATATCTTTAGATCTTGCAATTGAATCTTTTAGTTTCTTGTTTTATCACTAGTTTAGTCTATAAAAGAAAACTATAAAAAAATGGAATTGAGGTTGCCTCACATGCTTCATCTTTTTAATGTCTTTCGTGAAAATGATGGAAAGGAAAATTGTGCTCAATTGGTAGAAGAAGAATTCAATAAAATGTTTGGCATAAAATATTTGAATGATGAGCATGATTGCAATGTTGTTAGTATGAATTCTTTGAATATCCATGATGCTAATGATATGCAAAGCCATAAGCTTGGGGATGCTATGTTTGATGAAGATGATATTTTTAGTCCCCCAAGTTTTGATGAGAAAATTTACTATATGATGAAAGCATGCCTCCTATTTATGATGATTATGTTGATGAAAGTGGGTTTGGAAGAGTGTCAACTCTAGTTAATGATCCCACTATTTTGGAGGGTGTTGAATCTTTTCACAATATTGATAAAAGTGGATTTGGAGAGGTCATGACTTTATTTAGTGATGAATCCACTATTTTGGAAGAGGTTCCAATTGATTATGAGAACAAAGTTGCTATCTATGATGATTATTGTGATGGCATATATGCTATAAATAATAATGATAACCATGAAACTTGTCATCATGATTTTAATTTTCAATTGGATTATGCCTCACATGATAGTTATTTTGTTGAGTTTGCTCCCACTTCTATCCATGAGAATAAATTTGCTTATGTGGAGAGTAATAAAAAAAATATGCATGTGGATCATGAAAAGAATGCTTTATGTGATAGTTATATTGTTGAATTCATTCATGATGCTACTGAAAATTATTATGAGAGAGGAACATGTGCTTTTACATATCTCAATAATATCAAATTTCCTCTCTTTATGTTAAAGGTTTTGAAGTTATGCTTGTTTTGCCTTCTTATGCTAGTTGATTCATGTTCCCATAATTTATTTGCTCACAAAATTCCTATGAATAGGAAGTGGGTTAGACTTAAATGTGCTAGTCATATGCTTCATGATGCTCCCATTATGTTTCAATTCTTATCTTTTATGTGAGCATCATTGAAATCATCATGCCTAGCTAAAAGGGCATTAAAGAAAAGCGCTTGTTGGGAGACAACTCAATATTTACCCCTACTGTTTTTGTGTGTTCACATGATTAAGCTACTGTAGTAATCATGTTTTATAGCTTTTGGTTGAATAAAGTGCCAAGTAAAGCCTTTGGGATGGTGTGGTTGATAGTTGATTTGATTCTGTGCAAAAACAGAAACTTCTGTGTCAAGTAACAGAATTGTTAAAATCCACTGGAACGTGTAAAAAATTTGAATTTTTTTACAAAGGATTTATATACAAATTGGCTACGTTGTCCTAATTTTCAGAATTTTTGGAGATAGAGAGATATCATTATAATTCAGATCTTTACAGACTATTCTGTTTTTGACAGATTCTATTTTTGATGCATAGTTTGCTTGTTTTCTAGTTTCTATGGCTTATATTGCTTAATATAAATTATAGAAATGATAGGGTACAGTAGGAATCATGTGATAAAAATTATGAATCTTGCCTTAACAGTACCAAAATGAATGATTTGTTTTATCATACTAACGGATCTCACGAGTTTTTCGTTAAGTTTTGTGTGATTGAAGTGTTCAAGTTTTGGGTGAGATACCAATATGAGGAGAATAAGGAGTGACAAGACCCTAAGCTTGGGGATGACCAAGGCATCCCAAGGTAATATTCAAGGAATACCCAAGCAACTAAGCTTGGGGATGCCCCGGAAGACATCCCCTCTTTCGTCTCCAACATTATCGGTAACCTCACGTGGAGCTATATTTTTATTCGTCACATGATATGAGTTTTGCTTGGAGTATCATTTTATTTTATTAGGATTTGCTTGCTTCTATTTATATTAATGCTTTGCATCTTTTAGTTCAATAAAAAGGTCAAGTATAGTCTTTACCATGCTTATTTTGCAAGTCTATATGTTGCTGTTTGAAAACAGAAAGTTTGTTGTTATGTTTTGAATATTTGTGAATAGTCAGAGAACGATAAAATCTTGAAATTTTTACGCGTTGAGATATAACAAATTTTCTACAGTTTGGCAATTTTTCAGAATTTTTGGATTTAGGGAAGTATGAGTATAATTGCACTTTTTACAGACTGTCCTGTTTAGACAGATTGCTGTTATATTTGCATTGTTTGCATATGTTTGCTTATTTAATGATTCTATTTGACGATAGGAGTATTAAATATGCAGAGGCATTTAGTATGCAATGTTAAATAATAATTTTAGTGATTTGCTACAGTAGAGAATGATAAGGTTTTGCATTTGATTTATACTAACTTATCTCACGAGTTCTTGTTAAGTTTTGTGTGGATGAAGTTTTTAAGATTTAGGGAAACCGTGATATAAAAGGAATTAAGGAGACACAAAAGCTCAAGATTGGGGATGCCCAAGGCATCCTAATATTTGAAGAAGTCTCAAGCATCAAAGCTTGGGGATGCCCCGGTAGGCATCCCACCTTTCTTCATCAACAATTATCGGTTAGCCTCGGTTGAGCCTAAGTTTTTACTTCTTCACATGATGTGTGCTATCCTTGGAATGTCATTTTATTTTGTTTTGCTTGCTGTTTTAATAAAATACTTAGATCCAAATTTTTTTAATGAGAGAGACTCTTCACATAGCTACCTAATTGTTTTACTACTCATTGATCTTCACTTATATCTTTTTGGAGTAGTTTGTCATTTACTCTCATGCTTCACTTATATCCTATGAGTAAATGATTGAATGAATTGAATATGATAATTATGAAATTATATATGTTTCATATGCTTATCCCATGGGGAGTAATGACTTCACATATAAGAAGTATAGGTGGTAAAATTTATTGAAAGTTAGCAAACACAGCATTGGTCACTTGAACAATTCATGAAAGAATATTGAAGGAAGAGAGATTCCACATATAAATATACTACCTTGGACATCTTCTATGATTGTGAGCCCCATTAATTATTTTCAAACTTGAGCAAATTAGTTGAAGTTGGACAAGGAAGAGAACGTAATGAGTTATGATTGGGTATATTTGTATAGAAGTTATATTGTTATGGATCCTCCAACATGTGGTGCTTGCTTAGGATCTTTTGCTAGCCAAAAATTCATACTAAGTAGAAATACTACTTGTGCACCCAAAAAACCCTTAAACCCAGTTTCTTGCCATGAGAGTCCACTATATCTACCTATGGATTGAATAAGATCCTTCAAGTAAGTTGTCGTCGGTGCAAAAAGCAATAAAAATTGCTCCTAAATATGTATGATCTTTTATTGTAAGGGAAAATAAGCTTTGTACGAACTTGTGATGGTGAAGAAATAAAAGCGACGGACTGCATAATAAAGTTTGCTGTCACAAGGGGCAATATAAAGTGGCGTTCCTTTGCATTAAGAGTTTGCACATCCAAAAATAAAAAGCACATGATAACCTCTGCTTCCCTCTGCGAAGGGCCTATCTTTTATTTTATGATTTTACTTTTATGCAAGAGTCAATAGTATCCTTTCTCATTCCAACCTCAATCATTCTTTAGTTGGCAAGCATCATGTGGTGGGGAAAGATCTAAGCATATATGGCCATTCAAATATATTTGATCATGAATTATTATTGTTGACCACTATCTATATGATAAATAAGTTGGGAGGCGAAACATTAAGCCCCTATCTTTCTCTGTGTTTGATGGATCATGTTTGTTCTAAAAATATGCTTTGAGTGGTAGCAATCATGGAAGACTATATGATAGTTGAGTATGTGGAACTTGCTAAATCAAAGCTCTTACATAGACCCTTCTTGAAATAAGATGAATTGCAATTGTTTGATGACTGAGAACGTAGTTTGTTAGTTTTCAAGAAAGTTTATGGTCTATACTTTAACATGTGAATAGCTTGCTACTTGATCATGAGAAGTTTTATGAGATGAGCTACTATTTATAATATATATTGATGCTAGAAAAAGTGTTTGGAATTATCATTGATCAAACTTATGCACTATGCTAGCATTCACACTTCATAAATTATTTCTTTTATCATTTACCTACTCGAGGACGAGCAGTAATTAAGCTTGGGGATGCTGATACGTCTCCAACGTATCTATAATTTATGAAGTATTCATGCCATGTTTACAACAATTTTATATGGTTTTGGTATGATTTGATTAGAACTAACCCGGACTGACGCTGTTTTCAGCAGAACTACCTTGGTGTCGTTTTTTGTGCAGAAATAAAAGTTCTCGGAATGGGCTGAAAATTTACGGTGATTTTTTATGGACCAAAAGAGACCCCCGAAGCACCGGAGCTGGGCCAGGAAGTGGACGAGGAGGCCACAAGCCTGGGGGGTGCCCACCCCCTAGGGCGCGCCCTCCGAGCTTGTGGGCCCCTCGAGCACCTCCTTGACGTGAGACCGACGCCAAAAATTCTTATAAATGCCAAAACCCCGAAAAGAACCCTAGATCGGAAGTTCCGCCGCCGTAAGCCTCTGTAGCCACGAAAAACCAATCGGGAGCCCGTTCCGGCACCCTGCCAGAGGGGGAAATCATCACCGGAGGCCATCTTCATCATCCCGACGGTCTCCATGATGAGGAGGGAGTAGTTCACCCTCGGGGCTGAGGGTATGTACCAGTAGCTATGTGTTTGATCTCTCTCTCTCTCTCTCTCGTGTTCTTGATTTGGCACGATCTTGATGTACCGCGAGCTTTGTTACTATAGTTGGATCATATGGTGTTTCTCCCCCTCTACCTTCTTGTGATGAATTGAGTCTTGCTCTTTGAGGTTTTGTTATGTTGGATTGAGTATTGGATTTGAGAACACTTGATGTATGTCTTGCGATGGGATATCTGTGGTGACAATGGGATGTTCTATTGATACACTTGATGTATGTTTTGGCACTCAACTCGCGGATTCCCGAGGTGACATTGGGGTAATCTATGCGTAGGGGTTGATGCATGTTTTTGTCCTACGTTCTCCGATAGAAACTTTGGAGTGATTCTTTGTTGCACGTTGAGGGATTGTTATGTGATCCAAATATGTTATCATTGTTGAGAGACTTTGCACTAGTGAAAGTATGAACCCTAGGCCTTGTTTTCAAGCATTGCAATACCGTTTTTGCTCACTTTTGTTACTTGCTACCTTGCTGTTTTATATTTTCAGATTACAAAAACCTATATCTACTATCCATATTACACTTGTATCACCATCTCTTCGCCGAACTAGTGCACCTATACAATTTACCACTGTATTGGGTGTATTGGGGACACAAGAGTCTCCTTGTTATTTGGTTGCAGGGTTGTTTGAGAGAGACCATCTTCATCCTACCCCTCTCACGGATTGATAAACCTTAGGTCATCCACTTGAGGGAAAATTGCTACTGTCCTATAAAACTCTGCGCTTGGAGGCCCAACACGAGTTTACAAGAAGAAGGTTGCGTAGTAGACATCATCAGGCCATGGGTATGGCGAGCTAGCGTCGTTGTGAAGCGAGATCCTTCGTTCACGCCCCTGAGTTCGAACCTTCTTGGGTCAGCAGAGCCCTGAATCCGACAGATACTTTTGATCGTTGTCCAATGTTCCACTCCTGGATCACTTTGAAACCTTCTGGCCATACTTATGGCAAGGCTAACATCTGGTCTTGTGCACAGCATCGCATACATGATAGAGCCTATGGCAGAAGCATAGGGGATGACACTCATCTTTTCTCTATCCTCTGTAGTCGTTGGGCAATGAGTCTTACTCAACTTCACACCTTGCAAAACAGGCAAGAGCCCCTTCTTGGACTGATCCATTTTGAACTTCTTCAAAATCTTATCAAGGTATGTGCTTTGTGAAAGTCCTATTAAGCATCTCGATCTATCTCTATAGATCTTGATGCCTAATATGAAAGCAGCTTCTCCTATGTCCTTCATTGAAAAACTCTTGTTCAAATATTCCTTCATGTTTTCCAAAAGTTCTATATTGTTTCCAATCAGCAATATGTCATCCACATATAATATTAGAAACGCTATAGAGCTCCCACTCACTTTCTTGTAAATACAATCTTCTCCATAAACTTGTATAAACCCAAACGCTTTGATCACCTCATCAAAGTGAAGATTCCAACTCCGAGATGCTTGCACCAGTCCGTAAATGGATTGTTGGAGCTTGCATACTTTGTCAGCATTCTCTAGATCAATAAAACCTTCCGGTTGCATCATATACAACTCTTCCTTAAGGAAACCGTTAAGGAACGCTGTTTTGACATCCATCTGCCAGATTTCATAATTGAAAAATGCAGCTATTGCCAACATGACTCTAACGGACTTAAGCATCGCTACGGGTGAGAAAGTCTCATCGTAGTCAACTCCTTGAACTTGTGAAAACCCCTTTGCCACAAGTTGAGATTTATAGATGGTGACATTACCGTCCGCACCCGTCTTCTTCTTGAAGATCCATTTATTCTAAATGGCCTTTCGCCCTTCGGTAATACTTCCAAAGTCTACACTTTGTTTTCATGCATGGATCCCATCTCGGATTTCATGGCCTCTAACCATTTGTCAGAATTTGAGCCCACCATCGCTTCTCCATAGCTCGTAGGTTCATCGTTGTCCAACAACATGACCTCTAAGACAGGGTTACCGTACCACTCAGGAGTAGTGCGTATCCTTGTCGACCTACGAGGTTCGATAGTAACTTGATCCAAAACTTCATGATCACTATCATTAGCTTCCTCTTCAACTGACGTAGGTGCCACAGAAACACCTTTCTGCGCTGTGGTTGAAGGGAAGGTTCAACAACCTCATCAAGTTCTATCTTCCTCCCACTCAATTCTTTCAATAGAAACTCTTTCTTGAGAAAGGACTCGTTCTTAGCGACAAACACTTTGCCCTCGGATCTGAGATAGAAGGTATACCCAACCGTCTCCTTTGGGTATCCTATGAAGACGCATTTGCCCGCTTTGGGTTCAAGCTTTTCTGGCTGAAGCCTTTTGACATAAGCATCGCAGCCCCAAACCTTAAGAAACGACAGCTTAAGTTTCTTGCCAAACCATAGTTCATACGGTGTCGTATCTACGGACTTAGATGGTGCCCTATTTAAAGTGAATGCAGCTGTCTCTAACGCATAACCCCAAAACGATAGTGGCAGATCGGCAAGAGACATCATAGAACGTACCATATCCAATAAGGATATAAGTGAAGCACTAGAGCAAACTGCCTAGCTCAAAAGATAAAAGTGAAGCACATAGAGTATTCTAATAAATTCACGATTAAAGTGTGTCCCTCTCAAAAGGTGTGTATAGCAAGGATGATTGTGGCAAACTAAAAATCAAAGACTCATATCATACAAGACGCTCCAAGCAAAACACATATCATGTGGTGAATAAAAATATAGCCTCAAGTAAATTTACCGATGGATTAAAGACGAAAGAGGGGATGCCATCCTGGGCATCCCCAAGCTTAGATGCTTGGTTGTCCTTGAATATTACCTTGGGGTGCCTTGGGCATCCCCAAGCTTAGGCTCTTGCCACTCCTTATTCCATAGTCCATCAAATCTTTACCCAAAACTTGAAAACTTCACAACACAAAACTCAACAGAAAACTCATAAGATCCGTTAGTATAATAAAATAAATCACCAGTTTAGGTACTTTTGTGAACTCATTCTAAATTTATATTGGTGTTATATCTACTGTAATCCAACTTCTCCATGGTTCATACCCCCCGATACTACCCATAGATTCATCAAAATAAGCAAACAACACATAGAAAACAGAATCTGTAAAAAAACAGAATAGTGTGTAGTGATCTGGAAATTTCATATACTTATGTAAATCCAAAAATTCTGAAAAATTAGGAAAATTAAGGAAATTTGTATATCAATATTGTGTAAAAAAATTCAGATCAAAAGCACGTTTATGTGATTTTCTAAATTTCTGGCAATGAGCGCAAAAGTTTCTGTTATTCAGCAAGATCAAATCAACTACCACCATAGACCATCCCAAAGGTCTTACTTGGCTCAAACACTAACTAAAACACCAAAACACAATTACTACAGAGGTAATAATGTGTATTCTCATAAAAACATAAAACAAAAATATTGGGTTCTCTCCCAACATGCGCTTTTCTTTAAAGCCTTTTAGCTAGGTGTTGATAATTTTAATGATGCTCACAAGAAATATAGCAATTGAAACACGAAGAGAGCATCATGTAGCATGTGAAAAACAAGTTTAAGTCTAACATACTAAAAAGTCAAAAACAAGGAAAAAAACAGAAACTGGCACTGGGCTCTAGATTAATAGGTTAGTCCCAAAAATAATATAAAATAGCATATTAATGCATATAAAACATCCAAAACAGATAATATAATAGCATGGAACAATAAAAAATTATAGATACGTTGGAGACAAGCGGTGCATCAAGGACATAAGACTTTTGGGCAACCGTGAGGATAATCCTCAGATTACGGGCCCAGTCCACAAAGTTGCTTCCATCATCTTTCAGCTTAGCTTTCTCTAGGAACGCATTGAAATTCAGGGGAGCTACTGTGCGAGCCATTGATCTACAACATAATTTGCAAATATAACTTAGACTATTGTTCAAGATAATGAGTTCAATTAATCATATTACCTAAGAAATCCCACTCAAATCAACATCCCTCCGGTTGTCCGAGTGTAACATGATCCAAATTCACCAGCCCAAGTCTGATCATCATGTGAGATGGGGTGGTTTCAATGGTGAACCTCTCCATGTTGATCATATCTACTATATGACTCATGTTCGACCTTTCAGTCTCTTGTGTTCCGAGGCCATGTCTGTACATGCTAGGCTCATCAAGTTTAACCCAAGTGTTCCACATGTGCAAAACTGGCTTACACCCGTTGTATGTGAACGTAGAGTCTATCACACCCGATCATCACGTGGTGCTTCGAAACGACGAACTTTCGCAACGGTGCACACTTGGGGAGAACACAATTTTATCTTGAAATTTTAGTGAGGGATCACCTTATAATGCTACCATCGTCCTAAGCAAAATAAGATGCATAAAAGGATTAACATCACATGCAAATCATAAGTGACATGATATGGCCATCATCTTGTGCTTTTGATCTCCATCTTCAAAGCACCGGCATGATCTCCATCGTCACCGGCATGACACCATGATCTCCATCATCGTGTCGCCAATAGGGTTGTCACGCCAACCATGCTTCTACAACTATTGCTACCGCTTAGCGATAAAGTAAAGCATTACATAGCGCTTAATGATTGACACGCAGGTCATATAATAATTAAAGACAACCCTATGGCTCCTGCCGGTTGCCATATTCATCGACATGCAAGTCATGATAATCTATACAAAACATGATCATCTCATACATCAAATATATCTCATCATGTCTTTGGCCATATCATATCATAAGATACCCTGCAAAAACAAGTTAGGCGTCCTCTACTTTGTTGTTGCATGTTTTACGTGGCTGCTATTGGTGACTAGTAAGAACCGTTCTTACCTATGCAAAGCCACAACAGTGATATTCAAGTTGCTATTTAACCTTCTACAAGGACTGCCTTTGTCGAATCCGATTCAACTAAGGTGGGAGAGACAGACACCCGCCAGCCATCTTTATGCAACAAAGTCACATGTCTGTCGATGGAACCGGTCGCATGTACGTGGACATGTAAAATTGGTCCGGGCCGCTTCATCCCACAATACCGCCGAATCAAGAAAAGACCAAGGAAGGAAGCAATCTGAACATCAACGCCCACAAACTCCTTTGTGTTCTACTCGTGATGTCATCTATGCATAGACCTAGCTCATGATGCCACTGTTGGGGAACGTTGCATGAGAAACAAAAAAAATCCTACGCTCACCAAGATCAATCTAGGAAATGCACATCTATGAGAGGAGAGATTGGATCTACATACCCTTGTAGATTGCTAAGTGGAAGCATTAAGAAACATTGTTGATGTAGTCGAACGTCTTCGCGATCCAATCATGATCCGTCCACGAACTCCCGATCAAGTGCCGAACGGACGGCACCTCCGAGTTTGGCACACGTGCGGCTCGGCGGCATCCTCTCCTTCTTGATCCAGCAAGCAAGAGAGAGGGGGTAGATGAGATCGGGACCAACATGACGGTTTGGTGGTTGTGGTGGCAGCGGAATTCCGGCAGGGCTTCGCCAATCGCGTACCGGTGAAACGTGGGAGGAGTTGGGAGAGGTAACGGGCAAGGGTCGAAGGGTGGCAGCCCCCAATGCCTCCCCACCTTTATATAGGCGTGGAGGGGGCTGGTGGCTTTCCCTCCAAGGCCCTAGGGTCATTGTCCAAAGGGGGAGGAAAAAAAGCCCACCTTTCCTTCCCCACCGATCGCTACCCTTCCTTTTTAGGGATCCTGATCTTATCCCCTTGGGATATGATACTAATCCTTTTAAGGTAGGATCTTGGTGCACCTAGACCAGGGTTTTGGGGAATTTCCCCACTACCCACATTCATATGGGTCCCCCATGCAGGTGGGCCCCACTCCAGAACCTTCCCGATACAATACCGAAAAAACTCGAACTTTTTCTGGAACCCCGATAACAACTTTCCATATATGAATCTTTACCTCCAGACTATTCTGGAGCTCCTCGTGATTCCCGAATCCCATACGGGACTCTGAACAACCTTCGGACTTTCCACTATTAATACCTCAATACTACCCTAGCGCTACCGAACATTAAGCGTGCGACCCTACGGGTTCGAGAATCATGTAGACATGACCGAGACTCCTCTCCAGTCAATAACCAATAGCGGGACCTGGATGCCCATATTGATTCCTACATATTCCACGAAGATCTTTATCGGTTGAACCACGATGGCAAGGATTCAGTTAATCCCGTATACAATTCCCTTTGTCCGGCGATATGTTACTTGCCCGGGATTCGATCGTCGGTATCTCCATACCTAGTTCAATCTCATTACCGGCAAGTCTCTTTACTCGTTCCGTAATACAAGACCCCGTGATCAACCTCATTAGTCACATGCTTGCAAGCTTCTTGTGATGTTGAATTACCGAGAAGGCCCCGAGATACCTCTCCGTCATACGGAGTGACAAATCCCAGTCTTGATCCATGCCAACTCAACACAGACACCCTCGGAGATACCTATAGAGCATCATTATAGTCACCCAGTTACGTTACGACATTTGATACACACAAGGTACTCCTCCGGTGTCAGTGAGTTGCATGATCTCATGGTCATAGGAATAGATACTTGACATGCAGAAAACGATAGCAATAAACTTGATACAATCATATGCTATGCTTATAGTTTGGGTCTTGTCCATCACATCATTCTCCTAATGATGTGATCCTGTTATCAAATGACAACTCATGTCTATGACTAGGAAACCATAGCCATCTTTGATCAATGAGCTAGCCCGGTAGAGGCTCACTAGGGACATGTTGTTGCCTATGCATCCACACATGTATTTGAGTTTCCAATCAATACAATTATAGCATGTATAATAAACGATTATAATGAACAAGGAAATATAATAATAACCACTTTATTATTGCCTCTAGGGCATATTTCCAACAGTAACAGGATGACTTGGAGCTGTATTCCGACCTCTTACAACAAAAACCGGATACTTAATAAAACACCCCCCCCCCCAGTGCCAGATACAACCCGGTGATCACTCTCTCACAGGGTGACGAGGAGAGGATCGTCGAGTAGGATTATGCTATACATTGTCACCTGTTACTATACTTGCTATTCTCTTCTACTGCTTCAAGATGGAGGCTGCCAGAAGCGTAGTCTTCGCTAGGACTAGCTTTCCCCCTCTTATTCTGGCATTCTGCAGTTTAGTCCACAGATACTACCCCTTTCATTGATACCAATGCATATGTAGTATAGATCTGATGTCAGTCTTGCGAGTACTTTGGATGAGTACTCACGGCTGCTTTGCTTCCCCCTTTTCCCCTATACCCGGTTGCTGCGATCATATGGTGGACCCGAGGAGCCAGCTGTCGCCGCCGCCGACGACTACTACTACCCCGAGGGTGCCTACTACTACGTACAGGCCACAGATGACCAGGAGTAGTTTAGGAGGATCCCAGGCAGGAGGCCTACGCCTCTTTGATCTGTATCCCTGTTTGTGCTAGCCATCTTATGGCACCTTGCTTAACCTTATGTCTGTACTCAAATATTGTTGCTTTCGCTGACTCGTTTATGATCGAGCTTATGTATTCGAGCCCTCGAGGCCCCTGGCTTGTAATATAAAGCATGTATGACTTTTATTTATGTCTAGAGTTGTTTTGTGATATCTTCCCGTGAGTCCTTGATCTTGATCGTACACATTTGCGTGCATGATTAGTGTACGATTGAATCGAGGGCGTCACAGCCGGCCATTCCGCTGCCGCCATGGTCACAACCAACATGGGCTCGTCGGCAGTCCGTCCACCACGGGCAGAGTCACCACGCCGTAGACGCCCAAATTTCATCCTAAATCGCAAGCCACCCGCTTCCCAACCTCTTCCCCGGATTGCTCGTCGGAAGGTAGTGTGCTCGCACCGGCCACGCCCATGCCATGCCCATCGACCTCAACGCCACACTTGTGGCCGGCGGGTCGTCCACCGGGGCCAAAGGAAGCGGTCACGTGAGATCCTCGCCGACAACCATCCCGACACCTGCCAACTGTTCGACGCAATGCCGACATCGACGGATGATGACTCGGCCAATCTTTTCATCATGAAGAACATCATTTCCAGGGTGGAGTGGGTGGCACGGGCTTCGATCCCGACGAGACCCAAAGCCAAGACGGTCGCGACCACTTCACGCAAGACCAAGATGATATGGCCGACACCTTCATGCCAGGCCAAGAGGGCATGCCCGACACCTTAACGCAAGGCCAAGATGGTACGCCCGACACCTTCACGCAAGGACATGAGGGCACTGTTGGGAAATGTTGCATGGAAAACAAAAAAAAATCTACGCACACGCAAGATCTATCCATGGAGATGCATAGCAAAGAGAGGGGAGAGTGTGTCTACATACCCTCGTAGACTGTAAGTGGAAGCGTTTGACAACGTGGTTGATGTAGTCGAACTTCTTCGCGTTCCAACCGATCGAGCACCGAACGTACAGCTCCTCCGTGTTCAGCACACGTTCAGCTCGATGACGTCCTCCGCCTTCTTGATCCAGCAAGACGGCGAGGTAGTGGATGAGTTCCGGCAGCACGATGGCATGGTGACGGCGATTGTGAAGTGATCTCCGCAGGGCTTCGCCTAAGCACTATGAAAATATGACCGAGGGTGTAAACGGTGGAGAGGGCCGCCGCACACGGCTAATACAATGTTGTGTTGTGCTAGGCGCCCCCCTCCCAAATATATATAGGTGGGGGGAGGAGGGAGCAGCCAGGAGGGCGCCCCAAGTAGGCCGAATCCTCTTGGGGTCCTCCCCCAAGTGGCGCCCCCTTCCTTATTTGGAGTGCGGGAGGAAGGAAGGAGGAGGTGGCGCCACCCCCCCTTTCTTTCTCTCTTGAGGAGGGAAAGGCAGGATGGGCCACCCCTCCCCTTTCTTCCCCATTGGGCCGGCCAGCCAAGGGAGGGGCGTGCCAGCCCTCTTGTGGGCTGGTCTGTCCCCTCCTTTGGCCCATAAGGCCCATAACTTTCCGGGGGGGGGGGGGGGTGACCGGAACCCCTTCCGGTGACCCGATTTCTTCCCGGTACGTCCCGAAACACTTCCGATGTCCAAATATCATCGTCCTATATATCAATCTTTACTTGTCGACCATTTCGAGACTCCTCGTCATGTCTATGAACTCATCCGGGACTCCGAACAACAGTCAGTCACCAAAACATATAACTCATATAACACTATATCGTCAACGAACGTTAAGCGTGCGGACCCTGCGGGTTCAAGAACTATGTAGACATGACTGAGACACCTCTCCGGTCAATAACCAATAGCAGAACCTAGATGCCCATATTGGCTCCTACATATTCTACGAAGATCTTTATCGGTCGAACCGTTATGACAACATACGTAATTCCCTTTGTCCGTCGGTATGTTACTTGCTCGAGATTCGATCGTCGGTATCTTCATACCTAGTTCAATCTCGTTCCTGGCAAGTCTCTTTACTCGTTCCGTAATACATCACCTTGTAACTAACTCCTTAGTCATTTGCTTGCAAGATTATGATGTGTATTACCAAGAGGGCCCAGAGATACCTCTCCGATACTCGGAGTGACAAATCCTAATCTTGATCTATGCCAACTCAACAAACACCTTCGGAGATACCTGTAGAGCATATTTATGATCACCCAGTTACGTTGTGATGTTTGATAGCACACAAGGTATTCCTCCGGTATCCGGGAGTTGCATAATCTCATAGTCGAAGGTATATGTATTTAACATGAAGAAAGCAATAGCAATAAACTGAACGATCAATATGCTAAGCTAACGGATGGGTCTTGTCCATCACATCATTCTCCTAATGATGTGATCCCGTTATCAAATGACAACACATGTCTATGGTTAGGAAACCTTAACCATCTTTGATCAACGAGCTAGTCTAGTAGAGGCTTACTAGGGACACGGTATTTGTTTATGTATTCACACATGTATTTAAGTTTCCGATCAATACAATTCTAGCATGAATAATAAACCTTTATCATGATTAAGGAAATATAATAATAACCATTTTATTGTTGCCTCTAGGGCATATTTCCATCAGTCTCCCACTTGCAGTAGAGTCAATAATCTAGTTCACATCACCATGTGATTTAACACCCATAGTTCACATCGCCATGTGACCAATACTCAAAGAGTTTACTAGAGTCAATAATCTCGTTCACATCGCCATGCGATTAACACCCAAATAGTACTAAGGTGTGATCATGTTTTGCTTGTGAGAGAAGTTTAGTTAACGGGTCTGTCACATTCAGATCCGTATGTATTTTGCAAATTTCTATGTCTACAATGCTCTGCATGGAGCTACTCTAGCAAATTGCTCCCACTTTCAATATGTATCCAGATCGAGACTCAGAGTCATCTGAATCGATGTCAAACCTTGCATCGACGTAACCCTTTACGACGAACTCTTTATCACCTCCATAACCGAGAAATATCTCCTTAGTCCTCTTAGGTAACTAAGGATAATTTTGACCGCTGTCCAGTGATCTACTCCTGGATCACTATTGTAGCCCCTTGCCAAACTCATGGCAAGGTACACAACAGGTCTGGTACACAGCATGGCATACTTTATAGAACCTATGGCTGAGGCATAGGGAATGACTTTCATTTTCTCTCTATCTTCTGCTGTGGTCGGGTTGTGAGTCTTACTCAACTTCACACCTTGCAACACAAGCAAGAACCCTTTTTTTGACTGATCTATTTTGAACATCTTCAAAACTTTGTCAAGGTATGTGCTTTGTGAAAGTCCTATTAAGCGTCTCGATCTATCCCTACAGATCTTGATGCTTAATACGTAAGCAGCTTCACCGAGGTCTTTCATTGAAAAATTCTTATTCAAGTATCCTTTTTATGCTATCCAGAAATTCTATATCATTTCCAATCAACAATATGTCATCCACATATAATATCAGAAATGCTACAGAGCTCCCACTCACTTTCTTGTAAATACAGGCTTCACCATAAGTCTGAATAAAACCATATGCTTTGATCACCTCATCAAAGCGTATATTCCAACTCCGAGATGCTTGCACCAGTCCATAGATGGATCGCTGGAGCTTGCACACTTTGTTAGCATCTTTAGGATCGACAAAACCTTCTGGTTGCATCATATACAACTCTTCTTTAAGAAATCCATTAAGGAATGCAGTTTTGACGTCCATTTGCCAGATTTCATAATCATAAAATGCAGAAATTTCTAACATGATTCGGACAGACTTAAGCATCGCTACAGGTGAGAAAGTCTCATCGTAGTCAACCCCTTGAACTTGTCGAAAACCTTTCGCGACAAGTCGAGCTTTATAGACAGTGATATTACCATCAGTGTCCGTCTTCCTCTTGAAGATCCATTTATTCTTTATGGCTTGCCGATCATCGGGCAAATCCACCAAAGTCCACACTTTGTTCTCATACATGGATCCTATCTCACATTTCATGGCCTTAAGCCATTTTTCGAAATCTGGGCTCATCATAGTTTCTTCATAATTCGTAGGTTCGTTGTTGTCCAACAACATGACTTCCAGGACAGGATTGCCGTACCACTCTGGTGCGGAACGTGTCCTGGTCGACCTACGAGGTTCAGTAGTAACTTGATCTGAAGTTTCATGATCATCATCATTTGCTTCCTCTGTGGTTGTTGTAGGCATCATGGGAACGGCTTTCTCTGATGTACTACTTTCCAATTCGAGAGAAGGTACAATTACCTTATCAAGTTCTACTTTCCTCCCACTCACTTCTTTCGAGAGAAACTCCTTCTCTAGAAAGGACCCATTCTTAGCAACAAATATTTTTGCCTTCGGATCTGTGGTAGAAGGTATACCCAATAGTTTCTTTCGGGTATTCTATGAAGACACACTTCTCCGCTTTGGGTTTGAGCTTATCAGGCTGAAGCCTTTTTGGCATAAGCATCGTATCCCCAAACTTTTAAGAAATGACAACTTAGGTTTCTTGCCAAACCACAGTTCATACGGTGTCATCTCAATGGATTTAGACGGTGCCCTATTTAACATGAATGCGGCTGTCTCTAATGCATAACCCCAAAACGATAGTGGCAAATCGGTAAGAGACGTCATAGAACGTACCATATCTAATAAAGCACGGTTACGACATTCGAACACACCATTACGCTGTGGTGTTCCAAGTGGCGTGAGTTGTGAAACTATTCCACATTGTTTTAAATGAAGGCCAAACTCGTAACTCAAATATTCGCCTCCGCGATCAAATCGTAGAAACTTTATTTTCTTGTTACGATGATTCTCCACTTCACTCTAAAATTCTTTGAACTTTTCAAATGTTTCAGACTTGTGTTTCATCAAGTAGATATATCCATACCTACTCAAATCATCTGTGAAGGTGAGAAAATAATGATACCCGCCGCGTGCTTCAGCACTCATCGGACCGCATACATCAGTATGTATTATTTCCAACAAGTCATTAGCTCGCTCCATTGTTCCGGAGAACAGAGTTTTAGTCATCTTGCCCATGAGGCATGGTTCGCAAGTATCAAATGATTCATAATCAAGTGACTCCAAAAGTCCATCTGCATGGAGTTTCTTCATGCGCTTTACACCAATATGACCTAAACGGCAGTGCCACAAGTATGTTGCACTATCATTATCAACTTTGCATCTTTTAGCATCAATATTATGAATATGTGTATCACTACGATCAAGATTCAATAAACCATTCACATTGGGTGTATGACCATAGAAGGTTTTATTCATGTAAACAGAATAACAATTATTCTCTAATTTAAATGAATAACCGTATTGCAATAAACATGATCTAATCATATTCATGCTCAACGCAAACACCAAATAATATTTATTTAGGCTTAACACTAATCCCGAAGGTAGATGGAGTGTGCGATGGTGATCGTATCAATCTTGGAAACACTTACAACACACATCGTCACCTTGCCCTTAACTAGTCTCTGTTTATTCTGCAACTCCTGTTTCGAGTTACTAATCTTAGCAACTGAACCGGTATCGAATACCCAGGGGTTACTACGAACACTAGTATGGTACACATCAATAACATGTATATCAAATATACCTTTGTTCACTTTGTCATCCTTCTTATCCGCCAAGTATTTGGGGCAGTTCCACTTCTAGTGACCATTCCCTTTGCAGTAGAGGCACTCAGTTTCAGGCTTAGGTCCAGCTTTGGGCTTCTTCACGGGAGTGGCAACTTGCTTGCCATTCTTCTTGAAGTTCCCTTTCTTTCCCTTGCACTTTTTCTTAAAACTAGTGGTCTTGTTAACCATCAACACTTGATGCTCTTTCTTGATTTCTACCTTCGCCGATTTCAGCATCGCGAAGAGCTCGGGAATCGTTTTCGTCATCCCTTGCATATTATAGTTTCATCACGAAGTTCTAGTAGCTTGGTGATAGTGACTAGAGAATTCTGTCAATCACTATCTTATCTGGAAGATTAACTCCCACTCGATTCAAGCGATTTTAGTACCCGGACATTCTAAGTACATGCTCACTGGTTGAGCTTTTCTCCTCCATCTTGTAGGCAAAGTACTTGTCAGAGGTCTCATACCTCTCGACACGGGCATAAGTTGAAATACCAATTTCAGCTCTTGGAACATCTCATATGTTCCATGGCGTTCAAAACATCGTTGAAGCCCCGATTCTAAGCTGTAAAGCATGGCGCACTAAACTATCAAGTAGTCATCATATCGAGCTTGTCAAACGTTCATAACGTCTGCATCAGCTCCTGCAACAGGTATGTCACCTAGCGGTGCATCAAGGACATAATTCTTCTGTGCAACAATGAGGATAATCCTCAGATCATGGACCTAGTCCGCATTATTGCTACCATCATCTTTCAACTTAGTTTTTTCTAGGAACATATCAAAAAATATAGGGGAGCTATATCGCGAGCTATTGATCTACAACATAGATATGCAAAACTATTAAGACTAAGTTCATGATAAATTAAGTTCAATTAATCAAATTACTAATGAACTCCCACTTAAATAAACATCCCTCAGGTTATCTAAGTGATACGTGATCCAAATCAACTAACTTATGTCTGATCATCACGTGAGATGGGGTAGTCATCAATGGTGAACATCTGTATGTTGATCATATCTACTATATGACTCACGTTCGACCTTCCGGTCTCCAGTGTTCCGAGACCATGTCTGTACATGCTAGGCTCGTCAAGTTTAACCCAAGTATTCTGCATGGGCAAAACTGTCTTACACCCGTTGTATGTGAACGTAGAGTCTATCACACCCGATCATCACGTGGTGCTTCGAAACGACGAACTTTGGCAACGGTGCATACTCAGGGAGAACACTTTTATCTTGAAATTTAGTGAAGGGATCATCTTATAATGCTACCGCCGTTCTAAGCAAAATAAGATGCATAAAAGATAAACATCACATGCAATCAAAATATGTGACATGATATGGCCATCATCATCTTGTGCTTTTGATCTCCATCTCCAAAGCATTGTCATGATCTCCATCGTCACCAGCTCGACACCTTGATCTCCATCGTTGCGTCGTGGTCGTCTCGCCAACTATTGCTTCTACAACTATTGCTAACGCATAGCGATAAAGTAAAGCAATTACATGGCGTTTGCACTTCATACAATAAAGAGACAACCCTAAGGCTCCTGCCGGTTGTCGATATTACAAAACATGATCATCTCATACAACAACGTATATCACATCACGTCTTGACCATATCACATCACAACATGCCATGCAAAAACAAGTTAGACGTCCTCTACTTTGTTGTTGCAAGTTTTACGTGGCTGCTACGGGCATCTAGCAAGAACCGTTCTTACCTACGGCAAAAACCACAACGGTGTTTCATCAAGTTTGCTGTTTTAACCTTCTTCAAGGACCGGCCGTGGTTAAATTCGATTCAACTAAAGTAGGAGAAACAGACACCCGCCAGCCACCTTTATGCAAAACTAGTTGCATGTCTGTCGGTGGAACCGGTCTCATGTGCGTGGACATGTAAGTCCGGTCCGGGCCGCTTCATCCCACAATACCGCCGAATCAAAATAAGACGTTGGTGGTAAGCAGTATGACTATCACCGCCCACAACTCTTTGTGTTCTACTCGTGCATATCATCTACGCATAGACCTGGCTCGGATGCCACTTTTGGGAAACGTTGCATGGAAAACCAAAAAAAATCTACGCACACGCAAGATCTATCCATGGAGATGCATAGCAACGAGAGGGGAGAGTGTGTCTACGTACCCTCGTAGACCGTAAGCGGAAGCATTTGACAATGCGGTTGATGTAGTCGAACTTCTTCGCGTTCCAACCGATCGAGCACCGAACGTACGGCACCTCCGTGTTCAGCACACGTTCAGCTCGATGACGTCCTCCGCCTTCTTGATCCAGCAAGACGGTGAGGTAGTGGATGAGTTCCGGCAGCACGACGGCATGGTGACAGCGATGGTGAAGTGATCTCCGCAGGGCTTCGCCTAAGCACTACGAAAATATGACCGGGGGTGTAAACGGTGGAGGGGGGCGCCGCACACGGCTTAGACAATGTTGTGTTGTGCTAGGCGCCCCCCTCCCACATATATATAGGTGGGGAGAAGGAGGGAGAAGCCAGGAGGGCGCCCCAAGTAGGCCGAATCCTACTTGGGGTCCTCCCCCAAGTGGCGCCCCCCTTCCTTATTTGGAGTGCGGGAGGAAGGAAGGAGGAGGTGGCGCCCCCCCCCCTCCCTTCCTTTCTCTCTTGAGGAGGGAAAGGCAGGAGGGGCCACCCCTCCCCTTTCCTTCCCCATAGGGCCGGCCAGCCAAGGGAGGGGCGCGCCAGCCCCCTTGTGGGCTGGTCTGTCCCCTCCTTTGGCCCATCAGGCCCATAACTTCCCGGGAGGGGGGGTGGGGGGGTGCCCGGAACCCCTTCCGGTGACCCGATTTCTTCCCGGTACGTCCCGAAACACTTCCGGTGTCCAAATATCATCGTCCTATATATCAATCTTTACCTCTCAACCATTTCGAGACTCCTCGTCATGTCTGTGATCTCATCCGGGACTCCTAACAACATTCAGTCACCAAAACATATAACTCATATAACACTATATCGTCAACGAACATTAAGCGTGTGGACCCTACGGGTTCGAGAACTATGTAGACATGACCGAGATACCTCTCTGGTCAATAACCAATAGCGGAACCTGGATGCCCATATTGGTTCCTACATATTCTACGAAGATCTTTATCGGTCGGACCGTTATGACAACATACGTAATTCCCTTTGTCCGTCAGTATGTTACTTGCCCTGAGATTCGATCGTCGGTATCTTCATACCTAGTTCAATCTCGTTACCGGCAAGTCTCTTTACTCGTTCCGTAATACATCACCTTGTAACTAACTCCTTAGTCATTTGCTTGCAAGCTTATGATGTGTATTACCAAGAGGGCCCAGAGATACCTCTCCGATACTCGGAGTGACAAATCCTAATCTTGATCTATGCCAACTCAACAAACACCTTCGGAGATACCTGTAGAGCATCTTTATGATCACCCAGTTACGTTGTGACGTTTGATAGCACACAAGGTATTCCTCCGATATCCTGGAGTTGCATAATCTCATAGTCGAAGGAATATGTATTTGACATGAAGAAAGCAATAGCAATAAACTGAACGATCAATATGCTAAGCTAACGGATGGGTCTTGTCCATCACATCATTCTCCTAATGACGTGATCCCTTTATCAAATGACAACACATGTCTATGGTTAGGAAACCTTAACCATCTTTGATCAACTAGCTAGTCTAGTAGAGGCTTACTAGGGACACAGTATTTGTTTATGTATTCACACATGTATTTAAGTTTCTGATCAATACAATTCTAGCATGAATAATAAACCTTTATCATGATTAAGAAAATATAATAATAACCATTTTATTATTGCCTCTAGGGCATATTTCCATCAGGCATGGCCGACACCTTCATGCAAGGCCAAGAATTCCCAGATAACTACGACCAAGAGGAATAAGATGAAGTGGACATCGAGGAGGAGCCTTTGTTTGGCGACGAGCTCACTTACCAAGCCAATGCGCAAAGGAAGAAGCGGCAAAGCATTCAGACGAATGCATACATAAGGGATGATGACAAGCTCATTTGTGAATGTTGGAGAGAAATTGGACAAGATCTCAAGATCTGCGCCGAGCAAAAAGGATCAACATTTTGTTGAGAGTTCATGCCGAATTCCATGAACACAAGAAGTTCCCGCCCTACAAGTTTGAGAGGAAGTGTGGTTGGGTGTCCATCTCCAAGAGGTGGGGGCTCATCCAATAAGAGTGCAACAAGTTTTGTGCCACCCTTGAGAACATCGAAGGCCGTCCCGTGAGTGGCCTTGGCATCAAAGACATGGTATACAATTCCTTCGCTTCATTCCTGTTTTCGTTGCTTGATGCTTGCATGTCCATTGCATATGAATGTACAGTCGTGTCATCATTTGGTTTGTAGGCATTCCAGGCTTTGGAAGCATTCAAGGCCCAACATGGGAACAAGTCATTCACCCTCACCCATCGTTGGACGATCATTCATAATGACGAGAAGTTCAAGGATCAATATGCCGCCCTCAAGAAGAATGGAGGGCCAGAGGCCATGGCGAGGGAGAGAAGTGGCCGAGGGGAAAGACTAACTCCAAGATGGAGGAGAAGCGTGATGCGGCAGTACTTGCCTTGCAGGAAACTTTTCAAGGCATGATGACCCAAAAGGAGGAAAGGGAGAAGTGTCGACAAGAGAAAGATGAGCAAATGAAGGCCTACATCGAGATACAAAATAAAAATGTTCGAGATGGAGGCCCACATACAAGCAAAGAAGTTAGAGATGGAGGCGGACATGCAAGCGAAGAAGCTCAAGATAGAGGCAACTAATGAAAAGACCAAAGCAAAAGAGGTGGTGCTCGCTTGCATGGTGAAAGAGATGGATATCATGATGGTGGACTTGAGCAAGGTGTCCCCAAGAAGAAGGTCTTGCTTCGAGAAGAGGCAAAAGAAGATGCTCGAGCTAGACGGTTGATCTATGGCCGAGAGTGTCATCTTTTTTGTATGTCAACATGTGTGCAGGCATGACCACGACCGAGATGTATGACGTAGTTGAACTATCGCCCTTTTGTGTGCTGGCAACTATGCCGGCCACTGGCAAGTGCGCCGGCATGAACTGTGGTTTTTTTACAGGCTGACATGTATGCCAGCCGCTGGAATGGCTGCCGCTGGCCTTTTTTAGATTAAATTTACTTTGGATGTGGACGGAAAATGCGTCGGCGGGTTGGGCGCGTCAGTTGAATGTAGACAGACAATGCGTCTACAGCCGACCCAAACGGACGGAAAGCGAACAAAATCCGCGTCCATTTGCGTCGCCACATTGGAGTTGTCCTTAGAGCAACTCTAGCACACTTTCATCCAAATTGCATCTCCATAAGAGCATCTCTAGCAGATCCGGTATAATCCAGCGCTACAAAATCGTTGCGGGACTTCATACTACAAATTAAACATAGGGGAGGTCGGCTTAATCGTTGAGGTCGAGGCAGAACTTCTCCACCGACTTGCGGCAGGCATGGACAGATGCATGATCCTCCTTTGCAGCGGCGAGCCTGTTGGCGGCGCCTTCTTCTCTGGCCGCCACCGTGCGCTCCGCGGCGAGGAGCTCTGCAGCCGCCTCCCCGGCACCTCAGGGTGTGCGGGAAAAGGGCATCGTGGATGTCATTGAAGCCGGCCCACGCGCCCTACCCGCCTCTACGGGAGAGGTGGCCGTGCTCGCGCGCCTGCTTGAACCGCCATGGTGCGACGGCGGGCCGGCTGGAGCTGCCGGCCTTCGCATCGTGCCAGGCGAGTTGCGCGGCAGCCACCCGCCACAGCCGCCACGCCCATGAGCAGCCTCCGCCATGGATCCGTGGTCGAAGACGAGGAAGGAAAGGAGACGGGCGGCTAATTGCTCGCCGGAGTACTCTTTCGCTAGCGGCGGAGGCGGTGGATTGCGACGGAGCTTATCCGATACGCTAACTCTAACCCCGTACATATTATCAGTTACTGCCTGATCGAAATTGAAATGCCGCTTATGCCATGAAGCTCGTATCCGTACTCACAACAATGAAGTTCGTAAATATAACCAGTAGTTCGCCACAGCAGCAGGTGATCGGAGAGGGACCGTCTCTAAAACCCGCCCTCTGCTAACGATTCATGCCCTGCTACTGCCGCCGCTATTTCGCTATACCTTTACACGACGACTACACATTGACTGCAAGCATTGATCAGTCAGAGGCAACGCCACTGGACAAGAACTACACTTGGGCGCCCAGGCGCTGGGTAGCGAGCTCACAGCTCGCCGGCGCGAAGCCGACTCGGCCGTTCTGGAGGTCGTACTCCACCCACACATCCTGCTGGTGGTGGTGCCCGATCACGTACGCCGACATGCCCGCCATGTCCGAGTTCCCGAACGTCAGGCACCACACAGCCTCCTCCCCCTCCTTCCCGCGCCGCTCGCCGGGTACACTGTACAGGAGCTTCTCCCCGGCCACGGCCACCTCCGCGCCGCGGAGTACCAGGCCCACCTCGGGGAGAAGCCGGCTTGCCGCCGACACTCGTGCCTCCGGGCCGCGGAAGCACGCGTCGAACGCGCCCTGGAACACGAAGCCCGGCTCGCCGAGGGGGGCGAGCAGCGACCGTGTCTGGTTCAAGAACTCGCCCTTGAGCGCCGTGTAAGCGTCGGCCAGGAGGAAGGTGAACTGCGTGCCGGAGTCCACCATTGTCTGCCCGGCGCCCGTGTGGTCCGGCGTGAGCACGGACTTGGGGATGGCGAGCAGGGCGCGCCCCACGCGGATGCCCTCCAGCTGCACGGAGTAGGCTACCCGGTCGAAGTACGGCAGCGGCTGGGAGATCTCTATCAGCGGCGTGTAGTTAAGTGGCGGGGCCGCGCCGCCGTCGCCGCCGAGGAGGAGGATGCCGGGTCCTTGTCCGGGGGCGATACAGTAGGCGAAGCGGCGGGTGCCCGTCTGCGTCACGAAGGAGAGGCTGCCACGGTTCATGCCGAGGAGGCCGGTCGCCGCCTCCGACGGGTCCGTGGCGTTGTTGTTGGTGGCCGTGCTGGAGGAATAGGAGGTGATGCAGCCGAACAGGACGGGCACGGAATGCGCGCCGAGGATGAAGGTGTCGGCAACCAGGAGGCCGTCGGCCGAGGAGGCGTCTGCGTAGGAGATGGAGACGCGGCAGGAGGTCGACGGTAGCGTGTCACAGAACGGGCGGACGGGCAGGTCACGTCCGCGCCACACGCACGCCGGCGACGAGCAATCGACGGCGCCGTACGTCAAAGAAGCCGACGCGTTGAACGGCGCGGGCGGCGACACGGAGCTCCCGTTGCAGAGGAGCCAGGAGAGCTCGCTGCCGGTGTCAAGCACCATCGTCACGTTCTGCGGCGGCGTGCCGACAGCCACCGACACCGTGAGGCTCACATTGTGGCGGAACCGCAGCCGGTTCGCCGGCGCTCGCGGCGGGGGCGCCACCTCCTGCAGCCTGAGCGGAAGAAGGACCGCTCCCCCAGCCTCGCCTTCTCTACCGCCGCCGTGGCTCGCCGCCTCCGCTCGCGCAAGAAAGAGGAAGAGGAGAACGATAAACGAGTCCATGTCCATTGGCGGGCAGCTCCTACTTTTCTATCCGCGCTCTGCCTGGGGTTGAAATGAGAGTGAGCAAACTATCAACCAACTGCAGGTGCTTTGCATGGACCTGCAACCAGCGGTCCGATCCACGTCTACACCGTGTCCTGCTCCTAATCTGCTTCAATGGAGAGTATTAACATCTGACCCGTCGTCATCTCCTCTGCTTCCTGGCGTGTTTTCCATAAGCACCCGGGTAACCACAGTTCTCTTCTTTACTCCGTGTGGGCTCCGAGAAGGGGACAGGGTCCCCAGGGAGGTCATGAATACGTGGTACTCCGGCGGTCCGGCCAGGTATCGCGGCTCACCAGAGACAACGATACAAGAGGCATCTGGTGCTCGTCGTCGTCGTCGACCAAGACTTTGGGCCTTTCGGGGGCGAGTGGCTTTCAGTGCAGCTGTTCAGGGCAAGGCATTGCCACGGCCTCTTGTTGGGCTTGTCGGAAGGGAAATCTCCCTGTCTGCGGTTGAGAAATCCCTGGTGATAGCTGGAGGATGACTGGAACACATGGCGAGAACTCACCCTTTTGTGCCCAGTTGCCAGCATTACATCCTTCACAGGGACTCTATGCATCTGTGCAAAAAAAAAAAAAAAAAAAACCGTGACAGGACCGGTTAAACGCCACACGCACGAGACCCGTTCCCGGGAGGACATTTTGCCCTTTTTACCGTTCATGTTTACAGTGCATGATTCTCGCAGAAATCGGTAAATTTCGCATTCCCCCGTTTCAAACCAGTTCACAGCGGAGCCTGCAACTTGTGGAGGACTCGATGCCCTTCCAAACGGACTAATGATTCTGGAGGCTACAGTGATCATGGGGATGGTGACTGCCATCTTATTATTTGGCGTCGCATGTGACGTGCTCTGCCACAATCGCACCATATGAGATGACAGGCCATGGACCTGCGAACTCCAAACCTTTTACCTTTGCGAACTCCGGTGATTGAAAGCACATTTTCATACGTGAAAGCGAAGCAACAGCATGGAGCACGCGTGCATCTGACAGTGTACCCCATCCGTTCCGGTCGCGGCGGCACCAAATGCATCCTGCAATGAGAACTGCACTACCGAGCAACGTGTAGTTTTTTAGGAGTGAGGACGGGGCAACTCTAGCAGATATTTGTGATCTAAGGCGTTGTTTGGATAGCGGAGATTAGCGTTAGGATTGTAGAAAACGAGTTTTTAGCTGATTTTTAGGAAACCCCATTTTACGTTACGTTTTGTAAATAATGAGTTTATAAAAAGTTACGTTTGGATAGGAAAACAGAAAAACTGGTCGGTCATGTACCTTGTTTGGATACCCTCGAGTGGGCTGTTTCCTTTTCTCCTCCCGTGACTCACTCTCACTTTCCCCAAATCAGCCACCATGGCGTCTTCCAAGTCTGTCGTCCTGCTGGTCCCCTCCGATTCCTCCTCCGCTCGCTGACACTGGTACTCCCCTGCTCTCGGCCGTGGATGAATCCGCGCGAGGACGCCGGCTAGTGCGCGCCTCCGACCACGCCGGTTGCTGCTGGACTCCCCTACGCCGCTGCCCGCCTCCCCTCCCCTGGACGGCTAGGTCGCTAGGCCTACTGTGCTTCGTCGGCCGTCAGCCAGCTCTATCCGTCGAGCAGTGTTGCTTCAGCTCAACGCACATGCCTGCCTCCCTAGAATGCCGGCGGTGCAGGCTGCACCGTAACCAGCCCGTTTTACCACTAGATCTGTGGGGCGCCGGTGGCAGCAGGCAGCTGTAGCCCCCGCTCCCTGACCAGCATGACCATGAGTAACAGCGGATGCAGAGGACAAGCTCGAGGACGGCGATTCACAGGAGCAGGTATGTTTGATTTTTCTTTTTGCAAACTCTGTAGTTAACATGGTCTGTCATGCACTTGCCGAGAGGAGCTATAATTATCTTTCTTTCATGGTCTGTATCATGCACTTGCCGACAGAAAAATACTTCATAAGTAACAGGTCTTAGCAATTAGCTACATATACTGGAATTTGTATAATGGAACTTTGGAGGAGAGTGCTACTGTAGAAAGCAAAGTGAGAACTGGCCAGGTTCATGGTCTTTCTAAAAACAAGAAGTTTCAGGTGCGTTTGTAGCAGTGAAAGCTGAAAAGCTTTGCACTTGGTACATTGTAGAATCCGGTCCGTAGGTAGGACGGGAACACTCTTATGTTACATAAGAACACACCCATTTGAAGTAGTTTATTTGTTGCTTCATTTGCTGAATAGATTGGTGAAAAATAACATTTCATCATGTAGCCGTAGATAGAGAGAGGGAGAGAGAGAGTTCATAAGCCTACGAAAGAATGGGGAGTTCATGAACATATAAATAAATTTAAAGTTCTAACAATAATTATTCAAATACATCTCTAATTAAAGATGGAAATCAAATATTACGGCGTTTAATCATCTTGTTGTTGTTGGTTCACACGTCGTTGATGATTAGTCCACAATCGTCGGTGAGCACGAACTCTCTCACCAGCAACTCGATCATCTTCTCTTGCTTGCCCATGAACTTGTTGATCACCATGGTCAACATTTTCTTGTGTTTCCCCATGCTCATAAAGCTCAAACAACTCATCAGGCTCATTAACCTTCCTTATGAAGTTGTGGATGATGCAACAAGCCATAACAATTTTAACTTGGGTTCTATATGGATAAGGAATTCCTCCTTTCCTACTTAGAATTGGAAAACGAGCTTTCAGAACACCAAAGGTTCGTTCCACAATGTTCCGCAGCTGTGCATGCACATGGTTGAACAAATCCTTCTCACCAGTATATCTCCGATTACATCCACGAAAAGAAGCAATATGATAGCGATCTCCGCGATATGGGGCAATAAATTTTGGAGTATTTGCATAGCCTGAATCAACAAGATAAAATTTGCCTGCACATGAGGTTTCATAGCACAGTCAGAATTTTTATTTATATTATAGATACACAAATAATTAATATATTTAAAATTTTACCTTCAGGAACAACCAAACCCCCACTAGTAACAGCCCATCTTAGAACAGCTTGATCCGATGCAGAACCCTCCCATCCAGCAGCGACATAAGAGAATGTCATGTCAAATGACACTGCTGCCATTTCATTTTGAGACGGATAACCATGTCTATTTCTGTAAGGAGTTTGCTTATCAAGCCTGATTTTTGCCTCAATGTGTGTCCCGTCAATTGCTCCTAGACGGTTCTTGTGGGATTTTTTTTGTTAGTCAAATAAGGATGTTCACATGTTGTGGACATTGTACTTATGAAAATCATATGTAAAAGGAGTATCTTCTTCGAATAGAAATTATACCTTGAAATATGGGTAGAACCTTGCGTCACCCAATATTTTGGATGGGACTTGATTGCTTGGATCTGTTATGCAAACATCACGCAAACCATTTATGGCATCTAAAACTTTGTTGAAGTGTCGGCTGATTGGTTCGCCAGAATGCTGATACCTATCTTGCATGACACGGTTTCTAACATTGTGACCAATTGTATGTAAAAACATGAGTAGTTGTTCGTCCACTGTCATTCGATTTGTATCCTTAACTAACTTTCTCTCGCACAAAGCATCCCGCAACAAGTAGAATGTGTGCTTCTCAAGACGAATTAGTTCATAAAATCTAACTGGATGTCCCTCTAACAACTCTATTGTTTTTTGAGCACCAGTTAATATAGAGGTGTTACGAGTTGTTTTGAATAACCTTGTAAACAACACATCACGAAACAAGGACACTGCAGAAATGTTGTTAATAAGCACTTGCTCAGAGTCAGAAAGTTCATCATCTGGCACATCCAAGCTGTTCATAGTTCCCTGCACAATATACACTATTGATATCATCTCAGGATATTTGTTTAAAATATATCAGTGCTGAACCATCAAATGAACAATATAAAATTGAAAAAGAATGTTCATTATTTCACACAAGCTGATAAAACATAATGGAAATTGTTTTCTGAATCTACGACAACGACTGAAATAAAATACTATGCTCAATGGTGTATTACAAAAATTCTAAGGATCAAGAACCCATATCTTCCGCGTCTCATCATCCATCTCAATGAATATGGCCCATTTATCACCATCTGTAAATGCCTTGACCGCTTTTAGTTTCTCTTTGGGATCTAGATTACTCATACTATTTAATATTGCCATACATGATTTAACCGAGTAAGCTTCATTTTGTTGTGCTACTGTTTTCTTCACTTCAGCAATGCTAAGTGATGCATCTGCAAGGCGGTCAATTGCTGATATGGCATCGTCGGCTGTCCGTTTTTGCCCTCTTCTAGTTTCTTTTGATCCACTTCCAGTGGACTTCTTTTTTTCTTGCTCAATGGTAGTTGACTTCTTCATGAAGACACCAGGGGAAGCATTGCTTTCATCAGAATCAATCTCATGAACTTCAACATCCATATTGAGATCAATCTGTGAAGATTTGCTTGTACATGCAGCATCTTTTCCTTTGCTAGATACAGCACCAGCTCCAGATGCTGTTGAAGTAGCACATATGGCTTGAAGATCTACCCAACTAGGCCACACCTTATCTCGATATTCCTGTAGTGACTTATCCTTCTGCAAGTTGTTTAGTTTTTGGTTAATACTATGATATGAGAACTTCATATGGATTCTACTCGCAAATCCTTACCTTAATTAGTTCTTCCCAAATTTCTTCTGAAGCTTTTATCATTTTATCATCATCGTCCCAACCAAATCCCGTGAGTTTTAGAAGTCTGTCCATGGTACTGTAGCAACTCCTGTAGTACTTATGACGATTTTTCAGTTGTTGTAATTCAAGTTTCTCTACCCTTGAATCGTTGAATTGTCCTAAGATATCACGCCATGCTTTCTTTGTGTAACCTGTTCCTTCTTTCCCTCCCTGTAGACTTTGATCTTTCAATATATTGAGTAGTATTTTGTCCTCTGAAGATTTCCATACATGGCGCTTAGCTTTATCTGTGTTTTCCTTCCTAATTATTTTGTCCTTCTCATCATCCATATTTTTCTACAGGGAGATACAAGAAGAAATAATGCAAGATGAGTCGTTTGGTTCATTACGATAAATCTACGAAGTGGAAGAAAATGAGCATGCCACTAATATTTCGATCTTTTGATGGGTAATCCTGTGGTCGTTGTACACAAATTTTTGTCGCATGTTCGCCTAATGGGATGTTCCTGACCAGTTACTTTGCTGGGTTGCAGCCAAGATCTCAAGCATGAAGTTCATTTACTATAAAGCTGGGCTCGGTTGCCCCACTTATTGCCGTCAACTTCACATTGGACATCACAAGGTATTCTGATCTTCATTTGCTTACTTCGTAGCTCTTACCATACACTATATAATATGGATAGATATGATTGATACTTATGCAAAATTATCCTTATACTGTGATTTAAACTGTATCCTTCTCATGAAAAACTAACTACTGCACTTGGATATATATACTGATTGACAATATTATTGTGGTTCGGTGTTGGATTATTTTAATATGTATGGTGCATTTATAGAGCACCCTGATTCTCGTATGTGCCATACATTCATATTTAGGAATTACCAGGTTGTTGGATCTTGTATAATCTAGGAATTGCCTAAATAAAATTATCAGGGGTTGTATGGAAAATAGGGTTCGCTGCCAATAGAATTAATTCAATGAACAGTAGCATGAACGTATTTACAAAAACAATTCGTACTGCAGAATTTTGTAACTCTAGATAGTTTATCTTACCGTGTAGGATGGGTGAAGCCACGAATCCTGATTGAAGATGGGAAGATGATGATGATAACAAGAGCTCAATGGAGGTGTGCAGTCCTATTGAAGATGGCCAAGTTCAGATCCAAAGGCGATGTATTCCATCCAGTGCCTGTGGCCGGGGATCGCAGCCAGCCTATGCGATCTGTGTGTGGAACGCACCTTGCGGCCAACAAAATCCTGTTATATAGGCAATGGAAAAAGGCGGGAGGTGAGTCGCAGAAAGAAAAATTGGCGCCAATGTGGTTGTTCAGGAAAGGGCGGAGGCGGAGATGGGCAGTTGCGATCTGTATTTGTTAATCGCGTTTGTGGAAAAACGACTAATACTCGTTTTCCCACAAACCTGGAATTCTGGGCTTTTGTGAAACGAGTTTCCTATATGCATGGGTTGGTTGGAGGAGCCAAACAAGATTTTGTACGGTTAGGCCGTTTTTCTGGCTTATGGAGATCTCGATCTGTATGTTCCCCTTATCCAAACAACGCCTAAAGTACGTGTGTACCATGGGCTACCAATGCGCTAGAAAACTGCTTTGTACAATGGTAGTGATCGATCCAATGGAGGTTTTGATTCATACATAAGCATGATGGGTAAGACCATGGCCGTCTTTTTTTCTTCGAAAAGGCCAAAGGATATGAAATAAAATCAGTCCTTATAAGAACTTTCTTATGAGAATATTTTTTTTACAGACAAGTCCTTGCAAAAATCAGTACCGTCTTCTTTCTGCACCAATGGTGACGCGCCATGAGTAAAGCTCGTTGTCACCTCTCGGCCTCCATCTCACCAGGGCAAACCTCGTTGAAACCCATGAGCATGTAGAAGCAATAGTTGGTAAGTCGTCGATGTAGATCAGAAGACATCAATGACCGCAAACTGGATAGATCGTCGTCCCAAAGGAGCCGACACCAAGGAGGGACAGAAGATAATTCTATCTCCGGCCAGACAAATGAGGGGGACACAAACCTCACAAGCTCCCAATGAAGCCGTTCTCAAGTGTAACAAGTCAGAAGCTTGGCATGGCCTGTTCTTCGGTGATGCTTAATCACAACCTATTTTAGACTTTATGTGTGAAAGAATCGATATAGTCAACTAGAGAGGGGTGAATAGACGACTAACAGTTTTAGTCTCTTTTCCAATTTTAAGGGATACAACAAGAATATAGGCTATATAGATATGCAACTAGGTCGACAACCTATTTGGCAAGCTTACAAATAACAACAAGCTAGATAAGACACACAATAACGATAGCTTGCAATAAGTAAGTGAAGAGAAAAATAAACCACAAATGGAGACGATGATGTTATTCCCGGAGCTTCCTCCATTCAGGGAGGTACGTCTCTGTCGGAAAGGTGTGACTAACAGTTTTTAGTCTTTTTTTCAATTTTAAGGGATACAACAAGAATATAGGCTATCTAGATATGCAACTAGGTCAACAACCTATTTGCAAGCTTATAAATAACAACAAGCTAGATAAGACACACAATAAAGATATCTTGCAATAAGTAAGTGAAGAGAAAAATAAACCACAAATGGAAACGATGACGTTATTCCCGGAGTTTCCTCCTTTGAGGGAGGTACGTCTCTGTCGGAGAGGTGTGACAACACAATGCTCAGCAAGCGCCATAATGGCTTACCTTATTCTCTGCATGCCCTCGTACAATCTAAGGTGCTAGGATCCACTACTCGGTGCCCTTCGAGGCGGTGACCGGACCTTCACAAACAAGGTTGGAGCAATCTGCACAACTTAATTCGAGGCTCCTAACACTACCATGAAGCCTTACACCACAATGACTGAGCTTTGAGGTGATCTCTTCTATCTAGGCTGCCCAAACACCAAAAAATAACAAGATCCACTAGGAAAAACAAGGGGGTGGCAAATTTTCCTCGGTGGAGCGATTGATCTAGGTCTTCTCTCCCAAATCGTAGAAGATCAAGAAGTTTTGGTGGCTAGGGAGAGAGGTCTAGGAGTTTAAGCTTTGGGCAACAATGGAGGAGAGAGAGGAAAGAGCTAGGTCAACTTGGGGAGAAAGACCCCCTTTTTATATGCCCCCTCCAAATCCAACTGCTGCCCTAGTTTTCACTGAGCGGTACTACCGGTGCGGACAACAGTACTACCACAGTCCCATACGGGTCGCACTTCAAGTGCCCAAGCGGTACTACCACACAAGACACCGGTAGTACTGGCTATTATGAAATAACGGTACTGTCGTAACAGTGTCGCCTTAGTACCGTGGGCCAAGACAGAGGGGAATGAGCCTCCTGTGATAGTAGGTCCAACACTTAATTTGGTAGTTCTACTCCAACAGGGGAGCGGTACTAATGGTCAAGAGTGCAGTACTACCAGTCTGAAGGCATGTAGCAGCAGTACTGCTCCTCTGAAGGAGCGATACTACCGGGTAGGAAAATTCAGGGGCACCAAAAAGGATGGGGAACTACTCAAATGTTGGGAAGGCTAAGGGGGTGAAGTTTGTTTTGTGTTCGTGATTGATTCCACCCATACCTTCCGAAGCAGACCCCCTCTTAATAGTGCAGGTTTCCTATGACTCAAACAAAATGAAAATGTCGAAAACCGTCTTCGATCTTTTCCTTTTAGAGGGGTACCTAACCGTCTTGTGGCATTTTCAAATATACATGTATAACTCAAGCACACGATTATACTGCAAATTGTGTTGTCATCAAGACCAAAATCACTTAGGGAGGGAAATGCCCAGGGTGGTTTTCCTCACTTAGGATTTCCTGACTGAAATGATGTGAGGAGGGATGCTCAAGACAACACTTGTCTGAAATTCAACTCGAGCAGCCAACCAAAAATGGTTAGAGGTAGGGGATATTTATAGTTGGTGCATAGACCCACGCAGGCCGAAATGACCGTTGGAAGGGGCGCATGTTGGGAAATGTAGATAACAAAAAAATTCATGCCTACAAATAAAAACCAAGATCACTATGAAGATGAAAATATGTTTGATCGGATCTTTACCAACGACCGCAACAAAGAGAAGAGGTTGGTGAAGATTGTTGCATATTCCGCAGCTAGGTTATACCTCCTAGTCGTGGGAATTATTTCCGATTGAGGATCGAAGCTACGATCCCCTGCAGATATCCACGCGTACGGAGTCACCAATCCATGAGAGCTTCGTTATCCAGAACCGAGAACTACCGGAGACTAGAGGTGGGGTGTAGCAGCCTTGCGACGGAGATAATTTTTTGAGAGAGAGAGAGAGTGAGAGGGGGCGCAACCTTCAAGCACAGAGTTGTGTTCGTTTCCGTTGCGGTTGGACGCAACCAGCTCCCTGTGGGCCTTCTCATTGTGTTTCTCTTCATCGCCCATATTCTATGTAGGGGTCACCTGCGTGACAAGATCTCTCCGAGTGGTCACCACACTCATTTGCTATACACTGCTTATAATGGACCATAACAATAAATCGCCCATGTCGTGCAGTTAGTGGGTCGGGTAGTATGGATATGTGGCATTCCGGTTCCGCTCTCTTGTTTTACACTCTTTTTTTCATTTTTATTTCCTTTTATTTTCTCTATTTATATTTTCTTTATTGTTGGTTTAATTTCGGGCTTATTAATTTTAATTTGATATTTTCAATAAAATCTATATATCAAACACTTTTAAAATTACATGAAAATTAATATTGAATCTATGAACCCTTTTTAAAATTACATGAGAATCTTTATTAAATATCCTAACACTTCTTAAAAATGGTGAACATTTACAAAAATTAGATGGATATTTTTAAAATTGCACGAACATCTTTTAAATGTGAGAATACTTACACAAGCAATTTTTATGCTAGAACACCTTTTGAAGGTACATGAAGATTGTTTGAAAATGCGTGAATACTTCTTTGAAATTACATAAGCATTAGGCATGAATAATTTCTAAAACTACACAAATATTTTTTAAATGAGTGAATTGTTTTTGAAATTATAACATTTTTTATAAAATGTGCTCACTTTCTCCAAGTACACCAACATTAACCGAAGTCATATTGCCGAACTCATTCATTCCTTTTGTGCAAAGAGGTGAACACTTTTAAAATTATATGAACGTTTTATAAAATTACATCAATATGTTTCAAAATACACTAACACTCTGAGAAACTTAAAAAGAAATCTTATCGTTAACCAAATTATATAAATAAATGAAATAAATATTAGTATTCCGGGACTTAGAGAAAAAGGAAAACGGAAAATGCTTCAGATATTATGGGACGGGGGAAGTACCTGCGTAGCTTTTTTATTTCAAGGGGAAAGTACCTGCGTAGCTGTGCATGTTGCCGAGAAAAACAAAAGTTGTGCACATCGCCAAGGCATAGTTGGGCCGCGCCGTGCTGTTGGCGGCAGCAGCTTAAAGGCATATATCCTTTACAGCCAAGGTGTCCAATGGTGCAACAGTGATCGGAGGCGAACAAGGTTGAACGAAGACGGGGATGCTGCTGCAAAGATGATGGTCGGCACATCGGGAAGAGAGAGAACCAAGCGAACAAAGTGAGGTGGACTTTCAGAAAACATGGAGCCTCACCAAAGCAGCAGTACAAAGACACCACTACGCACGAACAACTGCTCCTGAAGCAAAAAAAACATTAGAATATCGAAAAAGTTCGTACCACTCTGCATTACCATCCGCCGATTCCCGTACAACAGCACAAATCGCACTGCACAACAGTACGAACTGCAAATATTTTGCCTCGCGTTTGGAAAAAGAAAAAGAAAAAGTACGCATTGCAATTAGCACCCTATTCCGAGCAAGTCCTTTTCGCCCAGCACCCGCAATGATGTTCCCAGAATAGCTCCAGGTCCAGCAACGCATCCCCAAACCTGGAGCCATCCCGCCCCGATTAGCGTCAAGGCCGGACTCGACCTCCTCATCTGCCACCTAACGGAAGATGCTCACCTCAATCGAAGATGATCACTCACGAGCCACAAGGCCAAGAGAGAGCGAGGAAGCGAAAGCGATTTGCTCGCTACAAATGGCCTAGAATGGGTCCAATCCCGCTTGACCTGACAACTGTTTCCCAGTGTTGGCCAGAGGCTCTCATGTTGCGATCCTCAGGCGGACCCCCAGTTTTTGTCATCCACAGGGAAAATGCAGCACATAGCGGCATGGATGCTCCAACAAGGCAAGCTGTCCAGCCAACCGACATTGGTTGATGCTGAGAGTCCAGCGAACCAGAGAGCACATTTCGTCTAGATGCAGTGCAGGTAATAGGACGGCTGTAAACTGTAACTCAATCTGGCAATAAAAATCTGAGAGTTATATGAGCATATAGTACTACTCCCTCCATTCCAAAATAAGTGTCTCAATACTGTACTAACTTAAGGGAGTATGTTTTAATATAACCATATCCCTTCCGGGAATGTACTGTCAAAACCTAATGAAACAAATGGACACCACCTTGAACATGTTCCCCACTCCTTCGGAGAACCTTGTCAAAATCAAACATGGTATCATGCTAGTACCAACGGAACATCATACAAACAAGTCTTCCCGCAAGGAGGCGAATGAGAACTCTCATCAAAATGGTATCAGTTTCATCTGGGAGTCATTCCAAAAAAAAAAGGAGACAGTATTAGTAACAGAACATAGACGTGCATGTCCAGAATAATTTAACAAGAAGAAAACAACCAAGACAAAAGAGGTATGGTGTAAAGGGTAAAGAAAACAACTGAAGAGGAAGAACATATCGGTCACTAAATGACAACTCAGAGGCAGCAATTGAAAGAGGAGACGTAAACGTGTAGATACACTCATTTCAGCAACAGATAATTCCGGACGGAGGAAGTAACTATAGTTAGCACATGTCGTCGGTTACTAGCCAGCTGGATAGAGATTAGGAGCAAACAGTTGATGACCATGAGAAGCTGTGAAGCACAGCTATATCATGATGGAGCCCAAGTAGCAGATAACAAAACTTGAAAGATTTTTTACTAACTGTGGACTACCATCCAAGTTTTAGCTTCTAAGAATTGAACCCTTCTTTTTTATCATCGGTATGAAGCGTGAAGACATGCAATTGATATTTACCTCTAGGCTGCAGGCAACACAAATGAGCATAGGATATTTCAGTATTCATAAGACATTTAGAAACAAGTCCAAGAACAGACATGTTACTGTATGGCTACTTGAATGGGCAAGGAAATGCAAGAAAAATAAGTTAGTGAGCAAAGCAGAGACCATATGTGGTTTGTCAGACAGCCTTCTGCTCTAAGCAACCTAGAAATTACCAGTAAGTCCAAACAATAACAACTTGAGTACATGGTCGGTTTAGAAGTAATGCAATTTACAAACACATGATGATACAATATAAGGCAAATAAGAGAATGGTCACAAGCAAATCCAAACCATGGGCAAAAATGGATTACAGCTATGTAAAACAGAATGGACAAGGCCCTTTTTCTTGAATAGCATTAAAACATGGACTATTGAACATACAGAGTTGATAGCTTTAGCAAATCATTCATGTGCAATGCCACAACTAACTAGAGAATTACTGTAGATATATTACTACATGAGCAACAACACTCACTATGGGTGACTTTCAAAAGAGAAATAGATAGCAATTCCATTGGTTCTGCTGAAGATCATCCTGCCACTATTTTATACTACAGAATAAATGTACAGAAGAAATGAGAAGTAGAACATCAAAATTAGGCCAACCACCATGCGCTAACTTGTATGACTATCAAACAAGAGAAATGAACTACAATGATGAACATAGACAGAGAGTGTCATGCCTACTGCAAGATAACAAACATTGTTCGGAATCCAGCCCAACATGAACTTGGAAAACAATAACATGGTATTAACAGCAACTTTATACATATATGAAGAAAGGAACAGAGAACTCCATTTGGATTTGCGGTCCAAAAAACTCCACTTCAACATCTCTTATACATGCCACAAACTGCTAATTGCTGTGATAGAAATATAATGACAGAATACCATCTTACTAATACGGTATACATTTCTTCATTAATCACTTCACTCATATGGCCCCTCACACTAGTTCAATTCATGGAAGAAATCAATCTAGATCGGTATCTCAATGTTACAGACATAACACTTGAATCGGTTGAGCATAAAACCCTGTAATGGACTTCTTTTGTTTCACTATTTAGCAGTGCAAATGAAAACATTAGAGTCCAGCATGGTAGAAGGCACATCCAGAAAAAATAAATCAAAACATCACTTGTATGCTGTTCAGGCCATCCCTATTTAACAGCCCAACATTTGACAAACTGCAAGCAAATTGATAGCCGTTGTTACAACTTATGACCGGTCCAAGGATATCTTATATTGAAACAAAAAGAGGTTTAGCCAGATGAATAACAATAAAAATAGAAGTACTCAAGTATATTGAAATTTCATGTATGGGACTAACATAATGCAAAATCGAAATTATCTTCAACGAATCCAGTATATGCACAAACAATACAGAAAAGTGAGAACACCAACTGTTCTCTTTGCCTAGAATATTGCCAGTGACTGATTTCCCCCATAATTCACTGCTATCCCATTCTTGAAGGCTTGGGCTTGTTCTTCCTGATTTGCTATCAAATTTCATTTCTGAGTTGTTTGCTCATGGCCAACTCTAATTTCTTAAAACGAGACAAAAGGGGGGGAATGCAAGCCCTTCATTTACATCAAACTAACCAAGAACTCATCACCTGGGGTTTCCTCCTTATACTAACTCCTACTTATTCACCACTATCATCAATTGAAAGTGAGTTACCAGGAAGAACATTGCTCAGCCACTACGGGACTGCGAGGAACCCTCAGGCCGGCCACCCCGGCCGAAGCACCCAAACAGGTTCCTAAATACACGGCGAATCCGACCTTCACCGCCGTCCACCTGTCCTTCTCCTTCTGGCCATGTCACCCGCCTCGGCCCGACGCCGTTGCTGAAACCACCATCCAGCTCCGTGTAGACAACCGGCAGTTGCTCTCTGGGCCCGCCGGCGAACCTTCCAACGGCAAATCCGCCGCGGGGGAGTCGCCAGATGGTGAGCCCGGCATCCGCCTCCGCCTCAGGCACGGCTGCCGCCGGAAGCTCGCTGCGGCAGATGGGGCAGGAGTTGCGGAGGGAGAGCCAGGGGAGGATGCAGTCCTGGTGGTAGACGTGCTTGCACGGCATCTCCCGAGCAGCGGCGCCAGGCTCGAAGGCCTCCTGGCACACCGCGCAGTGGGCCCCGCCTCCCCCGGCGACCGTCACGGACGGCATCGACTCCACCGCGGCCTTGGACGCCGGCGGGCGCGGCGCGGCCGCCTCCAGCCGCGAGAACTGGTCGAGCAGGCGGTGGAAGCCCGACCCCATGAGGAGGTGCGAGACGTCGCCGGGCAGCGGCCGCAGCCCGTCGCCGGAGCCGTCCTCGTAGTAGAGCTCGAAGCCGGAGAGCGAGCCGCCCCGCAGCACGATCACCGGGTTCATCGCCCCGAGCCGGCCGCTGCCGCCGCCGCCGCGCGGCGGCGGCGGCTGCGGGAACTGCTCGAGGAAGCCGCCGTCGCAGTCGGGGCAGACGACGGTGGCCGGGGAGACCCGCACGAAGCGGCTGCAGTGGTAGCACCAGTAGGAGACCGGGGACGACGCCATCGGGAGCGAGCGAGAGCCCCCCGACAAATCCCCCGGACGAATCGAGCCGCGGGCCGGTCAGCTCCGACGGCGGCCGCAGACGCAGATCAAACGAGCGGGCGAGCAAAGCAGCCGGAGGCGTGGATCTGGGACGCCGAAATCCCCAAATCAATTTTCGAATTGGGGGTTTCGGGAGGAAGACCTGGAGAGGGGAGGGGAGGGAATTGCGTTGCGTGGTGGGTGAGTGGTTGGTTTCGCTTTTATGTGCGCTCGCGGCGGTGACGTCGCTGGTGACGGCGACACGCCAGTGCGTGGTGTCACGGCGTTAGTTAAGCGGCTGCGTTACGTTGACCGGTCAGCTGGCCAGGGAGTCAATGCCTCAACCAAGGGAGAGGCGGGATGGATGGTTCGGCGCCTGCCCGCCGCTGGAGAGGCAAATTTTCTTTTCTTTTCTGCGGGATCACTTCTGATTATTTCGAAGTGAAAAGCAGCATGGTCCCTGGATATCCATTTCCGAATCCGAACTCATCCGATTTTGGTGAACAGTAAAGAATAGAAACGCTAAAAAAATATAAATTATTTTTTAATGAAAGATATTTGGGTGAGTGAGATCCATACCGATTTTCAGCGTGCTTGGACATCTGAGTAGCTCTAAGCAAAAAAAGAACCTATCCGATTAGTGCACGAACTAGTAAACTTTTTCACGGACCCTATTTTTTCTGTGAGCTACTCGAATGTGCAAACACGCTAAAAGTTGACACGGTCATCGCACACTCAAACATCTCTCATGTAAAAAATATCAGTTTTTTCAATTATTATTTTACTGTTCACAGACAGGAGCAGACAAGCTGGGAAGCCATTTAACCGCTCTCCAAGATCCTTTTTTTTTTCTTTTTATAAGTACTGCTACACGCTATTTTTGTCCGATCACTGACCAATCCAACCACATCTTCGTAGGTTTGGCAGCACAAAAGTACAGTACGCACGCACTAGTGGCGCCATTCAAAGAATCAAACTGAATTCAGTTTTAAGACGTGGAGAAATAAGACTTTGTCCTGTATCCTGTAAAATTCAAGGAAGGAACGAGCACAGCACATGCTCCCTTTATCGATTCCCCTTTCCGACGCGTTCTTCCTAAACTACAATGCCCACCGTTGCTCCTCTCGTCGTATGGCCCGTGTTGCTTCTGTCTCCCGGGCAGAGACGATTCACGGCCGGCCCCGGTGCTCTTTTCGCGAGTGGTCACCATTACAGCAACAACTCCCCACTTCCGCTCACTTTTTGATTCACAGGAGAAAAAAGATGACACGGCTCATCGGTTGCGGTAGATAGATGCTCCCGGCTCAGTGCTAAGGTCAAAGGTCTCCTGCTTCTGTAGTAACCGCCTCAGCTTCTCAACCACTCACTGGAAAAAGGGTACTGCTAGTAACCAAACTTGACCGCAGCTGTTTCTAGTGGTTGTAATCGCCGTGGTACAAACAGTCCAGGTGTCAACAAACGAGGGAGGTTTGACATGTGCTAAAGTCCATGTGAGGAAAGTGGGGTGAGATCTACAGAACCAACAAAGAAACTTCAGATGATGTACGTCATGATCAACAGAAGACACGCCACACTACTCCGTGTCTGCTGCTGCGGAGGAGAGAGAGCTGACAAGAAGCTTCATCCCCATACCTTACGGCAAGCGTAGGGCCATGATCGCTGTTGATGTACTGGTACTAAAAAAAAATCCAATTTTCAACTCTCACTACCAGTATATATACACATGGGTTCGGTTCATGTGCCTATCCGATCCGAGGATGATGTGTTAGCTTAGAAGAGTGGTCGCAACTCACATATTACATCAGATTTACCTAACAAGATGCCTTGTCTAGAAGGAGAAAACTATTGGTTCAATCCAACATCCAACATAAAAACTATTGGTTCAATCCAACATCCAACATGCACGCATATCATATACTCCATGATGCATCCATCATTGTACAGCTGCTTTCTTTTCCAAGGTTCCGCTGAGGCTACACATGTCCATGCACCGTCGTCCACGAACATCCAGCGGACCAGCAGTATCCAGCTGCGGGGGCTTCATCGGTACCTCTTGCCACGTGGGCCCTCGGCATCGTACGGCGCATCTCAGAATGGACGGACCAAGTTTCTTGCCGTTGGTCCGCGCTTCCAGAAGGGAAAGCAACTCCCCACGAACATGGATGGATGCGCTGGCTGTCGTTTTCAGGGCTCGCGTCGTGTACGAGAGAAAGAAAGGGCGCTGCCTAACCAGCCCGAATCCAGCGTCGCCACACAAGCGAAGCCACGGGACATCTAAAATAATCATCATGAGGCATGTATAAATTCAACCAGCAGAAAGGCTGCTTCGGTCATGCTCAGTGCTTCGGTCTTCGATTTCAATGCAAGTATTTTGGGATTGTGCAAGCTCTCCAGCAAACTGTTGGTTGGCCTCGGCAGCAGAACGGTGCCTTGGCGGAAGACCGCACGCATGCACTCCATCCTCGGGTTTTTTTCCCCGAAAGATCCAGCTTTTGCTGGCTTCATTAGATTTAGCAGAAAGAGATTGAAATCCAAAGTCAGATCAAGTGATCTTAGTCCAAAAAGGAAATTAAAGAGGGAAAAGAAGAGGGGCTAAGCAACCTCAACCCCTTCTGAACCTATTCCTCTATCTCACAAACTGTGTCCCCGAATGGGGTCTCTATGGCTTTTGCTCAAGCTAGTCGCCACTGTTCCATAGTTCGCCGGATTGCCGCAAGAATGCCGGCGGAGCTGGCCGTCTTTCCCCTGAATATGCAGTCGTTCCTCTTGCACCATAATTCCCAGGTGATCGCCATTATCATGGTTTTGATGCCCCTCCTGACTTCTTTTTCAGCGTTTGTGATCATATTTTTTTATGACCATTGTTGAGCTTTTCTGCTCCCCTGTTGTCAAGCAGAGCGATTTGCAGTGCTTCCACTCCGACGCCTCGTTCCATACTGCGCGCGAGATTGGGCAGTTCCAGAACAAGTGCGTCGAAGACTCCAAGTTTCTCATGCACAGCTGACAGAAATATGTGTTTGGCCACTGCCTTCTTTGCAGACGATCGTTGCACCAGAGTTTGTCCAAATGCAGCAGCCATGAGAAGATTTTGATCTTTCCTAGAGCCCAAACCCTCCAAATCAAACTTTGCATGTCTGTGCTTGGCAAACTGTTGAATTGAAGTTTGTAGGTTGAGTCTATGGTGTAAACTCCTTTGCTGTTTTCAGTCCATCTTATTGTGTCAGTGTTCTGCACTCCCGAGAGCCCTCCGTGTGCTCTGATCTTTCGTGCCATCCGGACAAACTCTGTGACCGTGCTCTCCCAGTTCCCGTGCTGGAGGTCCTTGATCCACTGCTGATCATGCAGGGCCTCGGCAACCGTTCGTGTTTTCCTCTTGGATTGCTTGAACAGCCCAGGAAAAGCAGAACAAAGCGGTTCCTCGCCTAGCCAGCGGCAGGTCCAGAATTTAGCCTTTCTTCCATCCCCAATGGTGACCTTTGTGGCCGAGGCGAAGAGGTCCCTGTCACCCTGGTCACATGCTGTTGGGAAGTCAATCCAGGGTGATTTGGATGTGTCCATGCTAGCCATAGCCAGCGCAACCGCAGCGCTCTGCCAAAGAGTTGAAAATCTTGTATGCCCATTCCTCTTTTTGTTGTTGGTGTACACACCTTCTTCCAGTTCACCTTGCACTTTGCACCCGATGCTTCCTCTTCTTGTGCCCATAGAAATCTTCTCCTGGTCCTGTCCACTCCCTTTAGGAGTTTCTTTGGTGGCCGGAGAGCCGTTAATGCAAACGTTGGCATGGCAGAGAGCACACTGTGGACTAACACTCTTCTACCAGCTATGTTCATTAGTTTTCCTTTCCATCCAGCTAGTCTTGCCCTAATTCTATCCAGAATGAATTGAAGATGGACTACTCTAATCCTGTGCGTGGAGATCGAGAGGCCTAAATATGTCATTAGGAAGCCCACTATTGAGCCACAAAAATTTTGTAGTACCTCGGAGAGGTTTATGCCCTCGCATCTAATTGGAGCTAATGAAGATTTTTCTTGGTTTAGCCTAAGGCCCGTTGCGTCGCCGAATAATTGCAGAATCTCTAGAAGTGCTTGCACTTCCTCCTTGATCGGGTTTGCGAAGATAATCGCATCATCTGCGTAAAGGTTGATCCTCATACTCGTTCATCTGTCAGGCAGTGGTGCAAGGATGTCGTGCTCTGTAGCAGCGGATAGCAGTCGGTGAAGCGGATCGATGGCAATAATGAACAGTTGAGGCGAGAGCGGATCGCCCTGCCTTAGTCCTTTCTTGTGTTTGATCGGTGGCCCCGCATCTCCGTTGAGCAGACAGGAGGACGAACCGGTGGACAACAACATTGTCACCCGGTCCCTCCATCGAGCACTAAACCCCAGGTTTTGCAGCAATTCCAGAAGGTAATCCCAGGAGATCGAATCAAAAGCCTTTTGTATGTCCAACTTAAAGAGTAGTGCTGGTTTTTTGTTCTGTGCATCGATTTTACACAACCCTGCACGTATAAATAGTTGTCATGGATGCATTTTCCTTTCTGAAAGGCCAATTGCGCCGGTGAAATTATCTTCGCTATGGTGTTTGCTAGTCTCATGGATAGAACTTTGGCGATCAGTTTTGCCACTGAATTGTGAAGGAAATATGCCCTAGAGGCAATAATAAAGTTGTTATTTTATATTTCCTTATTCATGATAAAGGTTTATTATTCATGCTAGAATTGTATTGATCGGAAACCTAAATACATGTGTGAATACATAAAGAAATACCGTGTCCCTAGTAAGCCTCTACTAGACTAGCTCGTTGATCAAAGATGGTTAAGGTTTCCTAACCATAGACATGTGTTGTCATTTGATAACGGGATCACATCATTAGGAGAACGATGTGATGGACAAGACCCATCCGTTAGCTTAGCATAATGATCGTTCAGTTTTATTGCTATTGCTTTCTTCATGTCAAATACATATTCCTTCGACTATGAGATTATGCAACTCCCGGATACCGGAGGAATACCTTGTGTGCTATCAAACGTCACAACGTAACTGGGTGATCATAAAGATGCTCTACAGGTATCTCAGAAGGTGTTTGTTGAGTTGGCATAGATCAAGATTAGGATTTGTCACTCCGAGTTTCGGAGAGGTATCTCTGGGCCCTCTCGGTAATACACATCATAAGCTTGCAAGCAAATGACTAAGGAGTTAGTCACGAGGTGATGTATTACGGAACGAGTAAAGAGACTTGCCGGTAATGAGATTGAACTAGGTATGAAGATACCGACGATCAAATCTCGGGCAAGTAACATACCGATGGACAAAGGGAATTACGTATGTTGTCATAATGGTTCGACCGATAAAGATCTTCGTAGAATATGTAGGAGCCAATATGGGCATCCAGGTTCCGCTATTGGTTATTGACCGGAGAGGTGTCTCGGTCATGTCTACATAGTTCTCGAACCCGTAGGGTCCGCACGCTTAACGTTCGATGACGGTATAGTATTATATGAGTTATGTGATTTGGTGACCGAATGTTGTTCGGAGTCCCGGATGAGATCACATACATGACGAGGAGTCTCTAAATGGTCGAGAGGTAAAGATTGATATATAGGACGATGGTATTCGGACACCGGAAGTGTTTCGGGGGGTACCGAGTACTTATCGGGTCACCGAAAGGGGTTCCGGGCACCCCCGGCAAAAGATATGGGCCTTATGGGCCAAGAGGGGAAACGCACCAGCCACAAGGGGCTGGTGCGCCCCCCATATGGGCCGGCCTAAGGAGGAGAAGGAAAGGGGAGAAGGGAAAGGTAAGTGTGGATTAGGATTCCCACTTCCTTCCCTCTCCCCCCCTCTTTCCTTCCCCTCCGACAAACATGGCAGGGGGGCGCGGCCAAGGGCAGGAGCCCAAGTAGGATTCAGACCTACTTGGGGCGCCCCTTGGCCTCTCCCCTCTCCCTCCCACCTATATATATGAGGAGGGGGGGGGGCGCCTAGCACACCCCAGACAATTGCCTAGCCGTGTGCGGCGCCCCCCTCCACCGTTTACACCCCCGGTCATATTTTTGTAGTGCTTAGGCGAAGCCCTGCGGAGATCACTTCATCATCACCGTCACCACGCCGTCATGCTGACGGAACTCATCTACTACCTCGACGTCTTGCTGGATCAAGAAGGCGAGGGACGTCACCGAGCTGAACGTGTGCAGAACGCGGAGGTGTCGTGCGTTCGGTACTTGATCGGTTGAAGCGCGAAGAAGTTCGACTACATCAACCGCGTTGTGAAACGCTTCCGCTTACGGTCTACGAGGGTACGTAGACACACTCCCCCCCTCGTTGTTATGCATCTCCATGGATAGATCATTGCGTGTGCGTACAATTTTTTTGTTTTCCATGCAACGATTCCCAACAAATTGATCAAGCTTATTGGTCTAAAATGTCTAACTTCTGTTGCCTCTTCTCTCTTGTGCAGGAGTGCAATGTATGCTTTGTTAATCTCTTCCAAATTGGTGTCGACCAGATGATAGAATTTGTTAAAAACTGAGTATGTCGGCCTTGATAATACTCCAGCTAGCTCTGAAGAATTTCCCTGTGAAACCATCGGGGCCCGGAGCCTTTTTCAGCCAGAGATGCAACAATTGCTGACCAGATTTCTTCCTCTATGAAGGGGTTATCAAGGCTGTGTCCCGAGATGCTAGGCATTTGCAATTTTGTCCAATTGATCATGTGCTAGCGTTGTTCTCTCGAGCCCAGCTGTCCAATGAAATGCCGTGTATTTCTTCAGTCTTTGCAGTATGTTTAGTGAGTACAGCCCCTTCTTGCGTTATGATTGTGTGCATGTGATTTTTCCTTTTCCTGACATTGTATTTTGCATGGAAATATTTAGTGCTCGTGTCCCCTGCACAAAGCCATGTCACTCTCGACGCTTGCCTCTTTCTTGCTCTTTCAATCGCAACTATTCCCAACACTCTGCTTTTGAGCTGCCTTCTGAGGGAAAATTCAACCGGTGATAACTGTCTCTTTTCCTGCGAAATGTCCAGCCGCAGTATCACCTCATTTGCAATGTGTAATTGCAATTTCACTTTGCTGAACAATGACTTGCTCTATATCTTGAGATCCTTTGCTGTTCTTTGCATCTTGATCTTCAGTCTGATGAATGGACAGTCATGGTGGACCGGCCTGTCCCATGCATGTTGCACTGTCTTCGTGTAGTGCTTAAACTGTGGCAAAAAATTCTCAAATTTAAACCTAGCTGGTGATGACCCACAAGTATAGGGGATCTATTGTAGTCCTTTCAATAAGTAAGAGTGTTGAACCCAACGAGGAGCAGAAGGAAATGACAAGCAGTTTTCAGCAAGGTATTTTCTGCAAGCACTGAAATTATCGATAACAGATAGTTTTGTGATAAGATAATTCGTAACGGGTAACAAGTAACAAATGTAACAAAGGTGCAGAAAGGTGGCCCAATCCTTTTTTTAGCAAAGGATAAGCCAGGACAAACTTTTATATAAAGTAAAGCGCTCCCGAGGACACATGGGAATTATTGTCAAGTTAGTTTTCATCATGCTCATATGATTCGCGTTCGTTACTTTGATAATTTGGTATGTGGGTGAACCGATGCTTGGGTGCTGTCCTTACTTGGACAAGCCTCCCACTTATGATTAACCCCTCTCGCAAGCATCCGCAACTACAAAAGAAGAATTAAGATAAATCTAACCATAGCATGAAACATGTGAATCCAAATCAGCCCCTTACGAAGCAACGCATAAACTAGGGTTTAAGCTTCTGTCACTCTAGCAACCCATCATCTACTTATTACTTCCCAATGCCTTCCCCTAGGCCCAAATCATGGTGAAGTGTCATGTAGTCGACGTTCACATAACACCACTAAAGGAAAGACAACATACATCTCATCAAAATATCAAACGAATACCAAATTCACATGATTACTTATAACAAGACTTCTCCCATGTCCTCAGGAACAAATGTAACTACTCACAAAGGATATTCATGTTCAAGATCAGAGGGGTATTGAATATCATTAAGGATCTGAACATATGATCTTCCACCAAATAAACCAACTAGTATCAACTACAAGGAGTAATCAACACTACTAGCAACCCACAGGTACCAATCTGAGGTTTTGAGACAAAGATTGAATACAAGAGATGAACTAGGGTTTGAGAGGAGATGGTGCTGGTGAAGATGTTGATAAAGATTAACCCCTCTCGATGATAGGATTGTTGGTGATGATGATGGCTTCGATTTCCCCCTCCCGGAGGGAAGTTTCCCCGGCAGAATTGCTCCGCCGGAGCCCTAGATTGCTTCTGCCCAGGTTCCGCCTCGAGACGGTGGCGCTTCGTCCCGAAAGCTTCCTTATGATTTTTTCCAGGTAAAAACCCTTCATATAGCAGAAGATGGACACCGGAGACCTGCCAGGGGGCCCACAAGCCCTAGGGGCGCCCCCCAGGCTTGTGGCCACCTGGTGGGTCCCCTTTGGTATTTTCTTCGCCCAATAATTCTTATATATTCCAAAATAATTCTCCGTAAATTTTCAGGACTTTTGGAGTTGTGCATAATAGGTCTCTCAGATTTGCTCCTTTCCGGTCCAGAATTCCAGCTTCCGGCATTCTCCCACTTTGTGTAAATCTTGTAAAATAAGAGAGAAAAGGCATAAGTATTGGACCATAATGTGTAATAACAGCCCATAATGCAATAAATATCAACATAAAAGCCTGATGCAAAATGGACGTATCAACTCCCCCAAGCTTAGACCTCGCTTGTCCTCAAGCGAAAGCCGAAATCGATAATCATGACCACATGTTTAGAGATAGAGGTGTCGATAAAATAAAATACGGACATGAGGGCATCATGATCATCTTTAGAACAGCAACATGTATTGTCATATAATTTCTTATGCCAAAGTAACAATTCGTTCACAAGGTAAAGTATGAATCAAAAACTTTATTGAAAACCAACAAACTATGATCTTGGTCATTGAAGCAATTGCAATTTGTCATAACATCGGAAAGAGTCAATGTAAGAGCTTTTATATAGCAAGTCCAGATACTCAACTATCATTTAGTCTTTCACAATTGCTAACACTCACGCGATACTTATGAGATCAAAGCCTCAATCGGACACAGAGAAAGATAGGGGCTTATAATTTCGCCTCCCAACCTTTTACCTCAAGGGTAACGTCAACAATAATAGTTTATGAATATCTACATCTGAGTGGATATATATATCTGGATCTTCCCCAACATATAGTGCTTGCCAAAAAGAAAAAGTATAAAAAGGCACTGTTCAAGATATCTTCCGATATGCCGATAAATCGACCGATTTATCGCTTATCGCTGTCTAACCGATAAGATAAATCGTCCGATAAATCGGCAGATATGGCGATAAATTGGCCAATATGCCGATAAACTGGCCGATTTACCCCTTATCTTGGGTCGACCGATAAGTTCCCGATAAGCGATATCCCCAACATTGAAAAAAGGAGAGGTGGTGATCACCATGACTCTTGTATAAAGGTAGAAGGTAAAGGTAAAAGATATGCCCTTCGCAGAGGGAAGCAGAGGTTGTCATGCACTTTTATAGTTGGATGCACAAAATCTTAATGCAAAAGAACGTCACTTTATATTGCCGCTTGTGATAAAGAACTTTATTATGCAATCCGTCGCTTTTATTTCTTCCATATCACAAGTTCGTATAAAGCTTATTTTCCTCACATTAAAAGATCATACATATTTAGAGAGCAATTTTTATTGCTTGCACCGATAACAACTTACTTGAAGGATCTTACTCAATCCATAGGTAGGTATGGTGTACTCTCATGGCAAAACTGGGTTAAGGGATTTTGGATGCACAAGTAGTATCTCTACTTGGTGCAGAAGATTTGGCTAGCATAGGATGAGAAGCAAGCTCAACATGTTGGAGGATCCATGACAATATAACTTCTATTCGGATATAAGGAAACATAACCTATTAAGTTGTCTTCCTTGTCCAACATCAACCTTTTAGCATTCAATATTTTAATGAGTGCTCACAATCATAAATGATGTCCAAGATAGTGTATTTATATATGAAACCTCTCTTTCTTTATTACTTCCTATTAATTGCAACAATGACCAAAACTATGTTTGTCAACTCCCAACAAATTTTATACGATATACTTCTTATATGTGAAGTCATCACTTCCCATAAGATTATTATATAAACTTTTTATTTCTTTTATCACCCTCTCTTTTTTCTATTTTTCTCAAGATCATAGCAAGGAAGCAAAGCCCTCAACTTAAAACTACTCTTTATTATATAACTCTCGGACTCGATTACATAGAAGGAACACAAAGCAAAACTCAAAGCTAGATCATACTAAAAACTTTATGCTACTAAACCAAGATATAGCCAAAAGGATCGAACTAAGGAAAATGATAAAGGTAAATATGTGATGGTGATACGATACCGGGGCACCTCTCCCAAGCTTGGCACTAGCCAAGGGGAGTGCCCTTACCCATATACTCAAGTTTCCTTCTTCGGAGGTGGTGATGACGGAGTTGATGATGTATCTGTCAGGTTTATCAAGACAACCTTTAGGACCTGCAATTCTTGGAGTACACGTTGGAGCATATTTGCATTCTTCTGAATTTCCTCCAAAAGATGCTTATTTTCAGGCCACCAAGAACCTTTCCCTGCATCACTTTCCCTTGGACGGGATATATCCCAATTGGAGGGAATATGTGCACGAGGAGTATTCTCCACTCCATAGTTATGAACCAAATTATGAAATTTGTTACGATGTAACCTGTGCAAGGGCCTCCTGGGGGGGAAGCCCTTCTCGTGTCTCTTGGCCTTCATGGTTGCTTGCAGTCCCTATTGCTTGATGGGGATTTGGAATAGTCGAGATGCCGGCCAGAGTACCTCTCTCCGAGGCAGGGGACTGAACCTCAAGCGAATCTCCTCCATCCTCCTCCATCGTGACTTCCTCGGCATCATCCCTCCTGAGTTCCATCTGCATCAACCAAGCATCATCTTCCACATTGTTGGAGGAGGAAGAAGACATGATGCCCGACCTTGAAAACTCTGGCAGAAAAACAGCTCGAAACAAGAACAGAGGATATTGTCGTGGTACCGTGGTCAAAACCTTCGAGAGATTATATAATGAATTTTTACCGACCAAAAGAAGTATACTGCAAGAAAACGGAGTCTGGAGGGCACACGAGGTGGCCACAAGCCTGGGAGGCGCACCCCCAAGGCTTGTCGCCTCCTCGTGCACTTTTCGAACTACCTTTTATTTTCCTAATTTTTTAAATATTCCAAAATAGAGTAAAATTGATTTTGGGAAAGTTTTGGAGTCGGTTTTATTACCGTATCACATACCTATTCCTTTTCGGAGGTCTGGAACGTTCTGGTAAGTTTCCGTTATGTACTCCTTAGGTGTTATGGTATTAATAGTATTGGTTTCAACATTTATGGGAGTACCTGAGATATAATGTTTGATTCTTTGCCCGTTTACCACCTTCGAGTTATTGCCTTCGGCGTTGTTGATATTGATGGCACCGGAACGATAAAATTCCTCGATAATGTAAGGCCCTTCCCATTTAGAGAGAAGTTTTCCTGCAAAAAATCTTAAACGAGAATTGTATAGCAAGACATGGTCACCTACATTGAATTCACGCTTTTGTATCCTTTTGTCATGCCATCTTTTAACTTTTTCTTTAAACAATTTGGCATTCTCATGGGCTTGGGTTCTCCATTCATCAAGAGAGCTAATGCCAAATAACCTCTTCTCACCGGCAAGTTTGAAATCATAGTTGAGCTCTTTAATTGCCCAATAAGCTTTATGTTTTAGTTCAAGAGGTAAGTGACATGCTTTTCCATAAACCATTTTATATGGAGACATACTCATAGGATTCTTATAAGCAGTTCTATAAGCCCATAATGCATCATCAAATTTCTTAGACCAATTTTTCCTAGATCTATTAACAGTCTTTTGCAAGATCAATTTTATTTCTCGGTTACTTAATTCTACTTGATCACTAGACTGAGGGTGATATGGAGATGCAATTATATGGTTAACATCATACTTAGCAAGCAATTTACGGAAAGCGCCATGAATAAAGTGTGAACCACCATCAGTCATTAAATATCTAGGGACTCCAAACCTTGGAAAAATAACTTCTTTAAGCATTTTAATGGGGTGTTATGATCAACACTACTAGTTGGAATAGCTTCTACCCACTTAGTAACATAATCAACAGCAACCAAAATATGTGTATACGCATTAGAGGAAGGAAAAGGTCCCATATAATCAAATCCCCAAACATCAAATGGTTCAATAACAAATGAATAATTTCATAGGCATTTCCTGGCGTCTACTAATATTACCAATTCTTTGACATTCATCACAAGACAAGACAAACTTATGAGCATCCTTGAAAAGAGTAGGCCAATAAAAACCAGATTGTAATACCTTGTGTGCAGTTCTATCTCTAGCATGGTGTCCTCCGTAGGCCTTGGAGTGACACTTGCGTACGATTTGTTCCTGTTCATGCTCAGGTACATAACATCTAATAACAGCATCTACTCCTTTATAAAGGTATGGGTCATCCCAAAAGTAATGTCTTAAATCATATTTTTTTTTTCTTTTGTTGGTATGTGAAACTAGGTGGTATAAATTTAGCAAAAATATAATTAGCATAGTCCGCATACCATGGAGTACTACGAGAAGCATTTATGACATCTAATTGTTCATCAGGAAAGCTATCATCAATAGGTAGTACGTCATCAAGAATATTTTCTAACCTAGACAAGTTGTCTGCTATGGGGTTCTTAGCTCCCTTTCTATCAATAATATGTAAATCAAATTCTTCAGCAAGAGAACCCATCTAATAAGTCTAGTTTTAGCATCTTTCTTTTCCATAAGATATTTAATAGCAGCATGATCAATGTGAACAGTTACCTTTTAATTAACAATATAAGATCTGAACTTGTCACAAGCAAATACAACTGATAAAAATTCTTTTCAGTAGTAGCATAATTTCTTTGAGCACTGTCTAGAGTTTTACCAGCATAATGGATAACATTTAATTTCTTATCAACTCTTTGTCCTAGAATAGCACCAACAGCATAATCGCTAGCATCACACATAATTTCAAAGGGTAGGTTCCAATCAGGTGGTTGAACAATAGGTGCAGAGATTAAGGCTTTCTTAAGTATTTCAAATGCTTCTAGACAATCATCATCAAAAACAAATGGAACATCTTTTTGCAAGAGATTAGTAAGGGGCCTAGAAATTTTAGAGAAGTCTTTAATAAATCTCCTATAGAAACCAACATGACCAAGGAAACTTCTTATACCTTTGATATCTTTAGGACACGACATTTTTTCAATAGCATCAACTTTAGCTTTATCAACTTCAATACGTCTTTCGGAGATTTTATGCCCCAAGACAATACCTTCATTAATCATAAAATGGCACTTCTCCCAATTCAAGACAAGATTAGTTTCTTCACAACTCTGCAAAACTCGATCAAGGTTGCTTAAGCAATCATCAAAAGAAGTTTCGTATACGGAGAAATCATCCATGAAAACCTCAACAATCTTTTCACAAAAGTCAGAGAATATAGCAGTCATACATCTTTGAAAAGTAGAAGGTGCATTGCATAAAACAAAAAAGGCATACGTCTATAAGCAAAGATACCGAAAGGACAAGTAAAAGTAGTTTTTTCTTGATCCTCTTGTGATACAGGTATTTGGGAGAAACCAGAATAACCATCTAGAAAGCAAAAATGTGTATGTTTTGATAGTCTTTCTAGCATTTGATGAATGAATGGCAAAGGATAATGGTCTTTCCTAGTAGCTTTATTTAATTTTCTAAAACCAATTAACATTCTATAACATGTAACAATTCTTTGCGAAATCAATTCATTCTTATCATTAGGAACAACAGTAATACCTCCCTTCTTAGGGACACAATGAACATGACTTACCCATCTACTATTAGCAATAGGATAAATTATGCCTGCTTCCAGAAGCTTTAATATCTCATTCCTTACCACTTCTTTCATTTTTGGATTCAACCATCGTTGATGATCAACAACTGGTTTAGCATCAGGTTCCATATTAATTTTGTGCTAACATAGAGTCGGACTAATGCCCTTAAGATCATCCAGAGTATATCCAATAGCGACACGGTGCTTCTTCAGTGTTTTCAATAATTTCTTTTCTTCACACTCTGAAAGGTTAGCACTAATAATAGCAGGATATACCTTCTTCTCATCGAGATAAGCATATTTCAAAGTATCAGGTAATTGTTTAAGCTCAAACACATGATCACTCTTGGGTGGTAGAGGATCTCCAAGAGTCTCAACAGGTAAACTATGTTTCAAAACAAGCATTTGTTTAAAGAATATCTCATCTATTTCATTTCTTTCATTCATGAACATGTCATTTTCATGGTCTAGCAAATATTGTTCTAAAGGATCAGTAGAAGGCATGACAATAGAAGCAATACCAATAATTTCATCTTTACTAGGCAATTCTTTATCATGGGGTTGTCTACGAAATTTGGAGAAATTAAACTCATGAGACACATCCCCAAAACTTACACTAACAGTTTCTTTCTCACAATCTATTTTAGCATTAACAGTGTTCAAGAAAGGCCTACCAAATATAATGGGATAAAAATCATCTTGTGGGGAACCAAGAACTAGAAAATCAGTAGGGTATTTTATTTTCCCACACAAGACTTCAACATCTCTAACAATCCCAATTGGTGGAATAGTATCTCTATTAGCAAGCTTAATAGTGACATCAATATCTTCTATTTCAGCAGGTGCAATATCATTCATAATTTCTTGATATAAAGTAAAAGGAATTGCACTCACACTAGCACCCAAATCACATAAGCCATGATAACAATGATCTCTTATCTTGACAGAGACAACAGGCATGCCAACAACAGGTCTATGTTTATCCTTTTCATCGGGTTTAGCAATTCTAGCAGCTTCATCACAAAAATAAATAACATGCCCATCAATATTATCGACCAAGAGATATTTAACCATAGCAATACTAGGTTCAACTTTAATTTGTTCAGGGGGTGTAGGTGTTCTAGTATAACTCTTACGAACTACAGCTGAAGCTTTAGCATGTTCTTTTATCCTAACAGGAAAAGATATAAGCAGTAGGAATAACATGATCAACATTATAAGTAATGATTTCTTCTTCAGCTTTAATGGGTTCTACTATTTTTACTTCAATGGGAGGATGATATTTAAACCACTTCTCCTTAGTGAGATCAACATCAGTAGCAAATGATTCACAAAAAGAAGCTACTATCTCAGAGTCAAGTCCATACTTAGTGCTAAATTCACGAAAAGCATTGGTATCCATAAAAGATTTAACACAATCAAACTTAAAGTTTCTACCTGACTCCTTACCTTCGTCGAGCTCCCAATCTTCAGAGTTGCGTTTAATTCTTTCCAAGAGATCCCATTTGAATTCAATAGTCTTATTTATAAAAGAACCAGTACAAGAAGTATCGAGCATGGATTGATCATTACGAGAAAGCCGAGCATAAAAATTATGAATAATAATTTCTCTTGAAAGCTCATGATTGGGGCATGAATATAACATTGACTTAAGCCTCCCACAATATTGAGCGATACTTTATCCTTCACGAGGCCAAAAATTATATATATAATTCCGATCACGATGAACCAGATGCATAGGATAAAACTTCTAATGAAATTCCAATTTCAATTGGTTGTAATTCCAAGTCCCAATATCATCACATAGCCTATACCATGTCAATGCCTTTCCTTCAAAGATAAAGGGAAGATCATCTTCTTGACTTCATCCTCGGGCAAACCTGCAAGCTTAAATAATCCACAAACTTCATCCACATAGATTAGATGCAAATCAGGATGTAGTGTTCCATCTCCTGCATAAGGATTAGCTAGTAGTTTCTTTATCATACCCGAAGGAATTTCATTATAAATATTTTCAGTAGGTTCAGTAGGTTGAGGAGCAAATCTTTGCTCTTCTAGTCGAGGTGAAGATACCCCAAACAAGCTCCTCAAAGGATGATTTTCCATAGTGACAAGTGACAGTAAATTTCAGCACGTAATATAAATGTTTCCTTACCAAATTCCACTTACCAAAGGCGCTTCACTCCCCGGCAGTGCCAGAAAAGAGTCTTGATGACCCACAAGTATAGGGTATCTATCATAGTCCTTTCGATAAGTAAGAGTGTCGAACCCAACGAGGAGCAGAAGGAAATGACAAGCAGTTTTCAGCAAGGTATTTTCTACAAGCACTGAAATTATCGGTAACAGATAGTTTTGTGATAAGATAATTCGTAATGGGTAACGAGTTACAAATGTAATAAAGGTGCAGCAAGGTGGCCCAATCCTTTTTGTAGCAAAGGATAATCCTGGACAAACTCTTATATAAAGCAAAGCGCTCCCGAGGACACATGGGAGTTATTGTCAAGTTAGTTTTCATCATGCTCATATGATTCGTGTTTGTTACTTTGATAATTTGATATGTGGGTGGACCGGTGCTTGGGTGCTCTCCTTACTTGGACAAGCCTCCCACTTATGATTAACCCCTCTCGGAAGCATCCGCAACTACGAAAGAAGAATTAAGATAAATCTAACCATAGCATGAAACATGTGGATCCAAATCAGCCCCTTACGAAGCAACGCATAAACTAGGGTTTAAGCTTCTGTCACTCTAGCAACCCATCATCTACTTATTACTTCCCAATGCCTTCCCCTAGGCCCAAATCATGGTTAAATGTCATGTAGTCGACGTTCACATAACACCACTAGAGGAAAGACAACATACATCTCATCAAAATATCGAACGAATACCAAATTCACATGATTACTTATAACAAGACTTCTCCCATGTCCTCAGGAACAAACGTAACTACTCGCAAAGCATATTCATGTTCAAGATTAGAGGGGTATTGAATATCATTAAGGATCTGAACATATGATCTTCCACCAAATAAACCAACTAGCATCAACTACAAGGAGTAATCAACACTACTAGCAACCCACAGGTACCAATATGAGGTTTTGAGACAAAGATTGAATACAAGAGATGAACTAGGGTTTGAGAGGAGATGGTGCTGGTGAAGATGTTGATAAAGATTGACCCCCTCTCGATGAGAGGATCGTTGGTGATGACGATGGCTTCGATTTCCCCCTCTCGGAGGGAAGTTTCCCCGGCAGAATAGCTCCGCCGGAGCCCTAGATTGCTTCTGCCCAGGTTCCACCTCGAGACGGCGACGCTTCATCCCGAAAGCTTCCTTATGATTTTTTCCAGGTAAAAACCCTTCATATAGCAGAAGATGGACACCGGAGACCTGCCAGGGGGCCCACAAGCCCTAGGGGCGCGCCCCCGGGCTTGTGGCCACCTGGTGGGTCCCCTCTGGTATTTTCTTTGCCCAATAATTCTTATATATTCCAAAATAATTCTCCATAAATTTTCAGGACTTTTGGAGTTGTGCAGAATAGGTCTCTCAGATTTGCTCCTTTCCGGTCCAGAATTCCAGCTGCTGGCATTCTCCCTCTTTGTGTAAACCTTGTAAAATAAGAGAGAAAAGGGATAAATATTCTACCATAATGTGTAATAACAGCCCATAATGCAATAAATATCAACATAAAAGCATGATGCAAAATGGACGTATCAGTTGGTCTTGGAGGGCTTGCGGCATGTGAGAGCACCAGTGGGTAGTGATCAGAGATAGAAGTGGCTGCATCATTTAGCATGATTCCATCATGCAAGATTTCCCACTCCACATTGCCTCTACGCTGCTGAAAACTGGGTTCTCTCTTTCATTACTCCATGTAAACCGTCTGTTATGACATTTGATCTCCTTCAGCCCTGCAAAATCTAAAGCCTTTCTGAACTTGCCCATAATTCTCCTGTTCAGATTTAAGTTGCTTTTGTCCCTAGCTTCATAGATCATGTTAAAGTCTCCTATTACCAGCCATGGCTCTCCCAGGGGTGGTGCAAAAGCAGCCAGCTCCTGCAGGAATGCCTCTTTGAGAGTATCATCATTTGGCGCATACACTGTTGTTAACCAAAATTGCTCATTGCTTCTCAGTCTTGTTACCCTAGCAGTGATTGAGAATCTACGAATGACATGGGATGAGATCGACACCACTTCCTTATTCCAGAAAATTGCAGCTCCTCTTGTTCCTATTGCTGGAAGATCCACACACCCCTGGAAGCTTGCTCCTCCACCTTTTGCTATTTCTGTGGTCCACTACTCGATCTTTGTCTCCTGTAGAGTTAGAATTGCTGTTTTGTGTGCGCTAGTGACTTCGTTGATCGCCGTTCACCTAGCCAGAGCATTTAGTCCTCTAACATTCCACGACATCACATTCCAGAAAGTATTACTCATGGGGACACCGAGAATTTCTTCGTCGACTAACAAATCTATCGTAGGAGTTACGATACACCACTGATCTTGCCGGGGGCGACGATGGCCACCAACAGGCCCAAAACCCCATCATCGTCTATCTAGCATCGTTACCTTACAACTAAACATGAAAAACAGACCTAACTCTAACTTGCTTAAGGCCAGCCGTCGACAAAGACTACAGAAATTACAACACATTGGAGACTACTGTGCCCCATTGGCAGCGTCGTCAGGGCCGGTCATGCCAACTGCGATCTTCAGAGCATCGATGTTGAGGCTGGTCAGCCGTGCAATTGCAGCAATGTCCGCCTCAGACAGTGGTTCTTCGAAATGCTTGATCAGTGCCACGGCAGCCTCCGGCGTCATCTTGTCATTTGGCCCCAGCTCCCCAAGCTCTTGCACCAGCCGCAGGGCAGCCCGCTGCGACACCGGGACAGCTTTGTTTGCTACAACCTAGCGTGCACTGCGCCTAGAAGGTGCTGAAACAACTCTGGTTTTGGGCGGGGCATATGTGCGCGGTGGCTTTGGGGTGGCCAGGATCAGGGTCGGCACGCGTAGTGAAGAGCTAACGTGGGCCCGTGGCCATGAGCTGCATGTGGTTGACCTGTTGAGTGACTGTGGCTACCTGAAGCTCAGCTATGTCTGGTGGAGGGGGTTGAGCGATGTAGGGGAGCATGGCGATTGGCATGGCTTCCATCTTTGATCCCTTTTGTTGTAGGGTGGAACCCTAAATAGAGATCTTTTCACACTTGAAGGGGGAAAAGGGATGAACACAAGAACACAAAGAGGAAATTCACTCAAACAAAACCCAATCACACATCCACTGGAATAGCATAGTTGAGATCCACAAGAATACAAGAACAATCCAAGGAAACAAGCACAAAGGTAAGGTTCTTCCCACTCCTAAGGAGGTGAGGCCTTGATGATAGTCTTCTCCAAGAGGAGGTATTGATAATCCACTAGGGATCTTCCCCTAGGAGGTCTTGATCTCCAAGAGGAGTGGTAGAAGGAGCAAAGCTCTATCAATGTCTCACATATACTTTGCTAACCCTAACAAATGACCTGGGTACAAAATATATAGCTAAAGGGAGGTAGGGGACGACTTGGGAGGCAAGGCAGGACGCCCTCGGCCGAAACCTGGGAGGGTCGTGCGCACGGGGTAAGTGAGGCCCGTGCGTACGGGGGTCCCATGGGCACGGTACACGCCCGTGCACACAAGGTGCTACAGCGGCGAGGGCTCGTGCGCCCAGGGTCTGAAGGCCGTGCGCATGGGGGTGCATGTCTCGGTTACAGAAACCCTCTGGGTGGCCCGTGGGCACGGGGTCTGGATGGCCCGTGCGCAAGGGGTCGACTGAGAGGTGCTGTTTTGCTCTTCATGAATGCATTTTCCTTCCTTGTGGCCTTGGGGTCCTTCTTCTATGCCTATGGAATGTCCCTTAGCTGCTAGGTGGCATTCGTCTTTGTACCTAATGACACATAGCATGTTTTGGTGAGGTAGCATCCAAGTTCCATTCATATCCATATCGATCTCAAGTAGGAGTGGGTTCACCTCGGTTTCGATGACGCGTGCTCAAGCTCTTGTCATAGGTCCATGTGGTGCTTGATGAGCTGTAGTAGAGTCCATGGAGATGATGGAAGGATGCTCCGCATCATCTCCCCCCCATTGGAAGAGATCCATCCTCGGATCGTGATCGTCATCACCATGAACTACTGCAGGTTGGTCCAAACGCGACAGTCCAATCAAAGACCCTTCGACGAAACTGTGTGCGATGCATTAATCACAAACAATGATGTAATAAAACCGTCAAAAAAATACAAAACGTTTGCGATGGTGGAGACATCAAACATGATTCAGATTAGAGTTGCGTGTGCGATGCGTGGCATACGGTTAATCCAGCAGAACTGTTTGCGATGAGGCAGAACAACAGAAAGGGCAGCCAGATGAGGGTGTGTGCGATATCCGACATACGGTTCACTAGGATGAACTGTGTGTGATTAGGCAACAAAATAGAAACGGTCAGCTTGATCAAGGTGTGTGCGATGGAGGGCATGCAGTTCACTCGGATGAACTGTTTACGATGAGCCAAGACAACAGAAATAGTTCAACTAAACAAGATGAGTGTGATACGCGGCAAACATGTCCGTAATCAGAAATGTGTGCGAAGACCAATAATAACACAGACGATTGCTGCTAATAAGCCGTGTGATTTGCTCTATCTACAGAAGAATAACATATATATATATATATATATATACAGCCAGTCTATTCTGCTAATATTAGCAGAATAGTTATTCTGATAACACTTCCGCACTGCACGCTCAATAGAAGCGAACTGCATCCTCTTTACGATGAGCACTGCAATGCTTCACGGGAGAACTGCTTCACTTTCTGGCGGTCCGCCCATGTTTTCTGTGTGGAATCGGGTATTGCGGGATGATTTAATTTGTTTCTGGATCTCATTTGACATTTATTCTTTGTAATTTACAGGAAAAGCGACTAGAATTTTTGCAAATCGAGCGATTTGGCGGATGAGCTTTTTCTGTTCGTTCATGTTCGCGTCGGATGCGGCTTTTTCGTGCTCGGATGTTGTTTGTTAGTAAGAATTATTTGATTGCGTTCATTTTAATCGGTCCATTTACTCTACAATTTGTCTAATTTTTAGGATTTAGTTATCAATTTCTGTGAAATCGATTGTCTGGGCGTGTGAGCTTCGTCCGCTCGTCTGTTCTTGTTGTTTTTTTGGATTTTGTGCGCTGAATCATTTTGAATCTTGTAATTAGTTTCTCTTTTTGGTTTGAATTCACTGTATTGCGCCTGTAATGTTTGTCTTTTTGGTGTGCACTTTTAAAGAATAGCTCATGCTGTTCATCCTAGTGGCAGTGGGTTTGATGTACTTTTTTGGTGGGTAATTGTTCAAATTTGAGTGGTTGCGCAATGTTTTGGCCACTTATCGAACTGCGAGTGGAATTGGCACCTCTGTTAGTCTCCTACATGTCTGGACCTGTACTGCTTTGATTTTATTGTTGCAGTTCTGGCATATGTTTGTATTGTGCTGCATTTTGTTAAGTAGTGGACTTCAATGTAACTGTATTATGGTGGGCATGACAGCTTATGAGATAATTCTTTTTCTCAGACTGCATTCTGTGTTTTAGAGAACTGCATTGTATGCACTTTAGTACTGCATTAGCAGAATAGTTATGCTGCTATTTTCTTGTATTTATGTCAATTCTTCTGAACTCCATACCACGAGAATTCTGTTGAACGGCATATGTTAACTACAAAGTTTTTGACCATTGGCATTGCATTGTTATTGTTCAGAGTACTGCATTTTTTTATATAAGGACCGTACTGTGTGTATTAGAGAACTGCATTTCTGTCAACAGCAACTTGTCTAAAAAGGATGATAAAATGATGCAGATGAGGTTGCATACTTTAAATAGGCATCGTTCAAGCCTTCTGATGGACATAATTTTGAAAGCATACAACATAAGCAAAGCATTAGAATATGCCACTGATGGCTTTAGCTTTTATCCTAGACAACCTACAGTGCAAATATTGTAAACTTGAGGGAGTCTTCTTCTTTGTAGAAAAACACTATGGCCAATTCTCCAGCCTCAAAGCCATTCTGGGAGACAAAATCATTCCAGCCAGTAGTTATGTTGATGCAGTCTTCAGAGTCAATGTGGTAGTCAGCTTGCATGTCTGCATACCCATTCTTGTGTTGTGTCTCCAAGGTAACCTTCCCTGAACTCGGCGCAGGGAATTTTATTGTGGATGGCAGTTTCTGCATTTTGGCATCGATGGAAACATAATTTTTATAAGTAAACAGCAAATGTTTTTCTTTATATTTAGGATGATCTTTTTATGTTGACTTGAATATGTACATATATATGACTACTATTTAATAAAGTAGTTGCAATGTATGAACAAACTTATATACAGAATTGACCTGTAGTTTTAGTAGGATATATATTATACTGTAATATGTTTTTCTGCAAAGTCATTTAGAGTGTACTTCGCTAACATGTTAAGAGAACTGCAACACTAATCTATTGAACCTCTTTTTTTGTTCGTGTGTTGGTACTGAAGAAAAATAGGTGGAACTATCTAGTCTTAATAGCTAACAAATCTGAACAACAATACAAATTATGTTTGTATTTGTTGATAGTACTGAACAAATTGATGGAAATATACATTCAGATCTGGATTTGCAGCCTAGATTGTGTCAAAAATTGTGAGGGGAAAAACATACCCAACTTCCCTGCAGGTCTGCGGGTGTGAGGCGATGAAGAAATGGTGCCCGAAACCCCCTGTTGGGTATCATCAGGCACCCGAGCATGCTGCGCCACTCGGTGTTGGTGAGCTCTAGACCCTCTGCATACACGCATGTGTCTACTACCGGCGCCATCCTTGCTAAACACCCGCACTTACAGTCCATGGCGGGTTCAGTGGAATTTCAGAGAACAACTAGGGATGGGAGGAACCCTAGATCTACGATTTGAAGAAAAAGAGGAACGAGGGGGGGGGGAGGAGTTGTGTCAGTCTGGAGCACGAATGGATTGGTTTTTATGCAGCCAATTGAGCAACGGAAGTAATAAATGTTGTGGTTGGTGTTAGGTGGTGGATTGATTCTGATTCAGTGTACGCGAATGCATTTGAGAAGCAACAGCACTGCTTACTTGAATATAGCGAACTGCATTGTCGTATCACAACGAACTGCAGAACGCGTGGTTGGGCCTGTGTTTGGGGAGTGGTATGTGGGATTTTTTTTAATTTCCAGCGGCCTCTCTTTTGCGTGTTGGGCCTTTGTTTGGGGAGTGAAGACGTATTCGGCCCAAGTCGGCCTGTCAGCACGGCTGGTTCCCTGTGCGCTGTGTGTGCGCCCTAATGTTTAGTCCCACCTCGCCCGCGGAGAGCGCGCATGACCTGTTTATAAACCCTGGCGAGGCATCCGTATCGAACTCCTCTGTTACTTATTTGGGCGCTTATACATGGCGCTTAGTGCTCTATGCCTCTGACCTGTGTGCCCATGTGTGCCCGGCCCCATGCATCGTGGCTCAGAACGGACTCGCCTACTGTGGGCGTAGACTTACTACGAGACTGGCTGGGGCCTGGTTTCACCTGGATGGTTATTTTTTTTTCTTTGTATTTTTTCGTCTTGCATATTTTTCTAATGTAGGGGCGTGTACTGCTTAGTAAATCATTTGTACACTGCATTGATCCTGTCTCTGTACTTCATGTTCACATATTTCACACTACATATACATGTGCATTTTTGTGCACTGCATGCTGGTCGCATTTTTCTTTTCGTGTTTTTTCCTCTTACGTATTCTTTTTCTAGTGTACGGTGTGCACTGCTTTGTTGGGTATATGTGCACTGCATTCGTCAGAGTGTTGTACTGCAGGTGTATTTTTTCGTCTTGTATATTTTTCAAATGTAGGGGCGTGCACTGCTTAGTATCATTTGTGCACTGCATTGATCATGTCTCTGTACTGCATGTTCACATATTCCGCACTACATATACAGGTCGCATTTTCTTTTCGTGTTTTTGCTCTTATGTATCCTTTTTTCTAGTGTACGGTGTGCACTGCTTTGTTGGGCATGTGTGCACTGCATTCGTCAGAGCGCTGTACTGCAGATGTACACATTTTTGCAATGCATGCATCCTATTTGTGCACTGCATGTTCGTCCGTTTTGTGCACTGCTCGAATCACATACTTTATGCAATGCATGCATCCTAATTCAAATAAAGTTCTTTATAACATAAGCAAAGTTCATCATTACAAACCATTCTGTATGACAAGCAAACTAAGTTCAGCAAAAGCAAATGATCACAAGCAAACTAATGATACATAAGCAAACAACAGAAAGCAAATTTGTTGATAAATCTAAAACGACGCGAGGAATGTTGGCTCTTGGCCGGCACCGTCTGCTTCTTCACCAATTAGCGTCTCCCCAGCTGCTCCTGGCGCGCTTCTTGGGGGGCTCATCCTTCTCCAGCTTTGCACGGCGAAGCCCGTCCTGGGTGAGGGTGATGCGGCTCCATATCTCGTACGCTGCGTAGGCGTCCTTTGCCGCGTACTCTATGTGCCTCATGGTCAGAGGCAGGGTGGCCCAGTGCTTGTGTTCATCGTTGGTGATCTTCTTCTTCATGTGGTTGTAGTAGTCGTCGACGAGCATGCCGGCGACGTCTGCAAGGGAGTCCAACTCCTTTGTGGCCTCGGGCACCCTCCATTCCTTCTGGATGTCGATGAAGTTGGCGACCTCCAGATTGACGCTCTCTAGCCTGGTTTTGTTGCCGCCGATGGAGAAGCCAGCAAAGGTGTACCTGGGGTCGGCGAGGAAGTTATCGAAGACGGTGCACCTTTCAGCGACGCTCAGTTGGAAGAGAAGCACCGGCTGAGTCTTGCCAACGGAGAGTTGGAGGAGGGCGGGTTTCTGTGTCGCGTCAAGCTCGTTGTTGTACTCGAGATCAATCCCGACGATCTTGTGGCGCTGGAGCCTGAGGTGGCGCTCGTACTGCTCGAGGGAGGTCATCATCTGCTTCTTGTCGTTGGTGTGGATGACGTGCAACTTGGTGTTGCCATGCGCCTCCACGTCCCAGTATTCGTCGACGAACCCCATCGCCGGCAGCAGGGCTTGGTGTCTTCTGTGGAGATTGGTGTGATGGAGCGATTTGGTGGCAGCGCAATGGATGCTTGTGTTGTTGTGGATGAGAAAGCATTGGCAGGGGTCTTATTTTAAAGGGGGGATGGCCGCAGCGGATGAACTGCACGATCTCGCTGACGATGCGGTTGTGCAGATCATGGGTTGGGGTTGCGTGTGTGATCGTGGGTTTGTGGCGATGGAACCGCTCGGATTGGGCGGTTGTGCCCGAACGTGGTTTTTTAGCGTGGTTTTATTTTAATTTTTCATCAGTACAATCTGCTAACCACCACGTTCTGTGCGAACTGGCATTTGTCACGCTTATATGTATTGTACGTGTTCCCGAAACTGCATTGCATGTGATTCCGAACTTCTTCGTGTAACCAAAAGCACTGCATTTGTCTATAGGTTTGTACTGCACCTGTATTTTGTTGTACTTGCTGCAGCCCCTGTATTCATGTATGTATTCCGAAACTGCATTGCTTTGGCTAACCAAATGCACTTCATTGTATAGAGTTGCGTCGTGCATCTGTTTTTTTGCGTGTACGTGATGCAGCCCCTGTCACGGGAGGTGGGGGGGGGGGGGCTGCCCCCCCCCCATTTTTTTAATTTGTGGCACTTATTTGGAGGCAGAGTTATTTTTCAGACGCGTTATCTTAACACACGCGTTGTTTTTCCTTATTTAACTTTTTTTGAACTGCATTTATTTATTTGTTTGACTGTCCGGCCTTCATTGTTCTTCACAGCAAACTGCGCTGGTATTAACTTACTCGTTTCTTTCTGCTCTGTCTTATTTAGCCGGGCCGACCCGTTTTGGGCCAGCCCGTTTGACGTAACTCTTTCCCACACGGGCCTCGGACGTGGCCCTCCCAGGCGATCCGACCGCTCCGCTCATAGGGAGAGACCAAGAAGAAACCTCTGTCCTCTCTTGCAGCCGCTCCCGAAGCATCTCTCCCTCGAGCAAAACCGCCGTCGCCTGCAGCAACCGCCGTCGGCCGCGGAACCGCAGTCCTCAAGGGGTCCTTGTTGCTGCATTCCGCGTCCTCGTCCGCTCCGCCAGCACTTCCCGCTGCGCTCCCGCAGCCCTTTTCGTTCCGTTCCCGCTCCCGCCCCCCACCGCCGCTGTTCATCCCCTTTTTTGTGGTACGTTTTCCGTGCCCTCGGTCTTGATAGTTCCCTCGTCTGGTTTTGTGATTCTCGTAGTGTCTGCTGCGTTTTTTGCTTTTGTATTTTTTCTGTAGCAGGCGAATTTGATCTCGATTTGAAATCTGTACTCGTGTGTGCTCTGTAAGCAGAGCAAGGTGCATCTAGGGTTTCGTCAGATTTCGTCAATTTTGTTGCTGATATCTGTTACTTCGTCCTTGTGCTGCAGGAAAACACCATGTCTTCGCCAAGCAGAGCAGAAGGAGGAGTTCAAGGTATGTGGACTGCTTACATTGGCTTTGTTTATTTTTTGTGATGTTTATCTAGTTTACCAATTCATCCTGCAGATTTGTTTATGTTGTGTTAGTTGTCAGCGTTGCTTTGCATTTTTTGTCATGTGATGTTTTGTAATATTTGACTCTGGTTTTTATTTGAGTCTAGTAGGTGATTGCAGTGGTCATAATGATACACCAGTTCGCTCTCATTGTCCTGGTGGTAAGGATCATGGTGGTGATGTGGGACATCAATTGAATTCACCAATTGAATCTTCTCCCATAAGTGTGGCCCCTCCTTCTGGTATGTGTTTGTTTTCTTTTTCTTTTTTTTTGGTTTACCAACTTGGTTGTATCCCTATTTTCTGTTGTGAATTTGATATGTGTCTTGTGAGTTTTGAAATGGATTGTTCTTATAAATATCTGCTATTTTTTTATGTTTATGCTTTGTTTATTTTGTGTATGGTGCTTACTTGATGTTGTACAAATTGGTGTTGCCTTGATGTATCTAGTCTGGCATTTTTTTTAACAAACTGTGAAGTTAGTGTATGCAGCACTGCATTTATATGTATATGTGAACTCCACTTTATGTATGTGTGAACTGCATTGTTTATTTATTCAGGTTTTCCGTACGTTTCTGTGTACTCCATTACATTGATATATGAACTGCATTAATTTTTGTTTGGCTTATGATTGCAGCTCTGCATTTATATGTATAAGTATACTGCATTTGTTCTTTTTGTGCACTTTTTAATGACCATAGTTAAACTTCATTTTGACGCAGTGTCTGTTTTTCATGCTGGGGCGCCTGGGTTTGAGGAGTTTACTCAATTGATTGACCATTATTTTGCAGAGGGTGACGTTGGTGCGAGCTTTGAGCAGAGACGTCCCGTCTTGTCTGAAACACAATCTCAGTCTGTTGATGGTACAGAGGAAGTTACACAGGAGTGGATGGTCTCGGAACAGCTTCGTGCATATGAATTGAAGCAAAGCAAGAAGAAGTTGAGGTTTGAAAATGATTCAAAAGAGTATGCGGAGAAGGAGAAGCAGAGGAGAGCTGCAGATGGTGCCAACAAGGGTGCCAAATTTGTCAAAGCCAAGCAGCCTGCTTTGCAGAAGAAGAGACTGAGTTCTGTTGCGGAGGAAGGTGGTACTCCTCGGCGGAGTCCACGTGTTGCTTGCATGAACAAGAATCTTGGAAAGAGAACTGCTGAAGCTGGTGCAAAGGATGCTCAGTGCAAGCGACCACATGTCAGTGAAAATCCCAACTCTGACGACGACGACTTTGTGCTTGCTGATTTTGTGAGGGATGCTCAGACTGGTAGACGGAAAGACTGCGGTTCATCTAAGAGTCAAACCAAGCGTCCCCGTGATGATGGTGATGAAGGTGTTGGTGCTGAATCTGGTGGGGAGCCGGATGTTGTTCCAAAGGTTTTTTGAAGTGGACTGCATTTGTTTCCTTCATTGTTATTCTATCTGTGTTTTTTTATTTGTCTCTTTTTATGGCTAATCTTCTAATGTGGACTGCATTTCCCTTTACACAGAGGAAGAAGTCTAGTAAGAGCAATGCAACTGAAGATGATGCGGAGGGAGATGATGCTCGATTTAACAAGACCGTACGTTTATCGCTCCCCACTGTTTGCAAAGTTGCTGCTTTATTGAAAGAAGCACACTGTAGTCGTGTTCGGGATGCTGGATTCGGTGTTGTCTTTGAATTGACAGTACAGAAAAATGTGTCACGCATTCTTATGTGCTATCTGATGGGAGTGATTGACCTTGCCACAATGATAATGGACTTTGGGAATGGCAGGGTTTTTCGAATCAATCGTGATACAGTTCATCACATTTTTTATTTACCTATGGGAAGTCACACTGCACCAATGCCTACAACCAGCGGCCATGATGACTCATTGACTGCTCTCAAGGATGAGATTGGCTTTGACCGTTCAAAAAGTATAGGTGTCAAGGACTTGCTTCAGAAGCTGGAGGTGTTGGTGCAGGAAGATGACCATGTGATGGTTGATCTTGCTGTCAAAGTGTTCTTCCTGATACTTTATCAGAATTTGCTGTGCCTTGGGCCTGCAGTTCGTTTGGGCAGGGTTGCTGCCATGGTTGAGAACATGGATTATGCGGCTATGGCGCAGATGGACTTTTGTCAGCTTGTTGTTGATGAGCTACATGCAGCTGTGGTGAGGTGGCAGACAGAAGGCAGCAAGCAGAATTGCGCAGAGGGTTGTGCCATTGTCCCCTTGATTATGTATCTTGATTGCTTGAAGCTTCGCAAATTTTCAGTTATGCACACGTTGACGCCACGCGCGTCATACCTGACGACCAAGGACCTGATGAAGTTATACAACGAGGATATGGTTGTCAAGGGAAAGATTTATTTGGAATCTTACAAATTTGGGAAGATGCCGGTTAGTGCATCTGAGTTTTTGAGATCAGAGTTTTTTTTAAAGTGCAGTCATTATAAATCTGAACTTTCTAGTATTCACATGTGTACTTCTCTACCCTTTTGTCTTTTTTTTGCAGTGGAAGGCGTCAGGTGATATTGTGTACAACCGTCCTGCTGCAGTGCTATGTGGTGGCTCTGATGCGGGGCCTAGCACTCATGCTAGGTTTTATGAGACTATCTGTAGCCAGCTTCCTGCCTGTGATGATGAGGCGCCACCTACTCGTGGTTTCACGGCTCGTCGGATGTTTGATAATAGAAGCTCTCCGAAACAGACATTTGTTGGCGGCAAAAAACACGAGGAGATTGATGAGCTTCTTCTGAAGGTTTTGAAGTTAACTGAAGATTTACCAACCTCTGGTGACAGGTTGAGAACAGTTGCTGGTTTTTTCCCTGCTGGCCATGGCCCATGATATGAAGATATTGTTGCTGCTCACAATTTTGATTGTGGCGTGGTTCAAAGTCTGAAGATTGCAGTGACGAATATTCGGTCTTCGTATGCTCAGTTGAAACATTCACAGGAAGAAAAGTGCGCTCGGTATGAGAAGGATGCTGAGCACATTTTGGATGAAATGAACCGTCAGGATGCTGGCGCCGGCGCTGATAATGTATGTTCTAGGTTTTTTGTGGTTTTTGAGCCTCTTTCGTGTATTATGTGGACTGCTACTGACTATTTGTTTTTTGTCATAGGCTGGAGTGGAATCTTCTGGTGTCCATGCATCTAGGGACGATGGGATTGGTCAGGTACAAGTACTTCTGCCATGCCTGTTCTGCCATGTGCCTCCCTTCTTGAACTTGCATTTTTTGCTTTCCATTTTATTGTGTTTTTTGTGTACCTCACTATTTTTGTAAAATGTTTACTGCTTGTGCATAGTTGAAGTTTTTTTCTTTTTTGGTCGTTACCATCTTATTTTTGTTTTGGTTTGTTCTATGCCTGTAGACTGGAGTTGCTGCTTGGGATGTGCACAAAGATTCCTACGATGGCTATGAGAAGGATGAGGACTTGGCTGATGCATCGTCCCCTCCGGATGTTGTAGCTGATAAGGTTTAGTGGAATTACTTTTTCTGTTAGTGGGTTGTAATTTAATATTTTGTTGTTGTTATGAGCTTGACGTATGCTGTTTCTGTTCACTCATGTGCATTTTTCATTTACATATGTGAGCTGCGTAGTTTTACATGTGTGAGCTTCAGTCTTTGACAGAAGTGAACTGCAGTTCTTTTTTGCATATGTGGGCTGCAATGTTTGACATAAGTGAATTGCATTTCTTTTTACATATATGGACTGCAGTTATTTGACATGTGTGGGCTGCAGTGTTTGACATAAGTGAACTGCAGTTATTGTACATATATGGACTGCAGTCTTTGACATAAGTGAAGTGTGTGTTGTTGTGTTAATTAACCCCTTGCTCATTTGTGTCATTGTGTCTTTTTAAAACTTTTTACAGCCTGGAGATGAAAACGTAGAAGTTCATGTTGATGTGGACCAGGGGGATTGTGCTGTTGCTGGTGGTGGCAATGTTGACGCTTCTGTATCGGTTGCCGTCGACAGTGCAGAACCTTCCGTAGCTCAGGAGTCCCACGATATTGTTTCCCCTAGTCGGCACGAAGGTCCTGATGTTGGCATTGAAAAGCCGCTGGAGAATGTTTTTCCTGCTGGTAGAGTTGCTGCTTCTCCTGTTTGTCTGACGCCCAACGATGTTCCTGATGTATTCAGAGTGGAGCCTCATGCAGCTGAGGTATCCAAGGATGTTGTGGTTGACCAGACTGTTGTAAGCCCAGATAATGCTGATGTTGCTACAGTACGGCAGTCCAGTGAGGCTGTGTTGGTTTCGTCGCAACCTAGCCAAGTAAATGTTTTGGTCAGCTCTGAAGAACAACAACATGAAGACTCTGACACTGAAGGCAAGATTTTTGTTTCGAACAGTGAAGTTGAAGTTTTTATCATTCAATTTTTTTAATTACTATGGTAGCTGCATTAGATGTTTAATGCTAAGTGAAACTTCATCTTTTTATTGGTGATTTTCAAAATAGCTAGCGGAATTTCCTTATCTTAATATTGAACTTCATTTTTTGGATAAGTGAACTTCACCTTTTTATTGCAGATGCCGAACTTCCTGTTGTGACACCGTCGAGCATTGATCCAGCTCTTCTGAAAAGATACAATGAGTTGTACAGTGCTGTTACGAGGTCTCGGAAGGACAAAAAGAAGAAGTATGGCTTTTTAAAAATTGTTTTGTTCATATGTATTTTCTAATTTCAGTCTTTGCCCTTTCTCGTTCTTGTTATTTTTGTAGTATCTTATGTTTCAGTTTTTCATAAAAAATTCAGGGACATGATTGCTTTTAAAACTGAGATGTCTGATATTACCATTGGCGAAGTTGGTCAATCTTTTTGGGATAAAGGGATGCTCACTACAACCCTTGTAGATCTTGGGGTATCTTTGCTGGTAGATAAGTTTAAGGGATCTCCGACGATGGTTGTCCCGTACCATATTTGTGTAAGCATGCAGATTTTGTTTTTGTTTTTTGATTTTCTTTTCTGATTTCGTGTGATTACCTGTTTGCTTGAGCACTATTGCTTTGTTTGGTTTTGTTTTGACAGACAAGTATTTGGCATGGTGGTAGTGTAGGCAGGAGTGTGAAATTGATGTTCTCTTCAAAAGCCGAGGAGTGTGTTGATAAAAAAGATATGGTGAGTAATGTTTTTATGTGTTGAAGACCATTTTGTGTGTGTTGGTTTTATAGTGTTCTTTTTCTTGTTCTTGTAATTCTTTTATTTATTTATTACTTCCAACAAGTCATGTTTGCAACATTTAATCCGCCGGAGACGAGGGATGGCGTTGGTCATTATTGTGTAGTCGCCTTGAATTTGAAGGAAAGGCGGTTTGAATTTCTTGACTCGCTCAATAAACCTGGCAGCTATGATGCGAACAGGATTTTTAGGAGGATGGTTAAAAACATCAAGCGTGCATGGAAAGAAGGTAGCTCAAGTTCTGCTGAGCCGTTAAATCCTCCTACACTTGATGGATTTGTGTTGAAACATGTTATTGTCCCATTTCAGCCAAATGGGTATGTTCCTTGTAGCCCCTGTCTACCATACTGCTCAACTTTTCTTTTATATTTCATTATGTGAAACTGATGTTTTTTGTTCTTTTATTGCAGGCATGATTGTGGATTCTATATGTTTCAATTCTTGCAGACTTGGGATGGTGTTCGAGTTGCTAAGTTTGGAGTGGAGCACATTGGCTACATCAGAAAGGCCATGCTCTATAGTTGGCTTACATCACCAAAGTGTTGCCTTGAGTTATCGTCACTTTTAATTTTTGCAGATAAAGGTTTGTTTTAGTGAACTTCTTTTATTTCTCTTACTTTTTTCTTTGTCTACTGCTTGCTTCTGCTTCTTAAGGTTTTTTTTACTAGTGTGTTTAGTGAGATGTGTGATTTACAATGGATGGCTATATATTTTGTTGTGTAAGTGAGCTGCATTTGCTGTAGACAAGTGAGCTGCATTTGCTGTAGACAAGTAAGCTGCATTGTTCTATACAAGTGGGCTGCATTGTTCTATACAAGTGGGCTGCATTTTTCTGGACAAGTGGGCTGCATTGTTCTATACAAGTGGGCTGCATTCTCTTCTTTAGTGAACTGCATTTTTTTATATTATTGAGATGCATCTAATGTTTTTGTTTTCGTATTTGGGCTGAGTGTTCCCATGTTTTTTCTCCTCGTTATCAGGTTTTGATGGGGGTCTTCATGGAAGCTGTACATCATTGTTTGAGTCGCAGGGTTCTGAGGTAGTTATGGAGGATTGTGCCATTGAAATCTCTCCGGAGAATTCTGGTACTTTTGCTGGAGATGTTTTGAACACAGATGCTGTATCTGGACCTGGACCTGATTGTGAAAAGGTTGCTCGCCCCGGCTCTCCTCATGAGGTAGTTGATGTTGATGATGATGATTTTGTTACGCCGGTACCGCGTGTCACTAGGACTAGGAGTGCAGCAATCAATCATCCTCCTGTGGATGAGGCTGAAGTATTTTCGAACAAGAGGGCAGGTGAGAGGGCTTTTAAGTTGAGAGGCTCTTTAGAGAAATTGAAGCCTCCGAGGTTCAAATATATTTATGAGGCAAGGACAATAAAGGATCTCGTTCTCAGCCAAGATTTTGTAACCAAATACCACGAGTAAGTTTTATGTGTGTGCCCTTCATCCTTTTTGTGTGTTTTGTTTTTAAGTTTATTTTATTGATCCCATCTGTGTATGTTTACTGCAGTAACGCGTTCTTGATGGTGAATAATTCTTTTGGTGATGTCAAAAATTACAAAGTTGACTATATCTATAATACGTTTGGCAAAGGAGCTTTAATGGACTCGTATCTCATGGATTTTGTCATCAATTACAGGAAGCAAGACCCTGAAATGGGTTTAGTTTATCGTTATGGTGAACGTGTGCTACTTTCACCTTTATTTATCACGGTAAACATGTGCTGTCATTTTTTCTCTTGTACTGATTTTTTCATGTCCATGCGTGCATGCATGTTTTATTCTTTTTTTCATGTTCTATTTTTGTTCTTTTTCTATGCAGTATGTTCTTCAAATGGAAACCTTTGTGAAGAAAGAAGATGAAGGACACCCTGTGTTGCCAGTTGTGCAGCCCCCGTTTGTTTTAGAAGATGCAGTTAAGCAGTTCAAGGTTTTTGTGAGCGGCAATGAAAACCTATTGGACGCAAAACTGGTAAGGCCATTGTTTTCTGTCATTTATTTTCTGGTTTGTTGCATTTCTTTTTATAGTTATTTTGGAACAGTGGTCCTAGTGCTACGTGTCGAACGAACTTTTCATTTTTCATTTTGTTTTTTGATGTGACAGATTATGATGCCGCGCTCCAAGGATGGTCATTATTCCTTATACACGATGAACCAGCACCGCCAGACGATTGATATCCATGACACTAGGAAGTACACTGGCCATCCTGATTTCACGACAAAGTGGCGCAGGACTGACTACCACTCAGATTGCACTGAAGTGGTATGTCATTTTTTCTAGCCAAGTGCAAAGCTTTTTTGTGTTTCTCTGTAACACCCCATGTATTAAGCTACAGTAATCACCCTTTTGATTATGCCATGTCATCATGATTAGCAGTGCTTAAACATCAATTGGATCATATCTCTTTTCAATTTAAATTCAAAATGGAAATTCAAACTCAAGTGGAAAATAAAAGTTGTTCAACATAGAAACTAAAATGTTAAATAAATAACAAATATTACAAAGACTATTCTAAAATTGTAACCAACAATTAATAAATTATTTAAGAGGCTCTAACATTACCAAAACAGCAAGGTTTAATACATTTTATTTATTATAAAATTTGTGTGAACTCCAATTGTCTCCAAACCAATTTTTGGCAGTAGTAGATAATGCCTAGCATTTAATGGAACAAGTGCCATATTTTACGAAAGTCGTTTTGAGGCCTAACTATTTACAAAACAGAAATAAAGAATAAAAAAGAAAGAAAAAAAGAAAAAAAGGAAATAAAACAAAAAAAAGGAAAACAGAACCCCCCCGGCCCAACTGGGCCTCAGCCCAGCAGGCCGTCCCACCCCACTCCCCTATATGGCCTACCCCGACCACCCCCGAAACCCTAACCCCCAGTCACCCCCCCTCCGTTCCCCCCCATCCAGATCAGGGCTTGCCCCGTCGACCGCGTCGCTCGTCGCCGCTGCGCCTCGCCGCCTCATCCCCGTCATCACCGCGCAGGACCGCCTCCCCGACCCCATCGTCGACCACGTCCTCGTCCTCCTCCTCGACCCCCACTGCCATCCCCCTACGCCCCGCAGTGAGCCGCCGTCCCTCCTCCTTCCTCCCCTGCTCACCGCGACCCCGCCCCGCCCGACGTGCCATCGCCGTCCCGTTGCGCGCCCGCTTGCCCCGGCTGCTTTGGCCCCTGCCGCGCCGCGCTCCCGCACCTGCCCATCCACGCGCGCGCCCGCGCGCGCCCGCACCTCGCCCAGCCCGTGAGCTCGCTCGCGCTTGCCACGCCTCGCCCGCGCCCGCGTCCTTCACTTCCTGCGCTGCTCCCTCACCCGCAGCTCACTCGCCTGCCCTCGCGCGAGGCCCTGCCTCGGCCAGCCGCTGCACCCCGCGCGCGCTCGCACCCCCCAGCACCTGCTGCCGCTGCTCGCCTGGATCGCGCGCGCACGCAGCCCGCCTCGCCGCTCGCCTCGCCCCTCACCACCGGCCAGTGCCCGAGCTCGCCCTGGCCGCGCCGAGCGCTCGCGCGCTCACGGCTCCGGCCGGCGCCCATGCGCCCGCTGTGGCTCCTGGGCCACTGCCCAGTGGGGCCCGACGCCCCTAGGGCCAATGACATGTGGGGACTAGCCCCAGAACGTTTTAAAAAGATAAAAGAAAATAAAAACGTAATTAATAAAATTAATAATTAACTAATTAATTAATTAATTAGTGGATTAATTAAGTTAATTAACTCTAATTAAGTTAATCTAATTAAGTAGTTAGTCTAATTAAACAATAATTAAATTAGTCAAACCCTAATTAACTAAACAGAGTATGACAGGTGGGACCCACTTGTCAGGTTGACCCAGTCAACTGCACTGTTGACTGCTGATGTCAGCATGATGTCATGCTGACATCATCAATTACTATTCTGGATAATGTTGAATTTAAATAAATAATTAAATTCCAGAAATTAATAAAAACTTTAGAAAATCATATTAAATAAACCGTAACTCCGATGAAAATAATTTATATATGAAAGTTGATCAGAAAAATCCCACGAATCTGAATATGCCCTCCTTTCATCTGTCACATGCTCCTAGCATGATGAACATGGAACTTCCCTCTCCGGATCGTCTGTCCGATAAATCCAAAGACCCGGGAAATATCGTCAGATATTCTCCTGCTCCGTCTGATACGTGTAGTACTGCGTTAGACTACCCCTAGCACTGCGTATTGCCATGACATGCATCGTGTTGCATCTGTTTGCTTGTATTTATTGTTTCCTCTCCCTCTTCTCTCTCATTAGACCCCGACGCAGTTCCCAGTACTGACGCAGCTCCGGAGCCCGACGCCACCGTTGACGACCTTGCCCTTGCCGCCGAGCAACCAGGCAATCCCCCCTTTTGAGCATCCCGATATCGCCTATTCTTTCTCTCATGCTTGCATTAGAATTGCTGCTGCTACTGCTTTACCTATTCTGATGCATAGCCTGTTTATTGTAACCTGCTATTGATACCTTACCTGCTTACCCTAAACTGCTTAGTATAGGCTGGGTAGAGACCAGTTAGTGACCCCACTTATACCGACTGCCCCGCTGGATTATCCGAAGACCTGATCATCGGGATTGAAGACTAGACCCCGGCACCGCACATCACCCCCTTAGTTGTAACGACACTACAGCATTACTATCGAGTGCCGAGGGTGATACCTCGTGTAGCACTTCTGACGTTTACTCTGTAGAGTAGCTATTCGGTCATGGTCATCGAGGGTGATTCCTCCTTCACCACTTCCGATAACGACGCCGTCGTACAACACCTCAAGTGTCAACCCATTGAGGGTGATTCCTCCGAGTTCACCTTGACGGATACATCGAGTAGGAATCCAACGAGGGTGATACCTCGGATTCCCTTGATGTTATGGACACACAGATATTTGGACTGTACTATTGTTACTTGGAAAGGCGGGTCGACCCTGAGGGGTACCCGCGTGTGATGTGAAGACGGGTTGCCTGTATGGTGCCCGAGTGATGAATACGAGGCGTGGCCGGGCATTCTTGGCCCTTGCCGCAAGTCCTCGAGACGGGGCGATGGGGTCACATCGATCGTGAGTCTCTACTCGTTACCGCACCCCCAAGGTACTAACGATTTGGATATTTGATTCGAGTTCGAGTGGGCCTCTGGCCCGATAGCACTAACCATCACGTGGGCATAGTATGGGCATTCTGCATCGTATGCATCAGCCGAAAGCTCTGTCAGATGTCCAGTTCAGCAGTGCGGCATGGGGTGATTGGCGCCATTCACGACAGAGGTGGTGCTTGGATCTGAGCCATGTGCGCAACGACCCAGAGGGCGAGGGGCGATGGCCCAAGACCCCCTTGCGCTTAGGATGTAGACCGGCGGGGACCTCTCTGCTGAGCTCTAGGTAGGGTTGCGGTGTGTCGTTTGGCCGAGGTCGGGCATGACCTGGAAAAGTGTGTCCGGCCGAAGTTAAGCGAGCGTGGTGGGTAAGTTGGTGCACCCCTGCAGGGAAGAACTAATCTATGCATAGCCGGATCCTTGGTAACGGACACTCAGAGTTGTATCCCGATCAATACAACTAAAATGGATACTATGGCTCTGGGATTGCTTCTCGCAAGGAGTCGAGAAGGGATCTCAGGACGAGGCTGATGACTGTATGGCTCTGGGATTGCTTTCTCGCAGGGAGTCGAGAAAGGATCTCTGGGTGAGGTTGATACTTATTGATACTAGTACTTTATACGGTACTAATCTACACTCTTCTAATGTTGCAAGACCTCTGAAGATGCTAGTCTTCGATAGGACTAGGCCTTCTCTCTATTCTGGCATTTCTGCAGCCCAGTCCACATATACAGCCTTCCTTTGATAATGTTGCATATGTAGTGTAGATCCTTGCTTGGTGAGTACTTCGGATGAGTACTCACAGTTGCTTTGTTTTCTTTTTCCCCCATACCCTTTTGATGCAACCAGATGACGGAGCCCCTGAGACAGCTGCCCGGCCGACGATCGCTACTACTACCCCGAGGGTGGATACTTCTACGAGTTGGCCGACGACCAGGAGTAGGTTCGGAGGGTCCCAGGCAGGAGGCCTGCACCTTTCGATCGTAGTGTTTTCTTTTACCCTGCCTTCTAAGGGCTTATCTGTGTTTTCTTTTATATCTGTACTCAGATATCTGATGCTTCCGCTGACGCTTGTATGCCATCGAGCTATGTATTCGAGCCCTCGAGGCCCCTGGCTTGTAATATAAAGCTTGTATGACTTTATTTATGTTTTAGAGTTGTGTTGTGATATCTTCCCGTGAGTCCTTAGGCTTGATCGTGTGCATTTGCGTGTATGATTAGTGCACGATTGAGCCGGGGGCGTCACAAGTTGGTATCAGAGCTAACTGACTGTAGGAATCCCCCCTTCCAATTCCTTGGTCGAAGTTGTGTATAGTGGTCCAAAACTAATATACTAACTTGGCTGTGTGGCTTACGGGCCCACGTCGCCAATTGGGTGGTATTAGGATCTTTTACTCCTCGACCCTTACTCTGGGACTCTGCTCTCTCTTCTATTTGGGTTAAAATTTTACTAACTCCAACCTTAGGTTCTCGCGATCACATCCACTCGGTGTTCTAAAATATTCCCCCTTGCTTCAAGATTGTGGGCCAGGTTCTGCTTGCAGGATCCTCTTATCAAGGGCACCCTGTGTTGTCACTTGCAGATTCCTCGCCCCAATAGTTTTCCCCGATGTTGATGTAGCCTTTGCTATGTCTCGTTGTGTACTTCCCTACCGCGTGCCTGCGCGCCGCCTAGATGTCTAGCCCTCCCCTTTCAATTGTCGTAATGCCGGATTCTAACCGAGGCTATGTGTGGCTTTGAATTTCTGGTGCGAATATGATGAAGTATCTATTGCACTTCCTTCTGTTGTGCGTGTTACTTCATGAATAACTCCATACACCTGCAGTTTTTCTTGCTAAACTGCCCCTGTTGATTTGGCAGGATGGCTGACGATCCTCCACCTCCACCCTATATTGCCGCAATGATGCAGCAGTTTGAACTCAACCGTCAGCAGTTTGAGCTTAACCGTCAGTTTATGACCGGAGTATTGGCTCAATTCCCAACTCAGAATGCTCAGCAACAGAATGCTCCAATAACTCTGGCAGAATTTGTGCACCTCAATCCATCTGTTTTCCGCAACTCCACCAATCCTATGGATGCTGATGATTGGCTTCGTGACATCCTGTTTGAGATAGAGTCAGCTAATGTTGCCCCTGACAGTTACGTCACCTTTGCGACATTCTACTTAAAGGGTCCAGCTGCTCAATGGTGGGAAAGCCACAAGGGTATGTTGCCTGCAGAGACTGTAACCACTTGGCAGGAATTTCAGTCAGCTTTTCGTGCACGGTATATTCCTCAAGGTCTGATGGACCAGAAGAAGCAGGAATTCCACAAACTTACACAGGGCACAATGACTGTGGATGAATATCAGAGGAAATTTCTTGAATTGTCCCGCTATGCTGAAGATGACGTCTGCACTGACGCACGCAAGCAGGAGAAATTCCGTGAAGGACTGCGTACTGATATAAACCTTGCACTTGCTGTCCATGATTGCATAGACTTCGCAACGCTTGTCAGCCAATCTTTCCAAGTTGAAACTGCTCTAACTAAGTACCAGGAGTCGCTCAAGCGCACTCGTGATGTTGGCTCATCCTCGGGTCAGCCTGTTCAGAAACGTCGAGTGTGGATTCCGCACAATGTTCATCACCGACCTGCCCCTGTACCCAGGCCATCTTATGCTGCACCTTGTCTGCCTCCACCACCAAGACAACTGAACATTGCAAGTGGAAAGCCCAATGTTGGTGTTTCTCGCCATTATGATGGTCTGTGCCACCAGTGTGGACAGCCAGGGCACCGTATTATCAACTGCCGTCAGAGTCAGCCTCAACACGCATCACGTCCTTCTGCTGGTTGCAGGAAGAGCCGTCGAAAACATCCTTCTAGGAATGTTGAAACCAGACCACCTGCTAATCAGCGTGTTCATGTCAACCAAGTCAACATTGAAGAAGCTCGACATGACCCCAAAATTGTGATGGGCACCCTTCTAGTGAATTCAATCCCAGCTTCAGTCCTTTTTGATTCTGGAGCATCGCACTCCTTCATGTCCGAAAGTTTTGTGCGAAGCCATGATATACCTTTCGAGGAGATGTCCACTCCATTAGTAATCCAGTCACCTGAGGCTAATTGGCAAACTACCATGGTAAGCCACGGTAACCACATTGTGATCGGAGGATTGATGTTCCCCGTTTCACTCATTGCTCTCAAGACCTCCAACATGGACATTATTCTGGGTATGGACTGGTTGAAGCCTCATAAAGCTTTGATTGACTGTGCCACTGAATCAGTCCGCATCACACACCCTTCCGGCTAGACAGTCAGATACTCAGCTCGAACAGTTCAGGATGCCGAAGCTCAGATTTATGTTCTGAATGCATTGAATGCTTCACCTCTTGAAGGCATCGAGAACGTTCCAGTTGTTCATGATTTTCAAGATGTCTTTCCAGAAGAACTTCTAGGAATACCCCCTGCTAGAGCTGTCGAGTTTGTCATCGATTTGAAACCAGGCACAACTCCTATTGCGAAGCGTCCTTATAAGATGCCTCCGCACCACCTTCTTGAACTTAAGGAGGAAATCGACACGTCACTTAAGAAGGGTTTCATCCGCCCCAGTTCCTCTGCTTGGGGAGCACCTTCACTCTTTGTTAAGAAGAAGGATGGAACTAACCGATTGGTTCAGGATTACCGACCTATCAACCAAGCAACAATTCAGAACAAGTATCCGCTTCCCAGAATCAACGATCTGTATGATCAACTTGCTGGTTCCTCAATATTCTCTAAGCTTGATTTGAGATTGGGATACCACCAAATCTGAGTTCGCGAAGAGGATATTCCAAAGACTGCATTTGTTGCTCTCTATGGCTCTTATGAGTACACTGTAATGTCATTTGGCTTAACAAATGCTCCAGCCACATTCTCCCGTCTGATGAATTACATCTTCATGGATTATCTCGAAAAATTTGTCGTGGTGTACCTAGATGATATTCTGGTCTATTTAAAGAATAAAGAAGAACATGTTGAACACCTCCGTCTTGTACTGGAAAGGCTCCGAGAACACCAGTTGTATGCCAAATACTCCAAATGTGAATTCTGGCTTTCTGAAGTAACTTACCTTGGTCATGTGATTTCCAAGGATGGAATTGCTGTTAACCCGGAACGAGTTGAGGCTATTCTTGACTGGACTCCTCCGAAGAATGTCAAGCAAGTCATAAGTTTTCTCGGCCTTGCAAGTTATTGCCGTCGTTTTGTTGAGAATTTTTTAAAGATTGCTAAGCCTTTGACTGATCTACTTCACAAGGGCGTTAAGTTTGAATGGACAGACAAATGTCAGGAAAGTTTTCAAACACTCAAAGACAAGCTGACATCTGCCCCAGTACTTGCTCCACCGGATTCTCGCAAAGATTTTATGATCTATTGTGACGCATCCCATGAAGGATTAGGCTGTGTCCTAATGCAAGAGCGTAAAGTGATTGCTTATGGCTATCGTCAGTTGCGCCCACATGAAGAGAATTATCCGGTACATGATCTAGAACTAGTTGCTGTCATATATGCACTGCAGTTGTGGCGACATTACCTTCTCGGTAATCGTTGCGAGATATACACGGATCATACAAGTCTGAAGTACTTGTTCACTTAGCCATCTCTAAACCTCCGTCAGCAAAGATGGATGGAGGCCATTGCGGACTATGATTTGGGTATTTCCTATACCCCTGGCAAGGCTAACGTGATGGCTGATGCCTTAAGCCACAAGTCCTATTGCGACAACCTCATGGTTAGGAGAGCTCAACCTCGTCTTTTTGAAGAACTGTGCAAGCTGAACCTGCGTATTGTTCCACAGGGCTCTTTTAATAACCTTGTGATACAACCAGATCTTGAGAAAGCTGTTAAGAATGCGCAAGCTAAAGATGCTGAGATTGATCTCATGAAGAAAGATCTTCACCTTGAAAAGTACAGGGATTTCTCGCGGTCTGAAGATGGAACCTTGTATTTCAGAAACCGCATTATCGTACCTCGCTTCGAGCTTATGACTGACAAAGTCATGAAGAAGGCACATGATACCCCGCTGTCTATTCATCTGGGTAGCACCAAGATGTATCGTGATCTCCGTCAAAGGTACTGGTGGTCTAAAATGAAGTAGGATATTGCTTGGTACGTTGCTGAATGTGATGTGTGCCATCGCGTTAAAGCAGAACATCAAAAGCCTGCTGGAATTCTGCAACCGTTACCTATTCCTTTATGGAAATGGGATAAAGTGCAAATGGATTTCATTACTGGCCTTCCCAGGTCACAGAAGGGTCACGATGCTATTCTTGTAGTCGTCGACCAACTTTCTAAAGTTGCACACTTTCTGCCTGTTAAGGAGACGATCACTGCTAGTCAGTTAGCAGAATTATATATCTCCAGAATTGTTTCACTCCACGGTATTCCGAAGGAGATCAGTTCGGACCGTGGCGGTCTTTTCACCTCCAAGTTCTGGGAAAGTTTCCAAGAAGCTATGGGAACTCATATTACCTAGAGTTCAGCTTATCACCCCCAATCCCAAGGCCAAGTCGAGCGAGTCAATCAAGTGCTTGAAGACATGCTTCGAGCTTGTGTTATTTCTTTCGGCAAGAAGTGGGAAGAATCTCTTCCGTATGCCGAGTTCTCTTATAACAATAGCTATCAAGCTAGCTTGAAAATGGCCCCCTTTGAAGTACTATATGGACGTAAGTGTCGAACCCCTCTGAATTGGTCAGAAACTGGGGAACGACCACTCGTGGGTCCGGATATTATTCAACACGCCGAAGAACAAGTTCGTATTGTCCGGGAAAATCTCAAGGCGGCTCAGGACCGCCAGAAGAGCAGTTACGATCACAAATGATGGGGTTTGACTTATCAACCTGGTGATCAGGCTTATCTGCGAGTCACTCCTATGAAGGGCACTCACCGTTTTGGAATCAAGGGCAAGCTAGCTCCACGCTACATTGGTCCTTTCCGCATAATTGCTAGACGTGGTCAGGTGGCATATAAATTGGAGTTGCCGTCGCAATTCTCTCATATCCACGACGTCTTCCATGTGTCACAACTTCGTAAATGCTTCAAGGAATCTCCGCACCGAGCTATGGATAACGAGATGCTCGAATTGCATGATGATCTTTCTTATAAGGAGCATCCAATCCGCATTCTCGATGAAGCTGAACGTCGGACCCGTCAAAAGCTTACTAAGTTCCTCAAAGTGCAGTGGTCAAATCATACCGAAGATGAAGCCACTTGGGAACACGAGGATAATCTTCGTGCGGAATACCCCGAACTTTTTCCTTCTACCTCTTAATTCTCGGGACGAGCATTCTTGTTAGTGGAGGAGATTTGTAACACCCCATGTATTAAGCTACAGTAATCACCCTTTTGATTATGCCATGTCATCATGATCAGCAGTGCTTAAACATCAATTGGATCATATCTCTTTTCAATTTAAATTCAAAATGGAAATTCAAACTTAAGTGGAAAATAAAAGTTGTTCAACATAGAAACTAAAATGTTCAATAAATAACAAATATTACAGAGACTATTCTAAAATTGTAACCAACAATTAATAAATTATTTAAGAGGCTCTAACATTACCAAAACAGCAAGGTTTAATACATTTTATTTATTATAAAATTTGTGTGAACTCCAATTGTCTCCAAACCAATTTTTGGCAGTAGTAGATAATGCCTAGCATTTAATAGAACAAGTGCCATATTTGACGAAAGTCGTTTTGAGGCCTAACTATTTACAAAACAGAAAATAAGAATAAATAAAAAAAAGGAAAACATAACCCCTCCCCCCCGGCCCAACTGGGCCTCAGCCCAGCAGGCCGGCCCACCCCACTCCCCTATATGGCCTACCCCGGCCACCCCCGAAACCCTAATCCCCAGTCACCCCCCTCCGTCCCCCCCCGATCCAGATCGGGGCTTGCCCCGTCGACCACGTCGCTCGTCGCCGCTGCACCTCGCCGCCTCATCCCCGTCGTCACCGCGCCGGACCGCATCCCCGACCCCGTCGTCGACCACGTCCTCGTCCTCCTCCTCGACCCCCACTGCCATCCCCCTACGCCCCGCAGTGAGCCGCCGTCCCTCCTCCTTCCTCCCCTGCTCACCGCGACCCCGCCCCGCCTGGCGTGCCAACGCCGTCCCGTCGCGCGCCCGCTCGCCCTGCTGCTTTGGCCCCTGCCGCGCCGCGCTCCCGCACCTGCCCATCCACGCGCGCGCCCGCGCGCGCCCGCACCTCGCCTTGCCCGCGAGCTCGCTCGCGCTCGCCACGCCTCGCCCATGCCCACGTCCTTCTCCTCCTGCGCTGCTCCCTCGCCCGCAGCTCACTCGCCTACCCTCGCGTGAGGCCCCGCCTCGGCCAGTCGCTGCGCCCCGCGCGCGCTCGCACCCCCCAGCACCCGCTGCCGCGTCTCGCCTGGATCACGCGCGCACGCAACCCGCCTCGCCGCTCGCCTCGCCCCTCACCGCCGGCCGGCGCCCGGGCTCGCCCTGGCCGCGCCGCGCGCCCGCGCGCTCACGGCTCTGGCGGCGCCCACGCGCCCACTGTAGCTCCTGGGCCACTGCCCAGTGGGGCCCGACGCCCCTAGGGCCAATGACATGTGGGGCCTAGCCCAGAACGTTTTAAAAAGATAAAAGAAAATAAAAACATAATTAATAAAATTAATAATTAACTAACTAATTAATTAATTAGTGGATTAATTAAGTTAATTAACTCTGATTAAGTTAATCTAATTAAGTAGTTAGTCTAATTAAACAGTAATTAAATTAGTTAAACCCTAATTAACTAAACAGAGTATAACAGGTGGGACCCACTTGTCAGGTTGACCCAGTCAATTGAACTGTTGAATGCTGATGTCAGCATGATGTCATGCTGACATCATCAATTACTATTCTGGATAATGTTGAATTTAAATAAATAATTAAATTCCAGAAATTAATAAAAACTTTAGAAAATCATATTAAATAAACCGTAACTCCGATGAAAATAATTTATATATGAAAGTTGATCAGAAAAATCCCACGAATCCGAATATGCCTTCCTTTCATCTGTCACATGCTCCTAGCATGATGAACATGGAACTTCCCTCTCCGGATCGTCTGTCCGATAAATCCAAAGACCCGGGAAATATCGTCAGATATTCTCTCGCTCCGTCTGATACGTGTAGTACTGCGTTAGACTACCCCTAGCACTGCATATTGCCATGACATGCATCGTGTTGCATCTGTTTGCTTGTATTTATTGTTTCCTCCCCCTCTTCTCTCTCATTAGACCCCGACGCAGTTCCCGGTACCGACGCAGCTCCGGAGCCCGACGCCACCATTGACGACCTTGCCCTTGCCGCCGAGCAACCAGGCAAGCCCCCCTTTTGAGCATCCCGATATCGCCTATTCTTTCTCTCATGCTTGCATTAGAATTGCTGTTGCTACTGCTTTACCTATTCTGATGCATAGCCTGTTTATTGTAACCTGCTATTGATACCTTACCTGCTTACCCTAAACTTCTTAGTATAGGCTGGGTAGAGACCAGTCAGTGACCCCACTTATACCGACTGCCCCGCTGGATTATCCGAAGACCCGATCATCGGGATTGAAGACTAGACCCCGGCACCGCACATCACCCCCTTAGTTGTAACGACACTGCAGCGTTACTATCGAATGCCGAGGGTGATACCTCATGTAGCACTTCTGATGTTTACTCTGTAGAGTAGCTATTCGGTCGTGATCATCGAGGGTGATTCCTCCTTCACCACTTCTGATAATGACGCCGTCGTACAACACCTCAAGTGTGAACCCATTGAGGGTGATTCCTCCGAGTTCACCTTGACGGATACATCGAGTAGGAATCCAACGAGGGTGATACCTCGGATTCCCCTGATGTTATGGACACACGGATATTTGGACTGTACTATTGTTACTTGGAAAGGCGGGTCGACCCTGAGGGGTACCTACGTGTGATGTGAATACGTGTTGCCTGTATGGTGCCCGAGTGATGAATACGAGGCGTGGCCGGGCATTCTTGGCCCTTGCCGCAAGTCCTCGAGACGGGGCGACGGGGTCACATCGATCATGAGTCTCTGCTCGTTACCGCACCCCAAGGTACTAACGATTTGGATATTTGATTCGAGTGGGCCTCTGGCCCGATAGCACTAACCATCACGTGGGCATAGTATGGGCGTTCTGCATCGTATGCATCAACCGAAAGCTCTGTCAGATGTCCAGTTCAGCAGTGCGGCATGGAGTGATTGGCGCCATTCATGACAGAGGTGATGCTTGGATCTGAGCCATGTGCGTAACGACCCGGAGGGCGAGGGGCGATGGCCCAAGACCCCCTTCCACTTAGGATGTAGACCGACAGGGACCTCTATGCTAAGCTCTAGGTAGGGTTGCGGTGTGTCGTTTGGCCGAGGTCGGGCATGACCCGGAAAAGTGTGTCCGGCCGGAGTTAACCGAGCGTGGTGGGTAAGTTGGTGCACCCCTGCAGGGAAGAACTAATCTATGCATAGCCGGATCCTCGGTAACGGACACTCGGAGTTGTATCCCGATCGATACAACTAAATTGGATACTATGGCTCTGGGATTGCTTCTCGCAGGGAGTTGAGAAGGGATCTTAGGACGAGGCTGATGACTGTATGGCTCTGGGATTGCTTTCTCGCAGGGAGTCAAGAAAGGATCTCTGGGTGAGGTTGATACTTATTGATACTACTACTTTATACGGTACTAATCTACACTCTTCTAATGCTGCAACACCCCTGAAGATGCTAGTCTTTGATAGGACTAGGCCTTCTCTCTATTCTGGCATTTCTGCAGCCCAGTCCACATATACAGCCTTCCTTTGATAATGTTGCATATGTAGTGTAGATCCTTGCTTGCTGAGTACTTCGGATGAGTACTCACGGTTGCTTTGTTTTCTTTTTCCCCCATACCCTTTTGATGCAACTAGATGACGGAGCCTCTGAGACAGCTGCCCCGCCGACGATCGCTACTACTACCCCGAGGGTGGATACTTCTACGAGTTGGTCGACGACTAGGAGTAGGTTCGGAGGGTCCCAGGCAGGAGGCCTGCGCCTTTCGATCATAGTGTTTTCTTTTGCCCTGCCTTCTAAGGGCCTATCTGTGTTTTCTTTTATATCTATACTCAGATATCTGATGCTTCCGCTGATGCTTGTATGCCATCGAGCTATGTATTCGAGCCCTCGAGGCCCCTGGCTTGTAATATAAAGCTTGTATGACTTTATTTATATTTTAGAGTTGTGTTGTGATATCTTTCCATGAGTCCTTAGGCTTGATCGTGTGCATTTGCGTGTATGATTAGTGCACGATTGAGCCGGGGGCGTCACATTCTCCTACTGCATATTTTTTATAAACTGTACATGCAATGTTAGCACACATAGCACCACACTTGTTTATATAGTGCACTGCAACATATGCGTGATAGAACTGCATTTTCTCACACACACCCCCAATCTGTGTAAAAAAGTGATAAAAGGAAATGACTTCATGTGCATTTAAAAGAGGGACAGTCTAGACGTTGAGAAGAACTTTGTATTTTTCGGTTCATCTGAATAGTTATTGATCTGTGACGTGTGTTATTTTACTTTGTGCTGCCTTTTTGCCAGATGAGGAGGATGACTCAGCTGCTGAAGGCGATTTATGGTGAAAAGTTGTATAAATCTAAGAACCAACCTGACTGGGTTAAATTGGCAGAGAAGCCCTCTTACCCGGTTGTGCCAGCACAGGGAACAAACGAGTGTGGAATCTATGTTCTGAGGTTGATGCAGTTGTATGACGGCCAACGTCTAGTCGACAAAATTGTCAAATCCGACGTAATACCTTCTCTGTTTCTTCTTTTCTTTTTACTTTTTTGATTTTTTGATTTTTTCACTTTTTGTTCTTATGACAACCTTTTTTTTAATCACTGGTCTGCATTTTTTTAAATTTTCTTCAGCCTGCTGTTGAAGATTGGAAGGCGGAGTACATTTTCCAGCTGCTGTTCAATCCTTCGAACATGTTGTATTATGAAGAAATGCCGCCTGAGCTACGAGATCTGATTACAAGCCTCGGGCTTACTTCCCTGTCGCAGTCGCAGACGCAGTAATAGTCATTTGGTATTTTTTTTGGGTAAAAGCCTGTGTATGGACAAGAACTAGGGTTCATGTTGTGTACTGTGTGCTGTCTAAGGTAGATAATGTATGAAAAGACTTTTTTTCTGTTGTTGTGTTTCGTCTGCTTTTTGCAGCATCGTATATGGACGAATTTGTGTGTGTTTTTTATTTTATATAAATAACTCATACAGTATATATATATATATATATATATATATATATATATATATATATATATATATATAATTTGTTAACCACCACGTTCTGTGCTAACTGGCATTTGTCACGCTTATATGTATCGTACGTGTCCCCGAAACTGCATTGCATGTGATGCCGAACTTCTTCGTCTAACCAAAAGCACTGCATTTGTCTACAGGTTTGTACTGCACCTGTATTTTTGCTGTACTTGCTGCAGCCCCTGTATTCATGTATGTATTCCGAAACTGCATTGCTTATGATACCGCACTGCTTTGTCTAACCAAATGCACTTCATTGTATAGAGTTGCGTCCTGCATCTGTTTTTTTTTGCATGTACGTGATGCAGCCCCTGTCACGGGAGGTGGGGGGGTTGCCCCCCCCCCCATTTTTTTATTTGTGGCACTTGTTTGGAGGTAGAGTTATTTTTCGGACGCATTATCTTAACAAAAAATATCACACGGGAAGAATGAAATAGGGGTCGTGACCCCCCTCCCCACCCCCCTGCGAGGCCGAGCCTGGAACGAGCCGGAGCAGGCGGCGACGCGGCGTGCCGCATCGCCGCATGCGTAGGCGAGTCCGTCACACCCCAGAGCCCCCTGTCTATCTTAGGGGTGTGGCTCTGGGGTTGCGTGCGTCCTAGGGTTTGGAAAAACAGAATGTCCGCACTGCGCCTGTCAACCAAGCGCACTGCGTGTGTTAGCGCGAGGCCGAGCAGGGGGGTGGGAGGGGGGCCTTGACCCCCCTCCCCACCCCCCTACGAGGCCGAGCCTGGAACGAGCCGGAGCAGGCGGCGACGCAGCGTGCCGCGTCGCCGCATGCGTAGGCGAGTCTGTCACACCCCAAAGCCCCCCTGTCTATCTTAGGGGTGTGGCTCTGGGGTTGCGTGCGTCCTAGGGTTTGGAAAAACAGAATGTCTGCACTGCGCCTGTCAACCAAGCGCACTGCATGCGTTAGCGCGAGGCCGAGCAGGGGGGTGGGATATTCGGGGGAGTGATGTGTCACCAACCCCACACCACTTGTACCCACGCCCGCACGGTGCCCGTTGTCGTCCGGCCCCGGACATACCTCGCCGTGGCCATGGGCCGTGCGCCTCCCGCCCTCCCCGCGGCGCAGTCGCCGGCCGCGCGGGGACCCCGGCACGAGCAATTCAGGTCGACCGCGAGACCCGGGGGAGACACTGGAACGAGAGCCGAGCACGCTGGCCGAGGCCGCGAAGAACCGGGGGACAAGCGAGAGGAAAAAAAACGGAAGGACGAGAAGACACGAGCAACAATGGTGACGCGGCGTGCCGCATCACCGCATGCGTAGGCGAGTTCGTCACACCCCAGAGCCCCCTGTCTATGTAGAGTGTTTCTTTGAAATCTGCAAAAACTGCCCTTGTATACACTTTTGATAGCTGAACTTCGAACCCAAACTGAGTTGTTGTCTTTACCTCCGACTGCACGATCAGACATGCAGCGTTACGAATCAGAGAAATGAAAATTTTGTTTGTTTTTGTAGTTATATTTAGCAGTTTTTTATGGACATTTTTATTTACCTCATTTGCTACTGTCTCTGCGTGCTCGACGGCCTTCCTGGTCTGAATGCACTTGTCCACCTATTGAGAAAACAGATGGAGATCATGCTTCTCTTTGACAAAGTTTTTCTTCAATATGCGGTTCATGCTCTCGCTTCTCTGCGTGGAAGTCATCCGAGCACAAAAAATTTCCTTGTAGTAAGCCGAAATCCACTCGTGCCTGTCATCCCACATCGATTTCATCACTTCGTCATTTTGCAAGTTGTATTTCTGCATGAGGTCCTTCCATGCCCGTTCAAATTTTGACGGCATTAGTGGGTGGTTCAGCACCGCATTGAGGTCATCCTTGAGTTTCTCGTGCGCCTTATATAGCAAGGCGAGGTGGTCTTTGTACTTCTTCATGATATGCCACCAACACAACTTATGTAATGTATTTGGGAGGATAGTTTTTAATGCTGCATTCATCGAAGAACACTGGTCTGAGAAGGCACAAATAGTGTTTTTTTATTAAGTTGTTTGTGTGTAAGAGAGATGGAAGAAATATAAGTGTACCAAACAAACGTAAGTATACAGGTGTTGTTTTTTTTTTGTACCTGTGAGCATGCTGATTGGCGGCTTGTTGTTCATACACCTCAGAAATGTTTTGAAAACCCACTCGAACGACGGTATTGTTTCATCTCGCACGAGGGCAACAGCAAATATGGTGCTCTGTAGATGATGGTTCACTCCCACGAAGACTCCCAGCGGCATGTGGAATTTGTTTGTTTTATATGTCGTGTCAAATGTAACGCAGTCTCCAAAATCTTCATACGATCCATTGCAACTTGCGTTGGCCCAAAAGACGTTTCTTACACGGTTATTTGCATCAACGTCATAATCATAGAAGAACTCTGGGTTTATCTTCTGCATCTTCTCGAAGAAATCCAGAAGTTTCTTGACGTCATCTTGGGACTCTTCTCTGGCAAACTTCTGTTTCCTGCATTTCAAACGCAATGCAAACTCATCTCATCAAACAGGAAATAATTACCGACATAATGCTCAAGTGATATGCTCTGTGATGTGCTTACTTGTTTACCCAGTCGCGGCTAGTATGTCCCATGAACTGCAGACCACCGGACATACGCGACAGCGTTGACATCATCTGAGCGTGTGTGTGGTTGTCCAGCTGCATGTCTTTCACTAACTGGTCATTCAAAGGATCGTCTCTTTTGTGCGATCGCATGTGCAAAAGCATCCCGGGGCTTTCCAGCATCTTGTGATTATGGTTGAGTTCAACCATTTCTATCACAAATTTGCCATCCTTCCTCTTTTTGACTCTAATTTTTGCCTTGCAGTCAATCCTTTTTGATGTCTTCTCATGTTTCCGGTCATAATCTGACACAGTCTGCTTGTGCGTCCCTTCTCTTGAGCAGACAATGTAGGCATTTGTCTTGTGTTTTGCCCTCTTGCGTATGCCAAACCCTGCATATCTTGCATAAGTGTTGTAAAAGTCCCATGCCTTGTCGTACGTGGTGAACTTCATTCCAGCGGCAGGTATGAGGTTCAGCGGCATGTTTTTATCCTGCATCAAGTGCAATGCTCTATGAGATAAATTGTTCTGTTCTGTTTTAAATACGAGGAGTGCATACGAGTTTAATAAAGCATTGCAATGTTCCTAAGTTTTCAGAAGAATCGACTGTATTAGATGTTGGGTCAAACCTCACAAGAAATATCAGTGTGCACTCCAATGTTATCTGAATGGACTGCAAATATTATTATCTTTTCAGGACATAAACTTACATGTGTGTAGAGTCGTTCACCCGATGGCGTTTGCAGCTCGCCGGGTTGTATTGGACATGGCGGGGTTATAGTAGATCTGTGTAGTTGAGGATCTCGCGGCGGCAATAGTGAGGAGGATTTGTACCCGCCATTGACTTTTGACCGAGGCACCCTTGGTGGTCGCAGTGTTGAAGTTGATGCAGCAGGTCTACTTGGAGCTCTATTTTTTGGTGCAGCAGGTGGACGCTGAGCTCTGTGTTGTGGTGCAGCAGGTGCACGAGGTGGTAATCCAGTGTTGTGGCGATGTTGTATTACCGAGAGGGCCTAGAGATACCTTTTTGTCATACGGAATGACAAATCCCAATCTCGATCCATGCCAACTCAACAGACACCTTCGGAGATACCTGTAGAGCACCTTTATGATCACCCAGTTACGAAGTGACATTTGATACACACAAGGCATTCCTCCAGAGTCCGGGAGTTGCATGATCTCATGGTCGAATTAACATGTATTTGACATTAAGAAAGCAGTAGCAATAAACTGAATGATCATATGCTATACTAACGAATGGGTCTTGTCCATCACATCATTCTCCTAATGATGTGATCCTGTTATCAAACGACAACTCATGTCTATGGTCAGGAAACCTTAACCATCTTTTGATCAACGAGCTAGTCTAGTAGAGGCTTACTATGGACTTGGTATTTGTTTATGTATCCACACATGTATTTAAGTTTTCGACCAATACAATTATAGCATGAATAATAAACCTTTATCATGATTAAGGAAATATAATAATAACCACTTTATTATTGCCTCTAGGGCATATTTCCAACAGTCTCCCACTTGCACTAGAGTCAATAATCTAGATTACATAGTAATGTATCTAACCCCCATGGAGTCTTGGTGTTGATCATGTGTTGCCCGTGGAAGAGGTTTAGTCAACGGGTCTGCCACATTCAGATCCGTATGTACTTTGCAAATTTCTATGTCTCCATCCTTGACATAATCATGAATGGAGTTGAAGTGTCGCTTGATGTGTTTGGTTCTCTTGTGAAACCTGGGCTCCTTAGCTATGGCAATTGCTCCAATGTTGTCACAAAAGATTGTCATTGGACCCGATGCACTGGGTATTACACCCAGATCAGATATGAACTCCTTCATCTAGACTCCTTCATGCGCTGCTTCCAAAGCAGCTATATACTCTGCTTCACATGTAGATCCCGCAACGACGCTCTGCTTAGAACTGCAACAACTGACAGCTCCACCATTCAATATAAATACGTATCTAGTTTGCGACTTAGAGTCATCCGGATCTGTGTCGAAGCTAGCATCGACGTAACCCTTTACGACGAGCTCTTCGTCACCTCCATAAACGAGAAACATATCCTTTGTCCTTTTCACGTACTTCAGGATAACCTTGACCGCTGTCCAATGATCCACTCCTGGATTACTTTGGTACCTTCCCGCCAAACTTATGGCAAGGCACACATCAGATCTGGTACACAGCATGGCATACATTATAGAACCTATGGCTGAGGCATAGGGAATGACTTTCATTCTCTCTCTATCTTCTGCCGTGGTTAGACTTTGAGTCTTACTTAATTTCACACCTTGCAACACAGGCAAGAACCCTTTGTTTGACTGGTCCATTTTGAACTTCTTCAGAACTTTGTCAATGTATGTGCTTTGTGAAAGTCCTATTAAGCGTCTCGATATATCCCTATAGATCTTGATGCCCAATATGTAAGTAGCTTCACCGAGGTCTTTCATTGAAAAATTCTTATTCAAATATCCTTTTATGCTATCCAAAAATTCTATATCATTTCCAATCAGCAATATGTCATCCACATATAATATCAGAAATGCTACAGAGCTCCCACTCACTTTCTTGTAAATACAGGCTTCACCGTGAGTCTGTATAAAACCAAATGCTTTGATCACCTCATCAAAGCGTATATTTCAACTCCGAGATGCTTGCACCAGTCCATAGATGGATCGCTGGAGCTTGCACACTTTGTTAGCACCCTTAGGATTGACAAAACCTTCTGGTTGCATCATATACAACTCTTCTTTAAGAAACTCATTAAGGAATGCAGTTTTGACGTCCATTTGCCAGATTTCATAATCTTAAAATGCGGCAATTGCTAACATGATTCTGACAGACTTAAGCATCACTACGGGTGAGAAAGTCTCATCGTAGTCAACCCCTTGAACTTGTCGAAAACCTTTTGTGACAAGTCGAGCTTTGTAGACAGTGATATTACCATCAACGTCCGTCTTCCTCTTGAAGATCCATTTATTCTCAATGGCTTGCCGATCATCGGGCAAGTCCACCAAAGTCCACATTTTGTTCTCATACATGGATCCTATCTCAGATTTCATGGCCTCAAGCCATTTGTCGGAATCTGGGCTCATCATAGTTCATAGGTTTGCCGTTGTCTAACAACATGACTTCCAGGACAGGATTACCGCACCACTCTGGTGCGGTATATGTTCTGGTCGACCTACGAGGTTTAGTAGTAACTTGATCTAAAGTTTCATGATCATCATTTGCTTCCTCTCTGGTTGGTGTCGGCATCACGGGAACGATTTTCTCTGATGTGCTACTTTCTAATTAAAGAGAAGGTACAACTACCTCATCAAGTTCTACTTTCCTTCCACTCACTTCTTTCAAGAGAAACTCCTCTAGAAATGACCCATTCTTAGCAACAAAGATCTTGTCTTCAGATATGTGGTAGAAGGTATACCCAATAGTTTCTTTAGGGTATCCTACAGAGACGCACTTCTCCGCTTTGGGTTCGAGTTTATCAGGCTGAAGCCTTTTGACATAAGCGTCGCATCCCCAAACTTTAAGAAATGACAACTTAGGTTTCTTGCCAAACGATAGTTCATACGGTGTCGTCTCAACAGATTTAGACGGTGCCCTATTTAACGTGAATGTGGCTGTCTTTAATGCATAACCCCAAAACGATAGCGACAAATCGGTAAGAGACATCATAGAATGCACCATATCTAATAAAGTACGGTTACGATGTTTGGACACACCATTACACTGTGGTGTTCCAGGTGGCGTGAGTTGTGAAACAATTCCACATTGTCTTAAATGAAGGTCAAACTCGTAACTCAAATATTCACCTCCGCGATCAGATCGTAGAAACTTTATTTTCTTGTTACGATGATTCTCCACTTCACTCTGAAATTCTTTGAACTTTTCAAATGTTTTAGACTTGTGTTTCATCAAGTAGATATACCCATACCTACTCAAATCATCTGTGAAGGTTAGAAAATAACGATACTCGCCGCGTGCTTCAACACTCATCGGACCGCATACATCGGTATGTATTATTTTCAATAAGTCATTAGCTCGCTCCATTGTTCCGGAGAACGGAGTTTTAGTCATCTTACCCATGAGGCATGGTTCGCAAGTATCAAATGATTCATAATCAAGTGATTCCAAAAGTCCATCCGCATGGAGTTTCTTCATGCGCTTTACACCAATATGACCTAAACGGCAGTGCCACAAGTATGTTGCACTATCATTATCAACTTTGCATCTTTTGCCATCAATATCTATAATACCTAAATAGTTCATCCCCACTAACATATTTCTCTTGACATGCAGCCTATCCACCTCAGCAGCCTTGACACATCAGCAATCATGCACTCTAGAAAAATATTCAACAAAAAAATCATAGCATGCATATTCGCTGGTCATGCATTCCGTTTCCAGCTGAATGTGTTGTCTGTTCGTTTCATCGTGCCATAATAAACCACCGATCCAGCATGCTGCCCACCTCCCCCACGGCCCTACCACCACCCCACCACAGGAAGAAAAGCAACCGGCGCACAAGCACAAGTGGACGACCTAAACAGGGGAACAAAAAAAATTCAAGATCTCCGCTCGGAGAGATATCTAGAGAGGCGCTTCAGAGAACAGAGATGCACGGCTTCTGCTCCACGACCCCCTATGGGTTTGCCGTCCTGGTTGGCGGCGTGCTGGGCTACCTCCACCTTGGCAGTACCGACTCCCTGGCGGGCGTCGCCGATGGCTCTCCGGCTCCGCCACGACCACCGGTTCGCCTCCCACGGCTCTCTAAGATTGAATCGGCCGCGGTCCCGTTGCAGGTTGGTTCCTATGGCTTTGGCCGCCGGTCCTTCGTCCTGACGGCAGGACCGCTGATGCACCTCACCCATTCCTTTCATCCTCCCCTGCTGACTACTGTCTCCGTTCCTGATAGTGTAGGTAGAGGAGAACATGGTGTTCCTTTTTCCCCAAATGGCACTAGAGTATGTATGAGCCCACTATGGTTGTTGTTTATTTGTATGCAGAGGCAGGCTCGCCCTCAAGAAGACCCATCTATGGACTGACACTCTCAAGCATCCACATCGGTTTTACCAAATCGGTTTCAGGGATTGTGCAATGATCCTTTCGCTGGTCCAGTTTTGCTTGAGTCGTGAATATGGGTAACACTAACTATTTCTATATATTCTTTTTTTGCAAACACTAACTATTTCCTTATGATTACTGAACTTTTATCCATCTTTAGTTTTTACAGTCATATCAAAGCCATAGGTACTCACAATGTTCTTTTTCAATAGTTAAGTTAAGGCTTCTGTAACGTATTTTGATCCAAATCACTGTTAGTATTTTGGGCTTAGTTCTTTAGCGTTTTGTTGTTATTTATTATCTAATGCAAGATTAAATTCTTCCATTTACTATCCACCTTTTTCTAATCTTTTATTAGATCGTTGACAACTTCATCTCCCTCCTGCAGTTAGTGACAACTTTGTCTCCCTCCAGAGGCGACCAAGCTGATCTGCAGTTAGTGACAACTTCGTTTTATTCTAATGCACCGACAGCCGGTACTCTCCATACATGTGGATATCCAATCACAACACACTCAATCCAAGAACTACAGCCTTCAAGTGCCTGGTATGCTGCACATCCCTCAGTGCCAAACTTAGGCTTTTGATTTTTTTCCAATTGATGTCTAACCTTTGCAAATATTGAGAGAAAGACGAGCAATTAATCCAGTATTGGAAGTAGCATCAATATTTTTCATGTATTGCACTCATAGGCAAGATCTCCTTTTCTTGGTTTATTTGACTATATGTTCACATGTGATTTAGATTTAGAATATGTTTTTTCGTCAAAATTCAGTTATAGGTCAAGGCAGCACATATTAATGATCGTGCTTCCTATTGGTGTTGTATTCACATGACAAAAGAAGTACTATGTTCATGTTCGTAATTATATACCCCTTCCTCTTATTTGATGAAAACGGCGACATTTTTAGTACAAAAAATCAGATTATTAAAGAATTGATCAGGTCCACTCCGTTCGACATCTTAACATGATTAAAGAAATACCTCCGCAAAAAAGAAAAGCATGGTATAAAAATACCATCTGATTGCAAAAATAGTCCCATCAAGATTTCAACTACCTTATATGGAATGCCTCTTCCTACTATATATGTATTAATAATTCACCGTTGACTCTAATTTTATATGCCATACAGTACTGTTATGTATAACAGCTCACAAATTATGCTATTTATATCACCTTACTATGTGTTACCATGTGATTTGTATTGTTCAGATCAAACACATTTTTAAGCGTAACTTTGTGGTTCACAAATTCTTTTTATTTCATTGGAAAAACATTTTAAAAAATGTTTGAAAAGCTTATCTATCTTCATATTATTCATGAGTGTTGTATTCGACACAAGGCTGTTTGTGTGTCGCAATCTTATGGACTTTCAACCATAATCAAATAGTTTTACAATCGATGATTCATGTACGGATCTTAGTAATGAGCATATGTTACCGCAGCAACGCGCGGGGTATTATCTAGTTATGAATATGTGTATCACTACGATCGAGATTCAACAAGAATAGACCATTCACTAAGGGTGCATGACCATAAAAGATGTTACTCATATAAATAGAACAACCATTATTCTCCGACTTAAATGAATAACCGTCTCGCAATAAACAAGATCCATCTATAATGTTAAACAAGATCCAGATATAATGTTCATGCTCAACGCTGGCACCAAATAACAATTATTGAGGTCTAAAACTAATCCCGAAGGTAGATGTGGAGGTAGCGTGCCGACAGCGATCACATCAACCTTGGAACCATTCCCGACGCGAATTGTCATCTCGTCCTTAGCCAATCTTCGTTTATTCTGCAGCTCCTGTTTCGAGTTACAAATATGTAACACCCCCTTGTAATGACCACAGTGATCAACTGCTAATAATGCCATGTCATCATCATTTGCTTTGCCTAGTCACTTGGGTTAATAATCCAATTCAAATTCAAATCTGAAAAATCAAATTAAATTCCAAAGTGCAAATTGAAGTTGATCAAACTCTGCTGGAGAAATGTTATTTAATTAGCAAATAATCCAGTGGTCATGGCAAAATCATAATCATTATTTTTGGAGTTAGCTAAGTGAGTGAAACAACCTGAAACAGCACTTAAAACAGACTATTTACATCTATTAAATCATTACAGATTCAAATGAACTCCAAATCTGCCCAAACCACTTTTTGATGAGAGATAATATTGCATTGCAATATTTGGGACAACTCTCACATTTTTCAAAAGTGTAGAAATGCCCTAACTATTTTAAAACAGAAAAGGAAAGAAAAACAGAAAAGTAAGAAAAAGAAAAAAAAGGTTAAACTGGACTGGACCAAGTGCACAGTGCACTGGCCCAGCCCAGCAGGCCCATTTCCCCTTACCTCTCTCCTGCGTGTCGCCGGCGCCTTGGCCGAGCACGCGCGCGCCGGTGGGCACGCGACACCGCGACGCCACCGACGGAACAGTGCGGCGGCGAGGATAAGGTCGAGGCCCGGTGCTCTCCCCCTGGCTTCCCCCGTCATTTCTCCTCTCTCTTCCTCGCTCGCCTCTCCCTCTGCCTCCCCAGATCCGAGACGCCCGAGCGCCGCCGTCGCCACGCATCGCCACCGCCGTGGTCAGCGGCCTCCCCGCAACGCCTGGAGGTGCCAAGGAGAAGCGCCGTCGTCGGCCACGTCTAACAGCGCAGTTAGAAGGAGCCGGGGAGCCCCGCAGCAAGCCAATCGAGCCGTCCCCGCACCTCTCTGCCTCCGGCGAGCTTCGTCGTCTCCGGCGCCGTCTGCAGCTACTAAGCCTAACGAGGGCTTTTCTTAGCCGCGCGGTGAGCCACTCTACCTTCCCCGTCTCTCTGTCTGGCCTCGCACGCTTCCTAGCCCTAGTCTCACCGGCGCCCGAACGCGCCTCCGCATGAGCTCGCCGCCGGCGCCCTTCCGGTGACCAAATGGTCACCGGGCCGAGTCCTTTGTGCTCAGCGCATCGAGTAGGTTCCCAACAGCCTCGCCATTTGGTCACTTGGGCGCAGCTGCCTCGATCCCGTCGATGACCGAACTCCGGCGCCCGCCGCAAAGCTCGCCGTCGGCGACACAAGTCGTTTCCGGCCACCTCACCGCCACCGTTAGACGCGCCGTCGAACGGCCGTTCGAACGCACCCGGCCCCGTCCCATTTGGGCGCCCGTAGGCGAAATCCGACGCCGGCCTGCGCCCTCCGCCGCGTTTCGACGTCGCCGGCGGCTAAACGCCGGTCGCCGCCAGCGTGGCGGGCGTGGGGTCCACCCTGGGACGCTGACCAGTGGGCCCCCTGGCCATTTTGACCACGTTGACCACGGTCAACCGTGGTTACTGTTCATCCCCTCTCACTGACATGTGGGCCCCCGCGATTAATTAGACTAATTGAATAGTTAATTAAATAAAATTAATTGGATTAACCTAATGTCTCACTGACAAGTGGGGCCCGCCCCCTAATTAACTCTGGTAATTAAATTAATCCACTGATTAGCCTAAACAGAGGCTGACATGTGGGTCCCACTGGACCCACATGTCAGGTTTGACTAGTCAGCCGACTGTTGACTTGCTGACGTCAGCAGCGCGTCATGCTGATGTCATAATTCATTTTCTGATAAATAAAAATAATTCCAGAAATTCAAATAATCTTTAAAAATTAATAACTTTTAAACCGTAGCTCGGATCGAAAAGGTTAAAACATGAAAATTGCTCAGAACGACGAGCCGAGTCTGATCGTGCCGTCTGTTTCTCCATCGGAACCTCCTACGTAGAAGAACTCGTAACTCCGGACCCGAATCCGGCAGATGAATAGTGCACACACGTCGGATATTAAATCCTAGAATAATCCTAAAAATAACTAAAATGACTTAGATGCATATTCAGGCAACCCTGCACTGCATCATAGCATAGCACGCACTGTGTGGCATATGATTGCATATTGTTTACCTGTTTCCTCCCCCTCTTCTCTCTCGATAGACCCCGACGTTGACGTAGCTCCCGAGGCAGACGCCGCACAGGAGTACGACTACGTCCCCGACGATACTACTGAAGACCTTGCCCTTGCCCTCGAGCAAACAGGCAAGCACCCCCATTTTGAGCATTCCGATATCGCCTATTCTCTCCCCTCTTATGCTTGCATTAGGTGATACTGCTGCTGTTACTATCCTACTCTGATGCATAGCCTGTTTACTTGTAACCTACTTTTGATACATACCTGTTATCCTAAACTGTTTAGCATAGGATGGGTAGAGCCATATCAGAGACCCACATGTCCCGACCGCCCCGCTGGATACTCGGAAGACCCGTTTTACGGGATTGAAGATCAGTCCAGGGCACCGCACATCACTTTCCCCCCCTTTGTTGCCGACACTGCTGGGTTACCGTCGAGTGCCGAGGGTGATACCTCGTTAGCACTTCTGATGTTAACCTTGTAGGTTAGTTACTCGGTCGTGGTAAGCGAGGGTGATTCCTCCTACACCACCCCCGATAACGACATCGTCGCGCAACCTCTCAAGTGTGGACCTCGAGGGTGATTCCTCCTTCGTTCACCTTGATGATAACATCGAGCGGGAATTCCATCGAGGGTGATTCCTCAGGGTTCCCTTCGGTGTCAGACACACAGTTACCTTGGATATTATGACTTGCACTAAACTATGATACTAAAGACGGGTCGGCCCTGAGGGGTACCCGCGCGAGCTTAACGCGAAGTGATGTGGAGTCGGGTTGACCTGGATGGTGCCTGCGAGATAACTACGAGGCGTGGCCGGGCATTCTTAGCCCTTGCCGCAAGTCCTCGAGACGGGGCGACGGGGTCACATCGATCGTGAGTCTCTGCTCGTTTCCGCGCGCTCCTAATCCACTACGGTTTGGATATTTGATCCGAGGGGCCTCTGGCCCGATAGCACTAACCATCACGTGGGCATAGTATGGGCGTTCTGCATCGTAACATCAGCCGAAAGCTCTGTCAGACGTCCAGTTCAGCATTGTGGCACGGTCGGATCGTACCGGCCTTCCGAGGCGGTGCTGGTATCCACCCTGCACACAACGACCCGGAGGGCGAGGGGCGATGGCCCAAGACCCCCTTGCGCTTAGGAGGTAGACCGGCGGGGACCTCTCTGCTGAGCTGTAGGTAGGGTTGCGATGTGTCGTTTGGCCGAGGCCGGGCATGACCCAGGAAAGTGTGTCCGGCCGGAGTTAAGTGAGCGTGGTGGGTAAGTTGGTGCACCCCTGCAGGGAAGAAACTTCTATCGATAGCCTGTCCTACGGTAACGGACACTCGGAGTTGTATCCCGATCGGTACAACTAGAACATGTGATGAGAATTGGATAGTACGACTCTGGGATTGCTTTCTCGCAGGGAGTCGAGAAAGGATCTCAGGTCGAGGTTGATGATATTACTATTACTACTTTACATTATGTTCATCTGCTCTCTCCTGCTGCTGCAAGACTGTCGAAGATTGTTGAAGATGCTAGTCTTCGATAGGACTAGGCTTTCCCCCTCTACTCTGGCATTTCTGCAGCCCAGTCCACATATACAGCCATTCCTTTGACAATGATGCATATGTAGTGTAGATCCTTGCTTGCTGAGTACTTCGGATGAGTACTCACGTTTGCTTTATTTTCTTTTTCCCCCATTTTCCATTTGATGCCACCAGACGACGGAGCCCCTGAGCCAGAAGCCCCAGCCGACGACCAGTACTACTATCCGCCTGGCGAGTACTACTACTACGAGGAGCCGTTCGACGACCAGGAGTAGGAACGGAGGGTCCAGGGCAGGAGGCCTACGCCTTTCGATCGTAGTTTTTATTTTTACCCCGCCTCTGTGAAGGCTTATCTCTCTCTCTCTCTGTAATATATCTGTACTCAGATATTTAATGCTTCCGCTGACGCTTGTATGCCACCGAGCTTGTATTCGAGCCCTCGAGGCCTGGCTTGTAATATTAAGCTTGTATGACTTTATTTTATGTTTTAGAGTTGTGTTGTGATATCTTCAAGTGAGTCCTTAGGCTTGATCGTGTGCATTTGCGTGTATGATTAGTGCACGATTAAGCCGGGGGCGTCACAGGTTGGTATCAGAGCCGACTGCCTCTAGGAATCCCCCTTCCCAATTCCTTGGCCGAAGTTGAGTCTAGTGGTCAAAAATTGTTTTACTAACTTGGCTGTGTGGCTTACGGGCCCACGTCGCCAACTGGGTGGTATTAGGATCTTTTATTCCTCGATCTTTACTCTGGGATTCTAATCTCTCATCTATTCGGGTTTAATAAAATTTACTAACACCGACATTTAGGATCTCGTTAATTCTATCCACCCGGAGAGCTGGATTCAGTGCGATTTCCCTGTCATTGATCTGATTAGTCTGATAATCATTTCCTTTCCATTGTTTTGTTTAACCTTTCCTTTTGAGATCGGTTATATTTCTCAATGTCTTACGACAATCCTGAACTTCTTATTTCAGATGGATCGACTGTTTCCCCCTCGTCCTACGACGTAGCTCGTGCTTCGCACCTGTGCTCGAGACGTCCCTGGGTTTCCAGCTGTTCTGATCGCCCTCTTGATCAGGCTGGGATACCGCTGGTGCCCCGAGTACATGGTCTATGAGGTTTATCGTGAGTTCAACCAGGAGCAGTACTATGCTGATGTTCGCATCTACGATCAGCAGGATAACTCTGACACTGAGCTTCACCGTTTTCACGGTATCGGCGTGACGATTGAGATGGCAGTACATGATGCCGCCTACTCTGCTGTCGCACGTCTCCGAGGAGAGCACAGTGCTAACTTGGATGATACTGTGTTTCGGTACATTCCGTATGCACCTGTTGGAGATGCTACTGGATTTTACACAGCTATCTGTGCCCCGTACGAGCCTCGTCGCTATGATCAGCGAGTTCTGATCCACTATGCTCAGGCTTTGGATCGCACTGTTCGTGCACTTGCTGTTGAGTTGTTTGCCACTCGAGCACGCTACTACGAGGCTATGACACAGTTGCTACCAGCTGTTCGTGCAGGGATGCATCCGGAGTACATTCTTTACCCGAGCAGGACTGAGATGCCATCAGGGATCGTCTGGCCTGCTGTGGGAGGTCACACGCCTGCACTGCATCAGAGTGCCCATGGAGCGCAGGATCCTTCTGCGACGAACGTCCATCGTCCGCACTTGCAGTTACCCCGTTTCAGTGGTTTTCTCCGACGCTGATGTAGCCCTTGCTATGTCCCGTTGTGTACTTCCTTACCGCGTGCCTGCGCGCCGCCTAGCATGTCTAGCTTTTCAATTTGCGCCGTTATGCGGCCCGAATGTAACCGACTATGTATGGATCTGTACGTCTTAATGACTACTTCTAGCATCTATTGCACTCTTTCAATAATGTCGAGTTACCTCATGTTTATTGATAAACACTTGCATAAGCTATCGCTGAAATACCCCTGTTGGAATAGCAGGATGGCTGACAACAACCCGCCACCGCCGCCACCACCTGATTACATGGCAGCGATGATGCAACAGTTTGAACTCAACCGCCAGTTTATGACGGGAATTATGCAGCAGTTCCCTCGTCCTGATGCTAATCAGCAGCCTTTCTCCATCACTTTGCCAGAATTTATGCGGCTCAGCCCATCCTTCTTCCGCAACACAGTCAACCCATTGGATGCAGATGACTGGCTGCGTGACATCTCCCATGAGATGGAGTCTGCTAGTGTCGCCGAAATTAACTATGTCACTTTTGCGACATATCTTCTTAAGGGTCCCGCAGCTCAATGGTGGGCTACTTACCGACAGACCCTACCACCTGGTACTGTTGTCACTTGGGCAGAATTCAAGATTGCATTCCGTGCCCGCTACATTCCTCAAGCTGTCATAGCTCGGAAGAAGGCCGAGTTCCGTAATCTTGTTCAGGGCAACAAGACCGTGGAAGTATATCAGCGCGAGTTTCTTGACTTATCTCGTTACGCTGAAGAGGACATTCCTACTGATGAACGCAGACAGGAGAAGTTTCGTGAAGGACTGCACCATGACATTCAGTTAGCCCTTCTTGTTCAAGATTATCCTGATTTCGCCACCTTGGTGAATAAAGCTATCATGGTTGAAACTGGACTGAAGAAGCATAAAGAAGCGTCCAGACGCACTCGTGAGTCGGGCTCATCTTCGGGCTCGTCTTCCCAGAAGCGATGCATCTGGTTCCCTCAAGGCATGTTTCGTTCAGCAGCACCTGCAAACAGACCCTCTTATGCTGCTCCACGTCTGCCACCTCCACCACCGAGACAGCCCCTGCCAACTCCAGCACCTCGAGCTCCAGCACCTCGTCCTGACAGCGGACTATGCTTCAAGTGTGGCAAGCCAGGTCACCGTGCTAGAGACTGTTCTCAGAATCAGAATCAACTAGCTCTCCCTTCTGCTGGACGTGGAATTGGCCGTGGTATTCCTCAGCAGCGCAACAATAATGCCAGACCTTCTTATGGTCGTGGGCAGTACTACCACGTCAACATGTCTGAAGCTCCAGATCAACCAGATACTGTGATGGGTACACTTCTCGTTAATTCAGTACCAGCATCTGTTTTATTTGATTCAGGAGCATCGCATTCCTTCATGTCAGAACATTTTGCACGCATGCATGACATTAAATGCGAATACATGAACACACCCTTATTGGTACACACCCCCGCGGGTGGTTGCCGAACCTTTACAGTTAGCTATAATGTTCCCGTTGAAATTGAAGAGTTGGAGTTCAGTGCGTCTCCCATTATTCTGAGATCGTCCAAGATTGACCTTATTCTGGGAATGGATTGGTTGAAGGCCCACTATGCCTCAATCAATTGTGCCACCAAAGTTGTTCACCTCTTGCACCCCTCGAATGAGATGGTGAATTACCATGCTCATATCACTCAGAACGCCGAGGCTCAGATTTATGCCTTGAATGCGTTGAATGCTTCTCCGCTTCATGGGATTGAGACTATCCCAGTTGTCTGTGACTTCCCGGATGTTTTTCCAGAAGAACTTCCAGGAATACCCCCTGCTAGAGCTGTCGAGTTCGTCATCGACTTGAAGCCTGGCACCAAGTTCCTAAAAGTGCAATGGTCGAATCACACTGAAGACGAAGCCACTTGGGAACGCGAGGATCATCTTCGGGAAGAATATCCCGGACTCTTTCCTTCTACCTCCTAAATTCTCGGGACGAGAATTTCTTTTAGAGGAGGAGAATTTGTAACACCCCCTTGTAATGACCACAGTGATCAACTGCTAATAATGCCATGTCATCATCATTTGCTTTGCCTAGTCAGTTGGGTTAATAATCCAATTCAAATTCAAATCTGAAAAATCAAATTAAATTCCAAAGTGCAAATTGAAGTTGATCAAACTCTGCTGGAGAAATGTTATTTAATTAGCAAATAATCCAGTGGTCATGGCAAAATCATAATCATTATTTTTGGAGTTAGCTAAGTGAGTGAAACAACCTGAAACAGCACTTAAAACAGACTATTTACATCTATTAAATCATTACAGATTCAAATGAACTCCAAATCTGCCCAAACCACTTTTTGATGAGAGATAATATTGCATTGCAATATTTGGGACAACTCTCACATTTTTCAAAAGTGTAGAAATGCCCTAACTATTTTAAAACAGAAAAGGAAAGAAAAACAGAAAAGTAAGAAAAAGAAAAAAAAGGTTAAACTGGACTGGACCAAGTGCACAGTGCACTGGCCCAGCCCAGCAGGCCCATTTCCCCTTACCTCTCTCCTGCGTGTCGCCGGCGCCTTGGCCGAGCACGCGCGCGCCGGTGGGCACGCGACACCGTGACGCCACCGACGGAACAGTGCGGCGGCGAGGATAAGGTCGAGGCCCGGTGCTCTCCCCCTGGCTTCCCCCGTCATTTCTCCTCTCTCTTCCTCGCTCGCCTCTCCCTCTGCCTCCCCAGATCCGAGACGCCCGAGCGCCGCCGTCGCCACGCATCGCCACCGCCGTGGTCAGCGGCCTCCCCGCAACGCCTGGAGGTGCCAAGGAGAAGCGCCGTCGTCGGCCACGTCTAACAGCGCAGTTAGAAGGAGCCGGGGAGCCCCGCAGCAAGCCAATCGAGCCGTCCCCGCACCTCTCTGCCTCCGGCGAGCTTCGTCGTCTCCGGCGCCGTCTGCAGCTACTAAGCCTAACGAGGGCTTTTCTTAGCCGCGCGGTGAGCCACTCTACCTTCCCCGTCTCTCTGTCTGGCCTCGCACGCTCCCTAGCCCTAGTCTCACCGGCGCCCGAACGCGCCTCCGCATGAGCTCGCCGCCGGCGCCCTTCCGGTGACCAAATGGTCACCGGGCCGAGTCCTTTGTGCTCAGCGCATCGAGTAGGTTCCCAACAGCCTCGCCATTTGGTCACTTGCGCGCAGCTGCCTCGATCCCGTCGATGACCGAACTCCGGCGCCCGCCGCAAAGCTCGCCGTCGGCGACACAAGTCGTTTCCGGCCACCTCACCGCCACCGTTAGACGCGCCGTCGAACGGCCGTTCGAACGCACCCGGCCCCGTCCCATTTGGGCGCCCGTAGGCGAAATCCGACGCCGGCCTGCGCCCTCCGCCGCGTTTCGACGTCGCCGGCGGCTAAACGCCGGTCGCCGCCAGCGTGGCGGGCGTGGGGTCCACTCTGGGACGCTGACCAGTGGGCCCCCTGGCCATTTTGACCACATTGACCACGGTCAACCGTGGTTACTGTTCATCCCCTCTCACTGACATGTGGGCCCCCGCGATTAATTGGACTAATTGAATAGTTAATTAAATAAAATTAATTGGATTAACCTAATGTCTCACTGACAAGTGGGCCCCCCCCTAATTAATCCTGGTAATTAAACTAATTCACTGGATAAAGAAACAGAGGCTGACATGTGGGTCCCACTGGACCCACATGTCAGGTTTGACTAGTCAGCCGACTGTTGACTTGCTGACGTCAGCAGCGCGTCATGCTGACGTCATAATTCATTTTCTGATAAATAAAAATAATTCCAGAAATTCAAATAATCTTTAAAAATTAATAACTTTTAAACCGTAGCTCGGATCGAAAAGGTTAAAACATGAAAATTGCTCAGAACGACGAGCCGAGTCTGATCGTGCCGTCTGTTTCTCCATCGGAACCTCCTACGTAGAAGAACTCGTAACTCCGGACCCGAATCCGGCAGATGAATAGTGCACACACGTCGGATATTAAATCCTAGAATAATTCTAAAAATAACTAAAATGACTTAGATGCATATTCAGGCAACCCTGCACTGCATCATAGCATAGCACGCACTGTGTGGCATATGATTGCATATTGTTTACCTGTTTCCTCCCCCTCTTCTCTCTCGATAGACCCCGACGTTGACGTAGCTCCCGAGGCAGACGCCGCACAGGAGTACGACTACGTCCCCGACGATACTACTGAAGACCTTGCCCTTGCCCTCGAGCAAACAGGCAAGCACCCCCATTTTGAGCATTCCGATATCGCCTATTCTCTCCCCTCTTATGCTTGCATTAGATGATACTGCTGCTGTTACTATCCTACTCTGATGCATAGCCTGTTTACTTGTAACCTACTTTTGATACATACCTGTTATCCTAAACTGTTTAGCATAGGATGGGTAGAGCCATATCAGAGACCCACTTGTCCCGACCGCCCCGCTGGATACTCGGAAGACCCGTTTTACGGGATTGAAGATCAGTCCAGGGCACCTCACATCACTTTCCCCCCCCCTTTGTTGCCGACACTGCTGGGTTACCGTCGAGTGCCGAGGGTGATACCTCGTTAGCACTTCTGATGTTAACCTTGTAGGTTAGTTACTCGGTCGTGGTAAGCGAGGGTGATTCCTCCTACACCACCCCCGATAACGACATCGTCGCGCAACCTCTCAAGTGTGGACCTCGAGGGTGATTCCTCCTTCGTTCACCTTGATGATAACATCGAGCGGGAATTCCATCGAGGGTGATTCCTCAGGGTTCCCTTCGGTGTCAGACACACAGTTACCTTGGATATTATGACTTGCACTAAACTATGATACTAAAGACGGGTCGGCCCTGAGGGGTACCCGCGCGAGCTTATTGCGAAGTGATGTGGAGTCGGGTTGACCTGGATGGTGCCCGCGAGATAACTACGAGGCGTGGCCGGGCATTCTTAGCCCTTGCCACAAGTCCTCGAGACGGGGCGACGGGGTCACATCGATCGTGAGTCTCTGCTCGTTTCCGCGCGCTCCTAATCCACTACGGTTTGGATATTTGATCCGAGGGGCCTCTGGCCCGATAGCACTAACCATCACGTGGGCATAATATGGGCGTTCTGCGTCGTACACATCAGCCGAAGCTTGTTTGACGTCAGTAAGGAGCGGCGCACGCCGAGTTGGACTGGTAACGCAACCGCGCTTGTATAAGGGGTTGCTAGGTCTGCTCTCGGTGGCCCCGTAACGTGCAGGAGTTCCCGGGGCGATGGCCCAAGACCCCTGGGGGCATAGGTTTAGTCCGGCGTGCTGACCTCTCTTATAAGCCTAGGTCGGGTTGCGGCGTGTTGCTTAGCCGAGGCCGGGCATGACCCAGAAAAGTGTGTCCGGCCAGAGTTAAGTGAGCGTGGTGGGTAAGTTGGTGCACCCCTGCAGGGAAGAAACTTCTATCGATAGCCTGTCCTACGGTAACGGACACTCGGAGTTGTATCCCGATCGGTACAACTAGAACATGTGATGAGAACTGGATAGTACGGCTCTGGGATTGCTTTCTCGCAGGGAGTCGAGAAAGGATCTCAGGTCGAGGTTGATGATATTACTACTACTACTTTACATTATGTTCATCTGCTCTCTCCTGATGCTGCAAGACTGTCGAAGATTGTTGAAGATGCTAGTCTTCGATAGGACTAGACTTTCCCCCTCTACTCTGGCATTTCTGCAGCCCAGTCCACATATACAGCCATTCCTTTGACAATGATGCATATGTAGTGTAGATCCTTGCTTGCTGAGTACTTCGGATGAGTACTCACGTTTGCTTTATTTTCTTTTTCCCCCATTTTCCATTTGATGCCACCAGACGACGGAGCCCCTGAGCCAGAAGCCCCAGCCGACGACCAGTACTACTATCCGCCTGGCGAGTACTACTACTACGAGGAGCCGTTCGACGACCAGGAGTAGGAACGGAGGGTCCAGGGCAGGAGGCCTACGCCTTTCGATCGTAGTTTTTATTTTTACCCCGCCTCTGTGAAGGCTTATCTCTCTCTCTCTGTAATATATCTGTACTCAGATATCTAATGCTTCCGCTGACGCTTGTATGCCACCGAGCTTGTATTCGAGCCCTCGAGGCCTGGCTTGTAATATTAAGCTTGTATGACTTTATTTTATGTTTTAGAGTTGTGTTGTGATATCTTCAAGTGAGTCCTTAGGCTTGATCGTGTGCATTTGCGTGTATGATTAGTGCACGATTAAGCCGGGGGCGTCACAAAATATGAGCAATCGAACCAGTATCAAATACCCAGGCGCTACTACGAGCACTAGTAAGGAACACATCAATAACATGTATATCAAATATACCTTTGTTCACTTTGCCATCCTTCTTATCTGCCAAGTACTTGGGGCAGTTCCGCTTCCAGTGACCATTTCCCTTGCAGTAGAAGCACTCAGTTTACGGCTTGGGTCCAGCTTTGGGCTTCTTCACAGGAGCGGCAACTTGTTTGTCGGTCTTCTTGAAGTTGAAGAAAATATGCCCTAGATGCAATAATAAAGTTGTTATTTTATATTTCCTTATTCATGATAAAGGTTTATTATTCATGCTAGAATTGTATTGCTCGCAAACTTAAATACATGTGTGAATACATAAACAAATACCGTGTCCCTAGTAAGCCTCTACTAGACTAGCTCGTTGATCAAAGATGGTTAAGGTTTCCTAACCATAGACATGTGTTGTCATTTGATAACGGGATCACATCATTAGGAGAATGATGTGATGGACAAGACCCATCTGTTAGCTTAGCATAATGATCGTTCAGTTTTATTGCTATTGCTTTCTTCATGTCAAATACATATTCCTTCGACTATGAGATTATGCAACTCCCGGATACCGGAGGAATACCTTGTGTGCTATCAAACATCACAACGTAACTGGGTGATTATAAAGATGCTCTACAGGTATCTCCGAAGGTATTTGTTGAGTTGGCATAGATCGAGATTAAGATTTGTCACTCCGAGTATCGGAGAGGTATCTCTGGGCCCTCTCGGTAATACACATCATAAGCTTGCAAGCAAACGACTAAGGAGTTAGTCATGAGGTGATGTATTACGGAACGAGTAAAGAGACTTGCCGGTAACGAGATTGAACTAGGTATAGAGATACCGACGATCGAATCTCGGGCAAGTAACATACCGATGGACAAAGGGAATTACGTATGTTGTCATAATGGTTCGACCGATAAAGATCTTCGTAGAATATGTAGGAGCCAATATGGGCATCCAGGTTCCACTATTGGTTATTGACCAGAGAGGTGTCTCGGTCATGTCTACATAGTTCTCGAACCCGTAGGGTCCGCACGCTTAACGTTCGATGACGATATAGTATTATATGAGTTATGTGATTTGGTGACCGAATGTTGTTCGGAGTCCCGGATGAGATCACAGACATGACGAGGAGTCTCAAAATGGTCGAGAGGTAAAGATTGATATATAGTACGATGGTATTCGGACACCGGAAGTGCTTCGGGGGTACCGGGTACTTATCGGGTCAGCGGAAGGGGTTCCGGGCACCCTCGGCAAAAGATATGGGCCTTATGGGCAAAGAGGGGAAACACACCAGCCACAAGGGGCTGGTGCGCCCCCCATATGGGCCGGCCTAAGGAGGAGAAGGAAAGGGGAGAAGGGAAAGGTAAGTGTGGATTAGGATTCCCACTTCCTTCCCTCTCCCCCCCACTTTCCTTCCCCCTCCGACAAACATGGCAGGGGGCGCGGCCAAGGGCAGGAGCCCAAGTAGGATTCGGACCTACTTGGGGCGCCCCTTGGCCTCTCCCCTCTCCCTCCCACCTATATATATGAGGAGGGGGCGCCTAGCACACCCCAGACAATTGCCTAGCCGTGTGCGGCGCCCCCCTCCACCATTTACACCCCCGATCATATTTTTGTAGTGCTTAGGCGAAGCCCTGTGGAGATCACTTCACCATCACCGTCACCACGCCGTCGTGCTGATGGAACTCATCTACTACCTCGACATCTTGCTGGATCAAGAAGGCGAGGGACGTCACCGAGCTGAACGTGTGCAGAACGCGGAGGTGCCGTGCGTTCGGTACTTGATCGGTTGAAGCGCGAAGAAGTTCGACTACATCAACCACGTTGTGAAACGCTTCCGCTTACGGTCTACAAGGGTACGTAGACACACTCTCCTCCTCGCTGCTATGCATCTCCATGGATAGATCATTGCGTGTGCGTAGAAATTTTTTTGTTTTCCATGCAACGATTCCCAACAGAAGTTCCCTTTCTTTCCCTTGCCCATTTTTCTTGAAACTGGTGGTCTTGTTAACCATCTACACTTGATGCTCTTTCTTGATTTCTACCTCCGCTGATTTCAGCATCGCGAAGAGCTCGGGAATCATTTTCGTCATCCCTTGCATATTATAGTTCATCACGAAGCCTTTGTAGCTTGATGGCAGTGACTAAATAACTCTATCAATAACACTCTCAACTGGAAGATCAATTCCCAGCTGAGTCAAGTGGTTGTGGTACCCAGACATTCTGAGTGTGTGTTCACTGACAGAACTGTTCTCCTCTATCTTACAGCTAAAGAACTTGTTGGAGACTTCATATCTCTCAACCCGGGCATTTGCTTGAAATATCAACTTCAGCTCTTGGAACATCTCATATGCTCCGTGGCGTTCAAAACACTTTTGAAGTCCCGGTTCCAAGCCGTAAAGCATGACACACTGAACTATTGAGTAGTCATCAGATTGAGCCTGCTAAACGTTCATAACGTATGCATCAGCTCCTGCAGCAGGTCAGTCACCTAGCGGTGCATCAAGGACGTAATTCTTCTGTGCAGCAATGAGGATAATCCTCAAGTTACGGACCCAGTCCGTGTAGTTGCTACCATCATCTTTCAACTTAGCTTCCTCTAGGATTAAAATTCAAGGGGACGGTAGCACGAGCCATTGATATACAACATAGATTTGCAAAGACTATTAGGACTAAGTTCTCAAATTACGAATGAACTCCCACTTAAATCAACATCCCTCAAGTTGTCTAAGTGATACATGATCCAAATCAACTAACCCATGTCCGATCATCACGTGAGATGGGGTAGTTTTCAATGGTGAACATCTCCATGTTGATCATATCTACTATATGACTCATGTTTGACCTTTCAGTCTCCAGTGTTCCGAGACCATGTATGTACATGCTAGGCTCGTCAAGTTTAACCCAAGTATTCTGCATGTGCAAAACTGACTTACACCCGTTGTATGTGAACGTAGAGTCTATCACACCCGATCATCACAAGGTGCTTCGAAACGACAAACTTTAGCAACGGTGCATAGCCGGGGAGGCCACTTTTATCTTGAAATTAAGTGAAGTGATCATCTTATAATGCTACTGTCATTCTAAGCAAAATAAGATGCATAAAAGGATAAACATCACATGCAATCAAAATATGTAACATGATATGGCCATCATCATCTTATGCTTTTGATCTCCATCTCCAAAGCAACGGCATGATCTCCATCGTCACTAGTGTGACATCTTGATCTCCATCATTGCGTCGGGGTCGTCTCGCCAACTATTGCTTCTACAACTATTGCTAACGCATAGCGATAAAGTAAAGCAATTTCATGGCGCTTAGTGATTGACACGCATGTCATACAATAATTAAAGACAACCCTAAGGCTCCTGCCGGTTGTCGTACTCATCGACATGCAAGTCGTGAACTTATTACAAAACATGATCATTTCATACATCAACATATATCATATCACGTCTTGGCCATATCACATCACAGCATACCTTGCAAAAACAAGTTAGACGTCATCTACTTTGTTGTTGCAAGTTTTTACGTGGCTGCTACGGGCAACTAGCAAGAACCGTTCTTACCTACGCAAAATCACAACGGTGATTATCAAGTTGCTATTTAATCTTCTGCAAGGACCGCCGTAGTCAAATTAGATTCAACTAACGTGCAGGGCCGGTCCTGAGATTTTGGGGGCCCGGAGCGAAACTAAAACTTTGGGCCTATTAATACTCGTAATAATATGTGGCTCACATATGACTACGATTCTTAAAAAACATATGACTATTTGATTTTGTCATGGCACATAAATCATGAGTAAATTTCTAAAATAATTTTCTGGAAGTTGGATTCTAAAACGCACGAAGACGAAAATATGAAGTACATAATATAGATATCATGAACTTTTTAATGGCACACCAGTTTAAAGCCTTGAATTTGTAATGATGTGAGTGAATATACATGCAATCACATGAGACAGTTTGTAAGAGCTCTAAACTAAAATCTAATGAAAATAAATGTGTAGCAAAAATATTGAAAAAATTCCTACGAAAATATCTTATTCCAATCTAAGAAGCTTGCAAACTAAAATTCTACCATTTACTAAAAAGTAAAAGTAGCTTCATCATTGGTCCCGTTAATTAGTTTTAAGTGATATAATTTGTAAGTATAATAACGAGCGTGTATACCTCAGAAATGGCTGAATTTCTGAACGGTAATATAATACACCTTTGGTTCACATCCGTTGATCAGTAATCCGGCGCTTGGCCATGACGCGACGTGGAGTGAACCGGCGTCTCGCGGGAGGCGCTCAGCCATGCGGTCTGGCCATGCATGCACACGTGCATCCGGTGAGACCGGAGTCTCTCGAGCGGAGTTCATCGGCGTCTGCGCGTAGGCACTCATGATTTTCGCGCTGAGCGTTGGGTATGGTGGATAGTGGAATTAGGGATAAGTAGCGATCTTCTTTGCAGGGTTAGTAGCAATCTTGTTAGGAAAAAAATGATTGTAGTGATCTTGCCGTTGGAGAAAATCATGGCGATCGAAATGGAAACAAGGCAGGCCCGTGTACTTGCCTATCTACCTAATTGTTTTCCTATTGAGAGCAGTGCCTACGGATACGAAGCAACGAAGGACGCGGGTTGTGCGCTTACTGGACCTAGGATTATTTTTTCAGCATGTGTACTTTGGGCTAGTGCGTACCTGGCTGGGGAGGGGCCCCAGGGATGTCGGGGGCTCGGGGCGGCCGCCCCTTCCGCCTCCCTTAGGACCGGCCCTGTTAACGTGGGAGAAACAGACACCCGCCAGCCACCTTTACGCAAAACAAATTGCAAGTCAGTTGGTGAAGCCGGTCTCATGTACGTGAACATGTAAGGTTGGTCCGAGCCACTTCATTCCACAATACCGCCGAATCAAAATAAGACATAGGTGGTAAGCAATATGAACATCATCGCCCACAACTCCTTGTGTTTTACTCGTGCATATCATCTACGCATAGACCTGACTCATGATGCCACTGTTGGAAAACGTTGCATGAAAAACAAAAAAAATATACGCACACGCAAGATCTATCCATGGAGATGCATAGCTACGAGAGGGGGAGAGCATCTACATACCCTTGTAGATCGCTAAGCGGAAGCATTTATCAACGTTGTTGATGTAGTCGTACACCTTCACGGTGCGTTCCAATCAAGCACCGAACGTACGACACCTCCGCGTTCAGCACACGTTCAGCTCGATGACGTCATTGCCTTCTTGATCCAGCAAGAGGAGCGAAGTAGTAGATGAGTTCCGGCAGCACGACGGCGTGGTGACGGTGGTGGTGAAACTATTTCCGCAGGGCTTCGCCAAGCACAACGGATTTAGAGAGGAGGATGAACTGGAGGGTGGAGATTAGAACCACATTGGGCTTCTAACTATGAGGATTAGAGGTAGATAGGGCTAGCTCTAATTAGTCAACTAGGACCAACTAGAACTAGAACTAGATCAACTAGAGGAGGCTCAAAAACTTGTGTTCTAGGGGCTAGTCCTGCTCCTCTATTTATATGTTGAGCCCTGGGGTCGTTACTTGGGGAGAGGGCCTCCTCAAAGTCGGTTTGGAATGCAAGGAAGAGTCCTTCTCGGATTCCAGCACCAGATGCCACGGTCCTCGGCGTCTGGCCCAAAACCAGACGCCAGGGTCCCTGGCGTCTGGTCCCCGACCTCCGCAAAACTTCCTTTTACACCGATCTAAAGCCCCGTGGGCCTTACCCCTTTGCCCAAGCATCATCCTATATATCAATCTTTACCTCCGGACCATTTCGGAGCTCCTCATCATGTCCATGATCTCATTCGGGACTCCGAACAACATTCGGTCACCAACATACATAACTCATATAATACTATATCGTCAATGAACGTTAAGCGCGTGGACCCTACGGGTTCGAGAATGATGTAGACATGACCGAGATGCTTCTCCAGTCAATAACCAATAGCGGGACCTAGATGCCCATATTGGTTCCTACATATTCTACGAAGATCTTTATCGGTCGAACCTTTATGACAACATACGTAGTTCCCTTTGTCCGTCGGTATGTTACTTGCCCGAGATTCGATCGTCGGTATCTTCATACCTAGTTCAATCTCGTTACCGACAAGTCTCTTTACTCGTTCCGTAATACATCATCTTATAACTAACTCCTTAGTCACTTTGCTTGCAAGCTTCTTGTGATGCTGTATTACCGAGAGGGTCCAGAGATACCTTTCCGTCATACAGAATGACAAATCCCAATCTCGATCCATGCGAACTCAACAGACACCTTCGAAGATACCTGTAGAGCACCTTTATGATCACCCAGTTACGAAGTGACGTTTGATACACACAAGGCATTCCTCCGGAGTCCGGGAGTTGCATGATTTCATGGTCGAAGGAACATGTATTTGACATTAAAAAAGCAGTAGCAATAAACTGAATGATCATATGCTATAATAACGAATGGGTCTTGTCCATCACATCATTCTCCTAATGATGTGATCCTGTTATCAAACGACAACTCATGTCTATGGTCCGGAAACCTTAACCATCTTTTGATCAACGAGCTAGTTTAGTAGAGGCTTACTAGGGACTTGGTATTTGTTTATGTATCTACACATGTATTTAAGTTTTCGATGAATACAATTATAGCATGAATAATAAACATTTATCATGATTAAGAAAATATAATAATAACCACTTTATTATTGCCTCTAGGGAATATTTCCAACAGATAGTCCCGTTGTCTTGCTTCCGATTGGCGTAGGTCGGTGGCGAGTTGCTCGATGCGATCACCTAAAGCTTCACTTTCTTGATGGAGAGCTCGTTGGGCGACGAAGAAGTGAATTTTGGTGGCGTAGTCATGTTCGTCATCTTGATCCTCGAAGAGTGGGTTCGTCAAAGAGCTTGGCCTATCCATCATATGCAAGAGGTGGTGAGTAGGAAAATGAGAGAACAATACCAAAGTTACCTTTTTCGAAGATTGAGGATGTATCGAGTATCACTCAACGAAATGCTATAATAGGAGAATTGGTACCGGGTTTTGTTTTCTCACACCTACAAGTAAAGGCTTATGGAGTAGCTTGGTCAGGGTGAGTGGCACAAAATTCAAGCAAATGTTAGTCACGATATCGAAAATGTTGAAAAGATGCACAAATTGCAAGTAAGACAAATAAATCAAACCCAAGGATATCACTAGGAACACACACACGGAAGATAAATAGGATCCACACAACCAAGGAATGAGCTTAAAATGTGTAACCACAGAAAATGCTCTTGTTGTACGGATACTAGAGAGACGTTAGCTTGATTGCTCAAATGGGCTAGATACGCTTGTGCACCAACCTATGAGAGTAACGTGTCGTCTTCAATCCCAAGTATGCTATGTATGCATGGATGACTATGATATAATGATGCAAAATGGCTCAATGCTATTGCTTACAAGCTCTTTGTTTCTTTTCTTTTGCTTAAAAACTTTTTTTACTATGCCACAATGCTTGATGCGCGAGCCGGTGTATGAGACAACGAAGTATGGTATGCACGGGAGAGAATTTTGGCACAATTAAGATAGCTAGATGATTGCACGCTAAAAAGTAGCTATGCGGGATAAGCTTACCACTAAAGGTGCACAAAGAACGTGGCCCAGCAATTCTAAACTCGCTAGTCTTGATGGGTAAGTGACGCAAAATGGCTCGAGGCTATCAATGTAATGGCAAGGTATGAGTACAAGATGTCGTCGAGGTTACCGTCCTTGCTTACGGTTAGTATGAAGATGAAACGATCGATGTCGATGTGGGCTCCGAGGCAATGATGTTGAAGTCGAACCGTCCCTAAGTAGCCGAAACACCTTAGGACACGGTGCACCACAACCCAAAATCTCAAACACCAACGGAATGGAATGCGGAAGGCAAATGGTGGTGATAAGATGTGAAAATGGAGGAAAATAGGCTGTGGCCGAGCTGTACAGAAGGGGCCGTGCGCACGGGGTCCCGATGGCCCGTGCGCATGAGGTGTTCTGCCTGCGCAAGAACACGCCCGGATCCTTGGGTGATCTCTAAAATTCGGTCAAATTCAACGGTGCGGTGGGTGGGGAATGGTTGTAAGGGGTAGATCCACTTGTCAAACACGAAATTCGTGGACCAAATAAACAAAATCTCACAAGATCCAACAAATTGCAAGAAAAAATTTGGGGCTACTTTTGTGGGGATTTTCGAATTGGGACAAAAAGCAACAAAATTAGGCTAGAATATGGGGGTAGGGACTCCAAGATGTGAATCAACCTTACTCATGATACCAAGATGTTGTAGGATGGAACCATAAATGGAGATCTTTTCACACTTGGAGGGGGGAAAGGGATGAACACAAGAACACAAAGAGGAAATTCACTCAAACAAAACCCAACCACACATCCACTAGAATAGCATAGTTGAGATCCACAAGAATACAAGAACAATCCAAGGAAACAAGCACAAAGGTAAGGTTCTTCCCACTCCTAAGGAGGTGAGGTCTTGATGATAGTCTTCTCCAATAGGAGGTCTTGATAATCCACTAGGGATCCTCCCCTAGGAGGTCTTGATCTCCAAGAGGAGTGGTAGAAGGAGCAAAGCTCTATCAGTGTGTCACATATATTTTGCTAACCCTAACAAATGACCTAGGTACGAAATATATAGCTAAAGGGAGGTAGGAGGCGACTTGGGAGGCAAGACAGGACGCCCTCGGCCGAAACCTGGGAGGGCCGTGCGCACGGGGTCCCGTGGGCACGGTACACACCCGTGCGCACGGGGTGCTGCAGCGGCGAGGGCCCGTGCGCGCGGGGTCTAGAGGCCGTGTGCACGAGGGTGCGCGTCTCGGTTACAGAAACCCTCTGGGTGGCCCGTGGGCACGGGGTCTGGATGGCCCGTGCGCACGGGGTCACGTGGGAGGTGCTGTTTTGCTCTTCATGAATGCCTTCTCCTTCCTTGTGGCCTTGGGGTCCTTCTTCTATGCCTATGCCTATGGAATGTACCATAGCTGCTAGGTGGCGTTCGTCTTCGTACCTAATGACACGTAGCATGTTTTGGTGAGATAGTATCCAAGTTTCATTCATATCCATATCGATCTCAAGTAGGAGTGAGTTCACCTCGATTTCGATGACGCGTGCTCGAGCTCTAGTCATAGGTTCACGTGGTGCTTCATGAGTTGTAGTAAAATCCATAGGGATGATGGAAGGATGCTCCGCATCACCTTTGCAGCGGTAGGGGCATCAAACTGCATCCCGTCATCGTTGTCGAAGTCGAGTGGGCTGTTGAGGGCCTCCAGCATGGCGTTCTCGAACTCCAGCTGCATGAGGTCAGAGCACAGGGGAGGCGGGAAGGTGCGTCCCGAGTCAGAGAATAATGCCGCAATCGGGTCATGCTCCGGTGCTGGGGGTGGGGGTCTTGGAATCAGCGGCAGTGGTGGAATTGCGCGCAGGCTCACAGCGGGTGTGGGTGGGGATGCGTTGCGCTCCATCGAGCGTCCTCTGCTTCCGCCCTGGTGCTGACGGGACGCCGGTGTCCTGCTTCGGTGCCTTGGCGTTGCTGCTGGTGGTGCCTTGCTCTTGGACTGTCGCCCATGTCCCAGGAGTCCGTCTTTCCAGGATCGGCCGCCTCGGTTTCCCTGGTCGTCGCCGTCTTGGTTGCGTCTGTCCGCGTTGCTTGGGAAGCTGCTGCATCCCGAGGTTGCCACCTGAAGCACGCTGCGCCTCGCCTTCCCCTGACCGTCCTCCACACCCCCCGTCCAGGTGCCCGGTTCCGTGCGCGGGAGGAGGCGGTTGTCTTCCTCGTCGGAGGAGGGGAGCCTGCTCTGGCCGGAGTGCGAGGATCGCAGCGAGAGCGGGGTCCAGTCCTCCACCCGATCCACGTGGATGAGCATGTCGTAGCGGTGGACGCCTGGCGGTGGGGGAACGTTGCGGTCCGGCGGGGAGAAGCCGAGGATCTCGTGGACACGGCCGGCCCCCCGCTTGAGCACCCAGAGCGCGCGCTTGGTGGGGATGTACGCGACATCCCACCCCCACAGCCAGAATGCGAACGTTTTCGTGTGGCCGCATTCGAACGTGCGGCTGTCGAGGCGGTCGATGCGGCGGAAATTGCCAAACGCCTCGTCCGCCCCTTTTAGACTCCAGAATTGCATGGGCAGGTTCTCGAGGCCGAATTTCGTGTTTGGACTCTTTTCGTATACTATTTCGGGATCTGACCCCCGCTGAGAAAAATTTCGGAATTTGACCATTTTCCTACCGCAAGACACCTTGACGGTAGGGTATAACAGCATACCGCCAGACCCCTTGGTGATAGGCAGAAACCCTACCGCCAAGCCTCTTGGCGGTAGGCTGTTATACTCTACCGCCAAAGGGTCTGGCGGTAGGCCCTGGGCACGCTCTGTGTTGGAAACTTAGAATTTTTTGGCGGTAGGGTGTCCAACACTACCGACAAGGGGCATGGCGGTAGGCTATTATACCCTACCGCCAAGGTGACTGGCGATAAGAAAAGGGTCAGATCCTGAATTTTTTTCCAGTGAGGGTCAGATCCCGAAATAGTATACGAAAAGGACCAAGACACGAAATTTAGCCGGTTCTCGACGACGATGCGGATGTGAAGCGACAGCTTGAGGATGGCGGCGTGGTCGTCAGGGTGCCACGCACGGATGAAGTACTTGCATCCGTCCACCTTGATGACGTCGCGGCGAACTGCGTTGTCCCGATGCGCCGGCTGATCGAAGTGGACCAGGAAGGCCTCAGGGTGATGCGCCGTGACCCGGAGCTGATGCGATGGAGTGCGCAGGTGCTCGTCGATGGCCCTGCCCACCGCCATTGGGCACGTGGCATGCGCCCGGTCCGCCGCCATGAGGGTGACCGCGTGCTGCCGGAGGATTACTCCGCGTGCTCGAGTGCGGGCGTAGCAACCACCATCTTCTTGCTTGAGCGCGGGCGCCTGGCCGGGTCGGTGTGGGAGAAGCGGTCCATGGCCTGGGCCAGGGGTGGACACGGCGCCGCGGTGGGTTGGTCGAAGCAGAGACGCTCTCTCACCGGCGCCCGCACTGGCGCCGGCCGGATCCTGGCGAGCGCAGCCCCTCCTGGGCCGCCGTTGCGCGGATTTTGCGGGCACTCGCGTCCAAAGTGGCCCTGGTGCTCACAGATGATGCATCGCAGTGGATTTCGACAATCTTTGCGGCGGTGTTGTTTGCTCAGGCAGCGAAAGCACTTGCCTTTGAACTTGCTTAAAAAGGCCTCGCGTCCGGAGTAATGCTTGGAGGAGCGGGTGTGGACCGAGCCTTGATCTCGCGAGCGCGTCCTGTTGCCCGCCGGTTCCTTGCTGGGGCGCCGGTTTTTCCGCGAGGCGTAGGCGAGCCATCTGCGGATGAAGGGTTGCTGCTCCTACTAGCTCTGGACCTACGACTACGCACCATGAAGGCTGGTGGGTGGCCGCAGGGAGGTGCGAGGCTACTAGGAAGAGAACGTTCGCTTCACCTTTCAAAATACTTCCTTCCTCTGGTTTATTGGGTCCGCGTTGGTTGGTTTTTAGGTCCTCAGTTTTCAGGAGTATGTTTTTCCTTCCGATTTGAAAAGAGGACGAAAATATGGTCTATATCATCAAAAGTATATCAATGGATTCGTACCCAAATAAAGTTGACGTGTGTAACATGTTGACGAGTCGACTCACCGAGAGAGATAATTTACCATGCATTTGCAGTACATACACTCTTACTCACGACTCACAGCCCGAACAACTGATAGGAAATGGAGCTCATCTGACAACTAACAAGAGAAAGGAGCCGCCGCAACGTCAGAATGACGCGAGACCAGCACAAAAATCACATGCCGGAGAGCGATCTGCATTGATGCCGAATGGAACACCGTGAGTGAATGCATAACTCAAAGTATAGCCGAATGGAATTTAGAACATCAAGAATTACTATAAGGACAAAGTGGATTCTAGCCACAGATACAACACGGACGGCTAAATCCATGCTCTGAGTTCAAGAGGCAAACAAGACGACCAATTTGAAAGGTCAAAGTAACATTATTTTTCGGTTTTGTTAGAGAACATATCCATTGCCATCACATTATGGTGCTACCAGCCTACCATGCTACTGTCCCTCCGAAAGCGATGTGAGTGGTCATTGAAAAAAATCGAGAACAAACTTTAGATAAATCATTTATATAATCAAGCCTCCTGCATAAACTATAAAGAGAAAACCATAAATATTGGCAGAAACAAAAAGGAAAAACCATAGGTAATAGTAGCTTTATGTTTATCCTTTCACCCTTTTTATTTTTGTATATACTTACATCTTAACAAATTTTCTATTTTAGCTCACCGATTTCCATATCAGATTTTTATAAGATAGTATATGACATGTTAGATTGATTTTATATCCATGTTATTGGAATTCTCAAATAACATCTGTATCATTTTCCAAGGGGTGTCAGGACCTGACATGTTTTGTGATTCTACCATCATGTTACCAATTAGTCCCAAAGAAAAGACAGAGGCCCACATGCGCCCGATGCAATTTTAGCCAGCTGGCATCACCCCCATCCTTCCATTTCTGAATGATTAAGAACGTAAGAAGATTTGGTGGTGAATTTGTCTTTTTTGTTTGGAAATCTATGTCAGATTCAAATAACAAATTATATGACATGATAGATTGATTCTATGTCTTGCCGGAATTTTCAACAAAGAATTGTATCATTTTTCGGGGGGTGGTAGGACCTGAAATGTTATCTCTACCTTCCTGTTATATACCAAAAAGTCACAAAGAAAGATAGAGGCCCACAAGTACTCTTTGCATTTTTTTTCAACAAACATGTTCTATGTAAATTTAGCTGATGTGTTAACATCAACCAACTGGTATAGCCATTTGTGGATGATTCTGAGAATGTAAGCGGATTAGGTGGTGAAAATGATGTTGTACAGAGCAGTAATCATATATTGTTGACGCTGTCCACATTCCCCTTGTCAACAAAATAATCATCTTAAGCGAAATGCATATGTAACTTTCGACGAGTGTGCACGTAAGCATTTGTCAACGTGGCATGGAAGCACCGTAACAGGAGAAAGCACCAGATCAATTCTCTATGAGGGTGGAACCCAAGGGTAGCAGTAAAAAAGTATTTAACATACTTATGGGCACTTGAGCAGTATTGTATAACCATGATGCTCACTTGCTAATGCATAATCCAAGGTTTAGCTTTCTTGAATTCAGAAAGATAAGCACACTGGGCCATTAATCCTTAAATGAATTGAACAAAAACACAAACAAAAAATTAGCTGTATGGCAAAATAAAAGTGGGTTGCCGATAAAAAAATGTTATATGGGGTGAGCTTTGGCTAGAGCATCCATCTAATGTCATGTCAATGCCGACGGTGAAGTCTTATTACAAGAAGAGCTAGTGCATAGCGGACGGTTAAAGCAATTAGATCGCTGCACAACAGTGTCTGGGATGGTTTGGGCATATACAACGCAGGCCACCAGAAGCGACAATGCAGAGTGGACGGTTAAAGCGTGCTTATAATGTCAAGAGAGGTTGGGGTAGACCAAAGTTGAGATGGGAGCAGTCCGTAAAGAGAGATCTGAAGGACTGGAATATCAACAAAGAACTAGCCATGGACAGGGGTGTGTGGAAGTTAGTTATCCACGTGCCAGAACCATGACTTGGTTTCGAGATCTTATAGATTTCAACGGTAGCCTACCCCAACTTGTTTGGGACTGAAAGGCTTCGTTGTTGTTATTTGTTCCTTGTAAAACCGATGAACTCAGTATACCATTTTTTCAGTTATTTTTATCCTGTTTTGCGACCTTGATGGCCGAATTAGGGCTTTATATCTGTAAAGTCGGGCGCCCCTCACGCCTTCCGTCTAAAACGTGTAGTTTGTCAGATATTTTCAAAAGAAAAACTTTCATATGTGAGTGTGAGATGTTTCTTCCTTTGATCCAGTACGACAATGCATCTAATGGTAGAACACGTAATAAAGTTGTGACACCATAAATATTCTTTTTAAAAAATAGTTGGTTGAACCATGACTATCTACCGTTTATTCGTGTGGGGATACGAGCTTCAGCATAGGCTACCGTAGCTTATCATATTTTTAATCCCACCTAGCACGCAAACGCAAAGCACAACACATGGTAAAATTGTTAAAAATACATTAAAAAAACTGTTTTTTGTTTGACATTGTATGTGTTCATGTCTTCTATATGCGTGCAAATTTTTATGAAGAAATGACTCATTTTGTGCTCTGGGAGATAAAAAAGCACAAAACCGGTGCTCTAAAAATGTAAATTTTGGATACTACACACTTTAATTAGACTTTGGATATTGTGCACTATACACATTGAGTTAATAATGCTGTATGGATCTCGAGATACCAAAATCCGCATCCTACGGTTTAGAGATATGGACCAGCTGAACCATGGGTCAGCAAACTCTCCATTTTTCCGCTCTGTGGCTGAAGTACAAAATTCTGATAGTAGCATATACGGTGGTTGAATACTTTTTTTTCAAGGTGTGAATGAATACTTCCATATGTGAGTGTGTTGGTTCTTTTGTATCCATAGTACAAAATTCGGTGTGTTGGTTCTTTTGTATTTGTCTTTTGTCTAGAGCTTTCTTATAAAATTGATGAACTCATTGAACATTGCTATTAGTTTATCCTGTTTTGCTGTCTTGATGGCCGGTTTGGGGCTTTATATCTGTAATGCTGGGCACACCTTCCATCTCAAAACATGTTTCTGTGAGATATTTTCAAAAGGAAAACTTCCATATGTGAGTGTGAGATGTTTCTTTGATCCAATATGACAATGCACCTAATGGTAAACATTTTACCCCATGACTAAAGCACAAAATTCTGCTTGTAGCATATACAGTGGCTGAGTACGTTTTTTTCGGGAGGTCTGGTTGAATACTTTTGCCTGTCATATTCTATTGCTTGGTAGAAAATGAGACAAACTCACCCATACTAAATTTGTAATCCTGAATCTCATATTACTGCTATTCCAAGAAGCAAAGGTAGAAAAGCTAAGAATCACTCACCGAGGTTACAGAAGAGCCAGCCATCAGTTCACACTGAGGTTACTGAAGAAGCGGTCACCGTCTATTTCTTTTCTTTCCCCTGGCCTTGGCCCTCTTCTGCCTCGCCTCCTCTTTCTGTCTTTCAGCTTCCTCCCTCTCAAACTTCTCGCTCTCCCTCTTCTGCAAGAAGTCCTGCACCGCCAGATAGATCACCTGCATTTCAAGAGAAGACCAGAAAGATCAGCACAGACTATCCGAAAACAACACTGTCCATCAATGCAATTCGCCATTCATTATACAGGCGGGGCGAAATGATTCGACGGATAACAAACGCGTCACGCACCCCGATGGTGAGGAGGGAGAGCCCGACGAACGAGACCGTGAGCAGCACCGACACCACAGTGGCGGTGATGCTGTCGTCGTCGGCGGCCACCCTCATCATGGCCTCGGTCTGCTCCACCTCTTCGATGGCGGCGGCAGGCGGGCGCAGCCTCCTGGCGAGGCGGAAGCGCCCCGTGCCTCCGCCGGCATTCCTAGCTCGGCGCGGAGCAGCGACACACCTCGAGAAGAGCGCTGGCCTGGGTGTCGCAGGCGGCGCGAGAGGGAGGAGGGGGAGAGAGCACGCTGCCGCCATTATCTTCCCGTCCCTCGCGCCAGCGGAAGGAAAGGGGATGAAAATGAACGGTCGGAACGAACAGGGAAATGGATGGGCCAATCCGGCGCGCAATGGGCCCGTACCGGGCAGCGTGGATGGGCCGAGGCCTGCCGTGTCGCCGTGCGCGCGGGTCCGCGCCGAGCGGCCGAGAGAGTTCCAGAGAAATCGATCCCCATCGGGACGAAGGAAACCGATGAGGACGCCACGCGGCCGGACCCGTCTGCATTCGCCAGTTTGTCTATGACACGCACTCGAAGAAGAGAAAGCGAACGAACGAGCGCTCACCGCACCGCACCGCACTCGAGACCCGAGCACAGGCTAACCGCGACACCGCAACCCGGTGGTGGTTTCGCTTCGCTTCGCCGGCGGCGTCGTGGGATTGTGATTCGGGAGCGGGAGAGGTCCGGGATGGCCGGGGATCGGATGAGCTGGGCGAGGCTGCTCAAGTGGAGCCTCTCCTACATGGACGGCGCGCGGCCTTCTCGCGACATCAGGTGGGGCGAAGGGAAAATGGAGGCCTGTCTCTTCTGCTGTTTTCATTTGGGCTGCGGCTGAGGCAAGCGTGTGGTGTGCTGTGTGCAGTGAGGAGGAGCGGAGGTGGCTGGCGGAGGCGGTGGAGCGGCACATGGCGGAGGACGTGGTGGGCCGCCTGAGGGAGATCGCGCTGCTGATGAGAACCCCGCTCTCCGTCCTGGAGGCGCAGGGCATCACGCCAGAGGACATTGAAGGTACGGATCAGTCGTCGACGATAAACGGTGGTCGATTGGTAGTATTAGCGTGGATTGTAGAGTTTTGATGATAGAGTAAGGATGATGGATGTGTGGAATTGTGGTACTAACAATTTGCCCACCCTTGAGAGGACTGGAATATGGATGGTTCTGAACAATTTAGGTGAAGCATATGCGATTCTGAATATTCCCAGCATTCTGAATATTCTGTAATTCGTAACATTGCGATTGGTATTCGTAATTCACACTTGCCGGTTGGCGATAGTGGATTTGTAGTATTAGAGTGGATTTGAGAATTTGGATAAACTGAGGATGCTGGATGCGTGGAATAGTGGTAACAATTTGCCGCCCTTAGAAAGATTGGAATAGGATTGTTTTGAACAATTTAGGTGAAACATATGCGGCAGTTAGGAATGTTCCAGCATTCTGAATATTCTGTAATCCGTAACATTGCGATTGGTATTCGTAATTCACCCAAGCTTTTCAGGTTAACGGGAATAAAACCCTTTGTCTCGTCCTTTCCAATGTTAGGCATTTTTTGAGGATTGTCATTTGTTATAGGCTTATCTTAGCCCAACAATACTAGTTTTTTGTTTGCTCAACTCACAGTTGGTACTGAATAATTACTTGTGACCGTTGCAGATTTACTCACAGAGCTGCAAGTACATGTTGAGTCTATCGACATAGCAAATGGTATGTCTGATCATTGTTATATTTTTACATTCCTTGCTACTCCTGGAATACCATGGTCCAACTATGGTGTATGGGTTGTCCCTCTAGGGATACTCACGCAGCCACGCAGAGATCTCAGTCAAGCAACATCCTTACACAACATTTTTGACTATTCTAAACAATTGAAGTCCCAGTGTCCACTGAACTTTCTGATTTCTGCAACTCATCCTTAGTACTCCACTGCTATGGGTTAGTAATCGTGAAAGCACTAAAGTTCTGCAGATGTATTGTTATTATTATTATTGCATTTCTGTGACGTGAACTCGGATTTATTACCTTGAGTTGAACCTACAGTTCCATCTGTAGGAAACAAAGGTAGCACTTGGAAGGCATACTTTACTGGTGTCAAACTGAAAACGTTCACGTCACTGGATGATTCAAAGGCATATGTAGTTTCTCTTGAGGTGGCTAAACAAATAGATGGAGGCAACTGTAGTGGGTTTTGCCAATAAAACACTGCTCTTCAGGTGAATTCTCAGCTTCCCCTTCCACTATGCTAGTATTACAACTTCCAGGGGGAGCTGATTTGTTAGGGTCCAAAAGATTGTTGTGTGCCCAGAATTGTTTGATGAATGAATAGATCGATACAAACTTGAAATGCAGAAACAAGGGTCATGCAATCACCAAAGCATTGTGAATATATTGTCTGTGTGAGCTTTTCAGTTATGATTACAGGTCGTTGTGTATTGATTTCCCCGTTTGTTCCTCTGGTATGCTAGATCTGCATTCTGTTGGTGGCTTGGTTCCAGTTATTAGGTACCTCAGAAATACTAATGCACGCATCCGAGCCAAAGCAGCTGATGTGGTAACAACGGTTGTTCAAAACAATCCGACTAGCCAGCAGCTGGTCATGGAAGCTAGTGGTTTTGAGCCACTTGTATCCAATTTTACATCAGATCCTGATCTCACTGCACGCATAAAGGCTCTTGGTGCACTATCCTGTAAGTACTTTCCTCTTTCTGTTTAGTTGCTGTAACTAATATGTGTTCGTTAAGTTTTTGGTTTGACAATTCCCTCTCATCATGTTCAGCCTTGATTCGGAACAACAAACCAGGAGTTGCTGCATTTCGTCTAGCCAATGGATACACAGGACTGAGAGACGCTTTAAATTCAGAGAGCGCAAGGTTTCAGAGGTACATAATTGACTTAGCTTGAGTATATTCGCCAAATGTCCCGCTAGCATGCTTGTGACAGACATGTGTCTTCTCTGACAGGAAAGCACTAAGCCTGACTCATTATCTACTCAGTGAAAGCCATTCCGATTGCTTGGTGTTTGCACAGCTAGGATTTCCTCGTCTTATGATGCGTTTGGTATCCAGTGATGACTCTGGTGTTCGAGAAGCGGCATTAGGAGGCCTGCTTGAGCTTGCAAAGGACACAACACTGGGGAATAGGAGTTTACTAGCAGAGCAGGATAGGCTACGACGGCTTCTCTGGGGGCGTATACAGAGCATAAGGATGATGGCTCCTGAAGATCTTGATGCCGCACGAGAGGAAAGGCAACTCGTTGACTCATTGTGGATTGCATGTTACCATGAGCCATCCACACTTCACCGGGAAGGACTTGTCGTTCTGCCTGGAGAGGAATCTTTTGTACAACCTCCTGATGTGGCTGGTAGATTCTTCGAGCCACTGCGCCGAGCTCCATTGCAGAGGGCACCTCCTAGTCCTGATGAGAGATCAGATCCAGGAAATGGAACTGTGGGAGGAATTATGCTGCTTCTAGGTCCAGCACCAGATAACTCGGAGTAATTGATCATCCTGAACTGGGCACCTACGTGAAGAGGAGAGACTAGGCGTTTGATGTCCTTTATGTATAGCTAGAAATATCAGGGCTAGTTCTATCAAGTGTGTAATTCGAGTCAATAATCCGAGTCTGAAGTGGTATGTTGTTGTTGAGTGTTGTGTATAATTTGCAGTCTGCAATAATGTCACCCTATGCTCGAGTATGTGTATGTAATTGTAATGTGTTGTCTAAATATTGACTGTCGTATATGTACTATATGAACCATAATTACCAATAAATCTTGCAGAAGTCATTATGTAGGTTTTGTGGAAAGGAGGTGACGGGGCAAATGAACTAACCAGAGCTCGACAGTGCACATGCTGCAGCTATTCTTCCCACGCCATGATCACATAATTGTGCTACTGCTCGACAGTGCACATGATGTTAGCCTGCCTATCGTCACCATAGCTAGGACGTCTCTAGCCAGCTGCAACCGTCAAGCCTCTTCAGCCGCCGTCTCTTCACCAACCTTTTGATCTTGAAAACGTCGTTCTGCTTGCCGGCATCTGCCAGCGCACCCGAGAGCAGCACGTAGCTCGCGGCGTTTTCCGGCTCGACGGTGCGCACGCGGGACGCCGCCAGCTCCGCGAGCTCGACGTTCCCGTGGCTCCGGCAGGCACCGAGCAGCGCCCCCCAGACGAAGCAGTCGGGCTCCACGGGCATCGCCCTGATGAAATCGTGAGCCTCGACGAGCCTCCCGGCTCGGCCAAGCAAATGCACCATGCAGGCGTAGTGCTCCAGCCTCGGCACGATGCCGTGCTCCTCTCGCATGCGCTGGTACAATGCCTTCCCGATCTCGACCATGCCACCGTAGCTGCAAGCTGTCAGAACGCCGGTGAACGTCAGGTGGTCCGGCGCCGCTTCTTCGCCCAGCATCCGGTCGAAGAGTCTGACTGCTTCCCGGCAATGGCCGGAATTCGCCAGCCCGAAGATCATGGAATTCCATGTCACGGTGCTCCTTTCTGGCATTTTGTCGAACAAGCGGCACGCTTCATGCACAAGCCCGGACTTCGCGTACATGTCGACGAGCGCGCTGCTCACCATGAGCTCCTGCTCGACACCGGTCACGACAGCGTAGCCGTGGACCTCCTTGCCATGCTTTGTGTCACCGACACCGGCAAATGCTGGCAAGATGCTACTAAGCGTGGCTGAGCTTGGCAAGACACGGGCGCCACCGGCCACCATTTCCCGGAACAGGCTTCGCGCTCTGCCGTACTGGAAGTTCAGCACCGAGCCAGAGACGAGCGATGTCCATGTCACCACATCTGGCTGGAACCCGTCCTCTTGCATGGCGCCGACCAAATCGCTGGCCATTCTGCCATCGCCGGCCATGGCAAAGCCCGATACGGCAGCATTCCAGGTGACCAGATCGGGGCTCAGGCCGAGGCCCCGCATCTTGACAACCAGCGCCAGCGCGTGCTCTGGAAGCCCGTGCCGTGCGTAGCCCGCGAGCAGCGCATTCCAGACGACGAGGTCCCTCGCCGGCATTTCGTCGAACACCTTGCGAGCGCTTGGAATGAGGCCGCACTTGGCGTACATGTCGAGCAGCGCGGTCGCGACGACTTTGTCCGAGGCGAAGGCGGGGCGCGTGAGCACGAGCGCGTGGATGAGGCGGCCGGAGGCAGCATCGGCGAGGTGCGCGCAGGCGCGAAGAGCGGTGGGCACGGAAGCAGGGTAGGGGTCCACCGTGCCGCCGATGCTGGCCTGGAGACTCAGGCGGGTGAAAAAGAGGTGGAGCGCGTGGTCGTGGCGACCTTGCCGGGAAGAGCTCGTGAGCTGCTTCATCCATGAGCTAGTTTCGGCCCCGCGCATTTGCTGCCGACTCGAACTACACACGCGTACTGCCAGACCGTAGTATACCTTTGGGAGCTGGTAACGTTAACGAGAGCATCTCCTAGCCTTATTTCAACTTTCAAGACATAATTGTTGGACGCCGATATTGCCACACACGTGACACAATACACACGTGACACAATGAACACCCGATCACACGACTCGTCCGGTCATACTCAGAAGACAGCCCACATGATCATGTGTGGTAAACATTGAAACTGCCCACACGTTTGGGCGCAGCTACGACTGCCCACACGATCATGTTTTTTTTAGAACGAAGACGCTAGATGTGTCCGGCTTTAAATTAATAAAGTCCACAACATAGGCAGCATAGCAAATCAACCAAAGCTTACAGTCTCAAAAGCCCTCAAGCCGAGTATACGTAGGAAAGTCAAAGGGTTCTAAGCCAGATAGGCCAGGAGCGAATACAAGACCCATTGGCCATAAACAAGACCACGCAGGCTCGCAAAAGAACAAAAGGGGCCACTCCCACTAGGTAGGAGCCGCTGGCTCCCTAGCCAACACGTACACTTGCTGAAGTCGTGCTTGGGCGTGCTTCATCAGCTCAGCATCCTTGCGCCTCCCCAACGGACTCCACCGCTGTAGAAACAAGTTGCATTAATAGATAACATTAGCCGGATGCGACGGGAAAATGCCTTCAATCGTTAGTTTGTTCCGAATCAGCCAAAGTGCCCAGAGGAGTGCCCCTGCACAACTCCACATCACGCGTTTGCCTAGCCCCTGGACCGAATCGAGTAGTCCGGCAAGTTCGTTGGTGGACCGTGGGTCCCACTGAACTCCAGCCGCTTCACACACCGCGCTCCAGGCAAACCTGGCCAACGGGCAATTGAAGAAAACGTGGTTCGCGTCCTCGGGTGTTCCACACACCGCGCATGGGCCCGTAGCCGGACCGTGCCGTTTAGCCACATTCACGGACGTTGGTAATCTATTACGGAACATTTGCCACAGAAAAACTTTGATTTTGAGTGGAATACGCGCCTTCCAAAGGCCCTTGGCCACAAGTTGTGTTGGCCCTTGGCAGAGCTTGTGGTATAACGACTTGACCGTGAATTTGCGGGAACCGGTGAGCGACCACCTCACTGTGTCCGGCCCAGTGGACAGTGCTGACGAGCTAACTAGGTCAAGCAAAGCTACGAAGCTCGCACGCTCTTGGTTATTAAGCTCGCGGCGAAAGTGGACGGCCGGGGGGGGGGGGGGGGGGGGGGGGGGGTCGAAGCCAACGCGTCCGCCGCCGTCTGGCTCGGGTTAACGGCTATGGCGTATAAGTCATGGAATTCCGACCCAAGTGGCTGAGAGCCCACCCAAAAGTCTAGCCAGAACCGTGTCGATCGGCCATTACCGACGGCAAACTTTGCCCCCATGGCAAAGGCCGGCTTGATGGATTGGATGTCATTCCAGAAGGGTGATCCCCTCGCGGCCCCTTCAAAACAATTCCCATTTGGGAAGTACTTCGCTCGAAGGAGGTCCGCCCACAAGCCCGTCGCCCCTTGCGACATCTTCCAGATCCATTTGCACATAAGGGCGATATTGAGCAGTCTGGTGTTGGTGATTCCAAGGCCTCCCAAGGCCTTGGGCCGACAAACACCCGCCCACTTAACCATGTGATATTTGCGTTTCGGACCCGTTCCTTCCCAAAAGAAACAAGATCACAGCGTGTCCATTTTGGCATGAACCCCTTCAGCTAGAAGGAAGATGCCCATAGCAAACATGGGAATTGAGGAGAGGCTCGAGTTTGTAAGCACAAGCCGCGCTGCGGAGGATAGGAACTTGCCACGCCAAGGGTACACCCGTCCCCCTACCTTGGCACAGAGTGGTTCCCAATCGTCTATCGTTAGCCGTTTGGTAGCTAAGGGTAGACCTAAGTAAGTAAAAGGGAATTTCCCTACTTTACAATTAAGCATGTCCGCAATGCGACGTCCCTCTTCGGGATCCACCCCCATGGAAAGAACTTCACTTTTGTGGAAGTTAATTTTCAGGCCTGACATAAGCTCGAAACTGAGCAGGAGGGCTTTGACCGTAGCTATGCTATGTTGGTCAGGCTGAAAGAGCAGCAGTGTGTCGTCTGCGTACTGTAAGTGGGAAACCCCCCTGGGATAAGGTGTCCAACCACCCCTTTTATGTGGCCGACATCAGTCGCTTTACGTAGCATAGCCGCCAGTGCATCGACCACAAAGTTAAACGAAATCGAGGACATGGGGTCGCCCTGACGTAGTCCACATCTGTTACGAAAGAAGTGCCCTACTTCCCCATTGACCGAGATTGCAGTTTGGCCGCCCGAGACCAGCTGCATCACTCTATGTACCAAAAATGGCCGAAAAACCGCGACTTAGGAGGACTTGACGCAGGAAATCCCAATTTACCCGATCATAAGCCTTTTCAAAGTCTAGTTTTAGCAGAATGGCCGGCGCTTTCGTGCATTTGAGCTTGTGGATGATTTCCTGCAGGGCTAGCGGGCCCTCTAGGATATTACGCCCGCGTATGAAGGCAGACTGAGTTCGACTAATCGTGCGGTGTGCGATCGGGACCAAACGAGTCGTGCATGCCTTAGAACAAATCTTAAACGGCACGTTAATGAGTGTGATCGGTCTAAATTGGCGAATGTTGTCGGCCCCAGCCACTTTGGGAATAAGCGAGAGAATGCCAAAGTTAAGGCGAGCGATGTCTACTGTCCCGCGCATAAAGCCGTTGCACACCTAAAAAATGGGTCCACTGAGCAATGGCCAAAAGTGTTTGAACATAGCCACCGGCCACCCGTCCAGACCCGGCGCCGTATCCGCTTTCATGCTCATTAGCACATCATCGATCTACTTGGGAAGGAACGCAAGCCCTAACTCCTCATTTTCGCTGTCCAAGACAAGCTGAGAAGGCACCCATACGTCCGCGCGCAGGCCAGCCCTCTGGTCCTCGCAGCCCCCCATCAATTGGGTGTAGAACTCTTATACGTTGCTCATAATATCTGATTGGCGCAGCAGTAACCCATGTTCTGGCTGCAGCCTCAGGATCGCGCAACTTCCGCCTCCTACCATTGGCGTAGGCGTGGAAATACTTAGTATTGGCGTCCCCCTTCAGTGTCCATTTAAGGCCACCGCGATGTCTCCAGTACTCCTCTTCTGCGGGAAGCAAGGCCTCAACTTGTCCTTCCAGAGGATAGCGGTGCGCCCACTCTTTCTCTGAGAAGGCCCTAGCGTCCACCTGGGAATCAAGTCTTGCGATCACCTCGACTATGCTCGCTCTGAGCATCTTGTCATGTCATCCTTGGTTCGTTCCCCATCCCTTGAGGCTAGCTCGAAGGCGGCCCCCAACCACATTCCAGAACTCCATAGGCCCATGTTGTGGCCCTATCTGGCACACGCTGTTCATCCATTTTTCCCTAAAAATGGTGTCGAACTTTGGTATTTCGAACTAGGCCGTCTCAAAGAAAAAGCGTTGGTTTCGGCGGATCCGGTCCTCCCCAGAGGACAGTACCAAGGGAACATGATCCGACCCAATACGTGTTTTCGCGGTCAGCGAGCAGAGAGGGTGGAGCACCTCCCAATCAGGCGAGACAAACACCCGATCCAATACAAATCGCACCGGAGCAAGCTGCTTGTTCGTCCAGGTGAACCTTGCTCCCGATCTGGCCACTTCCCGAAGGGCCATGGAGGCAATTGCGTTGTTAAACATGGCCACCCGAGGCCAGTTGATGATACTGTTGTTTTTGTCCGCACCCGAGCGGATCAAGTTAAAATCACCCCCTACCATCACGGGGGTAAGGGCCGCGGAGACCGCTTGGACCTTAGCTTGGAGTTCTTCCAAGAACTCCGCCGAGCGAGAGTGATCAGTAGGTCCGTAGACCTGAATCACCACTAGCTCCCTCAAGGACACACGGATTTGAATACGAGCAGCGAGGAAAAAAGTACCAGCGTCCCAGGATAGCACCTCGTAGATGGATAAGTTAAAACCTAAGAGTAGGCCGCCCGAGTGCCCTATCGCGGGGACGTGATTCCAAACGAAACGTTCTAGAGGGTCCACAGCTAACAGCTCATGGTGTCGGAACTCTACTTTGATCATTTCTTGTAGCCCTACTATGTCGATGTCCTCTTTGCGAATGTATTCCTTCAGCTGGGTGCGTCGCCCCGCATGACCGAAGCCACGAATGTTCCAGAAAAGAGCACGCATCTAAATAATGCGATTACATAAACAGATACCCCAGGAGGATACCGCCTTGGCCACACGCCTCACCTTGACATGACAAGGCGAGGGAGGGGAGGCAACCCTTGTTGTCAGTTCCACCTCATCGGGCCGGACCACGAGTGCAATCGAGGCCCCTGCCTCTGTTACACTCTGGTCAGCACACGCCGCAGCCGCCGCCGCGAGCGCTGCCTGCGCCAGCTCCTTGAAGAGAATCAGCGGGATCAGCTCGCGCGCCCTGCCCACACATGACGGGTCAATTCCGCTATCCTCCAGAACCTCGCTCAAGTGATCATCAGAGAAACAATCGAGAACCGTGAAATGAGGGGGGGGGGATTACCTGAGATCTCCATGCTCTTCTAAGCTTGGAGCAGTTGTGCACGCTGGAGGGACGGCATATTCCCCTTGGCGCCCTTGGAACGGGAGCTGGACCGCACCGGAACCGCCGGCACTGCCTTGGAGCGCTTGGCCTTGGAGATGGGCGTTGTTGGGGATATAACCCCACGATATGACCCACCCTAGAAGGGCCGGGTTAGGATGTTGGCGACTTAGCAGTAAGGCCTTAGACAGGCCCAAGAGACCAAGACATGAGCAAGGGAGGCGACTTACGTGGTGGGCCGGACGGAGGCCCAAGGCCAGAAGACGGTACGAGACCCGGAAGTGTAAGCCGCCCGATGGCTACTTGCCTAACAAGGCAAGGCGACTTAGAACCAGGTTCGGTCACGAAGTATGACCCGACCTGGACTCTTGTAAGCCCAGGGCCTCGACCTATGTATATAAAGGCGAGTACCTGCGGCGGGTAAACTTAAGTTACAATCGATCGATAGCTAGGTCAAGCGAATCCGCTCCCTTGTAATTGATACTCAAGCAATAATCGATGAGAGCAGGAGTAGGATTTTACCTCCATCGTGAGGGGTCATACCTGGGTAAACCTGTGTCTTTCGTCCCGCTCAACCCCTTCAAGCAAATCATCGTAGTGATGGCTCCACACCTAAGTCCTTTCACTAGGGCATCTGCCGTGTTAACCCCACGATAGTTGGCGCCCACCGTGGGGCCAGCGCACGGTGGTTTCAAGTTCTTGAAGGGCTCTTTCCCAGGGATCGAGGGATACGCCGTTGGCAGGATGACCAAGAGTCGCCACGGCAAGCTCTACATCGACGATGCTGGCTGGGGCCCTGAGGCCGACTCAATCGAGTACGGGTACCGGGCCCCCTTCGGCGGAATTCACGTGTTCATCGGAAAGATCGGTGGACCAGAGCCTGAGCCAGACATCTGCACTGACATTGTCGAGCCGGCTCAGCGCGCGTAACCCACCCGGATTCAACCCGGCCGAAAACGTGCTTTCGTTGGTTGCACACACGGTATGGATCTTGCGGAGGATTCTGTATCTGGGGGAGAGACTCTCGTCTACTTAGGTGATGAGTCCTCAACCAGAGAGATGGAGTCGATTTACCAGCTTCAAGACGGCGGGCTTGGGGGCTATTCCGATGACAACAGTATTCCGGACCCCTATGAGCCGTAGTGCGGAGCTGCTATCTTCATGGCTGGCATAGGGCCGGCTCTCAATTCGTCAACAACTGCAGCTATGACATCTAACTCGACAACGGTGGCAGCTGGTGCTGGTGGCTCAGGGAGGCTGCCGGCTCAGGTTTTGTCAGAGCTCTTGGGCACCTTAACAACTTTGTTAGCAACAGAGGTTACTGCGGCGAATCAGGCAGAGCACAATGCGGAGATTGAAAAGATTCGGGAAGAGATCACAAAGGCCCAAGAGGATATCGTGGCTGAGAACATCCAAGCAGCTGCGTTGAAGGCTCAGATTGACGCAGAAGCGGAGCGTGTGAAGGATGAAGTGTGACGACCCCGGCTTAATCGTGCACTAACCATACACGCAAATGCACACGATCAAGCCTAAGGACTCACTTGAAGATATCACAACACAACTCTAAAACATAAATAAAGTCATACAAGCTTAATTTTGCAAGCCAGGGCCTCGAGGGCTCGAATACATAGCTCGATGGCATACAAGTGTCAGCGGAAGCATCAGATATCTAGGTACAGATATATTACAGAAATGAAGATAAGCCTTTAGAAGGCGGGGCAAAATAAAATACTACGATCGAAAGGCGTAGGCCTCCTGCCTAGGACCCTTCGAATCCTACTCCTGGTCGTCTGTCGGCTCCTCGTAGTAGTACTCGCCGGGAGGGTAGTAGTAGTAGCCGTAGTCATCGACGGGGCAAGCTAACTCAGGGGCTCCATCATCTGGCGGCGTCAATTGGATATGGGGAGAAAAAGAAAATAAAGCAAACGTGAGTACTCATCCGAAGTACTCAGCAAGCAAGGATCTACACTACATATGCAACATTTTCAAAGGGGGCTGTATATGTGGACTGGGCTGCAGAAATGCCAGAATAGAGGGGGGGAAAGCCTAGTCCTATCGAAGACTAGCATCTTCATCGGTCTTGCAGCATTAGAAGAGTGCAGATTTCACAATGTAAAGTAGTAGTAGTGTATCAACAACCTCGGCCAGAGATCCTTTCTCGACTCCCTGCGAGAAAGCAATCCCAGAGCCATACTATCCATTTCATCTCAAGTTCTAGTTGTACCGATCGGGATACAACTCCGAGTGTCCGTTACCATAGGACAGGCTATCGATAGATTGTTTCTTCCCTGCAGGGGTGCACCAACTTACCCACCACGCTTGCTTAACTCCGGTCGGACACACTTTTCTGGGTCATGCCCGGCCTCGGCTAAGCAACACGCCGCAACCCGACCTAGGCTCTAAAGAGAGGTCAGCACGCCAGACTAACCTATGCCCCCAGGGGTCTTGGGCCTTCGCCCTGGGAACCCTGCATGTTGCGAGGATGTTTCGGAAGCAGACCTAGCAACCCCTTATACAAGCGCAGTTGCGTTCCCAGTCCAATCCAAAACGGGCCGCTCCTCGTTGACGTCAATAGAGCTTCGGCTGATGTATACGACGCAGAATGCCCATACTATGCCCACGTGATGGTTAGTGCTATCAGGCCAGAGGCCCCTCGGATCAAATATCCAAACCGTTAGTGTGTTGATAGTGCGAAAACGAGCAGAGACTCACGAAAGATGTGACCCCGTCTCGAGGACTTACGGCAAGGGCTAGGAATGCCCGGCCACGCCTCGTGTTCAACCCTCGGGCACCATCCAGGTCCACCCGATTCCACATCACTTCGCTAATAAGCTCGCGCGGGTACCCCTCAGGGCCGACCCGTCTTTAGTATCATGGTTCAGTGTTCAGTCATAGTAACCAAAGTATCAGTGTGTCTGACACCAAGGGAAACCCTGAGGAATCACCCTCGATGGAATTCCCTCTGATGTTACCGTCAAGGTGAATGGAGGAGGAATCACCCTCGAGGTCCACTCATCAACAGTAACTGTGTGTCTGACACCGAAGGGAACCCTGAGGAATCACCCTCGATGGAATTCCCGCTCGGTGTTATCATCAAGGTGAACGAAGGAGGAATCACCCTCGAGGTCCACCTTGAGGAGTTGCGCGACGACGTCGTTATCGGGGGTGGTGTAGGAGGAATCACCCTCGCTTACCATGACCGAATAACTAACCTACAAGGTTATCATCAGAAGTGCTGACGAGGTATCACCCTCGGCACTCGATAGTAACCCAGCAGTGTCGGCAACTAAGAGGGGATGTGACGTGCGGTGTCGGGGCCTGGTCTTCAATCCCGTTGCACGGGTCTTCTGATCATCCAGCGGGGCAGCCGGGATAAAGTGGGGGTCTCTGTCGGTCTCTACCCAACCTATTCTAAGCAGTTTAGGATAACAGGTAAGTATCAAAAGCAGGTTACAAGTAAATAGGCTATGCAGCAGATATAGGATACAGTAACAGCAGCAATTCTAATGCAAGCATAAGAGAGAAGAGAATAGGCGATATAGGAATGCTCAAAAGGGGGGTGCTTGCCTGCAAGCTCTGGGGCAAGTGGCTGGTCGTTGGGGACGTAGTCGTTCTCCGGAGCGGCGTCTGCCTCAGGAGCTACGTCAACGTCGGGGTCTAATCGAGAGAGAAGAGGGGGAGGAAATAGGTAAATATAATGCAATCAAATGCAACACGGAGCATGTTATGCTACAATGCAGTGCAGGGTTGCCTAAAGATGTATCTAGGTCATTTTAATTATTTTTAGGATTATCGTGGGATTTATTACCCGGTGTGTGTGCACTATTCATCTACCAGAATCGGGCCCGGATTTACGAGTTCTCCTACATAGGAGGTTCCGACATGGAAACAGACGGCACGATCAGACTCGTCTCGTCGTTCTGAGCAACTTTCATGTTTTAACTTTTTCGATCCGAGCTACGGTTTAATAGTTATTAATTTTTAAAGTTTAAATGATTTTCTGGAATTATTTTTATTTACAGAAAATGATATATGACGTCAGCATGATGCCATGCTGACATCAGCAGGTCAACAGGTCAGCCGACTAGGTCAAACCTGACATGTGGGTCCAGTGGGACCCACATGTCAGCCTCTGTTATTTAACAGTGATTTAATCTAATCTAACAGGGTTAATTAATTAGGTGGGGCCCTCCTGTCAGTGTCACTAACCGTTTAATTATTTAAGCTTAATTAGCAAAATGATTAATTAGACTAATAAAAGAGGCGGGCCCACACGTCAGCGGCACATGTGAACAGTGTCCCCGCGTTGACCGCGGTCAACGCGGTCAAACCAGCGGCAGGGCCCTCAGGCAGAGACACAGGGCGGGCCCCATGCATGGCCACGTCAGCGGTGACCGGCGGCTCGCCGGTGGCGACGCCAAAACGCGGCGGAGGGGCGTGTCCGGCGTCGGAATCGCGCCACAGGCCACCATTTCGCGCGTTCTTGGATGCGTTCGAAAGCTTAGAGAGCGCCGCGTCGAACCGTACCAGTAGCATGGCCGTACTTGGCCGGAAATGGCGCCGGCAACGACGGGTGGCGGCGGAGCTTTCGGGTGGAGATCGGGCAGAGGGCTACGGTGGGTTTTTGCACGCGCAATCGAGCTCATTCGAACAAGAGCACCACGCCGCATCCTAACGAGGTGATGCGAGGCCACGGCGACGAACGGAAATGGCCGGACGGCGAGGTACCGCGGCGAACAGAGCGCGGTGAAGCGGCGAGCTGGCTATGGCGAAGCACGCGGTGCGAGGAGGGAGGAGCTCACCGAGCGGCTAAGTAAAGCCCGTGAGAGCTTTGGAGCGCAGAGGAGCTCGGGGTCGACGGGGATCGCCGGCGACAGAGAAGAAGAGGTCGAGGTCGATCCCGTCCGTGCGGTCCTCCCCGAGCTCGATGTTGATGTGTAGCCGAGGCAGAGGAGTGAGGCGGAGCCACAGGACGTCTCGGCGAGGCGAATGGGAGACGGTGGCCGCGTCTGGGGCAGGGCGCGACGGCGACCACGTCGGGCGTCGTCGAGAACCAGAAGGGGAGAGCGAGGGGAGAGGGGAGGAGTGGTCGAGGGGGTCCAGGGGGAGTGAACGGGCCTCGCCCTTATCCTCCCTAGCGCGTCGGTGGGCGTCGAGGCTGTCGCCGTGTCGCGCGCTCGCCGGTGCGCACCGGCGCAGCCACGGGGAGGGCGACAGCGCGAGGGAGAGAGGTGAGGTGGGCCTGCTGGGCTGGGCCAGTGCACTGTGCACTTGGTCCAGTCCAGTTTAAGCCTTTTTCTTTTTCTTATTTTTTTGTTTCTCTTTTCTTTTCTGTTTTGTAATAGTTAGGCCTCTATTACCCTTTTGTAAAATGTGGGACTAGGCTCGAATAATACAGTGCAATATTACTTGTCACCAAAAACTGGTTTGGACAAAATAGGATTTTATTTTAATTTGATATTGTTTTAAAGGAATTAAATAATTCTGTTTTGGTGCTGTTTCATGTAGTTTGAGTCACTAGGCTAACTCAATTATATTTGTTTATATTTTTACAATTGCTTCTGGATTATTCATTGTCTAATGAATATTTTAGTTTTGCAATTTGAAGGAATAATTATTTGACATGCAATTGGAATTGGAAAATGACTTTGATTTAGGACAAGTGGCAGATTAGCTTAGTGATCATGATGACAAGGCAACTTAATTAGCTTAATGACAGGGTTAAGATCTGGGGATGTTACATGAAGCCTGGCGCTTGAGTCTGAACCAGGATGCTTCCAATGTAGTATTCCAAAGGAGGTACCAGAGTCGTATGCCGTCGAGTTTGACCCGAGGCGTTTGTTTGACACACCTGGAGCAGGGCCAAGTACTCCGGACGCCCGGGTGAATCCCCAATTAAACCCAGATGTGCCTGGAAGCCGGGCGGCGACTCAACCTCATCAACCTGAGACGGCACAGAGGGAGGAGCCGGTCCCTAACTCGCCCCCATCAGACACCGCCGTAGCATTTTCTGACGCCACCACCAGGGCACTTTTCTAACCCGGTGGATAACATGTTAGCAGCGGCAACCCGGCTGGCAGCTATTCCAATCGATGGCGAGTCACCGGTTGCGGTGGAGACCCGGAACGCAGTCGAGCTCCTTCAGACGGCCGTTGCACAGCAGGCGGCTTATTCATATAGCCATGATCGCATACACTCGACCCCTCGTCCAAGTCGAAGTTACAGTAGGCGTATTGAGTCACCCGCTGTCTCCAGCAGTGAGCGGCGGCGTAACCTGCCCCGTGATGATAACCCGCCCCGTATTGAGACGGCAGCGGCGGCTCACCAGGGGGCTTATCAGCAACTTCCAGTGACCCCTTCCGCTTCGGTGGGAGCCGGTGCAATTTCAAGGTCTGTCGGAGTGTCGTGTTTAGTACCGGCTTTGCGTAATGAGCGCCTGCCCAAAGATTTTAAGGGTCCTCACAAGGTGCCCAATTACACAGCTGATCTCCCTCCTGAGGCTTGGATTGAGAGTTATGAGTTAGCCATGAAGATGTTGGATGTCAATGATGCTGTCTATGCCAAATACTTCACTATGATGTTGGAAGGGCCGGCTCGTACATGGTTAAAGAGCCTACCTCCTAATTCTACCAGTTCATGGGCAGAGTTAAAGGCGCGTTTCATTAAAAAAATCAAGGGACATGCAAACAGCCTCTGACGATTGTTGATTTGGATCACTGCGTGCAACGTGAGGATGAGTCGGCCCACCGTTAGGTTCGATGGGTCTCTGCTATCATTCACTCGTCTAATAATATTGCGGCGGGTCAGGCTGTTTTGATCTTAGGGAAGAACTGTCGCTTTGTGCCTCTCAAGTAGAAGCTCGGGCGGCTCAAACGTACTTGCCAGGACATGGGTGAACTCATGGCGGCTCTCACTAAGTATGCCGACTCTGATAGTACAAAGGACCCTGGTTCTGATGATGATGATAAGTCTACCAAGGGGGAGAAGAACGGCAACGGCAAGGGTCAGCAACAGAATGTAGCAGGGAATAATGGCAACAACCAGGGTAACGGTGGTAAGTGCAGACACCCTGATGGCGGGTCAGATCTAGTAGCTAACATAAACACTGGGTATAAAAACCAGCGCCGCAATGGTAATGGTAAGCCGCCTTTCGGTGGATCAAAGTCTTTCAATCTTGAGGCGATGCTTAATGAACCTTGCCCAAAGCATAGTTTTCCTAACAAGTCGTCCACTCACGCCTGGAAGGACTATTATGTTATGCTAGAGTTCAGGAATTACAGCCTCAGTCAGCATCATGGCAATAACAACGAGCCGCCTGGCGGGTCAGGATCCGGTTCTCAGGGGTCCGGCTTTGGTGGTGGCGGCTCAAATTCTGGTTATCAGGGTCAAGGTAACCATGGTGGTCATAATCAACAGTCTGGTCAGGGTAACCAGCAGCAAGGTAATCAGTCAGGGTATCAGAGTAACCCAAAGCAGCTCAATGGGGGTCAATATGATGTCTTCACTACGAACACATGTAAGCGTGACAGGAAGGTTCATAAGCGAATGGTCAATATTGTTGAGCCGGCAATACCCCAATACCTACGATGGTCAGAGCATACAATAACATGGAGTCGGGAGGATCACCCGTCTCGGGTGGACAATCCGGGTCATCTGGCATTAGTGGTGGCCCCTCAGGTAGGTGGCTATAAATTCACTAAGGTGCTTATGGATGGTGGCAGGAGCATCAACATCCTGTATTATGATACTTTTCGCCGGATGAATCTAACCGACAGGGATCTCAAGCCGTCCTCCACAGTGTTCCATGGAGTGGTGCCCGGTAAGTCGGCGTATCCTATGGGAAAAATTGCCCTGGAAGTGGCCTTTGGTAATGACTATGACTACAGGGCAGAGACACTATGGTTCGAAGTGGTCAAGATCTAGAGTCCGTATCACGCTCTATTTGGACGACCGACTTATGCTAAGTTCATGGATCGCCCTTGCTATGTGTATTTACAACTCAAGATGCCAGGTCAAAAGGGGACGATTACAGTGCATGGTGATCGGCAAATTGCCCTGGAGTGTGAGGAAGGTGACGCTGCTTATGCAGAGTCGGCTTGTGCTACTAAGGAGCTCAAGTTTTATAAGGACAATGTTGACCCGGCTGATATGACCCCTCTGAAAAAGCAAACTACTGAACAAGACCCTCTGTTGAAGTTCAAGTCGGCTGACGATACCAAGCAAGTGGATTTTGTCCCTGGTGACTCATCTCAGCAATTCACAGTGGGGGCTAATATGGATCCCAAATAGGAAAGCGCGCTCATCGAGTTCATCCGTGAGAATCGGGACATCTTTGCATGGAAGCCTTCTGACATCCAGGTGTACCGAGAGAATTCACTAAGCACAACGTTAATGTGGATCCCAAGTTTAAGCCGGTCAAACTGTTCCTCCGTCGTTTCAATGAAGAACGACGTAAGGCTATTGGAGAGGAGGTAGCCCGGCTCTTGGCGGCCAGGTTTATCGTGGAAGTTTTTCACCCTGAGTGGTTGGCTAACCCTATGCTTGTACTTAAGAAGAATGGCACATGGCGTATGTGTGTTGAATACACAGATCTTAACAAGGCTTGTCTGGCTGATCCGTTTGCTCTCCCCCGTATCGATCAGATCATTGATGCAACGTTGGGTTGTGAGAGCTTATGTTTCCTGGATGCTTATTCTGGTTATCATCATATCAAGATGGTAGTCAAAGACTAAGAGAAGACATTTTTTATCACACCTTTTGGGGCTTTCTGCTACATTTCTATGCCTTTTGGACTCAAGAGTGCTCAGGCGACTTATCAGCGCTGTGTTCAAAATTGTTTTCACAGTCAGATTGGGCGCAACGTTCATGCTTATGTGGATGATATTGTGGTCAAGTCAAGGAAAAAGGAGACTCTACTTGATGATTTGAAGGAAACTTTTGACAATCTCCGGGTCTACAAAATGATGCTTAACCCGACCAAATGTGTCTTTGGTGTGCCTGCAGGTAAACTGTTGGGGTTTCTGGTGTCAGAACGGGGCATTGAGGCTAACCCGAAGAAGATAAAGGCAATCACTTCGCTTTCTAAGCCGGTGTGTGTCAATGATGTCCAGCGCTTGGCGAGTCATATTACGTCCTTAAGTCGGTTCATAAGTCGCCTGGGAGAGAAGGCAATTCCTTTATATCAGATGATGAAGAAGACAGACCACTTTGCCTGGAGTGATTCTGCTAACGAGGCGTTTGAGGCACTCAAAAAGCAGCTGGCTGAGCCGCCCATCTTGGCTGCTCCTATAGATAAAGAGCCTTTGCTCCTGTACGTGGCGGCTAACAATAAGGTTGTCAGTGTGGCAGTTGTCGTGGAGCACAAGGAGGCTGGTAAAGAGTACCCAGTCCAGCGGCCGGCTTATTATGTCAGTGAGGTTTTAACTGAGTCAAAGCAAAGATATCCGCATTGGCAGAAGCTGGTGTTTGGGGTGTTCATGGTGAGTCGCAAGTTGAAACATTATTTCCTTGGGCATCCTATTACCGTGGTAAGCTCTGCTCCTTTGGGGGACATTATTCAAAACAGAGAAGCCACTGGCTGGGTTGCTAAGTGGGCAATTGAGCTTGGACCTCATAATCTGAAGTATGTGCCAAGAACAGCCATCAAATCTCAAGCTTTGGTGGACTTCATAAATGACTGGACAGAGTTGCAAACACCTGAGGAGAAGCCTGGCAACACATACTGGACAATCCAATTTGATGGGTCTAGGTAATTGGAAGGCTCGGGGGCTGGAGTTATTTTGACTTCCCCACGAGGTGATAAATTCTATTATGTTTTAAGGTTCATGTTTCCTTGTACTAACAATGCAGCTGAGTATGAAGCTTTGCTCCATGGGCTTTCGTATGGCTAAGGAAATGAATTTAAGCCGGGTTAGGTGTCTGGGCGACTCAGACCTTGTGGCTCAGCAAGTCTCAGGCAAGTGGGATTCTAAGGACCCGCTCATGGCGGCTTATCGTCAGGCGATTGATAACATCGCTGGTCACTTTAAGGGTTACCAGGTGGACCACGTTGATCTACGGAAGAACGAGGTAGCTGATACATTGTCACGGCTTGGGTCTCAACGTAAGCCGGTGCCCCCCAATGTGTTCCTTGATGTCTTGCACAATCCTTCGGTTAAATTACCATATGAGGAAGATGTTGCTATACCTGACCCGGAAGGACAGTTGGTGGTGGCTCTTCATGCTATTCCTGACTGGACGTTGCCTTATTTGGCTTATCTTACTCGTGGCGAGTTACCCGAGGATAAAAATTTGGCGCGGCAGATCACACGGCGTTCTAAGTCTATGACTATCATCAACGGCGAGTTACATCGATACAGTGTGACTGGTGTGTTTCAACGTTGTGTCTCTCCTGAGGAGGGCCGTGATATTTTGCAGGAGATACATGCGGGCGACTGTGGTCATCACGCCGGCTCACGATCGCTAGTGGCTATGGCGTTTCATCATGGATTTTTCTGGTTAACGGCTCATGCAGACGCATAGGATATTGTTAGCAAGTGCGATGGGTGTCAGAAATTTGCAAGGCAAGCTCATGTGCCAGCTCAGGAATTGCGGATGATCTCGATCACTTGGCCGTTTGCGGTCTGGGGGCTTGATATGATTGGACCTTTCAAGAGGTATAAGGACAAAAAGACCCACCTTTTGGTGGCGGTTGACAAGTTTACCAAGTGGGTTGAGGCAGAGCCAGTTAGCAACTGTGGGGTGGCGACTGCAGTTCAGTTTGTTAAGAAGCTGATCCTCCGCTTTGGTTATCCTCATAGTATCATTACTGATAATGGGACGAATTTGTCTAAAGGTGCTATGAAACAATTCTGTCAAAGAGAGAGCATCAGGCTTGATGTTTCATCAGTTGCACATCCTCAGTCCAATGGTCAGGAAGAACGTGCTAACCAGGAGATTTTAAGAGGAATCAAACCTCGGCTTATGGTTCCCTTAAAAAGGACTCCGGGTTGTTGGGTGGAAGAGCTTCCTTCGGTTCTTTGGAGCATCAGGACCACCCCCAACAGGTCAACGGGTTATACACCCTTCTTCATGGTTTATGGTGATGAAGCAGTCCTCCCAAGCGATATTCGTCATGACTCGCCCCGCGTGGCGGCTTATGTGGAGGCTGACAATGAGACGACGTGGCAGAACGCCCTGGATGCTCTTGAGGAAGAACGTGATCTTGTCGTGGCTCGTTCAATGATTTATCAGCAAGACTTACATCGCTATCACAGCCGTCGTGTTCGAAGCCGGACCTTTCAGGAGGGCGACTTAGTGCTCCGTTTGATTCAAGATCAGACAGGGATGCATAAGCTTTCACCCCCTTGGGAAGGACCCTTTGTGGTCAGCAAAAACCTCAACAACGGGTCATACTACCTCATTGACATACGTGAGAACAAAGATTCACGCACATCTGAGGAGGAGACCAACAGGCCTTGGAACATTGCTCATTTTTGGCCTTACTACACTTGAGTCATTGGCTCTCATCATTGTATATACCTTCATTGATGTACATACCTTTTCATGATCAACTTAATAAAGCCGGCATGCCCAAATTTAGGGCCTCTGTCGTTTCATCTCATATTTTATGTGCATGAGTCTTTATTGGTTGATCGTAAGGTCACTTGGGGGCTTCCAACTCACTGAGTTTAGCTTTCATACTCTCTTGGTCGGCTTTATATGCCATATATGGGTTAAACCTGCCTGTTTGCAACTTGCCACTCCGCCAGGTGACCCGCCGTACTCTTGACAGCCAATCTTTATACGACCCTGAACTTGTCAAGGTTAAAACGGCGGTTTTTGTCACGTGAGGGCCGGCTTACAGAGAGCTAGAATAAACTCACCTGTCTGTTGTAGTCTCCCCGCTATGTGGCATGTTCGTACTCTTAACAGTCAATCTTTTTACTAAGACCCTGAACTAGTTAAGGTTAAAAGACGGATTTATGTCACGTGAAAGCCAGCTTACGGGATGAAAGGCTTTCATGCCAAGCTTCTTTGAAGCAAAAACTTGAGTTTTTCACAAAATAAAACAAGAGCTGGTCTCTTTTGGTCGTGCCTTCAAAGCCGACTTACAAATATTTGAGATATACATGTTTATATTCTCTATTTCTATTTTGCAGAAACTTTTTTTACAGATGACAAGTTGCCGGGTCATACAGATCCGGGTGATATTGCTCCATGTTGAGCTTATTGTGGCTATTAGCCGCCAGCGTACTCTTTTTTATAAGATTGGATCTGACCATGAGTCATTGGATTCTTAACTCACCCTGGAATTTGACTATAAGTCGCCAGTATAAGTTGATGGGTTTGTTCAGATTATATGTCAAGACAGGGATATTGGCAAGCACACACATGCATCAACTGCTTCATTAAGCATACCAAGAGGTTCGGCTACTCAGGCACAAGTTGATAACAACATGCGCGAAGGCATGGCAGGTGGATAGCTGTTTTTAAACTAGCTATTACATGGCTACGACTGAGCCTGAAAGTTTTTTCAATCTAAAGTTTCTCAGGAGTTAAGATCACTCCTTTGAGACGGCTTCTGCGTCGTCTGGGTTAGACCCCACCGGGTTAGCATCGTCTTGGCGCCTTGTGCTGGAGGTTCCCGAGTCATTTTGTGCAGGGTCTTCGCTAGAAATCTGAAGATTGCCCGATGTCCAGTTGATACGAGTTAAGGCTTGAAGGCGGCTTCATCATTGATAATAGGAGTGGGGTCAATATCAGGAGCAAAAGTGTGCTTACGCCTTGGTGGAGTTAGGTCTATATTGTCGTAGGACGGCGCCTTAATGTGGTTATTGTTGCTGTCGTAAGCCGGCTAGTACTTGGACAAGTCCAGCTCTTGCGCCAGTTGACAAGCCAAGGGCTGCATCTCTTTGACACATCTGGTAAAATCAGGTTCTTCGAACACAGACCTGTCATCGTTAAACTCTGGACACCCGCCAGCCATTTCTGCTGGGTCCAATTCTGATTGCCAAGCTTTGGCCCGGCTTAAGGCAGTAATGGCACCCGAGCGGGTGGCTGATCGCTTTGGCTCCTCCACTTGGACTGGCACTGTGGATAAGTGTCCCAACACAGTTTTTATAAGGGTAGGCGGCTTCTTTCCATTTGAGATGGCCACGAGTGCCCGAATGGTGCCAGCATATAATTGTTCTGTCAAGGAGTACACGGCTTTCAACTTTATCACAATGTTCTGTCCAAGGTTAGCACTCCTGGCACCTGTTAAGCAATTTCAACATGAGTCACCAGGTGGGTTAAAAATCATATTACAAGTCGCCAGGCGAGTCAATGCGGTAAATTATATGTTTTACGTACCGAAGATGGCGGCTGTCATCTGAGAAATGTGCTGTTTTAAGCCAGACAACTCTTCAGTCACGGATTTACACTCGGCTTCAGCATCTTCCACTCTCTTTAAAAGAGTGGCCTTCTCAGTTTCCCAGGCGGCTCTTTCTCCATCAAAGTTGGCCTTAATCTTTTCAATATTTTCCACAGACGATTTCAGGCTTAATTCAGCCTTGGCACGTTCATTTTGCTGTGTCTCCAAGTTTTTATTTAAATCGGCGATATTTGACCCGCCCAAGCTTAACGCTTCTTGCCAAGAGATAAACAATAATGGTGTTATGCTAAGGTGATTGAGTTCATATTCAACAATGGTATTTAAGTCCCAAGCACATTGCAAGCAATATACTTAGCACTTGGGGGCTAATGTACGATGAAGTTTTTCACTTGGCGATACAGCAGACCCGACTCATCATTGTCAGATAAGCCGGCCCTTGGGGGCTATAGGCGCTTCTTTACAAAATTATTATTTTCAAAGACCCAGCTCATCTTTGAAAGATAAGCCAGCCCTTGGGGGCTACACTTTGGAATTTTCACAAGTCTCAAGCATACTCAATATTATTCCTACACTTAAGACTTGGTGGCTATATGGACATATATGCAAGATAGATAGAGGAGTTAAATGCATTTGTACCTCATACTTCTGCTTCATCGGGTTGACTAAGCCGGCCCCCATATCGCGGCTGGTATGAAGGCGACTTAAATAGCCCGCGTGCAACTCGCCTGCGCTGAATGAGGCATAGTTTTCCAGATCAAGCTTGGCCTCGCCCTTTTCCACTAAGGGCGTCTCTTCCTTAGCAGAGTGCTTGGTTAACACTTTGGAGGCTTTGGGCGCTTTAAAAGCCATCCCGGTGATGGTAGTATCATCAACGTCATCATCAGCAGGGTTCTTGGTAATCGGTGGAGCCGAAGAAGAAGATTTAGGACTTGGCGGGTCAGGATTACCCGCCGGGTCAGCATCAACATTCATAGCCTCTAAAACTATTGCCTCGGTATGTGGAGGCAGGTCATCTTGTTTGTTCTGAGGTTCCTCGGGCTGTTCAGGATTAATCTCTGGAGTCACCAGTACCTGTTCTTCTAATTCAGAAATTTGAGGGGCTTTGGAAGAGTCGCCAACTTTTCTTTTCTTCTCGTTGGCCTTGGCCCTGTGATCACATTGAGTATTAAGACATGTCTAATAGCAAAAGGCTAAAGGGCTATAAATAAAGGCAAAGGCTTACCCTCGTTTCACGATGAAAGCATGCAGATGTGTTTGAGATGAGTTGCCAGAAGAAGGTGGTGACTCCTGATAATCAGAGTCAGAAGGGTTAAGAGGATGTCGTATAAGACCAGCTTTGGGTAAGGAAAAGGTTGGACTGCGTGGCACCTCAGCTGGCCGTTTACGAGCGGAAGGTTCATGGCTTAACCCGACCATTAGATCACCAGAACCGCCACTCCGTGGTTGGCATCTTCTGTCATATTGAGCCTTCTTCAAAACAAAGTTTGGGTCTAAATAAGCATTTGGGTGAGAAAATGGTACTTTTCGGACATCCCGCCTGATTCTCCTTGGAAGTGGTGAGTCTGAGCCGGAAGAGATAGAAATTACCTCTTGATTATTAGCCCGGCTTGATGCGCCATCATCCATTGTGTAAGAAGCGTCAGCTAAGTCATTAAAGAGACGGCCAAGAGAGTCAAGTTCTACCTCAGATTGGTCATCAATGTCTAAGGACTCGCTTGCAGCGGCCGGTTTAGCCATGGCAGCCGGCTTGGTTTTCTTTGGTTTTGGACCACTCTTCTTTTTGGGTGCAATAGATTTAATCCTCCTTTTCCAGAAGACTGGGTCAGGCTATAAGATGAGAGCAGATTGATAAGTAAGACATAAGGTCAAAGATATTTTTAGATCGGGCAGAAATTAATACTTACAGCCGGGGGTGGATTAGTCTTGAAAAACGGAGGCAATCCAACTTTATTGCAATTTTCTTGTGACTCCCCGAGTAAAGAGTTCACAACTTGAAAGACTTCTTCAGCAGTAAAATTGTCAGACCCATAACGTTGAGGGTCATCTGATTTGCCAGAGTACTCACACATTAAATTAGGTCGGCGACTTAAAGGAAGAATCTTCCATGAAACCCAACAGCGGGCTAAGTCGACCCATGTTAACCCACTGGCCAGCAAAGCTGTTACCTTGGGGTAGTATTGAAGGGCCTCAGTGTGTTCAGTGGGGAGAAGTTTGCTTGGCGGGTCAAAATTGATGGGAAGATGGTCAGCTCGGTAACCCGGCAGAGGATTTTCATTTACTAGGGCAGGGTTTTTACAATAGAACCAGGTTTTAACCCAACCCTTGGGATGGCTTAACAAAATAGCGGCAGGAATGCTGCCGTCTCGGCGTCTCTGAATTGAGATTCCGCCTAGTTCTTGAAGTGGACCACTGGCACATTCAGTCTGGCGATTCAAATAGAAGAACTCCTTGAAGAGAGCGACGTTGGGTTCTACTTGCAAATAGACTTCACAAAATATTTGGAAGTGGCAGAGGTTTGTTATTGAGTTTGGGCCTATGCCTTGAGGGTGGAGGTTGAAATAATACAAAACATCCCGAAAGAATTTTGACCCGGGCGGTGTGAAGCCCCTAAGAATATGGTCAGTGAAAACAATCACTTCTCCCTCACCAGGATTAGGGACGCTCTCCCCTTGGCTGAGCCGCCAGCCAATTTCTTCCTGAGCTGCTAACAGACCTTGATCTACGTAATCTTTGAGCATCTGCTCAGTGACCAGAGAAGGACCCCAGTTGCGAAGTGTAGTTTTGGTCATGTTAAGCCGCCTAAAAATATGAAGGTGAGTTAAAAGCAAAGTTCAAGGATAAGCCGTCTTAAGCTAATGGTGGGTTAACAGAAAAAAGAAATTTCTGGAAGTCCTTGGCGAGTTACAAATACATAGATGAGTTGCCCGAACGGTAAAGGGCGGATCATTATTTAAGGAATCTGAGATTGGTTAAATTCTGCTAAGTATAGAACAAACAGATTTCGCAATTTGTAGCTATATTTATGCATCTACGACAATTCAAAAAAGGGAAATAATTGCAAAACCTAATGGTGGCAGCGGAAGAGCTAGTGGGCTGTTCATTGAATTGAAGAAGAAAAACTACCTATACGAGATGCAAGGATGAAGGCTAAAACTGCTACCGCGTTACTTCTATACCGACTTTGGATTGAAATACAAGGTTTTGTACTAGAACAAGATGAACTTAGATGAACGCCGATGAATTCTATGAACTCAGATGACCTAATGTAGATCTGAGAGAAGAAAAGAAGGATACCTGACGGTGCTGAAGGAGAGAGGACGCATGCCGCGGAGCTCTGGTCACAACAAGTTGATGCAGCGGCCTCGACGGAGTGGCAGATGCGTCATGACTGATGCGGCGGAGCTCCGGTCGTGGCGGCGTCGTGAGGAAGAAGAAGAGGAGGCGATGGGGTGGAAAGTGAAAAAGGCAAGCCCCCCATGCCTATTTAAAGAAAAAAGGTTGAACAGTAACAGGCATGTGCGAAAATCGAGGAGACATAATAACTAGTGCGACAAAAGGGGGCGCCTCGATTCTCGGAATGGCTGATTAATGCGAAAGATCCATTGTGACGTCATGAGAGTTTTTTCTGAATTTATGAAGATGACATCATCCTTTCATATGGTGGGTTAAAAAGATCTATTCCAAGTTTAAATATTAAGAAGAATTAAAGAAGACTCGCCAACCAGAGAAGTTGAAGATTGACATGAACAAGTTCAAATCAATCTGGGGCCTAATGTTGTGGATATAACCTCACGATATGACCCGCCCTAGAAGGGCTGGGTTAGGATGTTGGCGACTTAGCAGTAAGGCCTTAGACAGGCCCAAGAGACCAAGACATGAGCAAGGGGGGCGACTTACGTGGTGAGCCGGACGAAGGCCCAAGGCCAGAAGACGGTACGAGACCCGGAAGTGTAAGCGGCCCGATGGCTACTTGCCTAACAAGGCAAGGCGACTTAGAACCAGGGTCGGTCATGAAGTATGACCCGACCTAGACTCTTGTAAGCCCAGGGCCTCAACCTATGTATATAAAGGCGAGTCCATGCAGCGGGTAAACTTAAGTTACAATCGATCGATAGCTAGGTCAAGCGAATCCGCTCCCTTGTAATCAATACTCAAGCAATAATCAACGAGAGCAGGAGTAGGCTTTTACCTCCACCGTGAGGGGCCAAACCTGGGTAAACATGTGTCTTTCATCCCAACCCCTTCAAGCTAATCATCATAGCAATGGCTGCACACCTAAGTCCTTTCACTGGGGCATCTGCCATGTTAACCCCACGACAGGCGCCGTCTTGGTGGCCTCTTGGAGAAGCGGGTCGATGAGAGGCTGAGTGATGGGGGCCACCAGCGCCATGACCATCTGGCGCGGGGTTGCAGGCACCCCCAATTGCTCCATAGGGTCGTACGCAGGAGCTAGCCCACACGACCCTATGTGGGCGAACATTAAAACTCCCCACACGTGTGGCAGGAACACCAGCATACCAAATGACATCGTTCAATGGGAGAACCCCATGGCCCGAACGCACTGTCCATCTCCCCCTACAAGTCTTCTCCCTATAAAACAAAGCCCAGATTATATTTTGCTTTCACAAATAAAGCCCAATTGTGTTGTGCTAGGAAAAAAAATGTCATCATCTTTAAAAAGCAGAAAAATGCCATCATAAAAAAAACTAAAATTGCCCATGACAGATTCGTAGTAAAAATAAATTAACCATGACAGATTCATAGTAAAAAAATGTCATGCAGATTCATAGTACATTTGTCATGACAATCAAAGGATGAATTTGCCATGTAAAACTTTAAGAAATGAATTTGCCATGTATGTGAAAATACATTTGCCGTTGAGAACATAGTAAAGTTTGCAATGGCAAAATAAGTAAAAAATGCTACGTCATTGAAAGTAAAATTGTCATGGCAAAGAAAAAGAATTTTTTGCCATGGAAAAAATGTGAAGTAAAACATTTGCCAAGGAAAAAAGGTAAATTTGCCTTGCTACAAAAGTACCCATGTATTTGACAGTAAAATTTGTTGTGGAGAAAATTGTAGAATTTACCATAGCAAAATAAAGTAAAAATTGCCACCTAATTTGAGGTAAAATTGCCATGAAAAAAAGTAGAAATTTGCCATGGCAAAAGTAGAAATTTGAGGTAAAATTTACCATGAAAAAAAGTAGAAATTTGCCATGGCAAACGTAGAAATTTGAGGTAAAATTTGCCATCTCTTTTAAAATAAAATTTTCATGGCAAAAAAACGTATAAATTTGCCATGGAAAAAATGTGTAGTAATTTTTTTTGCCATGCCACAAAACTAAAAATTGCCATATGTTTGAAAGTAAAATCCCTACAAAAATGCCATGGGAAGCATTCCAAAACAAGTCAACTACTACATAATTTTGCCATGGCAATTGCTCCAGAAATTTGCCATGAAAAAAATGTGGAGTAAAACATTTGCCATGGAATAACAAAGTAAATTTGCCATGCTGCAAAACTAAAAATTGCCATGTATTTGAAAGCAAAATTTGCTGTGTAGGTGCAAAATCATGAGGCCATTCGCTACAAAAATGCGATGGGATGCATTCCAAAACACGACAACTACTACAGAATTTTGCCATGGCAATTGCTCCAGAAATTTTCCATGAAAAAAACTCATATGAATTCTGTCCATGCCAGCTACTCATATAAAAAAACTGGCATGGAAACTACTACAGAAAAAATTGCCATGATCCATTTAAATAAATTTGCCATGGTTTGTAAAAAAAAATTGCCATGGTTTGGTGAAAAATGCCATCAAGTATGGCAAATTTACTTCATTTTACTAAATTTGCCATGCTTCGTAAAAAACTAGAATTGCCATGGCCAGGAGAAAAAAAGCCATGTTGTATGGCAAATTTGTTTCAATTAAATAAATTTGCCACGATTCTTATAAATAAACTTGCTAGGGTGGATGGGGAAAAATTGCCATGAAGTATGGCAAATCTATTCCATTTAACTAAATTTACCATACTTAATAAAGTAAAATTGTCGTGGTCAGGGGGGAAAATTGCCATGTATTATGGCAAATTCTATTTCAATTAACTAATTTTTCCATGCTTCGTAAAATAAACTTGCCAAGAGGGAGATAAAAATTTGCCATGCGGTATGGAAAATCAATTGCATGTGCTATGACAATTTTGTACTCAACAAGAAAAAAACATTTAATTAAATTTGTCATGCTTCCTAAAAAAGAATTGCCATGTTCCAGGGGGAAAAAGTGCCATGTAGTGTGGAAAATCTATTCCATTTAACTAGATTTGCCATGGTTTGTAAAAATTTTGCCATTGTTTATAAAAGAAAGTTTGAAATTATCTTAAAAAAGAAACTTTTCATGGCAAAAAAGTGAATTTGCTGTGGGATATCAAGTGAATTTGCCATGGCAAATTTGCTAACCATTTTTGCCATGATAGAAGAGGTTGGGAAAAAGTTTGCCATTGTCCCAAACAAATTTTCCATGGCAACTACTACAGAAAATTTGCCATGGCAACTACACGTAGAAATTCTGCTCATGGCAACTATTACAGAAATTTGCCATGGCAACCATTGCAGAATGTTTCCATGGCAACTCCTATAGAAAATCGGTGTCGCAACTACTCATAGCAATTATGCCCATGGCAACTACTATACAAAAATTTTCATGGCAACTACTCCGTAATGTTGACATGGCAACTACTCATACCAATAATCGGTTGTGCATATCGTTGTGACATTGCATGGCAAAAATTGAGAAGAGTGAACTCAAAACTGAAATAGTACTGAGTACAAATATGTGCAAGTGACATGGCAAAATTTAGTGACATTTGATTTACGTGTTCATGGCAAAAGCATAAAAAAGGTTTCGTTGTAAAAATTGCTATATACCAAGGGACATGGCCACCATTTTTGTTGTAGAATTTTCCATGCGACCAAATACAAATTTGCCAAGGTATGAACAAATTCCATGAACTTCCCATAAAATGTGTAATTGTCATGTCCATCGTTTACTGCATACAAAATTGTTGTGATTAAGGATACCTTTTTTAGAAAATTGGCCATGGGATTCACTGGTACCGTTACGTGCTATACAAATGGTTTTTACCCCCTTTCTGCGATGGAGTTTTAAAACATCGCCTCATTAGTGTGGGCGATAGGGGGGTCCTTCCCACACGACCCAGAAACCGTCGGGGATAGGCGAGCGACTACTGACGGTTGCCATAGAATAAATGTATGAGAAGTCGCGCATGTCCCACATGTTACATCTCGACGTTACGTTTCTGAGCCGAGAGACATCCGAAGAGATTACGTCGCTATAGTCATGTGGAAAAGGTGGATATCACAAACATTTAATCTACTCATGTGTTTGCGATAGGTACGTTATCACACACAGTTCAAAAATGTAAAATGTGTCGGTGCCTCTAATATCGCCAACATGTCCATTTTTATAACTGTGTGCGATAGGTATTTCTATCACACACGGGCTCCATATATGCTCCGTCTTCTTTTTATCCAATATTAGACACGCATACAAGTTTGAAACATTTCCCGTATTACCATGAATCGCACACGCATATGAGAGAAAACTGTGTGTGTGTCCGTCGACCATCGCAAACTTTTCACGTCAAAGAACCGTCTGTTCTCTACTTTTCCATCGCACATGCTGCTTTATTTCTAACCGTGTGTACATTATTTAATTCACTCCTGTTTAATTTTATTTTCCCTGTAATTTATTATTAGAATTGGAAATTTTGAAATATGAAACGTGGAATTCGAATTCTCAGCACAATGGTTCAACAACCAATCCATAAATAAAATTCTCAGTACAATATGTTCAGTAATTACAGGATTAGGCAGCAATTAACTATGATGAACCAAAATATTTAGAGGCGGTTAAGGTGAAGAGACAAGTGTAAATCATTTTGGTTGCCGATGGTGTTGAAAAAGTGGAATGCCCATAATGTGCCCTCCTGCATGCCATAGGCACGAACAACTTTTGTCCATCCCCTTGTGACGATCGCCCGCCCATCCTTCACCGCCTTCAGAAAGACTTCTAGACCATTATCATGGTAGTATGAATTATATACTTTAACCTTAGTTGCCTCCACTCCGGTCATGTAGTTTGCAAGGTAATCATCAGTAAATTGCTTCGAAAACCACTGAAAAGAGAAAACTTTCAGATACTCATGTCTAATAGAGTAACTCATTGTAGGAAGGGGGAAAAGGCAACACGTTACTTACCATCCTAAAATTCACTGTTGTTTTGGACAAAGTGTAAATAAAGTGCTTAATTCCCATCACCCGTCTCTTTCGTCTAACAATCTTTCTTAGTTTCCTCACTTGACACTTGTTCATGAATATCTCATTGCCCCATACGCAAAAGGGATCGAAGCGTGGATCGGTACCACTGATATATGTACCTATAGGCAACCAGTAAATGTTAGAAGCTAAACTGCGATTGCACAAATGGTGTCAAATACAACTACCTCCATTCCTAAGTACAAGTATTTTTTAGAGAACTACATACGGATGTAAGTAGACATAGCTTAGATTAGAATGTAGATTCACTCATTTTGCTCTGTATGTAGTCTATATTGGAATCTCTAAAAATACTTATGTTTAGGAACAGATGGTGTATAAGACATGGGATGCAGCTAACCTCGACGGCAAACAACAACATCACCCATTGTAGCCCTGCGTAAGTACATGGAAAGGCAATGTTAACTACAATAGGGTTAACATCCACCAAAAATAGCAAATGGTAATAAAAGGACAACATGTATAGTGATATATTCATTGCGAAAGAGTAGCACGGTAGCAAAGGGACGGGTTAAAAAATGGATAGAATTGTTTACTACAACAGGTACATTTCACTACAGACAACCTAGTATAGCCATTGAAACTGGTACTGATAGAAATGAAATTGACAGAGTTAAACATCACAAGGTAGGTCCTGCTAGAGCAGAGAATGGCCCTGTTGTCTATAAAAGGTAGGAAAAATAGATAAGACGGGTTAGGCGTGTTTACTACAACATGCTTAATACATCAATCGTACAAAACTGTCGGCATTCTGGGAACCGGGGTACCCAGACTTGCCTGCCTGCGGCCCACGGTGTGGCTCCTTCGAAGGCCTGGTACGACCCACCTCCAAGACCGCCAAGACAAGACCCTCGCGGGGCCCCTGGCCTCGCGAGGCGGACGACACCAAGACCTCCGGAGGGAGCGGTCTCCCCAGGCTGGCTCCCGAGGAGCGGAGATTTCTATGCAGGTACCAGCCTCATGAGGCTGCGATGACGCAAGCCATGATGACCAAGGCCAGGCGGGCGCCAGCGGGCGCAGAGGAGGCAGTTTCCTCTTTGGTGCTAAGGAGGCAAGGACAGGCGTGGGTTCCCGAGGAATCTACCAAAGGTTTCCATTCCGGTGCTACAAGACCAAGACCACCAGCATGGCAGGGTGGATGTCATCGACGAGCCCACCACTGCGTCACGACCAAAAGCTTTGCAGGCGAAGACCACCTTTCATCAGGATAAGATGTACTACTTGTCCCCTTTCAAATTGGCCACTGTGGGATCCCTTCCCGCCTACGTTTTAGGGGAAGAGGACCGAGGCCACTATAAAGATAGGTTAGCCACCACCATAGAAGGGGTCGACTCATTCTCACCCTCGAGCCCTCGCGAGGTTGTTCATCCTCAGCCCCTCGTGAGGCCAATCCACCACAAAGCAGGAGTAGGGTTTTACACCGCAAGGTGGCCCGAACCTGGGTAAACTACCATGTTCATCTTCTTCTCGCGAGCCCGGCTAGGCTAGGCTATGGGGCGACGAGCTGGCAGGCTGGATAGGTTGAGTTCTTCGCACACGCCCCAGAGTTTGAACCTTCTTGGGTCTGCGGAGCCCTGAATACAACATTTGGCACGCCAGGTAGGGGCATGTCGAAGTCCTTCTTCCACCGTTCGTTCCGCCTCCGTTCCATCGCTCCCATGGCCGACGCTCGTTGTGTCCGTGCTGAGCGCCGGGCCGCTCGTGTCGCCCAGACGGCACACGTGGGCAACGACGCTCCTCGCCGCTCTGCCTCCCCGGTGGCCAACGCTGCCACTGACCCTGTTGCTCGTGAGTAGCAGGACTCGTCGCTGCCGCCTTCCGTGCGGCGTGATGGCCGCACCGCCACTCCGTCGCCTACTCCGGCCATGGCATCGTCCTCCCACGCACGCCGTGGGCCAGCGAACGTGCAGGCTGCGCTGCTCATGGTGCGTGAGCTCCTGCGCTACCACCCCGCCAATGACCTCTACGATGACTGGCTCGGCCGCATCACTGCGCTCGTCAACACTACCGGTGAGGCCCCTGCGCCGTCTCGCTCGCTGCCTCCCCCGCCATCCCAGGAGGGTGACGTGGCTCACGGTGCGCCTCCTCCTCTTCCTCGGCGTGACGTGGACTCGGAGCCCAGGCGCAACGTGCCCCCGCGCGACCCACGGCGCAGGGCGCCGGCAGGGTATGAAGCAAGCTGCCAGGTGGTGCAGCGGCCGCAGGCCGATGCGCGCGCTCCCGGCACCGCAGTGCCAGCACCAAGACCGCGCACCACCAGAGGTTGCGGTGCGCGGGCGTCAAGACCAAGCTCCACCCATGCGGCCCGCACCTGTGAGCGCGACACGCTGCCATGCTTTCACCTCGGAGCTGCACCGTGTCGTCTGGCCTGGCAAGTTCAAGCCGGATCTGCCTCCGTGCTACGACGGCATACCTGACCCCGCGGAATTCCTCTAGCTCTACGAGCTGAGCATCGAAGTAGCGAACAGCAACGACAAGGTCATGGTGAACTGGTTCCCCATGGCCCTCAAGGACGGCGCACGTTCTTGGCTCCTGAACCTCCCGGTGGGGTCGATCTCCTCCTAGGATGAGCTTCGCGAGCGCTTCATCGCCAACTTCCAGGGTACTCGTGACTGCTCTCCTGTAGCAGGTGACCTGCGGCATGTGAAGCAGCAGCCGGGCGAGACCTTGCACAAGTACATACAACGCTTCATGAACGTTCGCCTCAAGATCCCAAAGGTGTCGGACAAGGCCATCATTCCGGCGTTCTCTGATGGCGTCCGGGATGTCAAGATGAAGGAGGAGCTCGCCATCCACGAGGACTTGTGTTCGGCCCTGGAGATCTTCAACATGGTGAGCAGGTGCGCAAGGGCAGAGGAAGGTCGCCACTCCCTCCTGGAGCCTCCGGAGGCCGATCTTGAGGACAAGAAGGCCAAGGCCAAGGAGGCAAAGCGTAAGGGCCACGCTTTGCTTGCGGCTGAACCTGAGATGAAGCACGGCTGTGACCACGGCGAATCCTCCAAGGGCAACCGCCCGTTCTACGTCTTCCACAACGTCCACAGCCAGAACACCAATGACTTCCAAGAGCTCAGGGCAATTCGAGACGGGCGCCTCGGCCGCCGTCCCGAGCGCAAAGACCGCGGCTACGGCCATGGAGGAGGCCGCAGTGGAGGCCGCTGGGACAACCGCGACCCACGCCAGGACTGGCGTGACGAACCCCGCGAGGACCGCTGGCAAGGCCAGCCTCATGACGGCCCCTGGCGCGATCAGCCTCGTGAGGACCGCCCTCAGGGCAACGCCGACCTCCCTCCATTGCCGCCACTGGAGAAATGATGAAAACTGGCAAGACGATGGGGCTGGGGGCTTCCAAGAGCCTCGCGCGATCGCCTGCATCCTGGGTGGTGCTCAGGCTCCCGCCTCTCATCGCATGTTCAAGCAGTTCGCTCGTGAGGGGAACGCGGCCCTCCCCAAGCTTGAGGCATCACGTCCCCTCAGGTGGTCCAAGCACGCCATCACCTTTGACTCCATGGACCAACTCAAGTGCTCAGCCTCCACTGGCGCGCTCCCGATGCTCTGCACGCCCACCATCAGCAATGTCCTCGTCACCAAGACCCTCATCGATGGTGGCGCGGGGCTCAACGTTCTCTCCGTCAAGACGTTTGAGACGCTCCAAGTGCCCTATGATTAGCTCCTTTCGACCAAGCCTTTCTCAGGAGTGACCGATAGCTCCATCGTTCCCCTGGGGCAGGTGCGCCTCCCCATCACCTTTGGCAACCGCAGCAACTACCACACTAAGCTCATCGATTTCGACGTCGCCCACATCGGCCTCCCGTACAATGCCATCCTCGGGTATCCGGCCCTCGCCAAGTTCATGGCAGCAACTTACCACAGCTACAACGTCCTCAAGATGCCAGGAAGTGGCGACATCATCATGGTCGCCTGCGACGAAAAGGATGCGGTGTGCTCCCTCGAGCGCACTTACCATGTCGCTGCGGTCGAGAACTCTGACGACGATGGCGCCATCCTGCCTCCTGAGGCCATCCCCAAGAAGAAGAAGAAGCAGCTCCTCCCCAAGGGCCGTCAGGAGGCTAGGGTGCCTGGTGATCGTACCTCAGGCCCCACGCCCTATGCTGGGGCGTCCTTCCCTCTCGCATAGGGAGGCGCGCCCGATGCCCCCCTTAGGATGGGCTCGGGGGCTCTCATCTGGAGGGCCTCTAACCTGACCAGTGTGACAAGGGAGGTGTTCGGGCACCACGTGGAGGCGTGCTTCAACGCGCACCTCCGTGAGCAAGGCGCCAGGTGTGAGGCGCCAGGCGCGCAAGAATTCATTACCAAGACAATCGAAGAGCTTCAGGAGGCGCGAGCCATGCGCGGCGAGCATCGCCCCGCACCACGGAGTGCAGCCACGGCCCCTGATATGGGCGGCGGGCTGCGCGTCTGCATCAACATCCCGGGTCTCAACAGGGCTGCTTCGCAGGACCTCTTCTGGCCATCCCGCGTCGGCCGGAGTGAGGGCTACCCCTGCAGCTACGTTCGCATGCCGTTTGGCCTGCTGAATGTGGCCGCCTCATACCAGCGCTTCATGCAGGGTGCCTTGGCAGCCCACGAGGCCAGGCGTCAGGCGGTCTTGACGGAGGAGGTGCCGGACCTTCGTGAGCCCCCCGGGCCTCAGGAGCCGATCAGCTCGTGAGGAGCGGTCTCTGCAGCGCGCATCTTCAGCTACCCCGACTCTTCTACAACACTGGTGCCAGGTGACTTTTTGGTTTGCTCAGTTGAGGGCGCCCCTCGGGCCGCATTGTCCTCGATCTGTCAGGGATCGCTTCCCCCGGTTATATTGTCTCAATTCGTGTACCCTGAATCAGTTATATTTTCGCGAGCTACTTTGGTTGTTAACCTTGCGTCTGGATATGCATTGCCTCCGGAGTCACCTCTGCGAGCCCCGTGCGTTGGTAGCTCTCCCCTTGAACGTCCCGGGAGAGGGGGCTACCGGCATGGTGCCTGTGCTCGGGTCTGTCCCTGCAGCACTGATAAATCTAAGAGACTGAGCTCTGGCTCACGGGCCGGCCCTGTGTACGTCACCTCACCAGGTCCTTAGTGCCTTCGTCTTCTCACAGAACGACCATGAGCAGACCAGCAAGCGCGCGTTGCCCCTTGTGTTTCGTGACTAACTAACCCGCAGGGGCCTCAGGAGACAAGACATCGCGATTATGATGCTCCAGCTTTGGCATTTTGCAAAGGCTAAGTAAAAGTTGCCCTAAATTCTATGTGACAACGGGTATGGCCTTTACCAAGCACCTCCGCGAGGCGAGCCATTCCTCTTTTGCCCAAATCGCTTGCACGTTAAAAGGTGGGCCCCTGAGCATCGCACCTCAGGAGCTCCTACTGGCTCTCGAGCCCTCACCCCCTGGCCTTGACCACGGCATCGCGACCTGGCATACCAGCGGCGGCTGAGCTCCGCTCCAGGGCCGGGTCCTAAGGACGTAGAGCATTATGATGAGCAAAGGGAGGGGAATCGCCAGTCTCGCGGGGGAACACAGGGAAAAGAGCATGACCCGTTGGTGCTAGCGTTCGCTCGACCGCTTCCTAGAATATGACAGGCATCAGTCCCCTCACGCGCCTCTAGCGGGGGCTTATTCTAATCCATTGCAGAGCAGGGGACATGCACAAGGTCGGGAGCTCCAGGGAAGCTCGCCTCCGCGGCGAAGGAATCACCATGGAACGCAACCTTGCCAAGCTAAGTTATCCTGCGCACACTAGCATGAGCTCTGCCGCTAACATTTCATCCTTTCACGGCCTCGCTCAGGCAAGGGACCCCCCTTTTTTAATCTTTCGATAGTCGCTTGAGCGCCAAGGGGGACCTCCTAAGCATCGCGCCTCAGGGGCTCTTACCGGACGTCGGGTCGCTCACCTCCTGGCCTTGCACACGGCATCGCGACCTAGCATACCAGCGACGGCTGAAGCCCACCTGGGGACTGGGTCCCACTAACGCAGAGCAACACGCTGTCGTGAGAACAAAAAGGGGACCAATGCCTAAACGAGGAACATGAGAATAACCGAAAGCATGGGACGAAAGCGTTAAAATAAAGGTGCAAGCGCCGTGGTTCTTACATGCCCCCTCGAGGCCCTTCATGGTTCTGATACACGGAGTGAAGCAAAAGAAAAGACCGATGAGGGCCGCTGCTCAGGAGGTGCAGGCTCTGGCGTCGCATCCTCCTCCTAGGCCCGGACACATTGATGCGCCGGCTCAGTGTAGTCGTCGTCGCTGGAACTCTCTCCGGGGGAGATACCACCGCTGCTGGAGGTGTCGCGGACAAGGCCAAGGGAAAGTTCACCGCCAGGGGCCTCGTTGCTTCACCGGCCAGCAGGGTGCTCGCCGCCCCGGTCGCCTCCCCTGGGGCAGCACTCCAGACATTTGCCATCCTCTCTGAAGACCTTGAAGAAGAGCGTCGACGCCCTGTCATACTCGAAGTGGAGGGCGTGCCCCCTCTCCGAGTTGCGGGCACGGGCGATCGCTTCCCATCCCCGGGTCATGAAGACGTCGCCGGAGGAGACGACCTCAACCTCCGCCTACGAGGCTTGGCTGCAGTAGCCGTCATGCTGCAGCCACAACTCAACGGGCCCCCTCGATGGTATCTCCCCCGCCAGGGACCGTGGGAGCCGGATCCATGTGCTCGGCGGCATCGCCGCCCACACCACGAACTCGTGGGCTGTGCCACCGGCATGGGCCTGTGGGTAGGGTGGTTGCGCGACCATCGCTTGTTCTCCTTCCCGGCTTCGTCCCCCGCGACTTCCATGGCTGCTCCCGCGAGTGGGGCCCTGCGCGTGAACGTTCACACTGACGGGGAAACCCGGTGGGGCACGCTCGCACCAGGGTTGGGCAGCTGTGGGCGTTGCAGCGGCCTTGCGGGGGCGGCCACGTCTTTTCTTCGGCGGGAGCAGCTCCGGTTCCACCCGTGGGGCCTTGCCCTTCTCCTCGGCGGAAAACCTCCTCACCGGCGCCATGGATGCTTCGGCAAGATGGTAGGACGACGGAGACGAAGAAGGGGCGAGCAGCAAGAAGATGAAGATGGGCGGGGGGCTCTGCTCCCTTCCCCATTTATAGGCGAAGGAAGGCTGACCGGTGGCCTCTCACGTCCCAAGCAATGATGGCCCCGCTGCATGCGCCAGGCAGTTGTCAAGTCGGGAAGTTGCTGAGGCGACGTGGGGAAGCGGAGACGCCCACGTCCCGTCAAGCGCCACGCGTCAACTTGGCCCACAGGCGATTGGGGCCCACGGCGCTTTGCCCTTGCCCTTTGGCTTTGCCTTGAAGCCAAGCTCGAGCGCGCCTTGGGCCCGGGGGTTACTGTCAGCATTCTGGGAACTGGGGTACCCAGACTTGCCTGCCTGTGACCCACGACATGGCTCCTTCGATGGCCTGGTACGGCCCACCTCCAAGACCACCAAGACAAGACCCTCGCGAGGCCCCTGGCCTCGCGAGGCGGACGACACCAAGACCTCCGAAGGGAGCGGTCTCCCCAGGATGCCTCCTGAGGAGCGGAGATTTCCATGCAGGTACCAGCCTCATGAGGCTGCGATGACGCAAGCCATGACGACCAAGGCCAGGCGGGCGCCAGCGGGCGCAAAGGAGACAGTTTCCTCTTTGGTGCTAAGGAGGCAAGGATAGGCGTGGGTTCCTGAGGAATCTACCAAAGGTTTCCATTTCGGTGCTACAAGACCAAGACCACCAGCACGGCAGGGAGGATGTCATCACCAAGCCCACCACTGCGTCACGATCAGAAGCTTTGCAGGCGAAGACCACCTTTCGTCAGGATAAGATGTACTACTTGTCCCCTTTAAAATTGGCCACTGTGGGATCCCTTCCCACCTCCGTTTTAGGGCAAGAGGACCGAGGCCACTATAAAGATAGGTTAGCCACCACCATAGAAGGGGTCGACTCATTCTCACCCCGAGCCCTCGCGAGGTTCTTCATCCTCGGTACTTGTTCATCCTCAGTCCCTTGTGAGGCCAATCCACCACAAAGCAGGAGTAGCGTTTTACACCGCAAGGTGGCCCGAACCTGGGTAAACTGCCGTGTTCATCTTCTTCTCGTGAGTCCGGCTAGGCTAGGCTGTGGGGCGACGAGCTGGCAGGCTGGATAGGTTGAGTTCTTCGCACACGCCCCAGAGTTCCAACCTTCTTGGGTCTGCGGAGCCCTAAATCCGACAAAAACATGGCCATTGCAACTGGTATTGGTAAGATTCAACTGGTCAGTTCATACTTGGTAAGTCCTGAGGGGTAGTTGCTGGGGCACTTCATATGGGCAAGAGCCCGCCCCAAGTCAGCCGCAGCGGAGGCGAGGTGTTCCTCCGGGTCGAAGCGTGGATCAGTGCCGCTAACATGTGTACCTACAAGAAGAAAGTAAATGTTAGAAGCTAAACTACAATTGCACAATGATGTAAAATACTGTAAGACATGGGATGCAGCTAACCTCGATGGCAAACAACAACATCGCCCGTTATGGCCCTGCGTAAGTACATGGAAAGGCATGTTAACTACAATAGGGTTAGCATCCACCAAAAATAGCAAATGGAAATAAAATGACATCATCTCTGGTATATCTTCATTATGGAGAGTAGGACGGTAGCAAAGGGACAGATTAAAAAATGGATACAACTGTTAACTGCAACAGGCTTAACAGCATCCTAAGTCATGTTTTGTAAGTTTGTAGCTGCTATTGGTGAAATTGAGCTGGACAGTTCATACTTGAACACCACACAGTGTGCAGTACTAAAAATAACAAGGCACCTTTAACTACAGGCAACCTAGTATAGCCATTGAAACTGGTACTGATAAAAATGCAATTGACAGAGTTAAACATCGCAAGGCAAGTGCTGCCAGAGCAGAGAATGGCCCAGTTGTCTATAAAAAGGTAGGGAAAATAGCTAAGACGTGTTAGGCCTGCTTACTACAGCATGCTAAATACATCAACCGTACAAAACATAGCCATTGCAATTGGTATTTGTGGTAAGATTGAACTGGTCAGTTCATACTTGGTAAGTCCTGAGGGGTAGTTGCTGGGGCACTTCAACTTGGCCAGAGCCCACCCCAAGTTAGCGGCGGCAGAGGCGAGGTGTTCCTCTAGGTCGAAGCATGGATCAGTGCCGCTGACATGTGTACCTGTAGGCAACCAGTAAATGTTTGAAGTTAAACTGCAATTGCACAAATGATGTGAAATACTGTAAGACATGGGGTGCAGCTAACCTCGACGGCTAACAACAGCATCGCCCGTTATGGCCCGGCGTAAGTATATGAAAAGGCATGTTAAGTACTGAAGAAAATATGCCCTAGAGGCAATAATAAAGTTGTTATTTATATTTCCTTATATCATGATAAATGTTTATTATTCATGCTAGAATTGTATTAACCGGAAACTTGATACATGTGTGAATACATAGACGAAACACAGTGTCCCTAGTATGCCTCTACTAGACTAGCTCGTTAATCAAAGATGGTTAAGTTTACTAACAATAGACATGTGTTGTCATTTGACGAACGAGATCACATCATTAGGAGAATGATGTGATGGACAAGACCCATCCGTTAGCTTAGCATAATGATCATTAAGTTTTATTGCTATTGCTTTCTTCATGACTTATACATATTCCTCTGACTATGAGATTATGCAACTCCCAAATACCGGAGGAACACCTTGTGTGCTATCAAACATCACAACGTAACTGGGTGATTATAAAGATGCTCTACAGGTGTCTCCGAAGGTGTTTGTTGGGTTGGCATAGATCGAGATTAGGATTTGTCACTCCGAGTATCGGAGAGGTATCTCTGGGCCCTCTCGGTAATGCACATCATATGAAGCCTTGCAAGCAATGTGACTAATGAGTTAGTTGCGGGATGATACATTACGGAACGAGTAAAGAGACTTGCCGGTAACGAGAATGAACTAGGTATGATGATACCGACGATCGAATCTTGGGCAAGTAACATACCGATGACAAAGGGAATGACGTATGTTGTTATGCGGTTTGACCGATAAAGATCTTCATAGAATATGTAGGAGCCAATATGAGCATCCAGGTTCCGCTATTGGTTATTGAGCGGAGATGTGTCTCGGTCATGTCTACATAGTTCTCGAACCCGTAGGGTCCGCACGCTTAACGTTCGATGATGATTTGTATTATGAGTTATGTGTTTTGGTGACCGAAGATTGTTCGGAGTCCCGGATGAGATCACGGACATGACGAGGAGTCTCGAAATGGTCGAGAGGTAAAGATTGATATATTGAAAGGTTATGTTCGGGCACCGGAATGGTTTCGGAAAGGTTCAAACATTTTTTGGAGTACCGAGAGGTTACCGTAACCCCCCGGAGGACTAGTGGGCCTTCATGGGCCCTAGTGGAGAGAGGAGGCAGGCGGCCAGGTGGTGGCGCGCGCCCCCCAAGCCCAAACCGAATTGGACTAGGGGTGGGGGGCACGGCCCCCCTTTCCTTCTTCTCCTCCACCTCTTTCCCCTTCCCCCCTTCTCCGAAAAGGAAAGGGGAATCCTACTAGGACTGGGAGTCCTAGTAGGACTCCCCCCTTGACGCGCCCCCTCTAGGCCGGCCGCCTCCTCCCCCCCTTCTTTATATACGGGGGCGGAGGGCACCCCATAGACACACCAAGATTTCTCTTAACCGTGTGTGGTGCCCCCTCCACAGTTTACTCCTCCGGTCATAGCGTCGTAGTGCTTAGGCGAAGCCCTGCGCGGATCACATCACCATCACCGTCACCATGCCATCGTGCTGACGAAACTCTCCCTCGACCTTCTGCTGGATCAAGAGTTCGAGGGACGTCATCAAGCTGAACGTGTGCAGAACTCGGAGGTGCCGTACGTTCGGTGCTTGATCGGTTGGATCATGAGGATGTTCGACTACATCAACCGCGTTAAGCTAACGCTTCCGCTTTCGGTCTACAAGGGTATGTGGACACACTCTCCCCCTCTCATTGCTATGCATCTCCTACATAGATCTTGCGTGAGCGTAGGAAATTTTTTGAAATTGCATGCTACGTTCCCCAACAGTGGCATCCGAGCCAGGTCTATGCATAGATGATATGCACGAGTAGAACACAAAGAGTTGTGGGTGATAATAGTCATACTGCTTACCACCAACGTCTTACTTTGATTCGGTGGTATTGTTGGATGAAGCGGCCCGGACCGACATTACATGACCGCGTTCATGAGACTGGTTCTACCGACGTGCTTTGCACACAGGTGGCTGGCGGGTGTCTGTTTCTCCAACTTTAGTTGAATCGAGTTTGACTATGACCGGTCCTTGTTGAAGGTTAAAACAACACACTTGACGAAAAATCATTGTGGTTTTGATGCGTAGGTAAGAACGGTTCTTGCTATAAGCCCGTAGCAGCCACGTAAAACTTGCAACAACAAAGTAGAGGACGTCTAACTTGTTTTTGCAGGGCATGCTGTGATGTGATATGGTCAAGACATGATGTGATACACGTTATTGTATGAGATGATCATGTTTTGTAAAAGTTATCGGCAACTGGCAGGAGCCTTATGGTTGTCGCTTTATTGTATGAAATGCAATCACCATGTAATTGCTTTACTTTATCACTATGCGGTAGCGATAGTCGTAGAAGCAATAGTTGGCGAGATGACAACGACGCTACGATGGAGATCAAGGTGTCAAGCCGGTGATGATGGAGATCGTGACGGTGCTTTGGAGATGGAGATCAAAGGCACAAGATGATGATGGCCATATCATGTCACATATTTTTTATTGCATGTGATGTTTATCTTTTATGCATCTTATTTTGCTTAGTACGGCGGTAGCATTATAAGATGATCCCTCACTAAATTTCAAGGCATAAGTGTTCTCCCTGAGTATGCACCGTTGCGACAGTTCATCGTGCCGAGACACCACGTGATGATCGGGTGTGATAAGCTCTACGTTCACATACAACGGGTGCAAGCCAGTTTTGCACGTGCAGAATACTCGGGTTAAACTTGAAGAGCCTAGCATATGCAGATATGGCCTCGGAACACTGAGACCGAAAGGTCGAACGTGAATCATATAGTAGATATGATCAACATAGAGATGTTCACCATTGAAAACTACTCCATCTCACGTGATGATCGGACATGGTTTAGTTGATATGGATCACGTGATCATTTAGATGACTAGAGGGATGTCTATCTAAGTGGGGGTTCTTAAGTAATATAATTAGTTGAACTTTAATTTATCATGAACTTAGTACCTGATAGTTTTTGCATATCTATGTTGTTGTAGATCAATGGCCCGTGCTACCGTTCCCTTGAATTTTAATGCGTTCCTAGAGAAAGCTAAGTTGAAAGATGATGGTAGCAACTACACGGACTGGGTCCGTAACTTGAGGATTATCCTCATTGCTGCACAGAAGACTTATGTCCTTGATGCACCGCTAGGTGAAAGGCCTGCTGCAGGAGCAGATGCTGATGTTATGAACGTCTGGCAAGCTCGATCTGATGACTACTCAATAGTTCAGTGTGCCATGCTTTACGGCTTAGAATCGGGACTTCAAAGACGTTTTGAACATCATGGAGCATATGAGATGTTCCAGGAATTGAAGTTAATATTTCAAGCAAATGCCCGAGTTGAGAGATATGAAGTTTCCAATAAGTTCTATAGCTACAAAATGGAGGAGAACAGTTCTGTTAGTGAACAAATACTCAGAATGTCTGGGTACCATAACCACTTGACTCAGCTGGGAGTTAATCTTCTGGATGATAGTGTTATTGACAGAGTTTTTCAATCACTGCCACCAAGCTATAAAGGCTTCGTGATGAACTATAATATGCAAGGGATGGAGAAGACAATTCCCAAGCTCTTCGCAATGCTAAAGGCTACAGAGGTAGAAATCAAGAAGGAGCATCAAGTGTTGATGGTTAACAAGACCACTAGTTTCAAGAAAAAGGGCAAAGGGAAGAAGGGGAACTTCAAGAAGAATAGCAAGCAAGTTGCTACTCCCGGGAAGAAGCCCAAGTCTGGACCTAAGCCTGAAACTGAGTGCTTCTACTGCAAAGGGACTGGTCACTGGAAGCGGAATTGCCCCAAGTATTTGGCGGATAAGAAGGATGGCAAAGTGAACAAAGGTATATTTGATATACATGTTATTGATGTGTACCTTACTAATGCTCGTAGTAGTGCTTGGGTATTTGATACCGGTTCGGTTGCTCATATTTGTAACTCGAAACAGGGACTATGGATTAAACGAAGATTGGCTAAGGACGAGGTGACGATGCGCGTCGGGAATGGTTCCAAAGTCGATGTGATCGCCGTCGGCACACTACCTCTACATCTACCTTCGGGATTAGTTTTAGACCTGAATAATTGTTATTTGGTGCCAGCGTTGAGCATGAACATTATATCTGGATCTTGTTTGATGCGAGACAGTTATTCATTTAAATCAGAGAATAATGGTTGTTCTATTTATATGAGTAATATCTTTTATGGTCATGCACCCTTGAGGAGTGGTCTATTTTTGTTGAATCTCGATTGTAGTGATACACATATTCATAATATTGAAGCCAAAAGATGCAAAGTTAATAATGATAGTGCAACTTATTTGTGGCACTGCCGTTTAGGTCATATTGGTGTAAAGCGCATGAAGAAACTCCATGCTGATGGGCTTTTGGAATCACTTGTTTATGAATCATTTGATACTTGCGAACCATGCCTCATGGGCAAGATGACTAAAACTCCGTTCTCCGGAACAATGGAGCGAGCCAATGACTTATTGGAAATAATACATACTGATGTATGCGGTCCGATGAGTGTTGAGGCTCGCGGCGGGTATCGTTATTTTCTGACCTTCACAGATGATTTCAGCAGATATGGGTATATCTACTTAATGAAACAGAAGTCTGAATCATTTGAAAAGTTCAAAGAATTTCAGAGTGAAGTGGAAAATCATTGTAACAAGAAAATAAAGTTTCTACGATCTGATCACGGAGGCGAATATTTGAGTTGCGAGTTTGGTCTTCATTTAAAACAATGTGGAATAGTTTCACAACTCACGCCACCTGGAACACCACAGCGTAATGGTGTGTCCGAACGTCGTAACCGTACTTTATTAGATATGGTGCGATCTATGATGTCTCTTACCGATTTACCACTATTGTTTTGGGGTTATGCATTAGAAACAGCTGCTTTCATGTTAAATAGGGCACCATCTAAATCCGTTGAGATGACACCATATGAACTGTGGTTTGGCAAGAAACCTAAGCTGTCGTTCCTTAAAGTTTGGGGCTGCGATGCTTATGTGAAAAAGCTTCAACCTGATAAGCTCGAACCCAAATCAGAGAAATGCGTCTTCATAGGATACCCAAAGGAGACTGTTGGGTACACCTTCTATCACAGATCCGAAGGCAAGATATTCGTTGCTAAGAATGGATCCTTTCTAGAGAAGGAGTTTCTCTCGAAAGAAGTGAGTGGGAGGAAAGTAGAACTTGATGAGGTAATTGTACCTTCTCCCGAATTGGAAAGTAATTCATCACAGAAATCAGTTCCAGTGATGCCTACACCAATTAGTGAGGAAGTTAATGATGATGATCATGAAACTTCGGATCAAGTTACTACCGTACCTCGTAGGTCAACCAGAGTACGTTCCGCACTAGAGTGGTACTGTAATCCTGTTCTGGAAGTCATGTTACTAGACCATGACGAACCTACGAACTATGAGGAAGCGATGATGAGCCCAGATTCCGCGAAATGGCTTGAGGCCATGAAATCTGAGATGGGATCCATGTATGAGAACAAAGTGTGGACTTTGGTTGACTTGCCCGATGATCGGCAAGCCATTGAGAATAAATGGATCTTCAAGAAGAAGACTGACACTGATGGTACTGTTACTGTCTACAAAGCTCGACTTGTTGTGAAAGGTTTTCGACAAGTTCAAGGAGTTGACTACGATGAGACCTTCTCACCCGTAGCGATGCTTAAGTCTGTCCGAATCATGTTAGCAATTGCCTCATTTTATGATTATGAAATCTGGCAAATGGATGTCAGAACTGCATTCCTTAATGGATTTCTCAAAGAAGAGTTGTATATGATGCAACCAGAAGGTTTTGTCGATCCTAAGGGTGCTAACAAAGTGTGCAAGCTCCAGCGATCCATTTATGGACTGGTGCAAGCCTCTCGGAGTTGGAATATATGCTTTGATAGTGTGATCAAAGCATATGGTTTTATACAGACTTTTGTAGAAGCCTGTATTTACAAGAAAGTGAGTGGGAGCTCTGTAGCATTTCTGATATTATATGTGGATGACATATTGTTGATTGGAAATGATACGGAATTTCTGGATAGCATAAAAGGATACTTGAATAAGAATTTTTCAATGAAAGACCTTGGTGAAGCTGCTTATATATTGGGCATCAAGATCTATAGGGATAGATCAAGACGCTTAATAGGACTTTCACAAAGCACATACCTTGATAAAGTTTTGAAGAAGTTCAAAATGGATCAGTCAAAGAAAGGGTTCTTGCCTGTGTTGCAAGGTGTGAAGTTGAGTAAGACTCAATGCCCGACCACTGCAGAAGATAGAGAGAAAATGAAAATCATTCCCTATGCCTCAGCCATGGGTTCTATCATGTATGCTATGCTGTGTACCAGACCTGATGTGTGCCTTGCTATAAGTTTAGCAGGGAGGTACCAAAGTAATCCAGGAGTGGATCACTGGACAGCGGTCAAGAACATCCTGAAATACCTGAAAAGGACTAAGGATATGTTTCTCGTTTATGGAGGTGACAAAGAGCTTGTCGTAAATGGTTACGTCGATGCAAGCTTTGACACTGATCCGGATGACTCTAAGTCACAAACCGGATACGTATTTATATTGAATGGTGGAGCTGTCAGTTGGTGTAGTTCCAAGCAGAGCGTTGTGGCAGGATCTATGTGTGAAGCGGAGTACATAGCTGCTTTGGAAGCAGCAAATGAAGGAGTCTGGATGAAGGAGTTCATATCCGATCTAGGTGTAATACCTAGTGCATCAGATCCATTGAAAATCTTTTGTGACAATACTGGAGCAATTGCCTTAGCGAAGGAATCCAGATTTCACAAAAGAACCAAACACATCAAAAGACGCTTCAACTCCATCCGTGATCAAGTCAAGGAAGGAGACATAGAGATTTGCAAAATACATACGGATCGGAATGTTGCAGACCCGTTGACTAAGCCTCTTGCACGAGCAAAACATGATCAGCACCAAGACTCCATGGGTGTTAGAATCATTACTATGTAAACTAGATTATTGACTCTAGTGCAAGTGAGAGACTGAAGGAAATATGCCCTAGAGGCAATAATAAAGTTGTTATTTATATTTCCTTATATCATGATAAATGTTTATTATTCATGCTAGAATTGTATTAACCGGAAACTTGATACATGTGTGAATACATAGACAAAACACAGTGTCCCTAGTATGCCTCTACTAGACTAGCTCGTTAATCAAAGATGGTTAAGTTTCCTAACCATAGACATGTGTTGTCATTTGATGAATGGGATCACATCATTAGGAGAACGATGTGATGGACAAGACCCATCCGTTAGCTTAGCATAATGATCGTTAAGTTTTATTGCTATTGCTTTCTTCATGACTTATACATATTCCTCTGACTATGAGATTATGCAACTCCCGAATACCGGAGGAACACCTTGTGTGCTATCAAACGTCACAACATAACTGGGTGATTATAAAGATGCTCTACATGTGTCTCCGAAGGTGTTTGTTGGGTTGGCATAGATCGAGATTAGGATTTGTCACTCTGAGTATCGGAGAGGTATCTCTGGGCCCTCTCGGTAATGCACATCATATGAAGCCTTGCAAGCAATGTGACTATTGAGTTAGTTGCGGTATGATACATTACGGAACGAGTAAAGAGACTTGCCGGTAACGAGATTGAACTAGGTATGATGATACCGACGATCGAATCTCGGGCAAGTAACATACCGATGACAAAGGGAATGACGTATGTTGTTATGCGGTTTGACCGATAAAGATCTTCGTAGAATATGTAGGAGCCAATATGAGCATCCAGGTTCCACTATTAGTTATTGACCAGAGATGTATCTCGGTCATGTCTACATAGTTCTCGAACCCGTAGGGTCCGCACGCTTAACGTTCGATGATGATTTGTATTATGAGTTATGTGTTTTGGTGACCGAAGATTGTTCGGAGTCCCAGATGAGATCACGGACATGACGAGGAGTCTCGAAATGGTCGAGAGGTAAATATTGATATATTGGAAGGTTATGTCCGGGCACCGGAATAGTTTCGGAAAGGTTCGGACATTTTTTGGAGTACCGGGAGGTTACCGGAACCCCCCGGGGGACTAGTGGGCCTTCATGGGCCCTAGTGGAGAGAGGAGGCAGGCGGCCAGGTGGTGGCGCGCGCCCCCCCAAGCCCAAACCGAATTGGACTAGGGGTGGGGGGCGCGGCCCCCCTTTCCTTCTTCTCCTCCACCTCTTTCCCCATCCCCCTTCTCCGGAAAGGAAAGGGGAATCCTACTAGGACTGGGAGTCCTAGTAGGACTCCCCCCTTGGCACGCCCCCTCTAGGCCGGCCGCCTCCTCCCCCCTCCTTTATATACGGGGGCGGAGGGCACCCCATAGACACACCAAGATTTCTCTTAGCCGTGTGTGGTGCCCCCCTCCACAGTTTACTCCTCCGGTCATAGCGTCGTAGTGCTTAGGCGAAGCCCTGCGCGGATCACATCACCATCACCGTCACCACGCCGTCGTGCTGACGAAACTCTCCCTCGACCTTCTGCTAGATCAAGAGTTCGAGGGACGTCATCGAGCTGAACGTGTGTAGAACTCGGAGGTGCCGTACGTTCGGTGCTTGATCGGTTGGATCGCGAAGACGTTCAACTACATCAACCGCGTTAAGCTAACGCTTCTGCTTTCGGTCTACAAGGGTACGTGGACACACTCTCCCCCTCTCATTGCTATGCATCTCCTAGATAGATCTTGCGTGAGCGTAGGAATTTTTTTCAAATTGCATGCTACGTTCCCCAACAAGTACAACAGGGTTAGCATCCACCAAAAATAGCAAATGGAAATAAAATGACATCATCTCTAGTGATATCTTCATTGCGGAGAGTGGCATGGTAGCAAAGGGACAGATTAAAAAATGGTTACAACTGTTAATTACAACAGGCTTAATAGCATCCTGAGTCATGTATTGTAAGTTTGTTGCTGGTATTGGTGAAATTGAGCTGGACAATTAATACTTGAACATCACACAGTGTGCAGTACTGAAATAAACAAGGCACGAACATGCTTAATACATCAACCGTAGAAAACATAGCCATTGCAACTGGTATTGGTAAGATTGAGCTGGTCAGATCATACTTGGTAAGTCCTGGGGGGTAGTCGCTGGGGCACTTCATCTAGGCCAGAGCCTGCACCAAGTCGGCGGCGGCAGAGGCGATGTGTTCCTCCGGGTCGACATGCACATCGGCCATCGCGCCATCAACCGCCATAAGCTCCTCGACCTCCATGTGATATGTCATTGGGCTTGCGTGGCGATGCTTTGGAGGTAGGGGCGGCGAGGATTTGGAGGCATGAGGATGTTTCGCAGGCGCCATTTAAGCAATCAGGCCGTGGTCGTAATAGAGATCGGTGGGTTACCTGACTGGATCGACGATGCTCAGGCAGAATGTAGATGTGGTTGAAGCTGTGGTTGCGGCGGTGGCGGTGGCGGTTTGAGCTGCTGGGAGGGGGTCCAGGGTGGGGAGATACTGCGGAAATGTGATGGGTGGGGATGTGGTGGGAGGAATAAATTCTGAAACCGCGCGCCTAATGAAAATTTCGCTGCAAAACTTGAAACTTGGGCGGGGGAAACACACAACACAGACGAAGCGCGTAAAATACTCGTGTGCGGGAAAAGAGAAAATTGGCGGATCCTATCTCCAAAAAAATACATGTGTAGTTGATTTTTTCGGTCAATGGAACGCTTGCTTTATTAGAAAATATTGCACAGGTAATTGACTTATGGATCATTAACGCAAAAAAACACACACGGGTACGCCATAGAAACCGTGTGTTTTGTGATCTTCTAATAATTTTTATATCTATCAGCATCTACAACCGCACCTGCAAATATAAAAATCTCTTTCATTGTAGCAGGGTTATTCAATGTACATGAACGAGGCAAAGGTGACACTCGATGAACAATTATCGGTTTATGAAATGCAATCAAGTGTCAACCTGCCTCGCTCACATAGCCAGAATTGATCCTATGCAACAAAAGAGAAGCTTGCTGCCATCCGACGGCATGGCTATTTAAGCCGGTGTGCGGCCAACTAGCGCAGCGAGGTGGGACTAAAAACCAGCTGCGGCCAGCTCTAGTCTCCGGTGGCTTCGGGTGGCTGCGGGCGGATGTTTCGAGAGGATTTAGGGCTGGGGTACGGCTACAAAACTTCAGTGAACACATGCTAATCAACGCTCAAAGCCCTCAAAGGATGCGCTTATCGACATTGTATGTTAATAATATATAGTACCAACTTAAAGTACTACTAGTAATTTGCTCTAAACTAGTATGTAGTACTGGTAGATGCTCGTAATTAATTATACAAACTTACGGGCGACACACGCACTAACTACTTCTCACATGCTGGCATCGGGGCATGCTGGCCAGATGCCATCGTTCTCCTTCCCAGCCTTGTCAGCAGCAGCCCACCGTGCTTGGATCTCCACCGAGCTCTCCTCAGCATGGCGTGCTACCTCTTCTTTCTTGCGACGGCGGGACTCTCTTTTCTTGACTGCTTTCTGCCTTTTCCGCTCCTTCTCAGCGGCTTTGGCCACCTCTTGATCCACCACCCATTCTGCCATGGCAGCATTAAAGTCCGCCCACGTAGTTTTGAGGCCGCGAGTGGTGATGAACTTGGCGCGGTGGGATGCCAACGCTTCCTTACCATGTGTGCGGGCAGTTTTGAGGCCGCGGGTGGTGATGAACTCAGCGTGGCGGGATGCCATCGCTTCCTTACCAGTTACTGTGCGGAGTGGTGCCATGAATGACGCTTGGAGAGAGCTCTGGGGTGGAGTGGCTGGACAACCATACAGTGCGGTGGTTTTTAAGAGCTCAAGGACAAACGACGAAGGAAATTTGGCTTCCCTTACAATCTTGGTCATTCATTATCGTACATGGTTCATCTCCGTCGTCTTCGGAAACAGTGTGCGCTGAGCCTATTGTGTGTTGCGTTATGATTGGCCAGAACCCCAGCCACGCGGATCGCGCGTGTGCACCGTAGGATGCACTGCGATCGAACAATAATCCACGCCCCTCTCAGCACACCCGTGCAGCTGTAGCTAGATTGGATTTATCTGCGCTAAATGCCTAGAAAATGCACATAATCCCCTAAATATGGTAAATGAGCCCAGAAAAGTGCCAAATTTGAACACAGTGATTTTCAGGGTGTATGTTCATCGTAGAAAAAAACTCAAGGACAAAGAACGAAGGAAATTTGGATTCCCCTTCAATCTTGGTGATTTCTGATACGTCTCCAACGTATCTATAATTTTTTATTGTTCCATGCTATTATGTTATCAATCTTGGATGTTTTACAATCATTTTATAGACACTTTATATCATTTTTTGGGACTAACCTATTGACATAGTGCCCAGTGCCAGTTGCTGTTTTTTGCTTGTTTTTTACTTCGTAAAAAATCAATACCAAACGGAGTCCAAACGCAGCAAAACTTTTTGGTGATTTTTTTTGGACCAGAAGACACAAGTTGGGCCAAAGAAGTACCAGAGGGGTGCCCCGAGGGGGGCACAACCACCTGGGCACGCCTGGGGGCCCAGGCGCGCCCTGGTGGGTTGTGCCCACCTCGGTGGCCTCCCGCACCGCCTCTTTGCTCTATAAATACCCCAATATTCCAGAAACCCTGGGGGAGTCGACGAAATACAATTCCAGCCGCCGCAAGTTCCAGAAACCATAGATCCAATCTAGACACCATCATGGAGGGGTTCATCATCCTCATTGGTGCCTCTCCGATGATGCGTGAGTAGTTCATTGTAGACCTACGGGTCCGTAGTTAGTAGCTAGATGGATTCCTCTCTCTCTTTTGATTCTCAATACAATGGTCTCTTGGAGATCTATTTGATGTAACTCCTTTTGCGGTGTGTTTGTTGGGATCCGATGAACTTTGAGTTTATGATCAGATCTATGTTTTTATCCATGAAAGTTATTTGAGTCTTTTGATCTCTTATATTCATGATTACTTATAGCCTCGTATTTCCTCTTCAAATGTTTGGTTTAGTTAGGCCGACTAGATCGCTTTTTCTTGCCATGGGAAGAGGTGCTTTGTGATGGGTTTGATCTTACGGTGCTCAATCCCAGTGACAGATGGGGAAATGACACGTATGTATCGTTGCTATTAAGGATAACAAGATGGGGTCTATTCCTACATGAATAGATCTTGTCTACATCATGTCATCATTCTTATTGCATTACTCCGTTTCTCCATGAACTTAATACACTAGATGCATGCTGGATAGCGGTCGATGTGTGGAGTAATAGTAGTAGATGCAGGCAGGAGTCGGTCTACTAATCTTGGACGTGATGCCTATATAATGATCATTGCCTGGATACCGTCATAATTATTTGAAGTTCTATCAACTGCCCAACAGTAATTTGTTTACCCACAGTATGCTATTTTTTCTCGAGAGAAGCCACTAGTGAAATCTACGGCCCCCGGGTCTATTTTCCCATCATATACTTTCAGATCTATATTCCTATTTGCCTTTTTATTTATTTGCATCTTTTATTTTCAGATCTATTAATCCAAAAACCCAAAAATATCTTGCTGCAATTTATTGTTATTTATTTTATCTCGCGTTCCCGTGAGATCTATTTATCCGATCTACTACAAATTTATCTATCTCTTTACCCGGGAGGGATTGACAACCCCTCTTTTACGTCGGGTTGCAAGTATTTGTTCTTTATGTGCAGGTACCATTTACATAGTGTTGCTTGGTTCTCCTACTGGTTCGATAACCTTGGTCTCATCACTGAGGGAAATACCTACCGTAGCTGTGCTACATCATCCCTTCCTCTTTGGGGAAATACCGACGTAGTTCAAGCGACATCAAAAGGAATTTCTGGCGCCGTTGCCGGGGAGGATCAAGTCAAGATAATCTCTCGTCAACTAGCCAATTTCTGGCGCTGTTGCCAGGGAGACATCATCAACATCTACCAGGTTCCTAATCACAAATCTCATCTCCTTGAAATTTACATTATTTACCATTTGCCTCTCGTTTTCATCTCCCCCACTTTACAAACATTTGCCGGTTTATTTGCCCTCTTTTTCGTTCGCCGTTTTCTCGTCAGATCTCTTAATTGCTTGAACTTGTCGTCATGAGTGACTTTGGTATGGCAGAAACAGATGATGGCCTAACTCCTAAAATTGGACGATCTGGCAATCTGGATGCTAAAACTTTTGTTTTGGGGCAAGGGAATGTTATAGGAAAAGAACGTATCCAAGAATTTTTCAATTGTGTTGGAAATTTAAGTCTTGACGATGTTCCTATACTTAAAAGAACTAAATCTTATGCGGAAGCTATATCAACACTAGTTCTGAAACTTGAAAATAAATTTATTTGTACCCATCCTACCTTGCAAAGATTGTTTTTTGAGTTACCCATTATAAAGAATCCCAAAGCTAAAAAATTGGCCACCCTTGTTCTTATGAATGAATTTGATCACATAGTACGGGAAGCTAGGGAAATTTTTGATCTCTATGGTATGAATCGTGAAAAACCGGTGATAGATGAAATCCTTTACAATAGTGTTTATGTGCTAAGACATTTGCTTGGGGATAATCAAATTTTTGATGAGAACCTTAAAAAGGACATCCCCATTTTAGATATAATCCAACAAGTTCTCAATGATGTTAATCAACATAGTTCTTGGATTGTTGCCGAAAATCAAAGGGGATATGACAATAAGCAACTTGATAGTGCTAAAGTATCTATGGATAAGGTGTTTTATGTTGTTTTTGCAAAACCTCCTGACAAAAACACCTCTAAGGAAAATGAAACTAAAGATGACAACACTTAGATCTTTGCATTATGCCTAGCTAAGGGCATAAAACTATAGTGCTTGTTGGGAGGCAACCCAATGAATAAAATTTATTTTTGTCTTTTTCTTTCTGTTCTTGAGTGTTTGCACAATTATTCTACTGTTATGATTGTGTTTTTATGTTTAATTTAGTGTTAGTGCCAAGCAAAGCCTTTGGGATCATGTTGGGTGATAGTTGATTTGATCTTGTTGGAAAACAGAAACTTTTGCGTTCAGTAAAATAATTCTAGAAATTCATAGAAGCGACAAAATTTTTAGTTTTTTACAAAAGATTGACATACAAATTGCCTATGTTTTCCTAATTTTTCAGAATTTTTGGAGTTACAGAAGTATGAGAACAATTCGTATCTTTGCATACTGTTCTATTTTTGACAGATTCTGTTTTCTTTGCATTGTGTGCTTATTTTGATGATTCTATGGTTTGTATTGGAGGTTATAAACCATGGCAAAGTTAGAATACAGTAGATATAATGCAATAACAAAATTTGAATGGGTTTTTTACAGTACTTAAAGTAAAGATTAGTTTTCTTATACTAACGGATCTCACGAAGGTTTTGTTGAGTTTTGTGTGATTGAAGTTTTCAAGTTTTGGGTGAGATCATGATGGATGAAGGAATAAGGAGTAAGAAGAGCCTAAGCTTGGGGATGCCCATGGCATCCCAAGCTATTATCTAAAAGAGAAGCAAGCAACTAAGCTTGGGGATGCCCGAGTGGCATCCCCTCTTTCTTCTAACGACCATCGGTATTTTTCTTGGAGCTATATTTTTATTCGTCACATATCATGAGTTTTGTTGGAGCGTTTTGTATGATTTGAGTCTTTGCTTGTTTTACTTTTTTTGAGTCAAGTATCCTTGCTGGACACACCTATTTGAGAGAGCCAAAATTTTGCTATGATTTGTTAGAATTGCTCTCTATGCTTCACTTAAATCTTTATGAGCTATGGAATTGCTCTAGTGCTTCACTTATATCTTTTTGAGCATGGTGTGCTTTAATATTTTTTGAAGAAATGCTCTCATGCTTCACTTAGATTTATTTGAGAGTAGTAATTTTGAATAAATTCTCTCATGCTTCACTTATATTATTTTGGGAGAAGGAAATTTTTATGCTCATGTTCTTCACTTAGATTTGTTTGTGCTATCAAAAGCAACATATGAAACTAGTCCCAAAGTGATAGATATTCAAGAGGGATATAGTAAAAACTTTCATGAAGATCACTGGAAAAAATAAACTTGATTCTTTGTAATAGTTTTGCGATATGATGATAGTGATATGTGAGTCATGTTGGTGAGTAATTATGCTTTAGTAAGAGTATTGGTGTTAAGGTTTGTGATTCCCTATGAAGGACGAAAGTCAATAGTTAGGCAATGAAATTATATCATACTTGTGGTGCATTATTCGGTGTTAGTTATGCTTAATGCTCGCTTATGAGATTTTTTGTTTCTTGGTTGGATGCTTCTCAATCTTTTGCTAGCCTTCATTTGCACTAAGTACGATCACTACTTGTGCATCCAAAATCCTTAAACTAGGTTTGCCATATGAGGCCACTATACCTACCTATATACGGTATTTCCATGCCGTTCTAAGCAAATTTGTATGTCCCATCTCTAATTTTCAAAATAAATTTCTTTTTTGTGTGCTCGTACCGCTCATGAAACGGTAGGGGGTGGCTGATATTTTTCCATGCTAGATGTGTTATTCTCAAGATGAGTGTTTATTCACTTGTCATTGCACGAGAGTACGGCAAAGGTATTAGGGATGCCCAGTCCCGAAATGAAAAATGAATTTACTTTATGTTGTCAAATAATAAATTCCTTGGAAAGTGTTGGTATGGACGGCACCCGTGGATTCGGTTAGCCGTGGAATGTGAAAGTATGGTGGAAAAAGGAATAAACTTTATTTTCTGTTTGGGAACCGCCTATGATGTATCTAGCATGGAAAGTATTGGGAACTACTCGATCATTTTCGTTGACAGGAAAAGCATGCCACCCAAAATGTTTTTATCTCTATCTTTTTCGCTTTGAGCTCTGGCACCTCTACAAATCCCTACTTCCCTCTGCGAAGGGCCTTTCTATTTACTTTATGCAATTTTTATTTTATTTTTGAGTCTCCATCTTCTCTTATAAAGCACCAACTAAGGGGCACTATGATCGTACTTGAGCATTGGGTGTAGCTAATATGCGAGGGTGTTTCATGAATGGATCAATGATTGAGCATAATGGGCTAGGGATAACTTGCTTTAATGTTGGTATTTTGAAAGACATGGTTGCTTGTTGATATGCTTGAGTATTGAAATCTTCATGTCAAAACTAGACTATTGCTTTAAATCATATAAAAGTCCAAATGTCCATGCTACAAAGAAAAGATTATGTGATGAACATGCTAGGCAGCATTCCACATAAAAAATTCTGTTTTTATCATTTACCTACTCGAGGACGAGCGGGAATTAAGCTTGGTGATGCTGATATGTCTCCAATGTATCTATAATTTTTTATTGTTCCATGCTATTATGTTATCAATCTTGGATGTTTTACAATCCTTTTATAGCAACTTTATATCATTCTTTGGGACTAACCTAGTGACATAGTGCCCAGTGCCAGTTGCAGTTTTTTGCTAGTTTTTTACTTCACAGAAAATCAATACCAAACGGAGTCCAAACGCAGCGAAACTTTTTGGTGATTTTTTCTGGACCAGAAGACACAAGTTGGTCCAAGGAAGTATCAGAGGGGTGCCCCGAGGGGGGCACAACCCACCTGGGCGCGCCTGGTGGCCCAGGCTCACCCTGGTGGGTTGTGCCCACCTCGGTGTCCTTCTGCACCGCCTCTTTGCTCTATTAATACCCCAATATTCCAGAAACCCTAGGGGAGTCAACGAAATACAATTCCAGCTACCGCAAGTTCCAGAAACCACAGATCCAGTCTAGACACCATCACGGAGGGGTTCATCATCCTCATTGGTGCCTCTCCGATGATGCATGAGTAGTTCATTGTAGACCTACGGGTCCGTAGTTATTAGCTAGATGGCTTCCTCTCTCTCTTTTGATTCTCAATACAATGGTCTCTTGGAGATCTATTTGATGTAACTCTTTTTACGGTGTGTTTGTTGGGATCCGATGAACTTTGAGTTTATGATCAGATCTATGTTTTTATCCATGAAAGTTATTTGAGTCTTTTGATCTCTTATATGCATGGTTACTTATAGCCTCGTATTTCCTCTTCGAATCTTTGGTTTAGTTAGGCCGACTAGATCGATTTTTCTTGCCATGGGAAGAGGTGCTTTGTGATGGGTTCGATCTTACGGTGCTCAATCCCAGTGACAGAAGGGGAAATGACACGTATGTATCATTGCTATTAAGGATAACAAGATGGGGTCTATTCCTACATGAATAGATCTTGTCTACATCATGTCATCGTTCTTATTGCATTACTCCATTTCTCCATGAACTTAATACACTAGATGCATGCTGGATAGCGGTCGATGTGTGGAGTAATAGTAGTAGATGCAGGCAGGAGTCGGTCTACTAATCTTGGACATGATGCCTATATAATGATCATTGCCTGGGTATCGTCATAATTATTTGAAGTTCTATCAATTGACCAACAGTAATTTGTTTACCCACCATATGCTATTTTTCTCGAGAGAAGCCACTAGTGAAATCTACGGCCCCCGGGTCTATTTTCCCATCATATACTTTCAGATCTATATTCCTATTTGCCTTTTTATTTATTTGCATATTTTATTTTCAGATCTATTAATCCAAAAACCCAAAAATATCTTGCTGCAATTTATTGTTATTTATTTTATCTTGCGTTCCCGCGAGATCTATTTATCCGATCTACTACAAATTTATCTATCTCTTTACCCGGGAGGGATTGACAACCCCTCTTTTACGTCGGGTTGCAAGTATTTGTTCTTTGTGTGCAGGTACTGTTTACGTAGTGTTGCTTGGTTCTCCTACTGGTTCGGTAACCTTGGTTTCATCACTGAGGGAAATACCTACCGTAGCTATGCTGCATCATCCCTTCCTCTTTGGGGAAATACCGACGTAGTTCAAGCAACATCAATTTCCTTTTCGAAACCATGAAACTTCCCCGGTGATGGTTCAATTTATGAAGGGCGTGCATGATGACATAAGCCAAACCTTCTCAAATTTTTACCATGGCATAGTGAGGCCATACCATGGCACCATGCCAGGCGTCATGTTTTTCAAGCATGTATTTCATTTTTCTGTAGTTGAAAAACCAATAAATGACACGTTTGTGGTTGACTCTTGCCAAACATATCCTTGAAATCACTGCCCATTCCTTGTAAAAGGCACGAGAATTTACTAAATAGCATGAGCATGGTTTTCCAGGCCGTTCTTGTGCACCTTTTCATGCACCGATTGTTTGAATTTGAATTATGTGCATTAATGCCTAGAAAATGCACATAATCCCCTAAATATGGTAAATGAGCCCGGAAAAGTGCCAAATTTGAACACGGTGATTTGCAGGGTGTATGTTCATCGTAGAAAAAACCTCAAGGACAAAGTACAAAGGAAATTTGGATTCCCCTTCAATCTTGGGATTTCCCTCTCGAAACCATGAAACTTCCTCGGTGATGGTTCGATTTATGAAGGGCGTGCATGACGACATAAGCCAAACATTCTCAAATTTTTACCAGGGCATGGTGAGGCCATACCATGGCACCATGCAAGGCATCATTTTTTTCAAGCATGTATTTCATTTTTCTATAGTTGAAAAACAAATAATCGACACGTTTGTGGTTGACTCTTGCCACACGTATCCTTGAGATCTATGGCCCTTCCTTGTAAAAGGCATGAGAATTTACTAAATAGCACGAGCATGGTTTTCCAGACCGTTCTTGTGCACCTTTTCATGCACCGATTGTTTGAATTTGAATTATGTGCATTAATGCCTAGAAAATGCACATAATCTCCTAAATATGGCAAATGAGCCCGGAAAAGTGCCAAATTTGAACACGGTGATTTGCGGGGTGTATGTTCGTCGTAGAAAAAAACTCAAGGACAAAGGACGAAGGAAATTTGGATTCCCCTTCAATCTTGGTGATTTCCCTCTCGAAACCATGAAACTTCATTGGTGATGGTTCGATTTATAAAGGGCGTGCATGACGACATAAGCCAAACCTTCTCAAATTTTTACCAGGGCATGGTGAGGCAATACCATGGCACCATGCCAGGCGTCATGTATTTCATTTTTCTATAGTTGAAAAACCAATAAATGACGTGTTTGTGGTTGACTCTTGCCACACATATCCTTGAAATATCTGCCCATTCCTTGTAAAAGGCATGCAAATTTACTAAATATCACGAGCAAGGTTTTCCAGACCGTTAGTGTGCACCTTTTCATGCACCGATTGTTTGAATTTGAATCATGTGCATTAATGCCTAGAAAACACACATAATCCCCTAAATATGGTAAATGAGCCCAGAAAAGTGCCAAATTTGAACACGGTGATTTGTGGGGTGTATGTTCATCGTAGAAAAAACACAAGGACGAAGGAAATTTGGATTCCCCTTCAATCTTGGTGATTTCCCTCTCGAAACCATGAAACTTCCTCGGTGATGGTTCGATTTATGAAGGGCATGCATGACGACATAAGCCAAACATTCTCAAATTTTTACCAGATATGGTGAGGCCATACCATGGCACCATGCCAGGCGTCATGGTTTTGAAGCATGTATTTCATTTTTCTATAGTTGAAAACCCAATAAATGACATGTTTATGGTTGACTCTTGCCACACATATCCTTGAAATCTCTGCCCATTCCTTGTAAAAGGCATGAGAATTTACTAAATACCATGATCATGGTTTTCCACATCATTTTTTTGCACTTTTTGATGCACCAGTTGTTTGAATCTGAATTATGTTCTTTAATGCCTAGAAAAGGCACATAATCGCCTAAATATGGTCAATGAGCCCAGAAAAATGCCAAATTTGAACACGTTGCATTGGAAGGGGTATGTTCATCATAGAAAAAAACTGAATGACAAACCAGGAAGGAAATTTGGATTCCCTCTCAATCTCGGTGATTTACTATCGCACACGATTAATCTCTTTCGCCTCTATGAACCATGTGCGTTCACCCACACATCCAAAAGGAAAAAGAAAACCCTCACCCCCTGCCCACTGATGTCGCTTGAACTACGTCGGTATTTCCCCAAAGAGGAAGGGATGATGCAGTACAGCTACGGTAGGTATTTCCCTCAGTTATGAAACCAAGGTATCAATCCAGTAGGAGAACCAAGCAACACTATGTAAATGATACCTGCACACAAATAACAAATACTTGCAACCCGACGCTTATGAGGGGTTGTCAATCCCTCTATGGGTAACGGTGCCAGAAATTGTCAAGTTGACGGGATAAAAATTGTGATAGATTGGATAAATAGATCTCGATAAAACACGAAATAAAATAAGAAAAGAAAAAGTGTAGCAAGGTATTTTTGGGTTTTTGGAATAATAGATATGAAAATAAAAGAAAATATATCTCAAAGCAAATATGATAAAGAATGGACCCGAGGGCCGTAGATTTCACTAGTGGCTTCTCTCAAGAAAATAGCACACGGTGGGTAAACAGATTACTGTTGGGCAATTGATAGAACATCAAATAATTATGACGATATCCAGGCAATGATCATTATATAGGCATCATGTCCAAGATTAGTAGACCGGCTCCTGCCTGCATCTACTACTATTACTCCACACATCGACCGCTAGACAACATGCATCTAGTGTATTAAGTTCATGGAGAAATGGAGTAATGCAATAAGAACGGTGATATGATGTAGACGAGATCTATTCATGTAGGAATAGCCCCCATCTTATTATCCTTAATAGCAACGATACATGCGTGTCTTGCTGCCCCTTCTGTCACTGGGAAAGAACACCGCATGATCGAACCCATCACAAAGCACCTCTTCCCATGGCAAGAAAAATCGATCTAGTTGGCCTAACTAAACCAAAGATTCAAAGAAGAAATACAAGGCTATAATTAATCATGCATATAAGAGATCAAAGAAACTCAAATAACTTTCATGGATATAGATCTTATCATAGACTCAAAGTTCATCGGATCCCAACAAACACACCGCAAAAAGAGTTACATCAAATAGATCTCCAAGAGACCATGGTATTGAGAATCAAAAATAGAGAAGAAGCCATCTAGCTACTGCCTACGGACCCATAGGTCTATGGTGAACTACTCACGCATCATCGGAGAGGCACCAACGAGAATGATGAACCCCTCCGTGATGGTGTCTAGATTGGATCTCATGGTTCTGGAACTGGCGGTGGCTGGAATTGTTTTTCGTCGACTCCCCTAGGGTTTCTGGAATATTGGGGTATTTATAGAGCAAAGACGCGGTGCAGGAGGCCACCGAGGTGGGCACAACCCACCAAGGCACGCCTGGGCTCCTGGGTGCGCCCTGGGGGGTTGTGCTCCCCTCGGGCCTCCCTTCTAGTACTTCTTGGGCCCATCTTGTGTCTTCTGGTCCAAAAAATTCTCCAAAAAGTTTTGCTGCGTTTGGACTCCGTTTGGTACTGATATTCTGCGAAGTAAAAAACAAGCAAAAAAACAACAACTGACACTGGGCACTATGTCAATAGGTTAATCCCAAAAAATGATATAAAGTTGCTATAAAATGATTGTAAAACATCCAAGAATGATAATATAATAGCATAGAACAATAAAAAAATATAGATACGTTGGAGACGTATCACCCACTTCGTCCCCACCCACTCGCCGCGCACTCCTCCATAACTCTGCACCTGATCAACTTCTATCATGGCGGCCACCCTAAGCTCTACGGCTGTCGTCGGCAGGTGGAGGTCGCGCTCCAAATGGCACGGGATTTCGCCCCTACCGCTTGCCACCGCCTATCTGCACCGACTTGCACTGACTTTCTGGACTCTGGTCGATTGGGCTTTTCTGCGGGATTGGGCTGAGGATTTTTCTCATGGAGAAGGTACTTAATTTAGCGAAATATTCATCCTCTCTTATCGCAGTCCATTTGTCATTGTTAATCACCCAGCGAAAATCGCCGTGGATTCATTTTTCTTCTATCTGATTCGAGGGTTTTCATTCAAGTGTCCACAGTGCAAGCACAAATCAGGCAAATGTGGTCGCGGCCAGTCGAAAATGAAGTTCTATCTCACCATTCCAGATGACTTCAGGGAGTGCTCAGTATGTGCAATCTCACCCTACCATGGTCGGCATGGCCTAAATTTATGAACATATACATTATATTGTTACCACTACTGCAGGATGTTGCTAACGCGGCACTACGATCAGAGACCCTTTGACGAAACTGTGTGCGATGCATTAATCACAAACGGTGATGTAAAAAAAACATCAAAAAAGATGCAAAACATTTGCGATGGTGGAAACATCAAACACGGTTCAAATTTTGGTTGCGTGTGCGATGCAGGGCATATGGTTGATCCATACAAACTGTTTGCAATGAGACAGAACAACTGAAACGGGCAGCCATATCAAGGTGTGTGCGATATACGGCATACAGTTCACTCAGATGAACTGTTTGATATTAGGGAATGCAACAGAAACGGTTAGCCAGATCAAGGTGTGTGTGATATACGGCATACGGTTCACTCGGACGAACTGTTTTCGATTAGGGAACACAACAGAAATGGTTCAACTTAACAAGATGTGTGTGATGTGTGGCATACAATTCACATAGATGAACTATTTGCGATGAGCCAAAAGAACACAAACGATTCGTGTAAACAAGATGTGTGTGATACGCGACAAACAACCCACTCGGATGAACTGTTTGCGATGAGGAAATATAACACAGACGGTTACTAGAGTTAATTCGTGTGCGATTCTGTGTGTACTAAAAACTTTGAAAAATGCATACTAGTTGCTTGCGATGGCTAGGAGTATCACACATGATGCGTGTGCGATGATTAGTAAGTTACACATACGTTTCCTTATGTTAACACGTGTGTGGTAACACGTGACACTGCATATGGTTGTTGGGTTGTGTGCTCCACTTAGTCTTCCCGCGCTCCAGTGAAGGCTTCCCGCGCTCCAGCGAAGGCTTCCCGCGCTCCATAGGGGTAAATTGTAAAATCCCCAATCCCCTAGCCAGCTGCTAGCTATAAATAACCACAGCAATGGGCGCCGACGGCGACTCGCTACTGATCCACTTGCTAGCTAGTTACCAACACATACCGGCATACCCCCAATGGCCGATGACAGGATGGAGTTGCGCGATGGGAACGGGCGCCGGAGATCATAGTTTAAGTTAATTAATTATACCTCCAGAGCTGGATGATTCCGGCTCTGGAGGTATAATTAATTAACATAATCTAAGATCAAATAACTAATGCTTCCCCAACGTGATCGTGCGTCGGCCCCAACCACTAGCAGAGCGCGCGCGGAGGGACGCGGCCTTAGCAAGCCTTGGCGCCTAAACGGCGAGCAGAGCACGCAGAGGGACGCGACCCGGGGGTGCCTAAACGGCGAGTAGAGCGCGCAGAGGCACGCGAGCAGAGTGCGCCGCGGCCGCCTAAACGGCGAGCAAGCACATGCATAATTATTGCATATAGCAGATGAACATAGCCGGGGATAGCCGCCCAACAATATTATTTTCGATGACATGCATTAATATATTCTTAGTTAAATCTAAGGTCAAAGCTTGGTACTACAAAATACGAAGGGGCCAATAAACCACGACAGAGGTAGTACCTATACGAACACAGACGCCCACTATGGAAGAAAATACGGGTCAAACCCTAGTTGAAAAGGGCAACAATGTCTAACTCCAGCTTACAAAAGGTACAAAAGCACGAGGATTAATTGTTCATCAGGTTTACACATAACCTGGATTGAACAGGGCAATAACATCTAACTCAACCAAAGTTTTTGGCAGTCACAATCAAATGGATCGGTCCGATCCATAAAATCAAGATCCCGGTACAAAAGATCTACTGGTCCATGATGACGACAAGTTATTGTAAATATAAGCCAAGCACGATCAGAAGCCCTTAGGTCCACCTGAAACTTCTTTTTATGTTGTTCAACATACAGTTTCGTGAGAAATTTCTTGTTGAAAAACTTAATTCTCACGGATAATAGTGCCCTCGCATTCCTCATGAAGAATGTGACAAAGCTAGTGTTTACATGGTTGGATGCATATCCTTCCACCGTTATTGTCTTCAAACGAATGTCATGAGATCTGAGAAAATCCTTGTGCTTCCTCTGCCATCGATTGGTTAGACCTTTTTCTCGAAGTCCTAGTACCTAAATAGACATGAGGATTGAAAACAGTTAATGTCTAAAATAGAGTATGTTGAAGGAGCGACAGCTGAATGGTTAATTCTAGTACATTATATGGGCTTTCAATGTGTGTGAAATCATCACCTTTATATACAAAATCTCCAGACATGGAAAGCATTGCAGCAAGACAATAGTGGTGTTCATATCAAGACACCCTATATAAATATAAGGTCTTGACAGAATCCAGCACCCCTGATACGCCATCCATGGACAAGCTCTTCATTCAGCATAGAACATAATATTAGCACTGAAAGTGTACTCTAAGATGATATTTAACTTATGCGCACAAATGAAAAATGCAGATTACTAAAGTGTACATGGATAACATATAGTACCTGAATAAGTGTGGAGCCAACCACCAACTTGTAACCTTCAAACGGATGAGGAAATACACCCAAGGTCTCCAGTTTAGGCGCAGAGACCACAGTTATTTGTGAAGGTTTATAACAACAATCAAGGAGCAACCTTTGAAGTGAAGGGGCATCTTCGATGATGAGCTCATGTCCTTCAAAATGAATTCCATTGCTTACAAGGTGAGGCGACTTTATTTTGAGACAAGGGATATGGATTCCTAGTCCAAAAACAAGCACCAAACACTCCAATGCAGGGCAGCTAGAGTGGATGATGCTGTGCAGTGAGGCCACCGACAGATCAACCAACACAAGCTGCTGGAGTTTCTCGAATTGACGGGATGTTAGCCAGGCGGTCACCGTGTAGGGTATGTCTAGCAGGTAGCATGCCGGGATGCAGATGTGTTGAACAGAGCCCTGGTGGGAGGAGATGATGGCTCCGGGGAGTTCAGAATCATCATCAACAGATAGCTGACGACAGTCAAGATTAAGAGGTGCGACGCGCCATAGAGTGCGCCACCGAGATGCGAGGACTTGTGTGCAGCATCCATCCTTGGTGGGGAGAAGGTAGATGATCTCCCCAGGATGGCGTCCAGGAGATTGTTGATGCGGTCCGTCGGAGATTCTATTGGTTCCTCAGGTCCAGGGGGGCGTGGCCGCTTCTGGCCGCGCAGCCGGGTCCAAGATCTACATCCGACGGCGGCGATGGCCGGAGCCTCATCTGTGTACATACCAATATGAAAGAAAAAAATGGCAGAAACATACATGTAGGACATTCAAAATCAATTCTCAAGATCTGGAAGAAAAAAAGGCACAAACATATATGTAGGACATTCAAAATCAATTATCAAGATCTGGCCATGAATTAGTAGCACACATGCTAACCCTAGTCGGATTATTAGCAAAAATCATTTGTACAGAACAAACAATTAATCAGTAACCCTATACGGATACCATTCAAACAATCAATACACTACGTGCATCTAACGGATCTTAATTACTCTAATTTCATGGACTGGGAGAATATAACCATAGGATTTGTATTCCAAAAAAATTAGAGAGGGGGGGGGAGTAACCAGAGAAAACACATGATATGTTTGGCGCACAAATGGGTATATAGATGACTAACCGGTTTTCCGTCAGAGTCGCAGTCGTTGGCTTAGTTGTTGTTGACCTCCGGCTCCGTCTGGGGGGGCACGACGACGCCGGCGAAGTCAAGGTCGTGCTGCTGCTCGCGTGAGACCTCGTCGGCGGCAACGGCAACCTCTGAGCCCAGCTTCATGTGTTGCGCGGGTGCTTCACCAGCCCCGGCGTCGCCACTCCCTCCGATGGTGCACTTCGGCGGCATCCTCATACACTCTAGAGTCTAGATGTTGGTGACCACTGTGGACCGGGGGTGCGGCCGCCTATTATGGCCGGCAGCTTGGGCGCGCCATTAATACGGACCAGTGGGAGCGAGGCGGGCGGCGGTCAATGGCTGTCTCGCCTCCTGGTGAGCCTGCGCGGAGGACTTCTGGCATTCCTACCATCATTTCACACAGCTAATCGCACGCCTCCCGGTGACACTGCGCAGCGAAAACGCCTCCCGTCAATTCACACACCTGCACGCATGCCTCTCGGTCTGCCTGCGCGGCGGACTGCTCGCATGCGTCTCGTCAATTCACGCCTGCTCGCACGGCACAGGGGGCGCGTGGTAGCACGTATATATTTTTTGTTTTTTGATGATTCATTCTGCCGCTTTACTGCTTAACTGAAGCATGGCACGGTCTAATGCACACGGTCCGAATAAATAATCCGTATGAGATATTGGTTGCCAGTTATTAACAATCTCCCGTTTGTAAGAAGATTATATCAAAACGTGTCTCAAATTTGATGAAAAAATACAATATCACAGTCTACTGGTGTCCATATATGACACCACGATAAGTTTCATGAATTTCAACTAAGTTTTGGATTTACTGAATTTTAAAAATCTATATTCTGAATGTTTTGAAATCTCTTGCATGGGGAAACATGCACCCAGGGACACACATATGATTTTGCAATCCATTTTGGTGCACATGTAGCTCAAATTTGATTTTTGCACATTAAATCCCTAGGAAATCAATCAATGTATAAAAACGGTCAAATGATCTCTGTTTTTTTTTTAATTTTAACACGACACTCCTTTGGTCACATTTCACTGCAGAAAAAGTTTGATATGCCTCAGAGTGGCTATGGTGGTGCGGGATGTGTGTGTCTCTGTGTGTGTGGGGTGGGGGGGGGGTCCGTCGTAACTACGAGTCGTGAGCCTCCGTGTGGGATTATTGATCATTTTGTGAGTCATATATGCCACATCAAAGTCGTGAATTGGTTATTTAAAGCATTACACAACCCTTTCATACATACATGTTCAGGCCACATGCATGCATTGGTGGTCCTCTCGGACACTCCCTCGTGCGGTTATCAGCGACGTGCCCATTCATTAGCCCGCAAAGGTTTTCAGTTTCCACCGACAACGAGAGGCATTTGACCAAAAGGTGGATTCATCTTGGCTTGTGTGTGGTGTGGATCATGGTGAGATTCCATATCAAAGTTCGGGCACGTGCGTACACATGAGTCCCTCCCACCGGCTTGAAGTGAGGGCGCTACGCATGGTGGTGTAGTGCATTTCCGGTTTGCGAAGCATGTGCCATGTCAAAGTTGTGCATTGGATATTCAAACATCACATAACACACGGGCACATGCACGCGGTGGTTTTGTCCTATGACACTCACTGACTCATTCGCATGTGACTCTCTCTGTGGGCCCGCGAGGTCGTCGTCGATCAGTTGAACGTACAACGAGAGAGAGGTTAATTTGACCAACAAGGATGGTTCTTTTTTGGTTTGTGTTACGTATATGCACGGTAGGAGTATGTAGTACATGTCAAAGAGGGGGCAACATGAATACTCTATATATATGCGTACCTCATAACCTCGCTCCATGTGGGGACTTTCTGGTTCCCGAGGCAGGTGCCACATCAAAGTTGTACATTGGTATTCAAACATCACGTAATACCATGCAGGCGGTGGTTGCCCTATAGGAACTCACTCGCGTGTTGCGCTTCCATCTGTGGGCATGCGAGGTTGTCCTCCATCACTTTGACCCAACGAGAGAGAGGTTAATTTGACCATCAAGGAATGATTCTTTTTTGGTTTGTGCTATATAGTAGAAGTACATATAGACCACGCGTCGAATGGGGGCGTACATATAGCACACACCACGCATTATGAACCTCGCTCTCTGTGGGGACTTTTTGGTTTCCTATATATGTGGTGCCACATCAAAGTTGTGCATTGCGTATTCAAACATCACACAAACACCTCTTTGGGCCACATGCAGACGGTGGTACGTAGTCCTATATAGGATGCTCACTCGCGTGCGACGTACGCTTCGCTTTCTATGGGCCCGCGAGTTCGTCGTCCATCACTTTGACCCAACAAGAGAGAGGTACGTTTGACGAACAAGGAGGATTAATTCTTTTAGGGCTGTGTTACTAGGTGTATAGTACGTGTCGAAGGGGGGGGGGGTGACCAGCATATATATACTAGGTGTCACATGAACCTCACTCTGTGTGGGGACTTTGTGGTTTTTGAGGCAAATGCCACATCAAAGTTGTGCATTAGGTATTCAAAACATCACAACCACACACCTCTCCATATATATGTTCTGGCACACATGCAAGCGATGGTTGTTGTCCTATGGCACTCACTCACGCGGTTATCGGCGATGCTTCGATCTGTCGGCCCGCTTGGTCCATCACTTTCACCGACAGCGAGAGAGGTTAACTAATTTGACTTAGGAGGGGATTAATTTTTTGCTTGTCTCACGATATAGATCATGATCTGAGATTACATATATATAATAGCGTGTACACATGAATCCATCCCGCTGGATCGAAGGGGGGGGGGGGGCGAGCACACGACACATCATGAACCTCTTGCTCTGTGTGGGGACCTCTGCGATTTTCAACGCATGCACCACATCAATGTTGTGCATTGGGCCGGGTATTCAACACATATGCATGCATCACACACCTCCATAAATATGTTCGGGACACACGCATGCAATGGTTGTCTTTGGACACACTCTAACTCGCTTGGTTATGGGCGGCAAGCCTATATATATTCTTGGGCCCGCGTGGACGTCCATCATTTCGACCAACGACGAGAAAGGTTACCAGGGTGGATTTTTCTTCTTTGCTTCGAGTTACCGTATAGTAGGTCGATCATTCCAAGCCTAATTAAGTTTGAGCGCATGCTACGCGTCGTGAACCCTCGCTCAGTGTGGGGATTTTACAGTTCCAAAGCATGGTGCCACATCAAATTTGCGCATTGGGTATTCAAACACCACACACACCACTTCCATATACATACTTGGGCCACATGCACAAAGTGGGTTTGTCTTCATACAGTACTCCCTCGCAAGGTTATCGGCGACAAGCTAGCCCATTTTGCGGGGCTGTGTGGACGTCCATCACTTTGACCAACAACGAGCGGGAGAGGTTGTACGACCAAGTTGGATTCTGCTTGGTCCGTGTTACAGTACGTCTTGGTGAGATGCCCTCCCCCCGACGTGTGTGTGTGTGTGGGGGGGGGGGGGGGTGGGCTACTTCGCACTACCTGCAACCTCCGTGGGGTCGGGGAAGTCCGGTTAATTTGCGAGGCACACGTACCACATCAAAGTTGTGAATGGTAGTTAAATATCACACCACACCCTTTTCATACATATAGTAGGGCCACCCGCAGGTGGTTCATATGTGGTCTCACCCATCTCGCGCCACAAGCACACATTTGTGGGTCGGCACACGGTCCACCTTTGTCGGGAAGCGAAAGGGGAAGTTTGACCATATATATGATGGACTCCTATAGGTTTTGTGTTATGGTAGGGTGAGATTTCAGACCTAGCTATTTGGGGGCATGCATTCGTAGCTAGGGTTCCCTTACCGCCGACACGAAGTGGTGTTCGTAGGGGGTGGCTGACTAGCAATACTGTGCTTTTGTGCGACAGGTGCCACATTAAAGTTGTGCATTGGGTATTTGAACATCAAACCACCCTTTTCATACATATATTTGGTCCACATGCAAGTGTGTTCATGTTCTGACCCTTTCCCGCGTTATTCTTTTTGCCAAGTTTATAAACAGCACACGAGTTGGATGCAGAAACTGTCTGCGATTGGGGACGCAACAGACACGGTTCGTCCAGACTACCCGTGTGCCACGCCCGTGCCCCTGCAGTCACTCACTTCAGCACAGTAGATTGGGATCCACGAGGCTTACCTCCCGCTCTCGAAAATATCTACTGCCTCGTAATCTCAAAAATATCTATCGCCTGGAAGGTTTATTTGTTTGATAGCACATGATTAGTATGTGTGGACCGTGTGCGAAGTCTGTTACTCCCACTCTGCTTAAATCCCTTGATTCAAATTTTCAGTAGCCCCGCCTTGTTACTCCCGCCTCTGCATCCCTCGCAATCTCAAAAATATCTGCCCGCCCTTGATCCAAATTTTCAGTAGCCCGGCATTTTACTCCCGCCTAGTAAAATTTTCACTTGCCGCTGTATTTCCTCAAACACCACCTTGCCCCCACCTCCACACACACCCCAAAACCTCCGCTCACACAGACACACACCACCCCTCCCTCGCTCGAAACCATCGATGCCGCCGCCTCCATCCTCAACCTCTGCCTATGTGCCGGGGAGCTCGAGGAGCCAATGGCCCAAAAAAGGTTTATCGCGGCCTCTTCGCCCGACGCCGGCAAGGTGGATGCCGAGGTGTCCCCGTCGTCCTTCGCGGGCTCTTTATCGATCCGCCGTCGCCGGTCGCCCGATCTGCCCGCCGCCGCGCCCCTACGCCGGTTCGAGGACTTCCCCGTCCTCCCTCGGGCCCGGCCGCCGACGAGGTCCTACCTCGGGGTCCGACAGTGGCGGTGGGGGACGTGGGTCACCAAGATTACGGATCGAAAGACCCACACCCGCCGGTGGCTCGGTAGTTTCCACACGGCCGAGCTCGCGGCCATGGAGTACGACCACTGGCAGGTCCGCTACCACGGCGCGGCGACTAGGCTCAGTTTCCCCTTCGGTACACGTCCAGTCGACCTCGTCCTGCCGGAGCCAGCGGTCGTGAGCTCGGCTATGGCGCGGGAAGACTGCCAGGCGTGGGAGCGCCTCGAGGCCGAGGCCGCCGCCGAGGCCTACATGCAAGAGCTCCGCCGGCAGCACCCGGAGCTCATGGAGGTGGAGCGGATGATCTTTGCCGGCACGGAGGGCGGTGAGGTTATCGTGCTCTCCTCCGATGACGAGGTTGAAGGCGGCAAGGACGGCAGCGCGGAGGGTGTCGTGGACGAGGAGATCGACATTGATGAGTGTCTTCCCCAACGACCCCGACGACGGCACCGGCCCGGACTCGGCTTGCGGCACACCGTACCTGACGAGGAAGGATTGGCTCGACCTCCACTTCGACCGAAAGTAGTTTACTTTAGTTAAAATTTATGTTTTATGTTCGGTTATGCAAAACTATCTATGTTTATGTTTGAATGCATGCTACTTTCGGTTGAACCTGCTTTGAACTTGATCAAATTGAAGTTTACAACGTTAATTTTAGGGGATCGACTAGAAACGGCCAAAAATTGCTGGAGTATATATATACTCCATTAAGGGTTTTAGTCCGTTAACTTTTAGGGGATCGGCTAGAGATGGCCTTATGCCTTGTTTATTTCAGTTCTTCACAATGTGATGCTCTATATGTGCAACTATTTGTCGTGCAGTTCAATTTCATCAATAACAGTTTCAACAATACCACTATGAATTATGATATTTGGTTGCTGTTAAGGATGTTGCAGTTAACACGCCTTTTCATTTTTAACGATAACTAGTGTACTTTAGACCTGCACAATACCAGTTTGAATGACTATATTTGCTTGTTTTTAAATGTTATGCCTGTTGCGGTTAACACACCTTTCCACTTCTTGTTTTGCTTAACTAGCATGCTTAAACCTGCACACTGAAGCTATCATTTGTAGATTATGTTGTCTACCATGGATATATTTGGTTGATGTTTAGCCTGTTGTGCTTAACATGCCTTTATATGTACTCATACAGGACAATATTGAGAACAGCTGCTATTTTCCATCGAGGTTAGTTTCATCGCATTGCTTATATATACTCACTGTTCAGGATATCAGTAGCTAGTACCATATAGCCTGGGGGCTGATAAGGGATTAATCGTTGAATCGGACATTTCACTGAATATATCTTTAACCCATGTATCGGTAGATTAACTAGGGCCATATTTAATATATCTGAGGCTACATAGCAACATGCATTGTACTGAATGACTAAATATGCAATCCCAGGCTACATAGCAACAAGGAAGAGTGTTACCTTAATGTTCTGATGATGTCTAGATATACATGTAATAAGATCTTATATAATGGGATGGAGGGAGTGTTGTACTACATCATTTTGCAATTGTTGTTTAGCTTCCAATATTAACTTTGTGCTTTTAGGTACATATGTCATTGCCAAAGATCCACACTTTGACCCTTTCTGCGTATGGGGCAATGAGATATTCATGAACCAACATCAAGTGAGGATACTGATAAAGATTGTTATTAAAATGGGTCAAAAGATGTCAATCGAATTACTTGTTTACACTTTATGCAAGACAACAATGAACTGCAGAATGGTAATTAAGAACTTTGTAGCCTTCTTTTTACTGCCCGTAATGAGTTGTGTTAGATGACAATGTCTGAATCTTTTTCCTTTGCAGTAGATCCTAAAGCAGTTTACTCAAGATTACCTCCCAAACTACATGATTGGTGGCCGACCATCACAAGGGGTTGGACTAGAGTCGTGCGTGCCTTCTGCATCGAGGAGAGCACAATAGGGCCATTCCACTTCACCTTGTTCAGCAACCAAAATGTCTCTCGCCTCTTTCTTTACCATCTTTAATAGTACAAGTATACAACCCTGGTTCATCATTCTTTATTTGGTGCTTATGTAATTCTTGAACATATGTACCTGTGAATCGAATAATGCATTGGTTGTTTGAACCTGATGGATATGAATAAAGCTATAGCCTACTTTCAAATTCAAATTAGGTAAAAATTTAAATAGCAGCAATTAAATTAGGGTGAAATTACGCTCTGCAGGTCATTACGGCGCACACGGTCTATAAAGCACAACGTGTGTGATATACATCATAATTTGACACGGTTCACAGAGAGGAAACGTGTGTAACCATGCACACAGTTGCCATTTGCAAAGCATGTGTGATGTCAGACAATATCACAAACGGAGCGGGAAAACTAAATGTGTGTGATTGTGGACCTATCGTACACGGTTTACAATCGTGAACTGTTTATGATGTGCCAGGCATCATAAACGTAGAGCCAGTTTGGTACGTGCTTGGAAAAATCCCGTGCCTGGAATGTGCCTGGCCTACACCTGGTTTTAGGTCAAACCACAGAACTCTGACTGCGATGGTAATGCCAGCACACACGAGTAGCAAGGATGGAGCGTTTGGGATATTGGAGACATCAGAAACAGTTTTATAGGGACAACTGTATGCATCAAGGCTCCCTATCCCCGACGGTTTCTGGGTTGTGTGGGAAGGTCCCCCCTATCGCACACACTCACTTGGCGACGGTTCAAAACATCATCACAGAAAGGGGTTAAAAACCGTTTGTATAGCACCTTGCTGTACCAGTGTACATTTGGATAAAAGGTATGGTGCCACATGCAGCATAGACGTCGAAGACAATTTTTTTTCTAAATTAGGCAAATTAATGATGTATTGTTCATTCAATTACTCTAATATTTGCATTAAATATTTGTTACATTATCTATTTTTAATTATACATTTTTGTACTTTGCTTTCAGCTATATATTGTTCTGTTCTCTAAGTTACTCCCATATTTGCATGTTGCTCTGTTATTTCAATATATCTAATTTATTATCTTAATTTTCATTTCAAGCAGTACATCCCTTGCTTTGCAAGAACACGCGTAGAAGGAAATCTTGGGCTTTGCTTTGTTGATGACTCCATGGATGTCATATTGACAACGCAACATGGATTTACAATGACAGTTAGCGTAAAACTTGATAAAGATGGTCACTCCTATTTTGATGCGGACCTTTGGAGAAAAATTTCTAAATTTTATGAATTGAAAGCTAGCAATAAAACTCTAGCGCGTGCACCATAGCCTGGTCTAATTAACATGGATGTTTACTTCACAAATGTCATCAGCCGATCACAGTCTGATCGAGGTTAGTGTTCATTCAACTTTCTCCATGCTGCATATTACTTAGCAAAATCGGGGTATTTGTTTTGACTAACTAATCACTATTTAAGCAAACAATTGTGATTTCATTTTTTGACTCCGTTCCTAGGCAGTAACAAATTATATTTACCAATTTAGGTCCACTATATATTCTTCTGCCATGTTCTGAATAAATAATACCTTTCCACCTTTCAAGCAGGATATGTTGGATGCATAGTTAATGATCTGTATGTTACTCGGGGTACCAAATTTCACTGGAAAGACTTGAAGCATATCATAAAATTTGTTGATAATCTGACAGAGATAGCACAATGTATGGACGGTGGATTTTGGGTGGGATTAATTCTACATATGGTGCACGCATTGAACAAGACCATTTGTGTGCACAAAACACTGGTACAAAGTCTTATTTTTATGTTGATGTTCATAAACTATATATATCTTCAATGATATGTTACAATTGGTTTTTATTCTACATTGCAACAGAAATTGCCCACTGCAGCTGTTCTTGAATCGATTTCCCGGCATGGTCGAATTACACTTGTGCCTGCTAATAACGCCAAAGTGATTGCAAGGTACTGCATTTCCCGCAGAAATGGAACCATTCAAATTAACAAGTTGTTGCTTGTCGTGGCAATGCATCCACATTGGAAAATTGGAGACATTGTTCTACTCATGCTCTACCAAGGCACAAGAGGGTTCTTCCTTTTCATTGACGAGATGCTGAGTCGCCGTGATCAAGCTGCTTCCAGCGGATAGTTGTGGTTGTTGGCCCTCAGCCCCTTAAAATGTGCTAGTTGTTACTATGTTAAGTATGTAGATATAGACCATATGGTTGTCAAAATTGCTAAGTACCGTGTTACCAAGATCCGCCTTTTGTCGAGTAGTGTCACCACTGTATATATGTTACTCAAACATTGTCAGCCAAGTTCTTAAATTTTCATGGAAAGTATTAGTATCGTACACAGTTCATTCAGTTTAAGTGCGTGCCCTGTAGAGTAGAGGATGTCCAGGTTTTCGACGTGGAGATCAACACCGATTTCCAGAAGGAATTTGCATATTAATTGTCCATATTGCAAATTGAGATAATATATGGATAGGCCAGCCCATACGATTGACATATTTGACATTCATGAACAAATCAATAGTTCAACGAGTAATTTACAAACCATTAGCTCTCTAATTTACAAGAATATAACGAACCGCGCACGCACAAAAGAGCTATTGTGCACCTGACGCCGACCCAGCACGCACAACAACCATCATCCATGGGCATGTCGATCATGGGCTCAGTGGGAGCGGAGGCTGCCAAGTCGATGACCTACACACCTTGATCGATCGAGGCTGGGGCAGACTCGACATCGGGGATCATCGGTACTGCCTCGGGCGCAACGCTCACCAGGCTACCACGACCGCCGGGTTGCCCCATGTGACACCCTGGTTTTCGCTCCTGTTTTTTTTTTCTTCGCGGGATTTGACTCCCGTCTTTTTTCTCGGTGTTATTGGATTTTCTCTAGCTCTTGGGTATTTGAAGATGGTCATCCAACCTTGCCTTCCCTATCCAACCAGACATTCTCTCCAGTCCAACCCTATCACCCAAGATCTATTCTCAGGGTTTTGCCGCCGAAACCCTACCTTCCGAGCTGCCGGAAGGGAAACCCTAATCTCTTCCGTTACAAAGGAACCCCGATTTCCTTTGATCTGCTGACTCCCAAACTTCTCCCAGTGATCATCCTATCTTTGTAAACCCTGGATATGCAAAAATATTGCCAAGTCATTTGCAATAATTTTTCATTTATAATTAATTCCTTTTTCTGCTGTTTAAAGGAATTAAATCCAGGAAAATATCTATCCATCTCCAAAGTTCATGAGAACTTGTGGAGATATTCTTTGTGATCATATTGAGCTCCCATAAAAATATTGGCCATAATTAAATAAGGGAAATTGCATTTTCCTATTTAATGCCAATATTGCATTTTGGGCAGTTTCTAAAGGAACTACCATTTTGGTAGCAAGGAAAAATCCCAAATAAATTGTGGAGCTTATCCTATCCATATCTTCACCATTTCAATCAAAACCCAAGTCCCGTAGTTCAAATTTTGAGCACAACATCCATTTGCAAATTTTGTCCGGATTTTCAGTTTGCAAAGTAAGTGCTTGAACCCTTGATCCATTTGAGCTGAAATTTTTCATGGTGATTCAAATTGATAAATCACTCATGGAAACCAAAAATCAGCTCAATCCATCCATCCATTCATCCACAGCATTTTTCTCAAGTTTCTGTCCATTTGGAAGTGATGTGAAGGAAGTACCATGTAGGCATTTCCAAATGAGCTGAAACTTTTCCAGTACCTTCATATGTTCAAACCATCACTCTCCACAAAAATTCACTTCATTTCATCAAGCCAGATGAGTGCAGCTTCAAATTCTAGTTTCTGGACCAAATTTTGCATTGTGAAGCAAGTATATGCAAATGAGGTCCAAATGCCTTAAAATTTTGCCAGCATCTACTCCTTCCTACTACATTTCTCTGTGACATCTTTCCCAGCTCATTGGCACATTTTTCTGACCACAGCTTCCTGTCCAAGTTTGCTGTTGGAAACTTTTTCTGCAAGTTTCACTCACCTCAGAGCCACCCAGCTAAGTCCAGCAGCTTCTCTTATCTATTTGAGCACTGAGGAGCTTATTTGACAAGGTGTGACAACTCCGGGACGGCCTGGACACGTGGTACCCGTGGTGATCACGCGGTTGCAGCGCCAAACAGGCGCTCTGCGCGTCCATCGCGTCGGGCAGGACAGCTCAAGCTGCCATGGCGTGTCCTAGCTTGCCGACCTGACTCCCCGTCGTCCCCTCACCCCTCTCTGGTCATTTCCCCCTTTGTTTTCTTCCTCGCCACGCCGTGACAATCGCCATTACTCCGCCACTGTGTCCGCACTGTCGCCGCCGTATACGGACGAGTCCGAGCTCTCCCGAAGCTCCTACGAGCTCATCCGCTCTTCCGAAGACCCTGCCGACATCGTCTACGTCCTCCGCGTGCCCCCGAGCGCCAGTATCCGGCTAAGGATGCACGGCCGCCGTGGTTATCACCTCGGCCGCGGCCGGCTATAAATAGCACGGCCAGAGCCCTCTCGAGCTCACACCGCACCCGCGGCAGCTCCTCCCTTCCTCCCTAGTACCCCCAAGCTCCAGCCCTCGAGCTCCCGTGCTCGATCCCTCTCCCACAGCCGCCATGGCCGCCGGCCTCTCCCGCCTAAATTCACTCACCTCCCGCCCCCATTTCTGCTCCAGTCGCCGTGGCCGACCACCACCACCATCAGCAGGCCCTCCCCGCCTCCATTTCCTCTCGGGGCAGGCCAAAGCTCCGGCCGAGCTCACCACCGCCGCCTTCTGCCTTCTCTCGTCGCCGCTCTTCCAGCCACCCCCGCCGCTCGTGCTGCCAACCTCCAGATGCGGCAGTCACCAGTGACCCCGTCCACGCCTTCGCCTCGCCAAAATACCCACCAGAGCCTCGAGCCCGAGCTCACCGGAGTTGCCTTCCGCCACGGTGGGCGCCCTGTTGTCCCAGTGCTCCCCGGCGATCGTGCCACCCGGGGATGGGTGCGGCCAGTTCTCCCGAGCTCGCCGGTGCCCGGAGCTTCATCGGGGGTGCCCTATGCCGCCGGGAGTCGTCGCCGGCGCGCGTCGGCCTCGCCTCTCTGCTGCCCAGGCGCGAGGTGGAAGAAGGAATGAGGAGGGGAGAGAGTCAACGCCCGCGGGGCCCGCCCATTAGCCAGACATTGGTGTTAACCCTGGGCCCGCGGTGACTTAAGTGGAGGCGGTTTTTCGGAAATACGCTTCTCCAAAGGGAAAGCGTATGCACTCAGAGTGCGCTTTCTCTTTCTGAAAACGTATTTCTACTCTGCTTCAGCCCAAACTACACTTTCTCTGTTAGTAAGCGTACTCTCTAAAAGACACGTTCGGTTTAAACAGTCAGGGACCTGTTGGTAAATACTTTTGCTACAAATTGGTCCCTAAACTTTAAACGTCCGTATCTTTTTGCCCGTAACTCCGAATCAGGTGATTCCAACGCTCACTTCTTCGTCTCTTCAAGCCCGTCATGATGGTATCATTTTCATAATGTTTTCACACTATGAAAATGACCATTTTGCCCTTGCCCTCTGTTCAGCCTTTCCGAGAGGGAATCTTTTTCGGCGATTCTTCCGCGGCTTCACCGCACTTCTTTCCGGAGTATTCATCGGCCCCCAGGCAAGCCGACCATCTGATATATGCCCTAAAGCATTGCTCTGTGATATTTCTTGCATGTTTAAATCAATATGCTTATGCTTGCTTGTGTAGTGGTGAGCTGTATGTGACTTTGACGAACCCTTGCTTGCACTTTATTCGATGACGACACCACGCCTGAGTCTGAGCTATTTTTGGCCGTCCGGGGTGGATGCCGATTTTATATTTCTCTTGTCAGCAACTAGCCCATGTTCTGAGCTGCTTTTCGGCCGTCTCGGGCAGCTATTGAATTTCTTTCTGTAGCGGTGACCCTATGCTCTGAGCTGTTTCTCGGTCGTCTTAGGGAACTGCTACCTTCTTTTTATCAACACCGCCTCATGCTCTGAGCTGCTTTTCAGCCGTCTTGAGCCGGGGTTGAGTTATTTCGGTAATGTCCCAGATCTAAGTTGTAAAGACCGTTCTGGTGGCTACTGGTTTCTTTGCCGGTTTTGTGCAAGGGTTCCGACGGTCGTAACTTACAGCTAGTACTTGTAAAGTGATAACTTGCCACTTAAATCTTGTTTCACTAAGGACTCATTGTGATGCTGCATGGAGATAGGTTGTTATGTTACCACAGTTGTTACCTTATGCATAAGTACCACCGTATTAAGTTAATCATGATGAATATCCATGCTTGTTAAGTACTTGTTAAAACTAAACCTAGTCGGTTGATCTTGAGCCACCTGTCTGGACTTATCCGTGCAACCACATTTGCCGGTATGGGACGGCCTTGAGTTGGTCTGATTGCGTGCTCTTTTATCGGTACCACCAACTAGGGAAGGTTATGCGCGCGCGCTGCCTTGGCCCGGTAGGCGGCGATAACCTTGTGAGCCCAGTTGAGATATTTGCCGGCGTCCCCGTTTGTGGCAGTTTGTTTGGCCACGACGGTGGTAGGTGTCACGAGGTGACACAGGGGCCACCCAGGACATGACCCTGGGAGGGTATGATTGTCGGTGGTACGGTAGAGGAGTCACGGGTCAGGCGGGTTTCGTTGGAGCAATTCTGGTCCACCCGAATGGGATCACGAGGTCAGGTGCTCCATGGTGTGGGTAAAGTGCGCAACCTCTGCAGAGTGTAAAATCTATTCGAATAGACGCATCCACGGTATTGGACAGTCCGTCCAGACCTCACTAGGTGGTCAACCGGAACAGTAATAATAATGATGGAAGAACTCGTCTTATGCCCTGAAGTACTCAGGGGATCGTGAATGTTCTGAGGGTTGTGAGGCAACCCGGAAGAGAGTAAGTCGGATCTGGTTAAGGTTTGGATAGGATCCTGAGAATGTTCGGAGTATGGATTATTTACCCGATATGCTTTACTTTACTATATTTACCTTAGTAGTTATCTTGCTGGATAATCCTGTTACAACATGATAATCACTATTGCTAGCTAGTTATGCCATGTCATGATAATTAATGTTGCTCTAATAACAAATGCATGCTTGAATGCCATGGATTGCTTTGCTTGGTGTATATGTTAGTTTGGTTTGCTTGCGAGTACATTCAAAAGTACTCAGCGGCCTTCAATGTGGCCAGGTTCACATAAGGATCCGTCGTCCGTCGATGAGGAGCCGGAGCGTTCGCGGGCTAGAAGAGTAACCTAGTCAGATCCCTGTGGATTGGAGCCGCACCAGGACCATGCTGCCTTAGATAGAGCTTTTCCGCTGCCATCACTCTTGTAAGATATCATGTAAGACTTATATATCCATTAATAGAAATGCCTGTGTTCTTGATACTTGTTGTAAGCATGCATGCCAGAGTGATTTCCTGGGCTGGTATGCGTGGCGACCGTCTGGCTACAGTGGTAATCAGGCAGGGCGCCACACCCCAATGACGTCCGGCGAGATGACGTTGGCTCTCGCCAGGGCTGTTGTGACGCCCCCAGGCATGCCCCGACGACGTCTGGCGCCGCGCCCTCCTCCATCTAGGACATAAGCCTGTGCCTCATGCGGCGGCTGCCACTGCCGCAGTTGTCCTTGCGCTGTCCCGGTTCCTGCTCCGCCGCTCGCACCATCTGACGCACTCTGCGCCGAGCCAGCAGTATCGCCCGCTGGTGATCCCTGTCCGCTTTTAGGATGACCCTGGCTAATCTGAAGGTTTGCTCGTACCGCGTTTCCTGCTTCCTCTGGCCGTTATCAAGAGAGGCGGTGGCATGGCCGTCAACCGCCAAGCCGACCATCGTGCCTTCAGCCTCGATTCCGCCGTCGCGCAACTCCATCCTTTCATCGACCGTTGGGGGTATGCCGGTATGTATGGGTAACTAGCTAGCAAGTGGATCAGTAGCAAGTCGCCGCCGACGGCCATTGCTGTGGTTATTAATAGCTAGCAGCTGGCTAGGGGATTGGGGATTTTACAATTCACCCCTATGGAGAGCGGGAAGACCAAGTGGAGCACACAACCCGACAACCGTATGCGGTGTTACGTGTTACCACACACGTGTTAACATAAGGAAACTTATGTGTAACTTACTAATCATCGCACACGCGTACTCGCACATGCATCGTGTGTGATGCTCCTAGCCATCGCAAGCAGCTAGTTTGCATTTTTTAAAGTTTTTTCTACACACAGAATCGCACACAAATTAACTCTAGTAACCGTCTGTGTTATATTTTCTCATCGCAAACAGTTCATCCGAGTAGGATGTTTGCCGCGTATCACAAACCTCTTGTTTACATGAATCGTTTGTGTTCTTTTGGCTCATAACAAACAGTTCATCTATGTGAACTGTATGCCGCATATCACACACATCTTGTTAAGTTGAATCGTTTCTGTTGTGTTGCCTAATAGAAAACAGTTAATCCGAATGAACTGTATGTCGTATATCGCACACACCTTGATCTCGCTGACCGTTTCTATTACATTCCCTCATCGCAAACAGTTCATCCGAGCGAACTGTATGCCGTATATCGCACACACCTTGATATGGCTGCCCGTTTCTGTTGTTCTGGCTCATCGCAAACAGTTCTTCTGGATTAACCGTATGCCAAGCATTGCACACACAACTACAATCTGGATCGTGTTTGATGTCTCCGCCATCGCAAATGTTTCGTATCATTTTTGACGGTTATTTTACATCACCATTTGCGATTAATGCATCACACACAGTTTCATCGAAGGGTCTCTGATTGGACTGTCACATTTGGACCATCCTGCAATAGTGATTGAACAAATATTAATGTGTTAACTACCGTTACGTGAATGTTCTTAATACATCTCCAACGTATCTATAATTTATGAAATATTCATGCGATGTTTACAACAATTTTATATGGTTTTGGTATGATTTGATTAGAACTAACCTAGACTGACGCTGTTTTCAGCAGAACTACCGTGGTGTCATTTTTTGTGCAGAAATAGAAGTTCTCGGAATGGGCTGAAAATTTACGGTGATTTTTATGGACCAAAAGAGACCCCCGAAGCACCGGAGCTGGGCCAGGAAGTGGACGAGGGATCCACAAGCCTGGGCGGCGTGCCCACTCCCTAGGGCACGCCCCCCGAGCTTGTGGGCCCCTCGGGCACCCATTGGCGTGAGACCGACGCCAAAAATTCCTATAAATACCCCAAACATCGAAAAAACCCTATATGAGAAGTTCCACTGCCGCAAGCCTCTGTATCCATAAAACTCAATCGAGACCCTGTTCCGGCACCCTGCCGGAGGGGGAAATCATCACCGGAGGCCAACTTCATCATCCCGGCGGCCACCATGATGAGGAGGGAGTAGTTCACCCTCGGGGCTGAGGGTATGTACCAGTAGCTATGTGTTGATCTCTCTCTCTCTCTCGTGTTCTTGATTTGGCACGATCTTGATGTACCGTGAGCTTGGTTAATATATTTGGATCTTATGGTGTTCTTCCCTCTCTACCTTCTTGTGATGAGTTGAATCTTTTCCTTTGTGGTTTTGTTATGTCGGATTGAATCTTTTGGATGTGAGAGCACTTGATGTATGTCTTGTGATGGGATATGCATGGCGACAATGGGATGTTCTATTGATTCACTTGATGTATGTTTCAGTTATCAACTTGCGGATTCCCATGGTGACATTGGGGTAATCTATGCATAAGGGTTGATACGCGTTTTCATATTCCTTTCTCCGCTAGAAATCTTGTGGTACTCTTTGAAGTTATTTATGTTGGATTGAATATTATGAATCAGAAGTTGTTTGATGCATATCGTATAATCAACTCATGAATACTTGTGGTGACATTCGAGTATCTAGGTGACATTAGAGTTGGTTGATGTATCATATGGTGTTATTTTAGTATGAACTCTAGGGCTGTTTGTCACACTTATAGGAATAGCTCAAAAGATTGATCGGAAAGAATAACTTTGAGGTGGTTTCGTACCATACAAACAATTTCATCTTATGTTCTCCACGATAGGAACTTTGGAGTGATTCTTTGTTGCATGTTGAGGGATTGTTATATGATCCAATTATGTTATCATTATTGAGAGATTTTTGCACTAGTGAAAGTATGAACCCTAGGCCTTGTTTTCAAGCATTGCAATACCGTTTTTGCTCACTTTTGGTACTAGTTACCTTGCCATTATTATATTTTCAGATTACAAAAACCTATATCTACTACCCATATTACACTTGTATCACCATCTCTTCGCCGAACTAGTGCACCTATGCAATTTACCATTGTATTGGGTGTACTGGGGACACAAGAGACTCTTTGTTATTTAGTTGTAGGGTTGTTTGAGAGAGACCATCTTCATCCTACACCTCCCACAGATTGATAAACCTTAGCTCATCCACTTGAGGGAAATTTGCTACTATCCTACAAAACTCTACGCTTGGAGGCCCAACACGAGTCTACAAGAACAAGTTGTGTAGTAGACATCAAGCTCTTTTCTAGCGCCGTTGCCGGGGAGCTGAGTGCTTGAAGGTATATCTTTAGATCTTGCAATTGAATATTTTAGTTTCTTGTTTATCACTAGTTTGGTTTATAAAAAGAAAACTACAAAAAAATGGAATTCAGGTTGCCTCATATTATTCGTCTTTATCATGTTTTTCTTGAAAATGATGGATCGGAAAATTGTGCTCAATTGGTAGAAGAAGATTGCAATAAATTGTTTGGCATAAAATCCTTGAATGATAAGTATGATTGCAATGTTGCTAGTATGAATTCTTTGAATATCCATGATGCTAATGATATGCAAAGCCATAAGCTTGGGTATGCTATGTTTGATGAAGATGATATTTTTAGTCCCCCAAGTTTTGATGAGAATATTTACTATGATGATTGCATGCCTCCTATTTATGATGATTACAATGATGAATGTGGGTTTGGAAGAGTGTCAACTCTAGGTAATGATCCCACTATTTTTTAGGGTGTTGAATCTTATTACAATATTGATAAAAGTGGATTTGGTGAGGTCATGACTTTATTTAGTGATGAGTCCACTATTTTGGAAGAGGTTTCTACTGATTATGACAACAAAGTTGCTATCTATGATGATTATTGTGATGGCATGTATGCTATAAATAATAATGATAACCATAAAACATGTCATCATGATTTTAATGTTCAATTTAATTATGTCAATCAAGTATCACATGGTAGTTATTTTGTTGAGTTTGCTCCCACCACTATTGATGAGAATAAATTTGCTTATGTGGAGAGTAATAAAATTTCTATGCTTGTGGATCATGAAAAGAATGCTTTATGTGATAGTTATATTGTTGAATTCCATGATGATGCTACTGAAAATTATTATGAGAGAGGAACATATGCTTTTACATATCTCAATAATATCAAGTTTCCTCTCTTTATGTTGAAAGTTTTGAAGTATTGCTTGTTTTGCTTTCCTATGCTAGTTGATTCTTGATCCCAAAAATTATTTGCTCATAAAATCCCTATGCATAGGAAGTGGGTTAGGATTAAATGTGCTAGTCATATGCTTCATGATGCTTCCGTTATGTTTCAATTCTTATCTTTTATGTGAGCATCATTGAAAATCATCATGCCTAGCTAAAAAGGCATTAAAGAAAAGTGCTTGTTGGGAGACAACCCAACATTTACCCCTACTATTTTTGTGTGTTCACAAGATTAAACTACTGTAGTAATCATGTTTTATAGTTTTTGTTTCAATAAAGTACCAAGTAAAGCCTCTGGGATGATTTGGATGATAGTTGACTTGATTCTGTGCAAAAACAGAAACTTTTGCGTTCAGTACAGGAATTATGATAATACACTGGAGCCTCGAAAAATTCTGAATTTTTTACACATTATTGATATAAAAATTTCCTACGTTTTCCTAATGTTTCAAAATTTATGGAGTAACCGAAGTGTATACAATATGCAGATCTTTAAAGACTGTTCTGTTTTTGACAGATTCTGTTTGCAATGCATAGTTTGCTTGTTTTATGGTTTCTATGGCTTATATTGCTTAATATAAATTATGGAAATTATAGAGTACAGTAGGAATTATGTGTAAACAATTATGAATCTTATCTTTGACAGTACCCAAGTGAATGATTTGTTTTACTATACTAGCCCATCTCACGAAGTTCCGTTAAGTTTTGTGTGATTGAAGTTTTCAAGTTTTGGGTGAGATATCGATATGAGAAGAATGAAGAGTGGCAAGAACCTAAGCTTGGGGATTCCCAAGGAACCCCAAGGTAATATTCAAGGAAGACCCAAGAAACTAAGCTTGGGGCTGCCCCGGAAGGCATCCCCTTTTTTTTCTCCAACATTACGTTAACCTCACATGGAGCTATATTTTTATTCGTCACATGATATGAGTTTTGCTTGGGGCATCATTTTATTTTATTATGATTTGCTTGCTGTTATTTAGAGTAATGTTTTGCGTCTCTTATTTCAATAAAAGTGTCAAGTATAGGCTTCACCATGCTTATTTTGCAAGTCTACATGTTGCTGTTTGAAAATGAAAAGTTTTCTATTATTGTATGAATTCTTATGGAAAGTAGGAACATGATAAAATCTTGAAATTTTTGCAAATTAATATATAACAAATTTTATACAATATTGTAATTTTTCAGAATTTTTGGAATTAAGCAAGTATGATTATAATTACACTCTTGACAGACTATCCTGTTTAGACTGATTGCTGTTATGTTTGCATTGTTTGCATATGTTTGCTTGTTTAATGATTCTATTTGAGGATAGGAGTATTAAATATGAAGAGGCATTTAGTATGCAATGTCAAATTATAATTTTAGTGATTTGTTACAGTAGGGAATGATAAGCTTTTGCATTGATTTATACTAACTTATGTCACGAGTTCTTGTTGAGTTTTGTGTGGATGGAGTTTTTAAGATTCCGGGAAACCGTGATATGAGAAGAATTAAGGAGACACAAAAGCTCAAGCTTCGGGATGCCCCGGTAGGCATCCCACCTTTCTTCATAAAAAATATTATCGGTTAGTATCGGTTGAGCCTAAGTTTTTGCTTCTTCACATGATGTGTGCTATCCTTGGAATGTCATTTTATTTTGTTTTGTTTGTTGTTTGAATAAAATACTAAGATCTAAAAAAATTAAATGAGAGAGATACATAACTATTCAACTGCTCTTTGTGCTTCACTTATATCTTTTGGAGTAGTTTGTCATTTACTCTTGTGCTTCACTGATACGTCTCCGTCGTATCTACTTTTCCTAACATTTTTCCTCTTGTTTTGGACTCTAATTTGCATGATTTGAATGAAACTAACCCGAACTGACGCTGTTTTCAGCAGAATTACCATGGTGTTGTTTTTGTGCAGGATTTTTTATTCAATAAATAAGAATTTCTGGAGCCAAGAACCACCTGGGTGGGCACAATCCACCAGGGCGCCCCCCCCTCCAAGCGCGCCCAGGTGGGTTGTCCCCACCTGGTGGCCCCGCAGACTCCAACCCTGATACTATAAAATCACATATTTGGAGAAAAAAATCAGGGAGGAAGAATTATCGCGTTTCACGAGACGGAGCCGCCGCCACCTCCTGTTCTTCATCGGAAGGCCAGATCTGGAGTCCGTTTGGGGCTCCGGAGAGGGGGATCTTCGATCTTCGTCATCACCAACCCTTCTCCATCGCCAATTCCATGATGCTCCCCACCGGGAGTGAGTAATTCCTTCGTAGGCTTGCTGGTCGGTGAGGAGTTGGATGAGATTCATCATGTAATCGAGTTAGTTTTGTTAGGGCTTGATCCCTAGTATCCATTATGTTCTGAGATTGATGTTGCTATGACTTTGCCATGCTTAATGCTTGTCACTTTGGGCCCGGGTGCCATGATTTTAGATCTGAACCATTTATGTTATCACCATTATATCTATGTTCTAGATCTGATCTTGCAAGTTATAGTCACCTACTACGTGTTATGATCCGGCAACCCCGGAGTGACAATAGTCGGGACACTTCCCGGTGATGACCGTAGTTTGAGGAGTTCATGTATTCACTGTGTGTTAATGCTTTGTTCTGGTTCTCTATTAAAAGGAGGCCTTAATATCCCTTAGTTTCCAATAGGACCCCGCTGCCATGGGAGGGTAGGACAAAATATGCCATGCAAGTTCTTTCCATAAGCACGTATGACTATTTACGGAATACATGCCTACATTATATTTATGAACTGGAGCTAGTGCTGTATCGCCCTAGGTTATGACTGTTATATGATGAATATCATCCAACGAATTCACCGATCCAATGCCTACGAATTTCTATCATATTCTTCTTGCTAAGTTACTACTGTTGCTGTTACTATTGCACTTGCTACAAAATCATTGCTATTACTGTTACCGTTAGTATTGTTGTTGCTACTACTATCAAAACTATCATACTACTTTGCTACTGATCACTTTGCTGTAGATAATTAATCTCCAGGTGTGGTTGAATTGACAACTCAGCTGCTAATACTTGCAAATATTCTTTGGCACCCCTTGTGTCGAATCAATAAATTTGGGTTGAATACTCTACCCTCGAAAACTGTTGCGATCCCCTATACTTGTGGGTTATCAAGACCTTTTTCTGGCGCTGTTGCCGGGGAGCATAGCTGTATTTGTTGAGTCACTTGGGATTATTATCAAATTATCACTATGAGGAATCTGAAGGATGCTAAGACTATGATTTTTCCCTCTAAGATGAGGGGAGGTAAGGAACTGCCATCCAGCTCCGCTTTAAATTCACCTTCTGTTATAAGTAGACTTGCAACACCACCACATGCTATCAATTCTGATATGTGGCAAGTTATTGATGATGCTACTTCTGCTATGAATGCTACCCATGATGATGCTAGTACCTTGCTTGATGATAATGTGCCACTAGGTGAATTTCTTGATGAACAACTTGCTAGAATTAAAGCTTTTGAGAATGCTGAAACTGATGAAATTGTTGAAACTGATGAAGAGCTTGAAACTAAAAATCTTGAAACACCTATTATACCTAGTTCTCCTAGATATGAATTGCCAAAAGTACCGGAAGGTTATGTTATGGATGAGGAGACAACTAGAGACATTCTTGCTTGTAAGGATAGAGATGATCTGGAAAAATTATTAAGCAAGTATAATGAAAAGACTTTGAATGCTAGAATGAAATGTGATCCTAAGTTTGCTACTTCACCTATCTTTGTTGATGATAAGGATTATGAATTCTCTGTCGACCCAGAGTTAATTACTTTGGTTGAATCTGATCCTTTCCATGGTTATGAAACTGAAACTGTTGTGGCACATCTTACTAAGTTAAATGACATAGCCACCCTATTTGCTCATGATGAAAAAATTTGCTACTATTATATTCTCAAATTATTTCCATTCTCATTAAAGGGTGATGCTAAGGCTTGGTACAATACTCTTGCTCCTGGTTGTGTGCGTAGTCCCCAGGATATGATTTATTACTTCTCTAAAAAATATTTTCCTGCTCATAAGAAACAAGCTGCTTTACAGGAAATATTTAACTTTGCACAAATTGAAGAAGAGAGTCTCCCACAAGCTTGGGGGAGGCTTCTCCAATTGCTTAGTGCTTTGCCTGATCATCCTCTTAAGAAAAATGAAATACTTGATATCTTCTATAATGGACTAACCGATGCTTCTAGGGATTTCCTAGATAGTTGTGCTGGTTGTGTTTTCAGGGAGTGAATTGTTGAACAAGCTGAAGAATTATTGAATAACATATTGAAAAATTATGATGATTGGACTCTTCCCGAACCACCACTCAAACCTACTCCGAAGAAGAGGGGTATCTTATATCTCAGTCCTGAAGATATGCAAGAGGCAAAGAAATCCATGAAGGAAAAAGGTATTAAAGCAGAGGATGTTAAAAATTTACCACCTATCGAAGATATACATGGGCTTGAAACACCACCACCACCTAAGGTGGTAGAGGTAAATTCTTTACTAAAGTTTGATGAAGATGATATTCCTTATAATAAACATCCTGGTCAATGCCTTTATGAGTTTGATAATTACATTAGAAAGCAAGATCACTTCAATGCAAATGTTATGAAACAATTGAAATACAATTCTGATGTGATTGCTTGCTTGAGTGACTTGTTATTTATAATCTCAAATGATGTTAGAGGTGTGGGAAAACATGCTTCTATGGTTCAAACTCAATTAGAACAAGTTGCTAAATCTCAAAGAGAGTTGCTTGATGAAATGAATAATAATATCAATGATCATGCTGTTAGAGTAATGACTAGAGGAGGTAGAATGACTCAGGAACCACTTTATCCTGAGGGACACCCAAAAAATATTGAACAAGACTCTCAAAGAGTTGACACTGATGTACCTAGTCCTTCTAAAAAGAAAAAGAAGAATAAAAATGATAGGACTTTGCATGCCTCTAGTGAACCTGAAGTTGAAAAACCTCCTGATAATGATAATGAAGTCTCTATCTCTGATGCTGAAACTCAATCTGGTAATGAACACTCCCCTTCTGATAATGAAAAAGACAATGATGAGGTTCATGAAGACACTCAAATAAATAATAAAGAACCAGGTAATGATGTTGAGATAGAACCAGCAGTTGATCTTGATAACCCACAACCCAAGAATAAAAGATATCATAAAAGAGACTTTGTTGCTAGAAAACATGGTAAGGAAAGAGAACCGTGGGTTCAAAAACCTATGCCCTTTCCACCTAAGTCAACCAAAAAGAAATATGATGAAGAATTTGAACGCTTTGCTGAAATGCTGAGGCCAGTCTTTTTGCGTACTCACTTGACTGATATCTTAAAAATGCCTCCTTATGCAAAGTACATGAAAGACATCATCACCAATAAGAGAAAAATACCGGAAGCTGAAATTTCCACCATGCTTGCTAATTATACTTTCAAGGATGGAGTACCTAAAAAACTTGGAGATCCGGGAATACCAACTATACCTTGCTCCATCAAAAGAAATTATGTGAAAACTGCTTTACGTGATTTAGGAGCTGGTGTTAGTGTTATGCCTTTCTATTTATATAAAAGACTTGATTTGAATAAATTCACACCTACTGAAATATCTTTGCAAATGGCTGATAAATCAACTGCCATACCTATCGGGATTTGTGAGGATGTGCCCGTTGTTTTTTGCTAATGTCACTATCTTGACTGACTTTGTTATACTTGAGATGCCCGAGGATGACAACATGTCGATTATCCTCAGTAGACCCTTCTTGAATACTGTAGGGGCTGTTATTGATTGCAATAAAAGCAATGTCACTTTTCATATCAATGGTAATGAGCATACGGTGCACTTCCGAAGAAACAATTCCAAGTGAATGGTATTAATGTTATTGAAAAATCTCTGACAATCTCTATTGGAAGTTTTCAACTACCTCTACCTACTGTTAAAAAGAAATATGAAATGCTTATTGTCGAGGACATTCATATCCCCATTGAGCACTACCTTCTGTCCCTACCTTTTGTTTTCTGTTTTTATTAGTTAAATAAAATAAAATAAAATGCCTTGCCTGTTTCCTGAGTTTTCCGTGCAATAAAAATGACCCAAAAATAAAAGTTCTCAGAATGCTCTGAAAATTTAATATGATTTTTTTTCTTAATATTTAATAATTTTTGGTGCAAATAACATCAGAGGGAGGTGCTCCAGGTGGGCACAATCCACCTGGGCGCGCCAGCACCCCCAGGCGCGCCCTAGTGGGTTGTGGTCCCCACGTGGGCCCTCTCACTTATCCCTTCACTCCATATCATCACCTACCTTCAGAAAAAAATCACGTTTGCTCTCTCTCTCTCTCTCGTGTTCTTGCTCTCAAACCCACGGATTTCGATCTCTTTGCTTGAAGCTCCATTTCCGAAACTGTTTTGGGGGATTGTTGCTTGGTATGTGCCTCCCCCATTGGTACAATTAGTTTTTGCTTTAGTGGTTTATATTTAGAATAATTAGTGACTCTTGGTGCTGCTGTAGATGAGCTTGCATGTTGAATTCTTAGAGTTCTAAGTAGTTTAAATGCTTGATATGGCCTCTATGCATCCCTATGAGTAGTTGCTATCAATCTTATAAAGTTTTGTTGATAAAAATTTGTGACTCAAAATTTTTCAGAAAATTGTACGCGAATATGATGAACCTCTTTGGAAGGAGTTCTTCGAGGCGGAGGTCCTCGGAGACATCTTCTAGTAGCAGCTCCGTTCGCCGGTCTTATGTTGAACCAAGTGAAAATTCCATTCGAGATGCCGCCACCAAATCATGTTTATGGCCATGCAACGATTATATGGTGCGTGTGGGCATTAAAGAAGAATTTGAGCGATATGTTCACAATGCCGAGCTCGGTCCCTACATTGCAGATAAGTGCAACCAACACCTCAGCCTCACTGAATCATTTACCAAAGAATTTAAATTTCATCCTCGTGAGTCCAGAGTATCATTTAAACTATATGACAATTCATTTACTATACCTCTAGAGACATTTTCTAATCACTGCAAAATTCCATTTTGGGGTTCATTAGACGAGCCACCAAGGTTGGAATTTGAGATATTCTTGACTAGCTTATGCTATGGTGAGACTAGAGGAGTGACTCAAGGTAGAATAAAGAGCATTCATTTTCCCTCAATCCAATACTTTGCACTATTTAAAGGAAAATGCATTGAAGGCAAACAAGATTGTAGTACACTTTGTGCTCCAGACTTGAGCCTCATCCGCACCGCTCTCACCGGTGACAAAAGTTATAACCTTGGAGCGATAGTGGCACGTAGATTGCAACACAACGCTAGTAGTGGATATTTTTATGGTGGGATTTACGCCACGCAATTAGCAAGAGAGCTAGGTGTTTCACCTTGGCCTTATGACCCCATATTACCCACGCAATACCTTGACTTCGATGCTATGAAACATCATAAGATCCTTAGTGGTGAACCCCATAATTTTACTTATAACCTGTTGTTTAATAAAAGGTCCATCGTGGACACCTTTTTGCCTGCACCTTCTCTCTTTGATGTTCACAGCAAGGGAAGATATTATGTTCTTGAGAGCAAGGCCCGAGCACATAACGCGTCAGTTGTGGCTACACGACGGGCTGAGACATCTGCACCTAGAGCCTCCGTTGTGACACCCCCGGCTCAATCGTGCACTAATCATACACGCAAATGCACACGATCAAGCCTAAGGACTCATGGGAAGATATCACAACACAACTCTAAAACATAAATAAAGTCATACAAGCTTTATATTACAAGCCAGGGGCCTCGAGGGCTCGAATACATAAGCTCGCATACAAGCGTCAGCGGAAGCATCAGATATCTGAGTACAGGTATAAAATAAAACACAGAAAGGCCCTTAAAAGGAGGGACAAAAGAAAACACTACGATCGAAAGGCGCAGGCCTCCTGCCTGGGACCCTCCGAACCTACTCCTGGTCGTCGGCAAGCTCGTAGAAGTATCCAACCTCGGGGTAGCAGTAGCGATCGTCGGCGGGGCCGCTGTAACCGGGGCTCCATCATCTGGTTGCATCAAAAGGGATATGGGGGAAAAAGAAAGCAAAGCAACCGTGAGTACTCATCCGAAGTACTCAGCAAGCAAGGATCTACACTACATATGCAACATTATCAAAGGAAAGGTTGTATATGTCGACTGGGCTGCAGAAATGCCAGAATAGAGAGAAGGCCTAGTCCTATCGAAGACTAGCATCTTCAGAGGTCTTGCAGCATTAGAAGAGTGTAGATTAGCACCGTATAAAGTAGTAGTATCATTAAGTCTCATCCTCACCCAGAGATCCTTTCTCGACTCCCTGCGAGAAAGCAATCCCAGAGCCATACAGTCATCGACCTCGTCCAGAGATCCCTTCTCGACTCCCTGCGAGAAGCAATCCTAGAGCCATAGTATCCAATTCTAGTTGTATCGATCGGGATACAACTCCGAGTGTCCGTTACCGAGGATCCGGCTATGCATAGATTAGTTCTTCCCTGCAGGGGTGCACCAACTTACCCACCACGCTCGCTTAACTCCGGCCGAACACACTTTTCTGGGTCATGCCCGGCCTCGGCCAAATGACACACCGCAACCCTACCTAGAGCTCAGCAGAGAGGTCCCCGTCGGTCTACATCCTAAGCGCTCAGAGGTCTTGGGCCATCGCCCTGTGCACTCTGATTCGTTGCGAGCAGGGGGAAGCCAGGCACCAGGGGGGCACCGGTCCGTCCCGGCCGCAATGCTGAACTGGACGTCTGACAGAGCTTTCGACTGATGCATGCGATGCAGAGTGCCCATAACTTTTCCCACGTGATGGTTAGTGCTATCGGGCCAAAGGCCCACTCGAAATCGTAGTGTGTTGGCAGCACGGTAACGAGCAAAGACTCACGATCGATGTGACACTGTCACCCCGTCTCGAGGACTTGCGGCAAGGGCCAAGAATGCCCGGCCACGCCTCGTATTCATCACTCGGGCACCATCCAGGTCAACCCGTCTTCACATCACACGCGGGTACCCCTCAGGGTCGACCCGCCTTCCAAGTAACAGTGTAAAGTATAATTATCTGTGTGTCCATAACATCAAGGGAATCCGAGGTATCACCCTCGTTGGATTCCTACTTGATGTATCCGTCAAGGTGAACTCGGAGGAATCACCCTCGATGGGTTCACACTTGAGGTGTTGCACGACAGCGTCATTATCGGAAGTGGGGAAGGAGGAATCACCCTCGATGACCACGACCGAATAGCTACTCTACAGAGTTAACATCAGAAGTGCTACAAGAGGTTTCACCCTCGGCACTCGATAGTAACGCTGCAGTGTCGTTACAACTAAGGGGGGTGATGTGCGGTGCCGGGGCCTGGTCTTCAATCCCGTTGATCGGGTCTTCTGATAATCCAGCGGGGCAGTCGGGACTAGTGGGGTCACTGATAGGTCTCTACCCAGCCTATACTAGATAGTTTTAGGATAAGCAGGTAAGGTTTCAAATGCAAGTTACAATAAACAGGCTATGCATCAGAATAGGTAAAGCAGTAGCAGCAGCATTTCTAATGCAAGCATGAGAGAGAAAGAATAGGCGATATCGGTATGCTCAAAGGGGGGTGCTTGCCTGGTTGCTCGGCGGCAAGGGCAAGGTCGTCAACGGTGGCGTCGGGCTCCTGAGCTGCGTCGGTCTCGGGGACTGCGTCTGTACCGGGGTCTACCGAGAGAGAAGAGGGGGAGGAAACAAATAAATACACGGCAAACATATGCGACACAGAGCAAGTTATGCTAACATGCAGTGCAGGGTTGCCTAAGAGCAGGTCTAAGTCATTATAGTTATTTTAGGATTTAAGTTGGGATTATTAATCGGTGTATAAGCACTATTCATCTATCAGAAACAGAGTAAAAGTTGCGGGTTCACCTCCGTAGAGGGTCCCGACACGAAAACAGATGGCACAGTTGGATTCGTCTCGTCGTTCTGATCAACTTTCATATATAAAGTTTTTCGATCCGAGCTACGGTTTAATTTATATGATTTTTCTAAGTTTTAAAGAATTTCTGGAATTTATTTAATCATTTTAAATCAACATTATCCAGAATAGTGTTAGGTGATGTCAGCGCGACGAAAAGATGACATCAGCAGTCAACTCTGGCTGACCAGAGTCAAACCTGACAGGTGGGTCCAGTGGGACCCACATGTCAGCCTCTGATTAGTATAAGCGGAGTTAATTTAAACTAAACAGGATTAATTAGTGGGTGGGGCCTACTGTCAGTGTCTGTTAATTTAGCTAATTAACTAATTAGGTTAATTAGCATCTTAATTAGTGTTTTTATTTATTTTTAAAATCGTTTTATTAACGGGACCCACATGTCAGTGGGCCACTGTGCCCAGTCAGCTCGCTGACCGGTCAACAGGGCCCAGTGGAGCCCGTGGTCAGTGGCATGGGGCGGGGCCGGGGCCAGGTCAGCGCCGGCTGCCGGAGCTCTCCGGCGAGCCCCGAGCGGTGGTGGAACTCCGGCGAGCTCGGGTTTCGCTTACGGTGAATCATTTCGCGCGTGGTTTCTTGCTTTCGATCGGCCACTCCAAGCCGCGTCAATCTGGGCAAATGGCGCGAGCTCCGATGGTCGAAAACGATGGCTACGGCGAGCGCGGGCGGCGGCCAGAATCCGAGCTCGGCGCATTCCGCGTTCCCGCACACTAGCACGTGAACTAAACCTACAGGGGGCTCCACAAGGCTGCCCTGAGCACGAGGGCGTGCTCACCTGGCTATGGCACGGACCACGGCGCCGGAGGCGAGCTCTACGGCGGAGGCGAGCTACGGCAATGGCGGCGAGCAGCATAGGGGACGCGCGCGAAGCAGAGAGTAGGGTGGAAACGGGGAGGAGCTCACAGCGGGGACGCACGATGGTCCGGCGATAAGTTTAGGAGCCGCAGTGTAGTGGATCGACGCCGGCGAGGTTCGGTAGTGGGAGCGTTGGCGGAGTCGATCCAGTCGATGTGCTTCTCCCCGGCTCGAGCTAGTGGTCGAGGAAGAGGAGGGAGAGGCCGGCGCACCTCCCAGACAGCGCTGCCGGACGCAAGGCCGCCGGTGGCCGCACGATCAATGGGGTGCGGCGACAAGCGCGTACGGGAGAGGAGGGGAGCGAGGGAGAGAGAGAGAGAGAGAGAGAGAGAGAGAGAGGGGGGGGGGAGGCCAGAGGAGTGCGGGAGCTGCGGCTTTAACCTCGACAGGTGGGTGCCGGCGCGTTGTCGACCAGGGGAGAAGGGGGGAGCGCGGCGTGCGCGTGCGATCGACAACGGCGCGGGCGGTGAACAGGGAGAGGTAGGGGATGAACTAGTTGGGCTGGGCCCGACTGTAGCTCACTTGGGCCACGCACACAGTGCACTTTTTCCATTTTCTTTATTTCCTTTTCTGTTTTCTTTTGTTTCATTGCTTTGCAAAAATGTGTGGGCTCATATACAGCTTTATAAAATAGGTGAACTAGCCACATAAATATAGTGCAATATTTGTCACTGTTAGAAATTGGTTTGGAGGCAATTGAATTTTATTTGGATTTTATTTATATGAAAAGGTATTAAATAATTCTATTTTGCTACTGTTTCATGTTGTTAGTGTCATTTATTTAATTTGATTAATGTTGATTATAATTTTAGAATTGTCTCTGGATTATTTACAATATTATGAACATTTTAGTTTTCAAATTTGAACAACTTTTATTTGCACTTTCAGTTGAATTTCCTTTTGAATTTGAATTTGAAAAGAGATATGATCCAAATGATGTTTAAGAACTGTTGATCATGATGACATGGCATTATCAAAAGGGTGATCACTGTAGCTTAATACACGGGGTGTTACAAATCTCCTCCACTAACAAGAATTCTCGTCCTGAGAATTAAGAGGTAGAAGGGAAAAGATTGGGGTATTCAGCATGGAGGTTATCCACGCGTTCCCAAGTGGCTTCATCTTCAGTATGATTTGACCACTGCACTTTGAGGAACTTGGTAACCTTCTGACGGGTCCGATGTTCAGCTTCATCGAGAATGCGGATCGGATGCTCCTTATAAGATAGATCATCTTGCAATTCGAGCATCTCGTGATCCACTGCATGGTGCGGAGATTCCTTGAAGCATCGATGAAGTTGCGACACATGGAAGACGTCGTGGATATGAGAGAATTGCGATGGCAACTCCAATTTATACGCCACCTGACCACGTCTAGCAACAATGTGGAAAGGACCAATGTAGCGTGGAGCTAACTTGCCCTTGATTCCGAAACGGTGAGTGCCCTTCATAGGGGTGACACGTAGATAAGCTTGATCACCAGGTTGATAAGTCAAACCCCATCGTTTGCGATCATAGTTGCTTTTCTGGCCTTGGGACTGGGGGTGATATGCTGAACTCCAGGTGATATGAGTTCCCATAGCTTCTTGGAAACTTTCCCAGAACTTTGAAGTGAAAAGGCCGCCACGGTCTGAACTAATCTCCTTCGGAATACCGTGGAGTGAAACAATTCTAGAGATATACAACTCTGCTAACTGACTAGCAGTGATAGTTTCTTTGACGGGCAGAAAGTGTGCAACTTTAGAGAGTTGGTCAACGACGACAATAATAGCATCGTGACCCTTCTGTGACTTGGGAAGGCCAGTAATGAAATCCATCTGAACCTTATCCCATTTCCATAGAGGAATAGGAAGCAGTTGCAGAATTCCAGCAGGCTTCTGATGTTTTTCTTTAACACGACGGCAAACATCACATTCAGCAACATACCGAGCAATATCCTGCTTCATTCTAGACCACCAGTACCTTTGACGGAGATCACGATACATCTTGGTGCTACCCGGATGAATAGATAGCGGGGTATCATGTGCCTCCTTCATGACCTTGTCAGTCATAAGCTCGAAGCGAGTTACCACAATGCGGTTTCTAAAATACAAGGTTCCATCTTCAGACCGCGAGAAATCCCTGTACGTTTCAAGGTGAAGATCTTTCTTCATCAGATCAATTTCAGCATCTTTAGCTTGCGCATTCTTAACAGCTTTCTCAAGATCTGGTTGTATCACAAGGTTATTAAGAGAACCCTGTGGAACAATACGCAGATTCAGCCTGCGCAGTTCTTCAAAAAGACGAGGTTGAGCTCTCCTAACCATGAGGTTGTCGCAATAGGACTTGCGGCTTAAAGCATCAGCCATCACGTTAGCCTTGCCAGGGGTATAGGAAATACCCAAATCATAGTCCGCAATGGCCTCCATCCATCTTTGCTGACGGAGGTTTAGAGATGCCTGAGTGAACAAGTACTTCAGACTTTTATGATCCATGTATATCTCGCAACAATTACCGAGAAGGCAATGTCGCCACAACTGCAGTGCATATATGACAGCAGCTAGTTCTAGATCATGTACCGGATAATTCTCTTCATGTGGGCGCAACTGACGAGAGCCATAGGCAATCACTTTACGCTCTTGCATTAGGACACAGCCTAATCCTTCACGGGATGCGTCACAATAAATCACGAAGTCTTTGCGAGAATCTGGAGGAGCAAGTACTGGGGCAGATGTCAGCTTGTCTTTGAGTGTTTGAAAACTCTCCTGACATTTTTCTGTCCATTCAAATTTAACTCCCTTGTGAAGCAGATCAGTCAGAGGCTTAGCAATCTTTGAGAAATTCTTGACAAAGCGACGGCAATAGCTTGCAAGGTCGAGAAAACTTCTCACTTGCTTGACGTTTTTCGGTGGAGTCCAGTCAAGAATAGCCTGAACCCGGTCCGGGTTAACAGCAATTCCATCCTTGGAAATTACATGACCAAGGTAGGTTACTTCAGAAAGCCAGAATTAACATTTGGAGTATTTAGCATACAACTGGTGTTCTCGGAGCCTTTGCAGTACAAGACGGAGGTGTTCAGCATGTTCTTCTTTATTCTTCGAATAAACCAGAATATCATCCAGATATACCACGACAAATTTGTCGAGATAATCCATGAAGATGTAATTCATCAGACGGGAGAAAGTGGCTGGAGCATTGTTAAGCCAAATGACATTACAGTGTACTCATAAGAGCCATAGCGAGTAACAAATGTAGTCTTGGGAATATCCTCTTCACGGACATGGATCTGATGATAACCCAACCTCAAGTCGAGTTTAGAAAACACCGATGATCTAGCAAGTTGATCATACAAATCATTGATCTGAGGAAGCGGATATTTGTTCTGGATTGTGGCTTGGTTAATGGGCCGATAATCCTGAACCAATCGGTTAGTTCCATCCTTCTTCTTAACGAAGAGTGAAGGTGCTCCCCAAGCAGAGGAACTGGGGCGGATGAAACCCTTCTTAAGTGACTTGTCGATTTCTTCCATAAGCTCGAGAAGATGGTGCGGAGGCATTTTATAAGGACGCTTCACAATAGGAGTTGTGCCTAGTTTCAAGTCAATGAGAAACTTGACAGCTCTAGCAGGGGGTATTCCTGGAAGTTCTTCTGGAAAGACATCTTGAAAATCACAAACAACTGGAACATTCTCGATGCCTTCAAGAGGTGAGGCATTTAATGCATTCAGAGCATATATCTGGCTCTCAGCATCTTGAGCTATTCGGGCTGAGTATTTGACTGTCTGGCTAGAAGGGTGAGTGAGCTGGACTGTCTTAGTAGTGCAATCAATCAAAGCATTATGGGCTGTCAACCAGTCCATACCGAGAATGATGTCTATGTCAGAAGGTCCAAGAGCAATAAGGGAAGCAGAGAACATCAGCCCTTCAATTTTGATCTGATTGTTGTGACTTACCATCTTGGTTTGCCACCTGAAACAGGGAGTGATAATCTCTAATGGTGTGGGCAATAACTCTAGAGGTAGCTCATGCCACTGAGCAAATTGTTGAGACACAAAGGAATGTGATGCCCCGGAATCAAAGAGAACAGAAGCTGCAACTGAATTAGCTGGCAGAGTTCCCATCACGATTTTAGGAGACTCATGAGCTTCTCCCATTTTGACGTGAGTGACCTGGCCTCAGTCCATAGCAGACATCCTGGCCTTACGATTTTTGCAACGATGGGTTCGATGGCCCTTCGTACGACCATTAGGAGGCCGCGATACATTCTAATCATTATGGGATGGAGACACAACATTGGACTGTCCACCCTGAATCGTTAGTTGTCTCGGCAGCGGAGGTAGATGAGGTGCAACATATGACGGCCTGGGTGCAGGGGCAGGTCGGTGATGTACATTGTGCGGAATCCACACTCGACGTTTCTGAACAGGCTGACCCGATGATGAGCCCACATCACGAGTGCGCTTGAGCGATTTCTGGTGCTTAATCAGAGCAGTTTCAACTTGGAAAGATTGGCTGACAAGCGTTGCGAAGTCTGTGCAATCATGGACAGCAAGTGCAAGGTTTATATCAGTACGCAGCCCTTCACGGAATTTCTCCTGCTTGCGTGCGTCAGTGCAGACGTCATCTTCAGCATAGCGGGACAATTCAAGAAATTTCCTCTGATATTCATCCACAGTCATTGTACCCTGAGAGAGTTTGCGGAACTCCTGCTTCTTCTGGTACATTAGACCTTGAGGAATGTACCGTGCATGAAAAGCTGACCGAAATTCCTGCCAAGTGGTTACTGTTTCAGTAGGCAACATACCCTTGTGGCTTTCCCACCATTGAGCAGCTGAACCCCTCAGGTGATATGTCGCATAGGTGACGTAACTGTTAGGGATAACATTGGCCGACTTCATCTGGAAGGCAATGTCACGGAGCCAATCATCAGTATCCATTGGATCAGTCGAGCTGCGAAAAGTGGACGGATTGAGGCGCATGAATTCTGGCAGTGTTATTGGTGTAGGCTGTTGATGAGCATTCTGGTTTGGGAACTGAGCAAATATCCCAGTCATAACCTGACGGTTCAATTCAAACTGCTGCATCATTTTGGCAATATAGGGTGGAGGTGGAGGATCGTCAGCCATCCTACCAAATTCAACAGGGGCAGTTTAGCAAGAAAAACTGCAGGTGTATGGAGTTATTCATGATGTAACACGGGAAATGAATAGGAAAGGCATTAGATATATGATAGTAGTCGTTAAAGACATACCAATCCATACACAGAGTTAGATTCAAACAGATAGTACGAGCTCGGGATCGCTCGCAGCTAGACAAACTAGGCGGCGCGCAGGCATGCGGTGAGGATTACAACAATGTGACATAGCAAAGGCTACATCTACGTCGGAGAAAACTGCTGGAGAGAGGAATTTGCAAGTGACAACACAGGGTGCCCTCGATAAGAGGATCCTGCAGGCAGAACCTGGCCCGCAATCTTGAAGGAAGGGGGGAAATTTTTAGAACACCGGGTGGATGTGATCACGAGAACCTAATGTTGGAGTTAGTAAAATTTTAACCCGACTAGAAGAGAGATCAGAGTCCCAGAGTAAAGGTCGAGGAGTAAAAGATCCTAATACCACCCAATTGGCGACGTGGGCCCGTAAGCCACACATCGAAGTTACTAAATTGGTTTTTGGACCACTAGACTCAACTTCGGCCAAGGAGTTGGAAAGGGGGGTTCCTACAGGCAGTCGGCTCTGATACCAACTTGTGACGCCCCCGGCTCAATCGTGCACTAATCATACACGCAAATGCACATGATCAAGCCTAAGGACTCACGGGAAGATATCACAACAAAACTCTAAAACATAAATAAAGTCATACAAGCTTTATATTACAAGCCAAGGGCCTCGAGGGCTCAAATACATATGCTCGCATACAAGCGTCAGCGGAAGCATCAAATATCTAAGTATAGATATAAAAGAAAACACAGAAAGGCCCTTAAAAGTCGGGACAAAAGAAAACACTACGATCGAAAGGCGCAGGCCTCCTGCCTGGGACCCTCCGAACCTACTCCTGGTCGTCGGCAAGCTCGTAGAAGTATCCAATCTCGGGGTAGCAGTAGCGATCATCGGCGGGGCCGCTGTAACCGGGGCTCCATCATCTGGTTGCATCAAAAGGGATATGGGGGAAAAAGAAAGCAAAGCAACCGTGAGTACTCATCTGAAGTACTCAGCAAGCAAGGATCTACACTACATATGCAACATTATCAAAGAAAAGGTTGTATATGTGGACTGGGCTGCAGAAATGCCAGAATAGAGAGAAGGCCTAGTCCTATCGAAGACTAGCATCTTCAGAGGTCTTGCAGCATTAGAAGAGTGTAGATTAGCACCGTATAAAGTAGTAGTATCATTAAGTCTCATCCTCACCAAGAGATCCTTTCTCGACTCCCTGCGAGAAAGCAATCCCAGAGCCATACAATCATCGACCTCGTCCAGAGATCCCTTCTCGACTCCCTGCGAGAAGCAAACCCAGAGCCATAGTATCCAATTCTAGTTGTATCGATCGGGATACAACTCCGAGTGTCCATTACCGAGGATCCGGCTATGCATAGATTAGTTCTTCCCTGCAGGGGTGCACCAACTTACCCACCACGCTCGCTTAACTCCGGCCGGACACACTTTTCTGGGTCATGCCCGGCCTCGGCCAAACAAAACACCGCAACCCTACCTAGAGCTCAGCAGAGAGGTCCCCGTCGGTCTACATCCTAAGCGCTCAGAGGTCTTGGGCCATCGGCCTGTGCACTCCGAGTCGTTGCGTGCAGGGGGAAGCCAGGCACCAGGGGGGCGCCGGTCCGTCCCGGTCGCAATGCTGAACTGGACGTCTGATAGAGCTTTCGGCTGATGCATGCGATGCAGAGTGCCCATAACTTTTCCCACGTGATGGTTAGTGCTATCGGGCCAAAGGCCCACTCGAATCAAATATCCAAATCGTAGTGTGTTGGCAGCGCGGTAACGAGCAGAGACTCACGATCGATGTGACCCCGTCGCCCCGTCTCGAGGACTTGCAGCAAGGGCCAAGAATGCCCGGCCATGCCTCGTATTCATCACTCGAGCACCATCCAGGTCAACCCGTCTTCACATCACACGCGGGTACCCCTCAGGGTCGACCCGCCTTCCAAGTAACATTGTAAAGTCCAATTATCTGTGTGTCCATAACATCAAGGGAATCCAAGGTATCACCCTCGTTGGATTCCTACTCGATGTATCCGTCAAGGTGAACTCGGAGGAATCACCCTCGATGGGTTCACACTTGAGGTGTTGCACGACAACGTCGTTATCGGAAGTGGGGAAGGAGGAATCACCCTCGATGACCATGACCAAATAGCTACTCTACAGAGTTAACATCAGAAGTGCTACAAGAGGTTTCACCCTCGGCACTCGATAGTAACACTGCAGTGTCGTTACAACTAAGGGGGGTGATGTGCGGTGCCGGGGCCTGGTCTTCAATCCCGTTGATCGGGTCTTCTGATAATCCAGCGGGGCAGTCGGGACTAGTGGGGTCACTGATAGGTCTCTACCCAGCCTATACTAGACAGTTTTAGGATAAGCAGGTAAGGTTTCAAATGCAAGTTACAATAAACAGGCTATGCATCAGAATAGGTAAAGCAGTAGCAACAACATTTCTAATGCAAGCATGAGAGAGAAAGAATAGGCGATATCGGTATGCTCAAAGGGGGGTGCTTGCCTGGTTGCTCGGCGGCAAGGGCAAGGTCATCAACGGTGGCGCCGGGCTCCTGAGCTGCGTCAGTCTCGGGGACTGCGTCTGTACCGGGGTCTACCGAGAGAGAAGAGGGGGAGGAAACAAATAAATACACAGCAAACATATGTGACACAGAGCAAGCTATGCTAACGTGCAGTGCAGGGTTGCCTAAGAGCAGGTCTAAGTCATTATAGTTATTTTAGGATTTAAGTTGGAATTATTAACCGGTGTATAAGCACTATTCATCTATCGGAAACAGACTAAAAGTTGCGGGTTCACCTCCGTAGAGGGTCCCGACACGAAAATAGATGGCACGGTTGGATTTGTCTCGTCGTTCTGATCAACTTTCATATATAAAGTTTTTCGATCCGAGCTACGGTTTAATTTATATGATTTTTCTAAGTTTTAAAGAATTTCTGGAATTTATTTAATCATTTTAAATCAACACTATCCAGAATAGTGTTAGGTGACGTCAGCGCAACGAAGAGATGATGTCAGCAGTCAACTCTGGCTGACCAGAGTCAAACCTGACAAGTGGGTCCAGTGGGACCCACATGTCAGCCTCTGATTAGTATAAGCGGAGTTAATTTAAACTAAACAGGATTAATTAGTGGGTGGGGCCTACTGTCAGTGTCTGTTAATTTAGCTAATTAACTAATTAGGTTAATTAGCATCTTAATTAGTATTTTTATTTATTTTAAAAATCGTTTTATTAACGGGACCCTCATGTCAGTGGGCCACTGTGCCCAGTCAGCTCGCTGACCGGTCAACAGGGCCCAATGGGGACCGTGGTCAGTGGCACGTGGCAGGGCCCACCGGGGCCAGGTCAGCGCCGGTCGCCGGAGCTCTCCGGCGAGCCCCGAGCGGTGGTGGAACTCCAGCGAGCTCAGGTTTCGCGTACGGTGAATCATTTCGCGCGTGGTTTCTTGCTTTCGATCGGCCACTCCAAGCCGCGTCGGTCTGGGCAAACAGCGCGAGCTCCGGTGGTCGGAAACGATGGCTATGGCGAGCGTGGGAGGCGGCCGGAATCCAAGCTCGGCGCATTCCGCGTTCCCGCACACTAGCGCGTGAACTAAACCTACAGGGGGCTCCGCAAGGCTGCCCTGAGCATGAGGGCGTGCTCACCTGGCTATGGCACGGACCACGGCGCCGGAGGCGAGCTCTACAACGGAGGCGAGCTACGGCAATGGCGGCGAGCAGCGTAGGGGACGCGCGCGAAGAAGAGAGTAGGGGGGAAACGGGGAGGAGCTCACAGCGGGGACGCACGATGGTCCGGCGATAAATTTAGGAGCCACAGTGTAGTAGATCGACGCCGGTGAGGTTCGGTGGCCGGAGCTTTGGCGGAGTCGATCCAGTCGATGTGCTTCTCCCCGGCTCTAGCTAGTGGTCGAGGAAGAGGAAGGAGAGGCCGGCGCACCTCCCGGACAGCGCTGCCGGACGCGGGGCCGTCGGTGGCCGCGCGATCGACGGTGTGTGGCGACGAGCGCGTACGAGAGAGGAGGGGAGCGAGGGAGAGAGAGAGAGAGTGAGAGAGGGGGAGGCCAGAGGAGCGCGGGAGCTGCGGCTTTAACCTCGACAGGTGGGCGCCGGCGCGTTGTCGACCAGGGGAGAAGGGGGGGGGGGGGGGCGGAGTGCGGCGTGTGTGTGCGGTCGACAACGGCGGGGGCGGTGAACAGGGAGAGGTAGGGGATGAGCTAGTTGGGCTGGGCCCGACTGTAGCTCACTTGGGCTGCGCACACAGTGCACTTTTTCCATTTTCTTTATTTCCTTTTCTGTTTTCTTTTGTTTCATTGCTTTGCAAAAATGTGTGGGCTCATATACAGCTTTATAAAATAGGTGAACTAGCCACATAAATATAGTGCAATATTTGTCACTGTTAGAAATTGGTTTGGAGGCAATTGAATTTTATTTGGATTTTATTTAAATGAAAAGGTATTAAATAATTCTGTTTTGCTACTTTTCTTGTTGTTAGTGTCATTTATTTAATTTGATTAATGTTGATTATAATTTTAGAATTGTCTCTGGATTATTTACAATATTATGAACATTTTAGTTTTCAAATTTGAATAACTTTTATTTGCGCTTTCAGTTGAATTTCCTTTTGAATTTGAATTTGAAAAGAGATATGATCCAAATGATGTTTAAGCACTGTTGATCATGATGACATGGCATTATCAAAAGGGTGATCACTGTAGCTTAATACACGGGGTGTTACATCCGTGAGCTATCACTCCGACCATTATGCAGGCTACTGATGAAGATTACCAAGTTAGGCCAAAAGCCTAAGCTTGGGGGAGTACGTATTTCTACTGACATTACATTCATGTTCACACATTTCATTCCAGTTGTCGGTTTCCACACTTTTTCATTGTATTATCCATGCTAGATTTATTTTTTTCGCCTTATTCTTGCGTGTTTAAAAAACTTTGAGAAAATACAAAAATATTTCCTGCTTCTTTCTAGTATAACTAGTTGTAGTATTTAAAAAGAAAACCCAAAAAGATTTCCTTATTCTTCTTTTTGCTTGTTGGGAGCTCTCTCGTGTAAATAGTTCTTCTCATTTTTGTTTCTCCTTTCTTAAATTTGCTTTCTTTCAGAAAACCAAAAACTCCAAAAATATTTCAGTGTTTCTCTGAATTTCTTTTTATTGAGTCATACCGAGGAGAAGACCACGATGAATATGTTGAGTGGCTCTCATATGCATTTTTGTTGATCTAACAGAGAGCCCGTATTACCTTGTTTTCTTCTTTTTGAATAAAATGTTTGTAGATTCCAGCTTAGTCCATGGCACTCTTGCACTATTATTATTTTCATATCGTTCGGTCGCGCAAGTGAAAGGCAATAGTGACGATAATTTATGAACTGGCTGTGGCAGAGAGAAATGGGTATGAACTCAACTTGTTCTGTTTTTGTAAATATGTTTAACCTAGTATCCATGATTCAGCTCATTATGATCAAACATGTTTGCAATGACCCTTAGAGATTATAGTTTCTCATGTCATGCTTAAGTAGCTAGGAGTGGATAATGATTTATCTTGGATCTCAACATTGCGTTAAAATAATTGTGATGTAGTATGATGATATGGTATCCTCCTTTGAATGTTCGGGTGGCTTGACTTGGCACATGTTCATGCATGTAGTTGAATCAAAACCAACATAGCCTCTATGATATTTATGTTCATGGTGTTCATATCCTACTCATGCTAGTATCCAATGTTACTTATGCATAATGCATGTTCATGACCGTTTTTGCTCTCTAGCTAGCCGCTTCTCAACCTAATTGCTAGTCTTCGCCTGTACTAAGTGGGAATTCTGCTTGTGCATCAAAACCCTGAAACCCAAGTTATTCCAGATGAGTCCACCATACCTAACTATATGCGGTATTACCCTGCCGTCCTAAGTAAATTTGCATGTGCCACCTCTAAAAAACTTCAAATAAATATCCTTTTTGTGTGCCTGGATTGTTCATAGAGCGACAGGAGGTAGTCAGTATCTTCCATGTTAAGCGGGTTATTCTCATGATGAGTGTTTATTCACTCGTCCTTGCACGAGAGGGGCGGTAATAGGGATTCCCAGTCCCGAATTCAAATTGCAAATAATTAAAAAAAACTCCCCCAGGAATGTTGTTGGTATGGACGGCACCCATTGTTTCGGACAAGCTGTGGAGTGTGATTGTTGGTGGAGGGGGAGTAAACCTCTACTTTTATCGCTTGGGAACCGCCACTAATGTGTTTACCATGGAAGATACCGATAACTAATGGTCGCGAAGTAAATAAGAATGGTGCATTTCTCAAAATTTCAATTACCTCTATTTTAAAACTTGAGCTCTGGCACCTCTGCAAATCACTGCTTCCCTCTGCGAAGGGACTATCTATTTACTTTTATGTTGTGTCATCACCTTCTCAAATAAGCGCCAGAACCTGAGAGCACTATTGTCATCCTCATGCATTATGTATAGCTAATGTTGGGTGCATCATGACTGGATCTTTTCTACCATGAATTACAATGTTTAGTCGCTGCTTGAACATTGGAGGTGCTCTACATTTATGTTTTGCGGTCTCAGAAGGGGCTAGTGAGATACCACTATTGTCATATTATATCATGGTTGCTTTGACAAAGTGTTGATTGTTTGAGATATCTTATTATTGCTCGCTAGTTGATTATGCCATTGTTATGAGTTAATATAATTTTTAAGAGTTATTGCCGACATGGTTAGTGCTACTTCTTGAGCTTGCGTTGGTTTTTCCCTTGAAGAGGAAAGGGTGATGCAGCAAAGTAGAGATAAGTATTTCCCTCAGTTTGAGAACCAAGGTATCAATCCAGTAGGAGACAATGCACAAATCACCGAATACCTGCACAAACAATCAAACAACTTGCACCCAACACGATAAAGGGGTTGTCAATCCCTTCACGATTATTTGCAAAAGTGAGATCTGATAGAGATAGATAAACGATAAAGTAAATATTTTTGGTATTTTTGGTTTATAGATCGGAAAGTAAAAGATTGCAAAATAGTAGATCGGAAACTTATGATGGAAAATAGAAACTTATATGATGGAAAATAGAAATTTATATGATGGAAAATAGACCCGGGGGCCATAGGTTTCACTAGAGGCTTCTCTCAAGATAGAAAATAATACGGTGGGTGAACAAATTACTGCCGAGCAATTGATAGAAAAGCGCAAAGTTATGACGATATCTAAGGCAATGATCATGAATATAGGCATCACGTCCGTGTCAACTAGACCGAAATGATTCTGCATCTACTACTATTACTCCACACATCGACCGCTATCCAGCATGCATCTAGAGTATTAAGTTCATAAAGAACGAAGTAATGCATTAAGTAAGATGACATGATGTAGAGGAATTAACTCAAGCAATATGATGAAAACCCCATCTTTTTATCCTCGATGGCAACAATACAATATGTGCCTTGCTGCCCCTACTGTCACTGGGAAAGGACACCGCAAGATTGAACCCAAAGCTAAGCACTTCTCCCATTGCAAGAAAAACCAATCTAGTTGGCCAAACCAAACCGATAGTTCGAAGAGAATTACAAAGATATCAAATCATGCATAAAAGAATTCAGAGAAGATTAAAATAATATTCATAGATAAGCTGATCATAAATCCAGAATTCATCGGATCTCAGCAAACACACCGCAAAAAAGTATTACATCGAATAGATCTCCAAGAACATCGAGGAGAACATGGTATTGAGAATCAAAGAGAGAGAAGAAGCCATCTAGCTACTAGCTATGAACCCGTAAGTCTGTGGTAAACTACTCACGCTTCATCGGAAGGGCAATAGGGTTGATGTAGAAGCCCTCCGTGATCGAATCCCCCTCCGGCAGGGTGCCGGAAAAGGTCCCTAGATGGGATCTAACAGGTACAGAAGGTTGCGGTGGTGGAAAAGTGTTTTCGTGGATGCCTCTGGTGGTTTGGGGATATTTGGGAATATATAGGTGAAAGAATTAGGTCAGGAGGTGAACGGGGGGCCCACAAGGGTGGGGGGCGCGCCCTACCCCCCTGGGAGCGCCCTCCGTCCTTGTGGCCGCCTCGTGGCTCCTCCGACTTCATCTCCAAGTCTCTTGGTTGTCTTCTGGTCCAAGAAAAATCATCGCGAAGGCTTCATTCCATTTGGACTCCGTTTGGTATTCCTTTTCTGCGAAACTCAAAAACAAGGAAAAAATAGGAACTGGCACTGGGCTCTAGGTTAATAGGTTAGTCCCAAAAATAATATAAAATAGCATATTAATGCATATAAAACATCCAAAATAGATAATATAATAGCATGGAACAATAAAAAATTATAGATATGTTGGAGACGTATCAAGCATCCCCAAGCTTAATTCCTGCTCGTCCTCGAGTAGGTAAATGATAAAAATAGAATTTTTGTTGTGGAATGCTACCTAACATATTTATCCAAGTAATTTTTTTATTGTAGCATGAATGTTCAGATCCATAAGATTCAAAACAAAAGTTTAATATTGACATAAAAACAATAATATTTCAAGCATACTAACAAGGCAATTATGTCTTCTCAAAATAACATGGCCAAAGAAAGCTTATCCCTACAAAATCATATAGTCTGGCTATGCTCCATCTTCATCACACAAAATATTCAAATCATGCACAACCCCGATGACAAGCCAAGCAATTGTTTCATACTTTTGACGTTCTCAAACTTTTTCAACTTTCACGCAATACTTGAGCGTGAGCCATGGACATAGCACTATAGGTGGAATAGAATATGGTAGTTGTGGAGAAGACAAAAAAGAGGGAGATAGTCTCACATCAACTAGGCATATCAACGGGCTATGGAGATGCCCATCAATAGATATCAATGTGAGTGAGTAGGGATTGCCATGCAACGGATGCACTAGAGCTATAAGTTTATGAAAGCTCAAAAGGAAAACTAAGTGGGTGCGCATCCAACTTGCTTGCTCATGAAGACCTAGGGCAATTTTAGGAAGCCCATCATTGGAATATACAAGCCAAGTTCTATAATGAAAAATTCCCACTAGTATATGAAAGTGACAACATAGGAGACTCTCTGTCATGAAGATCATGGTGCTACTTTGAAGCACAAGTGTGGTAAAAGGATAGTAACATTGCCCCTTCTCTCTTTTTCTCTCATTTTTTTGGGCCTTCCTTTTTTTATTTTGGCCTTTTCTTTCTCCTTTTTTTTAATTTCCTCACATGGGACAATGCTCTAATAATGAAGATCATCACACTTTTATTTACTTACAACTCGAAAATTACAACTCGATACTAGAACAAAATATGACTCTATATGAATGCCTCCGGCGGTGTACCAGGATGTGCAATGAATCAAGAGTGACATGTATGAAAAAATTATGAATGGTGGCTTTGCCACAAATACGATGTCAACTACATGATCATGCAAAGCAATATGACAATGATGATGCGTGTCATAATAAACGGAGCGGTGGAAAGTTGCATGGCAATATATCTCAGAATGGCTATGAAAATGCCATAATAGGTAGGTATGGTGGCTGTTTTTAGGAAGGCATATGGTGGGTGTATGGTACCGGCGAAAGTTGCGCGGTACTAGAGAGGCTAGCAATGGTGGAAGGGTGAGAATGCGTATAATCCATGGACTCAATATTAGTCATAAAGAACTCACATACTTATTGCAAAAATCTATTAGTCATCGAGACAAAGTACTACGCGCATGCTCCTAGGGGGATAGATTGGTAGGAAAAGACCATCGCTCGTCCCCGACCGCCACTCATAAGGAAGACAGTCAAAAAATATCTCATGCTCCAACTTCGTTACATAACGGTTCACCATACGTGCATGCTACGGGACTCACAAACCTTAACACAATTATTTCTCAAATTCACAACTACTCACTAGCATGAATCTAATATCACTATCTTCATATCTCAAAACAATCATAAGGAATCAAACTTCTCATAGTATTCAATGCACTTTATATGAAAGTTTTTATTATATCCCTCTTGGATGCCTATCATATTAGGACTAAATTTATAACCAAAGCAAATTACCATGCTGTTTAGAGACTCTCAAAATAATATAAGTGAAGCATGAGATTTCATTAATTTCTATAAAATAAAACCACCGCCGTGCTCTAAAAAGATATAAGTGAAGCACTAGAGCAAAATTGCCTAGCTCAAAAGATATAAGTGAAGCAGAAAGAGTATTCTAATAAATCACGATTCATGCGTGTCCCTCTCAAAAGGTGTGTACAGCAAGGATTATTGTGGAAAACTAAAAAGCAAAGACTCAAATCATACAAGACGCTCCAAGCAAAACACATATCATGTGGTGAATAAAAATATAGCCTCAAGTAAAGTTACCGATAGACGAAGACGAAAGAGGGGATGCCTTCCGGGGCATCCCCAAGCTTAGGCTCTTGGTTGTCCTTGAATATTACCTTGGGGTGCCTTGGGAATCCCCAAGCTTAGGCTCTTGCCACTCCTTATTCCATATTCCATCAAATCCTTACCCAAAACTTGAAAACTTCACAACACAAAACTCAACAGAAAATCTCATAAGCTCCGTTAGTATAAGAAAATAAATCACCACTTTTGGTACTGTTGTGAACTCATTATTTATTAATATTGATGTAATATCTACTGTATTCTAACTTTTCCATGGTTCATACCCCCCAATACTACCCATAGATTCATCAAAATAAGCAAACAACACAAAGAAAACAGAATCTGTCAAAAACAGAACATTCTGCGAAGATCCGAATTGTTATAATACTTATGTAGCTCCAAAAATTCTTAAATGTTAGATAAACATAGGAAATTTATATATAAATCTCTTGTAAAAAATTCAGGGTTTTTTAATGCTCCAGTAAATTAATAAAATTCTGTGACTGGACACAAAAGTGTCTGTTTTTCAGCAAGATCAAATCAATTATCACCATAAGCCATCCTAAAGGTCTTACTTGGCACAAACACTAATTAAAACACAAAACCACATCTAAGAAGAGGCTATATTAAAAATTTATTCAAAAACATACAAGAAAAAAAAATTGGGTTGTCTCCCAACAAGCGCTTTTCTTTAAAGCCTTTTAGCTAGGCGTTGATAATTTTGATGATGCTCACATGAAAGATAGCAATTGAAACACGAAAAGAGCATCATGTAGCATGTGAAAAGCAAGTTTAAGTCTAACATGCTTCCTATGCATAGGAATTTTATAAGCAAACAAATTATCAAGACAAGCAAAAACTAGCATATGCAAGGAAAAAGAAAGAAACAATAGCAATCTCAACATAATGAGAGGCAATTTAGTGACATGAAAATTTCTACATCCATATTTTCCTCTCTCATAATAATTACATGTAGGATCATAATCAAATTCAACAATATAACTATTACATAAAATATTCTCTTCATGATCCACATGCATGCAAAGTTGACACTCTTCCAAAATAGTGGGATTATCATAAAATAAAGTCATGACCTCTCCAAACCCACTTTTATCAAAAAAATCATAAGATCGATCATACTCCAAGGTAGTGGGATAATTATTTCCTAAAGTTGACACTCTTCCAAACCTACTTTCAATATTATTGCAAACATATTCATCATGAGGCTTAAATAAATTTTCAAGATCATAAGAAGCATCATCACCCCAATCATGATCATTGCAATAAGTAGTGGACATAGCAAAACTAGCATCCCCAAGCTTGGGCTTTTGCATATTATTAGCACAATTGATATTAATAGAAGTTATAATAACATCATTGCAATCATGCTCTTGATTCAAGGAACTATCAAGTATGGGTGCAATAGCAATAATCTCATGTTTAACATAAGGAACTATAGCAAATTCATCTCCATAAATATTGGCATCATGGTCATAAGAATAGCAAGCATCATGTTCATCAAGGGATATTTCAATCAAATCATCGGAATCATAATTATCTATAGATTCAGGCATAGCATTATTTTCTTTCAAAGCGGCGGTCATTCTCTCAATAAATTCCTGAACATAGGCATTATGAGCATAGTTTTCATAACAATATTTAAGTATGTCAAAATTTTCAGATTTGTAGAGAGTAATATCATACTTTTCAATCAAAGAAGCAACTTCATAAGCACCCTTAAAAGCAACAAATTCTTCAATTTGTTCGATATCATAGTAACTATAAACACCCTTTTCATAAGAAGAAAAGATTTCATTATCATTAAACTCACATAGGTAGGGCAGGTGTTTTTTAGGGTTCTTGGAGCAACAAGTAAAATCACAAATTTCACAAAGATTCCAAGCATAGCATAGCAAACAATTTATTTGATTCCATAAGAGCTTCCCTTTTTCAGACAAACGATGACGCACAAAATGATCATGCTCATCTAAAGATTTTCCCTCAAATAAACTAGTTGGGGTTTCAGCACGAGCACATATGGATCAAAGATGATCCAGGTAGAAAACTTTGAGTGGATCCATATCAATAGATTTTTAGCAAGCAAAGATGCAAGCAAAATAGAAAGCACATGGAAACACAAGCAAACATAAGATCGAACGAAAGAAGGGCGAATAAAAAGGCAAATCTTTTCAAAAATCGTTTTAGAAGTGGGGGAGAGGAAAATGAGAGGCGAATGGCGAATAATGTAATGCAAGAGATGAGAGTTATATGATGGGTACTTGGTATGTCTTGACTTGGCGTAGATCTCCCCGGCAACGGCGCCAGAAATTCTTCCTGCTACTTCTTGAGCTTGCGTTGGTTTTTCCCTTGAAGAGGAAAGGATGATGCAGCAAAGTAGAGATAAGTATTTCCCTCAGTTTGAGAACCAAGGTATCAATCCAGTAGGAGACAACGCACAAATCACCGAATACCTGCACAAACAATCAAACAACTTGCACCCAACGCGATAAAGGGGTTGTCAATCCCTTCATGGTTATTTGCAAAAGTGAGATCTGATAGAGATAGATAAATGATAAAGTAAATATTTTTGGTATTTTTGGTTTATAGATCGGAAAGTAAATGATTGCAAAATAGTAGATCGGAAACTTGTATGATGGAAAATAGAAACTTATATGATGGAAAATAGAAACTTATATGATGGAAAATAGACCCGGGGGCCATAGGTTTCACTAGAGGCTTCTCTCAAGATAGAAAATAATATGGTGGGTGAACAAATTACTGCCGAGCAATTGATAGAAAAGCGCAAAGTTATGACGATATCTAAGGCAATGATCATGAATATAGGCATCACGTCCGTGTCAATTAGACCGAAATGATTCTGCATCTACTACTATTACTCCACACATCGACCGCTATCCAGCACGCATCTAGAGTATTAAGTTCATAAAGAACGGAGTAACACATTAAGTAAGATGACATGATGTAGAGGAATTAACTCAAGCAATACGATGAAACCCCCATCTTTTTATCCTTGATGGCAACAATACAATACGTGCCTTGCTGCCCCTACTGTCACTGGAAGAGGACACCACAAGATTGAACCCAAAGCTAAGCATTTCTCCCATTGCAAGAAAAACCAATCTAGTTGGCCAAACCAAACCGATAGTTCGAAGAGAATTACAAAGATATCAAATCATGCATAAAAGAATTCAGAGAAGATTCAAATAATATTCATAGATAAGCTGATCATAAATCCACAATTCATCGAATCTCGGCAAACACACCGCAAAAAAGTATTACATCGAATAGATCTCCAAGAACATCGAGGAGAACATGGTATTGTGAATCAATGTAACACCCCCGGTGATTAGCAACAGTAATCACTTTTGATAATGACATGTTAGCATGATCATCAGTGCATAATCATCATTAGCATCATATTGCATTTCAACTCCTAAGTCAAATTCAAATTTAAATGAAAGTGGAATATAAAAGTTGTCCAACATAGGAGCTAAAATGTCAGATATATAGCAAATATTCCAGAGGCTATTCTAAAATTGAAACCAACATCATTGGAATTGGATAAGTGACTCGAACAACCTCAAACCGTGGATAAAGATAATATTTAGTAACCATTTATTAAATCTGAAATAAATATGGAATTATGTTTTGCCCAAACTAATTTTAGGTGTTAGGGAATAATGCACTGGTATTTATGAAATAGGTCACACTTTTTACAAAAACCATTTGGGGCCTAGACAATTAACAGTAGAGAAAAGAGAATAAAGAAAAGGAAAAAGAAACACAAAAGGAAAAAAGAGCAACGCCCCCCCCCCCCCGGCCCAACTGGGCCGAAGCCCAGCCGGCCGGCCCACCTGCGTCGCCCCTGGCCTATAAGGCCCCCGGCCGAACCCTAGCCGATCCCCCCCCTCGCTTTCTCCTTCCACCCCCCCATCTGGATCGGGATCCCCCGACGCCGCTCGCCGACGCCGCCCCGCTCCCGCGCCGGTCGGCCAGCGCCGACGCCGCCGCCACACCGACGTCGCCCCGTCCTCTCCTCTTCCCCGACCAGCCACCTGGCGCTCGGTCGCCCCCTCCCTCGACTGGATCCGGATCGGGGCAAACCCCCGATCCCGTCGCCCGACGCCGCGACGACCTCGCCGCCGCCCGGAGCCCGCGCCTCCCCGCCGACCTGCACCTCGTCTCCGTCGCCGTCGTCCCCGTCGACCACCCCGACCCCCGCTGCCCCGTCCCTACGGATCACGGTGAGGCCTCGGGCCTCTCCTCCCCCTCTCTGCTCCCGCACCTCGCCGCGCGCACCGCGCCCCCGTGCCGCCGCTCCGCCCGCGCTCGCCTGCTCGCGCACGCGCCCGCGCGCACCGCAGCCTCGCCGGGCCTCGCACACGCGCGCGCGTGCCCTGCCTCGCTGCTGCTCGCGGATCTTGCCCCGCTTCGCCCCGCCGTGCCCGCTGTGCCGCGCCTCCCCTCGCTGCTGCTCCGGCCACCCCGCTGCCGCTGCGACTCTGCTCCGCCGCGCTCCGGCCCCGGCCACGCCCAGCGCCCGCTCGCCCGTGCCCCGGGTTCGCCCGACGGGGAGCCGCTCCCGCACGCCTGTGACCCCCCCTGGGGCACTGCCCAGTGGGGCCCAAACCCCCTGTGACGCTGACGAATGGGGCCCACGGCCCAGAAACGTTTTAGGAAAAATAATGGAAATAAAAATAAATAATTAAAATAATTAATTAATTAATTAGTTAATTAATCCTGATTAGGTTAATCTAATTAACTAATTAGTGTTAATTAATCAGTAATTAAATTAATTAAAACCTAATTAACCTAACAGCCTATGACAGGTGGGACCCACCCTGTCAGGTGGCTGCTGACGTCAGCATGATGTCATGCTGACGTCATCAATCACTGTTTCGGATAATGTTGAATTAAATAATTAATTAAATTTCAGAAATTAATAAAAACTTTAGAAAATCATATCTTTTAAACCGTAACTCCGATCAAAATATTTTATACATGAAACTTGCTCAGAACGACGATACGAACCCGGATACGCCCTCTGTATTCCCGTCAGATGCCCGCAGCTATAAGAACGTTGAACAATTAGACCGATTTCGATAAATGAATAGTGTCCAACTTTAATTAAATAAATCCGAATAAATTCCTAAATTAACTAAATCATTTAGTTAGGCAGTAGAACACCCCGGCATATCATTTAGACATGTCATACATATTGTTTGCATATTTTCCGTGGAATTTATTGATTCTCTCCCCCTCCTTCTCTCTCGATAGACGCCGAGACCGACGACGCTGCACCAGGATACGACTACTCTACCGACGAGCAGCCCGTTGACGACCTCCCTCTCTTGCCAGAGCAACCAGGCAAGCCCCCCCCCCTTGAGCATTCCAGATATCGCCCATTCTATTCTCCTGCTTGCATTAGATTTCGCTACTGTTAATGTATGCTCCTATTCTGATGCATAGCCTGCTGTTGTAACCTGTTCATTGCTATCTTACCTGCCTATGATAAACTGTTTAGTATAGGTTGGTATGAACCATCTGTGACCCCACCACCTTACTTTGTCGCCCCTGCTTGTTCATCAACGACTCGATCAACGTGATCGTCGATCAGAGACAGACACCTCACTTCACACCCCCTTAGTTGTACGACTCTGCGTAGTAACTATCGAGTGCCGAGGGTGATACCTCGTAACGCACTCCTGATGAATACTCTGCAGCATAGCTGTACGGTCGTGGTCATCGAGGGTGATTCCTCCTTCTCCATGTCCGATACGACTCTGTCGTGCAACCCCTCAGTGTGAACCTCGAGGGTGATACCTCTTACGTTCACCCTGATGATTATGACCACACGGTTACTTGACCTTTTTCACAGGCGGGTCCACCCTGGTGGGTACCCGCTGGGGATCTATGATTTCGGGTGTGCCGGAAGGGCACTCGAGTGTGACATTGTGGCGGAGCATCAGAGACTCTGATTGTCTCCGCTTGATACTAATTGTGCCTATTGGATTTGGGTGTGTGATCTGAGTGGGTCGACGTGCCCTATACGCACTGCCACCACGCGGGATAATGGTTATGGGCCCTCTGCGATGTACGTTTCGCCGAAAGCTTATCAGACGTCACGATTCACCGTGCGGGCTGATCGTCGGGATTGGGCTGGATACTTCACTGACGAGTTCAGTGTCGCGCCTGCACCCCGGCCAGCCACGCAACGCGCAGGGTGCCTAGGGCGATGGCCCGAGACCCCTGGGTGCATAGGTTAGTCCGGCGTGCTGACCTCTCTGCTGAGCCTAGGTAGAGCGCTGCTTCGTGTTGATCTTCCGAGGACGGGCATTACCCAGCAAGTATGTCCGGCCAGAGTTGATCGAGCGTGTTGGGTAACAGTAGTGCACCCCTGCAGGGATGAATCTTCTATCGATAGCCGGTCCTACGGTAAAGGACGCTCAGTTTGTGTATCCCGATCTACTACTTAAACTGGATACTTGTTACTTAATTGAAGCTTCGGGATTACTTTCTCGCTGGGAGTCGAGGAAGGATCTTGAGCTGTACTTCAACATGTTTGTTAAATAAAATGCTATTCTACTCTCTTCTACTGCTGCAAGATGATGGCTTTGAGAAGATGTTTGAAGATGCTAGTCTTCGATAGGACTAGGCCTTTCTCTCTATTCTGGCATTTCTGCAGCCCAGTCCACATATACAGCCTTTTCTCCATTGATAATGTTGCATATGTAGTATAGATCCTTGCTTGCTGAGTACTTCGGATGAGTACTCACGGTTGCTTTATTTTCTCTTTTCCCCCATATACCCCACCTTGATGATACACCAGACGATGGAGTCCAGGAGCCAGACGCCACCACCGGAGCCTACTACCAGGCGGGTCCAGAGGGCACGTACTACTGGATCGAGCCAGCTGACCAGGAGTAGGATCGGAGGCTCCCAGGCAGGAGGCCAACGCCTTTCGATCTAGTGTCGCTGTTTGTGCTAGCCTTCTTAAGGCAGAACTTGTCTAACTATGTCTGTACCCAGATATTATTTGTATGACTGACTTATGTTTTCGGATCTTCGGATCCCTGGTCTGTAATATTGTGGACCTCCGTTTATTTGTGTTTAGAGTTGTGTTGTGATATCTTCCCGTGAGTCCCTGGGTTTGATCGTACACGTTTGCGTGTATGATTAGTGTACGATTGAACCGGGGGCGTCACAATCAAAGAGAGAGAAGAAGCCATCTAGCTACTAGCTATGGACCCGTAGGTCTGTGGTAAACTACTCACGCTTCATCGGAAGGGCAATAGGGTTGATGTAGAAGCCCTCCGTGATCGAATCCCCTTCCGGTGTGCCGAAAAAGGTCCCTAGATGGGATCTCACGGGTACAAAAGGTTGCGGCGGTGGAAAAGTGTATTCGTGGATGCCTCTGGTGGTTTGGGGATATTTGGGAATATATAGGCGAAAGAATTAGGTCAGGAGGTGCACGGGGGGCCCACAAGGGTGGGGGGTGTGCCCTACCCCCCTGGGCGCGCCCTCCGTCCTTGTGGCCGCCTCGTGGCTCCTCCGACTTCATCTCCAAGTCTCCTGGTTGTCTTCTGGTCCAAGAAAAATCATCGCGAAGGTTTCATTCCGTTTGGACTCCGTTTGGTATTCCTTTTCTGCGAAACTCAAAAACAAGGAAAAACAGGAATTGGCACTGGGCTCTAGGTTAATAGGTTAGTCCTAAAAATAATATTAAATAGTATATTAATGCATATAAAACATCCAAAACAGATAATATAATAGCATGGAGCAATCAAAAATTATAGATACGTTGGAGACGTATCAGTTAGTTATAATCTTTGCTGAAAACCTGGGTGCTACTTAAGCTTATTAATGTAAACAAGAGCAAAAGAGTTCGTAAAAGTTTTTCTTTTTCACTTTCAGTTTTTTAACTGAATTGCTTGAGGGCAAGCAAAGGTTTAAGCTTGGGGGAGTTGATACGTCTCCGTCGTATCTACTTTTCCTAACGCTTTTCCTCTTGTTTTGGACTCTAATTTGCACGATTTGAATGAAACTAACCCGGACTGACGCTGTTTTCAGCAGAACTACCATGGTGTTGTTTTTGTGCAGAAATAAAAGTTCTCGGATTGGAACAAAACTTTGCGAGAAATTTTTATTCAATAAATAAGAATTTCTGGAGCCAAGAACCACCGGAGGGGGGCACCTGGGTGGGCACAACCCACTAGGGCACGCCCCCCTCCAAGCGCGCCCAGGTGGGTTGTCCCCACCTGGTGGCCCCGCAGACTCCAACCCTGATACTATAAAATCACATATTTGGAGAAAAAAATCGGGGAGGAAGAATTATCGCATTTCACGAGACGGAGCCGCCGCCACCTCCTGTTCTTCATCGGGAGGCCAGATCTGGAGTCCGTTTGGGGCTCCGGAGAGGGGGATCTTCGATCTTCGTCATCACCAACCCTTCTCCATCGCCAATTCCATGATGCTCCCCACCGGGAGTGAGTAATTCCTTCATAGGCTCGCTGGTCGGTGAGGAGTTGGATGAGATTCGTCATGTAATCGAGTTAGTTTTGTTAGGGCTTGATCCCTAGTATCCATTATGTTCTGAGATTGATGTTGCTATGACTTTGCCATGCTTAATGCTTGTCACTTTGGGCCCGGGTGCCATGATTTCAGATCTAAACCATTTATGTTATCACCATTGTATCTATGTTCTAGATCTGATCTTGCAAGTTATAGTCACCTACTACGTGTTATGATCCGGCAACCCCGGAGTGACAATAGTCGGGACACTTCCCGGTGATGACCGTAGTTTGAGGAGTTCATGTATTCACTATGTGTTAATGCTTTGTTTCGGTTCTCTTTTAAAAGGAGGCCTTAATATCCCTTAGTTTCCAATAGGACCCCGCTGCCACGGGAGGGTAGGACAAAAGATGTCATGGAAGTTCTTTCCATAAGCACGTATGACTATTTACGGAATACATGCCTACATTATATTTATGAACTGGAGCTAGTGCTGTATCGCCCTAGGTTATGACTGTTATATGATGAATATCATCCAACGAATTCACCTATCCAATGCCTATGAATTTCTATCATATTATTCTTGCTAAGTTACTACTACTGCTATTATTGTTGCACTTGCCACAAAATCATTGCTATTACTGTTACCGTTACTATTGCTGTTGCTACTACTATCAAAACTATCATACTACTTTGCTACTGATCACTTTGCTGCAGATAATTAATCTCCAGGTGTGGTTGAATTGACAACTCAGCTGCTAATACTTGCAAATATTCTTTGGCTCCCCTTGTGTCGAATCAATAAATTTGGGTTGAATACTCTACCCTCGAAAACTGTTGCGATCCCCTATACTTGTGGGTTATCAAGACCTTTTTCTGGCGCTGTTGCTGGGGAGCATAGCTATATTTGTTGAGTCACTTGGGATTATTATCAAATTATCACTATGAAGAATCTGAAGGATGCTAAGACAGAGAGGGAGATCCAATCTATACTTGCCGGGGAGACATCATCAACATCTACCAGGTTCCTAATCAAAAATCTCATCTCCTTGCAATTTACATTATTTGCCATTTGCCTCTCGTTTTCCTCTCCCCCACTTCACAAAAATTTGCCATTTTATTCGCCCTCTTTTTCGTTCGCCGTTTTCTCGTCAGATCTGTTTTTGAGTGCAATCTTGTTGCGTAGTCACGATGACTCAAGAGAACACCAAGTTGTGTGATTTCTCCAATACCAACAACAATGATTTTATTAGCACTCCGATTGCTCCTCCCGCCACTAGTGCGGAGTCTTGTGATATTAATGCCGCTTTGTTGAATCTTGTTTTGAAAGATCAATTTTTCGGTACTCCTAGTGAGGATGCCGCGCCCCATCTTAACACCTTCATGGAATTATGCGATATGCAAAAGAAAAAAAGATGTGGACAATGACATTGTGAAGTTGAAATTATTCCCGTTTTCTTTGCGAGATCATGCAAAAATTTGGTTTTCTTCTTTGCCTCGCAATAGTATCAATTCTTGGGATAAGTGCAAAGATGCTTTTATTACTAAGTATTTTCCGCCCGCGAAAATTATTTCCCTTAGGACACAAATCATGAATTTTAAGCAACTTGAGCATGAACATGTTGCGCAATCTTGGGAAAGACTGAAATTGATGCTAAGAAATTGTCCTACTCATGGTTTAAATCTTTGGATGATCATACAATTTTTTTATGCGGGATTGAATTTTGTTTCTAGAAATCTTTTAGATTCCGCCGCGGGTGGTACTTTTATGGAAATTACTTTGGGTGAAGCTACTAAATTGCTAGACAATATTATGGCAAATTATTCACAATGGCATACCGAAAGAGCTCCTACTAGTAAAAAGGTTAATTCGGTAGAAGAAATTTCTTCTTTGAGTGAAAAAGTTGATGCTCTTATGAAATTGGTTGCTAATAAAAGTGCTCCTATTGATTTTAATGATGTGCCTTTGTTTACTTTGATTGAGCAAAATAGTGATGCCATAGATGTGAATTTTATCTCTTGAAACAATTTCAATAATAATGCTTATAGAGGTAATTTTAATCCTAGGCCTTTTCCTAGTAATTCCTCTAATAATTATGGTAATTTCCTATGGTAATCCTTTTCTAAAATAATAGGAACACCTCTGATTTTGAGAATAATATTAAGAATTATCAAGCTCAAAAGAAATTTAATACTACGATGGAAGAAAAAAATGAGTAGAGTAAGATTGATGATTTGTCTAGAAGCGTTGATAGAATTTCTCATGATGTAGAAAATCTCAAGATGAAATTTTTTGTGCCTAAGGTTGAAGAATCAATTAAAGCTTTATATGTTTCTATGGATGAAAGTAAGAAAAGAACCTCTATGCTTAGAGCTAGAAGAGAATTTTTAGAAAAAGCGTTTTTCAGTGATTGCTTTCATAAAAATGATGAAGATCTTAAAGTGATTGGTGTCTCTTCTATTGATTCCTTGTTTAGTAAAATTAAAATTGATGACAAAGGGACTGAATAAGAGTCAACTTTAGCTAGAAGGCATCCCGATAATTTGGAGGGTGAAAATCTTGTTGAGAAAATTGATAAAAGTGGGTTTGAAGAGGTCAAAACTTTAACTAGTGATGTGCCCACTCTTTTGGATTACAAAGAATTTAATTATGATAATTGATCTTTGATTGATTGTATTTCTTTGTTGCAATCCATGATAAATTCACCCCATGCCTATGAACAAAATAAAGCTTTTACTAAACATATTGTTGATGCTATGATGAAAGCTTTGGAAGAAAAATTGGAATTAGAGATTTCAATTCCTAGAAAATTACATGATGAATGGGAACCTACTATCAAAGTCAAGATTAAAAATTATGAGTGTTTTGCTTTGTGTGATTTGGGTGCTAGTGTTTCTACAATTCCGAAATCTTTATGTGATGTGCTTGGTCTTACCGATATTGAAGAATGTTCTTTAAATTTGCACTTGGCGGATTCTAGTATTAAAAAGCCTATGGGAAGAATTAATGATGTTCTCATTCTTGCAACTAGGAATTATGTGCCCATAGATTTTATTGTTCTTGATATTGATTGCAATCCGTCTTGTCCAATTATTCTTGGTAGACCGTTTTTGCGCACTATAGGTGCCGTGATTGATATGAAAGAAGGGAACATCAAATTCGAATTTCCTTTGAGAAAGGGTATGGAACAGTTCCCTAGAACAAGAATTAAGCCACCATATGAATCAATCATGAGGGCATCTTATGAATCTAGAAACAAAGATGACAATACTTAGATCTTTGCCTTATGCCTAGCTAGGGGCGTAAAACGATAGTGCTTGTTGGGAGGCAACCCAATGAATAAAAAAAATGTCTTTTTATTTCTGTTTTTGAGTGTTTGCACAATTATGCTACTGTTATGATTGTGTTTTTTGTGTTTTAATTAGTGTTTGTGCCAAGCAAAGCCTTTGGGATAGCTTTGGTGATAGTTGATTTGATCTTGTTGGAAAACAGAAACTTTTGCGTCTAGTAAAACAATTTTTAAAATTCACATAAGAGACGAAAAATTCTGAAGGTTTTACACAAGATTGTTATACAAATTTACTCTGTTGTTCTAATTTTTCAGAAGGTTTGGAGTTACATAAGTATGAGAACAATTCGCATCTTTACAGATAGTTCTGTTTTTGACAGATTCTGTTTTCTTTGCATTGTGTGCTTATTTTGATGAATTTATGATTTGTATTGGAGGTTATAAGCCATGGTAAAGTTAGAATATAGTAGATATAATGCAAGAACAAAATTTGAATGGGTTTTCTACAGTACTTAAAGTAAAGATTGGTTTTCTTATACTAACGGATCTCACGAAGCTTTTGTTAAGTTTTGTGTGATTGAAGTTTTTAACTTTTGGGTGAGATTACGATGGATGAAGGAATAAGGAGTAAGAAGAGCCTAAGCTTGGGGATGCCCCATGGCACCCCAAGCCAGAAAAGAGCCTTGATGACCCACAAGTATAGGGGATCAATCGTAGTCCTTTCGATAAGTAAGAGTGTCAAACCCAACAAGGAGCAGAAGGAAATGACAAGCGGTTTTCAGCAAGGTAATGTCTGCAAGCACTGAAATTATAAGTAACGAGTAATTTGGTAGCAAGATAATTTGTAACGAGCAAGTAATGGTAATGGTAACAAAAGTGAAGCAAGGTATCCCAATCCTTTTGAGGCAAAGGACAGGCCAAAACAGTCTCTTATGATAATCAAAGCGTTCTTGAGGGTACACGGGAATTTCATCTAGTCACTTTCATCATGTTGGTTTGATTTGTGTTCGCTACTTTGATAATTTGATATGTGGGTGGACTGGTGCTTAGATGCTGTTCTTACTTGAACAAACCTCCTACTTATGATTAACCCCCTCGCAAGCATCCGCAACTACGAGAAAAGTATTAAGAATAAATCTAACCATAGCATTAAACTTTTGGATCCAAATCAGTCCCTTACGGAATAGCGCATAAACTAGGGTTTAAGCTTCTGTCACTCTAGCAACCCATCATCTAATAACTACTCCACAATGCATTCCCTTAGGCCCTAATAAGGTGAAGTGCCATGTAGTCGACGTTCACATGACACCACTAAGGGAATCACAACATACATATCATCAAAATATCGAACACATATCAAGTTCACATGATTACTTGCAACAAGATTTCTCCCGTGACCTCAAGAACAAAATTAACTACTCACAAATGACAATCATGCTCAAGATCAGAGAGGTATTAAATAGCATAATGGATCTGAACATATAATCTTCCACCAAATAAACCATATAGTAATCAACTACAAGATGTAATCAACACTACAAGTCACCCACAAGTACCAATCTATAGTTCCGGTACAAAGATTGAACACAAGAGATGAACTAGGGTTTGAGAGGAGATAGTGCTGTTGAAGATGTTGATGGAGATTACCCTCCCCAAGATGGGAGAGTTGTTGGTGATGATGATGACAATGATTTCCCCCTCCAGGAGGGAAGTTCCCCCGACGGAATCGCTCCGCCGGAGGGCAAAAGTGCTCCTGCCCAAGTTTTGCCTCGAGACGGCGGCGCTTTGTCCCGGAAGTCCTCTCCTTATTTTTTCTAGGTCAAAATGACTTATATACCAGAAGAGGGGCACCGGAGGTGGGCCGAGGAGGGCACAGCCCACCAAGGCGCGCCTGGGCTCCCTGGCGCGCCCAGGTGGGTTGTGCTCACCTGGTGGGCCCCCTCTGGTACTTATTGGCTCTAATAATTCTTATATATTCCATAAAAATTCCTCGTGAAGTTTCAGCTCATTTGGAGTTGTGCAGAATAGGTAGCCTGACATAGCTTTTTCAGGTCCAGATTTCCAGCTGCCGGAATTCTCCCTCTTTGTGTGAACCTTGCATATTATGAGAGAAAATGCATTAGAATTACTCCAAAAAGCATTATTATGCATAAAAACATCATAAATAGCAGTAGGAAAACATGATGCGAAAGATCCATTGTGACGTCATGAGAGTTTTTTTTCTGAATTTATGAAGATGACGTCATCCTTTCATATGGCGGGTTAAAAAGATCTGTTCCAAGTTTAAATATTAAGAAGAATTAAAGAAGACTCGCCAACCAGAGAAGTTGAAGATTGACATGAACAAGTTCAAATCAATCTGGGGCCTAATGTTGGGGATATAACCCCATGATATGACCCGCCCTAGAAGGGCTGGGTTAGGATGTTGGCGACTTAGCAGTAAGGCCTTAGACAGGCCCAAGAGACCATGACATGAGCAAGGGAGGCGACTTACGTGGTGAGCCGGACGAAGGCCCAAGGCCAGAAGATGGTACGAGACCCGGAAGTGTAAGCCGCCCGATGGCTACTTGCCTAACAAGGCAAGGCGACTTAGAACCAGGGTCGGTCATGAAGTATGACCCGACCTAGACTCTTGTAAGCCCAGGGCCTCGACCTATGTATATAAAGGCGAGTCCATGCGGTGGGTAAATTAAGTTACAATCGATCGATAGCTAGGTCAAGCGAATCCGCTCCCTTGTAATCAATACTCAAGCAATAATCAACGAGAGCAGGAGTAGGCTTTTACCTCCACCGTGAGGGGCCGAACCTGGGTAAACATGTGTCTTTCGTCCCACTCAACCCCTTCAAGCTAATCATCATAGCGATGGCTGCACACCTAAGTCCTTTCACTAGGGCATCTGCCGTGTTAACCCCACGACAGGCGCCATCTTGGTGGCCTCTTGGAGAAGCGGGTCGATGAGAGGCTGAGCGATGGGGGCCGCCAGCGCCATGACCGTCTGGCGCGGGGTTGCAGGCGCCCCCAATTGCTCCATAGGGTCGTACGCAGGAGCTAGCCCACACGACCCTATGTGGGCGAACATTAAAACTCCCCACACGTGTGGCAGGAACACCAGCATACCAAACGACATCGTTCGATGGGAGAACCCCATGGCCCGAGCGCACTGTCCATCTCCCCCTACAAGTCTTCTCCCTATAAAACAAAGCCCAGATTATATTTTGCTTTCACAAATAAAGCCCAATTGTGTTGTGCTAGGAAAAAATGTCATCATCTTTAAAAAGCAGAAAAATGCCATCATAAAAAAAACTAAAATTGCCCATGACAGATTCGTAGTAAAAATAAATTAACCATGACAGATTCATAGTAAAAAAATGTCATGTAGATTCATAGTACATTTGTCATGACAATCAAAGGATGAATTTGCCATGGAAAACTTTAAGAAATGAATTTGCCATGTATGTGAAAATACATTTGCCATTGAGAACATAGTAAAGTTTGCAATGGCAAAATAAGTAAAAAATGCTACGTCATTGAAAGTAAAATTATCATGGCAAAAAAAAGAATTTTTTGCCATGGAAAAAAATGTGGAGTAAAACATTTGCCAAGGAAAAAAGGTAAATTTGCCTTGCTACAAAAGTACCCATGTATTTGACAGTAAAATTTGTTGTGGAGAAAATTGTAGAATTTGCCATAGCAAAATAAAGTAAAAATTGCCACCTAATTTGAGGTAAAATTGCCATGAAAAAAAGTAGAAATTTGCCATGGCAAAAGTAGAAATTTGAGGTAAAATTTACCATGAAAAAAGTAGAAATTTGCCATGGCAAACGTAGAAATTTGAGGTAAAATTTGCCATCTCTTTTAAAATAAAATTTTCATGGCAAAAAAACGTATAAATTTGCCATGGCAAAAATGTGTAGTAATTTTTTTGCCATGCTACAAAACTAAAAATTGCCATATATTTGAAAGTAAAATCCCGACAAAAATGCCATGGAAAGCATTCCAAAACAAGTCAACTACTACATAATTTTGCCATGGCAATTGCTCCAGAAATTTGCCATGAAAAAAATGTGGAGTAAAACATTTGCCATGGAATACCAAAGTAAATTTGCCATGCTGCAAAACTAAAAATTGCCATGTATTTGAAAGTAAAATTTGCTGTGTAGGTGCAAAATCATGAGGCCATTCGCTACAAAAATGCGATGGGATGCATTCCAAAACACGACAACTACTACAGAATTTTGCCATGGCAATTGCTTCGGAAATTTGCCATGAAAAAAACTCATATGAATTCTGTCCATGCCAGCTACTCATATCAAAAAACTGCCATGGCAACTACTACAGAAAAAATTGCCATGATCCATTTAAATAAATTTGCCATGGTTTGTAAAAAAATTTGCCATGGTTTGGTGAAAAATGCCATCAAGTATGGCGAATTTACTCCATTTTACTAAATTTGCCATGCTTCGTAAAAAACTAGAATTGCCATGGCCAGGAGAAAAAAGCCATGTTGTATGGCAAATTTGTTTCAATTAACTAAATTTGCCACGATTCTTATAAATAAACTTGCCAAGGTGGATGGGGAAAAATTGCCATGAAATATGGCAAATCTATTCCATTTAACTAAATTTGGCATACTTAATAAAGTAAAATTGTCGTGGTCAGGGGGGAAAAATTGCCATGTATTATGGCAAATTCTATTTCAATTAACTAATTTTTCCATGCTTCGTAAAATAAACTTGCCAAGAGGGAGATAAAAATTTGCCATGCGGTATGGAAAATCAATTGCATGTGCTATGACAATTTTGTACTCAACAAGAAAAAAACATTTAATTAAATTTGTCATGCTTCCTAAAAAAGAATTGCCATGTTCCAGGGGGGAAAAGTGCCATGTAGTGTGGAAAATCTATTCCATTTAACTAGATTTGCCATGGTTTGTAAAAAATTTGCCATTGTTTATAAAAGAAAGTTTGAAATTATCTTAAAAAAGAAACTTTTCATGGCAAAAAAGTGAATTTGCCGTGGGATATCAAGTGAATTTGCCATGGCAAATTCGCTAACCATTCTTGCCATGATAGAAGAGGTTGGGAAAAAGTTTGCCATTGTCCCAAACAAATTTTCCATGGCAACTACTATAGAAAATTTTGCCATGGCAACTACACGTAGAAATTCTGCTCATGGCAACTATTATAGAAATTTGCCATGGCAACCATTGCAGAATGTTTCCATGGCAACTCCTATAGAAAATCGGCGTCGCAACTACTCGTAGCAATTATGCCCATGGCAACTACTATACAAAAATTTCCATGGCAACTACTCCGTAATGTTGACATGGCAACTACTCATACCAATAATCGGTTGTGCATATCGTTGTGACATTGCATGGCAAAAATTGAGAAGAGTGAACTCAAAACTGAAACAGTACTGAGTACAAATATGTGCAAGTGACATGGCAAAATTTAGTGACATTTGATTTACGTGTTCATGGCAAAAGCATAAAAAAGGTTTCGTTGTAAAAATTGCTATATACCAAGGGACATGGCCACCATTTTTGTTGTAGAATTTTCCATGTGACCAAATACAAATTTGCCAAGGTATGAACAAATTCCATGAACTTCCCATAAAATGTGTAATTGTCATGTCCATCATTTACTGCATAAAAAATTGTTGTGATTAAGGATACCTTTTTTAGAAAATTTGCCATGGGATTCACTGGTACCGTTACGTGCTATACAAACGGTTTTTACCCCCTTTCCGCGATGAAGTTTTAAAACGTCACCTCGTCAGTGTGGGCGATAGGGGGGATCCTTCCCACACGACCCAGAAACCGCCGGGGATAGGTGAGCGACTACTGACGGTTGCCATAGAATAAATGTATGAGAAGTCACGCATGTCCGACATGTTACATCTCGACGTTACGTTTCTGAGCCGAGAGACAACCGAAGCGATTACGTCGCTATAGTCATGTGGAAAAGGTGGATATCACAAACTTTAATCTACTCATGTGTTTGAGATAGGTACGTTATCGCACGCAGTTGAAAAATGTAAAATGTGTCGGTGCCTCTACTATCGCCAACATGTCCATTTTTATAACTGTGTGCGATAGGTATTTCTATCACACACGGGCTCCATATATGCTCCGTCTTCTTTTTATCCAATATTAGAACCGCATACAAGTTTGAAACATTTCCCGTATTACCATGAATCGCACACGCATATGAGAGGAAACTCTGTGTGCGTCCGTCGACCATCGCAAACTTTTCACGTCAAAGAACCGTCTGTTCTCTACTTTTCCGTCGCACATGCTGCTTTATTTCTAACCGTGTGTACATTATTTAATTCGCTCCTGTTTAATTTTATTTTTCCCTGTAATTTATTATTAGAATTGGAAATTTTGAAATATGAAACATGGAATTCAAATTCTCAGCACAATGGTTCAACAACCAATCCATAAATAAAATTCTCAGTACAATATGTTCAGTAATTACAGGATTAGGCAGCAATTAACTATGATGAACCACAATATTTAGAGGCGGTAAAGGTGAAGAGACAAGTGTAAATCATTTTGGCTGCCGATGGTGTTGAAAAAGTGGAATGCCCATAATGTGCCCTCCTGCATGCCATAGGCACGAACAACTTTTGTCCATCCCCTTGTGACGATCGCCCGCCCATCCTTCACTGCCTTCAGGAAGACTTCTAGACCATTATCATGGTAGTATGAATTATATACTTTAACCTTAGTTGCCTCCACTCCGGTCATGTAGTTTGCAAGGTAATCATCAATAAATTGCTTCGAAAACCACTGAAAAGAGAAAACTTTCAGATACTCGTGTCTAATAGAGTAACTCATTGTAGGAAGGGGGAAAAGGCAACACATTACTTACCATCCTAAAATTCACTGTTGTTTTGGACAAAGTGTAAATAAAGTGCTTAATTCCCATCACCCGTCTCTTTCGTCTAACAATCTTTCTTAGTTTCCTCACTTGACGCTTGTTCATGAATATCTCATTGCCCCATACGCAAAAGGGATCGAAGCGTGGATCGGTACCACTGATATATGTACCTATAGGCAACCAGTAAATGTTAGAAGCTAAACTGCGATTGCACAAATGGTGTCAAATACAACTACCTCCATTCCTAAGTACAAGTATTTTTTAGAGAACTACATACGGATGTATGTAGACATAGCTTAGATTAGAATGTAGATTCACTCATTTTGCTCTGTATGTAGTCTATATTTGAATCTCTAAAAATACTTATATTTAGGAACAGATGGTGTATAAGACATGGGATGCAGCTAACCTCGACAGCAAACAACAACATCACCCATTGTAGCCCTGCGTAAGTACATGGAAAGGCAATGTTAACTACAATAGGGTTAACATCCACCAAAAATAGCAAATGGTAATAAAAGGACAACATGTATAGTGATATATTCATTGCAAAAGAGTAGCACGGTAGCAAAGGGATGGGTTAAAAAATGGATATAATTGTTTACTACAACAGGTACGTTTCACTACAGACAACCTAGCATAGCCATTGAAACTGGTACTGATAGAAATGAAATTGACAGAGTAAAACAGCACAAGGTAGGTCCTGCTAGAGCAGAGAATGGCCCTGTTGTCTATAAAAGGTAGGAAAAATAGATAAGACGGGTTAGGCGTGTTTACTACAACATGCTTAATACATCAATCATACAAAACTGTTGGCATTCTGGGAACCGGGGTACCCAGATTTGCCTGCCTGCGGCCCACGGCGTGGCTCCTTCGACGGCCTGGTACAGCCCGCCTCCAAGACCGCCAAGACAAGACCCTCGCGGGGCCCCTGGCCGCACGAGGCGGATGACACAAAGACCTCCGGAGGGAGCGGTCTCCCCAGGCTGGCTCCCGAGGAGCGGAGATTTCTATGCAGGTACCAGCCTCATGAGGCTGCGATGATGCAAGCCATGACGACCAAGGCCAGGCGGGCGCCAGTGGGCGCAGAGGAGGCAGTTTCCTCTTTGGTGCTAAGGAGGCAAGGACAGGCGTGGGTTCCCGAGGAATCTACCAAAGGTTTCCATTCCGGTGCTACAAGACCAAGACCACCAGCACGGCAGGGCGGATGTCATCGCCGAGCCCACCGTTGCGTCACGACCAGAAGCCTTGCAGGCGAAGACCACCTTTCATCAGGATAAGATGTACTACTTGTCCCCTTTCAAATTGGCCACTGTGGGATCCCTTCCCGCCTACGTTTTAGGGGAAGAGGACCGAGGCCACTATAAAGATAGGTTAGCCACCACCATAGAAGGGGTCGACTCATTCTCACCCCCGAGCCCTCGCGAGGTTGTTCGTCCTCAGCCCCTCATGAGGCCAATCCACCACAAAGCAGGAGTAGGGTTTTACACCGCAAGGTGGCCCGAACCTGGGTAAACTGCCGTGTTCATCTTCTTCTCGCGAGTCCGGCTAGGCTAGGCTGTGGGGCGATGAGCTGGCAGGCTGGATAGGTTGAGTTCTTCGCACACGCCCCAGAGTTCGAACCTTCTTGGGTCTGCGGAGCCCTGAATCTGACATTTGGCACGCCAGGTAGGGGCATGTCGAAGTCCTTCTTCCACCGTTCATTCCGCCTCCGTTCCATCGCTCCCATGGCCGACGCTCGCCGTGTCCGTGCTGAGCGCCGGGCCGCTCGTGTCGCCTAGACGACACCCGTGGGCAACGATGCTCCTCGCCGCTCTGCCTCCCCGGTGGCCAATGCTGCCACTGACCCTGCTGCTCATGAGCAGCAGGACTCGTTGCTGCCGCCTTCCATGCGGCGTGATGGCCGCACCACCACTCCGTCGCCTACTCCGGCCACGGCATCGTCCTCCCATGCATGCCGTGGGCCAGTGAACGCGCAGGCTGCGCTGCTCAGGGTGCGTGAGCTCCTGTGCTACCACCCCGCCAACGACCTCTACGACGACTGGCTCAGCCGCATCACTGCGCTCGTCAACGCTGCCGGCAAGGCCCCTGCGCCGTCTCGCTCGCTGCCTCCCCCGCCATCCCAGGCGGGTGACATGGCTCATGGTGCGATTCCTCCTCCTCCTCGGCGCGACGTGGACCGGGAGCCCAGGCGCAACGTTCCCCCGCGTGACCCACGACGTAGGGTGCCGACAGGGGATGAAGCAAGCTGCCAGGTGGTGCAGCGGCCGCAGGCCGATGCGCGCGCACTCCCGGCACCGCAGCGCCAGCACCAAGACCACGCGCCACCGGAGATCGCGGCACGCGGGCGTCAAGACCAAGCTCCACCCATGCGGCCCGCACCTGTGAGCGCGGCAGGCTGCCGTGCTTTCACCCCGGAGCCGCGCCGTGTCGTCTGGCCTAGCAAGTTAAAGCCGGATCTGCCTCCGTGCTACAACGGCACACTCGACCCCGCGGAATTCCTCCAGGTCTACGAGCTGAGCATCGAAGCAGCGAACAGCAACGACAAGGTCATGGTGAACTGGTTCCCCATGGCCCTCAAGGACAGTGCACGTTCTTGGCTCCTGAACCTCTCGGTGGGGTCGATCTCCTCCTAGGATGAGCTTCGCGAGCGCTTCATCGCCAACTTCCAGGGTACTCGTGACCACGCTCCTGCAGCAGGTGACCTGCGGCGTGTGAAGCAGCAGCCGGGCGAGACCTTGCACAAGTACATACAGCGCTTCACGAATGTTCGCCTCAAGATCCCAAAGGTATCAAACGAGGCCATCATTCCGGTGTTCTCTGATGGCGTCCGGGATGTCAAGATGAAGGAGGAGCTCGCCATCCACGAGGACTTGTGTTCGGCCTTGGAGATGTTCAACATGGCGAGCAGGTGCGCAAGGGCAGAGGAAGGTCGCCACTCCCTCCTGGAGCCTCCGAAGGCCGATCTTGAGGACAAGAAGACCAAGGCCAAGGAGGCAAAGCATAAGGGCCACGCTTTGCTTGCGGCTGAACCTGACATGAAGCGCGGCTGTGACCACGGTGAATCCTCCAGGGGCAACCGCCCGTTTTGCGTCTTCCAGAATGTCCACAGCCAGAACACCAATGACTGCCAAGAGCTCAGGGCAATCTGAGACGGGCGCCTCGGCCGCCGCCCCGAGCGCAACAACCGCGGCTACGGCCATGGAGGAGGCCGCGGTGGAGGCCGCTGGGACAACCGCGACCGACGCCAGGATTGGCGTGACCAACCCCGCGAGGACCGCTGGCAAGGCCAGCCTCATGACGGCCCCTGGCGCGATCAACCTCGTGAGGACCTCCATTGCCGCCACCGCCAAGGAGAAATGATGACAACCGGCAAGACGATGGGGCTGGGGGCTTCCAAGAGCCTCGCGCGATCGCCTGCATCCTGGGTGGTGCTCAGGCTCCCGCCTCTCATCGCATGTTCAAGCAGTTTGCTCGTGAGGTGAACGCGGCCCTCCCCAAGCTTGAGGCATCACGTCCCCTCAGGTGGTCCAAGCACGCCATCACCTTTGACACCATGGACCAACTCAAGTGCTCAGCCGCCACTGGCGCGCTCCCGATGCTCTGCACGCCCACCATCAGCAACGTCCTCGTCACCAAGACCCTCATCGATGGTGGCGCAGGGCTCAACGTTCTCTCCGTCAAGACGTTTGAGACGCTCCAAGTGCCCTATGATCAGCTCCTTCCGACCAAGCCTTTCTCAGGAGTGACCGATAGCTCCATCGTTCCCCTGGGACAGGTGCGCCTCCCCGTCACCTTTGGCAACCGCAACAACTACCACACTGAGCTCATCGATTTCGACGTCGCCCACATCGGCCTCCCGTACAATGCCATCCTCGGGTATCCGGCCCTCGCCAAGTTCATGGCAGCAACTCACCACAGCTACAACGTCCTCAAGATGCCAGGAAGTGGCGACATCATCACGGTCGCCTGCGACAAAAAGGATGCGGTGTGCTCCCTCGAGCGCGCTTACCAGGTCGCTGCGGTCGAGAACTCTGATGACGAGGACGCCATCCTGCCTCCTGAGGCCATCCCCAGGAAGAAGAAGCAGCTCCTCCCCAAGGGCCGTCAGGAGGCTGGGGCGCCTGGTGATCGTACCTCAGGCCCCGCGCCCTCTGCTGGGGCGTCCTTCCCTCTCGCATAGGGAGGCACGCCCGGTGCCCCCCTCAGGACGGGCTCGGGGGCTCTCATCTGGAGGGCCTCTGACCTGACCAGTGTGACAAGGGAGGTGTTCGGGCACCACGTAGAGGCGTGCTTCAACGTGCACCTCCGTGAGCAAGGCACAAGGTGCGAGGCGCCAGGCGCGCAAGAATTCATTACCAAGACAATCGAAGAGATTCAGGAGGCGCGAGCCATGCGTGGCGAGCGTCGCCCCGCACCACGGAGTGCAGCCAATGTTCCTGATATGGGCGGCGGGCTGCGCGTCTACATCAACATCCCGGGTCTCAACAGGTCCGCTTCGCAGGACCTCTTCTGGCCGTCCCGCGTCGGCCGGAGTAGGGGCTACCCCTGCAGCTATGTTCGCATGCCGTTTGGCCTGCTGAATGTGGCTGCCTCGTACCAACGCTTCATGCAGGGTGCCTTGGCAGCCCACGATGCCAGGCGTCAGGCGGTCTTGACGGAGGAGGTGCCGAACCCTCGCGAGCCCCCCAGGCCTCAGGAGCCGATCGGCTCGTGAGGAGCGGTCTCTGCAGCGCGCATCTTCAGCTACCCCGACTCTTCTACAACACCGGTGTCAGGTGACTTTTTGGTTTGCTCAGTTGAGGGCGCCCCTCGGGCCGCATTGTCCTCGATCTGTCAGGGATCGCTTCCCTTGGTTATATTGTCTCCATTCATGTACCCTGAATCGGTTATATTTTCGCGAGCTACTTTGGTTGTTAACCTTGCGTCTGGATATGCATTGCCTCCGGAGTCACCTCTGCGAGCCCCGTGCGTTGGCAGCTCTCCCCTTGAACGTCCCAGGAGAGGGGGCTACCGGCATGGTGCCTGGGTTTGGGTCCATCCCTGCAGCACTGATAAATCTAAGAGACTGAGCTCTGGCTCACGGGCCGGCCCCGTGTACATCACCTCACCAGGTCCTTAGTGCCTTCGTCTTCTCACAGAACGACCATGAGCAAACCAGCAAGCGCGTGTTGCCCCTTGTGTTTTGTGACTAACTAACCCGCAGGGGCCTCAGGAGACAAGACATCGCGATTATGATGCTCCATCTTTGGCATTTTGCAAAGGCTAAGTAAAAGTTGCCCTAAATTCCGTGTGACGACGGGTATGGCCTTTACCAAGCACCTCTGCGAGGCGAGCCATTCCTCTTTTGCACAAATCGCTTGAACGTTAAAAGGTGGGCCCCTGAGCATCGCACCTCAGGAGCTCCTACTGGCTCTCGAGCCCTCACCCCCTGGCCTTGACCACGGCATCGCGACCTGGCATACCAGCGGCGGCTGAGCTCCGCTCCAGGGCTGGGTCCTGAGGACGTAGAGCATTATGATGAGCAAAGGGAGGGGAATCGCCAGTCTCACGGAGGAAGACAGGGAAAAGGGCATGACCCGTTGGCACTAGCGTTCGCTCGACCGCTTCCTGGAATATGACAGGCATCCGTCCCCTCACGCGCCTCTAGCGAGGGCTTATTCTAATCCATTGTAGAGCAGGGGACATGCACAAGGTCGGGAGCTCCAGGGAAGCTCGCCTCCGCGGCGAAGGAATCACCATGGAACACAACCTTATCCTACGCACACCAGCATGAGCTATGCCGCTAACATTTCATCCTTTCACGGCCTCGCTCGAGCAAGGGACCCCCCTTTTTTAATCTTTCGATAGTCGCTTGAGCGCCAAGGGGGACCTCCTGAGCATCGCGCCTCAGGGGCTCTTACTGGACCTCTGGTCGCTCACCTCCTGGCCTTGCACACGGCATCGCGACCTAGCATACCAGCGACGGCTGAAGCCCACCTGGGGACTGGGTCCCACTGACGCAGAGCAACACGCTGTCGCGAGAACAAAAAGGGGACCAATGCCTAAACGAGGAACGTGAGTATAACTGAAAGCATGGGACGAAAGCGTTAAAATAAAGGCGCAAGCGCCGTGGTTCTTACACGCCCCCTCGGGGCCCTTCATGGTTCTGATACACAGAGTGAAGAAAAAGAAAAGGCCAATGAGGACCGCTGCTCAGGAGGTGCAGACTCTGGCGTCGCATCCTCCTCCTAGGCCCGGACGCATCGGTGCGCCGGCTCGGTGTAGTCGTCGTCGCTGGAACTCTCTCCGGGGGAGGTACCACCGCTGCTGGAGGTGTCGCGGACAAGGCCAAGGGCAAGTTCACCGCCAGGGGCCTCGTCGCTTCACCAGCCAGCAGGGGGCTCGCCGCCCCAGTCGCCTCCCCTGGGGCAGCACTCTAGACATTTGCTGTCCTCTCCGAAGACCTTGAAGAAGAGCTTCGATGCCCTGTCATACTCGAAGTGGAGGGCGTGCCCCCCCTCCGAGTTGCAGGCACGGGCGATCGCTCCCCATCCCTGGGTCATGAAGACGTCGCCGGAGGAGATGACCTCAACCTCCGCCTACGAGGCTTGGCTGCAGCAGCCGTCATGCTGCAACCACAACTCGATGGGCCCCCTCGACGGTATCTCCCCCGCCAGGGACCGTGGCAGCCGGATCCATGTGCTCGGCGGCATCGCCGCCCACACCACGAACTCATGGGCTGTGCCGCCGGCATGGGCCTGCGGGTAGGGTGGTCGCGCGACCATCGCTCGTTCTCCTTCCCGGCTTCGTCCCCCGCGACTTCTATGGCTGCTCCCGTGAGCGGGGCCCTATGCGCGAACGCCGGAGGAGACGACCTCAACCTCCGCCTACGAGGCTTGGCTGCAGCAGCCGTCATGCTGCAACCACAACTTGATGGGCCCCCTCGACGGTATATCCCCCGCCAGGGACCGTGGGAGCCGGATCCATGTGCTCGGCGGCATCGCCGCCCACACCACGAACTCACGGGCTGTGCCGCCGGCATGGGCCTGCGGGTAGGGTGGTCGCGCGACCATCGCTCGTTCTCCTTGAGCGGGGCCCTACGCGCGAACGTTCGCGCTGACGGAGAAACCCGGTGGGGCACGCTCGCACCAGGGTTGGGCAGCTGCGGGCGCTGCGGCGGCCTTGCGGGGGTGGCCACGTCTTTTCTTCGGCGGGAGCAGCTCCGGTTCCACCCGTGGGGCCTTGCCCTTCTCCTTGGCGGAAAACCTCCTCAACGGCGCCATGGATGCTTCGGCAAGACGGTAGGGCGACGGAGACGAAGAAGGGGAGAGCAGCAAGAAGATGAAGATGGGCGGGGGGCTCTGCCCCCTTCCCCATTTATAGGCGAAGGAAGGCTGACCGGCGGCCTCTCACGTCCCAAGCAATAATGGCCCCGCTGCATGCGCCAGGCAGTTGTCAAGTCGGGAAGTTGCCGAGGCGACGTGGGGAAGCGGAGACGCCCACGTCCCGTCAAGCGCCACGCGTCAACTTGGCCCGCAGGTGATTGGGGCCCGCGGCGCTTTGCCCTTGCCCTTTGGCTTCGCCTTGAAGCCAAGCTCGAGCGCGCCTTGGGCCCGGGGGTTACTGTCGGTGTTCTGGGAACCGGGGTACCCAGACTTGCCTGCCTGTGACCCACGGCGTGGCTCCTTCGATGGACTGGTACGGCCTGCCTCCAAGACCGCCAAGACAAGACCCTCGCGGGGCCCCTGGCCTCGTGAGGCGGACGACACCAAGACCTCCGGAGGGAGCGGTCTCCCCAGGCTGCCTCCTGAGGAGCGGAGATTTCTATGCAGGTATCAGCCTCATGAGGCTGCGATGACGCAAGCCATGACGACCAAGGCCAGGCGGGCACCAGCGGGCGCAAAGGAGGCAGTTTCCTATTTGGTGCTAAGGAGGCAAGGATAGGCGTGGGTTCCCGAGGAATCTACCAAAGGTTTCCATTCTGGTGCTACAAGACCAAGACCACCAGCACGGCAGGGAGGATGTCATCACCGAGCCCACCGCTGCGTCATGACCAGAAGCTTTGCAGGCGAAGACCACCTTTCGTCAGGATAAGATGTACTACTTGTCCCCTTTCAAATTGGCCACTGTGGGATCCCTTCCCACCTCCGTTTTAGGGCAAGAGGACCAAGGCCACTATAAAGATAGGTTAGCCACCACCATAGAAGGGGTCGACTCATTCTCACCCCGAGCCCTCGCGAGGTTGTTCATCCTCGGTACTTGTTCATCCTCAGTCCCTCGTGAGGCCAATCCACCACAAAGCAGGAGTAGGGTTTTACACCGCAGGGTGGCCCGAACCTGGGTAAACTGTCGTGTTCATCTTCTTCTCGCGAGTCCGGCTAGGCTAGGCTGTGGGGCGACAAGCTGGCAGGCTGGATAGGTTGAGTTCTTCGCACACGCCCCAGAGTTCAAACCTTCTTGGGTCTGCGGAGCCCTAAATCCGACAAAAACATGGGCATTGCAACTGGTATTGGTAAGATTCAACTGGTCAGTTCATACTTGGTAAGTCCTGAGGGGTAGTTGCTGGGGCACTTCATATGGGCAAAAGCCCGCCCCAAGTCGGCCGCAGCGGAGGCAAGGTGTTCCTCCGGGTTGAACCGTGGATCAGTGCCGCTGACATGTGTACATACAAGAAGCAAGTAAATGTTAGAAGCTAAACTACAATTGCACAATGATGTAAAATACTGCAAGACATGGGATGCAGCTAACCTCGATGGCAAACAACAACATCGCCCGTTATGGCCTTGCGTAAGTACATGGAAAGGCATGTTAACTACAATAGGGTTAGCATCCACCAAAAATAGCAAATGGAAATAAAACGACATCATCTCTGGTATATCTTCATTGTGGAGAGTAGGACGGTAGCAAAGGGACAGATTAAAAAATGGATACAACTGTTAATTGCAACAGGCTTAACAGCATCCTAAGTCATGTTTTGTAAGTTTGTAGCTGCTATTGGTGAAATTGAGCTGGACAGTTCATACTTGAACACCACACAATGTGCAGTACTAAAAATAACAAGGCACGTTTAACTATAGGCAACCTAGTATAGCCATTGAAACTGGTACTGATAAAAATGCAATTGACAGCGTTAAACATCGCAAGGCAAGTGCCGCCAGAGCAGAGAATGGCCCAGTTGTCCATAAAAAGGTAGGGAAAATAGCTAAGACGTGTTAGGCCTGCTTACTACAACATGCTAAATACATCAACCGTACAAAACATAGCCATTGCAATTGGTATTTGTGGTAAGATTGAACTGGTCAATTCATACTTGGTAAGTCCTGAGGGGTAGTTGATGGGGCACTTCAACTTGGCCAGAGCCCACCCCAAGTCAGCGGCGGCAGAGGCGAGGTGTTCCTCTAGGTCGAAGCATGGATCAGTGCCGCTGACATGTGTACCTGCAGGCAACCAGTAAATGTTTGAAGTTAAACTACAATTGCACAAATGATGTGAAATACTGTAAGACATGGGGTGCAGCTAACCTCGACGGCTAACAACAGCATCGCCCGTTATGGCCCGGCGTAAGTATATGAAAAGGCATGTTAAGTACTGAAGGAAATATGCCCTAGAGGCAATAATAAAGTTGTTATTTATATTTCCTTATATCATGATAAATGTTTATTATTCATGCTAGAATTGTATTAATCGAAAACTTGATACATGTGTGAATACATAGACAAAACACAGTGTCCCTAGTATGCCTCTACTAGACTAGCTCGTTAATCAAAGATGGTTAAGTTTCCTAACCATAGACATGTGTTGTCATTTGATGAACGGGATCACATCATTAGGAGAATTATGTGATGGACAAGACCCATCCGTTAGCTTAGCATAATGATCCTTAAGTTTTATTGCTATTGCTTTCTTCATGACTTATACATATTCCTCTGACTATGAGATTATTCAACTCCCGAATACCGGAGGAACACCTTGTGTGCTATCAAACATCACAACGTAATTGAGTTATTATAAAGATGCTCTACAGGTGTCTCCGAAAGTGTTTGTTGGGTTGGCATAGATCGAGATTAGGATTTGTCACTCCGAGTATCGGAGAGGTATCTCTGGGCCCTCTCGGTAATGCACATCATATGAAGCCTTGCAAGCAATGTGACTAATGAGTTAGTTGCGGGATGATACATTACAGAACGAGTAAAGAGACTTGCCAGTAATGAGATTGAACTAGGTATGATGATACCGACGATCGAATCTCGGGCAAGTAACATACCGATGACAAAGGGAATGACGTATGTTGTTATGCGGTTTGACCGATAAAGATCTTCGTAGAATATGTAGGAGCCAATATGAGCATCCAAGTTCCGCTATTGGTTATGACCGGAGATGTGTCTCGGTCATGTCTACATAGTTCTCGAACCCGTAGGGTCCACACGCTTAATGTTCGATGACGATTTGTATTATGAGTTATGTGTTTTGGTGACCGAAGATTGTTCGGAGTCCCGGATGAGATCACGGACATGACGAGGAGTCTCGAAATGGTCGAGAGGTAAAGATTGATATATTGGAAGGTTATGTTCGGGCACCGGAATGGTTTCGGAAAGGTTCAAACATTTTTTGGAGTACCGGGAGGTTACCGGAACCCCCCGGGGGACTAGTGGGCCTTCATGGCCCCTAGTGGAGAGAGGAGGCAGGCGGCCAGGTGGTGGCGTGCGCCCCCCAAGCCCAAACCGAATTGGACTAGGGGTGGGGGCGCGGCCCCCCTTTCCTTCTTCTCCTCCACCTCTTTCCCCTTCCCCCTTCTCCGGAAAGGAAAGGGGAATCCTACTAGGACCGGGAGTCCTAGTTGGACTCCCCCCTTGGCGCGCCCCCTCTAGGCCGGCCACCTCCTCCCCCCCTCCTTTATATACGGGGGCGGAGGGCACCCCATAGACACACCAAGATTTCTCTTAGCCGTGTGCGGTGCCCCCCTCCACAGTTTACTCCTCCGGTCATAGCATCATAGTGCTTAGGCGAAGCCCTGCGCGGATCACATCACCATCACCGTCACCATGCCGTCGTGCTGACGAAACTCTCCCTCGACCTTCTGCTGGATCAAGAGTTCGAGGGACGTCATCGAGCTGAATGTGTGCAGAACTCGGAGGTGCCGTACGTTCGGTGCTTGATCGGTTGGATCGCGAAGACGTTCGACTACATCAACCGCGTTAAGCTAACGCTTCCGCTTTCGGTCTACAAGGGTACATGGACACACTCCCCCCCTCTCATTGCTATGCATCTCCTAGATAGATCTTGCGTGAGCGTAGGAATTTTTTTGAAATTGCATGCTATGTTCCCCAACAGTGGCATCTGAGCCAGGTCTATGCGTAGATGATATGCACGAGTAGAACACAAAGAGTTGTGGGCGATAATAGTCATACTGCTTACCACCAACGTCTTACTTTGATTTGGTGGTATTGTTGGATGAAGCGGCCCGGACCGACATTACATGACCGCGTTCATGAGACTGGTTTTACCGACATGCTTTGCACATAGGTGGCTGGCGGGTGTCTGTTTCTCCAACTTTAGTTGAATAGAGTTTGACTACAGCCGGTCCTTGTTAAAGGTTAAAACAGCACACTTGACGAAAAATCGTTGTGGTTTTGATGCGTAGGTAAGAACGGTTCTTGCAATAAGCCCGTAGCAGCCACGTAAAACTTGCAACAACAAAGTAGAGGACGTCTAACTTGTTTTTGCAAGGCGTGCTGTGATGTGATATGTTCAAGACATGATGTGATACACGTTATTGTATGAGATGATCATGTTTTGTAAAAGTTATCAGCAACTGGCAGGAGCCTTATGGTTGTCGCTTTATTGTATGAAATGCAATCGCCATGTAATTGCTTTAATTTATCACTATGCGGTAGCGATAGTCGTAGAAGCAATAGTTGGCGAGACGACAACGAAGCTACGATGGAGATCAAGGTGTCAAGCCGGTGATGATGGAGATCATGACGGTGCTTTGGAGATGGAGATCAAAGGCACAAGATGATGATGGCCATATCATGTCACATAATTTTGATTGCATGTGATGTTTATCTTTTATGCATCTTATTTTGCTTAGTACGGCGGTAGCATTATAAGATGATCCCTCACTAAATTTCAAGGCATAAGTGTTCTCCCTGAGTATGCGCCATTGCGATAGTTCGTCATGCCGAGACACCACGTGATGATCGGGTGTGATAAGCTCTACGTTCACATACAACGGGTGCAAGCCAGTTTTGCACGTGCAGAATACTCGGGTTAAACTTGACGAGCCTAGCATATGCAGATATGGCCTCGGAACACTGAGACCGAAAGGTCGAACATGAATCATATAGTAGATATGATCAACATAGAGATGTTCACCATTGAAAACTACTCCATCTCACGTGATGATCGGACATGGTTTAGTTGATATGGATCACGTGATCATTTAGATGACTAGAGGGATGTCTATTGTGACGACCCCGGCTTAATCGTGCACTAATCATACACGCAAATGCGCACGATCAAGCCTAAGGACTCACTTGAAGATACCACAACACAACTCTAAAACATGAATAAAGTCATACAAGCTTTATATTACAAGCCAGGGCCTCGAGGGCTAGAATACATAGCTCGAAGACATACAAGCGTCAGCGGAAGCATTAGATATCTGGGTACAGATATATTACAAAGAGAGAGAGATAGGCCTTCACAGAGGCGGGGTAAAATAAAATACTACGATCAAAAGGCGTAGGCCTCCTGCCCTGGACCCTCCAATCCTACTCCTGGTCGTCAGTCGGCTCCTCGTAGTAGTAGTACTCGCCAGGCGGGTAGTAGTACTGGTCGTCGGCTGGGGCGTCTGACTCAGGGGCTCCGTCGTCTGGTGGCATCAAATGGAATATGGGGAAAAAGAAAATAAAGCAAACGTGAGTACTCATCCGAAGTACTCAGCAAGCAAGGATCTACACTACATATGCATCATTTTCAAAGGGGGCTGTATATGTGGACTGGGCTGCAGAAATGCCAGAATAGAGGGGGAAAACCTAGTCCTATCGAAGACTAGCATCTTCAACAATCTTCGACAGTCTTGCAGCAATAGAAAAGAACAGAAGAACATAATGTAAAGTAGTAGTAGTATCATCAACCTCGACCTGAGATCCTTTCTCGACTCCCTGCGAGAAAGCAATCCCAGAGCCGTACTATCCAGTTCTCATCACATGTTCTAGTTGTACCGATCGGGATACAACTCCGAGTGTCCGTTACCGTAGGACAGGCTATCGATAAAAGTTTCTTCCCTGCAGGGGTGCACCAACTTACCCACCACGCTCGCTTAACTCCGGCCGGACACACTTTTCTGGGTCATGCCAGGCCTCGGCTAAGCAACACGCCGCAACCCGACCGAATACCTAACAGAGAGGTCAGCACGCCGGACTAAACCTATGCGCCCAGGGGTCTTGGGCCTTCGCCCCGGGAACTCCTGCACGTTGCGTACGCGGCTGAAAGCAGACCTAGCAACCCCTTATACAAGCGCGATTGCGTTCCCAGTCCAATTCAGCGCGCGCCGCTCAATCGCTGACGTCCATTAAGCTCCGGCTGAAGTATACGATGCAGAACGCCCATACTATGCCCACGTGATGGTTAGTGCTATCGGGCCAGAGGCCCCTCGGATCAAATATCCAAACCGTAGTGGATTAGGAGCGCGCGGAAACGAGCAGAGACTCACGATCGATGTGACCCCGTCGCCCCGTCTCGAGGACTTGCGGCAAGGGCTAAGAATGCCCGGTCACGCCTCGTAGTTATCTCGCGGGCACCATCCAGGTCAACCCGACTCCACATCACTTCGCGTTAAGCTCGCGCGGGTACCCCTCAGGGCCGACCCGTCTTTAGTATCATGGTTTAGTGCAAGTCCACTCACCAATAGTAACTGTGTGTCTGACACCGAAGGGAACCCTGAGGAATCACCCTCGATGGAATTCCCGCTTGATGTTATCATCAAGGTGAACGAAGGAGGAATCACCCTCGAGGTCCACACTTGAGGAGTTGCGTGACGATGTCGTTATCGGGGGTGGTGTAGGAGGAATCACCCTTGCTTACCACGACCGAGTAACTAACCTACAAGGTTAACATCAGAAGTGCTGACGAGGAATCACCCTCGACACTCGATGGTAACCCAGCAATGTCAAGCAACATAGGGAGAAGTGATGTGCGGTGACAGGGTCTGGTCTTCAATCCCGATGATCGGGTCTTCTGATATCCAGCAAGGCAGTCGGGATCAAGTGGGGGTCTCTGTCGTGTCTCTACCCAGCCTATACTAAGCAGTCTAGGATAACCAGTAAGGTAACAAGGCAGGGTACAATAATCAGGCTATGCAGCAGATATAGGAAAACAGTAGCAGTAGCAGTTCTAATGCAAGCATAAGAGAGAAGAGAATAGGCGATATAGGCATGCTCAAAATGGGGGTGCTTGCCTGTTTGCTCGGGGGCAAGGGCAAGGTCTTCAGTAGTATCGTCGGGGACGTAGTCGTACTCCTGTGCGGCGTCTGCCTCGGGAGCTATGTCAACGTCGGGGTCTACCGAGAGAGAAGAGGGGGAAGAAACAGGTAAACATAATGCAAACAAATGCAATATGGTGCGTGTGATGCTATGATGCAGTGCAGGGTTGCCTAATTATGCATCTAAGTCAATTTAGTTATTTTTAGAATTAATCTGGGATTTATTATCCGATGGGTGTGCACTATTCATCTACCGGATTCGGGTCCGGAGTTACGAGTTCTTCTATGTAGGGGGTTCCGATGGAGAAACAGACGGCACGATTAGACTCGTCTCGTCGTTCTGAGCAACTTTCAAGTTTTAACTTTTTCGATCCGAGCTACGGTTTAAAAGTTATTAATTTTTAAAGATTATTTGAATTTCTGGAAATTATTTATTATTAACAGAATTGGATTATGACGTCAGCATGACGACATGCTGACATCAGCAAGTCAACAGGACGGCTGACCAGTCAAACCTGACATGTGGGACCCACATGTCAGCCTCTGTGACTTTAACAGTGGATTAAACTAATTACCAGGGTTAATTAGGGGTATGGGCCCCATCTGTTAGTGAGACATTAGTCTAATTAACTTATTTAACATTTTCTTTTACTTTTAAATCTTTAATTAGCGCGGGGCCCATTGGTCAGTGACTGGGCGTTGCCCAGTCAGCATTTGACTGGGTCAACGGGACCCAGGGGCCCAGTGGCAGTGGCTGTGGGGAGGCCACGTGTGCGGCCACGTCAGCGGCACCGGAACGGCGCCGGAGTTGCCTCCGGCGACCATCTACCGCGGCGGCGCACTCGGATCCGGCCGGAAAACGGCTGTGGTGGTCCGTTCGGGCCACCACAAGTACCTACGTGACCGGAGCGATGGCGCGCATCGACCTGGGGAAAGCAGCGTCGACGGGGGTGGCGGGAACAGTGACTACGGCGAGCAATGGCGGCAGACCAAAAACGGCGAGCTCGGGGTCGAGTCTAGCGACTCACCCGGGATGAAAAGAAACGCGCGCGCGCTGCCTGGGGTTCCCAGAAGCACTGCGGAGGCCTTTGCGCGGCGCGGGGTGAACGAGGGCGACGGCTGCGAGTGCTACAGCGGAAGCAGGGGCTCGGCCATGGCAACGGCGCAAATGAGAGCAACCCAGAGGGGAGGGGGGATGTGGAGCTCACCGTGGGGACGCAAGGTGGTCCGGTGAGAGCTTAGTAGCGCAGGCTCGAGGCAGATCGGCGCGGGACAGTGAAGTTGGCCGGAGTTGGCCGGCGGAGGGGATCGAGTTGATCCGGTAGCTGCAGTGCTCACCGGCTCCAACGACTTGGCGTAGGCGACGAAGATGACCACGACGGTCCTTCCGGACAACTTGGAGCGGCGAGTGATGCCCGGGGCCACGGCAATGGCAAACTGCGGCGACGGCGGCGTTCGGACAGAGAGAGAGACGAGCGAGCTCGCGTGGAAGAAAGTAGAGGAGGGAGGAGTGAATGTGGGGAGGCCAGGGGAGATGGATGGCCTCGGCCTTATCTTCTCGGGGCTGCCTGCCCGTCGGCGTGTCGAGCTGCGGGCGGTGGAGGCACGGCGACCACGGGGATGACGACTCCGCGATGGGGATCAGGTAAGGTGGGCTGGGCTGGTTCGGCCCAGCAGTCAGGTAAGTGGCTACGGCCCTTTTCTATTTCTCTATTTTTCTTTTTATGAATTTAACAGAGAGAGAAAATGAATTGTTTGAGCATCCTAAAAGCTTAGGAAAAATATGGGAAGGGTCCCATTATTTCCCTGGTGTTTTTAGACAGTGTCACAATTATTTTGGAGTCCAATGGATTTCATTTGGAATTTTCGTAAATGCAAAAGCATTATTAAGTGCTGAAATGGCACTGTTTTAAATGCTACTGCTCATTCTAGCATAAAGGTTATGTTGTTTTATTTAGCAACAAATTGCTTTGGAATATTTGCTAGAGGGTGAACATTTTTGCAGCAACTTTGGTGCAACTTCATTTTGCACTTGTGATTTGAATTAGAATTTGAATTGGAATTGGAAGGGAGATATGTTGCAATGTTGATCAAGCATAATTAATCATGGTGGCTTGGCATGATCAGTGGGTGATCACTGTGGTGTGAGGCTGGGGATGTTACATCTATCTAAGTGGGAGTTCTTAAGTAATATGATTAATTGAACTTTAATTTATCATGAACTTAGTACCTGATAGTTTTTGCATATCTATGTTGTTGTAGATCAATGGCCCGTGCTACCGTTCCCTTGAATTTTAATGCGTTCCTAGAGAAAGCTAAGTTGAAAGATGATGGTAGCAACTACACGGACTGGGTCCGTAACTTGAGGATTATTCTCATTGCTGCACAGAAGAATTATGTCCTTGATGCACCGCTAGGTGAAAGGCTTGCTACAGGAGCAGATGCTGATGTTATGAATGTCTGGCAAGCTCGATCTGATGACTACTCGATAGTTCAGTGTGCCATGCTTTATGGCTTAGAATCGGGACTTCAAAGACGTTTTGAACGTCATGGAGCATATGAGATGTTCCAGGAATTGAAGTTAATATTTCAAGAAAATGCCCGAGTTGAGAGATATGAAGCCTCCAACAAGTTCTATAGCTGCAAAATGGAGGAGAACAGTTCTGTTAGTGAACAAATACTCAGAATGTCTGGGTACCATAACCACTTGACTCAGCTGGGAGTTAATCTTCCGGATGATAGTGTTATTGACAGAGTTCTTCAATCACTGCCACCAAGATATAAAGGCTTTATGATGAACTATAATATGCAAGGGATGGAGAAGACAATTCCCGAGCTCTTCGCAATGCTAAAGGCTGCGGAGGTAGAAATCAAGAAGGAGCATCAAGTGTTGATGGTTAACAAGACCACTAGTTTCAAGAAAAAGGGCAAAGGGAAGAAGGGGAACTTCAAGAAGAATAGCAAGCAAGTTGCTACTCCCGGGAAGAAGCCCAAGTCTGGACCTAATCCTGAAACTGAGTGCTTCTACTGCAAAGGGACTGGTCACTGGAAGCGGAACTGCCCCAAGTATTTGGCAGATAAGAAGGATGGCAAAGTGAACAAAGGTATATTTGATATACATGTTATTGATGTGTACCTTACTAATGCTCGTAGTAGTGCCTGGGTATTTGATACCGGTTCGGTTGCTCATATTTGTAACTCGAAACAGGGACTACGGATTAAACGAAGATTGGCTAAGGACGAGGTGACGATGCGCGTTGGGAATGGTTCCAAAGTCGATGTGATCGCCGTCGGCACGCTACCTCTACATCTACCTTCGGGATTAGTTTTAGACCTAAATAATTGTTATTTGGTGCCAGCGTTGAGCATGAACATTATATCTGGATCTTGTTTGATGCGAGACGGTTATTCATTTAAATCAAAGAATAATGGTTGTTCTATTTATATGAGTAATATCTTTTATGGTCAGGCACCCTTGAGGAGTGGTCTATTTTTGTTGAATCTCGATTGTAGTGATACACATATTCATAATACTGAAGCCAAAAGATGCAAAGTTAATAATGATAGTGCAACTTATTTGTGGCACTGCCGTTTAGGTCATATTGGTGTAAAGCGCATGAAGAAACTCCATGCTGATGGGCTTTTGGAATCACTTGATTATGAATCATTTGATACTTGCGAACCATGCCTCATGGGCAAGATGACTAAAACTCCGTTCTCCGGAACAATGGAGTGAGCCAATGACTTATTGGAAATAATACATACCGATGTATGCGGTCCGATGAGTGTTGAGGCTCGCGGCGGGTATCGTTATTTTCTGATCTTCACAGATGATTTGAGCAGATATGGGTATATCTACTTAATGAAACATAAGTCTGAAACATTTGAAAAGTTCAAAGAATTTCAGAGTGAAGTGGAAAATCATCGTAACAAGAAAATAAAGTTTCTACGATCTGATCACAGAGGCGAATATTTGAGTTGCGAGTTTGGTCTTCATTTAAAACAATGTGGAATAGTTTCACAACTCACGCCACCTAGAACACCATAGCGTAATGGTGTGTCCGAACGTCGTAACCGTACTTTATTAGATATGGTGCGATCTATGATGTGTCTTACCGATTTACCACTATCGTTTTGGGGTTATGCATTAGAGATAGCTGCTTTCGCGTTAAATAGGGCACCATCTAAATCCATTGAGACGACACCATATGAACTGTGGTTTGGCAAGAAACCTATGTTGTCGTTCCTTAAAGTTTGGGGCTGCAATGCTTATGTGAAAAAGCTTCAACCTGATAAGCTCGAACCCAAATCAGAGAAATGCGTCTTCATAGGATACCCAAAGGAGACTGTTGGGTACACCTTCTATCACAGATCTGAAGGCAATATATTCATTGCTAAGAATGGATCCTTTCTAGAGAAGGAGTTTCTCTCGAAAGAAGTGAGTGGGAGGAAAGTAGAACTTCATGAGGTAATTGTACCTTCTCCCGAATTGGAAAGTAATTCATCACAGAAATCAGTTCCAGTGATGCCTACACCAATTAGTGAGGAAGTTAATGATGATGATCATGAAACTTTGGATCAAGTTACTACCAAACCTCGTAGGTCAACCAAAGTACGTTCCGCACCAGAGTGGTACGGTAATCCTGTTCTAGAAGTCATGTTACTAGACCATGACGAACCTACGAACTATGAGGAAGCGATGATGAGCCCAGATTCTGCGAAATGGCTTGAGGCCATGAAATCTGAGATGGGATCCATGTATGAGAACAAAGTGTGGACTTTGGTTGACTCGCCCGATGATCGGCAAGCCATTGAGAATAAATGGATCTTCAAGAAGAAGACTGACGCTGATGGTAATGTTACTGTCTACAAAGCTCGACTTGTTGTGAAAGGTTTTCGACAAGTTCAAGGAGTTGACTGCGATGAGACCTTCTCACCCGTAGCGATGCTTAAGTCTGTCCGAATCATGTTAGCAATTGCCGCATTTTATGATTATGAAATCTGGCAAATGGATGTCAAAACTGCATTCCTTAATGGATTTCTCAAAGAAGAGTTGTATATGACGCAACCAGAAGGTTTTGTCGATCCTAAGGGTGCTAACAAAGTGTGCAAGCTCCAGTGATCCATTTATGGACTGGTGCAAGCCTCTCGGAGTTGGAATATACGCTTTGATAGTGTGATCAAAGCATATGGTTTTATACAGACTTTTGTAGAAGCCTGTATTTACAAGAAAGTGAGTGGGAGCTCTGTAGCATTTGTGATATTATATGTGGATGACTTATTGTTGATTGGAAATGATACGGAATTTCTGGATAGCGTAAAAGGATACTTGAATAAGAATTTTTCAATGAAAGACCTCGATGAAGCTGCTTATATATTGGGCATCAAGATCTATAGGGATAGATCAAGACGCTTAATAGGACTTTCACAAAGCACATACCTTGATAAAGTTTTGAAGAAGTTCAAAATGGATCAGTCAAAGAAAGGGTTCTTGCCTGTGTTGCAAGGTGTGAAGTTGAGTAAGACTCAATGCCCGACCACTGCAGAAGATAGAGAGAAAATGAAAGTCATTCCCTATGCCTTAGCCATGGGTTCTATCATGTATGCTATGCTATGTACCAGACCTGATGTGTGCCTTGCTATAAGTTTAGCAGGGAGGTACCAAAGTAATCCAGGAGTGGATCACTGGACAGCGATCAAGAACATCCTGAAATACCTAAAATACCTGAAAGGGACTAAGGATATGTTTCTCGTTTATGGAGGTGACAAAGAGCTTGTCGTAAATGGTTACGTCGATGCAAGCTTTGACACTGATCCGGATGACTCTAAGTCACAAACCGGATACATATTTATATTGAATGGTGGAGCTGTCAGTTGGTGCAGTTCCAAGCAGAGCGTCGTGGCGGGATCTACGTGTGAAGCGGAGTACATAGCTGCTTCGGAAGCAGCAAATGAAGGAGTCTGGATGAAGGAGTTCATATCCGATCTAGGTGTAATACCTAGTGCATCGGATCCAATGAAAATCTTTTGTGACAATACTGGAGCAATTGCCTTAGCGAAGGAATCCAGATTTCACAAAAGAACCAAACACATAAAAAGACGCTTCAACTCCATCCGCGATCAAGTCAAGGAAGGAGACATAGAGATTTGCAAAATACATACGGATCTGAATGTTGCAGACCCGTTGACTAAGCCTCTTCCACGAGCAAAACATGATCAGCACCAAGACTCCATGGGTGTTAGAATCATTACTATGTAAACTAGATTATTGACTCTAGTGCAAGTGGGAGACTGAAGGAAATATGCCCTAGAGGCAATAATAAAGTTGTTATTTATATTTCCTTATATCATGATAAATGTTTATTATTCATGCTAGAATTGTATTAACCGGAAACTTGATACATGTGTGAATACATAGACAAAACACAGTGTCCCTAGTATGCCTCTACTAGACTAGCTCGTTAATCAAAGATGGTTAAGTTTCCTAACCATAGACATGTGTTGTCATTTGATGAACGAGATCACATCATTAGGAGAATGATGTGATGGACAAGACCCATCCGTTAGCTTAGCATAATGATCGTTAAGTTTTATTGCTATTGCTTTCTTCATGACTTATACATATTCCTCTGACTATGAGATTATGCAACTCCCGAATATTGGAGGAACACCTTGTGTGCTATCAAACGTCACAACGTAACTGGGTGATTATAAAGATGCTCTACAGGTGTCTCCGAAGGTGTTTGTTGGGTTGGCATAGATCGAGATTAGGATTTGTCACTTCGAGTATCGGAGAGGTATCTCTGGGCCCTCTCGGTAATGCACATCATATGAAGCCTTGCAAGCAATGTGACTAATGAGTTAGTTGCGGGATGATACATTACGGAACGAGTAAAGAGACTTGCAGGTAATGAGATTGAACTAGGTATGATGATACCGACGATCGAATCTCGGGCAAGTAACATACCGATGACAAAGGGAATGACGTATGTTGTTATGCGGTTTGACCGATAAAGATCTTCGTAGAATATGTAGGAGCCAATATGAGCATCTAGGTTCCGCTATTGGTTATTGACCGGAGATGTGTCTCGGTCATGTCTACATAGTTCTCGAACCCGTAGGGTCCGCACGCTTAACGTTCGATGACGATTTGTATTATGAGTTATTTGTTTTGGTGACCGAAGATTGTTCGGAGTCCCGAATGAGATCACGTACATGACGAGGAGTCTCGAAATGGTTGAGAGGTAAAGATTGATATATTGGAAGGTTATGTTCGGGCACCGGAATAGTTTCGGAAAGGTTCGGACATTTTTCGGAATACCGGGAGGTTACCGGAACCCCCCGGGGGACTAGTGGGCCTTCATGGGCCCTAGTGGAGAGAGGAGGCAGGCGGCCAGGTGGTGGCGCGCGCCCCCCCAAGCCCAAACCGAATTGGACTAGGGGTGGGGGCCTGGCCCTCCTTTTCTTCTTCTCCTCCACCTCTTCCCCTTCCCCCCTTCTCCGGAAAGGAAAGGGGAATCCTACTAGGACTGGGAGTCCTAGTAGGACTCCCCCCTTGGCGCGCCCCCTCTAGGCCGGCTGCCTCCTCCCCCCCTCCTTTATATACGGGGGCGGAGGGCACCCCATAGACACACCAAGATTTCTCTTAGCCGTGTGCGGTGCCCCCCTCCACGGTTTACTCCTCCGGTCATAGCGTCGTAGTGCTTAGGCGAAGCCCTGCGCGGATCACATCACCATGACTGTCACCACGCCATCGTGCTGACGAAACTCTCCCTCGACCTTCTGCTGGATCAAGAGTTCGAGGGACGTCATCAAGCTGAACGTGTGCAGAACTCGGAGGTGCCGTACGTTCGGTGCTTGATCGGTTGGATCGCGAAGACGTTCGACTACATCAACCGCGTTAAGCTAACGCTTCCGCTTTCGGTCTACAAGGGTACGTGGACACACTCTCCCCCTCTCATTGCTATGCATCTCCTAGATAGATCTTGTGTGAGCGAAGGATTTTTTTTGAAATTGAATGCTACGTTCCCCAACAAGTACAACAAGGTTAGCATCCACCAAAAATAGCAAATGGAAATAAAATGACATCATCTCTAGTGATATCTTCATTGCGGAGAGTGGCATGGTAGCAAAGGGACAGATTAAAAAATGGTTACAACTGTTAATTACAACAGGCTTAATAGCATCCCGAGTCATGTATTGTAAGTTTGTTGCTGGTATTGGTGAAATTGAGCTGGACAATTAATACTTGAACATCACACAGTGTGCAGTACTGAAATAAACAAGGCACGAACATGCTTAATACATCAACCGTAGAAAACATAGCCATTGCAACTGGTATTGGTAAGATTGAGCTGGTCAGATCATACTTGGTAAGTCCTGGGGGGTAGTCGCTGGGGCACTTCATCTAGGCCAGAGCCTGCACCAAGTCGGCGGCGGCAGGGCGATGTGTTCCTCCGGGTCGACATGCACAGCGGCCATCGCGCCATCAACCGCCATCAGCTCCTCGACCTCCATGTGATATGTCGTTGGGCTTGCGCGGCGATGCTCTGGAGGTAGGGGCAGCGAGGATTTGGAGGCATGAGGATGTTCCACAGGCGCCATTTAAGCAATCAGGCCGTGGCCGTAATAGAGATCGGTGGGTTACCTGACTGGATCGACGATGCTCGGGCAGAATGTAGATGTGGTTGAAGCTGTGGTTGCGGCGGCGGTGGTGGCGGTTTGAGCTGCCGGGAGGGGGTGCAGGGTGGGGAGATACTGCGAAAATGTGATGGGTGGGGATGTGGTGGGAGGAATAAATTCTGAAATCGCGGGCCTAATGAAAATTTCGCTGCAAAACTTGAAACTTGGGCGGGGGAAACACACAACACAGACGAAGCGCGTAAGATACTCGTGTGCGGGAAAAGAGAAAATTGGCGGATCCTGTCTCCAAAAAAATACATGTGTAGTTGATTTTTTGGGTCAATGGAACGCTTGCTTTATTAGAAAATATTGCACAGGTAATTGACTTATGGATCATTAACGCAAAAAAACGCACACGGGTACGCCATAGAAGTCGTGTGTTTTGTGATCTTCTAATAATTTTTATATCTATCAGCATCTACAACCGCACCTGCAAATATAAAAATCTCTTTCATTGTAGCAGGGTTATTCAATGTACATGAACGAGGCAAAGGTGACACTCGATGAACAATTATCGGTTTATGAAATGCAATCAAGTGTCAACCTGCCTCGCTCACATAGCCAGAATTGATCCTATGCAACAAAAGAGAAGCTTGCTGCCATTCGCCGGCATGGCTATTTAAGCCGGTGTGCGGCCAACTAGCGCAGCGAGGTGGGACTAAAAACCAGCTGCGGCCAGCTCTAGTCTCTGGTGGCTTCGGGTGGCTGCGGGTGGATGTTTCGGGAGGATTTAGGGCCGGGGTACGGCTACAAAACTTCAGTGAACACATGCTAATCAACGCTCAAAGCCCTCAAAGGATGCGCTTATCGACATTGTATGTTAATAATATATAGTACCAACTTAAAGTACTACTAGTAATTTGCTCTAAAACTAGTATGTAGTACTGGTAGATGCTCCTAATTAATTATACAAACTTACGGGCGACACACGCACTAACTACTTCTCACATGCTGGCATCGGGGCATGCTGGCTAGGTGCCATCGTTCTCCTTCTCGGCCTTGTCAGCGGCAGCCCACCGTGCTTGGATATCCGCCGAGCTCTCCTCAGCACGGCGTGCGACCTCTTCTTTCTTGCGATGGCGGGACTCTCTTTTCTTGACTGCTTTCTGCCTTTTCTGCTCCTTCTCAGCGGCTTTGGCCGCCTCTTGATCCACCGCCCATTCTGCCATGGCAGCATTAAAGTCCGCCCATGTAGTTTTGAGGCCGTGAGTGGTGATGAACTTGGTGCGGCGGGATGCCAACGCTTCCTTACCGTGTGTGCGGGCAGTTTTGAGGCCGTGGGTGGTGATGAACTCAGCATGGTGGGATGCCATCGCCTCCTTACTAGTTACTGTGCGGCGTGGTGCCATGAATGACGCTTGGAGAGAGCTCTGGGGTGGAGTGGCTGGACAACCGTATACTGCAGTGGTTTTTAAGAGCTCAAGGACAAACGACGAAGGAAATTTGGCTTCCCTTACAGTCTTGGTCATTCATTATCGCACATGGTTAATCTCCGTCGCCTTCGGAAACAGTGTGCGCTGAGCCAATTGTGTGTTGCGTTATGATTGGCCGGAGCCCCAGCCACGCGGATCGCGCGTGTGCACCATAGGATGCCCCGCGATCGAACGATAATCCACGTCCCTCTCAGCACACCCGTGCAGCTGTAGCTAGATTGGATTTGTCTGTGCTACATGCCTAGAAAATGCACATAATCCCCTAAATATGGTAAATGAGCCCAGAAAAGTGCCAAATTTGAACACAGTGATTTTTAGGGTGTATGTTCATCGTAGAAAAAAATTCAAGGACAAAGGACGAAGGAAATTTGGATTCCCCTTCAATCTTGGTGATTTCTGATACGTCTCCAATGTACCTGTAATTTTTGATTGTTCCATGCTATTATGTTATCAATCTTGGATGTTTTACAATCATTTTATAGCAACTTTATATCATTTTTTGGGACTAACCTATTGACATAGTGCCCAGTGCCAGTTGCTGTTTTTTGCTTGTTTTTTACTTCACAGAAAATCAATACCAAACGGAGTCCAAACGCAGCGAAATTTTTTGGTGATTTTTTCTGGACCAGAAGACACAAGTTGGGCCAAGGAAGTACCAAAGCCTCGAGGGGGGCACAACCCACCTGGGCGCGCCTGGGGGCCCAGGCGCGCCCTGGTGGGTTGTGCCCACCTCGATGGTCTCCCGCACCGCCTCTTTGCTCTATAAATACCCCAATATTCCAGAAACCCTGGGGGAGTCAACGAAATACAATTCCAGCCGCCGCAAGTTCCAGAAACCATAGATCCAATCTAGACACCATCATGGAGGGGTTCATCATCCTCATTGGTGCCTCTCCGATGATGCGTGAGTAGTTCATTGGAGACCTACGAGTTCGTAGTTAGTAGCTAGATGGCTTCCTCTCTCTCTTTTGATTCTCAATACAATGGTCTGTTGGAGATCTATTTGATGTAACTCCTTTTGCGGTGTGTTTGTTGGGATCCGATGAACTTTGAGTTTATGATCAGATCTATGTTTTTATCCATGAAAGTTATTTGAGTCTTTTGATCTCTTATATGCATGATTACTTATAGCCTCGTATTTCCTCTTCAAATCTTTGGTTTAGTTAGGCCGACTAGATCGATTTTTCTTGCCATGGGAAGAGGTGCTTTGTGATGGGTTCGATCTTACGGTGCTCAATCCCAGTGATAGAAGGGGAAATGACACGTATGTATCATTGCTATTAAGGATAACAAGATGGGGTCTATTCCTACATGAATAGATCTTGTCTACATCATGTCATCATTCTTATTGCATTACTCCGTTTCTCCATGAACTTAATACACTAGATGCATGCTGGATAGCGGTCGATGTGTGGAGTAATAGTAGTAGATGCAGGCAGGAGTCGGTCTACTAATCTTAGACGTGATGCCTATATAATGATCATTGCGTGGATATCATCATAATTATTTGAAGTTCTATCAATTGCCCAACAGTAATTTGTTTACCCACAGTATGCTATTTTTCTCGAGAGAAGCCACTAGTGAAATCTACGGCCCCCGGGTCTATTTTCCCATCATATACTTTCAGATCTATATTCCTATTTGCCTTTTTATTTATTTGCATCTTTTATTTTCAGATCTATTAATCCAAAAACCCAAAAATATCTTGCTGCAATTTATTGTTATTTATTTTATCTCATGTTCCCACGAGATCTATTTATCCGATCTACTACAAATTTATCTATCTCTTTACCCAGGAGGGATTGACAACCCCTCTTTTACGTCGGGTTGCAAGTATTTGTTCTTTATGTGCAGGTACCATTTACATAGTGTTGCTTGGTTCTCCTACTGGTTTGATAACCTTGGTCTCATCACTGAGGGAAATACCTACCGTAGCTATGCTACATCATCCCTTCCTCTTTGGGGAAATACCGACGTAGTTCAAGCGACATCAAAAGGAATTTCTGGCGCCGTTGCCGGGGAGGATCAAGTCAAGATAGTCTCCCGTCAACTAGCCAATTTCTGGCGCTGTTGCCGGGGAGACATCATCAACATCTACCAGGTTCCTAATCACAAATCTCATCTCCTTGCAATTTACATTATTTGCCATTTGCCTCTCGTTTTCATCTCCCCCACTTCACAAACATTTGCCGGTTTATTTGCCCTCTTTTTCGTTCGCCGTTTTCTCGTCAGATCTCTTAATTGCTTGAACTTGTCGTCATGAGTGACTTTGGTATGGCAGAAACAAATGATGGCCTAACTCCTAAAATTGGACGATCTGGCAATCTGGATGCTAAAACTTTTGTTTTGGGGCAAGGGAATGTTATAGGAAAAGAACGTATCCAAGAATTTTTCAATTGTGTTGGAAATTTAAGTCTTGACGATGTTCCTATACTTAAAAGAACTAAATCTTATGCGGAAGCTATATCAACACTAGTTCTGAAACTTGAAAATAAATTTATCTATACCCATCCTACCTTGCAAAGATTGTTTTTTGAGTTACCCATTATAAAGAATCCCAAAGCTAAAAAATTGGCCACCCTTGTTCTTATGAATGAATTTGATCACATAGTACGGGAAGCTAGGGAAATTTTTGATCTCTATGGTATGAATCGTGAAAAACCGGTGATAGATGAAATCCTTTACAATAGTGATTATGTGCTAAGACATTTGCTTGGGGATAATCAAATCTTTGATGAGAACCTTAAAAAGGACGTCTCCATTTTAGATATAATCCAACAAGTTTTCAATGATGTTAATCAACACTGTTCTTGGATAGTTGCCAGAAATCAAAGGGGATATAACAATAAGCAACTTGATAGTGCTAAAGTCTCTATGGATAAGGTGTTTTATGTTGTTTTTGCAAAACCTCCTGACAAAAACACCTCTAAGGAAAATGAAACTAAAGATGACAACAGTTAGATCTTTGCATTATGCCTAGCTAAGGGCATAAAACTATAGCGCTTGTTGGGAGGCAACCCAATGAATAAAATTTATTTTTGTCTTTTTCTTTCTGTTCTTGAGTGTTTGCACAATTATGCTACTGTTATTATTGTGTTTTTTATGTTTAATTTAGTGTTAGTGCCAAGCAAAGCCTTTGGGATCATGTTGGGTGATAGTTGATTTGATCTTGTTGGAAAACAGAAACTTTTGCGTCCAGTAAAATAATTCTAGAAATTCACAGAAGCGACAAAAAATTTAATTTTTTTACAAAAGATTGATATACAAATTGCCTACATTGTCCTAATTTTTCAGAATTTTTGGAGTTACAGAAGTATGAGAACAATTTGTATCTTTGCATACTGTTCTGTTTTTTGACAGATTCTGTTTTCTTTGCATTGTGTGCTTATTTTGATGAATCTATGGTTTGTATTGGAGGTTATAAGCCATGGGAAAGTTAGAATACAGTAGATATAATGCAATAACAAAATTTGAATGGGTTTTTTACAGTACTTAAAGTAAAGATTAGTTTTCTTATACTAACGGATCTCATGAAGGTTTTGTTGAGTTTTGTGTGATTGAAGTTTTCAAGTTTTGGGTGAGATCACGATGGATGAAGGAATAAGGAGTAAGAAGAGCCTAAGCTTGGGGATTCCCATGGCATCCCAAGCTATTATCTAAAAGAGAAGCAAGCAACTAAGCTTGGGGATGCCCGAGTGGCATCCCCTCTTTCTTCTAACGACCATCGGTATTTTACTTGGAGCTTTATTTTTATTCATCACATATCATGAGTTTTGTTGGAGCGTTTTGTATGATTTGAGTCTTTGCTTGTTTTACTTTTTTTTAGTCAAGTATCCTTGCTGGACACACCTATTTGAGAGAGCCAAAATTATGCTATGATTTGTTAGAATTGCTCTCTATGCTTCACTTAAATCTTTATGAGCTATGGAATTGCTCTAGTGCTTCACTTATATCTTTTTGAGCATGGTGTGCTTTAATATTTTTGAAGAAATGCTCTCATGCTTCACTTAGATTTATTTGAGAGTAGTAATTTTGAAGAAATTCTCTCATGCTTCACTTATATTATTTTGGGAGAAGGAAATTTTTATGCTCATGTTCTTCACTTAGATTTGTTTGTGCTATCAAAAGCAACATATGAAACTAGTCCCAAAGTGATAGATATTCAAGAGGGATATAATAAAAACTTTCATGAAGATCATTGGAAAAAATAAACTTGATTCTTTGTAATAGTTTTGTGATATGATGATAGTGATATGTGAGTCATGTTGGTGAGTAATTATGCTTTAGTAAGAATATTGGTGTTAAGGTTTGTGATTCCCTATGCAAGCACGAAAGTCAATAGTTATGCAATGAAATTATATCATACTTGTGGTGCATTATTCGGTGTTAGTTATGCTTAATGCTCGCTTATGAGATTTTTCGTTTCTTGGTTGGATGCTTCTCAATCTTTTGCTAGCCTTCATTTGCACTAAGTATGATCACTACTTGTGCATCCAAAATCCTTAAACCAGTTTTGCCATATGATGCCACTATACCTACCTATATGCGGTATTTCTGTGCCGTTCTAAGCAAATTTGTATGTGCCATCTCTAATTTTCAAAATAAATTTCTCTTTTGCGTGCTCGTACCGCTCATGAAACTGTAGGGGGTGGCTGATATTTTTCCATGCTAGATGTGTTATTGTCAATATGAGTGTTTATTCACTTGTCATTGCACGAGAGTACGGCAAAGGTATTAGGGATGCCCAGTCCCGAAATGAAAAATGAATTTACTTTATGTTGTCAAATAATAAATTCCTTGGAAAGTGTTGGTATGGATGGCACCCGTGGATTCGGTTAGCCGTGGAATGTGAAAGTATGGTGGAAAAAGGATTAAACTTTATTTTCTGTTTGGGAACCGCCTATGATGTATCTAGCATGGAAAGTATTGGGAACTACTCGATCGTTTTTGTTGACAGGAAAAGCATGCCACCCAAAATGTTTTTATCTCTATCTTTTTCGCTTTGAGCTCTGGCACCTCTACAAATCCCTACTTCCCTCTGCGAAGGGCCTTTCTATTTACTTTATGCAATTTTTATTTTATTTTTGAGTCTCCATCTTCTCTTATAAAGCACCAACTAAGGGGCACTATGATCGTACTTGAGCATTGGGTGTAGCTAATATGCGAGTGTGTTTCATGAATGGATCAATGATTGAGCATAATGGGCTAGGGATAACTTGCTTTAATGTTGGTATTTTGAAAGACATGGTTACTTGTTGATATGCTTGAGTATTGAAATCTTCATGTCAAAACTAGACTATTGCTTTGAATCATATAAAAGTCCAAATGTCCATGCTACAAAGAAAAGATTATGTGATGAACATGCTAGGCAGCATTCCACATCAAAAATTCTGTTTTTATCATTTACCTACTCGAGGACGAGCAGGAATTAAGCTTGGGGATGCTGATATGTCTCCAACGTATCTATAATTTTTTATTGTTCCTTGCTGTTATGTTATCAATCTTGGATGTTTTACAATCATTTTATAGCAACTTTATATCATTTTTTGGGACTAACCTATTGACATAGTGCCCAGTGCCGGTTGCTATTTTTTGCTAGTTTTTTACTTCACAGAAAATCAATACCAAACGGAGTCCAAACACAGCGAAACTTTTTGGTGATTTTTTCTGGACCAGAAGACACAAGTTGGGCCAAGGAAGTACCAGAGGGGTGCCCCGAGGGAGGCACAACCCACCTGGGTGCGCCTGGGGGCCCAGGCGCGCCCTGGTGGGTTGTGCCCACCTCGGTGGCCTCCCGCACCGCCTCTTTGCTCTATAAATACCCCAATATTCCAGAAACCCTGGGGGAGTCAACGAAATACAATTCTAGCTGCCGCAAGTTCCAGAAACCACCGATCCAATCTAGACACCATCACGGAGGGGTTCATCATCCTCATTGGTGCCTCTCCGATGATGCGTGAGTAGTTCATTGTAGACCTACGGGTCCGTAGTTATTAGCTAGATGGCTTCCTCTCTCTCTTTTGATTCTCAATACAATGGTCGCTTGGAGATCTATTTGATGTAACTCCTTTTGCGGTGTGTTTGTTGGGATCCAATGAACTTTGAGTTTATGATCAAATCTATGTTTTTATCCATGAAAGTTATTTGAGTCTTTTGATCTCTTATATGCATTGTTACTTATAGCCTCGTATTTCCTCTTCGAATCTTTAGTTTAGTTAGGCCGACTAGATTGATTTTTTTTTGCCATGGGAAGAGGTGCTTTGTGATGGGTTTGATCTTACAGTGCTCAATCCCAGTGACAGAAGGGGAAATGACACGTATGTATCGTTGCTATTAAGGATAACAAGATGGGGTCTATTCCTACATGAATAGATCTTGTCTACATCATGTCGTCGTTCTTATTGCATTACTCCGTTTCTCCATGATCTTAATACACTAGATGCATGCTGGATAGCGGTCGATGTGTGGAGTAATAGTAGTAGATGCAGGCAGGAGTCGGTCTACTAATCTTGGACGTGATGCCTATATAATGATCATTGCCTGGATATCATCATAAATATTTGAAGTTCTATCAATTGCCCAACAGTAATTTGTTTACCCACCGTATGCTACTTTTCTCGAGAGAAGCCACAAGTGAAATCTACGACCCCCGGGTCTATTTTCCCATCATATACTGTAACACCCCATGTCATTAGCCACAGTAATCACTTTTGATAATGACAAGTCAGCATGTTTAACAGTGCATGATCGTCATTTGCATCATATTGCATTTCAACTCCAAACTCAAATTCAAGTTCAAATGAAAGTGGAAAATAAAAGTTGTTCAACATAGAAACTAAAATGTTCGATAAATAGCAAATATTACAGAGACAATTCTAAAATTGTAACCAACATTTAATAAATTAATTAGGTAACCCAAACCCCCTTAATGAGTGGCTGAAAATAATATTTAATAACCTTTTATTTAATCTAAATCAAATATGAAATGATGTTTTGCCCAAACTAGTTTTTGGTGTTAAGGTATAATGCACTGCTATTTATGAACTGGGTCACACTTTTTACAAAATCCATTTAGGGCCCAAACAATTAGCAAGGTAGTAAAGAAAAGAAGACAGAAAAAGAGAAAAAGAAAAAGGCCTAAAGAAGCTACTGTGCACTTGAGCCTATCGCTACAGCGCCGGCCCAGCCCACCCCGCACCTCCTCCCTCCTCCCGCACTGCTCATGCCGCCCCGCTGTCGAACACACCGCACGCACGCACCTGGCCCCCCTCGCCCGCCGCTCGATAACGCGCCGCGCCCGCGCCGTGGATAAAGAGCAACTCCCCGCTCCCCCCGGACGAACCCTAGCACCACAACTCCCCTCCCCTCGCCTTCCTCTTCCTCACCCGGCGCCGCCATGGATGACCGCGGTTGAACTACGCGGCCACCGTCTCCCGTTCGCTCCGCCGACGCGTCCTACAACTCTGCCTCGTTCGTCTGCTTCGACTGCGCCTCATCATCACGCTCGGGAACGACCGCACGCTCGGGATCGACCTCGCCTCTCCTTCTTGGTCGCCGGCGCCCACCGTCGTCTCCGTCGACCTCTGCTGCTCCTAAGCTCACACGAGCCTTTCTTGGCCGCTCGGTGAGCTCCTCCCTCCTTCTGTTACTTCTTTCCGCGGCCGCATTTGCCCCTAGCCCGCTCGCCGCCATTGCCGAGCCCCTGCCTCCGCCACTGCTCACCGCCGGTGTCGATCCAGCGACCAAACGGCCTCGCAACCAAGCCCGTTGCATTCGCCGCATCGAGTAGACGCTATAGTCATCTCGCGCTGCCCGTTTTGCGCCTCCCAGCTCCGATCCCGACGGGTACCGAACTCCGGCGACTGCCTTGTTGCTCGCCGTTGACGCTACCGACCACCACAGCCCCCGCCGTCACCCCAGATCTCTTCGCCGTCGTCTGCCCATTTGAATGAGCCCGGCCACGCTCGCAATGGTACCCTGTGCGCCATTTCCGAGCCGCGTCGCCGTCTCTGGTGCTCGCCGGAGCAACTCCGGTGGCCGGTTGACGCCGCCGCCGAATTGGCTGGCCTGGGGCCACCCCCAGTGCCACTGCCAGTGGGCCAAGCCTGCCCCAGTTGACCAGTTGACTCGGTCAATTGGCTGACTGGGCGCTGCCCAGTCACTGACTGGTGGGGCCCCTCTCCCTGTGTCTATGACATGCGGGCCCCACTCAATTAAACTAATTTAAATAAATAGATAATTAGTTAATTAGTTAATTAAAATCCTAAACAGACACTGACTGCTGGGCCCCACCTGCTAATTAACCCAATTAGTTAATTTAACCCCTCTGTTAAAGCCATAGTATATGACATGTGGGCCCCACCTGTCTGGTTTGACTGGTCAGCCGACCAGTTGACCTGCTGACGTCATCATCATGTCATGCTGACATCACCTTACACTGTTTCAGATAATGTTGAATTTAAATTCCAGAAATTAATAAAAACTTTAGAAAATCATATTAAATAAACCATAACTCCGATGAAAATAATTTATATATGAAACTTGCTCAGAATTTCGATACGAACCCGAATACGCCCTCCGTATTCCTGTCAGATGCCCCGAGCTACCTGAACATAGAACTTTTAGACCGATTTCAATAAATGAATAGTGCCCAATGTTGATTAAATAAATCCGGATAAATTCCTAAATTAACTAAATCATTTAGTTAGGCCGTAGAACACCCCGGCATATCATTTAGGCATGTCATACGTATTGTTTGCATTATTGCCGTGGAATTTATTATTTCTCTCCCCCTCCTTCTCTCTCGATAGACGCCGAGACCGACGACGCTGCAGCTGGGTTCGACTACGCTACAGACGAGCAGCCCGTTGACGACCCCTCTCTCTTGCCAGAGCAACCAGGCAAGCCCCCCCCTTGAGCATCCAGATATCGCCCATTCCAATTCTCCTACTTGCATTAGATTTTGCTACTTTTAATGTATGCTCCTATTCTGATGCATAGCCTGCTGTTATAACCTGTTCATTGTTACCTTACCTGCCTATGATAAACTATTTAGTATAGGTTGGTAGTGAACCATCAGTGACCCCCACCATCTTACCCTTGTTGCCCCTGCTTGATCATCGATGACTCGATCAATGTGATCATCGACCAGAGACTGACACATCACCTCACCCCCCTTAGTTGTACGACTCTGCATAGTTACTATTGAGTGCCAAGGGTGATACCTCGTAACGCACTCCTGATGAATACTCTGCAGCGTAGCTGTTCGGTCATGGTCATCGAGGGTGATTCCTCCTTCTCCACTTCCGATACGACTCTGTCGTGCAACCCCTCAGTGTGAACACCGAGGGTGATGCCTCATACGTTCACCCTGATGATTTCGTTGAGTGGAATCCGCCGAGGGTGATTCCTCGGGGTTTCCCCCCTTGATGTTATGACCACATGGTTACCTTGAGCTTTGTTACAGGCGGGTCCACCCTGGTGGGTACCCGCAGGGGATCTATGTTGTCGAGTGTGCCGGAAGGGCACTCGAGTGAGATATTGTGGCGGAGCTTCAGAGACTCTGATTATCTCCGTGTGATACTAAATGAGCCTATTGGATTTGGGTGTGTGATCTGAGTGGGTCGACGTGCCCTATACGCACTGCCACCACGCGGGATTATGGTTATGGGGCCCTCTGCGATGTACGTTTCTCTCGAAAGCTCGTCAGACGTCACGATTCACCGTGTGGGCTGATTGTCAGGATTGGGCTAGATACTTCACTGACGAGTTCAGGGTCGCGCCTGCACCCCGGCCAGTCTCGCAACGCGCAGGGTGCCCAGGGCGATGGCCCAAGACCTCTGGGTGCATAGGTTAGTCCGGCGTGCTGACCTCTCTGCTGAGCCTAGGTAGGGCGTTGCTTCGTGTTGATCTACTGAGGCCGGGCATTACCCAGCAAGTGTGTCCGGCCAGAGTTGATCGAGTGTGTTGGGTAACAATAGTGCACCCCTGCAGGGATGAAGGATCTATCGATAGCCGGTCCTACGGTAAAGGACGCTCAGTTTGTGTATCCCGATCTACTACTTGAACTGGATACTTGTTACTTAATTGAAGCTTCGGGATCGCTTTCTCGCTTGGGAGTCGAGGAAGGATCTCTGGGCTTGCTTCAACATGTTTGCTAAATAAAATGCTATTCTACTCTCTTCTATTGCTGCAAGATGATGGCTTCGTGAAGATGCTAGTCTTCGATAGGACTAGGCCTTCTCTCTATTCTGGCATTTCTGCAGCCCAGTTCACATATACAGCCTTTCTCCATTGATAATGTTGCATATGTAGTATAGATCCTTGCTTGCTGAGTACTTCGGATGAGTACTCACGGTTGCTTTATTTTCTTTTTCCCCATACCCCACCTTGATGATACATCAGACGATGGAGTCCAGGAGCCAGATGCCACCTCAGGAGCTTACTACCAGGAGGGTCCAGAGGGCACGTACTACTAGATCGAGCCAGCCGACCAGGAGTAGGATCGGAGGCTCCCAGGCAGGAGGCCTTCGCCTTTCGATCTAGAGTCGTTGTTTGTGCTAGCCTTCTTAAGGCAAAACTTGTCTAACTATGTCTGTACTCAGATAATATTTGTATGACTGACTTATGTATTCGGATCTTTGGATCCCTGGTCTGTAATATTGTGGATCTCCATTTTATTTGTGTTAGAGTTGTGTTGTGATATCTTCCCGTGAGTCCCTGTGCTTGATCGTGCATGTTTGCGTGTATGATTAGTGCACGATTGAGCCGGGGGTGTCACAAGTTGGTATCAGAGCCGACTGCCTGTAGGAAGCCCCCTTCCAATTCCTTGGCCGAAGTTGAGTCTAGAACCCGTAAAACTAATTTACTATCTTGGCTGTGTGGCTTACGGGTCCACGTCGCCAACTGGGTGGTATTAGGATCTTTTATTCCTCGTCTATAATCTGGGACTCTGATCTCTCTTCTATTCGGGTTGAATAAATTTTACTAACGCCGACACTTAGGATCTCGTAAATCTCGTCTACCCGGAGAGCTGGATATGTGTGCTTAATTCCTTACCATTGATCTGATTAGTCTGATAATCATTTTCCTTTCCATTGTTTTGTTTAACCTTTCTCTCCGAGTTATATTATACTTCTCATTGTCATGCTGACGTGATAGCACCTAACGTTACCGTCGAAATTAAAGGGTTGGAATTCCTTACCTCACCCATCGTCTTGAAGTCTTCCACCATAGACCTCATTCTCGGAACGGATTGGTTGAAAGCTCACATTGCTTCGATCAATTGTGCCACTAAAGTAGTCCAACTTCTTCACCCCTCTGATGAGATAGTGAACTACACCGCCCGAATTACTCGAGATGCTGAAGCTCAGATATATGCTCTGAATGCTTTGAACGCCTCACCTCTGGAAGGAATCGAGAACGTTCCTGTCATTCAAGATTTTCCGGACGTCTTTCCGGAAGAACTCCCAGGAATACCCCCGGTTAGGGCTGTCGAGTTTGTCATTGACTTGAAGCCTGGCACTGTCCCTATTGCCAAGCATCCTTATAAGATGCCACTGCACCACCTTCTCGAGCTTAAGGAGGAAATCGACAAGTCACTTAAGAATGGTTTCATCCGCCCCAGTTCCTCTGCTTGGGGAGCACCTTCACTCTTCGTTAAGAAGAAGGATGGAACTAACCGATTGGTTCAAGATTATCGGCCCATTAACCAAGCCACAATCCAGAATAAATACCCACTGCCCCGGATCAATGACTTATATGATCAACTTGCTGGATCATCGGTGTTCTCTAAACTCGACTTGAGGTTGGGTTATCACCAGATCCGTGTCCGTGAAGAGGATATTCCCAAAACTATATTCGTCACTCGTTATGGCTCCTATGAATACACCGTCATGTCATTTGGCCTAATGAATGCTCCAGCTACGTTCTCCCGTCTGATGAATTATATATTCATGGATTACCTCGACAAATTCGTCGTGGTTTATTTGGATGATATCCTTATATATTCCAAGAATGAAGAAGAACATGCCGAACATCTTCGCCTTGTTCTGGAGAGGCTTCGAGAACACAAATTGTATGCCAAGTACTCCAAATGCGAATTCTGGTTATCTGAAGTGACCTATCTTGGTCATGTGATTTCCAAGGATGGAATTGCTGTTAACCCGGAACGAGTTCAGGCTATTCTTGACTGGACTCCCCCGAAGAATGTCAAGCAAGTCAGAAGTTTTCTCGGACTCGCTAGTTATTGCCGTCGATTCGTTGAGAACTTTTCCAAGATTGCAAAACCATTGACGAATCTGCTCCACAAAGGTGTTAAATTTGAGTGGACAGAAAAATGTCAAGAAAGCTTTCAGACACTAAAAGATAAGTTGACATCTGCCCCAGTACTAGCACCCCCGGATTGCCAAAAGGATTTCGTGATATACTGTGATGCATCTCATCAAGGACTAGGCTGTGTCCTAATGCAAGAGCGTAAAGTCATTGCTTATGCCTCTCGACAATTACATCCTCACGAAGAAAATTACCCAGTGCACGATCTCGAACTTTCTGCAGTTATTTATGCCCTGAAGCTATGGCGACATTACCTTCTCGGTAATCGTTGTGAGATATATACGGATCATCAAAGTTTGAAGTACCTATATACTCAACCAGATCTGAACCTTCATCAACAAAGATGGCTCGAAACAATTGCCGATTATGATATGAATATCTCATATACCCCTGGCAAGGCTAATGTAATGGCCGATGCTTTGAGTCGCAAGGCTTATTGCAGCAACCTTATGGTTCAGGAAGCACAACCTGTGCTTTATGAAGAGCTTCGCAAGTTGAACCTCCATATTGTTTAACAGGGTTATCTCAATACCCTGGTTGTCGAACCAGATTTAGAGCACAACATTAAGATTATACAAAAGTATGACTCTAAAGTTGAAAGGATTAAGCGGTACCTTGAGAAAGGAAAGCCGTCGGAATTCCATCTTGATAAGGATGGGATCCTATTTTTCCAACATCGTCTCTTCGTACCCAAGTTCAAGGATGAGAGGGAACACGTTATGAAGGAAGCTCATGACACTCCTCTGTCAATTCATCCTGGTAGCACAAAGATGTACCGTGACATTTGTCAGAGATACTGGTGGCCTAATATGAAGCGAGATATTGCTCGTTATGTTTCTGAGTGTGACGTTTGCCGACGCATTAAAGCAGAACATCAAAGGCCTGCTGGAACTCTGCAACCCCTTGAAATTCCTGAATGGAAATGGGACAAGGTCCAAATGGATTTCATTACTGGTTTTCCCAGATCTCATAAGGGTCATGATGCTATTTTTGTCGTCATTGACCGATTCTCCAAGGTTGCTCACTTTCTGCCAGTTAAAGAGACAATCACTGCTAGCCAGTTAGCAGACTTGTATGTTTCCCGAATTGTGTCACTCCACGGTGTTCCGTTGGAGATCAGTTCTGATCGTGGCAACCTCTTCACCTCCAGATTCTGGAATAGTTTCCAAGAAGCTATGGGAACTCATCTGTCTTTCAGCACCGCTTTTCACCCTCAGTCACAGGGTCAAGTCGAACGAGTTAATCAAGTGCTCGAAGATATGCTTCGAGCTTGCGTCATCTCCTTCGGTAAGAAATGGGAGGAATCTCTCCCGTATGCCGAATTCTCTTACAACAATAGCTATCAAGCTAGTCTGAAAATGGCACCGTTTGAAGTTCTTTACGGTCGTAAGTGTCGAACCCCTCTGAATTGGTCAGAAACTGGGGAACGCTCACTCGTCGGACCGGACATTGTTCAGCAAGCAGAAAAACAAGTCCGCATTGTCCGTGAACATTTGAAAACTGCTCAGTCTCGTCAGAAGAGCAACTATGACCGAAAGCACCAGGAAATGGTCTATCAACCTGGCGAGCAAGCTTACCTCCGCGTCACTCCGTTGAAAGGCACTCATCGGTTCGGAATCAAAGGCAAGTTAGCTCCTCGCTACATTGGCCCGTTCCGTATTCTTGCCCGTCGAGGAGAAGTGGCCTATCAGTTGCAATTGCCGCCAAATCTTTCACAAGTACATGATGTCTTTCATGTATCCCAACTCCGTCGCTGCTTCAAGGATCCTATTCGAGCTGTGGATCACGAAATGCTTGAATTACGGGAAGATCTGTCTTATCCAGAATATCCCATCCGTATTCTTGATCAATCTGAGTGTCGAACTCGTCAGAAGTCAATCAAATTCCTCAAGGTTCAGTGGTCGAATCATTCTGAAGATGAAGCCACTTGGGAACGCGAGGATCGTCTTCGCGAAGAATACCCCGCTTTCTTTCAGTCTTCCTCTTAATTCTCGGGACGAGAATTCTTGATAGATGAGGAGAATTGTAACACCCCATGTCATTAGCCACAGTAATCACTTTTGATAATGACAAGTCAGCATGTTTAACAGTGCATGATCATCATTTGCATCATATTGCATTTCAACTCCAAACTCAAATTCAAATTCAAATGAAAGTGGAAAATAAAAGTTGTTCAACATAGAAACTAAAATGTTTGATAAATAGCAAATATTACAGAGACAATTCTAAAATTGTAACCAACATTTAATAAATTAATTAGGTAACCCAAACCCCCTTAATCAGTGGCTGAAAATAATATTTAATAACCTTTTATTTAATCTAAATCAAATATGAAATGATGTTTTGCCCAAACTAGTTTTTGGTGTTAAGGTATAATGCACTGCTATTTATGAACTGGGTCACACTTTTTACAAAATCCATTTAGGGCCCAAACAATTAGCAAGGTAGTAAAGAAAAGAATACAGAAAAAGAGAAAAAGAAACAGGCCTAAAGAAGCTACTGTGCACTTGAGCCTATCGCTACAGCGCCGGCCCAGCCCACCCCGCACCTCCTCCCTCCTCCCGCATTGCTCATGCCGCCCCGCTGTCGAACAAACCGCACGCACGCGCGCGCATGCACCCGACCACCACAGCCCCCGCCGTCACCCCAGATCGCTCCGCCGTCGTCTGCCCGTTCGAATGAGCCCGGCCGCGCTTGCAATGGTACCCTGTGCGCCATTTCCGAGCCGCGCCGCCGTCTCTGGTGCTCGCCGGAGCAACTCCGGTGGCCGGCTAACGCCGCCGCCGACGTGGCTGGCCTGGGGCGACCCCCAGTGCCACTGCCAGTGGGCCAAGCCTGCCCCAGTTGACCAGTTTACTTGGTCAACTGGCTGACTGGGCGCTGCCCAGTCACTGACTGGTGGGGCCCCTCTCCCTGTGTCTGTGACATGCGGGCCCCACTCAATTAAACTAATTTAAATAAATAGATAATTAGTTAATTAGTTAATTAAAATCCTAAACAGACACTGATTGCTGGGCCCCACCTGCTAATTAACCCAATTAGTTAATTTAACCCCTCTGTTAAATCCACAGTGTATGACATGTGGGCCCCACCTGTCTGGTTTGACTGGTCAGCCGACCAGTTGACCTGCTGACGTCATCATCATGTCATGCTGATGTCACCTTACACTGTTTCGGATAATGTTGAATTTAAATTCCAGAAATTAATAAAAACTTTAGAAAATCATATTAAATAAACCGTAACTCCGATGAAAATAATTTATATATGAAACTTGCTCAGAATTTCGATACGAACCCGAATATGCCCTCTGTATTCCTGTCAGATGCCCCTAGCTACCTGAACATGGAACTTTTAGACTGATTTCAATAAATGAATAGTGCCCAACATTGATTAAATAAATCCGGATAAATTCCTAAATTAACTAAATCATTTAGTTAGGCCGTAGAACACCCCGGCATATCATTTAGGCATGTCATACATATTGTTTGCATTATTGCTGTGAAATTTATTGTTTCTCTCCCCCCTCCTTCTCTCTCGATAGATGCCGAGACCGACGACGCTGCAGCTGGGTTCGACTACGCTACAGACGAGCAGCCCGTTGACGACCCCTCTCTCTTGCCAGAGCAACCAGGCAAGCCCCCCCCCCCTTGAGCATCCAGATATCGCCCATTCCAATTCTCCTGCTTGCATTAGATTTTGCTACTGTTAATGTATGCTCCTATTCTGATGCATAGCCTGCTGTTGTAACCTGTTCATTGTTACCTTACCTGCCTATGATAAACAGTTTAGTATAGGTTGGTAGTGAACCATCAGTGACCCCCACCATCTTACCCTTGTTGCCCCTGCTTGATCATCGATGACTCGATCAATGTGATCGTCGACCAGAGACCGACACATCACCTCACCTCCCTTAGTTGTACGACTCTGCATAGTTACTATTGAGTGCCGAGGGTGATACCTCGTAACGCACTCCTGATGAATACTCTGCAGCGTAGCTGTTCGGTCGTGGTCATCGAGGGTGATTCCTCCTTCTCCACTTCCGATACGACTCTGTCGTGCAACCCCTCAGTGTGAACACCGAGGGTGATGCCTCATACGTTCACCCTGATGATTTCGTTGAGTGGAATCCGTCGAGGGTGATTCCTCGGGGTTTCCCCCCTTGATGTTATGACCACCCGGTTACCTTGACCTTTGTTACAGGCGGGTCCACCCTGGTGGGTACCCACAGGGGATCTATGTTGTCGAGTGTGCCGGAAGAGCACTCGAGTGTGATATTGTGGCAGAGCTTCAGAGACTCTGATTATCTCCGCGTGATACTAAATGAGCCTATTGGATTTGGGTGTGTGATCTGAGTGGGTCGACGTGCCCTATACGCACTACCACCACGCGGGATTATGGTTATGGGCCCCTCTGCGATGTACGTTTCTCCCTAAAGCTTGTCAGACGTCACGATTCACCATGCGGGCTGATTGTCGGGATTGGGCTAGATACTTCACTGACGAGTTCAGTGTCGCGCCTGCACCCCGGCCAGTTTCGCAACACGCAGGGTGCCCAGGGCGATGGCCCAAGACCTCTGGGTGCATAGGTTAGTCCGGCGTGCTGACCTCTCTGCTGAGCCTAGGTAGGGTGTTGCTTCGTGTTGATCTAACGAGGCCGGGCATTACCCAGCAAGTGTGTCCGGCCAGAGTTGATCGAGTGTGTTGGGTAACAATAGTGCACCCCTGCAGGGATGAAGGATCTATCGATAGCTGGTCCTACGGTAAAGGACGCTCAGTTTGTGTATCCCGATCTACTACTTGAACTGGATACTTGTTACTTAATTGAAGCTTCGGGATCGCTTTCTCGCTTGGGAGTCGAGGAAGGATCTCTGGGCTTGCTTCAACATGTTTGCTAAATAAAATGCTATTCTACTCTCTTCTATTGCTGCAAGATGATGGCTTTGTGAAGATGCTAGTCTTCGATAGGACCAGGCCTTCTCTCTATTCTGGCATTTCTGCAGCCCAGTCCACATATACAGCCTTTCTCCATTGATAATGTTGCATATGTAGTATAGATCCTTGCTTGCTGAGTACTTCGGATGAGTACTCACGGTTGCTTTATTTTCTTTTTCCCCATACCCCACCTTGATGATACATCAGACGATGGAGTCCAGGAGCCAGATGCCACCTCAGGAGCTTACTACCAGGAGGGTCCAGAGGGCACGTACTACTGGATCGAGCCAGCCGACCAGGAGTAGGATCGAAGGCTCCCAGGCAGGAGGCCTTCACCTTTCAATCTAGAGTCGTTGTTTGTGCTAGCCTTCTTAAGGCAAAACTTCTCTAACTATGTCTGTACTGAGATAATATTTGTATGACTGACTTATGCATTCGGATCTTCGGATCCCTGGTCTGTAATATTGTGGATCTCCATTTTATTTGTGTTAGAGTTGTGTTGTGATATCTTCCCATGAGTCCCTGTGCTTGATCGTGCATGTTTGCGTGTATGATTAGTGCACGATTGAGCCGGGGGCGTCACATATACTTTAAGATCTATATTGTTATTTGCCTTTTTATTTATTTGCATCTTTTATTTTCAGATCTATTAATCCAAAAACCCAAAAATATCTTGCTGCAATTTATTGTTATTTATTTTATCTCGTGTTCCCGCGAGATCTGTTTATCCGATCTACTACAAATTTATCTATCTCTTTAACCGGGAGGGATTGACAACCCCTCTTTTACGTCGGGTTGCAAGTATTTGTTCTTTGTGTGCAGGTACCGTTTACATAGTGTTTCTTGGTTCTCCTACTGGTTCGATAACCTTGGTCTCATCACTGAGGGAAATACCTACCGTAGCTGTGTTGCATCATCCCTTCCTCTTTGGGGAAATACCGACGTAGTTCAAGCGACATCAATTTCCCTCTCGAAACCATGAAACTTCCCCGGTGATGGTTCAATTTATGAAGGGCGTGCATGACGACATAAGCCAAACCTTCTCAAATTTTTACCATGCATAGTGAGGCCATACCATGGCACCATGCCAGGCGTCATGTTTTTCAAGCACGTATTTCATTTTTCTGTAGTTGAAAAACCAATAAATGACACGTTTGTGGTTGACTCTTGCCAAACATATCCTTGAAATCACTGCCCATTCCTTGTAAAAGGCATGAGAATTTACTAAATAGCATGAGCATGGTTTTCCAGACCGTTCTTGTGCACCTTTTCATGCACCGATTGTTTGAATTTGAATTATGTCCATTAATGCCTAGAAAATGCACATAATCCCCTAAATATGGTAAATGATCCCGTAAAAGTGCCAAATTTGAACACAGTGATTTGCAGGGTGTATGTTCATCGTAGAAAAAACCTCAAGGACAAAGGAAATTTGGATTCCCCTTCAATCTTGGTGATTTCCCTCTCGAAACCATGAAACTTCCTCGGTGATGGTTCGATTTATGAAGGGCGTGCATGACGACATAAGCCAAACATTCTCAAATTTTTACCAGGGCATGGTGAGGCCATACCATGGCACCATGCAAGGCATCATGTTTTTCAAGCATGTATTTCATTTTTCTATAGTTGAAAAACAAATAAACGACACGTTTGTGGTTGACTCTTGCCACACATATCCTTGAGATCTATGGTCCTTCCTTGTAAAAGGCATGAGAATTTACTAAATAGCACGAGCATGGTTTTCCAGACCGTTCTTGTGCACCTTTTCATGCACCAATTGTTTGAATTTGAATTATGTGCATTAATGCCTAGAAAATGCACATAATCTCCTAAATATGGCAAATGAGCCCGGTAAAGTGCCAAATTTGAACACGGTGATTTGTGGGGTGTATGTTCGTCGTAGAAAAAAACTCAAGGACAAAGGACGAAGGAAATTTGGATTCCCCTTCAATCTTGGTGATTTCCCTCTCGAAACCATGAAACTTCCTCGGTGATGGTTCGATTTATAAAGGGCGTGCATGACGACATAAGCCAAACCTTCTCAAATTTTTACCAGGGCATGGTGAGGCAATACCATGGCACCATGCCAGGCGTCATGTATTTCATTTTTCTATAGTTGAAAAACCAATAAACGACGTGTTTGTGGTTGACTCTTGCCACACATATCCTTGAAATATCTGCCCATTCCTTGTAAAAGGCATGCGAATTTACTAAATATCACGAGCAAGGTTTTTCAGACCGTTAGTGTGCACCTTTTCATGCACCGATTGTTTGAATTTGAATCATGTGCATTAATGCCTAGAAAACACACATAATCCCCTAAATATGGTAAATGAGCCCGGAAAAGTGCCAAATTTGAACATGGTGATTTGCGGGGTGTATGTTCATCGTAGAAAAAACACGAGGACAAAGGACGAAGGAAATTTGGATTCCCCTTCAATCTTGGTGATTTCCCTCTCGAAACCATGAAACTTCCTCGGTGATGGTTCGATTTATGAAGGGCATGCATGACGACATAAGCCAAACATTCTCAAATTTTTACCAGACTTGGTGAGGCCATACCATGGCACCATGCCAGGCGTCATGGTTCTGAAGCATGTATTTCATTTTTCTATAGTTGAAAACCCAATAAATGACACGTTTGTGGTTGACTCTTGCCACACATATCCTTGAAATCTCTGCCCATTCCTTGTAAAAGGCATGAGAATTTACTAAATACCATGATCATGGTTTTCCACATCATTTTTTTGCACTTTTTCATGCACCGGTTGTTTGAATCTGAATTCTGTTCATTAATGCCTAGAAAAGGCACATAATCGCCTAAATATGGTAAATGAGCCCAGAAAAATGCCAAATTTGAACACGTTGCATTGGAGGGGGTATGTTCATCGTAGAAAAAAACTGAATGACAAACCAGGAAGGAAATTTGGATTCCCCCTCAATCTCGGTGATTTACTATCGCACACGATTCATCTCTTTTGCCTCTGTGAACCATGTGCGTTCACCCACACATCCAAAAGGAAAAAGAAAACCCTCACCCCCCTACCCACTGATGTCGCTTGAACTACGTCGGTATTTCCCCAAAGAGGAAGGGATGATGTAGTACAGCTACGGTAGGTATTTCCCTCAGTTATGAAACCAAGGTATCAATCCAGTAGGAGAACCAAGCAACACTATGTAAATGATACCTGCACACAAAGAACAAATACTTGCAACCCGACGCTTATGAGGGGTTGTTAATCCCTCTATGGGCAACGGTGCCAGAAATTGTCATGTTAACGGGATAAAAATTGTGATAGATTGGATAAATAGATCTCGATAAAACATGAAATAAAATAAGAAAAGAAAAAGTGCAGCAAGGAATTTTTGGGTTTTTGGAATAATAGATATGAAAATAAAAGAAAATAGATCTCAAAGCAAATATGATAAAGAATAGACCCCGGGGCCGTAGATTTCACTAGTGGCTTCTCTCAAGAAAATAGCACACGGTGGGTAAACAAATTACTGTTGGGCAATTGATAGAACATCAAATAATTATGACGATATCCAGGCAATGATCTTTATATAGGCATCACGTCCAAGATTAGTAGACCGACTCCTGCCTGTATCTACTACTATTACTCCACACATCGACCGCTATCCAGCATGCATCTAGTGTATTAAGTTCATGGAGAAACGGAGTAATGCAATAAGAACAGTGACATGATGTAGACAAGATCTATTCATGTAGGAATAGCCCCCATATTATTATCCTTAATAGCAGTGATACATGCATGTCTTGCTGCCCCTTCTGTCACTGGGAAAGAACACTGCATGATCGAACCCATCACAAAGCACCTCTTCCCATGGCAAGAAAAATCGATCTAGTTGGCCTAACTAAACCAAAGATTCGAAGAAGAAATACAAGGCTATAATTAATCATGCATATAAGAGATCAAAGAAACTCAAATAACTTTCATGGATATAGATCTGATCATAGACTCAAAGTTCATCGGATCCCAACAAACACACCGCAAAAAGAGTTACATCAAATAGATCTCCAAGAGACCATGGTATTGAGAATCAAAAAGAGAGAAGAAGCCATCTAGCTACTGCCTACGGACCCATAGGTCTATGGTGAACTACTCACGCATCATCGGAGAGGCACCAATGAGAATGATGGACCCCTCCGTGATGGTGTCTAGATTGGATCTCATGGTTCTGGAACTTGCGGCGGCTGGAATTGTTTTTCGTTGACTCCCCTAGGGTTTCTGGAATATTGGGGTATTTATAGAGCAAAGAGGCGGTGCGGGAGGCCACCGAGCTGGGCACAACCCACCAGAGCACGCCTGGGCTCCTGGGTGCGCCCTGGGGGGTTGTGCTCCCCTCGGGCCTCCCCTCTAGTACTTCTTGGGCCCATCTTGTGTCTTCTGGTCCAAAAAATTCTCCAAAAAGTTTCTCTGCATTTGGACTCCGTTTGGTACTGATATTCTGCGAAGTAAAAAACAAGCAAAAAACAACAACTGGCACTGGGCACTATGTCAATAGGTTAATCCCAAAAAATGATATAAAGTTGCTATAAAATGATTGTAAAACATCCAAGAATGATAATATAATAGCATGGAACAATAAAAAAATATAGATATGTTGGAGACGTATCACCCACTTCGTCCCCACCCACTCGCCGCGCACTCCTCCATAACTCTGCACCTCATCAACTTCTATCGTGGCGGCCACCCTAAGCTCTACGACTGTCGTCGGCAGGCGGAGGTCGCGCTCCAAATGGCACGGGATTTCGCCCCTACCGCTTGCCGCCGCCTATCTGCACCGACTTGCACTGACTTTCTGGACTCTGGTCGATTGGGCTTTTCTGCGGGATTGGGCCAAGGATTTTTCTCATGGAGAAGGTACTTAATTTAGCGAAATATTCACTCCTCTCTTATCGCAGTCCGTCTGTCGTTGTTAATCACCTGGCGGAAATCGCTGTGGATTCATTTTTCTTCTAGCTGATTTGAGGGTTTTCATTCAAGTGTCCACAGTGCGAGCACAAATCAGGCAAATGTGGTCACGGCCAGTCGGAAACGAAGTTCTATCTCACCATTCCAGATGACTTCAGGGAGTGCTCGGTATGTTCAATCTCACCCTACCACGATCGGCATGGCCTAAATTTATGAACATATACATTATATTGCTACCACTACTGCAGGATGCTGCTAACGCGGCACTACGATCAGAGACCCTTTGACGAAACTGTGTGAGATGCATTAATCGCAAACGGTGATGTAAAAAAACCATAAAAAAAGATGCAAAACATTTGCGATGGTGGAGACATCAAACACGGTTCAGATTTTGGTTGCGTGTGCGATGCAGGGCATACGGTTGATCCATACAAACTGTTTGCGATGAGACAGAACAACTGAAACGGGCAGCCATATCAAGGTGTGTGCGATATACGGCATACAGTTCACTCAGATGAACTGTTTGCTATTAGGGAATGCAACAGAAACGGTTAGCCAGATCAAGGTGTGTGTGATATACGGCATACGGTTCACTCGGACGAACTGTTTTCGATTAGGGAACACAACAGAAATGGTTCAACTTAACAAGATGTGTGTGATGTGTGGCATATAGTTCACATAGGTGAACTGTTTGCGATGAGCCAAAAGAACACAAATGATTCGTGTAAACAAGATGTGTGTGATACGCGACAAACAACCCACTCGGATGAACTGTTTGCGATGAGGAAATATAACACGGACGGTTACTAGAGTTAATTTGTGTGCGATTCTGTGTGTACGAAAAACTTTGAAAAATGCATACTAGTTGCTTGCGATGGCTAGGAGTATCACACACGATGCGTGTGCGAGTACTCGTGTGCGATGATTAGTAAGTTACACATACGTTTCTTTATGTTAACACGTGTGTGGTAACACGTGACACCGCATATGGTTGTTGGGTTGTGTGCTCCACTTAGTCTTCCCGCGCTCCAGTGAAGGCTTCCCGCGCTCCAGCGAAGGCTTCCCACGCTCCATAGGGGTAAATTGTAAAATCCCCAATCCCCTAGCCAGCTGCTAGCTATAAATAACCACAGCAATAGGCGCCGACGGTGACTCGCTACTGATCCACTTGCTAGCTAGTTACCAACACATACCAGCATACCCCCAATGGCCGATGACAGGATGGAGTTGCGCGATGGGAACGGGTGCCGGAGATCATAGTTTAAGTTAATTAATTATACCTCCAGAGCTGGATGATTCCGGCTCTGGAGGTATAATTAATTAACATAATCTAAGATCAAATAACTAAAGCTTCCCCAATGTGGTCGTGCGCCGGCCCCAACCGCTAGCAGAGCGCGCGCGGAGGGACGCGGCCTTAGCGAGCCTTGGCGCCTAAACGGCGAGCAGAGCACGCAGAGGGACGCGACCCGAGGGCGCCTAAACGGCGAGTAGAGCGTGCGAAGGCACGCGAGCAGAGCGCGCGGAGGCACGCGAGTAGAGTGCGCCGCGGCCACCTAAACGGCGAGCAAGCACATGCATAATTATTGCATATAGCAGATGAACATAGCCGGGGATAGCCGCCCAACAATATTATTTTCGATGACATGCATTAATATATTCTTAGTTAAATCTAAGGTCAAAGTTTGGTACTACAAAATACGAAGGGGCCAATAAACCACGACAGAGGTAGTACCTATACGAACACAGACGCCCAGTATGGAAGAAAATACGGGTCAAACCCTAGTTGAAAAGGGCAACAATGTCTAACTCCAGCTTACAAAAGGTACAAAAGCACGAGGATTAATTGTTCATCAGGTTTACACATAACCCGGATTGAACAGGGAAATAACATCTAACTCAACCAAAGTTTTTGGCAGTCACAATCAAATGGATCGGTCTGATCCATAAAATCAAGATCCCGGTACAAAAGATCTACTGGTCCATGATGACGACAAGTTATTGTAAATATAAGCCAAGCACGATCAGAAGCCCTTAGGTCCACCTGAAACTTCTTTTTATGTTGTTCAACATACAGTTCGTGAGAAATTTCTTGTTGAAAAACTTAATTCTCACAGACAATAGTGCCCTCGCATTCCTCATGAAGAATGTGACAAAGCTAGCGTTTACATGGTTGGATGCATATCCTTCCACCGTTATTGTCTTCAAACAAATGTCACGAGATCCGAGAAATCCTTGTGCTTCCTCTGCCATCAATTGGTTAGACCTTTTTCTCAAAGTCCTAGTACCTAAATAGACATGAAGATTGAAAACAGTTAATGTCTAAAATAGAGTATGTTGAAGGAGCGACAGCTGAACGGTTAATTCTAGTACATTATATGGGCTTTCAATGTGTGTGGAATCATCACCTTTATATACAAAATCTCCAGACATGGAAAGCATTGCAGCAAGCCAATAGTGGTGTTCAGATCAAGACACCCTATATAAATATAAGGTCTTGACAGAATCCAGCACCCCTGATACGCCATCCATGGACAAGCTCTTCATTCAGCATAGAACATAATATTAGCACTGAAAGTGTACTCCAAGATGATATTTAACTTATGCGCACAAATGAAAAATGCAGATTACTAAAGTGTACATGGATAACATATAGTACCTGAATAAGTGTGGAGCCAACCACCAACTTGTAACCTTCAAACGGATGAGGAAATACACCCAAGGTCTCCAGTTTAGGCGCAGAGACCACAGTTATTTGTGAAGGTTTATAACAACAATCAAGGAGCAACCTTTGAAGTGAAGGGGCATCTTTGATCATGAGCTCATGTCCTTCAAAATGAATTCCAGTGCTTACAAGGCGAGGCGAATTTATTTTGAGACAAGGGATATGGATTCCTAGTCCAAAAACAAGCACCAAACACTCCAGTGTAGGGCAGCTGGAGTGGATGATGCTGTGCAGTGAGGCCACCGACAGATCAACCAACACAAGCTGCTGGAGTTTCTCGAATTGACGGGATGTCAGCCAGGCGGTCACCGCGCAGGGTATGTCTAGCAGGTAGCATGTCGGGATGCAGATGTATTGAACAGAGCCCTGGTGGGAGGAGATGATGGCTCCGGGGAGTTCAGAATCATCATCAACAGATAGCTGACGACAGTCAAGATTAAGAGGCGCGACGCGCCATAGAGTGCGCCACCGAGATGCGAGGACTTGTGTGCAGCATCCATCCTTGGTGGGGAGAAGGTAGATGATCTCCCAAAGGATGGCGTCCGGGAGATTGCTGATGCGGTCCGTCGGAGATTCTACTGGTTCCTCAGGTCCAGGGGGGCGTGGCCGCTTCTGGCCGCACAGCCGGGTCCAAGATCTACATCCGACGGCGGCGATGGCCGGAGCCTCATCTGTGTACATACCAATATGAAAGAAAAAAATGGCAGAAACATACATGTAGGACATTCAAAATCAATTCTCAAGATCTGGAAAAAAAGGCACAAACATATATGTAGGACATTCAAAATCAATTCTCAAGATCTGGCCACGAATTATTAGCACGCATGCTAACCCTAGTCGGATAATTAGCAAAAATCATTTGTACAGAACAAACAATTAATCACTAACCCTATACGGATACCATTCTAACAATCAATACACTACGTGCATCTAACGGATCTTAATTACTCTGATTTCTTGGACTGAGACAATATAACCATAGGATTTGTATTCCAAAAAAATTAGAGAGGGGGGGGGGGGAGTAACCAGAGAAAACACATGATATGTTTGCCGCACAAATGGGTATATAGATGACTAACCGGTTTTCCGTCGGAGTTGCAGTCGTTGGCATAGTTGTTGTTGACCTCCAGCTCCATCTGGGGGGGCACGACGACGCCGATGAAGTCAAGGTCGTGCTGCTGCTCACGCGAGACCTCGTCGGCAGCAACGGCAACCTCTGTGCCCAGCTTCACGTGTTGCGCGGGTGCTTCACCAGCCCCGGCATCGCCACTCCCTCCGATGGTGCGCTTCGGCGGCATCCTCATACACTCCAGAGTCCAGACGTTGGTGACCACTGTGGACCGGGGGTGCGGCCACCTATTATGGCCGGCAGCTTGGGCGCGCCATTAATACGGACTAGTGGGAGCGAGGCGGGCGGCGGTCAATGGCTGTCTCGCCTCCTGGTGAGCCTACGCGGAGGACTTCTGGCATTCCTACCATCATTTCACACAGCTAATCGCACGCCTCCCGGTGACACTGCGCCGCGAAAATGCCTCCCGTCAATTCACACACCTGCACGCACGCCTCTCGGTCTGCCTGCGCGGCGGACTGCTCGCATGCGTCCTGTCAACTCACGCCTGCTCGCACGGCACACGGGGCGCGTGGCAGCACGTATATTTTTTTTGTTTTTTGATGATTCATTCTGCCGCTTTACTGCTTAACTGAAGCATGGCACGGTCTAACGCACACAGTCCGAATAAATAATCTGTATGAGATATTGGTTGCAAGTTATTAAAAATCTCCCATTTGTAAGAAGATTATATCAAAACGTGTCTCAAATTTGACGAAAAAAATACAATATCACAGTCTACTGGTGTCCATATATGACCCCACGATAAGTTTCATGAATTTCAACTAAGTTTTGGATTTACTGAATTTTAAAAATCTATTTCTCAATGTTTTGAAATCTCTTGCATGGGGAAACATGCACCCAGGGACACACATATGATTTTGCAATCCATTTTGGTGCACATGTAGCTCAAATTTGATTTTTGCACATTAAATCCCTAGGAAATCAATCAATGTATAAAAACGGTCAAATGATCTCTGTTTTTTTTAAATTTTAACACGACACTCCTTTGGTCACATTTCACTACAGAAAAAGTTTGACATGCCTCAGAGTGGCTGTGGTGGTGCGGGATGTGTGTGTGTCTCTGTGTGTGTGGGGTGGGGGGGGGGTCCGGCAGTACACTACGAGTCGTGAGCCTCCGTGTGGGATTATTGATCATTTTGTGAGTCATATATGCCACATCAAAGTCGTGAATTGTTTATTTAAAGCATTACACAACCCTTTCATACATACATGTTTGGGCCACATGCATGCATTGGTGGTCCCCTCGGACACTACATTGTGCGGTTATCAGCGACGTGCCCATTCGTTAGCCCTCAAAGGTTTTCAGTTTCCACCGACAACGAGAGGCATTTGACCAAAAGGTGCATTCATCTTGGCTTGTGTGTGGTGTGGATCATGGTGAGATTCCATATCAAAGTTCGGGCACGTGCGTACACATGAGTCCCTCCCACCGGCTTGAAGTGAGGGCGCTACGCATGGTGGTGTAATGCGTTTCCGGTTTGCGAAGCATGTGCTACGTCAAAGTTGTGCATTGGGTATTCAAACATCACATAACACACGGGCACACGCACGCGGTGGTTTTGTCCTATGACACTCACTGACTCACTCGCGTGTGACTCTCTCTGTGGGCCCACGAGGTCGTCGTCGATCAGTTGAACGTACAACGAGAGAGAGGTTAATTTGACTAACTAGGATGGTTCTTTTTTGGTTTGTGTTACGTATATGCACGGTAGGAGTATGTAGTACATGTCAAAGAGGGGGCAACATTTATACTCTATATATATGCGTACGTCATAACCTCGCTCCATGTGGGGACTTTCCGGTTCCCGAGGCAGGTGCCACATCAAAGTTGTACATTGGTATTCAAACATCACGCAATACCATGCAGGTGGTGGTTGCCCTAAAGGAACTCACTCGCGTGTGGCGCTTCCATCTGTGGGCATGCGAGGTTGTCCTCCATCACTTTGACCCAACGAGAGAGAGGTTAATTTGACCATCAAGGAATGATTCTTTTTTGGTTTGTGCTATACAGTAGAAGTACATATATACCACGCGTCGAATGGGGGCGTACATATAGCACACACCACGCATCATGAACCTCGCTCTCTGTGGGGACTTTTTGGTTTCCTATATATGTGGTGCCACATCAAAGTTGTGCACTGCGTATTCAAACATCACACAAACACCTCTTTGGGCCACATGCAGACGGTGGTACGTAGTCCTATATAGGATGCTCACTCATGTGCGATGTACGCTTCGCTTTCTGTGGGCCCGCGAGTTCGTCGTCCATCACTTTGACCCAACGAGAGAGTGGTACGTTTGACGAACAAGGAGGATTAATTCTTTTAGGGTTGTGTTACTAGGTGTATAGTACGTGTCGAAGGGGGGGTGACCAGCATATATATACTAGGTGTCACATGAACCTCACTTTGTGTGGGGACTTTGCGGTTTTTGAGGCAAATGCCACATCAAAGTTGTGCATTAGGTATTCAAAACATCACAACCACACACCTCTCCATATATATGTTCTGGCACACATGCAAGCGATGGTTGTTGTCCTATGGCACTCACTCACGCGGTTATCGGTGATGCTTCCATCTGTCGGCCCACTTGGTCCATCACTTTCACCGACAGCGAGAGAGGTTAACTAATTTGACTTAGGAGGGGATTAATTTTTTGCTTGCCTCACGATATAGATCATGATGTGAGATTACATATATATAATAGCGTGTACACATGAATACATCCCGCTGGATCGAAGGGGGGGGGGGGGCGAGCACACGACACGTCATGAACCTCTTGCTCTGTGTGGGGACCTCTGCGATTTTCAACGCATGCACCACATCAATGTTGTGCATTGGGCCAGGTATTCAACACATATGCATGCATCACACACCTCCATAAATATGTTCGGGACACACGCATGCAATGGTTGTCTTTGGACACACTCTCACTTGCTTGGTTATGGGCGGCAAGCCTATATATATTCGTGGGCCTGCGTGGACGTCCATCATTTCGACCAACGACGAGAAAGGTTACCAGGGTGGATTTTTGTTCTTTGCTTCGAGTTACCGTATAGTAGTTAAATATCACACCACACCCTTTTCATACATATAGTAGGGCCACCCGCAGGTGGTTCATATGTGGTCTCACCCATCTCGTGCCACAAGCACACATTTGTGGGTCAGCACACGGTCCACCTTTGTCGGGAAGCGAAAGGGGAAGTTTGACCATATATATGATGGACTCCTATAGGTTTTGTGTTACGGTAGGGTGAGATTCAGACCTAGCTATTTGGGGGCATGCATTCATAGCTAGGGTTCCCTTACCACCGACACGAAGTGGGGTTCGTAGGGGGTGGCTGACTAGCAATACTGTACTTTTGTGCAACAGGTGCCACATCAAAGTTGTGCATTGGGTATTCGAACATCAAACCACCCTTTTCATACATATATTTGGTCCACATGCAAGTGTGTTCATGTTCTGACCCTTCCCCGCATTATTCTTTTTGCCAAATTTATAAAAAGCACACGAGTTGGATGCAGAAACTGTCTGCGATTGTGGACGCAACAGACACGGTTCGTCCAGACTACCCGTGTGCCACGCCCGTGCCCCTGTAGTCACTCACATCAGCACAGTATATTGGGATCCACGAGGCTTACCTCCCGCTCTCGAAAATATCTACTGCCTCGTAATCTCAAAAATATCTATCGCCTAGAAGGTTTATATGTTTGATAGCACACAATTAGTATGTGTGGACCGTGTGCGAAGTCTGTTACTCCCACTCTGCTTAAATCCCTTGATTCAAATTTTTAGTAGCCCCGCCTTGTTACTCCCGCCTCTGCATCCCTCGCAATCTCAAAAATATCTGCCCGCCCTTGATCCAAATTTTTAGTAGCCCGGCATTTTACTCCCGCCTAGTAAAATTTTCACTTGCCGCGGTATTTCCTCAAACACCACCTTGCCCCCCCCTCCACACACACCCCAAAACCTCCACTCACACAGACACACACCACCCCTCCCTCGCTCGAAACCATCGCTGCCGCCGCCGCCTCCATCCTCAACCTCTGCCTGTGTGCCGGGGAGCTCGAGGAGCCAATGGCCCAAAAAAGGTTTATCGCGGCCTCTTTGCCTGACGCTGGCGAGGTGGATGCCGAGGTGTCCCCGTCGTCCTCCGCGGGCTCTTTATCGATCCGCCGTCGCCGGTCGCCCGATCCGCCCGCCGCCGCGCCCCTACACCGGTTCGAGGACTTCCCCGTCCTCCCTCGGGCCCGGCCGCCGACGAGGTCCTACCTCGGGGTTCGACAGCGGCGGTGGGGGACATGGGTCACCGAGATTACGGATCGAGAGACCCACACCCGCTGGTGGCTCGGTAGTTTCCACACAGCCAAGCTCGCGGCCATGGAGTACGACCGCTGGCAGGTCCGCTACCACGGCGCGGTGGCTAGGCTCAGTTTCCCCTTCGGCACACGTTCGGTCAACCTCGTCCCGCCGAAGCCAGGGGTCATGAGCTCGGCTATGGCGCGGGAAGACCGCCAGGCGTGGGAGCGCCTTGAGGCCGAGGCCGCCGCCGAGGCCTACATGCAAGAGCTCCGCCGGCAGCACCCGGAGCTCATGGAGGCGGAGCGGATGATCTTTGCCGGCGCGGAGGGCGAAGAGGTTATCATGCTCTCCTCCGATGACGAGGTTGAAGGCGGCGAGGACAGCGGCGTGGAGGGCATCGTGGACGAGGAGATCGACGTTGACGAGTGGAGGAGTGTCTTCCCCAACGACCCCGACGACGGCACCGGCCCAGACCCGGCTCGCGGCACACCGTACCTGACGAGGAAGGATTGGCTCGACCTCCACTTCGACCGAAAGTAGTTTACTTTAGTTAAAATTTATGTTTTATGTTCGGTTATGCAAAACTATCTATGTTTATGTTTGAATGCATGCTATATATACTCCATTAAGGGTTTTAGTCCGTTAACTTTTTGGGGATCGGCTAGAGATGGCCTTATGCCTTGTTTATTTCAGTTCTTCACAATGTGATGCTCTATATGTGCAACTATTTGTCGTGCAGTTCAATTTCATCAATAATAGTTTCAACAATACCACTATGAATTATTATATTTGGTTGCTGTTAAGGATGTTGCAGTTAACACACCTTTTCATTTTTTAACAATAACTAGTGTACTTTAGACCTGCACAATACCAATTTGAATGACTATATTTGCTTGTTTTTAAATGGTATGCCTGTTGCGGTTAACACACCTTTCCACTTCTTGTTTTGCTTAACTAGCATGCTTAAACCAGCACACTAAAGCTATCATTTGTAGATTATGTTGTCTACCATGGATATATTTGGTTGATGTTTAGCCTGTTGTGCTTAACATGCCTTTATATGTACTCATACAGGACAATATTGAGAACAGCTGCTATTTTCCATCGAGGTTAGTTTCATCGCATTGCTTATATATACTCACTATTCAGGATATCGGTAGATAGTACCATATAGCCTGGGGGCTGCTAAGGGATTAATCGTCGAATCGGACATTTCACTGAATATATCTTTAACCCATGTATCGGTAGATTAACTAGGGCCATATTTAATATATCTGAGGCTACATAGCAACATGCATTGTACTGAATGACTAAATATGCAATCCCAGGCTACATAGCAACAAGGAAGAGTGTTACCTTAATGTTCTGATGATGTCTAGATATACATGTAATAAGATCTTATATAATGGGATGGAGGGAGTGTTGTACTACATCATTTTGCAATTGTTGTTTAGCTTCTAATATTAACTTTGTGCTTTTAGGTACATATGTCATTGCCAAAGATCCACACTTTGACTCTTTCTGCGTATGGGGCAATGAGATATTCATGAACCAACATCAAGTGAGGATACTGATAAAGATTGTTATTAAAATGGGTCAAAAGATGTCAATCGAACTACTTGTTTACACTTTATGCAAGACAACAGTGAACTGCAGAATGGTAATTAAGAACTTTGTAGCCTTCTTTTTACTGCCCGTAATGAGTCGTGTTAGATGACAATGTCTGAATCTTTTTCCTTTGCAGTAGATCCTGAAGCAGTTTACTCAAGATTACCTCCCAAACTACATGATTGGCGGCCGACCATCACAAGGGATTGGACTAGAGTCGTGTGTGCCTTCTGCATCGAGGAGAGCACCTTGTTCAGCAACCAAAATGTCTCTCGCCTCTTTCTTTACCATCTTTAATAGTACAAGTATACAACCCTGGTTCATCATTCTTTATTTGGTGCTTATGTAATTCTTGAACATATGTACCTGTGAATCGAATAATGCATTGGTTGTTTGAACCTGATGGATATGAATAAAGCTATAGCCTACTTTCAAATTCAAATTAGGTAAAAATTTAAATAGCAGCAATTAAATTAGGGTGAAATTACGCTCTGCAGGTCATTACGGCGCACACGGTCTATAAAGCACAGCGTGTGTGATATACATCATAATCTGACACGGTTCACGGAGAGGAAACGTGTGTAACCATGCACACAGTTGCCATTTGCAAAGCGTGTGTGATGTCAGACAATATCACAAACGGAGCAGGAAAACTAAATGTGTGTGATTGTCGACCTATCGTACACGGTTTACAATCGTGAACTGTTTGTGATGTGCCAGGCATCATAAACGTAGAGCCAGTTTGGTACGTGCCTGGAAAAATCCCGTGCCTGGAATGTGCCTGGCCTACACCTGGTTTTAGGTAAAACCACGGAACTCCAACTGCGATGGTAATGCCAGCACACACGAGTAGCAAGGATAGAGCGTTTGGGATATTCGAGACATCAGAAACAGTTTTATAGGGACAACTGTATGCATCAAGGCTCCCTATCCCCGACGGTTTCTGGGTTGTGTGGGAAGGTCCCCCCTATCGCACACACTCACTTGGCGACGGTTCAAAACATCATCGCGGAAAGGGGTTAAAAACCGGTTGTATAGCACCTCGCTGTACCAGTGTACATTTGGATAAAAGGTATGGTGCCACATGCAGCCTAGACCTCGAAGACGATTTTTTTTTCTAAATTAGGCAAATTAATGATGTATTGTTCATTCAATTACTCTAATATTTGCATTAAATATTTGTTACATTATCTATTTTTAATTATACATTTTTGTACTTTGCTTTCAGCTATATATTGTTCTGTTCTCTAAGTTACTCCCATGTTTGCATGTTGCCCTGTTATTTCAATATATCTAATTTATTATCTTAATTTTCATTTCAAGCAGTACATCCCTTGCTTTGCAAGAACACGCGTAGAAAGAAATCTTGGGCTTTACTTTGTTGATGACTCCATGGATGTCATATTGACAACGCAACATGGATTTACAATGACAGTTAGCGTAAAACTTGATAAAGATGTTCACTCCTATTTTGATGCGGACCTTTGGAGAAAAATTTCTAAATTTTATGAATTGAAAGCTAGCAATAAAACTCTAGCACGTGCACCATAGCCTGGTATAATTAACATGGATGTTTACTTCCCAAATGTCATCAGCCGATCACAGTCTGATCGAGGTTAGTGTTCTTTCAACTTTCTCCATGCTGCATATTACTTAGCAAAATCGGGGTATTTGTTCTTACTAACTAATCACTATTTAAGCAACCAATTGTGATTTCATTTTCTGACTCCGTTCCTAGGCAGTAACAAATTATATTTACCAATTTAGGTCCACTATATATTCTTCTGCCATGTTCTGAATAAATAATACCTTTCCACCTTTCAAGCAGGATATGTTGGATGCATAGTTAATGATCTGTATGTTACTCGGGGTACCAAATTTCACTGGAAAGACTTGAAGCATATCATAAAATTTGTTGATAATCTGACAGAGATAGCACAACGTACGGACGCTGGATTTTGGGTGGGATTAATTCTACATATGGTGCACGCATTGAACAAGACCAATTGTGTGCACAAAACGCTGGTACAAAGTCTTATTTTTATGTTGATGTTCATAAACTATATATATCTTCAATGATATGTTACAATTGGTTTTTATTCTACATTGCAACAGAAATTGCCCGCTGCAGCTGTTCCTGAATCGATTTCCCGGCATGGTCGAATTACACTTGTGCCTGCTAATAACGCCAAAGTGATTGCAAGGTACTGCATTTCCCGCAGAAATGGAACCATTCAAATTAACAAGTTGTTGCTTGTCGTGGCAATGCATCCACATTGGAAAATTGGGGCTTTGTTCTACTCATGCTCTACCAAGGCACAAGAGGGTTCTTCCTTTTCATTGACGAGATGCCGAGTCGCCGTGATCAAGTTGCTTCCAGCGGATAGTTGTGGTTATTGGCCCTCAGCCTCTTAAAATGTGCTAGTTGTTACTATGTTAAGTATGTAGATATAGACCATATGGTAGTCAAAATTGCTAAGTACCGTGTTACCAAGATCCGCCTTTTGTCGGGTAGTGTCACCACTGTATATATGTTACTCAAATATTGTCAGCCAAGTTCTTAATTTTTCATGGAAAGTATTAGTACCGTACACAGTTCATTCAGTTTAAGCACGTGCCCTGTAGAGTAGAGGATGTCCATGTTTTCGACGTGGAGATCAACACCGATTTCCAGAAGGAATTTGCATATTAATTGTCCATATTGCAAATTGAGATAATATATGGATAGGCCAGCCCATACGATTGACATATTTGACATTCATGAACAAATCAATAGTTCGACGAGTAATTTAGAAACCATTAGCTCACTAATTTACAAGAATATAACGAACCGCGCGCGCACAAAAGAGCTATTGTGCACCTGACGCCGACCCACCACGCACAGCAGCCATCGTCCATGGGCGTGTCGATCATGGGCTCAGTGGGAGCGGAGGCTGCCAAGTCGATGACCTACACACCTTGATCGATCGAGGCTGGGGCAGACTCGACATCGGGGATCGTCGGTACTGCCTCGGGCGCAACGCTCACTAGGCTACCACGACCGCCGGGTTGCCCCAACGATGTCCGGCGAGACGACGTTGGCTCTCGCCAGGGCTGCCGTGACGCCCCCAGGCATGCCCCGGCAACGTCTGGCGTCACGCCCTCCTCCATCTGGGACATAAGCCTGTGCCTCGTGCGGTGGCCGCCACTGTCGCAGTTGTCCTTGCGCCGTCCCGGTTCCTGCTCCGCCGCTCGCACCATCTGACGCACTCTGCGCCGAGCCAGCAGTATCGCCCGCTGGTGATCCCTGTCCGCTTTTAGGATGACCCTGGCTAACCTGACGGTTTGCTCGTACCACGTTTCCTGCTTCCTCTGGCCATTATCGAGAGAGGCGGTGGCATGGTCGTCAACCGCCAAGCCGACCATCGTTCCTTCAGCCTCGATTCCGCCGTCGCGCAACTCCATCCTGTCATCGACCGTTGGGGGTATGCCGGTATGTATGGGTAACTAGCTAGCAAGTGGATCAGTAGCAAGTCGCCGCCGACGGCCATTGCTGTGGTTATTAATAGCTAGCAGCTGGCTAGGGGATTGGGGATTTTACAATTAACCCCTATGGAGTGCGGGAAGACCAAGTGGAGCACACAACCCGACAACCGTATGCGGTGTTACGTGTTACCACACACGTGTTAACATAAGGAAACTTATGTGTAACATTCTAATCATCGCACACACGTACTCGCACACGCATCGTGTGTGATGCTCCTAGCCATCGCAAGCAGCTAGTTTGCATTTTTTAAGTTGTTTCTACACACAGAATCGCACACAAATTAACTCTAGTAACCGTCTATGTTATATTTTCTCATCGCAAACAGTTCATCCGAGTGGGATGTTTGCCGCGTATCACACACCTCTTGTTTACACGAATCATTTGTGTTCTTTTGGCTCATAACAAACAGTTCATCTATGTGAACTGTATGCCGCATATCACACACATCTTGTTAAGTTGAACCATTTCTGTTGTGTTGCCTAATAGAAAACAGTTAATCCGAATGAACTATATGCCGTATATCGCAGACACCTTGATCTTGCTAACCGTTTCTATTACATTCCCTCATCGCAAACAGTTCATCCGAGCGAACTGTATGCCGTATATCGCATACACCTTGATATGGCTGCTCATTTCTGTTGTTCTGGCTCATCGCAAATAGTTCTTCTGGATTAACCGTATGCCAAGCATTGCACACACAACTACAATCTGGATCGTGTTTGATGTCTCCGCCATCGCAAATGTTTCGTATCATTTTTTACGGTTATTTTACATCACCATTTGTGATTAATGCATCACACACAGTTTCGTCGAAGGGTCTCTGATTGGACTGTCACATTTGGACCATCCTGCAGTAGTGATTGAACAAATATTAATGTGTTAACTACCATTACGTGAATGTTCTTGATACGTCTCCAACGTATCTATAATTTATGAAGTATTCATGCCATGTTTACAACAATTTTATATGGTTTTGGTATGATTTGATTAGAACTAACCCGGACTGACGTTGTTTTCAGCAGAACTACCGTGGTGTCATTTTTTGTGCAGAAATAGAAGTTCTCGGAATGGGCTGAAAATTTACGGTGATTTTTATGGACCAAAAGAGACCCCCGAAGCACCGGAGCTGGGCCAGGAAGTGGACGAGGGATCCACAAGCCTGGGCGGCGCGCCCACCCCCTAGGGCGCGCCCCCCGAGCTTGTGGGCCCCTCGGGCACCCATTGGTGTGAGACCGACGCCGAAAATTCCTATAAATACCCCAAACATCGAAAAGAACCCTAGTTGAGAAGTTCCGCCGCCGCAAGCCTCTGTATCCATAAAACTCAATCGAGACCCTGTTCCGGCACCCTGCCGAAGGGGGAAATCATCACCGGAGGCCATCTTCATCATCCCGGCGGCCACCATGATGAGGAGGGAGTAGTTCACCCTCGGGGCTGAGGGTATGTACCAGTAGCTATGTGTTGATCTATCTCTCTCTCTCTCTCGTGTTCTTGATTTGGCACGATCTTGATGTACCGTGAGCTTGGTTAATATATTTGGATCTTATGGTGTTCTTCCCTCTCTACCTTCTTGTGATGAGTTGAATCTTTTCCTTTGTGGTTTTGTTATGTCGGATTGAATCTTTTGGATGTGAGAGCACTTGATGTATGTCTTGTGATGGGATATGCGTGGTGACAATGGGATGTTCTATTGATTCACTTGATGTATGTTTCAGTTATCAACTTGCGGATTCCCGCGGTGACATTGGGGTAATCTATGCATAAGGGTTGATACGCGTTTTCATATTCCTTTCTCCGCTAGAAATCTTGGGGTACTCTTTGAAGTTATTTATGTTGGATTGAATATTATGAATCTAAAGTTGTTTGATGCATATCGTATAATCAACTCACGAATACTTGTGGTGACATTCGAGTATCTAGGTGACATTAGAGTTGGTTGATGTATCATATGGTGTTATTTTAGTATGAACTCTAGGGCTATTTGTCACACCTATAGGAATAGCTCAAAAGATTGATCGGAAAGAATAACTTTGAGGTGGTTTCGTACCATACAAACAATTTCATCTTATGTTCTCCATGATAGGAACTTTGGAGTGATTCTTTGTTGCATGTTGAGGGATTGTTATATGATCCAATTATGTTATCATTGTTGAGAGATTTTTGCACTAGTGAAAGTATGAACCCTAGGCCTTGTTTTCAAGCATTGCAATACCGTTTTTGCTCACTTTTGGTACTAGTTACCTTGTCATTATTATATTTTCAGATTACAAAAACCTATATCTACTATCCATATTACACTTGTATCACCATCTCTTCGCCGAACTAGTGCACCTATGCAATTTACCATTGTATTGGGTGTACTGGGGACACAAGAGACTCTTTGTTATTTGGTTGCAGGGTTGTTTGAGAGAGACCATCTTCATCCTACGCCTCCCACAGATTGATAAACCTTAGCTCATCCACTTGAGGGAAATTTGCTACTATCCTACAAAACTCTACGCTTGGAGGCCCAACACGAGTCTACAAGAACAAGTTGTGTAGTAGACATCAAGCTCTTTTCTGGCGCCGTTGCCGGGGAGGTGAGTGCTTGAAGGTATATCTTTAGATCTTGCAATTGAATATTTTAGTTTCTTGTTTATCACTAGTTTGGTTTATAAAAAGAAAACAACAAAAAAATGGAATTCAGGTTGCCTCATATTATCCGTCTTTATCATGTTTTTCTTGAAAATGATGGATCGGAAAATTGTGCTCAATTGGTAGAAGAAGATTGCAATAAATTGTTTGGCATAAAATCCTTGAATGATAAGTATGATTGCAATGTTGCTATTATGAATTCTTTGAATATCCATGATGCTAATGATATGCAAAGCCATAAGCTTGGGTATGCTATGTTTGATGAAGATGATATTTTTAGTCCCCCAAGTTTTGATGAGAATATTTACTATGATGATTGCATGCCTCCTATTTATGATGATTACAATGATGAATGTGGGTTTGGAAGAGTGTCAACTCTAGGTAATGATCCCACTATTTTTTAGGGTGTTGAATCTTATTACAATATTGATAAAAGTGGATTTGGTGAGGTCATGACTTTATTTAGTGATGAGTCCACTATTTTGGAAGAGGTTTCTACTAATTATGACAACAAAGTTGCTATCTATGATGATTATTGTGATGGCATGTATGCTATAAATAATAATGATAACCATAAAACATGTCATCATGATTTTAATGTTCAATTTGATTATGTCAATCAAGTATCACATGGTAGTTATTTTGTTGAGTTTGCTCCCACCACTATTGATGAGAATAAATTTTCTTATGTGGAGAGTAATAAAATTTCTATGCTTGTTGATCATGAAAAGAATGCTTTATGTGATAGTTATATTGTTGAATTCCATGATGATGCAACTGAAAATTATTATGAGAGAGGAAAATATGCTTTTACATATCTCAATAATATCAAGTTTCCTCTCTTTATGTTGAAAGTTTTGAAGTATTGCTTGTTTTGCTTTCCTATGCTAGTTGATTCTTGCTCCCAAAAATTATTTGCTCACAAAATTCCTATGCATAGGAAGTGGGTTAGGATTAAATGTGCTAGTCATATGCTTCATGATGCCTCCGTTATGTTTCAATTCTTATCTTTTATGTGAGCATCATTGAAAATCATCATGCCTAGCTAAAAAGGCATTAAAGAAAAGTGCTTGTTGGGAGACAACCCAACATTTACCCCTACTGTTTTTGTGTGTTCACAAGATTAAACTACTGTAGTAATCATGTTTTATAGTTTTTGTTTCAATAAAGTACCAAGTAAAGCCTCTGGGATGATTTGGATGATAGTTGACTTGATTCTGTGCAAAAACAGAAACTTTTGCGTCCAGTACAGGAATTTTGATAATACACTGGAGCCTCAAAAAATTCTGAAATTTTTACACATTATTGATATAAAAATTTCCTACGTTTTCCTAATGTTTCAAAATTTATGGAGTAACCGAAGTCTATACAATATGCAGATCTTTACAGACTGTTATGTTTTTGATAGATTCTGTTTGCAATGCATAGTTTGCTTGTTTTATGGTTTCTATGGCTTATATTGCTTAATATAAATTATGAAAATTATAGAGTACAGTAGGAATTATGTGGAAACAATTATGAATCTTGTTTGACAGTACCCAAGTGAATGATTTGTTTTACTATACTAGCCCATCTCACGAAGTTCCGTTAAGTTTTGTGTGATTGAAGTTTTCAAGTTTTGGGTGAGATATCGATATGAGAAGAATGAAGAGTGGAAAGAACCTAAGCTTGGGGATTCCCAAGGAACCCCAAGGTAATATTCAAGGAATACCCAAGCAACTAAGCTTGGGGCTTCCCCGGAAGGCATCTCCTCTTTTTTCTCCAACATTACAGTAACCTCACATGGAGCTATATTTTTATTCGTCACATGATATGAGTTTTGCTTGGGGCATCATTTTATTTTATTATGATTTGCTTGCTGTTATTTAGAGTAATGTTTTGCGTCTCTTATTTCAATAAAAGTGTCAAGTATAGGCTTCACCAGGCATATTTTGCAAGTCTATATGTTGCTGTTTGAAAATAAAAAGTTTTCTATTATTGTATGAATTCTTATGGAAAGTAAGAACATGATAAAATCTTGAAATTTTTCCAAATTAGTATGTAGCAATTTTTATACAATGTGTTAATTTTTCAGAATTTTTGGAAGTAAGAAAGTATGAGTATAATTACACTCTTGACAGACTATCCTGTTTAGACTGATTGCTGTTATGTTTGCATTGTTTGCATATGTTTGCTTGTTTAATGATTCTATTTGAGGATAGGAGTATTAAATATGAAGAGGCATTTAGTATGCAATGTCAAATTATAATTTTAGTGATTTGTTACAGTAGGGAATGATAAGCGTTTGCATTGATTTATACTAACTTATGTCACGAGTTCTTGTTGAGTTTTGTGTGGATGGAATTTTTAAGATTCTGGGAAACCGTGATTTGAGAAGAATTAAGGAGACACAAAGCTTTGGGATGCCCTGGTAGGCATCCCACCTTTCTTCATAAAAAATATTATCGGTTAGTATCGGTTGAGCCTAAGTTTTTGCTTCTTCACATGATGTGTGCTATCCTTGGAATGTCATTTTATTTTGTTTTGTTTGTTGTTTGAATAAAATACTATGATCAAAAAAATTAAATGAGAGAGATACATAACTATTCAACTGCTCTTTGTGCTTCACTTATAAATTTTGGAGTAGTTTGTCATTTACTCTTGTGCTTCACTGATACGTCTCCGTCGTATCTACTTTTCCTAACGTTTTTCCTCTTGTTTTGGACTCTAATTTGCACAATTTGAATGAAACTAACCCGGACTGACGCTATTTTCAGCAGAACTACCATGGTGTTGTTTTTGTGCAGGATTTTTTATTCAATAAATTAGAATTTCTGGAGCCAAGAACCACCGGAGAGGGGCACCTGGGTGGGCACAATCCACCAGGGTGCGCCCCCCCTCCAAGTGCGCCTAGGTGGGTTGTCCCCACCTGGTGGCCCCGCAGACTCCAACCCTGATACTATAAAATCACATATTTGGAGAAAAAAAATCGGGGAGGAAGAATTATCATGTTTCACGAGACGGAGCCACCGCCACCTCCTATTCTTCATCGGGAGGCTAGATCTGGAGTCCGTTTGGGTCTCCGGAGAGGGGGATCTTCGATCTTTGTCATCACCAACCCTTTTCCATCGCCAATTCCATGATGCTCCCCACCGGGAGTGAGTAATTCCTTCGTAGGCTCGCTGGTCGGTGAGGAGTTGTATGAGATTCATCATGTAATCGAGTTAGTTTTGTTAGGGCTTGATCCCAAGTATCCATTATGTTCTGAGATTGATGTTGCTATGACTTTGCCATGCTTAATGCTTGTCACTTTGGGCCCGGGTGTCATGATTTCAGATCTGAACTGTTTATGTTATCACCATTATATCTATGTTCTAGATCCAATCTTGCAAGTTATAGTCACCTACTACGTGTTATGATCCGGCAACCCCGGAGTGACAATAGTCGGGACACTATCAATAAGAGAAAAATACCGGAAGCTGAAATTTCCACCATGATTGCTAATTATACTTTCAAGGATGGAGTACCTAAAAAACTTGGAGATCCGGGAATACCAACTATACCTTGCTCCATCAAAAGAAATTATGTGAAAATTGCTTTATGTGATTTAGGAGCTGGTGTTAGTGTTATGCCTTTCTCTTTATATAAAAGACTTGATTTGAATAAACTCACACCTACTGAAATATCTTTGCAAATGGCTGATAAATCAACTGCCATACCTATCGGTATTTGTGAGGATGTGCCCGTTGTTTTTTGCTAATGTCACTATCTTGACTGACTTTGTTATACTTGAGATGCCCGAGGATGAAACATGTCGATTATCCTCGGTAGACCCTTCTTGAATACTACAGGGGCTGTTATTGATTGCAATAAAAGCAAGGTCACTTTTCATATCAATGGTAATGAGCATATGGTGCACTTTCCGAAGAAACAATTCCAAGTGAATGGTATTAATGTTATTGAAAAATCTCCGACAATCACTATTGGAAGTTTTCAACTACCTCTACCTACTATTAAAAAGAAATATGAAATGCTTATTGTCGGGGACATTCATATCCCCATTGAGTTAACTTAGTGTTTTACGAAAGTTCTTCGATTTCATGCTAATCGGAAGTGGTTGTTAAGAAGACTTGATCAACCTTATTAATAAATCATTTTTGAGAGGTATGAAGTTGATGAATTTAGTGAGCACTACCTTCTGTCCCTACCTTTTGTTTTCTGTTTTTATTAGTTAAATAAAATAAAATGCCATGCCTTGCCTGTTTCCTGAGTTTTCCGTGCAATAAAAAATGACCTAAAAATAAAAGTTCTCAGAATGCTTTGAAAATTTAATATGATTTTTTTTGAATATTTAAGAATTTTTGGTGCAAATAACATCAAAGGGAGGTGCTCCAGGTGGGCACAACCCACCTGGGCGCGCCAGCACCCCCAGGCGCGCCCTGGTGGGTTTTGGTCCCCACGTGGGCCCTCTCACTTATCCCTTCACTCCATATCATCATCTACCTCCAGAAAAAAATCACGTTTGCTCTCTCTCTCGTGTTCTTGCTCTCAAACCCACGGATTTTGATCTCTTTGCTCGAAGCTCCATTTCCGAAACTGTTTTGGGGGATTGTTGCTTGGTATGTGCCTCCTCCATTGGTCCAATTAGTTTTTGCTTTAGTGGTTTATATTTAGAATAATTAGTGACTCTTGGTGCTGCTGTAGATGAGCTTGCATGTCGAATTCTTAGAGTTCTAAGTAGTTTGAATGCTTGATATGGCCTCTATGCATCCCTATGAGTAGTTGCTATCAATCTTGTAAAGTTTTGTTGATAAAAATTTGTGACTCAAAAATTTTCAGAAAATTGTACGCGAATATGATGAACCTCTTTGGAAGGAGTACTTCAAGGCGGAGGTCCTCGGAGGCATCTTCTAGTAGCAGCTCCGTTCGCCGGTCTTATGTTGAACCAAGTGAAAATTCCATTCGAGATGCCGCCACCAAATCATGTTTATGGCCATGCAACGATTATATGGTGCGTGTGGGCATTAAAGAAGAATTTGAGCGATATGTTCACAATGCCGAGCTCGGTCCCTACATTGCAGATAAGTGCAACCAACACCTCAGCCTCTCTGAATCATTTACCAAAGAATTTAAATTTCATCCTCGTGAGTCCAGAGTATCATTTAAACTATATGACAATTCATTTACTATACCTCTAGAGACATTTTCTAATCACTGCAAAATTCCATTTTGGGGTTCATTAGATGAGCCACCAAGGTTGGAATTTGAGATATTCTTGACTAGCTTATGCTATGGTAAGACTAGAGGAGTGACTCAAGGTAGAATAAAAAGCATTCATTTTCCCTCAATCCAATACTTTGCACTATTTAATGGAAAATGCATTGTAGGCAAACAAGATTGTGGTACACTTTGTGCTCCAGACTTGAGCCTTATCCACACCGCTCTCACCGGTGACAAAAGTTATAACCTTGGAGCGATAGTGGCACATAGATTGCAACACAACGCTGGTAGTGGATATTTTTATGGTGGGATTTACGCCATGCGCTTTGCAAGAGAGCTAGGTGTTTCACCTTGGCCTTATGACCCCATCTTACCCACGCAATACCTTGACTTCGATGCTATGAAACGTCATAAGATCCTTAGTGGTGAACCCCATAATTTTACTTATAACCTATTATTTAATAAAAGGTCCATCGTGGACACCTTTTTGCCTGCACCTGCTCTCTTTGATGTTCATAGCAAGGGAAGATATTACGTTCTTGAGAGCGAGGCCCGAGCACATAACGCGTCAGTTGTGGCTGCACGACGGGCTGAGACATCTGCACCTAGAGCCTCCATGAGCTATCACTCCGACCATTATGCAGGCTACTGATGAAGATTACCAAGTTAGGCCAAAAGCCTAAGCTTGGGGGAGTACGTATATCCACCGACATTACATTCATGTTCACACATTTCATTCCAGTTGTCGGTTTCCACACTTTTTCATTGTATTATCCATGCTAGATTTATTTTTTCGCCTTCTTCTTGTGTGTTTAAAAAACTTTGAGAAAATACAAAATATTTCCTACTTCTTTCTAGTATAACTAGTTGTAGTATTTAAAAAGAAAACCCAAAAAGATTTCCTTGTTCTTCTTTTTGCTTGTTGGGAGCTCTCACGTGTAAATAGTTCTTCTCGTTTTTGTTTCTCCTTTCTTAACTTTGCTTTCTTTCAGAAAACCAAAAACTCCAAAAATATTTCAGTGTGTTTCTCTGAATTTCTTTTTATTGAGTCATACCGAGGAGAAGACCACGATGAAAATGTTGAGTGGCTCTCATATGCATTGTTGTTGATCTAACAGAGAGCCCGTATTACCTTGTTTTCTTCTTTTTGAATAAAATGTTTGTAGATTCTGGCTTAGTCCATGGCACTCTTGTACTATTATTATTTTCATATCGTTTGGTCTCGCAAGTGAAAGGCAATAATGACGATAATTTATGAACTGGCTGTGGCAGAGAGAAACGTGTATGAACTCAACTTGTTCTGTTTTTGTAAATATGTTTAACCTAGTATCCATGATTCAGCTCATTATGATCAAACATGTTTGCAATGACCCTTAGAGATTATAGTTTCTCATGTCATGCTTAAGTAGCTAGGAGTGGATAATGATTTATCTTGGATGTCAACATTGCGTTAAAATAATTGTGATGTAGTATGATGATATGGTATCCTCCTCTGAATGTTCAGGTGACTTGACTTGGCACATGTTCATGCATGTAGTTGAATCAAAACCAACATAGCCTCTATGATATTTATGTTCATGGTGTTCATATCCTACTCATGCTAGTATCCAATGTTACTTATGCATAACGCATGTTCATGACCGTTTTCGCTCTCTAGCTGGCCGCTTCTCAACCTAATTGCTAGCCTTCGCGTGTACTAAGTGGGAATTCTGCTTGTGCATCAAAACCCTGAAACCCAAGTTATTCCAGATGAGTCCACCATACCTACCTATATGCGGTATTACCCTGCCGTCCTAAGTAAATTTGCATGTGCCACCTCTAAAAAACTTCAAATAAATATCCTTTTTGTGTGCCTGGATTGTTCATAGAGAGACAGGAGGTAGTCAGTATCTTCCATGTTAAGCGGGTTATTCTCATGATGAGTGTTTATTCACTCGTCCTTGCACGAGAGGGGCGGTAATAGGGATTCCCAATTCCGAATTCAAATTGCAAATAATTTAACAAAACTCCCCCAGGAATGTTGTTGGTATGGATGGCACCCGTTGTTTCGGACAAGCTGTGGAGTGTGATTGTTGGTGGAGGGGGAGTAAACCTCTACTTTTATCGCTTGGGAACCACCACTAATGTGTTTAGCATGGAAGATACCGATAACTAATGGTCGCGAAGTAAATAAGAATGGTGCATTTCTCAAAATTTCAATTACCTCTGTTTTAAAACTTGAGCTCTGGCACCTCTACAAATCACTGCTTCCCTCTGCGAAGGGACTATCTATTTACTTTTATGTTGTGTCATCACCTTATCAAATAAGCGCCAGAACCTGAGAGCACTATTGTCATCCTCATGCATTGTGTATAGCTAATGTTGGGTGCATCATGAATGGATCTTTTCTACCATGAATTACAATGTTTAGTCGCTGCTTGAACTTTGGAGGTGCTCTGCATTTATGTTTTGCGGTCTCAGAAAGGGCTAGCGAGATACCACTATTGTCATATTATATCATGGTTGCTTTGACAAAGTGTTGATTGTTTGAGATATCTTATTATTGCTCGCTAGTTGATTATGCCATTGTTATGAGTTAATATAATTTTTAAGAGTTATTGTCGACATGGTTATTGCTACTTCTTGAGCTTGCGTTGGTTTTTCCCTTGAAGAGGAAAGGGTGATGCAGCAAAGTAGAGATAAGTATTTCCCTCAGTTTGAGAACCAAGGTATCAATCCAGTAGGAGACAACGCACAAATCACCGAATACCTGCACTAACAATCAAACAACTTGCACCCAACGCGATAAAGGGGTTCTCAATCCCTTCATGGTTATTTGCAAAAGTGAGATCTGATAGAGATAGATAAACGATAAAGTAAATATTTTTGGTATTTTTGGTTTATAGATCGGAAAGTAAAAGATTGCAAAATAGTAGATCGGAAACTTGTATGATGGAAAATAGAAAATTATATGATGGAAAATAGAAACTTATATGATGGAAAATAGACCCGGGGGCCATAGGTTTCACTAGAGGCTTCTCTCAAGATAGAAAATAATACGGTGGGTGAACAAATTACTGCCGAGCAATTGATAGAAAAGCGCAAAGTTATGACGATATCTAAGGCAATGATCATGAATATAGGCATCACGTCCGTGTCAAGTAGACCAAAACGATTCTGCATCTACTACTATTACTCCACACATCGACCGCTATCCAGCATGCATCTAGAGTATTAAGTTCATAAAGAACGGAGTAACGCATTAAGTAAGATGACATGATGTAGAGGAATTAACTCAAGAAATATGATGAAAACCCCATCTTTTTATCCTCGATGGCAACAATACAATATGTGCCTTGCTGCCCCTACTGTCACTGGGAAAGGACACCGCAAGATTGAACCCAAAGCTAAGCACTTCTCCCATTGCAAGAAAAACCAATCTAGTTGGCCAAACCAAACTGATAGTTCAAAGAGAATTACAAAGATATCAAATCATGCATAAAAGAATTCAGAGAAGATTAAAATAATATTCATAGATAAGTTGATCATAAATCCAGAATTTATTGGATCTCAGCAAACACACCGCAAAAAAGTATTACATCGAATAGATCTTCAAGAACATGGAGGAGAACATGGTATTGAGAATCAAAGAGAGAGAAGAAGCCATCTAGCTACTAGCTATGGACCCGTAAGTCTGTGGTAAACTACTCACGCTTCATCGGAAGGGCAATAGGGTTGATGTAGAAGCCCTCCGTGATCGAATCCCCCTCCGGCAGGGTGCCAGAAAAGGTCCCTAGATGGGATCTAACGGGTACAGAAGGTTGTGGCTGTGTAAAAGTGTTTTTGTGGATGCCTCTGGTGGTTTGGGGATATTTGGGAATATATAGGTGAAAGAATTAGGTCAGGAGGTGCACAGGGGGCCCACAAGGGTGGGGGCGCGCCCTACCCCCCTGGGCGTGCCCTCCGTCCTTGTGGCCGCCTCGTGGCTCCTCCGACTTCATCTCCAAGTCTCCTGGTTGTCTTCTGGTCCAAGAAAAATCATCGCGAAGGTTTCTTTCCGTTTGGACTCCGTCTGGTATTCCTTTTCTGCGAAACTCAAAAAACAAGGAAAAAATAGGAACTGGCACTGGGCTCTAGGTTAATAGGCTAGTCCCAAAAATAATATAAAATAGCATATTAATGCATATAAAACATCCAAAACAGATAATATAATAGCATGGAACAATAAAAAATTATAGATACGTTGGAGACGTATCAAGCATCCCCAAGCTTAATTCCTGCTCGTCCTCGAGTAGGTAAATGATAAAAATAGAATTTTTGATGTGGAATGCTACCTAACATATTTATCCATGTAATTTTCTTTATTGTGGCATGAATGTTCAGATCCATAAGATTCAAAACAAAAGTTTAATATTGACATAAAAACAATAATATTTCAAGCATACTAACAAGGCAATTATGTCTTCTCAAAATAACATGGCCAAAGAAAGCTTATCCCTACAAAATCATATAGTCTGGCTATGCTCCATCTTCATCACACAAAATATTCAAATCATGCACAACCCCGATGACAAGCCAAGCAATTGTTTCATACTTTTGATGTTCTCAAACTTTTTCAACTTTCACGCAATACATGAGCGTGAGCCATGGACATAGCACTATAGGTGGAATAGAATATGGTGGTTGTGGAGAAGACAAAAAAGAGGGAGATAGTCTCACATCAACTAGGCGTATCAACAGGCTATGGAGATGCCCATCAATAGATATCAATGTGAGTGAGTAGGGATTGCCATGCAACGGATGCACTAGAGCTATAAGTTTATGAAAGCTCAAAAGGAAAACTAAGTGGGTGCGCATCCAACTTGCTTACTCATGAAGACCTAGGGCAATTTGAGGAAGACCATCGTTGGAATATACAAGCCAAGTTCTATAATGAAAAATTCCCACTAGTATATGAAAGTGACAACATAGGAGACTCTCTGTCATGAAGATCATGGTGCTACTTTGAAGCACAAGTGTGGTAAAAGGATAGTAACATTGCCCCTTCTCTCTTTTTCTCTCATTTTTTTGGGCCTTCCTTTTTTTATTTTGGCCTTTTCTTTCTCCTTTTTTTTATTTCCTCACATGGGACAATGCTCTAATAATGAAGATCATCACACTTTTATTTACTTACAACTCAAAAATTACAACTCGATACTAGAACAAAATATGACTCTATATGAATGCCTTCGGCGGTGTACCGAGATGTGCAATGAATCAAGAGTGACATTTATGAAAAAATTATGAATGGTGGCTTTGCCACAAATACGATGTCAACTACATGATCATGCAAAGCAATATGATAATGATGATGCGTGTCATAATAAACGAAACGGTGGAAAGTTGCATGGCAATATATCTCGGAATGGCTATGGAAATGCCATAATAGGTAGGTATGGTGGCTGTTTTGAGGAAGGCATATGGTGGGTGTATGGTACCGGCGAAATTTGCGCGGTACTAGAGAGGCTAGCAATGGTGGAAGGGTGAGAGTGCGTATAATCCATGGACTCAACATTAGTTATAAAGAACTCACATACTTATTGCAAAAATCTATTAGTCATCGAGACAAAGTACTACGCGCATGCTCCTAGGGGGATAGATTGGTAGGAAAATACCATCGCTCGTCCCCGACCGCCACTCATAAGGAAGACAGTCAAAAAATATCTCATGCTCCAACTTCGTTACATAACGGTTCACCATACGTGCATGATACGGGACTCACAAACCTTAACACAAGTATTTCTCAAATTCACAACTACTCACTAGCATGACTCTAATATCACCATCTTCATATCTCAAAACAATCATAAGGAATCAAACTTCTCATAGTATTCAATGCACTTTATATGAAAGTTTTTATTATATCCCTCTTGGATGCCTATCATATTAGGACTAAATTTATAACCAAAGCAAATTACCATGCTGTTTAGAGACTCTAAAAATAATATAAGTGAAGCATGAGAGTTCATTAATTTCTATAAAATAAAACCACCGCCGTGCTCTAAAAAGGTATAAGTGAAGCACTAGAGCAAAATTGCCTAGCTCAAAAGATATAAGTGAAGCACAAAGAGTATTCTAATAAATCACGATTCATGCGTGTCCCTCTCAAAAGGTGTGTACATCAAGGATGATTGTGGCAAACTAAAAAGCAAAGACTCAAATCATACAAGACGCTCCAAGCAAAACACATATCATGTGGTGAATAAAAATATAGCCTCAAGTAAAGTTACCGATAGACGAAGACGAAAGAGGGGATGCCTTCCGGGGCATCCCCAAGATTAGGCTCTTGGTTGTCCTTGAATATTACCTTGGGGTGCCTTGGGCATCCCCAAGCTTAGGCTCTTGCCACTCCTTATTCCTTATTCCATAGTCCATCAAATCCTTACCCAAAACTTGAAAACTTCACAACACAAAACTCAACAGAAAATCTCATAAGCTCCGTTAGTATAAGAAAATAAATCACCACTTTTGGTACTGTTGTGAACTCATTCTTTATTAATATTGGTGTAATATATACTGTATTCCAACTTTTCCATGGTTCATACCCCCCAATACTACCCATAGATTCATCAAAATAAGCAAACAACACAAAGAAAACAGAATCTGTCAAAAACAGAACAGTCTGCGAAGATCCGAATTGTTCTAATACTTCTTGAGCTTGCGTTGGTTTTTCCCTGCTACTTCTTGAGCTTGCGTTGGTTTTTCCCTTGAAGAGGAAAGGGTGATGCAGCAAAGTAGAGATAAGTATTTCCCTCAGTTTGAGAACCAAGGTATCAATCCAGTAGGAGACAACGCATAAATCACCGAATACCTGCACAAACAATCAAACAACTTGCACCCAACGCGATAAAGGGGTTGTCAATCCCTTCATGGTTATTTGCAAAAGTGAGATCTGATAGAGATAGATAAACGATAAAGTAAATATTTTTGGTATTTTTGGTTTATAGATCGGAAAGTAAAAGATTGGGAAATAGTAGATCGGAAACTTGTATGATGGAAAATAGAAACTTATATGATGGAAAGTAGAAACTTATATGATGGAAAATAGACCCGGGGGCCATAGGTTTCACTAGAGGCTTCTCTCAAGATAGAAAATAATACGATGGGTGAACAAATTACTGTCGAGCAATTGATAGAAAAGCGCAAAGTTATGACGATATCTAAGGCAATGATCATGAATATAGGCATCACGTCCGTGTCAAGTAGACCAAAACGATTTTGCATCTACTATTATTACTCCACACATCGACCGCTATCCAGCATGCATCTAGAGTATTAAGTTCATAAAGAACGGAGTAACGATTTAAGTAAGATGACATGATGTAGAGGAATTAACTCAAGCAATACGATGAAAACCCCATCTTTTTATCCTCAATGGCAACAGTACAATACGTGCCTTGCTGCCCCTACTGTCACTGGGAAAGGACACCACAAGATTGAACCCAAAGCTAAGCATTTCTGCCATTGCAAGAAAAACCAATCTAGTTGGCCAAACCAAACCGATAGTTCGAAGAGAATTACAAAGATATCAAATCATGCATAAAAGAATTCAGAGAAGATTCAAATAATATTCATAGATAAGCTGATCATAAATCCAGAATTCATCGGATCTCGGCAAACACACCGCAAAAAAGTATTACATCGAATAGATCTCCAAGAACATCGAGTAGAACATGGTATTGAGAATCAAAGAGAGAGAAGAAGCCATCTAGCTACTAGCTATGGACCCGTAGGTCTGTGGTAAACTACTCACGCTTCATCGGAAGGGCAATAGGCTTGATGTAGAAGCCCTCCGTGATCGAATCCCCCTCCGGCAGGGTGCCGGAAAAGGTCCCTAGATGGGATCTCACGGGTACAGAAGGTTGCGGCAGTGGAAAAGTGTTTTCGTGGATGCCTCTGGTGGTTTGGGGATATTTGGGAATATACAGGCGAAAGAATTAGGTCAGGAGGTGCACGGGGGGCCCACAAGGATGGGGGGCATGCCCTACCCCCCTGGGCGTGCCCTCCATCCTTGTGGCCGCCTCGTGGCTCCTCCGACTTCATCTCCAAGTCTCCTAGTTGTCTTCTGGTCCAAGAAAAATCATCACAAAGGTTTCATTCCGTTTGGACTCCGTTTGGTATTCCTTTTCTGCGAAACTCAAAAACAAGGAAAAAACAGGAACTGGCACTGGGCTCTAGGTTAATAGGTTAGTCCCAAAAATAATATAAAATAGTATATTAATGCATATAAAACATCCAAAACAGATAATATAATAGCATGGAACAATCAAAAATTATAGATACGTTGGAGACGTATCAGTTAGTTATAATCTTTGCTGAAAACCCGGGTGCTACTTAAGCTTATTTATGTAAACAAGAGCAAAAGAGTTCGTAAAAGTTTTTCTTTTTCACTTTCAGTGTATCAACTGAATTGCTTGAGGACAAGCAAAGGTTTAATCTTGGGGGAGTTGATACGTCTCCATCGTATCTACTTTTCCTAACGCTTTTCCTCTTGTTTTGGACTCTAATTTGCACGATTTGAATGAAACTAACCCGGACTGACGCTGTTTTCAGCAGAACTACCATGGTGTTGATTTTGTGCAGAAATAAAAGTTCTTGGATTGGAACGAAACTTTACAAGGAATTTTTATTCAATAAATAAGAATTTCTAGAGCCAAGAACCACCGAAGGGGGGCACCTGGGTGGGCACAACCCACCAGGGCATGCCCTCCCCCTCCAGGCGCGCCCAGGTGGGTTGTCCCCACCTGGTGGCCTCGCAGACTCCAACCCTGATACTATAAAATCACATATTTGGAGAGTGCTGTATCGCCCTAGGTTATGACTGTTATATGATGAATATCATCCAACGAATTCACCTATCCAATGCCTACAAATTTCTCTCATATTGTTCTAGCTAAGTTACTACTGCTGCTATTACTGTTGCACTTGCTACAAAATCATTGCTATTACTGTTACCATTACTATTGCTATTGCTACTACTATCAAAACTATCATACTACTTTGCTACTGATCACTTTGCTGCAGATAATTAATCTCCAGGTGTGGTTGAATTGACAACTCAGCTGCTAATACTTGCAAATATTCTTTGGCTCCCCTTGTGTCGAATCAATAAATTTGGGTTGAATACTCTACCCTCGAAAACTGTTGCGATCCCCTATACTTGTGGGTTATCAAGACCTTTTTCTGGCGCCGTTGCTGGGGAGCATAGCTATATTTGTTGAGTCACTTGGGATTATTATCAAATTATCACTATGAAGAATCTGAAGGATGCTAAGACAGAGAGGGAGATCCAATCTATACTTGCCGGGGAGACATCATCAACATCTACCAGGTTCCTAATCACAAATCTCATCTCCTTGCAATTTACATTATTTCCATTTGCCTCTCGTTTTCCTCTCCCCCACTTCACAAAAATTTGCCGTTTTATTCGCCCTCTTTTTCGTTCGCCGTTTTCTCGTCAGATCTGTTTTTGAGTGCAATCTTGTTGCGTAGTCACGATGACTCAAGAGAACACCAAGTTGTGTGATTTCTCCAATACCAACAACGATGATTTTATTAGCACTCCGATTGCTCCTCCCGCCTCTAGTGCGGAGTCTTGTGATATTAATGCCGCTTTGTTGAATCTTGTTATGAAAGATCAATTTTTTGGTACTCCTAGTGAGGATGCCATGTCCCATCTTACCACCTTCATGGAATTATGCGATATGAAAAAGAAAAAAGATGTGGACAATGATATTGTGAAGTTGAAATTATTCCTGTTTTCTTTGCGAGATCGTGCAAAAATTTGGTTTTCTTCTTTGCCTCGCAATAGTATCAATTCTTGGGATAAGTTCAAAGATGCTTTTATTACTAAGTATTTTCCGCGCGCGAAAATTATTTCCCTTAGGACACAAATCATGAATTTTAAGCAACTTGAGCATGAACATGTTGCGAAATCTTGGTAAAGAATGAAATTGATGCTAAGAAATTGTCCTACTCATGGTTTAAATCTTTGGATGATCATACAATTTTTTTATGCGGGATTGAATTTTGTTTCTAGAAATCTTTTAGATTCCGCCGCGGGTGGTACTTTTATGAAAATTACTTTGGGTGAAGCTACTAAATTTCTAGACAATATTATGGCAAATTATTCACAATGGCATACCGAAAGAGCTCCTACTAGTAAAAAGCTTAATTCGGTAGAAGAAATTTCTTCTTTGAGTGAAAAAGTTGATGCTCTTATGAAATTGGTTGCTAATAAAAGTGCTCCTATTGATTTTAATGATGTGCCTTTGTCTACTTTGATTGAGCAAAATAGTGATGCCATAGATGTGAATTCTCTCGAAACAATTTCAATAATAATGCTTATAGAGGTAATTTTAATCCTAGGCCTTTTCCTAGTAATTCCTCTAATAATTATGGTAATTCCTATGGTAATCCTTCTTATAATAATAATAGGAACACCTCTTATTTTGAGAATAATATTAAAGAATTTATCAATGCTTAAAAGAATTTTAATACTACGATGGAAGAAAAATTGAGTAAGATTGATGATTTGTCTAGAAGCATTGATAGAATTTCTCATGATGTAGAAAATCTCAAGATGAAATTTTTTGTGCCTAAGGTTGAAGAATCAATTAAAGCTTTATATGTTTCTATGGATGAAAGTAAGAAAAGAACCACTATGCTTAGAGCTAGAAGAGAATTTTTAGAAAAAGCGTTTTCCAGTGATTGCTTTCATAAAAATGATGAAGATCTTAAAGTGATTGGTGTCTCTTCTATTGATTCCTTGTTTAGTAAAATTAAAATTGATGAAAAAGGGACTGAATAAGAGTCAACTTTAGCTAGAAGGCGTCCCGATAATTTGGAGGGTGAAAATCTTGTTGAGAAAATTGATAAAAGTGGGTTTGGAGAGGTCAAAACTTTAACTAGTGATGTGCCCACTCTTTTGGATTACAAATAATTTAATTATGATAATTGTTCTTTGATTGATTGTATTTCTTTGTTGCAATCCATGATAAATTCACCCCATGCCTATGAACAAAATAAAGCTTTTACTAAACATATTGTTGATGCTATGATGAAAGCTTTGCAAGAAAAGTTGGAATTAGAGATTTCAATTCCTAGAAAATTACATGATGAATGGGAACCTACTATCAAAGTCAAGATTAAAAATTATGAGTGTTTTTCTTTGTGTGATTTGGGTCCTAGTGTTTCTACAATTCCGAAATCTTTATGTGATGTGCTTGGTGTTACCGATATTTAAGAATGTTCTTTAAATTTGCACTTAGCGGATTCTACTATTAAAAATCCTATGGGAAGAATTAATGATGTTCTTATTCTTGCAAATAGGAATTATGTGCCCATAGATTTTTATTGTTCTTGATATTGATTGCAATCCGTCTTGTCCAATTATTCTTGGTAGACCGTTTTTGCGCACTATATGTGCCGTGATTGATATGAAAGAAGGGAACATCAAATTCCAATTTCCTTTGAGAAAGGGTATGGAACACTTCCCTAGAACAAGAATTAAGCCACCATATGAATCAATCATGAGGGCATCTTATGGATCTAGAAACAAAGATGACAATACTTAGATCTTTGCCTTATGCCTAGCTAGGGGCGAAAAATGATAGCGCTTGTTGGGAGGCAACCCAATGAATAAAATTTATTTTTGTATTTTTATTTCTATTTTGAGTGTTTGCACAATTATTCTACTGTTATGATTGTTTTTTTGTGTGTTTTAATTAGTGTTTGTGCCAAGTAAAGCCTTTGGGATAGCTTTGGTGATAGTTGATTTGATCTTGTTGGAAAACAGAAACTTTTGCTTCCAGGAAAATAATTTTTAAAATTCACAGAAGAGACAATAAATTCTGAGGTTTTTAAAAAATATTGTTCTACAAATTCCCTATGTTTTCCTAATTTTTCAGTAGTTTTGGAGTTACATAAGTATGAGAACAATTCGCATCTTTACAGACTGTTCTATTTTTGATAGATTCTGTTTTCTTTGCATTGTGTGCTTATTTTGATGAATCTATGATTTGTATTGGAGGTTATAAGCCATGGTAAAGTTAGAATACAATAGATATAATGCAAGAGCAAAATTTGAATGGGTTTTCTATAGTACTTAAAGTAAAGATTGGTTTTCTTATACTAACGGATCTCACGAAGCTTTTGCTAAGTTTTGTGTGATTGAAGTTTTTAAGTTTTGGGTGAGATTACGATGGATGAAGGAATAAGGAGTAAGAAGAGCCTAAGCTTGGGGATGCCCCATGGCACCCCAAGCCAGAAAAGAGCCTTGATGACCCACAAGTATAGGGGATCAATCATAGTCCTTTCGATAAGTAAGAGTGTCAAACCCAAGAAGGAGCAGAAGGAAATGACAAGCGGTTTTCAACAAGGTAATGTCTGCAAGCATTGAAATTATAAGTAACGAGTAATTTGGTAGCAAGATAATTTGTAACGAGCAAGTAATGGTAATGGTAAAAAAAGTTTAGCAAGGTAGCCCAATCCTTTTGAGGCAAAGACAGGCCAAAACAGTCTCTTATGATAAGCAAAGCGTTCTTGAGGGTACACGGGAATTTCATCTAGTCACTTTCATCATGTTGGTTTGATTTGTGTTCGCTACTTTGATAATTTGATATGTGGGTGGACCGGTGCTTAGGTGTTGTTCTTACTTGAACAAACCTCCTACTTATGATTAATCCCCTCGCAAGCATCCGCAACTACGAGAAAAGTATTAAGAATAAATCTAACCATAGCATTAAACTTTTGGATCTAAATCAGTCCCTTACAGAATAGCGCATAAACTAGGGTTTAAGCTTCTGTCACTCTAGCAACCCATCATCTAATAACTAATCCACAATGCATTCCCTTAGGCCCTAATAAGGTGAAGTGCCATGTAGTCGATGTTCACATGACACCACTAAGGGAATCACAACATACATATCATCAAAATATCGAACACATATCAAGTTCACATGATTACTTGCAACAAGATTTCTCCCGTGACCTCAAGAACAAAAGTAACTACTCACAAATTATAACCATGCTCAATATCAGAGAGGTATTAAATAGCATAATGGATCTGAACATATATTCTTCCACCAAATAAACCATATAGTAATCAACTACAAGATGTAATCAACACTACAAGTCACCCACAAGTACCAATCTATAGTTCCGGTACAAAGATTGAACACAAGAGATGAACTAGGGTTTGAGAGGAGATGGTGCTGTTGAAGATGTTGAAGGAGATTGCCCTCCCCAAGATGGGAGAGTTGTTGGTGATGATGACGACGATGATTTCCCCCTCCGGGAGGGAAGTTCCCCCGACGGAATCGCTCCGCCGGAGGGCAAAAGTGCTCCTGCCCAAGTTCCACCTCGAGACGGCGGCGCTTCATCCCGAAAGTCCTCTCCTTATTTTTTCTAGGTCAAAATGACTTATATACCAGAAGAGGGGCACCGGAGGTGGGCTGAGGAGGGCACAACCCACCAGGAAGCGCCTGGGCTCCCTGGCGCGCCCAGGTGGGTTGTGCCCACCTGGTGGGCCCCCTCTGGTACTTATTGGCTCCAATAATTCTTATATATTCCATAAAAATTCCTCGTGAAGTTTTAGCTCATTTGGAGTTGTGCAGAATAGGTAGCCTGACGTAGCTTTTTCAGGTCCAGATTTCCAGCTGTCGGAATTCTCCCTCTTTGTGTGAACCTTGCATATTATGAGAGAAAATGCATTAGAATTACTCCAAAAAGCATTATTATGCATAAAAACATCATAAATAGCAGTAGGAAAACATGATGCAAAATGGACGTATCAACTCCCTCAAGCTTAGACCTCGCTTGTCCTCAAGCGAAAACCAAAATCGAAAATATGTCCACATGCTTAGAGAGAGAGGTGTCGATAAAAACAAAATACGGACATAGAAGCATCATGTATATTATTATAACAGCAACAAACTTTAGCATAGAACTTTATCATAGAACTTCTATCATATAACTTCTCATGAACAAGTAACAATTCATCACAACATCGAAGTATAAAGCATAAACTCTATTGAAAACCAACAAACTATGTTTTCAGTCAACTTTGCAACTACAATTCATCATCTTTTCAGGAAGGGTCACGTATCGGAGCCTTTTGGCAAGTCCACATACTCAACCATCATATAGTCTTCTATGATTGCTAACACTCACCGCATACACATGAGCAAACGTTTCAACCGGACACATAGAAAGATAGGGGCTTATAGATTCGCCTCCCAACGTACTCACCTCGAGGGTGATGTCAATAATAATAACTCATGCTACTCATATCCAACTGGATATATGTGCCTAGATCTTTCCTCCCCACATGATGCTTGCCAAAAGAGAAAATAAAAAGGAATAGAGAGAAGAACTTTGACTCTTGCATAAAAGTAAATACATAAAAGTAAAAGATAGGCCCTTCGCAGAGGGAAGCAGAGGTTGCCATGCGCTTATTTGTTTGTATGCTCAATCTCTTAGTGCAAAAGAACGTCACGTTATATTGCCCCTTGTGATAGCAACCTTTATTATGCAGTCTGTCGCTTTTATTCTTTGCCATCACAAGTTCGTACAACACTCAATTTTCTCTTACACTAAATGATCCAACACTTTTAGAAGCAATTTTTATTGCCCTTTTTGCACCGATGACAACTTACTTGAAGCATCTTACTCAATCCATAGGTAGGTATGGTGGACTCTTAAAATAAGATTTGGGTTTAAAGGTTTTTGGATGCACAAGTAGTATCTCTACTTAGTGCGGAATTTTTGGCTAGCAAAGATAGGGGCAAGCACCACATGTTAAAGGATCTATGACAATATAACTTCTATGTGAATATGAACAAACATAAATCATTACGTTGTCTTCCTTGTCCAACGTCAACAATTTTGGCATATAATATTTTGATGGGGGCTCACAATCATAAAAGATGTCCAATATAGTATATTTGCATGTGAATCTTATCTTCCCTTATTAATTCTTTCATGAATTGCATCATTGACCAATGCTATGTTTGTCAATATCCAATAAAATTTTCTACTTATACTCTTCCTTATGTGATGTCATTACTTACCATAAAATTAGCATATGATCTTTTTCATTTATTTCCTTTCTTTTTATTGAACATGAAAGTAAAGAAAACAAAACTCAAACTAAAACTTTAGTATATATATCTTGCACACGATTACAAAGATAGATCACTAAGCAAACACTCGAAAAGAAAGGATCGAACTAAACTTTTATTCATCTAAAGCAAAAGATAACTATGGATCGAACTAAGATAAGTAAAGGCAAAAGATAGTGGAGGTGATACGATACCGGGGCACCTTCCCCAAGCTTGGCACAAGCCAAGGGGAGTGCCCATACCCGATACTCAATTTTCCTTTGGTGATTAAGAAGGAGGTGGTGGTGATGAAGTGGAGGGTTTGTCTGCCTTTTTCACCAACTTATTTCGAAGGTAAAAATTATCTATCCTTAACTCCTCATTCTCCATCTCAAGCTTTATTATACTCTTGCATAACGCCTCCATGCTTTCATGCTTGAAATGAGGAGGGACTGGTTCATCTTCATCTTCTTCATCGGAGAACCATATATAGGGATAGGTATCCTTGAAGATATTTTTATCTAAAGGCTGATAAGAAACTGGGCACTCATCCTCGGAATCTTGAGATGACATATTTTAAGATCTGTCAGGAAAATAGCAAGAAAAGAAGACAGAAGATTTCTCCGCGATACGGTGGTCAATAGGTTCGGGGGGGGTATATAAAGATTTTTTATCTTGGGAAACAAGCAAGCTGAAGAAAAACGAAGTCTGGAAGGTACCCGAGGTGGGCACAACCCACCTGGGCGCGCCTGGCTTTCTTATTTTCCTAATTTTTGTTATATTCCAAAACGGACAAAAATATTTTTGCAGATTTTTTGGAGTCCGTTTACTTACCGTATCACGTACCTCCCTTTTTTCACGATTCTGGAGTGTTCCGGCAGGTTTCCTTTATGTGTTCCTCCGGTGTCATAGTTTGGATAATATTGCTTTCAACATTAATGGGTGTACCTGAGATATAATGTTTTATTCGTTGCCCATTAACAACCTTCGGGTTAGTACCTTCGGCATTATTTATCTTGACGGCTCTGGATCGATAAACCTCCTCGATAACATAGGGTCCTTCCCATTTGGAGAGGAGTTTTCCTGCAAAGAATCTGAAACGAGAGTTGTACAAAAGAATATATTCTCCAACTTTGAACTCACGCTTTTGGATTCTTTTGTCAGGCCATCTTTTAACTTTTTCTTTAAATAACTTGGCATTTTCATAGGCTTGGGTTCTCCATTCATCTAGTGAGCTAATATCAAATAACCTCTTTTCACCGGCAAGTCTAAAGTCATAGTTGAGTTCTTTAATTTCCCAATATGCTTTATGTTCTAACTCAAGAGGCAAATGACAAGCTTTTCCATAAACCATTTTATACGGAGACATACCCATAGGATTTTTATATGCTGTTCTATAAGCCCAAAGTGCATCATCTAACTTCTTAGACCAATTCTTTCGGGACCTATTGACAGTTTTTTGTAATATTAATTTTATTTCTCTATTGCTAAGTTCAACTTGACCACTAGACTGAGGGTGATAAGGTGATGCAATTCTATGGTTAACATCATATTTAGCAAGCATTTTACGGAAAGCACCATGAATAAAATGTGAACCACCATCAGTCATTAAATATCTAGGGACTCCAAACCTTGGGAAAATGACTTCCCTAAGCATTTTAATAGAGGTGTTGTGATCAGCACTACTAGTTGGAATAGCTTCTACCCACTTAGTAACATAATCAACAGCAACCAAAATATGTGTATACCCATTAGAGGAAGGAAAAGGTCCCATGTAATCAAATCCCCAAACATCAAATGGTTCAATAGCAAGAGAATAATTCATAGGCATTTCCTGATGCTTACCAATATTACCAATTCTTTGACATTCATCATAGGATAAAACAAACTTACGGGCATCCTTGAAGAGAGTAGGCCAATAAAAACCAGATTGCAATACCTTGTGAGCAGTTCTATCTCCCGCATGATGTCCTCCATAAGCTTTGGGGTGACATTTTCGTAGGATTTGTCCCTGTTCATGCTTAGGTACACAACGTCTAATAATACCATCTACTCCTTCTTTATAAAGATGTGGGTCGTCCCAAAAGTAATGTCTTAAATCATAGAAGAATTTTTTCTTTTGTTGGTATGTGAAGCTAGGTGGTATATATTTAGCAACAATATAATTGGCATAGTCAACATACCAAGGAGTGTTATGAGAAACATTTATTGCAGCTAATTGTTCATCAGGAAAACTATCATTAATAGGTTGTGGGTCATCAAGAATATTTTCTAACCTAGACAAGTTATCAGCCATGGGGTTCTCAGCTCCCTTTCTATCAGTGATATGTAAATCAAATTCTTGTAGCAAAAGAACCCACCTAATGAGTGTAGGTTCAGCATCCTTCTTTTCCATAAGATATTTTATAGCATCATGATCGGTATGAACGATCACTTTAGAATCAACAATGTAAGATCTAAATTTATTGTGCAAACACAACTGCTAAAAATTCTTTTTCAGTAGTAGCATAATTTCGTTGAGCACTGTCTAGAGTTTTACTAGCATAATGAATAACATTTAATTTCTTATCGACTCTTTGTCCTAGAACAGCACCAACAACATAATCACTAGCATCACACATAATTTCAAAAGGCAAGTTCCAATCAGGTGGTTAAACAATAGGTGCGGAAATCAAGGCTTTCTTAAGTGTTTCAAAGGCTTCTACACAATCATCATCAAAAATAAATGGAACGTCCTTTTGTAAAAGATTTGTAAGAGGCCTAGAAATTTTAGAGAAGTCTTTAATAAACCTCCTATAGAAACCAGCATGACCGAGGAAACTACGAATACCTTTGATATCTTTAGGGCATGGCATTTTCTCAATTGCATCAACTTTAGCTTTATCCACCTCAATACCTCGTTCAGAAATTTTACGTCCCAAGACAATACCTTCATTAACCATAAAGTGGCACTTCTCCCAATTCAAGACGAGATTAGTTTGCTCACATCTCTACAAAACTCGATCAAGGTTGCTTAAGCAATCATCAAAAGAAGTTCCGTAAACGAAAAAATCATCCATGAAAACCTCAACAATCTTTTCACAAAAATCAGAGAATATAGCAGTCATACATCTTTGAAAGGTAGCAGGTGCATTGCATAAACCAAAAGGCATACGTCTATAAGCATAAGTTCCAAAAGGGCAAGTAAAGGTGGTTTTCTCTTGATCAGGTTGTGAGACAGGTATTTGAGAAAAACCAGAATATCCATCAAGAAAGCAAAAATGTGTGTGCTTTGATAGTCTTTCTAACATTTGATCAATAAAAGGCATAGGGTAATGATCTTTTCTAGTAGCTTTATTTAGTTTTCTAAAATCAATTACCATTCTATAGCCAGTGACAATTCTTTGTGGAATAAGTTCATTCTTATCATTAGGAACAACGGTAATACCTCCTTTTTTAGGGACACAATGAACGGGAGTTACCCATCTACTATCAGCTATGGGATAGATTATACCTGCTTCCAGAAGCTTCAGTATTTCTGTTCTTACCACTTCTTTAATTTTAGGATTTAAACGTCGTTGGTGATCAACAACGGGTTTAGCATCAGGCTCCATATTAATTTTATGCTGACAGAGAGTGGGACTAATGCCCTTTAAATCATCAAGAGTATATCCAATGGCAGCTCGGTGCTTCTTCAGAACCTTCAATAATCTTTCTTCTTCATGTTCTGAAAGGTTAGCACTAATAATAACAGGATAAATCTTTTTCTCATCAAGATAAGCATATTTCAAAGTGTCTGGCAATTGTTTTAATTCAAACACAGGATCACCTTTAGGTGGAGGAGGACCTCCTAGAGTTTCAATAGGCAAATTGTGTTTAAGCAGAGGACGTTGTTCAAAGAAAATCTTATCTATTTCATTTCTTTCATGCAGATGCATATCATTTTCATGGTCTAGCAAATATTGTTCTAGTGGATCGGTAGGAGGCACAGCAATAGAAGCAGGACCAATTATTTCATCCTTACTAGACAATTCTTCCTTATGATGTTTTCTACTAAACTTGGAAAAATTAAACTCATGAGATTCATTACCAAAACTAACACCGACGGTTTGTTTCTCACAATCTATCTTAGCATTGATGGCGTTCAAGAAAGGTCTACCAAAGATAATGGGACAAAAGTCATCTTGTGGGGAACCAAGAACAAGAAAATCAGTAGGGTATTTTATTTTCCCACACAAGACTTCAACATCTCTAACAATCCCAAGTGGTGTAATGGTGTCCCTATTAGCAAGTTTAATAGTAACATCTATGTCTTCTATTTCAGCGGGTGCTATATCATTCATAATTTCTTGATATAAGGTAAAAGGAATGGCACTCACGCTAGCACCTATGTCGCATAAACCATGATAACAATGATCTCCTATTTTAACTGAGAAAACAGGCATGCCAACAATGGGTCTATGTTTATCTTTTTCATCGGGTTTGGCAATTCTAGCAGCTTCATCACAGAAGTAAATAACATGCCCATCTATATTTTCAACCAAGAGATCTTTAACCATAGCAACACTAGGTTCTACTTTGATTTGTTCAGCAGGTTTGAAAGTTCTAATATAACTTTTTTTTACCATAGTTGAGACTTTAGCATGTTCCTTTATCCTAACAGGGAAAGGTGTTTTTTCAATATAAGCAGTAGGCACAACTAGATCAACATTGTAAATAATAGTTTCATCTTTAGCTACTACTGGTTCTTTAATTTCTTCATTGATTGGTGGGTGATATTTAAACCACTTCTCCTTAGGGAGGTCAACATGAGTAGCAAATGATTCACAAAAGGAGGCTACTATCTCAGAGTCAAGTCCATATTTAGTGCTAAACTTTTGAAAAGCATCGGTATTCATAAAAGATTTAACACAATCATACTTGAGCTTAATACCTGACTCTTTACCTTCATCGAGTTCCCAATCTTCAGAGTTGCATTTAATTCTTTCTAAAAGATCCCACCGGAAATCAATAGTCTTCTTCATAGAGGAACCAGTACAAGAAGTATCAAGCATGGATCGATCATCATGAGAAAGCCGAGCATAAAAATTCTGAATAATAATTTCTCTTGAGAGCTCATGATTGGGGCATGAATATAACATTGACTTAAGCCTCCCCCAAGCTAGAGAGATACTTTCTCCTTCACGAGGCCAAAAATTATATATGTAATTCCGATCATGATGAACTAGATGCATAGGATAATTTTTTTCGTGAAATTCCTATTTCAATCGATTCCAATTCCAAGATCCAATATCATCGCAGAGCCTATACCATGCCAATGCTTTTCCCTTCAAAGATAAAGGGAAAACCTTCTTCTTAGCTTCATCTCCGGGTAAACCTGCAAGCTTAAATAATCCAAAAATTTCATCCACATATATCAAGTGCATATCAGGATGTTCGGTTCCATCTCCTGCATAAGGATTAGCTAGCAGTTGTTCTATCATACCCAAAGGAATTTCATAACCAATATTTTCAGTAGGTGCAGTAGGTTGAGGGGTAAATAATTGTGGTTCCGGTCGAGGTGAAGATACCCCGAACAAAGCCCTCAAAGGTTTGTTCTCCATAGTAACAAGTGACAATAAATTTCAGCACGTAGTAATAATTTTTCCGTACCGATTTCCACTTACCAAGAGCGCTTCATTCCCCGGCAACGGCGCCACAAGTAATATTTGTTTCATCAAAGCCATCGACTGGAATTTCTGGTGCCGTTGCTGGGGAGCAATAGTGTGGGGTGAATATTCTCGTGTGTGCTTGTTTGCTTTATCACTAAGTAGTTTTTATTTTGTGCTCTTTTTTTCTATCTCTAGTTATGGGTAGGAAACGCAAAATACCAAAAAAATTAGTTGTACCCGCTAAACCAATGGTTGAAGAACCACCCAAAATCTATCATACTACTGAAGCTTTCTACTTGGATCATCTTCGATCCATTTGTGCTCGTGCTGAAAACCCAACTAGCTTAGTTGAGGGAAACCCATTAAATGAGCATGCTTATTATGTGCGACACCACTTATCTCAAAAAGGGAAACTTTTATGGCATCATATTAATAGTTTGTATTGCTATGCTTTGAATTTATGTGAAATACATGATTTTACTTGTTGTTCTGAAGACCCTAAAAAACACCTTCCCTTCCAATGTGAGTTTAAGGATAATGGAATCGTATCTTCTTATGCCAAAGGTGTTTATAATTACTATGATGTTGAACAAATTGAAGAATTTGTTGCTTTTAAGGGTGCTTATGAAATTGCTTCTTTGATTGAAAAGTATGATGCTACTCTTTACAAATCTGAAAATTTTGCCATACTTAAACATTGCTATGAAAACTATGCTTCCAATGCTTATGTTAAAGAATATATTGAGTACTTCTCCGCTGTCGAAGAAGAGACTAACATTTTGCAGGAGTCTATGGAAGAAGAAAATGATGAAACTATGAGCTCATTGGATGAAAAAGATGATGAGGAGAGCGAAGAACAAACGGAGGAAGAACGGATTAGCTACCCGTGCCCACCTTCTAATGAGAGTAACTCTTCAACTCATACATTGTTTAATTTCCCTTCATGCTTACCGAAGGATGAATGCTATGATAATTGCTATGATCCTGTTGATTCTTTTGAAATATCCCTTTTTGATGAACTTGATGCTTGTTATGCTTGTGGCCAAGATGCCAATATGAATTATGCTTATGGAGATGAACTTGCTATAGTTCCTTATGCTAAGAATGAAATTGTTGCTATTGCACCCACACATGATAGTCCTATTATCTTTTTGAATTCTTCAAACTACACTATACCGGAGAAGGTTGCACTTATTAAGGATTACATTGATGGGTTGCCTTTTACCGTCTACACCAACTTTCTCCCCCTCTATGTAGCGGTGTAACACCTCTTCTCCCCGCTATAATCTCTACTTAAACATGGTGCTCAACTCCATATATTATTTCCCAATGATATTTGGTTATCCTATGATGTTTGAGTAGATCCGTTTTGTCCTGTGGGTTAATCGTGATCTTGGTTGGTATGATTGTATATTTTATTTATGGTGCTGTCCTACGGTGCCCTCTGTCTCGCGCAAACATGAGGGATCCCCGCTGTAGGGTGTTGCAATACATTCATGATTCGCTTATGGTGGGTTGCGAGAGTGACAGAAGCTTAAACCCGAGTAGGTGGGTTGCTGCGTATGGGATAAAGAGGACTTGATACTTAATGCTATGGTTGGGTTTCACGACCATAATGATCTTTAGTAGTTGCGGATGCTTGCTAGGGGTCCAATCATAAGTGCATATGATCCAAGTAGAGAAAGTATGTTAGCTCATGCCTCTCCCTCATGTAAAATTGCAAGAATGATTACCGGTACTTGTTATCGATTGCCTAGTGACAAATGACTTTCTTGTTGACAAAAGCTATCCACTTTTATTGTCTTGCAATTTATTCATAGTTTTTATTCTCGCAAAGTACTCGTAGTTTTATTCTTGCAAATTAGTTTCATACTTGTTTTAGGTAAAGCAAACGTCAAGTGTGCGTAGAGTTGTATCGGTGGTCGATAGAACTTGAGGGAATATTTGTTCTGCCTTTAGCTCCTCGTTGGGTTCGACACTCTTATTTATCGAAGAAGGCTACAAACGATCCCATATACTTGTGGGTTATCAAGACCTTTTTCTGGCTACTCAATACTTGTGGGTTATCAAGACACTCTTATTTGCTATTTGCCTTTTGCAAGGACTACCAGAAATTCCTTTTGATGTTGGCTTGAACTACGTCGGTATTTCCCCAAAGAGGAAGGGATGATGCAGCACAGCAACGGTAGGTATTTCCCTCAGTGATGAGACCAAGGTTATCGAACCAGTAGGAGAACCAAGCAACACTACGTAAACAGCACCTACACACAAAGAACAAATACTTGCAACCCAACATGTAAAAGGGGTTGTCAATCGCTTTCGGGTAACGGCGCCAGAAATTGGCAAACGGACATGAGATAAATTGTAGTAGATTGATAGATGAAAATAAAAGCAAATAAAATTCAGCGAGGTATTTTTGGGTTTTTGGAAATATAGATCTGAAAATAAAAGTGGCAAAAAATAAAAAGGCAAATAGCAAAATAGATATGAAAATATATGATGAGAAAATAGACCCGGGGGCCGTAGATTTCACTAGTGGCTTCTCTCGAGAAAAATAGCATACGGTGGGTAAACAAATTACTATTGGGCAATTGATAGAACTTCAAATAATTATGACGATATCCAGGCAATGATCATTATATAGGCATCACGTCCAAGATTAGTAGACCGACTCCTGCCTGCATCTACTACTATTACTCCACACATCGACCGCTATCCAGCATGCATCTAGTGTATTAAGTTCATGGAGAAACGGAGTAATGCAATAAGAATGATGACATGATGTAGACAAGATCTATTTATGTAGAAATAGACCCCATCTTGTTATCCTTAATAGCAACGATACATACGTGTCGGTTCCCCTTCTGTCACTGGGATCAAGCAGCGTAAGATCGAACCCATCACAAAGCACCTCTTCCCATGGCAAGAAAAATCGATCTAGTTGGCCTAACTAAACAAAGATTCAAAGAAGAAATACGAGGCTATAAGTAATCATGCATATAAGAGATCAAAAGACTCAAATAACATTCATGGATAAAAACATAGATCTGATCATAAACTCAAAGTTCATCGGATCCCAACAAACACACCGCAAAAAAGAGTTACATCAAATAGATCTCCAAGAGACCATTGTATTGAGAATCAAAAGAGGGAGAGGAAGCCATCTAGCTACTGCCTACGGACCCGTAGGTCTACAATGAACTACTCATGCATCATCGGAGAGGCACCAATGAGGATGATGAACCCCTCCGTGATGGTGTCTAGATTGGATATGTGGTTTCTGGAACTTGCGACGGCTGGAATTGATTTTTGTTGACTCCCCTAGGGTTTTTGGACGTCCAGGGTATTTATAGAGCAAAGAGGCGGTGCGGGAGGTGGCTGAGGTGGGCACAACCCACCTGGGCGCGCCTGGGCCCCCAGGCGCGCCTTGGTGGGTTCTGCTCCCCTCGGAGCCCCCCTCTGGTACTTCTTCGGCCCAACAGGTGTCTTCTGGTCCAGAAAAAATCACCAAAAAGTTTCGCTCGTATGGACTCCGTTTGGTATTGATTTCCTACGAAGTAAAAACAAGAAAAAAATAGCAACTGGCACTGGGCACTATGTCAATAGGTTAGTCCCAAAAAATGATATAAAGTTGCTATAAAATAATGGTAAAACATCCAAGAATGAAAATATAATAGCATGGAATAATCAAAAATTATAGATACGTTGGAGACGTATCAGCATCCCCAAGCTTAATTCCTGCTCGTCCTCAAGTAGGTAAATGATAAAAACAGAATTTTTGATGTGGAATGCTCCCTAACATGTTCATCACATATTCTTTTCTTTGTAGCATGGACATTTGGACTTTTATATGATTCAAAGCAATAGTCTAGTTTTGACATGAATATTTCAATACTCAAGCATATCAACAAGCAACCATGTCTTTCAAAATATCAACACTAAAGCAAGTTATCCCTAGCCCATTATGCTCAATCATTGATCCATTCAGGAAACACACTCGCATATTAGCTACACCCAATGCTCAAGTACGATCATAGTGTCCCTTAGTTGGTGCTTTATAAGAGAAGAAGGAGACTCAAAATAAAAATTGCATAAAGTAAAAGAAAGGCCCTTCGTAGAGGAAAGTAGGGATTTGTAGGGGTGCCAGAGCTCAAGGCGGAAAAAAAAGTAGAGATAAAACATTTTGGGTGGCATGTTTTTCCTGTCAACGAAAACGATCGAGTAGTTCCCAATACTTTCCATGCTAGATATATCATAGGCGGTTCCCAAACAAAAAATAAAGTTTATTCCTTTTTCCACCATACTTTCACTTTCCATGGCTAGCCATATCCACAGGTGCCCTCCATACCAACACTTTCCAAGGAATTTATTATTTGACAACATAAAGTAAATTCATTTTTCATTTCGGGACTGGGCATCCCTAATACCTTTGTCGTACTCTCGTGCAATGACAAGTGAATAAACACTCATCTTGAGAATAACACATCTAGCATGGAAATATATTAGCCACCCCCTACCGTTTCATGAGCGGTACGAGCACACAAAAGAGAAATTTATTTTGGAATTAGAGATGGCACATACAAATTTGCTTAGAACTGCACGGAAATACCGCATATAGGTAGGTATAGTGGACTCATATGGCAAAACTGGTTGGTCGTTAGAAGAAAGAGGGGATGCCACTCGGGCATCCCCAAGCTTAGTTGCTTGCTTCTCTTTGGATAATGGCTTGGGGTGCCATGGGGCATCCCCAAGCTTAGGCTCTTCTTACTCCTTATTCCTTCATCCATCGTAATCTCACCCAAAACTTGAAAACTTCAATCACACAAAACTTAACAAAACCTTCGTGAGATCCGTTAGTATAAGAAAACCAATCTTTACTTTAAGTACGATATAAAACCCATTCAAATTTTGTTCTTGCATTATATCTACTGTATTCTAACTTTAGCATGGCTTATAACCTCCAATACAAACCATAGATTCATCAAAATAAGCACACAATGCAAAGAAAATAGAATCTGTCAAAAACAGAATAGTCTGTAAAGATGCGAATTGTTCTCATACTTATGTAACTCCAAAACTTCTAAAAAATTAGAACAACAGAGTAAATTTGTATAACAATCTTGTGTAAAACCTTCAGAATTTTTCGTCGCTTCTGTGAATTTTCAAAAAAAAATTACTAGACGCAAAAGTTTCTGTTTTCCAACAAGATCAAATCAACTATCACCAAAGCTATCCCAAAGGCTTTACTTGGCACAAACACTAATTAAAACACAAAAAACACAATCATAACAGTAGTATAATTGTGCAAACACTCAAAAACAGAAAGAAAAATACAAAAATAAATTTTATTCATTGGGTTGCCCCCAACAAGCGCTATCGTTTTACGCCCCTAGCTAGGCATAAGGCAAAGATCTAAGTATTGTCATCTTTGTTTCTAGATCCATAAGATGCCCTCATGATTGATTCATATGGTGGCTTAATTCTTGTTCTAGGTAAGTGTTCCATACCCTTTCTCAAAGGAAATTGGAATTTGATGTTCCCTTCTTTCATATCAAATACGGCACCTATAGTGCGCAAAAAAGGTCTACCAAGGATAATTGGTCAAGACGGATTGCAATCAATATCAAGAACAATAAAATCTATGGGCACATAATTCCTATTTGCAAGAATAAGAACATCATTAACTCTTCCCATAGGCTTTTTAATAGTAGAATCTACCAAGTGCAAATTTAAAGAACATTCTTCAATATCGGTAAGACCAAGCACATCACATAAAGATTTCGGAATTGTAGAAACACTAGCACCCAAATCACACAAAGCAAAACACTCATAATTTTTAATCTTGACTTTGATAGTAGGTTCCCATTCATCATGTAATTTTCTAGGAATTGAAATCTATAATTCCAACTTTTCTTCCAAAGCTTTCATCATAGCATCAACAATATGTTTAGTAAAAGCTTTATTTTGTTCATAGGCATGGGGTGAATTTATCATGGATTGTAACAAAGAAATACAATCAATCAAAGAGCAATTATCATAATTAAAGTCTTTGTAATCCAAAAGAGTGTGCACATCACTAGTTAAAGTTTTGACCTCTCCAAACCCACTTTTATCAATTTTCTCAACAAGATTTTCACCCTCCAAATTATCGGGACGCCTTCTAGCTAAAGTTGTCTCTTCTTCAGTCCCTTTTTCATCAATTTTAATTTTACTAAACAAGGAATCAATAGAAGAGACACCAATTTCTTTAAGATCTTCATCATTTTTATGAAAGCAATCACTGGAAAACGCTTTTTCTAAAAATTCTCTTCTAGCTCTAAGCATAGCAGTTCTTTTCTTACTTTCATCCATAGAAACATATAAAGCTTTAATTGATTCTTCAACCTTAGGCACAAAAATTTTCATCTTGAGATTTTCTACATCATGAGAAATTCTATCAATGCTTCTAGACAAATCATCAATCTTACTCGATTTTTCTTCCATCGTAGTATTAAAATTCTTTTGAGCATTGATAAATTCTTTAATATTATTCTCAAAATCAGAGGTGTTCCTATTATTATTATAAGAAGGATTACCATAGGAATTGCCATAGTTATTAGAGGAATTACTAGGAAAAGGCCTAGGATTAAAATTACCTCTATAAGCATTATTATTGAAATTGTTTCGAGAGATAAAATTCACATCTATGGCATCACTATTTTGCTCAATCAAAGTAGACAAACGCACATCATTAAAGTCAATCAAAGTGGACTGGGCCTAAGTGCACAGTACGACCCAGCACAAAGTGCACGCCTCGCTCCTTCTCTCTCCCTCGCCGTGTCGGCCGCTCCGTGGCCGCCGCGCGCTGCTCCGGCCGCTAGCTGACACGACGACACCACCGACAGGCGAGGGGATAAGAGCCTCCCCCTCGGCCTCCCCTCCATCCCTATCTACTCTTCCTCCCTTTCCATTAGTCTCTCCCTCTCCCTCGGGCTCGCCCGTTCCTCTCTCTCTCTCTGTCCCGAACGCCATCACCGCCACACCGTCGACGTCCGCATGGCCACAGGCGGCCCCATGCCCGCCGACCATGTCCATCAGCTCCACCGTGGTCTGCCACTTCCTCTGGTGCCTTCACCTTGAGCGGGGAGGCCCTGCAGCGCCGGATCTCCCTCGCCCCCTTTCGTTCGGCCGCCGATGAACTTCTTCGTCTCCGGCGACGTCTGCTGCTCCTAAACCGCCAAGGGTCTTTCGTGACCGCTCGGTGAGCTCCACTCCGACCTCTCCCCTCTCCTTTCGTGCCTCCCTGCGCCCCTAGCCGTAGCTGTCGCCGTAGCCGAAGCTCAACTCCGCCGCCGTACTCGTCGCCATGGCCACACTCGCCGTCAACCTCGGGGGAGCACGGCGTCGTGCTCAGCACACTCCCAGCAACCCAACGCCACCACCCACGAGCCTTGCCGTGCCCTGCAATGACGAGCGCAAGCTCACCCGAAAGCCGCTACCGCGAACGACGTCGCCGGCGTCGTTTCCTGCCTCCCTAGCGTAGTCTAGCAGCACCACTCGACGCACCTCCCTCCTAGCTCTCGAACGCAAGTCGCGGCGCGCGAAATGGTGAGCCGTAGCGCGTTCCCGACGCACTCCGGTGATCGGCCACCGCGAAAATGGTCGCCGGCGCAACTTCGGCGCCGGTGCTGACCTGGCACGCGTGGGGCCCACCCCAGAGAGGCTGCCAGTGGCCCCCAGCGCCTCGGTTGACCCTGTTGACCACGGTCAACGAGGGTTACTGTTCACCCCCTGTAGCTGACATGTGGGCCCCCTTCATTAATTAGACTCATTAGACTTTTAAAATTAATCTGTTAATTAACCAGTCACTGACATGTGGGGCCCAGCTGTTAATTAACTCTGTTTAGTTAAAATAAACCCCTGTTAGTCCCTCTATGTATGACATGTGGGACCCACTGGTCAGTTTGACCAGTCAGCGGGTCTGTTGACTGCTGACATCATGCTGACCTCACTGCTGATGCAATAATCCTTTTTTGTTAATATTAATAATTTCAGAAAATGTTTAAATCTTTAGAAATTCATAGAAAATAAACCGTAGCTCAGATTGAAAAACTTTATATATGAAAGTTGATCAGAAAAACAAGACGGATCTGAATATGCCCTCCTCATACGTGCCACACCCCTCTAACATGATGAACATGGAACTTTCCCCTTCGGTTCATCTGACCAATAATTGCCCAGAGCTGGTAAAATACCTCCGGATGTTTTCCCGCTCCGTCTGTAACGTGTAGCACTGCGTTAGGTCACCCCTAACACCGCTTAGTGCCATGTCTTGCTTTGTGATTGCTTTTGTTGCCGTGTATTTATTTGTTTCCTCCCCCTCTTCTCTCTCGATAGATCCCGGTACCGACGAAGCCCCGAGGACTGCTACACCAACGACCCCCTTTGTAGCAGAGCTTCCAGGCAAGCAACCCCCCCCCCTTGTGCATGCCTATATCGCCTATTCTCTTCTCTCTTGTGCTTGCATTAGAATTGCTGCTGTTACTGCTTTACCTATTCTGATGCATGACCTGATTTTGTAACCTGCTTTTGATAATTACCTGCTTATCCTAAACTGCTTAGAATAGGCTGGTTAGTGAACCCCAGTGACCCCACTTGTCCCAGTTGCCCCCGCTGGATCATCGGAAGACTCAACGACCAGGCCCCAGCACCGCACATCACCCCCTTAGTTGTACGACACTGCAGCGTTACTATCGAGTGCCGAGGGTGATACCTCGTTTAGCACTTCTGATGTTAACTCTGTAGAGTAGCTATTTGGTCGTGGTCATCGAGGGTGATTCCTCCTTCACCACTCCCGATAACGATGCTGTCGTGCAACACCTCAAGTGTGAACCCATTGAGGGTGATTCCTCCAAGTTCACCTTGACGGATACATCTAGTAGGAATCCAACGAGGGTGATACCTCAGATTCCCCTGATGTTATGGACACACGGTTACTTGGACTTTACAGCTGTTACTTGGAAAGTCGGGTCGACTCTGAGGGGTACCCGAGCGAGCATAAGAAGCGAGGGATGTGGAGACGGGTTGACCTGGAGGGTGCCCGTGAGATAATTACGAGGCATGGTCGGGCATTCTTAGCCCTTGCCGCAAGTCCTCGAGATGGGGCGATGGGGTCACATCGATCGTGAGTCTCTGCTCGTTACCGCACACCCCCAATACACTAACGATTTGGATATTTGATCCGAGTGAGCCTCTGGCCCGATAGCACTAACCATCACGCGGGAATAAATATGGGTACTCTGCGTCATATGCATCAGCCGAAAGCTCTGTCAGACGTCCAGTTCAGCATGGCGGCCGGGTCGGATCATGCCGATGGCGCTGGTATCCACCCTGCACGCAACGACCCGGAGTGCACAGGGCGATGGCCCAAGACCCCTGAGCGCTTAGGATATAGACTGACGGGGACCTCTCTGCTGAGCTTTAGGTGGGGCTGCGGTGTGTCGTTTGGCCGAGGCCGGGCATGACCCAGAAAAGTGTGTCCGGCCGGAGTTAAGCGAGCGTGGTGGGTAAGTTGGTGCACCCCTGCAGGGAAGAAAACATCTATGCATAGCCGGATCCTCAGTAACGGACGCTCGGAGTTGTATCCCGATCGATACAACTAGAACCTAATGATGAGATGAGATATGGATATTAGGGCTCTGGGATTGTTTTCTCGCAGGGAGTCGAGAAAGGATCTCTGGCCGAGGTTGATACATGGATATTAGGGCTCTGGGATTGCTTTCTCGCAGGGAGTCAAGAAAGGATCTCTGGCCGAGGTTGATACTTGGATATTAGGGCTCTGGGATTGCTTTCTCGCAGGCAGTCGAGAAAGGATCTCTGGGCGAGGTTGATAACACTACTACTACTACTATATATGGTGCTGATCTACACTCTTCTAATGCTGCAAGACCGCTGAAGATGCTAGTCTTCGATGGGACTGGGCCTTCTCTCTATTCTGGCATTTCTGCAGTCCAGTCCACATATACAGCCTTTCTTTGATAATGTTGCATATGTAGTGTAGATCCTTGCTTGCTGAGTACTTCGGATGAGTACTCACGGTTGCTTTGCTTCCTCTTTTTCCCCATACCCGTTTGATGCAACCAGATGACGGAGCCCCGGAGCCAGCTGCCCCCGTCGCCGACTACTACTACAACCCCGAGGGTGGTTACTACTTCGAGTTGGCCGACGACCAGGAGTAGGTTCGGAGGGTCCCAGGCAGGAGGCATGTGCCTTTTCTATCGTAGTGTTTTCTTTTGCCCCGACTTTTAAAGGCCTATCTGCTTTATCTTTTATATCTGTACTCAGATTTCTGATGCTTCCGCTGACGCTTGTAAGCGAGCTTATGTATTCGAGCCCTCGAGGCCCCTGGCTTGTAATATAAAGATTGTGTTATTTTAATTTGTGTCTAGAGTTGTATTGTGATATCTTCAAGTGAGTCCTTAGGCTTGATCGTGTGCATTTGCGTGTATGATTAGTGCACGATTGAGCCGAGGGCGTCACATTAGCAACCAATTACATAAGAGCATCAACTTGTTCACTCAAAGCAGAAATTTCTTCTACCAAATTAACCTTTTTTACTAGTAGGAGCTCTTTCGGTATGCCATTGTGAATAATTTGCCATAATATTGTCTAGCAATTTAGTAGCTTCACCTAAAGTAATTTCCATAAAAGTACCACCCACGGCGGAATCTAAAAGATTTCTAGAAACAAAATTTAATCCCGCATAAAAAATTTGTATGATCATCCAAAGATTTAAACCATGAGTAGGACAATTTCTTAGTATCAATTTCATTCTTTCCCAAGATTGCGCAACATGTTCATGCTCAAGTTGCTTAAAATTCATGATTTGTGTCCTAAGGGAAATAATTTTCGCGGGCGGAAAATACTTAGTAATAAAAGCATCTTTGCACTTATCCCAAGAATTGATACTGTTGCGAGGCAAAGAATAAAACCAAATTTTTGCACGATCTCGCAAAGAAAACGGGAATAATTTCAACTTCACAATATCATTGTCCACATCTTTTTTCTTTTGCATATAGCATAATTCCATGAAGGTGTTAACATGGGACGCGGCATCCTCACTAGGAGTACCGGAAAATTGATCTTTCAAAACAAGATTCAACAAAGCGGCATTAATATCACAAGACTCCGTACTAGTGGCGGGAGGAGCAATCAGAGTGCTAATAAAATCATTGTTGTTGGTATTGGAGAAATCACACAACTTGGTGTTCTCTTAAGTCATCATGACTACGCAACAAGATTACACTCAAAAACAGATCTGACGAGAAAACGGCGAACGAAAAAGAGGGCGAATAAAACGGCAATTTTTTGTGAAGTGGGGGAGAGGAAAACGAGAGGCAAATGGCAAATAATGTAAATTGCAAGGAGATGAGATTTGTGATTAGGAACCTGGTAGATGTTGATGTTGTCTCCATGGCAAGTATAGCTATGCTCCCCGGCAACGGCGCCAGAAAAAGGTCTTGATAACCCACAAGTATAGGGGATCGCAACACTTTTCGAGGGTAGAGTATTCAACCCAAATTTATTGATTCGACACAAGGGGAGCCAAAGAATATTTGCAAGTATTACCAGCTGAGTTGTCAATTCAACCACACCTGGAGATTAATTATCTGCAGCAAAGTGATCAGTAGCAAAGTAGTATGATAGTTTTGATAGTAGTAGCAACAGCAATAGTAACGGTAACAGTGATAGCAATGATTTTGTAGCAAGTGCAATAGTAACAGCAACAGTAGTAACTTAGCAAGAACAATATGAGAGAAATTCATAGGCATTGGATCGGTGAATTCATTGGATGATATTCATCATATAACATTCATAACCTAGGGCGATACAGCACTAGCTCCAGTTCATAAATATAATGTAGGGCATGTATTCCGTAAATAGTCATACGTGCTTATGGAAAGAACTTGCATGACATCTTTTGTCCTACCCTCCCATGGCAGCGGGGTCCTATTGGAAACTAAGGGATATTAAGGCCTCCTTTTAATAGAGAACCGGAACAAAGCATTAACACATAGTGAATACATGAACTCCTCAAACTACGGTCATCATCGGGAAGTGTCCCGACTATTGTCACTCCGGGGTTGCCGGATCATAACACGTAGTAGGTGACTATAACTTGCAAGATCGGATCTAGAACATAGATATAATGGTGATAACATAAACGGTTCAGATATGAAATCATGGCACCCGGGCCCAAAGTGACAAGCATTAAGCATGGCAAAGTCATAGCAACATCAATCTCAGAACATAATGGATACTAGGGATCAAGCCCTAACAAAACTAACTCGATTACATGATGAATCTCATCCAACTCCTCACCGACCAGCGAGCCTATGAAGGAATTACTCACTCCTGGTGGGGAGCATCATGGAATTGGCGATGGAGAAGGGTTGGTGATAACGAAGATCGAAGATCCCCCTCTCCGGAGCCCCAAACGGACTCCAGATGTGGCCTCCTGATGAAGAACAGGAGGTGGCGGCGGCTCCGTCACGTGAAACGTAATAACATTTACATTGAAGTGATCTTGCTTTCTAATGTAATTATCAAACTCAATTAGAACAAGTCCCTAAGAGTAAATTGTTGAATGAATTGAATATCATAAATTTGAAATTATATATGGTTCATATGCTTATCCCATGGGGAATAATGACTTCACACATAAGAAGTATAGGAGGTAAAATTTATTGAAAGTTAACAAACATAGCTTTGGTCACTTGAACAATTCATGAAAGAATATTGAAGGAAGACAGGTTTCACATATAAATATACTATCTTGGACATCTTCTATGATTGTGAGCCCCCATTAAATATTTTCAAACTTGATCAAGTAGTTGATGTTGGACAAGGAAGACAACATAATGAGTTATGCTTGTTTATATTCATATAGAAGTTACATTGTTATGGATCATCCAACATATGGTGCTTGCTTAGGATCTTTTGCTAGCCAAAAATTCATACTAAGTAGAGATACTACTTGTGCATCCAAAAACTCTTAAACCCAGTTTCTTGCCATAAGTGTCCACCATATCTACCTATGGATTGAATAAGATCCTTCAAGTAAGATGTCATTGGTGCAAAAAGCAATAAAAATTGCTCCTAAATATGTATGATCTTTTATTGTAAGGGAAAATAAGCTTTGTACGAACTTGTGGTGGTGAAGAAATAAAAGCGAAGGACTGTATAATAAAGGTTTCTATCACAAGGGCAATATAAAGTGACGTTCCTTTGCATTAAGAGTTTGCACATCCAAAAATGAAAAGCGCATGACAACCTCTGCTTCCCTCTGTGAAAGGCCTATCTTTTACTTTATGTATTTAATTTTATGCAAGAGTCAATAGTGTTCTTAATTCTTATTTTTTCTATTTGCAAGCATCATGTGGTGGGGAAAGATCTAGGCACATATATCCAGTTGAATATAGATGATCATGAGTTATTATTGTTGACAATTATCTCTATGATAAATAAGTTGGGAGGCGAAACATTAAGCCCCTATCTTTCTTTGTGTTCGATGGATGCTATTTGTCTAAAAATATGCTTCGAGTGTCAGCAATCATGGAAGACTATATGATAGTTGAGTATGTGGAATTTGCTAAATCGAAGCTCTTACATAGACTCTTCCTGATAATAAGATGAATTGCAATTGTTTGATGACTGAGAACATAGTTTGTTAGCTTTCAAGAAAGTTTATGGTCCATACTTTAACATGCGAATAGCTTGTTACTTGATCATGAGAAGTTTTATGAGATGAGCTACTGTTTATGATATATAATAATGCTAGAAAAAGTGTTTGGAGCTATCATTGATAAATTTATGCACTACGCTAGCCTTCACACTTCATAAATTATTTCTTTTATCATTTACCTTCTCGAGGATGAGCAGGAATTAAGCTTGGGGATGCTGATACATCTCCAGTGTATCTATAATTTATGAAGTATTCATGCCATGTTTACAACAATTTTTTATAGTTTTGGTATGATTTGATTAGAACTAACCCGGACTGACACTGTTTTTAGTAGAACTACCGTGGTGTCGTTTTTTGTGCAGAAATAAAAGTTCTTGGGATGGGCTGAAAATTTACGGCGATTTTTTATGGACCAAAAGAGACCCCCGAAGCATCGGAGCTGGGCCGGGAAGTGGACGAGGGAGCCACAAGCCTGGGGGCGTGCCCCTCGAGCTTGTGGGCCCCTCGGGCACCCCCCTACACTACTAGAAAAACGGCTATAGCTAATATGGACATTAATGGCGCACCATGTATGTGGTGCGCCATTAATGGCCATATTACTAATGGCGCACCACACCCACGGTGCGCCACTACTAACAATTTTTTAATTATTATTTCAAAACTAGTAATGGCGCACCAGGGGAAAGTGCGCCATTACTAGTTTTAACTAGTAATGGCGCACCACACCCTCTGTGCGCCACTACTAAATTTTTATTTATTTATTATTTCAAAACTAGTAATGGCGCACCAGGGGAAAGTGCGCCATTACTAGTTTTAACTAGTAATGGCGCACCACACACTCTGTGCGCCACTACTAACAATTTATTTTTTCAAAACTAGTAATGGCGCACCTGGGGATAGTGCGCCATTACTAGTTTTAACTAGTAATGGCGCACCACACCCACGGTGCGCCACTACTAACTTTCTGAGGTGGCCCAAAATTCACCAAATGCACCCCCCCCCCCCCCCGTGGACCGCCTTTTCAGTTTCAAAAAAGTAAAAGAAAATGATAGAAATGTCAAAAAAATAAAAGAAAATAAGATTCCCATGTGATATGTGGTCTAGTTGTTAGCAAAATTTACAAACATGAATTTTCAACTTTTTTGCAAAATCTCTCGAGAATTTGTAAAATGGGCATAACTTTTGCATACGAACTCCGATGAAAAAGTTTTTTATATGAAAAATCATCTACTCGAAAAGTTATATCCCCGTTGAAGATTTTTAGAATCCTCAAAAACCTAACAGAAAAAAAGTTACGGGGCTTTCAAGATCTGGAGAGGCAAAAAAAAATCAAACTCAGTAATGGCGCACCTGCCCATGGTGCGCCATTACTATATTCCCGCCTTCAAAATTCGAACTGTATAAAAAAATAAAAAAAAGTTAGTAATGGCGCACCTTGGCAGGTGTGCCATTACTATCTTCCCGCCTTCAAAATTCAAAATAAATCAAAAAAATAAAGAAAAAGATAGTAATGGCGCACCTGCCCATGGTGCGCCATTACTATGCCGTATATATGGCTGGGCGGGGTCCTCTCCTCCACTCCATCTCCCCTCCTCTCCTCCACCATACTCCCCTCCTCCTCTCCGGCGACCTCCTCCTCCTCCTCTCCGATGACCTCCTCCCACTCCTCTCCGGCGACCTCCTCCTCCTCTCCGGCGACCTCCTCCTCCCTCCTCTCCTCCCCTCCTCTCCGGTTTCTCCTCCCTCCTCTCCGGTGAGCTCCTCCTCCCTCATCTCCGGTGAACTCCTCCTCCCTCCTCTCCGGTGAGCTCCTCCTCCCTCCTCTTCAGTGAGCTCCTCCTCCCTCCTCTCCTCCCCTCCCCTCACGGTTTCTCCTCCCTCCTCTCCGGTGAACTCCTCTCCGGCGACCTCCTCCTCCTCTCCGGCGATGTAGGTGAGCTCCTCTCTAGTGACCTCCTCCTCCTCCTCTCCGACGATGTAGGCGAGCTCCTCTCCGGTGACCTCCTCCTCCTCCCTCCTCTCCTCCTCACGGTCTCTCCTCGGCCCTCCTCTCCGGCGAACTCCTCTCCGGCAAAAGAATGTACAAGATCCAAAAACGAGAACAAAATTTGAAAAAATATCGTGCAAAAAAACGAGCAAAAAAAAGGGCAAAAAAATCACGATCCAGATTCAAAATTCAAAATAGTAATGGCGCACCGTGGGGGTCAGAATGTGCGCCATTACTATTTTCCCGCTTCCAAATTCAAAAAAAATCGACAAAAAATAATTAAAAAAGTTACCAGTGGCGCACCTGAAAAGGTAGTAATGGCGCACATGTGGTGCGCCATTACTACCTGAGATAGTAATGGCGCACCAGGTGGTGCGCCACTGTTATGTAGATTAACAGTGGCGCACCAGGCGTGCGCCATTACTATTTATTAGTAGTGGCATGATAATAGTGGCGCACCTATAGTGCGCCATTAGTAGCCAAAATAGGTGCGCCACTAACAGCCTTTTTTCTAGTAGTGCTAGCATGAGACTGACGGCAAAAATTCCTATAAATACCCCAAACATCGAAGAGAATCCTAGATGAGAAGTTCCGCCGCTGCAAGCCTCTGTATCCATGAAAACTCGATCGAGACCCCGTTCCAGCACCCTGCCGGAGGGGGAAATCATCACCGGAGGCCATCTTCATCATCCCGGCAGCCACCATGATGAAGAGGGAGTAGTTCACTGATACGTCCATTTTGCATCATGATTTCCTACTGTTATTTATAATGTTTTTTATGCATAATAATGCTTTTTGGAGTATTTCTAATGCCTTTTCTCTCATAATATGCAAGGTTTATAAAAAGAGGGAGAATGCTGGCAGCTGGAATTCTGGACCTGAAAAAGCTACGTCAGAGTTACCTATTCTGCACATCTCCAAATGAGCTGAAAATTTACGGAGAATTATTTCGCAATATATGAAAAATACTAGAGCAAATAACTACCAGAGGGGGCCCACCAGGTGGGCACAACCCACCTGGGCGCGCCAGGGAGCCCAGGCGCGCCCTGGTGGGTTGTGCCCACCTCCGGTGCCCATCTTCTGGTATATAGGTCATTTTGACCTAATAAAAAATAAGGAGAGGACTTTCGGGATGAAGCGCCGTCGTCTTGAGGCAGAACTTGGGCAGGAGCACTTTTACCCTCCAGCGGAGCGATTCCGCTGGGCGAACTTCCCTCCCGGAGGGGGAAATCATCGCCATCGTCATCACCAACAACTCTCCCATCTTTGGGGGGGGGGGGCATCTCCATCAACATCTTCAACAACACCATCTCCTCTCAAACCCTAGTTCATCTCTTGTGTTCAATCTTTGTACCGGAACCTTAGATTGGTACTTGTGGGTGACTACACTACAAAAAAAACCACTTCCCTGATGATACGTGTTTGTCACAGTAGGTCATGTTTTCTGTCATGCATGTACATCCATGATGATTTTATGACAGAATCAAGATAGTCATACCTGTGCTATCGTAGAAGTGTTCTATGACAATACCAAAATTATCATCACGGAAGTGTCCACTTCCATGACGATAAATGGCGCGTCATGGAAGTGCTTTCGTCAAGGGTAACCGACACGTGGCATCCACCGTAACGGGTCGCCGTTAAGCTATCGGGTCCAGTTTTGGATCCGATAACCCGTTAATAGCAACAACCAATGGCAATTTTCCACGTGTAAAATTCTCATTGGCCGAAAGAAACATGTGTCAACTCCGTGTTGGGGCAGATGTCATCCAGCGATTGGACGGGACGCGCCTATGATACGTTGACACATGGATCAGCCCAACAATGGCCCATTCAGGTCAAAAGGCCGGCCTGTTTGACTTGGTCAAAAGGTGGCGGGCCGGCCCATGGAAAGCCTGTTAATGGCTTGTTCGCATATAGCCCATTTACAGCCCTCTAACTCACGGCCCGTTATGGCCTATCCGAATTTGGCCCAGTAGTGTCATTTGGGCTGTCCAATATGATTCCAGCCCGTTGTAACTTCCGGCCCATGTACGGCCCATGATTTCTTTCGGCCCATATGAGGCCCTTTGAAATCTGGGCCCATTAAAGGCCCATGGTGAAACAGGCCCATAATGAACAGTGTATAGCTTTACACCCATTAACGGCCCATTATTCCATATGGGCCGTTTCCAGCCCATATTACCTTTCGGCCTTCTAAGGGCCCATTTGTTCTTGGGCTCATTTCCAGCCTTCGATTACTTATGGTCCGTTACTGGCCTGTTCCGCTTGAGGGCCAAATACAGCCCGTGGTTACAGTCGGCCCGTTTATGGCCTGTTAATCCGTTGGGCTGTTTTCATAGCATCATCAAATACGGCTCATTAATGACCCGTTATGCCCGTCGATAGAATTAAGCCCGTTATACATATCGGCCTATTAAGGGCCCATTATGCTCGGGCCATAAACTAACGATTCTAGCCCATTTACGGCCCATATTGCGGTCCACTACGACCCATGTTTGGCCAATCGATCGGCCCGTAGAAGGCCAATTGATTCTACGGCCCGTAGAAGGCCCATTGTTTCTATGGCCCATAGAAGGTCCATGGATCCTATGGCCCGTAGAAGGCCCATGGATCATACGACCCATGGTCACCACAGCAGGTAGCGGGACCATGGTTATAACGGTCCGTATGTTGCCCATGGTTTATTGTGGCCACTAGCAAACCACGGAAAAAAACTGCAGTGACTACAACAAAACAAATAAACAAGACAATAAGGAAATAAATAAGCAAGCAACTTACGCTAGGCTATTACGGATATTACACATATTACATCCACTGGGCATCAAAGTTCGCCACCAGTGCGAATATGGGGAACAAAGTAGCATATTACATACACTGGGAGTCTAAATTGGCCACCAGTGCAAATAAACGCAGCAGCAAAACAAGTCTAGAACTGAAACCACTTCAGAAGAGCTCAAGAGACAATATCCTGGATACCCACCATGCTGACAAGACACTTGGCAAGTTTATTAGCTTTCTCTTGTTTGGCGCTTAAATCCTCCAGCGCTTGTTGTTGCACCAGAAAGTATGCATCTGAATTCTGCAGGGACTTCCTCAGTCCTTCGGCTTCCTATCGCAGCACATCTGATTGATGTATTTCAACTTGAAGTTGAGACTCAAGAAGCCGAACTGATTCAGGCAGCGAGTTCGAAGAGCTTGTGCCAGCAGTAGTGGCCAGTAACTCGAACACTACATCAAGACAGGACTTTGCGGTGGTCTCACTGTCTTCAAGATAGTTTTTATCAGCTTTCTTGGAGACCAACAGGGATGTCTCACTATCTTGAACCTTATCTGCATTACTTCCTTTAACATTGCATAACGGAGTACTCTTCCCCAATATTTTGTCCGCATTCTAAAAGAGAAACAAGCAGACACATCACAGGTTTACCATGTTGTATATGAAACTCATTTTGGTAAACCAGTTTAGTAGAAAGGTGGACAGGATAACAGCATGAAACAAACATATATCTATGCACTATGGTCACTGTATGGTCTATATCATTCTAGTGTATGTTGCCAAATCAAGATAGAGACAGTTTAAATCATATATGTTTAAGACAAAGCAGCATAGAAAGAATATAAGTGCGGGAAACCACACAGCATGACATGAGAACATAACTGTTTATTCAATTGAAACTGAAATCAACATAGAGCAAGTTACAACAGCAAACCAGTTAAAGAAACAGGTTTAAAACATACCTGTTGCGCCTTTGGAGTTTCAATTGCATCCTTTAAATTTGAAATTAGTTGGTATGAGTAAATACAGTGATGCAAGAGCAAAGGAGTATGAACCATAGCTACAGAACCTGACCTGAGAATTCTTCTTCTGCTTTAAGCGTTGAGTTGGGGTTCGGAGTGGTGGTCCTCGTGCTTTGGGCACTGTAGTTGCCTTATTAACTGCTCGTGTTTGGGTGCTCTGTGGTGGAGACGGTGCTGTGTCAATTGGAACTAGGTTACTATCTGCTGGGGTTGGGGTTAGAAGAGGTGTAGCTGGCTGTCTGTCGAACTGGGTAGGGGTACAATCTGCAAGAGTCTGGGTTATGTGTGGTGGGGCTGGTTCTTGGGCAAGTACAACCGTGGTTCTATCTGCATCGACGGGTAGCACTATCTTTCTTGAAGACCGAGTTTTTACTCCCTTAGATACTGCCATCACCCCCTCCAATTCAAATGGCTGATAAACAAGAAAAGTAATTGAATGTACAGACATTGTATGATAGACAGGTGCAATGGATAGTGGAGCATAAAAGAGGGCATGAAATAATTCACATTTATGTTGTCTAATCAAACAGCATAGCATGACACAATTTCAAATATATGATAGCTAACTAAACAGGATAGCATGACACAATTTCACATATATGATGGCTAACTAAACAAGATAGAATGACATAATTCAAAATATGATGACTATGTAAACATGATGACATGATATAACTATATGATGTGTCTATTAAAGTGGTTGGCATGCTATAATTCACATACATGCCGTCTATGGAAACCAGATGGCATGATATAATTCACGGATAGAATGACAAAATTCAAAATATGATGACTATGTAAACAGGATGAGATGATATAACTAATATGATGTCTTTATTAAATGGGTGGCATGGCATAATTTAGATACATGCTGTCTATGTAAACATGATGGCATGATATAATTCAAATATATGATTTATGTACTAAGCAAGTAAGCAGATGGCAATCGTATATATGATGTCTAAACTAAGCAGATGGCATTCAATATTTTGTATATGATGTAAAAACTAAGCAATGCAAGACAACATACGCATGGTATGAGTAATATAACCCTGCCAAGTTTGAGCATACACCTCAGGGGAAAAATAGGACTGGTCATCTGTCTCTGAATCCTCCTCTGAGGAGCTATCTGTAACCCACAAGATATCTGCTTCAACAGGTAGCATTGTCTTCTCTGAAGACCTTGTTTTCACTCCAAATTTTTCCATCACCAATTCAAATGGCTGATGCACAGGAAGAGTAGTTGAATATACAAACATTATCGACAAATGGAATACGTAATACAAAAAAAGGATGGCATGATATAATTCACATATATGATGCTTGGCTAAACATCATGGCATTGCATAATTCATGTATAATTGCAACAAGATAGCATTGCATAATTCACATATATAATGTCTTGCAACAAGATGGCATTGCATAATTCACATATATGGTAATTAGACACTACAGGTGGCATTCACACAAAGCATGTCTAAACTAAGCAAATGACATAGCAATGCAAGACACCATATGCACGATATGAGCAATATAACCCTGCCAAGTTAGAGCATGCACCTCGAGGGGGGGGGGGATAGGACTGGTCATCTGTCTCTGAATCCTCCTCCAAGGAGCTATCCGTAACCAGCAAGACATACGCTTCGTCAGATAGCATTGTCTGCTCTGAAGACCTTGTTTTCACTCCGGATTTTTTCATGACCGTGTCGAATGGCTGATGCACAGGAAGAATAATTGAATTTACTAACATTGTTAACAAATTTAATACGTAATAAAAAAAGGATGGCATGATATAATTCACATATAAGATGACTAGCTAACCAGGATGGCATTGCAAAATTCACATATATGATGCTTGGCTAAACAAGATGGCATTGCATGATTCACATATATGATATAGAAACTAAACAGATGGCATTCACACAAAGCATGTCTAAACTAAGCAGATGACATATTTTATGTATAAAGTAAGCACTGCAAGGCACCATATGCATGATATGACCAACATCAGCATGCCAAGTTAGAGCAAAAGACCTCAGGGGGTAAATAGGAGTGGTCTGCTCCCTCTGAATCCCCCTGTGAACAGTTATCTTCCTCTTGATTACAGTCAGGAATGGGGGGAGGGGGGTTGCTTTTGCACCCACCATGGAGCGACGTCTGCATGAAATTTTATTGCCACGCAAGGCTCGTCTCTTTTGCTGTACATCTTCAGTAGCATTGTGTACAATAACTGACAGCATAGGAATAAAACATAGTGAGATTATGTAAGGAGTGCATGCACAAATCATGAGTGATGGTAGCAACCTGTCGATAGACCCAAAACCAATGATAGCAGGCAGATAATAGCTTCAGTTAAAAAATACAGAGAATGGCTCCTTTAATGTTTGTTTCCCACCAAATATGAAATTCATAGTGGACACCTGAGATTAAGCAGATAGCAGACATATACTATTGATTGCTGCCCCAATATGTACCCCACAACCATTTAAAAACTCAAGTTTGAGCATTAGTTTGGACCTGACTCGGAGTCTAATCGGTGAACAGGACAATAAAGTAGCATGCCATATTAAGCGATGCAAAACATAAGCAGAAACGAAAGAGTGCGACCTCTCTTGTGGACACGTGTAGTCCTCAAGGTCATCTGCTTAGTTGATGATGGTAATGTAGTTGTCGTGGCTGCCGGTGGTAGGGAAGAAGATCTGAGGCATCGAAAGATAGTCTGGAGGGTGGATCCCTGCTGTGGTGAACACTTCTTTCGTTGGAGTAGCTGAGCTGGGGTGGACGACAGCGCAGCAGGAGCGGCACAAACCACACAAGGTTTTCTTTGACACATATCTATAAGATAAGTAATTTTGTAAGGGCTTGTTTGAATTGGAGGATTCTAACAATGCAGGGATAGGAAATACACAGGAATAGGATAGGAATGCACGTGCAAAACATAGAATTTAAAAACACAGGATTTGTCGGGGATATACCCCGCGGTATAACCCGGCCTGAAGTATGACCCGGCCGAGACTTGGCGCTTCATTGGTAACCCGCCCGAAGATTGGCGACTCATTGGTGACCCGACAGGCGGGTCAGACGAACAACAAGACCCAACAACCCAGAAGGCGGCTCATGGGAAGGCCGACTCATGTTATGGTGGGCCGGCTTGATAGGAAAGGCATAAGGAATATTTCCCTTACAAGGGAAGCAAGACTAGGATTCCACTTGTAATAGAATAGTCCTAATCCTACTAGGACTCCACATGTAACCCGCCCCTCCAACTTATATAAGGAGGGGCAGGGCACCCCAAGAGGGACAAGTTAAGACAGACAAGTCAATATAGCTCTCGAGATAGAGGTAGCGAAAGAGCACCCTTGTAATCGTGACCATCATGATCAATATCAAGGAAGCAGGATGTAGGCTTTTACCTCCACCATGAGGGGCTGAACCTGGGTAAAACCTCGCGTCTCTAGATCCCGACCAACCCTGTTCAAGCTACTACCTAGTTGCGATGGCCTCACGACCAGTCCTCACACTAGGACATCTGTCGTGACAAAACCATGACAGTTGGCGCCCACCGTGGGGCCCGCGCACGATGGTGTTGAGTTCTTGGAGGGATCTCTCATAGGGATCGAGGAGTTCGCAATTTTCTGGATGAAGAAAAGCGGTTCTTGGAAGGATCTGCATCAACATTGAGTTCACTAGATCAACAATCAGAATTTTTTTTATTGATGGTGTTCATCAAATTGTTTGGCAAGATCATCGGAGAAGATCCTGAAGGGTGAGAATCTCCGTTTGTTTCAGCAAGGATCCACTGGGTCCGATGGGTGCAAGTCACCAACATATACAAGGTCAAAGTTGCCGGGGCCGGGACATGACATCCCAGAAAATTAACCCCTCGTGTCATCACCAGCCCAGGATTACCGTTACTGGTGGACACGTCCTTGTTACAGATTACCAAGCAATTACAAGAATTGGATACAAGACCACAAGGTCTAATGTTACAACAATGATATCTGGTGGCAGGTGATGGAAGCGACTTGTGGTTCTTCAACGTCGATGGGGCTCCATTCCCACAGGAACGGCTGACCTGGATAATTCCTATCCCGTGTGGCTGCCATCCTAGTCTCCGCACGGACGTCGCTGTGCTACTCCTCAAAGAAATCCTGACCTGGCCAAGTAAATAGCCAGGGACAAGCCTGTGAGTACGTTGGAATGTACTCGCAAACATCATGAACAAAAGATATACTGAATGCAGGAGACAAAATATATGATCACGATGAGCCAAATAATATGCGTATGCTCATGATGGACTTAAATGCCTACTGACAGGAACAAAATCATGGCATGATAAAATATTCGCATGAGCAAATAAATGAATATATGAGAATGTTAGTGATAAACAAGGAAAATAAAATAAAAGAAATGCCGGTCGGATGTCTAAAGTGACACCACGGTAGGTCTTGAAGAGAAATGCCAAATGGGTGTCTAAAAGAGAAATCGGACAAGACAGGACCATCCGAGAACTCAGGCGACGCCACGAGAGGTCTTGAAAAGAAATGCCAGTCGGGTGTCAAGTGACGCCACGGTCGGACTTGAAGAGAAATGCCAATCGGGTGTCCGCAAGAGTAGTGGCGGAATAAACCGCCTGTTAACTCGAGAGATGCCACGAGAGGTATTGAAAATAAAGTTGAGTGCCCGGGGTAGTCTAGCCAGCCCCTGAGACACTCAGGAAATACAAAATAAGAGAAACGGGTTAGTCCTCAAAAATATGCATAACCATAATAATATTAACATTCATAAAATATTCATGGTAGCCTCAGGGTGACATCAATTATCCTGCAAAATATTTCAGGCATGTCATAATTATTTTCCTCCGGAGACCGACACTTGACCAACCCAGACTGTAGCCCTTAACCGCGGACACGGCTATTCGAATAGGTTTAAACTCTGCAGAGGGTGTACTCTTTACCCACAAGTAAAGGATTTCTTTAGTCAGTACCGTGACACTGACTAATTCCCATTACGGTCTTTGGGTTGAAAACACACCTGACCAGCACACACCAGATTAACTTTCCAGATGCCAGGAATCACCCAAAGCATCGTTCAAGAAAAACTTTAAGACGAAGAGACCAACGTCCTGCATGGGATCACTATTAATACGCGCGGATTACAAGGGGTGCCCCCCTCTCAGTCACAACTGGAAACACCCATGCCCCCTGACCCGATGACAGGATTTAGTCCACCAACATGGAAACCCTCATCGTAGCCCTCTATGTGGTGTGTGCACGGAAAGGGGTTAACAACTTACTGAACCATACCCCACCTGTGGCAGGGATAAGTGGCAGCACGAATCAAGTATGGGGGTTACCGGAACAAGACTCGATCTACGGTCGACTCAGGAGGTTAAGTTTTCCTGCAGTGGTTAGCACAATATATTCCTTGGTGATACCCAACAGCATCACCACCCGGCATGTCCCGACATGCCCTTACTGATCATTCTCGTCACCACGAGAAATTTCAGTCTCACGGTCACTTTTCTCGTGACTGATTCTTTCCTGCAGATTAGTCCGGATCACATAGACATAGGTGACATGTGAAAGTAACCATCCTTATTCATGCTTCATGAAGATGCAATATCATCAAGGAATCATGCATGCATAACTAGCTATATTCAAAATTTATTCGAATTCAACATACTCATGATTTAATCATTCTTGCAAATAATTCAACCATGCAATCACCATATCAAGTGTTCAAGATGCTTGCCTTTAGTATGCAGAGATATTGGGTGCACTCCAAAGTTTGAAAAGTTTCTTCCCTCCATTTTTCCTATTTTGAAGATTATAGCAATTACCACATAATTCAAAAATAGTACTAAAAAATTGTTTCAAATATTTTTGAAATGACTACTAAAATAAACTAGATGAAAAATTAAAAATAATAGAAAAGGAATCAATTTATTTGGAGTTAATATGAATTGCTTATGGGATCTCCAAGATGGAATAAATGACTAAATGGACTTTTTAATAAACCCAACAAAAACTAAGCTTAGGAAAAAAATGTTCACCCTAGCTAAAACAGTATATAATGAATTTATAAGCATGTAGAAATTTGAGTCACTGAATTTGGATTTGAAATGAGTTCTGTAGAATTATTTTAGTTTTGCTGGAAAAGAAAAAAGAGACAAGGCAAAAGTGCGCCCTGGGCGTAGTATAGCCATGAGGAGCTATTGGGCCGAGCCTAGTCGCGCGGCTGCGCAGGCGAGCTGCCACGTCGAAGGCGCTTTCCAGAAATACGCTTTACCGCAAGGAAGGCGTACTCCAGAAAAACCGTCTCCACTTACGGCGGGTCAGCGTGGTCTTGGTCGCTGACAGTGGGCCCCACCTGGCCCATTGGTCAGGTTTGACCGGTCCACTGGCGCCTTCTCCGCGACGGAGCAGGGGCGGAGCTCCGACGCTTATCGCCGGTGAACGACGGCAGCTCTCGGGGTGCCGAGGTTACCATCGTGACCAGTGAAGTACGGCGGTCCTCCTGGTACTCGCCACGGTCGGGGGGAGGAACGAAATCGCCGACGGTGAGCTATCCCGAGCTGCTCCGGCGGAGCTCAAAAGGGGCTTTCGCCTACGGTGGCTGCCGAGCAGAATTGGGCGCGGAGATGGGTCAGTGGGTGCTCGAGGAGGCTCATAGTGGTGATATTTTGGAGAGGGAGGGCCGGACGGCGTCGGAACCGTCCGAACGGTGGTGGCGGCAGTAACTGCCGGAATCGGAGAAGACGACCACTCCGGTCGTTCTGATGCTTGAGAGAGCTCAGGGAGGGTGAGGAGAGTGCGGTCCCCTTGCTGGTGATCTCGGTGTGGCCTATTTATAGGAGGGGGAGTCGGTTCCGTGCCTTCCCGACGAAGCTACGACGGCGGCGGCCATTGATGGCGCCGGAAAGGTAGGTGTGGGCGGTGGCGATGGTCGGTGAGCTACGGATAAGGTCGGTGACGACGGCGGCGACCGCAGTTAAGCCCGGGAGGTGTTAGTTGGATCGAAAACGCGCCACGCGTCGTGGGCGGTGGCGTGCCCGAGACGGCAGCCACACGCGGCGGCGCTAGCGGACAAGGGGAGGTGTCGGTGGGATATTATGGGGTCGTGGTGATCCAGGGAAGGAGCAGAATGAGCGAGGGGAGCAGCAGAAGGAGCGGCAGGAGCTCGATGCCGACGCCTGCAAAACGTGCGCTCCAGTCGTGCTCTAGACATGCACGGAAGGTGCTCGATGGAATGCCAGTGCCACCTAGGTTGCCCCAAGTGAGCCCAATTTGGTCATGGTGGTGCTCCTGGGCATGAGAGAGCTCGTAGACAAGTTGGTTTGGCCAAACGACCAAGTGCTCAATGTAGTTTAGTAAGAGGCAAAATTTATGTTATGCACACAAGGTGCTTGACAGAATGCCATGGCTATCTAGATGGCTTGGTTGGAAGTGAAATTTGGCAGATTGGTGTATCATTGTCTGTAAAAGATGATATTGAAGTTGGTTTGGCAAAAACAAATACTTGCTAGTGCAAGTCTTAGAGAAATTCATTTCTGGACAGAAATTTCAGAGGAATATTTGGTGAACTAAAATGATTCCAATGGAGCTAAAGTTTTGGACCTAAGGGTTTGGTTGGAAGTACAGTAAGTGGGAAAATTTTCAGATTTTCTGAGGCAAGCAAAATTGGGGTTGTAGTTGAAACTCAAAAATGGGACTGAAATGAAAAGAGATTGTTTCACCTAAAATTTTCAAAACACCAGGTTGGGTTTTTGTATAAAAGTGATCTGTAGGCATCACATGACCCCTCATAATTTTTGTGGAATTTTGAAAGAATTATTTAAAGTAGTTGTAGTGCAACAGAGGCATTTAAAATATTGAAATATCTGTTAAAAGAATTGTTTAGAGGCAAATTTTATTCTAAAAATAATTCTTACTGTTATAAAACTACAATTGAAATGTTTTAAGAGAACTGCCAAAGCCACAATATTATTTCCAAAAATTGCTATATGGACGGAAGAATTTTGAAAAACGGAAACAGAAAATGGTTCTGAAATTAATAAAAGACCTAGCAAAAATTCAAAATTTTAATACTGGCCAAAATTTATTTAGTAAAAACATGATTAAATTTTTGGGGTGTTACAAACTCTACCCCCCTTAATAAAATCTCATCCTCGAGATTTGTTAAGAACGGAAGAATTTAATGCAAATCACAACAGACAAGCAATCATGCACAAGACAATAACACACAAGGACATCATTCAATCAAACACTACACACTGCTAGAAATATACACATATTCGTCTACGGCATGACGGTGGAATTTTACAGGGCAACAGGGTTACCAAGGACATGGTAACTACTCTAGCAGACTCAGTCCACTTCGTCGATGTCCAGACGGGCGTGTCTTGCGGACGTCGAGGCTTCTCCGGGGGCTTCAACGTCGGAGTTGGCTGGAGTGTTATGAGGACCTGCAGGACTGGGGTAGCGATGATGACCCACGCGGGGTGTAGTGGCTACAGTCCCGTTGGAGGAAATCCCAAAGAGATGACGGAGTTCATCCGGGGTAACGAATGCATTGCCCGGGTGGGCAACAGGGGCAGACCTTGCAGGCTCGATTGGTCTCCCGAACAGTACTATCGGGTTGTCAGTGGCGGGCGCAGCTTCACTTCTCACCGGGGTCAGGAGAGCAAGCGTCCTGCGGGTCTCAATCAGATCATTGGTGACCTGATCGAACAGTGCCTCTTGCGCTCTCAGGTAGCGCACCAGATGCACCAGAGCAGGATCCGTCTCATGGTCTCCATTGGCGACTTGGGTCGGTCTACCATAGCCTTCATGACTAGGGTAGTAGTAGAGAGAGCGGAAGTTAACCCTCGGCGACAGATGCCGGAGTTGAACTACAGCTTCTCAGGCTGCAAGTTGGATGGCTTGGGGCTCATCGGAGGTCGTCCTCCCGGTGAACCGGTAAGGGCTCTCTGCGGTGATGCCCCTCCCGTAGATGTGCACCGTGGCCTAGAAGTGGTGGATGGCATCACTCGCGTGCTCTTGGTACACGACATACTCTGGTGGCTCTTCGATGCCGAGAGCACGACGGGTGAGATTGGCGAGGATGGCTACAAAGCCTTCAAGCTCGGCTGCAGTGGTCTCATTGTGCACGATGGGGCCGGGCATCTTGGTGGTTGGATATCGAACTGAGAGTGAGGCTGTGATGTGCTGGGTTGGTGCGAGGCTTCCTTTATAAGCTAGTAGAGTCTTCCATCGCACGCTTGCGGATGGAACAACGCAGGTGTCGGCCACAGGCACACGGCCTATGGACTAGGTTGATAGGTTGGGCACCGACTGTCAAAAGATGTCGGCTGCCACTGTGCAGGCTTATCGGATAGGATGGGCTTGACGGTGGGTAGGAAAAGATGTGGGCGGTGTGGAAACCTAGGGATAGTGACTAGGCTAAGATAGGATTATCCAATCGTCAGCCTGGCTTTGATACCAAGGCTGCCGGGGCCGGGACATGACATCCCAGAAAATTAACCCCTCGTGTCATCACCAGCCCAGGATTACCGTTACTGGTGGACACGTCCTTGTTACAGACTACCAAGCAATTACAAGAACTGGATACAAGACCACAAGGTCTAATGTTACAACAATGATATCTGGTGGCGGGTGACGGAAGCAACTTGTGGTTCTTCAACGTCGATGGGGCTCCATTCCCACAGGAATGGCTGACCTGGATAATTCCTATCCCGCGTGGCTGCCATCCTAGGCTCCGCACGGACATCGCTGTGGTACTCCTCAAAGAAATCCTGACCTGGCCAAGTAAATAGCCAGGGACAAGCCTATGAGTACGTTGGAATGTACTCGCAAACATCATGAACAAAAGATATACCGAATGCAGGAGACAAAATATATGATCACGATGAGCCAAATAATATGCGTATGCTCATGATGGACTTAAATGCCTACTGACAGGAACAAAATCATGGCATGATAAAATATTCGCATGAGCAAATAAATGAATATATGAGAATGTTAGTGATAAACAAGGAAAGTTAAAGGAAAATAAAATAAAATAAATGCCGGTCGGATGTCTAAAGTGACACCACGGTAGGTCTTGAAGAGAAATGCCAAACGGGTGTCTAAAAGAGAAATCGGATGAGACAGGACCATCCGAGAACTCAGGCGACGCCACGAGAGGTCTTGAAAAGAAATGCCAGTCGGGTGTCAAGTGACGCCACGGTCGGACTTGAAGAGAAATGCCAATCGGGTGTCCGCAAGAGTAGTGGCGGAATAAACCGCCTGTTAACTCGAGAGACGCCACAAGAGGTCTTGAAAATAAAGTTGAGTGCCCGGGGTAGTCTAGCCAGCCCCTGAGACACTCAGGAAATACAAAATAAGAGAAATGGGTTAGTCCTCAAAAATATGCATAACCATAATAATATTAACATTCATAAAATATTCATGGTAGCATCAGGGTGACATCAATTATCCTGCAAAATATTTCAGGCATGTCATAATTATTTTCCTCCGGAGACCGACACTAAGACCGGCACTTGACCAACCCAGACTGTAGCCCTTAACCACGGACACGGCTATTCGAATAGGTTTAAACTCTGCAGAGGGTGTACTCTTTACCCACAAGTAAAGGATTTCTTTAGTCAGTACCGTGACACTGACTAATTCCCATTACGGTCTTTGGGTTGAAAACACGCCTGACCAGCACACACCAGATTAACTTTCCGGATGCCAGGAATCACCCAAAGCATCGTTCAAGAAAAAATTTAAGACGGAGAGACCAACGTCCTGCATGGGATCACTATTAATACGCGCGGATTACAAGGGGTGCCCCCCTCTCAGTCACAACTGGAAACACCCATGCCCCCTGACCCGATGACAGGATTTAGTCCACCAACATGGAAACCCTCATCGTAGCCCTCTATGTGGTGTGTGCACGGAAAGGGGTTAACAACTTACTGAACCATACCCCACCTATGGCAGGGACAAGTGGCAGCACGAATCAAGTATGGGGGTTACCGGAACAAGACTAGATCTACGGTCGACTCAGGAGGTTAAGTTTTCCTACAGTGGTTAGCACAATATATTCCTTGGTGATACCCAACAACATCACCACCCGGCATGTCCCGACATGCCCTTACTGATCATTCTCGTCACCACGAGAAATTTCAGTCTCACGGTCACTTTTCTCGTGACTGATTCTTTCCTGCAGATTAGTCCGGATCACATAGACATAGGTGACATGTGAAAGTAACCATCCTTATTCATGCTTCATGAAGATGCAATATCATCAAGGAATCATGCATGCATAACTAGCTATATTCAAAATTTATTCGAATTCAACATACTCATGATTTAATCATTCTTGCAAATAATTCAACCATGCAATCACCATATCAAGTGTTCAAGATGCTTGCCTTTAGTATGCAGAGATATTGGGTGCACTCCAAAGTTTGAAAAGTTTCTTCCCTCCATTTTTCCTATTTTGAAGATTATAGCAATTACCACATAATTCAAAAACAGTACTAAAAAAATTGTTTCAAATATTTTTGAAATGACTACTAAAATAAACTAGATGAAAACTTAAAAATAATAGAAAAGGAATCAATTTATTTGGAGTTAATATGAATTGCTTATGGGATCTCCAAGATGGAATAAATGACTAAATGGAATTTTTAATAAACCCAACAAAAACTAAGCTTAGGAAAAAAATGTTCACCCTAGCTAAAACAGTATATAATGAATTTATAAGCATGTAGAAATTTGAGTCACTGAATTTGGAGTTGAAATGAGTTATGTAGAATTATTTTAGTTTTGCTGGAAAAGAAAAAAGAGAGAAGGCAAAAGTGTGCCCTGGGCGCAGTATAGCCATGAGGAGCTATTGGGCCGAGCCCAGTCGCGGGACTGCGCAGGCGAGCTGCCACGTCGAAGGCGCTTTCCAGAAATACGCTTTACCGCAAGGAAGGCGTACTCCAGAAAAACCGTCTCCACTTACGGCGGGTCAGCGTGGTCTCGGTCGCTGACAGTGGGCCCCACCTGGCCCACTGGTCAGGTTTGACCGGTCCACTGGCGCCTTCTCCGCGGCGGAGCAGGGGCGGAGCTCCGACGCTTGTCGCCGGCGAACGACGGCAGCTCTCGGGGTGCCGAGGTTACCATCGTGACCAGTGAAGTACGGCGGTCCTCCTGGTACTCGCCACGGTCGGGGGGAGGAACGAAATCGCCGGCGGTGAGCTATCCCGAGCTGCTCCGGCGGAGCTCGAAAGGGGCTTTCGCCTACGGTGGCTGCCGAGCAGAATTGGGCGTGGAGATGGGTCAGTGGGTGCTCGAGGAGGCTCGTAGTGGTGATATTTTGGAGAGGGAGGGCCGGATAGCGTCGAAACCGTCCGAACAGTGGTGGCGGCAGTAACTGCCGGAATCGAAGAAGACGACCACTCTGGTCGTTCTGATGCTTGAGAGAGCTCAGGGAGGGTGAGGAGAGTGCGGTCCCCTTGCTGGTGATCTCGGTGTGGCCTATTTATAGGAGGGGGAGTCGGTTCCGTGCCTTCCCGACGAAGCTACGATGGCGGCGGCCATTGATGGCGCCGGAAAGGTAGGTTTGGGTGGTGGCGATGGTCGGTGAGCTGCGGATAAGGTCGGTGACGATGGCGGCGGCCGCAGTTAAGCCCGGGAGGTGTTAGTTGGATCAAAAACGCGCCACGCGTCATGGGCGGTGGCGTGCCCGAGACGGCAGCCACAGGCGGCGATGCAAGGCGGTGCTAGCCGGCGCTAGCGGACAAGGGGAGGTGTCGGTGGGATATTATGGGGTCGTGGTGATCCAGGGAAGGAGCAGAATGAGCGAGGGGAGCAGCAGAAGGAGCGGCAGGAGCTCGATGCCGGTGCCTGCAAAACGTGCGCTCCGGTCGTGCTCTGGACATGCACGGAAGGTGCTCGATGGAATGCCAGTGCCACCTAGGTTGCCCCAAGTGAGCCCAATTTGGTCATGGTGGTGCGCCTGGGCATGAGAGAGCTCGTAGACAAGTTGGTTTGGCCAAACGACCAAGTGCTCAATGTAGTTTAGTAAGAGGCAAAATTTCTGTTATGCACACAAGGTGCTTGACAGAATGCCATGGCTATCTAGATGGCTTGGTTGGAAGTGAAATTTGGCAGATTGGTGTATCATTGTCTGTAAAAGATGATATTGAAGTTGGTTTGGCAAAAACAAATACTTGCTAGTGCAAGTCTTAGAGAAATTCATTTCTGGACAGATATTTTAGAGGAATATTTGGTGAACTAAAATGATTCCAATGGAGCTAAAGTTTTGGACCTAAGGGTTTGGTTGGAAGTACAGTAAGTGGGAAAAATTTCAGAATTTCTGAGGCAAGCAAAATTGGGGTTGTAGTTGAAACTCAAAAATGGGACAAAAATGAAAAGAGATTGTTTCACCCAAAATTTTCAAAACACCAGGTTGGGTTTTTGTATAAAAGTGATCTATAGGCATCACATGACCCCTCATAATTTTTGTGGAATTTTGAAAGAATTATTTAAAGTAGTTGTAGTGCAACAAAGGCATTTAAAATATTGAAATAGCTGTTAAAAGAATTGTTTAGAGGCAAATTTTATTCTGAAAATAATTCTTACTGTTATTAAACTACAATTGAAATGTTTTAAGAGAACTACCAAAGCCACAATATTATTTCCAAAAATTGCTATATGGAGGGAAGAATTTTGAAAAACAGAAACAGAAAATGGTTCTGAAATTAATAAAAGACCTAGCAAAAATTCAAAATTTTAATACTGGCCAAATTTTATTTAGTAAAAACATGATTAAATTTTTGGGGTGTTACGAAAGTCCCGGTCGAGTTATCGAATCAGACGAGGGATCGGATAACTATTTGGAAATTGACTATCTATACTTCTGATGGATCAAAACAAAACAAAAAGCTAAAGACTAAAAGCAGAGGGAGATACGACCCAAAGTCAGATTCGGCCGTAGCCCGGACTCCTCTGACGTGACTGAGTCACCTCTGTGAGCCGCCATCTCGGGAAGGCCTGACCACAGCTGTCGCCGTCTCTGTCTCACTATCAGAACATGCGCCGAGTCGCTTCCAAGTCACCCCCGCGCAACTCCGCCCTCGAGCCGCCTCCGTCAAATCGCCGGTGCCTCACCTGCCTTTCTCCTCTGGCCGTGCCGTGAGCTGCCTAGATCCATGGTCTCCCCTCGTTCCAAGCCAGCTGCCCACGCCTCCGTGAGTTGTCCCTGCGCGACCTGCTTCTGCGGATTCAAGCCGCCTCTGCTCTCGAGGCATCGGCCACTGGCAAACGCGGCTGAACTGCCTCGCACCACTTCGAACCTGCCGAGGCCTCGCCTCGAGCCGGCCTCCGCCGTGCTGTTACTTGCTCTACGATGTCGCACCTCTACAGCCACGGAGCCACCTCCGCAGGCCGACTCCACAGAACCAGTTCCTTCGCCGTTGCCATGGCCTCACGGGCGCCCTTATGTCGTCGCCGATTCAAGCTACCGTTTTCGTCGCTGCCATGCCTTGAGCCGCCGGTTGCTTCACTATGCCGCCACTCCAATGAGTCGCCGCCGCATCAAGTGGCCGGCGCGCCCCTTGCTGTGGCCGGCCTCAAGCCATCAGCACGATGAGCCGCCAGCCGCCTCTGAAACCGCCTGACTTCACTCCACCTCCAAGTGCCTGCACCTCCACGGCTTCGACAAGCCAGCCGTGCCTGAGCCGCCCTTGCTAGCGCGTCGAGCCGCTGCCACGGTCATGCCTCACCGGCTGACCTCATCCTCTGACACATGGTTTTTGCCGCTGCTGCTCACCTCCGCAGGTGCGGCTTCAAGCTACTGTTGCCAAGTTGTCGTCGCGGCCGAATCGAACCGCCGCCTCGCCAAGTCACCGGCCGAGGGCCTGAAAGTGTCCCTGGGTGGTTTTGGTAATTCCTAACAACATATAGTTCATTGAACTAATGCTATTTCAAGAGGATTATTTCAGGAAGTTCAATGATTGGCATGGCATGGACTAGGAATGTGGACCCCTCAAAATGCTAAGGACACATATTGGCTAAAGCTAAAGACTCTACATTTTCATTTTAGTGATCCAAGATCACATTGAGTCCATAGGAAAAGCCAATACTATTAAAAGGGGATGAGGTGTTGCTTAATGGCTTGCTTGCTCAAAATGCTTAGTGATATGCTCCAAAAGCCCTCAACCACTTTCTCATATCCACATATGTCCCAAACCAAAAGTCAAACTCAGCCCCACCGATTTGATATATCCAGCGCCACCGAGTTCATTTGACAAAGCCACTGCCAGAAACCCTAGTCAGTTCGGTCTCACCGATAGGGATCTCGGTCTCACCGAGATGGGATTGCAAACTCTCTGTTTCCCTTCGTAACATTTCGGTCTAACCGAGATGAGCGATCGGTCCCACCGAGTTCGCAATGCAAACTCTCTGTTTCCCTTTCATAACATTTCGGTCTCACCGAAATGAGCGAATCGGTCCCACTGAGTTTGCCTGACCAACTCTCTGTTTGCCTATTACAGAAATCAGTCCCACCGAAAATCCTAACGTTCACATTTTGAACTAAATCGGTCTGACCGAGCTTTATGATTCGGTCCCACCGAGTTTGGTAAATTGTGTGTAACGGTTAGATTTTGTGTGACGGCTATATATACCCCTCCACCCCCTCTTCATTCGTGGAGAGAGCCATCAGAATGTGCCTACACTTCCAGTATACATTTTCTGAGAGAGAACCACCTACTCATGTGTTGAGACCAAGATATTCCATTCCAATCATATGAATCTTGATCTCTAGCCTTCCCCAAGCTGCTTTCCACTCAAATCATCTTTCCACCAAATCCAAATCTGTGAGAGAGAGTTGAGTGTTGGGGAGACTATCATTTGAAGCACAAGAGCAAGGAGTTCATCATCAACACACCATCTATTACCTTTTGGAGAGTGGTGTCTCCTAGATTGGTTAGGTGTCACTTGGGAGCCTCCGTCAAGATTGTGCAGTTGAACCAAGGAGTTTGTAAGGGCAAGGAGATCGCCTACTTTGTGAAGATCTTCCCGAGTGAGGCAAGTCCTTCGTGGGCGATGGCCATGGTGGGATAGACAAGGTTGCTTCTTCATGGACCCTTCATGGGAGGAGCCCTCCGTGGACACGCGCAACCATTACCCTTCGTGGGTTGAAGTCTCCATCAACGTGGATGTACGATAGAACCACCTATCGGAACCACGCCAAAAATCTCCGTGTCTACATTGCGTTTGCTCCCTCCAAACTCCTCCCTTTACCTTCATATGCAAATGTTTTACATTTCGCTGCTATACTCTTAGACTTGCATGTGTAGGTTGATTGCTTGACTTGTGCCAAGTTGCTAAAATCTGCCAAGACTTAAAATTGGGAAAAGGCTAGGTTTTTATTTGGTCAAGTAGTCTAATCACCCCCCCTCTAGACATACTTTTGATCCTACAAGAAGGATGCTGGTCTGAGACTTTGGAGACAAAGTGATCCCTATGCTATGAGGAGGAGGACTGTAGTAGAATACAGGTTCCACACCAAAGAACAACAACATTTCTATGAAACCATTCTGCTTGACAAGAAGCCCATAGTTTGTGACATGAAGTGGGCAGACTGGAAGTACATTGATGAGAATGAAGATCATTTTCCAGGTGTGCATGAGAGCTTCAGGACTTGTGGAGTTGACACCTTTGTGGGACAGAAGCTGACAAAATGGAATGATGAACTCATCATGCAATTCTACTCTACAGCTCATTTTTATCCAGATGGTAGAATTGTATGGATGTCAGAGGGTACAAGGTACCAATCAACTGTTAATGAGTGGGCAAAACTGATAAATGCTCCTGAAGAGCATGAAGATGACTTAGACATTTATGCCAAGAAGAAGAAAGACCATAACTCCATGGCCAACATGTACAAAGAGATCCCTGACAAAGCTTTGGATACACAAACTTGGATCTGTTCATTACTTGATGTCTGGTCTAGCTACAATCAACACTATATTGAGGCATACTCTGTTGCCCAAATCTGGAGATCACAAGATGATCAGAGGTCATTCAATCAACTTGCTGCAGATATTTGTTGTGCCTCAGAAATTCAAAGTTATGAGCCTGATTGTTGAAACAATCAAGAGGACTGTTGCAGATCAGAAGAGATCTTGTGGGTATGCTCCACATATTCAGGTGCTCATCAACTCCAAGATGGGCACAGGCACCTATTTGTTGGATAAGGAGCATCTACCCCTAAGACCAGAATTTGAGGATAATACTGTTGTGATGGATGAAGAAGATCCCACATCTGTGCAAGCACAAGAGAAGAGAGAGAAGGCAAAGGCTGAGAAAGCTACAAAGATGCCAAGTGTTGAAGAGGCATCTCAGGTATTTCTGAAGAGCAAGCAAGATCAGCTTGCATATCTGATTCAAGCAACTTTGAGGATTGAGAAGGGCTTGGCCACCTTGACTCAAAATCAGGAGAGCTTGGAGAGGATCATTGAGACAAAATTCTATGATCTTGATCTGAAAGTGACTGAGATGCAGACAGCTGTTGAGTAGCTCCAGGAGGAAGCAGAGGAGAACAAAGGGCAGGCTACCACAGATGCCTTTCAGAGAGTGCCCAGAGGTCAGAGATCTGCTGCAGTGCCAGTGCCTGACACTAGAACCACTAAATCAGCACCAGCAGCCACAGCTTCAGTGCCACCTCCAGTTGCAACTCCACCAGCTCCATCAACTTCTACAGATGCTTTTGTCCTTGGAGTTCTCTCAACACCACCTCCCGAAGATCAAGCCTAGAGAGACGCATAGCACTATGCATTTTCGAACTTTTTGGTAACTTGTTGCCAAAGGGGGAGAAATGTATAGATCATAGGCTTCGAGAGAGAGTGTTCTTGCTTCTTTTGTCTCTCTTGCTATTTGGTTGAAACTTCTGTGTGCTTGATTGATACTTTATGTCTTATGATCATGTGTTTGATCATATCATACTTTAATGCCTGCTTGAATGATATTATCTTTTATTTCCCATATATGATCATTCACTTTGCTTGGTGATGAGTGCATGTTTTTAATTTGTATCATTTTGAGCGCTCCACCAAGATGTATGTGACATGGAAGAGTAACCCATGATCCTAATCGATTGTGCATTTGCATTCAAAAGCAAAATTCAAATAATGCACAAATTTAGGGGGAGCTCTTACTTATCACATACTTCTCAAAGCGACGATGTTCTAAATCTTATTATCTTTTGTCGAAGCTTTGATCTATATGTTGTCATCAATTACCAAAAAGGGGGAGATTGAAAGTGCAACTATCCCTGGGTGGTTTTGATAATTCCTAACAACAAATAGCTCATTGAACTAATGCTATTTCAAGAGGATTATTTCAGAAAGTTCAATGATTGGCATGGCATGGACTAGGAATGTGGACCCCTCAAAATGCTAAGGACACATATTGGCTAAAGCTCAAGACTCTACATTTTCATTTTAGTGATCCAAGATCACATTGAGTCCATAGGAAAAGCCAATACTATTAAAAGGGGATGAGGTGCTGCTTAATGGCTTGCTTGCTCAAAATGCTTAGTGATATGCTCCAAAAGCCCTCAACCACTTTCTCATATCCACATATGTCCCAAACTAAAAGTCAAACTTGGCCCCACCGATTTGATCTATCCGGCGCCACCGAGTTCATTTGACATAGCCACTGCCAGAAACCCTAGTCAGTTCGGTCTTACCGATAGGGATCTCGGTCTCACCGAGATGGGATTGCAAACTCTCTGTTTCCCTTCGTAACGTTTCGGTCTGACCGAGATGAGCGATCGGTCCCACCGAGTTCACAATGCAAACTCTCTGTTTCCCTTTCGTAACATTTCGGTCTCACTTAAATGAGCGAATCGGTCCCATCGAGTTTGCCTGACCAACTCTCTGTTTGCCTATTACAGAAATCGGTCCCACCGAGTTGACGTGTCGGTCCCACCGAAAATCCTAATGTTCACATTTTGAACTAAATCGGTCTGACCGAGCTTTATGATTCGGTCCCACCAAGTTTGGTAAATTGTGTGTAACGGTTAGATTTTGTGTGGAGGCTATATATACCCCTCCACCCCCTCTTCATTCGTGGAGAGAGCCATCAGAACGTGCCTACACTTCCAGTATACATTTTCTGAGAGAGAACCACCTACTCATGTGTTGAGACCAAGATATTCCATTCCAATCATATGAATCTTGATCTCTAGCCTTCCCCAAGCTGCTTTCCACTCAAATCATCTTTCTACCAAATCCAAATCCGTGAGAGAGAGTTGAGTGTTGGGGAGACTATCATTTGAAGCACAGGAGCAAGGAGTTCATCATCAACACACCATCTATTACCTTTTGGAGAGTGGTGTCTCCTAGATTGGTTAGGTGTCACTTGGGAGCCTCCGTCAAGATTGTGGAGTTGAACCAAGGAGTTTGTAAGGGCAAGGAGATCGCCTACTTCATGAAGATCTACCCGAGTGAGGCAAGTCCTTCGTGGGCAATGGCCATGGTGGGATAGACAAGGTTGCTTCTTCGTGGACCCTTCGTGGGTGGAGCCCTTCGTGGACTCGCGCAACCGTTACCCTTCGTGGGTTGAAGTCTCCATCAACGTGGATGTACGATAGCACCACCTATCGGAACCACGCCAAAAATCTCCGTGTCTACATTGCGTTTGCTCCCTCCAAACTCCTCCCTTTACCTTCATATGCAAATGTTTTACATTCCGCTGCTATACTCTTAGACTTGCATGTGTAGGTTGATTGCTTGACTTGTGCCAAGTTGCTAAAATCTGCCAAGACTTAAAATTGGGAAAAGGCTAGGTTTTTATTTGGTCAAGTAGTCTAATCACCCCCCCTCTAGACATACTTTCGATCCTACAGGGCCGCCGTTGGCTTGTCCCCCTACTTCTGAGCCACTGGCCTTCCACCGTCGTCGCCTTGGCATCGCTCCAAGTCGCCGAGGGCCCCCGCAGAAATCACCGCAAGTCGAGTCGCCCTCCTCGGCCTCACTCTACTTCGCTTACCTCTACTACGCTGACCCGCCGAGCGCCTCAATTTGCCCCGCTGACCCGCTGGCTGGAGCAGTCGCCGAGCGCCTCCGTTGAGCACCTGCACTCGCATCTGAAGATGAGTTTTCTTCAGTATTATTTGGAAGTGCAGACCACTCACTGAAGATGAGTTTTTTTTCTGAAGTATCAGCAGTTATTCAATATAAAGAAAGCTTTACTAGCTACATCCCAATCTGTGATCGCTCTGAGGGCTTGGAAAAGGAACAAAATAGGCATGGTTTTAATCATGACGTTTCAGTCTTATCAGGTTCTGGACATGAAAGCACTGGCCTGCATTTCAAATCTGCTGTGGCTTTGCCTCCGAGTCGCTGCCCCGAGCCACCTCTACAGCCATGTGTTCACCACGAGCATTACAGAAGAAATTGCTAATCTGAAGCATCTTCAAGTACTTCTGCTCCCTAAATGCAAACTCACAGGCACCATCCCTTGGTCCATCAATGGTCTTGTAAGCCTGGAGGAATTTGACATATCATAGAACTCCCAACATCAATATTGAGCCGCTGCCACTCGTGAGCTGCCGCCGGCCTCCGCTGCTGTAGTCGCCTCGCACCCTGCCGTCTCTGCCGCGGCGGCCACCGGCCGCACCAGGGGCCAGCTATACCTCTGCTATGAGCCGCCATACCCCTGCTCTAAGCCGCCGCTTGCCTCCTGCGTCGGCCAGCCGCCTTGACCCTACCTGACTACCCGTCTCCCGTGCGGCCGTGTAAGCCGCCCTTGGTGGTTGTTTCCTGCTGCCTGTTCGATGAAGCCGTGCGGGGAGTAATGGGGGGTTTGAAGAATCCCATCAAGATGTTAGTGCCTGATAAAAACTAACTAATGAGGACCGTCTCCAGATCAGTTGAGAATGAAATCGGTCTTGGATTGTCATGGCATTGAGCATTATGACAACAAGCTTGTGGTGGTATTTGGGATTGACTCTAAGAATTGGGGCAGACTGAAACATGCAGATGCTATTAAGACGATATGTTATCCTAAAGAGAATAACATAACTGGCGGTCCTTAAGAGATGCTATCAGGGTGTTCAGCTCAGAAATTATCAGAGTACACACGACAGTTCATGGTTATTATGAGTGTCTGCAACTCACCTATGGTTGATTTCAACTCCACTGCGGTCATCATCGACCCCACGACTGATAGTTTCTGGCAAAACATATCAGGTGATATTCATCTGAGTATATTTTCTTGGCACATATTGTTTTCATCAAAGAACAATTACTCTGGCTTGCGATATTTTTTAATGCAGGACAATTGTTCACTGCAAGAGCGATGGTCATGTCATGGATATATAGCTCGCGCCCTCATTATCATGCGCTAGCATCTAACTGTGCCATGATGCTCGATGAATATATGTGCAAATCGCCACCTCTGCGGCCCAATTTACATCAACACGACGCGGTTGACTCGCCCGTCCGCACTTGCTTACAACACCACGGCCGACTTATCTGTCCGTGCCTGCGGCCGACTCGCCCGCATCCATGCTGTCTCTGATGCCGCAGTCGTCTTTACTGTCCGCCCCCGTGGTCTGGTCTACATCAACACACCAGAGCTGCACCTGTCTACATGAGCTGTTTAGTGAGCGCATGCAAGTTGCTGCTCCTGCAGCCCGGTCTATTCCAACAACTCTTGAGCCAATGATATATTATCAGCCTCTGCCTGCACCAGATGGCTCAGTGGACAGGCACACAAGTCGCTGCCACTATGGTTTGTTTAATTTCAACAACCAGCTGGGATGAACCACTGGCCGGATTACTGACACAAATCATACGGGGTCATTTATAACCCACCGAGGTCAGCCTCAACTTTCTGTGGATTCACATCACGTTACCAACGCCAAAGGATATACAATGAGTGTTGCGAAGATCATCAACTCGCCACCTTGCCTCTAGCTTTAGCATATTCCAGCATTCCGCTGTTCAATTATATGTCGGTTTATATCATGGTCAAGTATGGAGAATCTTAAGCCAAACTCCTCGAGTCATCTTAAGACTCGGGGGCTACATGGACATGACTCAACAAATGTTGCCGGTCTCGGGAGTTACTGCCACATTGGTGAAAATTTAAAGGCCATCAGAAAAAATTCCGGCTTAAAAAGTGCCTAGCAATCAAAAATTTCCGGCTCAATGGAAGAGTTCCGGGTTATCAAAAGAGTTTCCAGTTCAAAATCCGGCTCAAGGGAAATCTGTTCTCCCGTAAAGTTTTGAGCTCTTAATATCCGGCTCAACATCCGGTTCAAGAAGAATACACCTCTCGCAAGTTTGAGTTCTCAGGAAAAATTAAAGGTTACCAAAGAGAACTTGCTACTATGATGCGCGGTTCAAACATGGGTATCCTGCCTTATGGGCTTATCATATTATGATCAACTTAATAAAGCCGGCATCCCTGAAATTCAAGGCCTCTGTCGTTTCATTTCTGTGTATTTGAGTCTTTATTGGTTGATCATAAGGTCACTTGGGCGCTTCCAACCCACCGGGTTTAGCTTTCATACCCTCTTGACCAGGCGTGGATGCCAAATTATGGTTTCATCCTGCCTATTTGCAACTTGCTACTCCGCCAGGTGACTCGCCGAGCTCTTGGCAAGTCAATCTTCTTAAAGACCCTGAACTTACCAAGGTTAAAATGACAGTTTTGTGTCCCGTGAGGGCCGGCTTACAGTGAGCTAGGATGAACCACAGCTTTGCGGCCTTGAAAGCAAACATGAGGCCTGTGAGCCAACGGCTATTGCGGCCTTGACAGCAAACATGAGGCCTATGAGCCAACGGCTATTGCGGCCTTGAAAGCAAACATGAGGCCTGTGAGCCAACGGCTATTGCGGCCTTGAAAGCAAACATGAGGCCTGTGAGCCAACGGCTATTGCGGCCTTGAAAGCAAACATGAGGCCTGTGAGCCAACGGCTATTGTGGCCTTGAAAGCAAATATGTGGCCTGTGAGCCAACTTTTTTCGGTCATGCCTTGAAAGCCGGCCTAACAAATATTTGAGATTTGCATATTTTCTGTTTTGGTTTTCAAATGTTTTTATGCTCTCAAGTTTTGGCTTTTGACTTTTAGTCGCCAGGATGTTTTGGCTCATCAGCCATGTTCATGATTTTTTTTTCAATAGCTAGAAAAGACTACAAGTCTTTGGATTTGTCACCCGCCGTGGTTTTGGACTATAAGTCGCCAGTATGGCTTTGGCTGTATGCCGCCATTATAATCTTTTCAATGACTATTTATGACCAGGAGTCTCTGGGTTATAACCCGCCTTGGATTCCAGCTTCAAAAGCTGGTCTTTTCTGTCGAGCCTTAAAAGCCGACTTATGAATTATATTGTTGTGCATATTTGCAATTTCTATAACATCTCTGTTTGCAGGGGTTATCAGTTCTTGATTTTTACAAAGGCTATAAGCCGCCGGGTTACAAAAATCCCGGATTACAATGAATGCGCATTAAGTCACCATCGGCCAAGAGCCACTGAGTATTTAACTCTGGATTTACTTGTCAACGGACAAGATCTTGTGATTGTTTTCATACCATATTATATTATTCAAATCTTTAATAGCCAACATGGCTGGATTTTTATTATGGTTATCAATAACTAGTATTATGATTGAGGTTTTCAAAGCCGCTTTAGAGCAATGTTGTCAATAACTAGTATTTCTTCATCCAAGAATACCAGTTCACAACAGAGAGCATGGTTCAATAGTGATATGCAAAGCATTCACCAATATCGTCCAGACAGAGGATAGGATTTATTCTACAATGGAAGGAATAGTCCCAAGTCGCTGCAGGCATACGACCCGGCACTTGGGGGCTACATTATTCAAATTAAGATTATATTAAGTATGCAAGTCCCATGTCACTGCAAGCATGCACCATGGCACTTGGGGGCTAATGCAAGGTCATTTTTAACTCGCCTCATTGACGACCAGACCCATCACATAGTGATGAGACGGCCCTTGGGGGCTACTAATTGCTCTTGTCAAAGGTAACCCGAAACTTGGGGGCTACATCATATGATGTTATTTTTTCAATGAAGTAGATGTAAAGTCCCAGCTAAGTATTATCTTACTGAGCCGGCACTTGGGGGCTACACATGGGAAGTACAAAATGTTCAGTTTATGATTGGCGATTTACATGAACAACCCGGATTTCTCCAAAGTTGTAGCATTTATATTGAAGCAAGTCTTAAGCTATCACTACGTTGCCCTCTTAAGACTTGGGGGCTACAGGTGATATGCATATAAGGGAGAAAGCAAGTACCAAGTCATCACAAGATTGACCCGGGCTGGGAAAACCCGGATGGTGAGGATTCATCCTATAAGAATTTGGCATGGAAAACTCAGGAAGACAAATTACATGACCCAGCGTCAACAGCAATTATAACCCGGTGTCAACAACAATCATGACCCGGCGTCTGTAACAATCATGACCCGATATCATCAGTTTTTATAACCCGGCGATTTTGGCAATTATAACTCGGCAAGCTCTACATCTTCAAACCGGCTGAACATCAGATGAATATTTCAAGACCGATATTTTTGTCAAGTCAGAGCATTGGAGGCCGACTCAAATGGATTATTTTTTACAATATTTTTCTACAAGCAAAGTGACTTTGAAGCTAGCCTATTGACCCGGACTTTCCAGGAGAAGGAAATGACAAGGACTTAAGGATGAACAGAAGCCGGCTCAGAAGAATGTTTGACCCGACGCACAACCTGCCAATTTTTTTCTTGTGTTTATTTTGCAGGATCAGTTTAACATGGATAAATCCAAATTAAACTGGGGGCTAATGTCGGGGATATACCCCGCAGTATAACCCGGCCGAAAGGAAGGCCCGGCCAAGACTTGGCGCTTCATTGGTAACCCGCCCGAAGATTGGTGACTCATTGGTGACCCAGCAGGCGGGTCAAACAAACAACAGGACCCAACGGCCCAGAAGGCGGCTCATGGGAAGGCCGACTCATGTTATGGTGGGCCGGCTTGAGAGGAAAGGCATAAGGAATATTTCCCTTACAAGGGAAGCAAGACTAGGATTCCACTTGTACTAGAATAGTCCTAATCCTACTAGGACTCCACATGTAACCCGCCCCTCCAACTTATATAAGGAGGGGCAGTGCACCCCAAGAGGGACAAGTTAAGACAGACAAGTCAATATAGCTCTCGAGATAGAGGTAGCGAAAGAGCACCCTTGTAATCGTGAGCAGGATGTAGGCTTTTACCTCCACCATGAGGGGCCGAACTTGGGTAAAACCTCGCGTCTCTCGATCCCGACCAACCCCGTTCAAGCTACTACCTAGTTGCAATGGCCTCACGACAAGTCCTCACACTAGGACATCTGCCGTGACAAAACCACGACAGTTGGCGCCCACCGTGGGTGTTTGGTTGACAAGAATTGGAAAATCACAGGAATGCAAAGCATGGTGAAATTAAGTCAAACCACAAGAAAATGTATAGTTATAATGCTATTATGCTACTATCTCTTAGTCTTGTGCTTCATTAATAGGAATTTGAAAAGGAGGCCAAGTGGATATTAAAATTCCTATGGTTTTTCTTTGAAGGAGACACGAAAGGAACAAATCATACAGTTTTCCTTTGCTCCATTCCTTTGAACCAAATGCATGAATAGTAGTACCATAGGAAACTTTCCAAATCCTATGTTTTTCATTCTCTTTTCCTTTCAAGCAGTGGCGATTCTATAGGCAGGCTTGAAAAGGCAAAAGCCTACACTCCATAAATGTTTTTGTGCTACTTCTACTACTTTGGACCCAGGCCACTGCCCTACTAGCTGAACTCCCAAGCCCATCTACAAATGCACAGCTCAAATGCGAAGAAATAAATAATGATGGCTTTCGAGAGAGTCCATCACGGATAGCTAAGTTGCCTAGTACCTCACTGCTTGTCATATAGTAGGAGAAACTAATCGTATTTCACATTACTACGCGAGCTAAGTGGACAATATATATAACATGTAAAGTAAAAAAGCGATGCAACAAGTGTACAACCTCTTTGGCGAAGCCATGTAGATCTCAGCATCATTGGGTTGGTCACTGAGGATGCTGCGACTGATGTGGCTGTCGGAGGAGGGGAAGATCTTAGGCGTCTGGAGATGGAGCCGAGGGTACTACTCCACTGTGATGGTGGGTTTCGTCGTTGGAGCAGCTCCGGTGAGTTGTACAACGACGAGGCTGAAGAAGGACAAGAGAGACAACGTAAACCTGAGTGGAATTTTAATACCATCTCCAATAGATGATGTAAAATACATAACCACAAAGTGCTAGATGTAAAATACATCAGCCGCTCATCTCTGAACTTAACTATCAAAACTGAATTTAACTTTCGAAACTGAACGCACTAGTAGCAGAAAAGCAGTGCACTAATAGTTTTGCCCCCTCGAGCACTAGTCGCAGAGTAGCAGTGATCTAAATCGGTAGCCGCTCCGGCAGGGAAAGTAGTACCATAGAGCAGCCGGGGCAGCTGGTCGTGCAGCAGCAGCGCCCAGAGCAGTAGCGTGTGTGAGAGCAGGGGCAGCTGGTCATGTAGCAGCATCTCGGGTAGCAGCAGCAGGAGCTCGACCGATAGCCGGAGCTGCTACTTGTGTAGCAGCAGCGCGAGCAAGAGTAGAGCAGCAGCGCAAGCAAGAGCAAGAGCAAGAGCAAGAGCAACAGCGCGAGCAAGAGCAAGAGCAGACCAGGCAGGGGACCGAGAGCAAGAGCAGATCAACAGCACGAGTGAGAGCCGAAGCAGCAGCAGCAGCAGTGCCAGCGAGAGCCAGAGCAGCAGCAACAGCTCCTAGTGATGTCGACATCGCCGCCGAGGGAGATAAGCCGTGGAGGTAGTGGCCAGAGACGCCGCCGTAGATGGAGCCGCGCCATGCCGTCTCGGGACTGAGCGCCGGCAGCACCGTGAGATCGAATCAAGAAGAAAATGCAGCGATTAGTGTAGAACCTCTTTGGTGGCTCCGATTAGGCCTCAGCTTCATCCGAGGAATCGGTGGTGGTGCTGCTCTTCCGGTGGTGCAGGTGAAGATGGCGGTGTGGGAATGGAGGTGACGCGATAGATGAGGCGAACGTCGGGCAGCTCCTTGGAGGTGAAGGACGGGGTGGCCGAACCGGCGGGACGACAAGATCGACGACGGATCCTCATCCGGTGCGGTGGATGAGGGACATCGAGCTGTTGCGGTGGACGATGTCGTCGGGGAAGAGGCTCCGGCTGGGTGGCGGACGGAGGAGGGTGTGGGGCTTCGCGGGTTTTCGCGGCCTCGGTGTACGAATGGGGTGGAGGGGATGGGAGGGGGGAACCATGGCTTAGGGACGCGCTTGTCCAAAATGTGGGGTAAGTTACGAAAGTACCCCCACCGATTTGAACTAGGCGGTTCTTTCGGTTCAAGGGTATCACGGGAATTTCGCATGTCGGGATTTCGCAGGAGGTGGGAGTTAACGCGCGCGTTGTAATTTTGGGATAGCAAGGCGCGGGTTGAGATGGATGGAGTTTTTGGAGCACAACGAGACAATGAGATATCTTAAAATTTCGGGATAACAAGGCGCGGGTTGAAGAGGCGGGAGTTTCGTAGCACGATAGACAGAGATGCTAGCTTGAAATTTCGGCATAACAAGGTGCGGCGTGAAATTTGGAGAGAACAAGCTTAACGTGTACAAAAAAACAAAAACAAAAAAGACAATTCGCACCCCACTAGCTAGAGAGAGCCATGTCCCATTTTACTATATTATTACTAGAAATGCCATTAAAAAACAACAACAAAAAACTAAAAAAAATTGGGACAACAAGCTTAACATGTACAGTACCAAATCAATTTGCATTTCCCTCAATAATAAAAAAACATTTCCTACTGTCTAGCATATGGACTAAATTTGAGTACATTTTCCCTGTTGGAATGGGATTGTACTCGGGTTAGTTATACAACCATCTAAATATTATCTTCACAACACATGACATGAATATGAGAGTAGTAAATTCCCATATAAATATGAACTACATGTACATACGATCTCGAATTCAAATATATGTATCCATTTTATGTTGAATTCAAATCATAGTACGTGTATGCTCTAGCTAGATGTTCGGAATCTAAACCATGTATGATACTATGTACAATGTGTTTAACACACACAGGCACACACACACACACACCATTTAGATATGTGCTGCGAAAGCCACCCATCATCTCCAATTTGAATAGTGTGTCCATGCATGGATGCAATGTCGCCAAACGATGCCTTCATCGGTATCTCAAATTCAAATCAGTTTGACCTTGTTCAAATTCAAAACTACACCACGCATATCTCAATTATATTCATGCATGCATGGGTTTCAAACATCATGATCTCTTATTGAAATATTTGAATTCAACTTTACATTGATTATGACCTCACCAAGTCTTTTACACCCACACAGTTGTCTTCTTTTTATAGTTGTACCACTTATTTTCTATCGTGCATGCATGCACACACACACTACCACTCGGCATTATCCATCGCACACACGCAATCTTTTTCTTCAGGTCAGTCTCCCATGCATGCACACACACACACACCCTCCTCATCACTTCGGCCATTCTTTGTCTCTCACATGCATGCACAATGATCGATGTTCCTCTATGTGTGTATATATATAGTTAGGTCTTTCCCAGTTTTCCACACAAACCGATCGATCTATATCTCTAGTCAGGTCTCACCCTGCTCTTTCCCACGTACACATCGATCAAATCTACCTCTCTATATAGGACTACACAGCTAATACATACACATTATCTATCCATCGTCTCCCTCTCATCATCCATGCCTTCCGCTTAATCTCTTAGACGCGCGCACAGTGGCGAAGATAGGGGGCAACAAGGGCCCTGGCCCCCCTAACATCACTGTATTGAGGCTAATATGAATGTGATCAGTATATCAATTGCTGGTAAAATGGTTTAAGTTGATGAATTGGCCCTCCCCATAAAGGATTAGCAATGCTTGGCCCCCTAGCTCATTTAATTTTCATGGCTCCGTCATTGCGCGCAACCGCGCACGTTCTCGCCCCCTCTCTTTAAATATCGATCTCGCACTTGTGCACTCCTTCTCAGTCTCCCTCCAGTTAGCCCCTCGCACCATCTTCCAGCACCCCCCATATCCCAGTGCTTCTACGCTCGTAGAGCTCTTCCCTCTATCTGTCCCTATTGATATCTCGCACGGCCGACCCCTCCCCTCCCTTCTCGTATATCACCCCGGCCCATGCACATACATGTATGTATATAGGCCTCTCCTTCACACAAATTGCATTGACACGTATTCCGTCACCAAATCTCAGTATCTCTCACATACACGGACTACGTGTACGAAATAGAAGAGGTGTACACACGCACTCGTTCCCACATACAAATGCGCGGGTGCACGGTGGAGCACATTTGTACAAAAAATGAGCGTGTAGAAAGGCTTTAGACGATGTGCCACTAGTCTATATATCTATATCTATACCCCTATACAGTGTGCGAATAACTTTGAAAGATGGTCGTTGGATGAAGCCAATCCGACGGTGCAAAGATGGAAAATCCGAGCACTACCGGCCGTTGGATATCATCTACATTCCACCAGATTCTGCCACATGTACAATCTAGAATACTCCATGGTTGAACTTAAGCATAATGCACAAACCTCAAAACACAAGCACTTCTCCTTTGTTCTAGAATATTCCGTGTCATAATTGCCCAAATTTTTTTTATAGATGAATTTCCATTATTTGTTTTTAATTTATGCTTTACAACGCACAATTCCATGAATCTTAAAATAGATTAACTTTTTTATAAAAACTATTTGGTTTTGAATGGGATGAACTATAAGAATTAAACGAACATCTACATCATGCATATATGACTCAAAGCTTACATGCTATAGTGTGGTGTTTATTCATAATTTGGTTGCCAAATCTCATGTGTGCAATGCACGTGTACCTTACTAGTACTTCCAATATGTGCAAAACACGTAAAATTAGAATTCCAATGGCACGCTACACAGTGTCTCTCCCTTTTTCAGTTAATATATTATGATTAAAATGATGTGGGGGCATCCATGAAGCCACGTGGCACATGTGGAGGCATTGTCGCGACCTTCTTGTGTGGATTGATCACAGTGACGTGCTGCTGGTTCCAAAAGAATGTACTCGTCCTCTCTCACGCACACTGGCAGTACGTGCACAAAGCGAAGATGTGCACGCACGCACTCATTCCCTAGCACGCACACGCGGGTATATGGTGGGATGCATTTTTGTACGAAGATCCACCCCATGTAATAATTTGACGCGTGTAAAGTCGTTCACTTAATTGATGGCCAATTAATACAGCGCATGCAAATTGAGTGGACGTGAGGGAGGAAGTAGTTGAGAATGACATTACTACTCCACTGCGTGCATGCGAGTAGTTAAATCATGGGTTGCAACTTCCATTGATCTCCTTCGTATTTTATGCCAATTTTTGACCATATTTTAAGTAACATAATATTTATGCATGTCATAAAAAGTAATATCATCGAAAACTATGTTCAAATGCGATTCCAATGATATAATTTTTGGTGACATGCATTAACATTTTCTTAGTTAAATTTTTGGTCAAAAATTGGCACAAAATAAAAAGGGGGCCAATAAACCAGGATGCAGGCAGCATGATCAATTTTTGCCTGGGCTACTGTTGGTGGCCTTCGTATTTAAATATGGATGGAGTGGAGTAGTACTATCTTTATCTTAGCCTCGTAGGGCTCTCCCAGCACCTAGGCTCACCTCCCCGCCTCACCCACTGGATCCCACCATGGATAATCCCTTAGATCCCAGGATCCCGCGGGCTGCCCTCTCGCTGCGGCCCGCAGCACTGCTGCCTTTGAGCGAAACCCACATGTGTTTCAGAGGGGATCCATTGCTCTGGAATCACGGATCAGTGGCGCCAGAGGACATGCCAGGGCTGCGTTTCAGGTGGTGGGCAGCAAGGGCAAATCGGATTGAGGAAGCGTCGCATCGATTGGAGACAAGTTCAAAGGAGCTGCGCCTGGCAAAGCACAAGGCGGATGCGCAAGTCGATCTCAGGGGAGAGATGCTAAGGGATGTCAGCATCTGGCAGTGTTGCGTTGATTTTGATCTGGGGCTAATGGCAGAGATCATATTCACGGAGTCGACTGCGGAGGAAAGAACGCGCATGCCTGCGGGATGGGGTGAGGAGCCGGTGAAACTGTTCAAATGGGCCGTAGGAGAAGCCAAATCTCGGAGCCAGCTGCGGTGGCGGCGCTGGGCATGCATCGTAGGCGAGGTGATCTGCCCTCCTTCCCCGCCAGCGATGCAGTGACCTACTCGGTTGCTCCTGCAGTGAACTTGCGGCGCCATGGCGGTTTGCAACCGTGACAATCACTCCATCTATATGTATTGTATTCCTGCGAAAATACTTGGCCGTTTGGAAAAAGATGGTAATTGATTTATCACTAGTTTTTGAATGCTTGGTCATGACAATCACCCGAAGCCACAACCACAAGTCTCCATCGCGTAATACTTATGGTCGGTCGCACCAACAGACGGTCGGTCGGACCCGCGTCTCACCGAAGGGACACGCATCGGCTTGGTCTGACATGTACGACCAGTTACATCACTGACTTGTGCGACCGCATTTGAGCAGTAGTACTTGAAATTTGTGTTCCAGGAAACTCATCGAGAGCCTTTTGGGCCTCGAAACCAAAACCATCAATTAATCTTTAGCTTGTTCCCATCACATTCCAAAGTAGTAGTATCAAACCTGAACATGTTCCCACTATGCAGGTTTTAGTACTAGTGCTAGTACTATGTTATAAAAAGGGGAACTACCTAGCCGAAAATTACTCTACTTTCCTCCTCATAAGTCTTTCTTGTTCATCCTTCCCCGCCATGGCCGGTGTGCAGAGCTCTAGGTCAAGAACTACTAGTTAGAAGGGAGCGGCGACCAAGGCGGCGGAAAAAAAAGAGAGTGCTCGCCGCCTCGCGGAGGGCTCGAAAGATCTCTCATGGGCAGGTGAGGGCTCCCAGGAGCGCCCTAGCCATAGAGGCAAACATGCCGAGCTGGCGGTGCTGGAGTCGTTATCCCTCGACGACATGCCCGATCAGCTCAATAAGCAGAAGGAGTTCATCGACAACTTGGTGGAGCTGCTGAAGGAGAGCCTCGACGACATGCCCGCTGAGCTCAATGAGCGGGGGGAGTTGACCGCCGGCTTGGTGATGCTGCTGAAGGAGAGCATTGCCTCGGGTAAGAAGGCGACCGGTGAAATCCTGCAACTTCAGGAGGACAAGGCGAAGCTCTGCCACGAGCTCGACCTGCTAAAGGAGTAGAACGCCGGCTGGAAGAAGCTGCATGAGAAGAGTAGTTCCTCGGTGAAGATGCTGCATGCCCTCGTCATGGAACAGAAGGAGGAGTTGGCGAAGCTCCGCATCGAGCACCCGGCTACTGTCAAGGTACGTAATGCGGCTGTGGAAGAGATGATGAAGGCTCACATCGAGAAATCCCGCGTAATGGACAGAATGAAGAAGATGGCGGAGGAGACGAGCGGGGAGATGAAGGTCATGGAGGCTATGAAGAAGCAGTTAGGACTCTGCGGTCAACTCTTCATGAAGTAGAGAGCAGCGCCCCAGACTTGTGTTTGCGTCTTCCTTCTTTTTTGTGGGGCAATCTTCCTTCTTCTTTTGCTCATGTGTTTCTTATTTTGCTTCGGGTGTTTTGCCGCATGTGTCACGTTCTCTGCGAGGCACGAATAGAACAATGCTAACGATGAGCGGCGCCATGGGATCACCATATCGCACTGGGCTGCCGTGTTTCGCGCTCCTCCATCCTACTAGTCCTACTCTAGTGGAAAATTTGAGTATACCGCATGGTTCTTTGCTCCTCCTCAGGTCATCGGCAACATTTATACGAGCAGTCAAATCACAAGGCCCCACCTTCCAGCAGTAATGAGCCATCAAATCACAAAGGCCCTCGCCTCTCGTGAAACCGACCAAGCGAGACTGCCCCACCCTCTAGCCTTTTAAATGTACTTTTGTACAGTAGTAGTATCGATGGATTGCGCCATGGAGCAAAACTAACAAGATGAAATTAAAGAAAAAGGTGGTACATATAGAGAGCGCTCGTTGCCAAATTATGCATATAGTACTATTAAAAAAGCTAGTACGTGCTTAGATGGGGTGCTAAAGTCTATTAAAGAAATTAGCATACGTATTTAATTCTTTGACAACTAAACTCCTTCATGATTTGGGTAAACTTCTCTCATTTAAGTTTTTTTAATTACTTATCTCATTTAAGTGTTTTGCGTATGTGCCATGCTTAGAGTGTGGTTATAGTATAGCCAATATGATGTTGGCCATATCATATATAGTACGTATATAATGTGAAGAAACAAGTGGTAGTACTACCAACTACAAGATGAACAGTAAGAAATACTAGTATGTACGTACTGAAGAGTTAAAGTAACGAGAAGGAGCATAACATAGTTATGCTGGGGGCTTAGCACAACACACCCCTCAAATAAAACTAAGCACCCTGAAATTAAACTAAGCAACTAATCCGGTAGGCACTGCATTAGAACCACCATGAGCAACGACACTGCCACCTTACTCGGACTCCTCGTGCACGTGCTCGACTTCGTCCTTGTCCCTCTTCCTCTTGGCCGATACTTCTTTGCTTGAACCACACACTTGGCTCTCGCTCTTCATCCAACCCTTGTAGATATTGAAACAAAGGTAGGCATCCATTGCAGTGTACTGGATGTGGTCTCTATCTAGTACATTCCACTGCCATGCAAGATGAAACTTGGGCGGAGGTTTCGTCAGTTTACCGTACGAAGGATCAACCATGGCTCCTGCCAGGGTCAGCATTGAAGGCTGACGGGAGGACACCAACCCATTCTTCTGGAGGTCGAAGGGCTGGCCTACAACGAGGCCTATCCGATCCAGGACTTTTTGGTCGTTCGTAAAGTCTACAGTAACAAATTTGACTTTGCCGCCCGTGAGGAAGTTCTTAAATTCCTCGCACTCAACGTCGGCATGGCATATGTGGTAGACCAAGCACAAGTTATGCACGCAAACCTGGATCATGGCGGGCTTCTTCTTCTCTTCCTCCTTTAGATTCTTCTCTTTGTCCAGGACTGTGGTGTACTCAACATCTAGCCCAGCGACCCACTCATCATCATTTGACTTTTCGAACATGCGTCTAAAGCGAGCAAGGCATCCTTTCACTGTCGCGGAAGAACGGGTGTAGATGACGTCGAACTCATCGTCGGTGATGGTTCTAACCTTGTACTCATCGCCAATCATGGAGATTTGGGACGCCATGGATTTGGGAGGAGGGTTAGGATTAGTGGAACTGCTGTAATGTGAAACGGCGGGACGACTAGGAGTGAACTGCCGTAATGTTAAAGGACAGCCGGGGACGAGTAGGAGCGAACTGCTAGCGGTTTCCGATTGTAAAAATGCTGAGTGGGGCGTGCGAACGGCAGGGTAGTGGCTTGCCTGGTGGATAAATGGCTTCATGCACAGTACTATGGGGGCCCAATTAGATGTCATGTCTACTAGACGCCCAATTAAATGGCTTCATGCATCTGCGTGTTCTCACGTCAAGCATCGGGAAAATTACAGGTGATACGAAGCTTCCATGCTCCCATGATACGGGCTTCCGAGAGTCCTTGGATCTGAGATCGAACGGTTGCATGGCGTGATTCTAGACCTATGGGTAAATATCCTATCCTGGAGGGTTATTCTGCAAATTTTCAGCAACTTAGCATGCGACCGTTCGATCTCAGATCCAAGGACTGTCAGCAGCCCGTATCATGGTTGTGCCTACCATGACCGTCGCCTCGCTCGCGCGGTTGCGCCTTGGAGATTTCAGATGGCTATAAATGAGCATTTTTTTGCCTACTTCGCATGCATGAAACTACTTCCTCCGTCCATGTGCGTTAGGCTATCTGATGTTGGCATGTCATACATAGTCATCACTTATAGTGACTCATACAACAAGGTTAGCTATAAGGTTGGCTATAATAGTATTTTTTTACTTCTCTCTATCTCTTTCTTCATAGCATTTATTGCATTTGCCAAGGAGTAAGTAGCTAGGCAGTACTTGGCACCTGTATACCATGGAGGTGGTCAGGAATCGGGAGACTCACGCCGGTCGTAGCGCCGCAGTAATAATGATAATGGCAAGTCAAATCATAGGGCCCCACCTGTCCAGCAGCAACGAGCCGTCAAATCACATAGCCCTACGTTTGCAGCAGCATACTCCCTCATCTTCTTACCTCTCTGTCGAACCGACTAGGCGGAACTGCCCCGCCTACCACGCGGGAAAAGCCCTGCCCTCCACTTTTAAATATAATTTTGTATCCATGGATTGCGCCATGGAGCAAAGCCTGAAGAAAACGGCGGTACACATGTATACAGCACGCCCGTCGCGTTCGCGTCGCACCCCAGACGGTCGGTCGGTCTGGCACGCCGCTCTCTGAATGGAACGCGTGTCATATTACGTTTGCACACACATGTGGGACCGCAATTGAGAACCAATCATAGGCACACTCCCCCATCCCCGCAAGTCGGCTGAGTTAATAGAAGAGAGAGACGAGAGATAGTACTGGAGCAGTGCTGTAAACACGTCGGCGCCTGGACGATCCCTGCATGACACAGGAGATCAGTTCGTCCATGCATGTGACCAGACTCCAGTAGACGGCTGGATTGGCTATCATCTACATATCTTGCAGGCTGTGCTGTACAGGGTTGTAGTTCTGATGAGAAATCTAGAAAAAAGGTTTCTTGTCATCTCGCAATATTAGGTGTCATGTGCTTCGGATCACTGCGAGGGTTAAACAGTGACAACTGCGTTCCTCCAAGGCACTGGTCATTGGGGGCACATGCACGAAGACTACTCGGCTGCCATCTAGGTCAAGCCGGCTATGTTAATTAGGACATCTATTGATTGACCCCTTTTCTACGAGTATGTCTTTAATTTGAGCTTTGATCCTCGTCCAGTTTGTCCGTCGGGATTCATGTTGTCTCCTTGGGGCAGTGAGGTTATGGTTTCTTGTCATATGGCATTTTTTTGTGTTATATGTTAATACGGTGCTTCAGATCAAAATGACGACAACTGCGCCTCCGGGGCACGTGCATGAAGACTTCTCCACAGTCATTGACGAGGTCAAGCCGGCTCCGGTAGATAAAAGAAAACTACTCCACTATATAGGCAGGAGCCTCCGCGCTTGCTTGCTAGTGTTGCTCTCTTCACACTCTCTCATCCTCTCCAGATCTAAACACGAGAGTGGTGGCCACACTCTTTCTCTGCTCACCGCTGGTCACAGATCCAGCCGGATCCCCTCCGCCGGGGAAGGTGAGAAGGTGCAATGTTCATGCGGTCATCCTCAGCGACGGCTCTTACCCACTGTCGGCGCATCCCGATCAGCGTGCCTTGCCGTTCTCTCCCACGCAGCGCCGGCTAGGAAGGGCCTCCGACCCCTTCTTCCTCGCTGCCGTAGTGTCGGCAGATCTGGCCTCCTGCCTCCCACCTAGCGACATCCCGGCGACCCTCAGGTATAACTTCCTTCGAAACCGGCCTTGCTCTACTGCCCCAGTTCCTCACGTCGCTGCATTTGTATCTTTTACTATTTCTCAGGCCCCCTAATAGATAGGATCGATCGGCTGTTCGAAAGCCACCTAAATTTTTACTGTTAAGAGGTAAAACTACTTCATGCAGTCGAATCTAGTACTACTTGGTTCAAACAGGGAAGAAAGGGGGTGGCGGTGGGGGAAGATTTGTTACCTGAATCTAGGACTTGGTCGAAAGAGGAAATAATGGGGGCGAAAAGTAGCAGAGACTGGCTATCCAACTAGTCTCTTGGTCTAATAGGGAAATAAAGGGAAACGCAGTACAAACTCAATATAAACCAATCTATTGGTTGAAAAAGGAAAGAAAGTGGGGACTGGGGGACAAGTCAACAGAGTATGTCCAGCACTAGATTTGCTAGCCTCACACAATATAAGGTGGCTATACCGAACAAAAATGGGACCAACCCAGATATCATGTTTGGATGTTTGTTGCCCCGAGCCCCTCTTATGTAATGCCACTAGTAAAATGTAGCAGTCCCACTGTTAAAGTAAGGACACGTTAAACCAATGTTGTTTTCAATGTAATGCCTCCAGTAATATGAATCAATGGCACTGTTTTTCATGTCCTGTTAAATTTCCCATTAAGATAAGTTGCTTCTTTTCGTTAGAAATGCAACTGTCCTGGTCCGCCTACTCTCCCGTGCCCAAATACCAACTCTTTAGCAGCTGTTAATGTAATGTTGCTGGTAAAATGAAGCAATGACACCATTAAAGTAATGTCATATTTAACAGTTGTCATAGTTAATCCTAATGCCCACACTAATATCTAGCAATGCTGCTGCTTTAGAAATTGCTACTGTCCTTGTAGGATCACCATTATGATAAGGAACATGCTTCTTTTCATTTGATGTATGTTTCATCACTTGTTAGTCACCCTCCTTTCCACCTTTTTATGCAAACAGAGATATACATTTCACGCTTGATCTTAGTTGAACTGCACAAAATGATATCCAAATTATAGTTGAACATTCCACGAGCTTCACGACCAACCTTGATGTCGCTCAATTTTATTGCAACTAATGAAGAAGAAGCTGCTAGCTCATGGGACCAAGTACTTGCTAACTGCATGATGCCAACATTGCTTCATTTTAGGTGAACTGCACAAAAAGGTCCCATTCATTGAATCATCCATGTTGGTGACTGGTGTCATCCCTTCTACGATGGCGTTGACTGCAGATATGCTTCCCATCATGAGGTTGTTCCTTTTTGGTCCAACCGTTTGCCAAAGATCCTGCATGTTGACTCTGCTCTTGTGCTACTGTTTTGGCACTGCCATGATAAAGCAGTAATGTTATTATTTTGCACCTTAATCTAGTGGCACTATTAATTTGAGGCAATGTTTTGGCACCGCTTGTGCCACTGATTTTTTATATGTATCGAAAGAGGGGGTTTCCTCCGATTTCATTAAAGAAACCCAACCATAGAGAACCATTATCCGACAACATCTCAGTGTAAACGGGCAGTTATGCAACTACTACTAGAACGAACTGAGTACTAGCAGGAGACAAGTTCGCCACATAATCTAGGTAGGTAGGGGGACGCAGCCCCAGCTTGACCAAGTTTGGATTACAACCCAAATGCTACCACAGAAACATCAGGGGGGAAGATAGGGACTAAAAGAGCCAGCTTCAGCATCCCAGTCTAAGCACCCCCGGCTTCCATCCTTGCGATGCACGGTACACCTCACTTGCCACCTGCTCGACCCTACTGCCACTGATAAAATGAAGTAATAATACAGTTAAAATAGAGTGAGTGTCCTCTCTATCATTTCATTTCCAATGTAGATAAAGAAAGTGCTTTTCTTTGTTAGTATATGTTTCATCAACTAGTCCCATTGCTAATGTTTAAGTGTTTCTGCAAACTGGGGTGCTTAATTTTAGTTGATCTGCACAAAAATAGAGATTGGAATGTCTCAAGGCCCCTCCTTGTACTACCGATGTACACTGATGTTCATCACTGGCAGAAGGTGTATCGGGGAGAATTGGGTCGATTTCTAGTATGAGGCCTACCGTATGAGGCATCGCAGGGCCCATCTCGCCCTCGCAGCATGGCATACTGTGGTACTATCGCAATATTTTCCCATTAAGAAAATGAAGTTTCTTCTATTTATTAATGTATGTTTCATCAACTAGTGCCACTATAATGTAATCACGCTTTTTCATTATCCATGCAAACAGGGTTATTCAGCTGCATTTTGGTGGAACTGCACAAATGTACGGATGGAATCGGCATATATGCAGAGTGCGAGGTGCCAAGTAAAAATTATCGACACCAACCATGCTCCATCTAAACATTGGCATCCACTACCGGTGGGATGGGTGGCACTCTCTGTGCACGGATCTTTCTCGGCAGCAAATCCTCTAATCAAATACTAGTAGCTTATATTGGCACTTTTCTAGGGAGTACTCTTTTCTGAAAGAAGCACCAATCAATTTTTCTTTATTTGTACACAGTGTCACAACTTTGTTTTTGGTCCAGAGCTATTTTAGGGTGATTGGCATAGTACTCGGAGACTGATTGTTAGCATGATTTTCATTAGCCGTCACACTGATTGTAAGCATGAGCAGATGGAAGATTAGGTTAGTGCGAAGCTTACCTTAAACCCTACCGCCGCCGTTGAAATGACGCGAGTGGTGAGGGAACCATGGAGAACGGCGAGGAAGCGACGTCGCGCCATCTGGCCTCCTCTTGCGGTGGGAGAAGGAATACTCCTGTGGCTCCGGCTGGCACTGCACCCTCACGAACGGCACACCGTACTCGATCGATTCGTTATCCTCTGGATGCTCGACCTTCGACCTGTACGCCCACCACCTCCGCCTGACTTTCGCCTCGGGCGAATCTGTCTGCTCCATCGCCCAGAGGAGATACTCGATGAACTTGAAGGACTGCGGCATGACTGCCGCCGGGGAGTACATCGCCGCCCTCATCGCCGCCATCTCGCTCTTTCGCATACATTGCCACATGGCCCTCACCATCCTCAAAATTTCCCACTCGTTGTCCAACCAAGTAAGGATCTCCTTCAACCTGGCTAACTTCGCCTGGTCACCGCCGGCGATCTGCCCGATTCGCTGCTGCATCCTCTCCATAGATGTCCTTCTGAGAGGTCCGGTGCTAGCTTTGGAAGATGGGAGGAGAGATGGTGGTTTTGCTATGGAGAAGAGGGAGAGGCGAGACAGTGGTTTTGCAATGGAGAAGATGGAGAGGAGAGGGGGTGGTTTTGCAATGGAGAAGAGGGAGAGGCGAGACGGTGGTTTTGGAATGGAGATGATGGAGAGGAGAGGGGGTGGTTTTGCAATGGAGAAGAGGGAGAGGAGCGTGCGGTAGCGATTTAGGATTGGATGAGAGGGCCGGCGCGCTGTGACTGGATCAAAATCAAAATCAATTTACCCTTCAATTAAGAAAGTGACCCCACATTAACTAGTCTCCCTTGTATTCTGGGTCATATTTGACCATGATTTTCACAAATAAAATATATGTTATACATTGCAAAAATTATATAATTTGAAAGTACATTCAGATACGAACCAAACGATACAATTTTTGATGACATGCATTCACATTTTGCTTGTCAAATACAGTACGTGGTCAAACTTTGACCCAAAATACGCAAAACAAAAAAATACTTCCAAGACCAGCGCCGCTCCTCTCCTCTTAAACCACCGCCGCTCCTCTCCTGTTTCAATCCAAAACTAGCGCCGCTACTCTCCACTTCCATTTCAAAACCACTGCCGCTCCTCTCCTGTTCCAATCCAAAACCAGCGCCGCTCCTCTCCTCTTCCATTTCAAAACCATAGCCGCTCCTCTCCCGTTCTAATCCAAAACCAGCACCGCTCCTCTCCTCTTCCATTCAAAAACCACCGCCGGCAAGTGAAGGTGCTGTGGAGAAGTAGATCGAGGGAGGAGTACAACCGATACCTGTGGCTCGCAGGCGGCGACCCTGTGAAGCTAGCTAGGATGTTGGAGATACAGTCTTGGTTTGACAACCCGGAGCAATTAGCGGCGACGGTGAAAGCGATGGCCAAATATCTGGAAAAGAGCGAAAAGGAGCCGATACACCGGGAGGGAGTCGCGCGGGAGTACATAGAGCTGCTCCTGTGGGCCATGGAGCAAACAGATTCACCGGATCCGATCGTGAGGCTGAGGTGGTGGGAGTATCGATCCAAGATGGAGCATCCACCCGAGATTGAAGGATCGAGCATCTACACGCTGCCGTTTGTGAGGGTGCCGTGGCAGAGTGAGCCGATGGAGTCTTCGTCGACCGAGCCCAACTGCAAGAGGTGAAAAACAGTTGGCGCGATGACGCTTCCCCGCCATCCTCTCCCTCGCTGTTCACCTCGTCCCACGGGGCGGCTATCTGCCGCCGAGGAATAGGAGGGGACTTCCCCCACCCCAAATAGTCTGAGGAGGAGCTTAGGGTTGTCAGTATTTGCAGGTTGTGAATTGTGTTTTGTGTTTTAGATTTGAGAGTACTTTCAGATATGAATGTCTTTTGAATTTTAGATTTCCAGTATTGAGCATATGAAGTATTTTATGAATTCTAGAGATCTATTTTTGGCACTTTAAAAAATGTAGTTTCATATAAAAGTGCAGACAATGTGATTCTCAGAGAAGAAACTGCAAGTTTCAGTTTCAGATAAGAAACTGCAAGTTTCTGAGGCAGAGCATTTATATTAACACGCCCTTTTCAAACAGGGATAACATCAAGTTGGAAGTTTTATTCATGGTCGAAAATGGAACTACCAGCCAGTTAACATCATGCTGATCAACATTCATGCATAGCACATCTTCATATGATGCACGGTAAAAAAGATATGCTATTTTCAAAATGCCCACACAATGTTGAGTGTGTTGGAGGTGGTGTGCGTAGATGACAATGGGCACCCACATGTTAGAGGCAGAGGCAAAAATTTGTGGATATTTTCGCTGCATCAGGTGGAATCAAACCCGGGCGGAGCAGCGGTTAGGGAGGGGAACTTGGCCACTGGGCTACTCCAGTACTTTCGCTCAAAATTAGGCACAACATCTACCACTACTGTAGCATGTCTTCCCCGGCTCTGGTGCGTTCTTGTCCGGGGCCTAGACGTCATCCTCCGCCTTTGTGCGCTCACCGCGGCGCCGCTGTCTACTGTTGTGGACATGCTCAACAACCGAGAGGAATCTGGAGAGGACTGTACGTGGAGAGGCGGACAATCGGGACCCACCAGGTCCATGGCCGTACGCAAGCAAGTGCCTCATTGAAAAAAATACTTCCTCCTAATGCTATACTGACGTTGCGGGCCACGGGTTTGTCAATGTAGTTACTAAAGGAGATAAATTTACAATGAAGCTAGTCATCGGGGAGCTGGCATGTATCATTTATTATCAGTGGGCCAACAACTATCAGCTGGGTTGTGGGCTGCCCAGTCTAGGCTTTCTTTTTTAACATGTGCAGCCCACGACATGCTGGTTTGTATTTTTTTGAGGGTCGTCATGTATCGACCGGCCTATGGCCCTCCCATCCTAGGTTTTATTTTTTCTTAAACATCCGCAACCCAACTTAGGAACGCCAGGTCCAACTTATGCTTCCCTTATAACTATATTATATATATTTATATTATTTTATATGTTATTATATATTATTGTTATTATCATCATATATTTAACAGATACTTACATATATAAGAAAAAAATATCCCATGTATTATGAACTTATAAAAATAAATGTTTAACAATAAAATCCTGGTTTTTTTTTACTTAAGGTCAACGAAAATACAGGTGATTGTGTACAAAAGCTTGGTCAGATTTAAGGACCAATGTAAATAGAGCACTTATTATTTAAATATATTTATAACAAAATGCCCAGTCCCTGTTTATTTTTGGATAACATTGCTGCGCCCAACCCAACATTATAATTAGAACCGGCCCAGCAAAATCGTGTATTTTGTATAAATGGGCTGTGATTTTTTAGGAAAAATAAATGGGCCGCATGAACGCTACATTATTTGTTCACCCAGGCCAGCAAATTCGTGTATTTCTAGAAAGTGCAAATGGGCTATAGTTTTTTTAGAAAAAAAAAATGGGCCGCATGGACGCTACATTATTTGTTCACCTAGGCCAGCAAATTCGTGTATTTCTAGAAAGTGCAAATGGGCTGTAGTTTTTTTAGAAAAAAAATAAATGGACCGCATGGACGCTACATTATATTTTCACCCAGCGCAGCGAATGGACTGTAAATTCTAAAAAATGGGTTGAATATGTGCGACATTTTTGGAGGCTGAAATATGGGCCAATAGGTCGAAGCCAACGCAAGGCGTTGTCAACTTAGTCAAAAAATGATTCTGATATCGATAGCCATTAGATTTACATCCAACGGCCGGCATTCATCTTCAATCTCTCGTCTTCTTGCTCCAGCGCCGCCGGGACCACCTACTCCCGCCTCCGGCTGCTAGCAGCTCTGCTTAGCACACTTCGCTGCGAAGCCCTACCCCACCACCGGCCAAGCCATCCCTCCATCCCTCCACACCTCACGTTATTCTCCGCCGACTGCAGAACCACGCCGCACCAGAACCAGTTAACCCTCGTACACCTCTCCGTCTGCGACTCCACTGCCGCGTCTTCCCATCACTAGCTTGTTGCCCTCCTGGGCCTCACCGTCGTCCACCGCCTTGGTGCGCTCGGCGCGGCCTGGTCAACGTGGTCAACAAACGAGAGTCATCGAAAGAGGACTGTACGTGGAGAGGCTGACAGTTGGGACATACTAGGTCCATGGACGCACGCATGTAACTGCCTCCTTATTACGCGAAAATAAAATTATTCCTCCCCCTGAAAGCTGGGACCCACCACGTATATCTTCGCAAGGAAGGAAGTGCCTCCTTATGCCTGCCCCTGACAGCTCGGACCCACCAAAAACATCTTTGCACGCAAGGAAGTGCCTCCTTATTACAGGCAAAAAATATATGATTCTGCCCCCGACCGCTGGGACCCGCCAGCTATATATTCACACGCAAGAAAGTGCCTCCTTGTCCTCCCTGACAGTTGGGACCCACCCGGTCGAAGCGTACGTAGCGTTGTCTGTGTACATATCGGTCGATCGGTCTGTCTGCCATGATGAACCGTGGCCGAGTAAGGAGCGGTAGCAGTTCAGGCAGTCCAGTCAAAACCGTGTACACGTACGTAAAGCCAGATGCCAAAAAAATACGGCCACGTACATACATACGGGCAGGGTCTCGAACGCGTACTCGCGCATATGTACGGCCAGGGCTTGTGTACATGGAGAGGCAACGGATGGCAGCAATGGCGTCCTGTTCATCGAAAGCCAACCGGCTGGGTCAGAACGAAAAAACTGCGTCGTGTTCATTGGGAGGCAACGAAATGCGTCGTGTTCATCGGGAGGCAACGGAATACGCCATGTTCATCAGGAGCCAACCGGCTTGGACGGAACAGCTGAAACGAGGTCTGGCGTACCGCAGAACGAAGGAAACGGGCCTTCTGTTCGACCGCGTATGGTTGAAACGGGGTCCTGTTCATCGGGAAGGGTCTGGCGTACCGCAAAACGGAGGAAACGGACTTCTCTTCGAGTGCCTACGATCGAAACGGGGTCCTATTGATCGGGAGGGGTGTGCCGTACCGCAAAACGGAGGAAATGGACTTCTGTTGGAGCGCCGACGATCGAAACAGGGTCTTGTTCATCCACCGTCTACTGCCTCGCTCCAGCCTCCACGGGCTACTGTTCATCCACCGCCAACCTCCTCCAGCCTCCAACAGCTACTGTTCATCCACGGACTACTGGTCATAGAGCCTCCACGGGGTCCTGTTCATCCACCCCCAACCGGCTGGGGTGCAGCGGCCTCCTCGGGGTCCTGTTCATCCAGCGGCAACGGCCTACTACCACGGGGTCCTGTTCATCCAACCCCCACCGGGAACTGTTCATCCACAGCCAACCAACCGGCTCGACTCACCACGTCTCGACTCGTTCTACGTACCGCGCGCATGGTAGCAACAGTCACTGTTCATCAAGAGGCAACCCAACACCGGCTGGCTACGTCTCGCATGGGGGCTCAATCGGCTTCAGTAAGCAGCAGCAGTGATCGATCGCTCGGTTTAGTTAGCTGCAGCAGCGAAGGAATCGCCCGGGTTTAGTCAGCAGTGAATGAATCGTTCGGGTTCAGTTAACAGCCAAGGGATCGATCGCTCGGTTTCAGTAATGTAGCTAGTGCGATCGCTCGGGTTCAGTTAGCCAACGCCTCACACACACGCGCGTACACAAGAGAAACGCGCAAACCACAGTGCATCGCTCGGCCCCGACCACCCACCGTAACCGGGAACTCCCCGATATTTTCCTCGCCCTCGCTTCTACCATGACTTTTTCCGTCATGGACGGCCCAAAGAATGTCATGCAGGTGTGTCCCCGGTTCGCCCAGGACGAAAAGCCCATTTTCTGCCATGATTTTTTGTCATAGAAGTAGGAGCCCACCACATCTATGATGATACGTGCTTTTGTCACAATTATTGTCATAGAAGTGTCAGAAGCATGACAGGAAAAAAATTCGTTCGGCCCAAAATGTCACGGATGTGTCTTTTTTTTGTAGTGCTAGTAGTGTTGATTGCATCAAGTAGTTGATCACTATATGGTTTATTTGGTGGAAGATTATATGTTCAGATCCATTATGCTATTTAATACCCCTCTTATCTTGAGCATGATTATCATTTGTGAGTAGTTCTTTTGTTCTTGAGGTCATGGGAGAAGTCATGTTGCAAATAATTATGTGAACTTGATATGTGTTTGATATTTTGATGATATGTATGTTGTGATTCCCTTAGTGGTGTCATGTGAACGTCGACTACATGACACTTCACCATCTTTGGGCCTAAGGGAATGCATTGTGGAGTAGTTATTAGATGATGGGTTGCTAGAGTGACAGAAGCTTAAACCCTAGTTTATGCGCTACTTCGTAAGGGACCGATTTGGATCCAAAAGTTTAATGCTATGGTTAGATTTTATCTTAATACCTTTCTCGTAGTTGCGGATGCTTGCGAGGGGGTTAATCATAAGTAGGAGGTTTGTTCAAGTAAGAACAGCACCTAAGCACCGATCCACCCACATATCAAATTATCAAAGTAGCGAACACGAATCAAGCCAACATGATGAAAGTGACAGGGTGAAATTCTCGTGAACCCTCAAGAACGCTTTGCTTATTATAACAAACCATTTTTGCCTGTCCTTTGCCTCAAAAATATTGGGCTACCTTACTACACTTTATTTACTGTTACCGTTACTTGCTTGTTACAAATTATCTTGCTATCAAACAACTTGTTACTGACAATTTTAGTGCTTGCAGACATTACCTTGCTGAAAACCACTTGTCATTTCCTTCTACTCCTCGTTGGGTTCGACACTCTTACTTATAGAAAGGACTACGATTGATCCCCTATACTTTTGGGTCATCAAGGCTCTTTTTTGGCACCTTTGCCAGGGAGTGAAGCGCTCTTGGTAAGGAAAAATTATTACTACGTGCTGAAATTTATTGTCACTTGCTACTATGGAGAACCATCCTTTGAGGTGTTTGTTCGGGGTATCTTCACCTCGACCGAAACCACAATTAGTTGCCCCTCAACCTTCTTCACCTACTGAAAATATTGGTTATGAAATTCCTTCGGGTATGATAGAAAAAACTGCTAGCTAATCCTTATGTAGGAGATGGAACTGAACATCCTGATATGCACTTGATATATGTGGATGAAATTTGTGGATTGTTTAAGCTTGCAGGTTTATCCGAAGATGAAGCTAAGAAGAAGTTTTTCCCTTTATCTTTGAAGGGAAAAGCATTGACATGGTATAGGCTATGCGATGATATTGGATCTTGGAACTGGAATCGATTGAAATTGGAATTTCATCGAAAAAATTATCCTATGCATCTAGTTCATCGTGATCAGAATTATATATATAATTTTTGGCCTCGTGAAGGAGAAAGTATCGCTCTAGCTTGGGGGAGGCTTAAGTCAATGTTATATTCATTCCCCAATCATGAGCTCTCTAGAGAAATTATCATTCAGAATTTTTATGCTCGGCTTTCTCTTAATGATCAATCCATGCTCGATACTTCTTGTACTGGTTCTTTTATGATGAAGACTATTGAATTCAAGTGGGATCTCTTAGAAAGAATTAAACACAACTATGATGATTGGGAACTCGACGAAGGTAAAGAGTCAGGTATTGAGCTCAAGTTTGATTGTGTTAAATCTTTTATGAATACCGAAGCTTTTCAGAAGTTTAGCACTAAATATGGACTTGACTCTGAGATAGTAGCCTCTTTCTGTGAATCATTTGCTACTCATGTTAATCTCCCTAAGGAGAAGTGGTTTAAATATCACCCACCTATTAAAGAGGAAATTAAAGAACTGGTCATAGCTAAAGATGAAACTATTATTTACAATGTTGATCCAGTTGTGCCTACTGCTTACATTGAAAAGCCACCTTTCCCAGTTAAGATAAAAGAGCATGCTAAGGTTTCAACTGTGGTTCGCAAAAGCAATATTAGAGCACCTAAACCTTCTGAGAAAATTAAAGTAGAACCTAGTGTTGCTATGGTTAAAGATCTCCTGGTAGAAAATATTGATGGGCATGTTATTTACTTCTGTGATGAAGCTGCTAGAATTGCCAAACCCGATGAATAAGATAAACATAGACGTGTTGTTGGCATGCCTGTTGTCTCAGTTAAAATAGGAGATCATTGTTATCATGGTTTATGTGACTTTGGTGCTAGCGTAAGTGCTATTCCTTTTAATTTATATCAAGAAATTATGAATGAAATAGCACCCGCTGAAATAGAAGACATAGATGTTACTATTAAACTTGCTAATAGAGACACCATCTCACCACTTGGGATTGTTAGAGATGTTGAAGTCTTGTGTGAGAAAATAAAATATCCTATTGATTTTCTAGTTCTTGGTTCCCCACAAGATGACTTTTGTCCCATTATCTTTGGTAGACCTTTCTTGAACACCGTCAATGCTAAAATAGATTGTAAGAAATAAACTATCGGTGTCAGCTTTGGTGATGAGTCTCATGAATTTAATTTTTCCAAGTTTAATAGACAACCCCATAAAAAAGAATTACCTAGTAAGGACAAAATAATTGCCATGCCTCCTACTGATCCGCTAGAACAATATTTGCTAGACCATGAAAATGATATGCATATGCACGAAAGGAATGAAATAGATAAAATTTTCTTCGAACAACGACCTCTGCTCAAACATAATTTGCCTATTGAAACTCTCGGAGGTCCTCCTTCACCCAAGGGTGATCCTGTGTTTGAATTGAAACAATTACCTGACACTTTGAAATATGCTTATCTTGATGAGAAAAAGATATATCCTGTTATTATTAGTGCTAACCTTTCAGAACATGAAGAAGTAAGATTATTAAAAACTCTGAGGAAGCACCGTGCTGCTATTGGATATACTCTTGATGATCTTAAGGGCATTAGTCCCACTCTCTGTCAGCACAAGATTAATATGGAACCTGATGCTAAACCCGTTGTTGATCATCAACAACGATTGAATCCCAAGATGAAAGAAGTGGTAAGAACTGAAATATTAAAGCTTCTGGAAGAAGGTATCATCTATCCCATAGCTGATGGTAGATCGGTAAGTCCCGTTCATTGTGTCCCTAAGAAAGGAGGTATCACTGTTGTTCCTAATGATAAAAATGAACTTATTCCACAAAGAATTGTTACTGGCTATAGAATGGTAATTGATTTTAGAAAATTAAATAAAGCTACTAGAAAAGATCATTACCCTCTGCCTTTTCTTGATCAAATATTGGAAAGATTATCTAAGCACACACACTTTTTCTTTCTCGATGGATATTCTGGTTTCTCTCAAAAACCTGTTTCACAACCTGATCAAGAGAAAACCACTTTTACTTGCCCTTTTGGAACTTATGCTTATAGACGTATGCCTTTTGGCTTATGCAATGCATCTGCTACTTTTCAAAGATGTATGACTGCTATATTCTCTGATTTTTGTGAAAAGATTGCTGAGGTTTTCATGGATGATTTTTCTGTTTATGGAACTTCTTTTGATGATTGCTTAAGCAACCTTGATCGAGTTTTGCAGGGATGTGAGCAAACTAATCTTGTCTTGAATTGGGAGAAATGCCACTTTATGGTTAATGAAGGTATTGTATTGGGGCATAAAATTTCTGAACGAGGTATTGAGGTGGACAGTGTTAAAGTTGATGCAATTGAGAAAGTGCCATGTCCTAGAGATATTAAAGGTATTCGTAGTTTCCTTGGTCATGCTGGTTTCTATAGGAGGTTTATTAAAGAATTCTCTAAAATTTCTAGGCCTCTTACAAATCTTTTACAAAAGGACGTTCCATTTGTTTTTGATGATGACTGTGTAGAAGCCTTTGAAACACTTAAGAAAGCCTTAATTTCTGCACCTATTGTCCAACCACCTGATTGAAACTTGCCTTTTGAAATTATGTGTGATGCTAGTGTGTAACGACCCGAGACTGATGCTGCAGATGCCTTCCATGTATTTGTGTTTCGCAGTGTGAATTGTTTGTTTGTTGCATTACATCATGTCATCATGCCATTAATTTTGCAACCATTTTAAAACTCAAATAAATTGCATGGATCTTTGATCCATTTAAATTGAGGGAATTCACATGGTGATTTCTCTTTATAACATATCCTCTCGATATTTAGGGAGCTATAATAAATATTCCATTAGTTTGGAATTAACCGCAACCCACTTGTAATTTAATTCTCATGCCTTTTGCTTCATGTTTGTTCTCCAAACTTTCTCCATAATTCTTTCTCCATTTATCGAGGCTCCTCCTAAATTCTCAACATTTTTGGACCTACCGAATACCCACTTCTTTCTCACACCCATTTGAATTAAATTCAAATGAGGTCGAATTCAACTTCACGCCCATGCCCACTTTCTATTTTTCTAGGATCAAGCTCATTTTTATGAGTCCGGGAAAATTAACCGCATGCCCAAATTCTTCCTCTAACCTTCTCTTCTCTCCTTTCCTTTCTTCCAGTTCTCTGTTAATGAAAAGAGAAGGGAGGGAGAGAGAGCCTGCACCCGCCGGCCTCTTGGGCCTGACTAACCAGGCCGACCGACCCACCAAGGCCCAACTCCGGCGCCTATCTAACCCTACCCCCAATCCCGATCGATCCCTAACTCCCCTGCCTCCTTCCTCCTTGTGCCGCCAGGGGAGCGAGTGCCCTCGTGCCCGACGCCCGATCCACCGCTCCGCCGCCAGCCGGCGCTGAGAGCCGCCCCTCCTGTGCCTTCCTCCTCCGTCAGCATTGCCCCCGCGGCTCCCCTTCCTCTGCGTGACTCCTTCCTCCGCCCTTCTCCCTCTCCATCCGGTCCCTCATCTCTCTCGCTTTTTGTTGATTCACAGGGAATGGGAGAACCATGGTCGGCGACCACGTCTCCGGGCTGCCACTAGCTTCCTCCATCGGGCGTCTTGCCCCACCACTTGCTCATCGGCTGCCGCCGACAGCAGCAACAGCAACACATCCACCTCCCTGTAGTGGGGTCCCATGGCGCCTCCGTTCCCTGCCTCCCCTGCGACCTCACCACCATGACTCCCTGTAGTTTGTGGCCTCTCCATCTCTGCACCCGAGGCCCTCCTGCCTCGCTTATCTCCGCTGCCGCCGCTGCTCTGTTCGCATGGATCCCCACCACCATTGTCGCATCTCGTGCACCTTCATTGGTTTCGGCAGTGGGCGCCATGACCAAGCTCCGAGACCACCACACCATGGCCAGAACCACACTAGTTGCTGCCTCTGTGCACCTATGACGCTCGTTGAACCGAACACCTCCGGCCCCAATCCGTCAAGTACCCCGGAGCCCACTTGGACACCAAGTACCTCGACCGCCGCTGGCTTCAATGACCGCAAGTTCCACTACCGATGACCGCTTTGGATTCGCCAAGTCCGACTACAAAGCGAAGACCATGTACAACTACTGTTCCCGTGGATTTTGTCAAGTACCCCTACGCACGGATACGCCAAGATCAACAACCCGAACCTCGACGACCATCGCCGAGACCCCACGTACCATGACAACCCCGAAGGGATTCGAATCCGTCAAGTTCCTCTTCAAAACGTGAACCACTACTTCCCTCAACGAACTTGATCCGTTCTGAAAATGCACGCTTCGAAGGTATAACCCCGAGACGACGCCCGTGAACGAATGCATGTGTGTTGTATGAGATGCTCGTGTTTGCACTGTGTCTGAGTTGTCATTGAACGTTCCTCCTCGTCTACCATGCCGTCGACCCGTGGGAACCCGGTAACCGGGATCACCCCACCATCTTTTGCATGTTCCGTACATCCACACTTTCTTTTGCACTGACATCTTGACGAGTTGTCGGATCATCGGAATGTTGTCGTGGCACCATTTCCGTTGTCGTTGCCGTGGCACCCCTTTTGTTCCGCCATGGCGACCAAATGCTTCATAACATGCTCATGTCAACATTTTCATAAAATTGCATAAACTTGTATATGTCATCCACATCATGATAACAACATTTAAAATGTTTAAAATTGTTGTTCGCATTAAATTTCTAAATGACTTGTGGGGATTTACCGGAATTGTTGTTTGTTGTTTCCGGCCTCATTTAAACTTGCCTAGATAGGTATTTTTATTATGCTTCACCTCTTGCCATGTTAACCAACATTTAATTTTGATGAGTAGCATAAATGGGAGCGAACTAAATATTTGGAATGTGGGGTTTCATCGATATGCAACTTGTTACATATTGAGCTCCACTTAATTTGTAGTATTGTTTGTTGCACTTTGCCATGCCATGACCCATTAAAATGGACATGCATCATACTTGATTGTGCATCATGCCATGTTTATGCTAGTGTGTTTACTATGTTGTTTGCTTCTTTCCGGTTGTGCTTCTTCGCAATAGTTCCGGTTTCATTGTGATTGTGAGGATCCGTTTGACTACGTTGGTTCGTCTACTTCATCGGTCTTCTTCCTAGCGGGATTTCAGGCAAGATGACCGTTACCCTGGACACCACTACTATCTTTGCTTTGCTAGTTGTCTCGATGCTATTGCTATGTCGCGCTACCTACCACTTGTTTATCAAGCCTCCTAAATTGCCATGTTAAGCCTCTAACCCACCTTCCTAGCAAACCGTTGTTTGGCTATATTACCACTTGCTCAGCCCCTCTTATAGCGTTGCTAGTTGCAGGTGCAGTTGCAGGTTGTTCCATGTTGGAATATGGATATCTTGGAATATCACAATATCTCTTATTTAATTAATACACATATATACTTGGTAAAGGGTGGAAGGCTCGGCCTTTTGCCTGGTGTTTTGTTCCACTATTGCCGCCCTAGTTTTCGTCATACTGGTGTTATGTTCCTTGATTTTGCGTTCCTAACACGGTCGGGGTTTATGGGCTCCCCTTGACAGTTCGCTTTGAATAAAACTCTTCCAGCAAGGCCCAACTTTGGTTTTAACTTTTGCCAACATAATAATACTAATAATTAATTAATTTGCATAGGGGGTCGCGTCCCCGAGGATTCTTAATTCCACATAATACAGGGGGGCCAGTGCTGTTGGTGCTGGTCCAAACTAGAGCACTGTGCGGGGCCGCCCCGGGGCAACCTGGGTTATTTTCTTTGGCACCTGTACGCGTAGCTCATCCGTTTTGGCCTGAGACGAGATACGCGCGGCTACTATCAGGGTGTCGGCACGTCGGGAGGTCTTGCTGGTTTTGTTTTACCACTGTCGAAATGTCTTGTGCACCGGGATTCCGAGTTTGATCGGGTTGTCCCCAAGATGGAGATTTTCCTCCTCTGATTGTGAGAGTTTGTCATGGACTAAGTTGGGACACCCCTGCAGGGTTTAAACTTTCGAAAGCCGTGCCCACGGTTATGTGGCAGATGGGAATTTTTAATATCCGGTTGTAGAGAACTTGACACCAGATCCGAATAAAAATACACCAACCGTGTGTGTAACCGTGACCGTCTCTTTTTGAGTGAGTTCGAGAAGAGAACACGATGGGGTTATGTTTGAACGTAAGTAGTTCAGGATCACTTCTTGATCATTACTAGTTTGCCACCGTTTGCGTAGTTCCTCATCTTATTCTTGTACTCGTAAGTTAGCCACCATACAATGCTTAGTGCTGCTGCAACCTCACCACTTATCCATTCCATACCCATTAAGCTTTGCTAGTCTTGATACCCATGGTAATGGGATTGCTGAGTCCTCGTGGCTCACAGATTACTACAACAACAGTTGCAGGTACAGGTTAAGCGATGCTCTGACGTGAGAGCGATGCTTGCTTGTTTTGGAGTTCTTCTGCTTCTTCTTCGATCAAGGGATAGGTTTCGGGTCGGGAGCCTGGGATTAGCAGGGTGGATGTCGTTCTTCTTTTTCGTTTGCTTTCATCCGTAGTCGGATCCTGCTCTTCTGTATGATGATTGCTATGTATTGATGAACTGTTGTATTCATGTTGTAGCTTGTGGCAAGTGTAAGCCTTTATCTTGTATTCTCATCTATTCAGTACATGGTATGTTGTAATGATATCCACCTTGCTATGCGCTCGAAATGCGATTGTGCCCCAATCATGAATTCATCACGTGATTGGGATAGAATCGCATCTTGGGCACTACAAGTTGGTATCAGAGCCTTGCCGATCGCAGGAGCCCCCTTGATTGATCGAACTGCTGCCGTTGTTGTGTCTAGAAAAATAAACTATTTTGAGTCTAGTTATATATCAGAGAGTAGGAATTCTTTTTACTCCTCATCCCCATCGTCGCTCTGGTGAGGACTCGTGATGTAGGTGTTTTGGATCCATCACTCTCCTTTTTTACTCAATTTTTTTTAGGATCACATGGGTATTGTTGGAATCGCTGCGATATCGGTGTGACAGGAATTCTGTCTTGGTGCCTCCTGTCTGACTTGACTTCTTCCGGGGAGTTGAGCTCCAAGGGGTTCTTGTCACATTCGCGATCGTTTTAGTTCCGGAATACCAGAGGACGCCGACATCGAAAACGCTTCTATACTCTTTGTGGTGAGAGTAGTTTGACACCACCCAGTACTGGGGAGAGCGATCAGATGTATTGCCACAACTAGTATATCGGATGTTTTTGAAGGTCTGAGGTACACGATTTCCGAGATTTTCTTGGTTATGTGTTGACGGATGGATACAGTTGGAGTGTAGGATTTGTTAGTTGTGTGAGATATTTGTGCCTCCCTCTATCCCCAACACCAGATTGCATAACCAGAAAGTTTCGGGAGTTCATAGGTGGGAATTCAAATAGTTACCTAGGATATCTTTCCGATAGATGCATGATATGAGATTGGGGTTCGACGTCTAGTGGTCCGCCTGTCCATGGTTGGTTTTACAGTGGTCTCGTTGTGTCTTAAAGAGCCCTGTGTAGCTTTGCTATGGCTCGGGGACGCTTCGTATGTCATGTGCACTGCCTTGTACATGATGGTGCTGTACGATCGAGCCCATGTGGGCCCCACCCCAAAAACTTCGGACGAAATCTCTATCATATGTTTGTTCCGGCTTATTTTCCAAGCCAAATCCTTTGTTTTGTTTTGGTTGTGGTATTCGAGTTGCTTCGACGTCAAGTGTTGACCCATACCTTTCATAAATGGTGTTCTCATGTTTCTATGGGAGTGCTAATCCTTTTGATCATGTGGAATGGTCATGTCATTTCTTTTCAACCGGCGTGCTTCTCTTCAACTGGATCCAATCATTTCAACATCCGCAAGATCAATTCTAAGTTTTCTCAATGGTGTTTGTTCCATCCATCCCAAGTTGCCTTTATTTTTCCCGCCCTCCCACCCATTTCTTCAAGGACTCGGATTTCTTAATCAAGTATCCTTTTATCCATGCAAAGTCTCTTCATCCTTTTCTTTCAAGTTTCAATCCGATCATTTATCATGAAGATGCTTAGGAGTTTCAAGTTCATCATTTTTCATTCTCGTAATCTTTTCCGGTGGATTCAATTCTAGCTTTTGGTGTTGATCATACCCCTTTCCTCGTTTCAAATGCTTCCCCATGCCGGTGCATCTCTTAATCATTCACCTCTGTCTATTCGTATCTGAAGTGCTGAAGATATCTCGGGAGACTCGTCTTTTCATTCAAGATCCGTTTGTTCTATTTCGTGGTTGTTATCTCATTCAAGCCATTTAATTCAACTGGTGCAATCTCTCTTTAAAAAATCGTTCAACGGTGTTTCTTTGAGAGGCCCTAACCCACAGGTCTTTTCCCAGGATCTTACCTGACTCTTCTAATTTATCCGGAGTGATTCTCAAATTCTTTCAAAGTTTGACGTAAGAATGAATTCTCATCAGTCAAATGTCCTCTCTGATTTTTCCTTCAAATCCTTCCATTTTGATCCCAATCTTCATCTTTTCAACATTCTGGAGTGTCTCAAATAATTTGGTGGTGTTCCTCGTCATCTTTCTCAGCGTCGAAGAACGAAGAAGAGTTTCTCTTAAATCCTTGTCCGTTCTCTTGAAGATTCATAGTTCAAGCTTGATGCCATCCTCTCAAATTGTTCCGATCATCAAGAATTCTTTTCATACCCATCCGAAGCATTTCATGAGTTCTTTCAGTTCTTGATTCTTCGGAGGCCATCATTTCAGAAGATTTATTCGTTCTCAACATTCAGCTCTCATTCCCCAATTCTACCGGTGCATCGTTCAAATATCCTCTAATCAGTTCATGATCTCTTCGTTCTCTTGTATCTATATTCCCTCAAGTATCTTTGTTTGTTTTCTAAATTCTTCCAGGTGATTCGTTCACTTTTCTTCAATCATTTTCAATTATTATGATGGTTCGTTCAAGATTCCTCTTCCTTTGTTACCGTATCAATTTATTCATTGTTTCTAAATCCTACCGGTGGTTCGTTGAAGACTTTTCCAAGTTTGTGCTATATCTCTCTTTAATCCTTTCAAGAAGAATAAGTAGTATGCCAAATCCGTTGCTTGTCATCAATTTAAATTGGTGAAGGATACGCATAACATAATTCTTATTCTTGTTTCATCCAAGCTATTAATTCCTTCCTCCGGAGTTCATTCATGATATCAATATCTCGGGTTAAGTTGTTCATCTTTCGTTTTTGGAGTTCCAAGTTTTTTTGGTTATCTCGTCACGAAGCTCCATCTAAATCATGGCAAGGATTCATCTTATTCTTTTCAAGCTTCCTTTCTTTGCGACCATCTTGTTATCTATCTGGAATTCTTCGAGAGTTTCATCATGGTGGTTCATCAAGGATTTAATTCACTCTCGAAGTGCTCTTCAAGATTCTTGTTGGAGCTCTAGCATTCTTCATCTTGCATTCCGAAGTGCAGTTCTTTCTATCCTATCTTTTGAGGTGGTGTTATGTCATTCTTGATAATTTCCCTTCGTGTTTCATGATTCACATGTTGTCAAGAATGAGGTATTTTAAATCCATCAATCTCTTCATTGGAGTTATCTTGGTAAAGATTTCACCTAAAGCCTTCCCTAAGGAATGTTGCTAATTGTGGTGCTTATCAATGTTCCAAGTTATCTCTTTATCATCTTGGTGGAAGAAGTTTTTCATCTTTTTGGTGTTCTCAATCAAATTAATTGATTCCGTTAGTGGCTGGTCTTCACCTCATAATTTTGGGATGTTTTCCATAAGACCATTGGAAATCATATCTTTTATTGTTGATTTTCCAACAACTCCGTTCAACCCTTCTTCGTAGGAAGGCTCCTTCAGGTTCATTCATGGTGGAAGTTGTTGTTCTTTTCTCCGTTCTTTTTGCTTGTCCATTTAACCGAAGTGTTGTGTCTATCATTCCTATTTTAACCGGAGTCTCATCCAAGTGCTTTCATTTTGTGAAGTTCATGTTCTATTCCTTCCATTTTCAACCGAAGTGCTGCACGAATTCTTCCTTTCTCATCTCATTTTGACCGGAGTGGTTTCAAAGTCTATCTTGTCCCTTGAGCTCAGTGTTCTCGTCGTATTCCTTGTCCATCTATTATAGCGAAGTGTACCTTGTCCCTTGAGATGTTTACGGTCTGCCAATAGTTGACGCCGACATGCAGATCAAACATAGGCAGCGCGCCGAGGCCGTCGTAGTCGCCATACATGAACCTAGCGCGGACGAGGTACTTGCCCCCGGGCGCAAGAGACCGGAGCATGTGGCAATTCCGTGTACCTTCAAGGAAGCTGCGCACGTTGTGGTAGCGCCTTGAGAGCGGCGTCGGCCTAGTCATGTACTGGGAGGAGATGTTTTGGATCGAACCGACGTCGCCAATGAAATCGGCGTCCGTGACGTACGACAGCTTGGTGGTCTCGTCCATGTAGCTCATCGTCTTCCCCGCGAGCCCATAGTCAATGCTTATGAAACCTGCCATTAATTCACAGTAAGATGGACGAAGGCGTGAACTAATTAACAATTGTATTAATGGTTGAATAGATTTCCTGGGGATTCTAAGCTTATCGTTGATGTCCGGCTGGGCACGAGCTTGGAGTGCGTCGCCCGTGGCAGCGATGGCGAGGCAGAGAAGTAGCAGCCATGGACTTGCCGCCATTGATTGCTCCATAGCATATGCAAGAGGCAAGAGCAGTTAACGGAGCCTAATATACATTGTTGGTTTTCGGCTGACGGACCCCGGTGTAATGATCACAACACCACCACCATGATTGACAACATCCGCTGCACATCGTTGTTGCCAGTACACAGCCCTGCACCGCGCCGTACGTACGTCCGACGCCCCGAGGCACACGACGAAGTTTGCAAGGTGGGTTGCTAACGGGTAGACCCTACTCTAACCTTCTCTTGGAATCTTGTTGTGGTGCCCAGAATTCAGTGAGAACCGGGTATCACATTGGGCGAAGTTGTTGTTCTTTTCTCCGTTCGTTTTGCTTGTCCATTTAACCGGAGTGTTGTGTCTATCATTCCTCTTTTAACCGGAGTCTCATCCAAGTGCTTTCATTTTGTGAAGTTCATGTTCTATTCCTTCCATTTTCAACCGAAGTGCTGCACGAATTCTTCCTTTCTCATCTCGTTTTGACCGGAGTGGTTTCGAAGTCTATCTTGTCCCTTGAGCTCAGTGTTCTCGTCGTATTCCTTGTCCCTCTTGTATAGCAAAGTGTTTTCAATTTCATGTGGCAGGCATTCCTGTCCTTCTTGCTCTCATCCTTCATCTTCATGTAGTAGGGGTCGATGATGGCCGAGGCAAGGTCAACCAGGGAGTTCTGTTTGTTATTGTCGCTGCCCTAGACCTTGTAGTGGTCACGGATGTTGACAAGATTCTAGCAGGTCAAGCCCGAAACCTTAAGTGCTTTTAGATTGTTGGTGGTGTCCATTGTAGCGAAACTGTAGTCGGGGCTGTTGATAAACCTGGAGAAACGCTTGCAAGGCCTTGTGGCCAGGTGGTAGTGGTAGATGAGGACGTCATGTCACATGCACAACTGGGCGACGGCAACCTTCTGATCTTACCCAGCATGACCGCTGGTGAACTCGAGGTCGAAGCCGAGCACTTGGTACTTGTCCTCAGCAACACTACAAAAAAAATACACTTCCGTGATGATACGTGTTTGTCACAGTAGGTCACGTTTTCTGTCATGCATGTACATCCATGACGATTTTATGACAGAATCAAGATTATCATCATGGAAGTGTCCACTTCCATGACGATAAATGGTGCGTTATGGAAGTACTTTCGTCAAGGGTAACCGACACGTGGCATCCACCGTAACGGGTCGCCGTTAAGCTATCGGGTTCCGGTTTGGATCCGATAACCCGTTAACAGCCAGGACCAATGGGGATTTTCCACGTGTAAAATCATCATTGGCCGGAGGAAACATGTGTCGGCTCCTCGGTGGGCCAGATGTCGTCCATCCAATGGAGGAGACGTGCCTATGATACATCGACATGTGGCAGGGCCCAACAGAGGCCCATATAGGTTAAAAAGGCTAGCCCAGTCAAAGGCCCATAGTATTTACTCAGGTACTAGTGGGCCAGCCCACTAACGACCTGCTCAAACATGGCCCATTTATGGCCCAAAGCCAGATCTGGCCTGTTATTTGTTCGTCGAGTATTTGGGCGCAATTACGGCCTAGTGAGACATGGGCCCATTTCAACCCGGTGTGTCTTTCGGCCTGGGAATGGCCTGTGCTGCCCATGGGCCATATATGGTCCGACGCGACATCCGGCCCACTAACGGCCCGTGATCAAGGTGGCAACAGTTCAGCCCAACGTGACTTTGGGCCTATTAAAGGTCTGTCGTATAATTCGGCCCATTGATGCCTCTACTAAGCTTTCATCCTCTTAAAGGCCCATGATATCAGTGGGCCAACTAAGGCCCGAGATATGTTTCGGCTTGGTAATGGCCCATCATATAACTGGGCCAATAATGGCCCAGCCTACATTTCAGCCTGCTAAAGGCCCGTGGACGACTATTGAAAATGGAGGCCCAACATGCATTTTGGCCTGCTAAAGGCCCATGGTATCTTCTGGGCCGTAACAGGCCAGAAGAATATTCAGCCTGTTCATGGCCCGAAGCTACATGGGCCCAACTAAGCACTGGGTCCACTAAAGGCCCAACTAAACTTTGGGCCGAATGGAGGCCCGTGTAAGTTGTGGGCCCGACGCAAAGTGTGAAGGCCCAAATGGCCTTTCAGGCCCAAGAAAGTTGCAGGCCGGCCAAATTGTGGCCCGCTAAAATGCAGGCCCATTAGAGGCGAATGTTTTGGCCCGGTCGCCTACATCAGATTTTCGCCGTTTTTTCCAGATAGCGAATGATGGCACATACGGTAACTAGTAGGAATTAAGAACAAACCTACTCTATACAATAAAGAAATTATGGCATAGTAACTTAGAATAAACCTACACTATACAATAAAGGATTTATGGTATATTACATCCACTGGGCATCGAAGTTCGCCACCAGTGATCATAAAGCGCAACGAAGAAGCAGATTACAAAAACTGGGCACCATTGCAGCGTAACAAAATAATACTAAACCAAGACCACTTCCAAGACAGTTCAAGAAAGGTTAGCCTTGTGCGGGAGCTGTTGCGCAAGCTGCTGAGCAAGGCTGTGAGACTGGCCTAGCATGTCGGTCATAGCTTCCAGCTGTAGCTGTTTAGCAATGAGGTTCTATTTGGTGTTCTCCGCGATTTTCCTTAGAGATAGGACTTCAAGTCGAAGTTGAGTTGCAGAATACCTTTCTGCTTGAACTTAAGACTGAAGAAGTTGAACTGATTCAAACAGCGAATTCTGTGAGCTTGTCTGACTGCTAGTCTCAAGTAACTTGAACACTGCATCAAGACATGACTTTGGGGTTGTCTCGCTATCTTCAAGATGTTTTGCCTTCTTTGCTGCAATATATGTTGTGTTTGTCTCACAACCTTCAGCAGACTTGTGCATGCCATCAGGCATATCACCCTGAAACAAGCAGAGAGATGACAGGTTTTGCATGTGTATAAACAAAGATGGTAACTATGCTGTCAATTCCATCCAATTTCAAATTAGAAAATAAAGAGTCAATTCAAAAGATCAATAGCATAATTTGGCATTGTTCATAATGCAGGCAGCTTCATCACACTACTGGATTACCATGTCAACAAAACAAGCATAGATGAAGGGCAAAGGCAATCATTCTATCTATTTTGGTTAATGTGCATGGCATGTTGTTCATATCATCAGCCACATCAGTAAGATAAAACAGGAGATGACAAGGTACAAACGTGGGCGGCTTCACCACACACTGGATTATAGATCCACAAAAACAAGCATACATATAGGGAGTATTGAGTAATGTGCATGGTATGAATAAGGAATTTGGTTTTACAACTAAAACTTGGAACTTATAGTTGTTGCGAACATGCATTTTGATAGAAACAGCAAACTAAACAGCAATTAATGATAGGGAGTATGAGCAAATTAAACAGCAGTTGAGGATAAAGGCTTTAGAAGGATTGACTTACATTAACAGTTAACACCAGCTCTATAATGCCCTTCTCCATGTCAAGGGAAGGATAACTCAAGAATTTCAGCACAGAAACTTCTTCATAAGCATTGCCTGTACTCTGCATTTTGTAGAGAGTAATTATAGATATGATAATACTGGAAGGGATAGAGGATAATGAAGATAAGATGCAGATTGATGCTACATAATCAACTACCAATCCTTGTAAGTACAAGCGTTACAGGATAAAATGTACTGACAAGAGCAATGGGCTACACATCTGCACTCGCATTGTGAATGTATTCAACTTTTTGGTAAGATTAAATATAGATCTGATATTTTTTAGTAAATGGTGGGCGAGGGAGATAAGATGCAGAATGCTACACAATGAACCAATCCCTCCTTCCCATAATATATGAGTGTTTTGTACACTGGTGTACTGTACAAAACGCTCTTATATTATAGGATGGAGGGAGTAGCTGTTAATGTAAGTACAGTGATAGACGACGTTCAGTCCTCACAAGAGGACTGCAGAGCTAAACCTCTTCAAAAGCATTGGGTTGATTCTAAATTTATGTAAGAGTCGATACGGATCTTATAATTTCCACCAAATGGAGGATAACGAGGCTAACATGTGCAGTGATGCTACATAATCAACCAGCTATGAAAGTAAGTATGGTCATACAGGAAAAGAGGTACTCACAAGATCAATGCAGTGTGCAGTATAGTTGTGAGATTATGTGGTCCCTTGAGAATGAATGTTCTTCTACAAACAGTTTTTGTACGAGTGAGACGGTAAGGCACATGCAGAAATGTAGTTCAAATTGTGATGTGATATCGTAGACAGTACCTTACGCTGTAGACGAGACCAATGTGTAACAAGATTATTCCAGTCACTGTCTGATAAATGTAGCACCGGAGACTTTATAGAAATTCCATTTAGAGGCTTGCTATCGAAGTGCGCTTGCCTCAGGTAGGAATGATACTTCATCAATGAGTGCTTGAAAAGTGCAACCAACCCTTGCTCGTCTTGACTATCCAGTTTGGTCCTCGCCTATTTAAAAGAATGAAATCTTGTGTCTTCTGTCAGCAAAAACATATGCACTAATTACCATGAATAACATTAGTACATTACTTACACATAAGTTGCGGGGGAAGATTGGAAATTGTTCTGTGTCTGTGGTATAATCTTTCCATGAAGGAAAGATGCGCACAAAGTTCCTAACAACAATATAAGCTTCGCCTTCTAAACTAGGAAGAAGTGGAACAGGGGTCCTATTTGCTGCAATTGGGGCTCGCTCTCGTTCGAAAAGGGATTTGGCAACTGGATTTGATGTACTCTTTGCTGGAATGGGGGTTTTGCGTCGTAGAGCTGGTGCTATGTCAACTGGCATCATCATACTTTTTGTTGCAGTTGGGGTCTATTGAGTTGGGGCATCAGAGATGACCAGTGTAGTAGGGCTAGAGTTGGGGCCGTGTTTTGTGGGTCTGGTGATATTGCAACTACACCTAATGGGCTATTTGATTTATCAGGTGTCACTACCTTTTCCAAATACTTTGTTCGTGCTCCTCCATGATCAGCAATCGCCCTCTTCCTTTTGAACATCTGATACACAAGAACAACATTTGAATGGATAAATATGGTATGATGACAGATGGAATATGTACTGAAAATGGATAGGCAGGGCGAATTCACATACACTATGTGTAAACTAAGTTAATGACAGTGCAACAAAGTAGAAGCAATGCAAAACATCAGTTGCACGATATGTGCGACCAATATAACCTTGGAAAGTTAGAGCAAGCACCTTGATGGGTGAATAAGATAGGGCATCTGTGTAGCGATCCGACCTCAGATGGTCAAATCTCTGTGTTCAAGTGTCATCCCTGGATCGGTAATGCTGACACACACAGTACTCGAAGGATTTATAACAGAGTGCAATCACACACTTATTACATCGAATGTCTCAAAAGAGAACTTATTACAATAAATATGGCTTAAGGCCATCTAAATAAAATAACAGCGGAAGGCTTGGAAGATAAAGTGAGTCCATCAACTCCAACGGCATAGCTGAGTGCATGACAACGACCTAGCGCACCTTACTCTTCGTCTGAAAAGTCTGCAACATGATATGTTGCAGCCCGAAACGGGTCAGCACATGGAATATGCTGGCAATATAACACAATAGAGCAAGGAACAGATAATTGCTATCACTACATGCATATATGGCTGGTGGAAAGCTCTAGGGTTATATTGTTTTGCGAAAAGCCAATTTTTCCCTACATCAAAGGAATATGTTTTATTTAACTCTCATGGTATTGTTAAAATTGAGAAGGTAAATCCCCATCTCAATCCCAATTAAAAGTAATCATTAAACCCAACAAATTAATTTAGAGTGATGAGATCAAATCAATAATTCAAGTACCAGATACTCAAGATGTCCATAACCGGGGACACGGCTAATCATGATTAGTTTATACACTCTGCAGAGGTTTGTGCACTTTTCCCCACAAGACTCGATCTCCTCCGTTGGATTTCTCGCACTACATGGTGTTTGAGAAACGGATGACCGAGACATAGTCTTTCAGAAGCATTTACTCTTTACTCTGGGTAGACAGTTACACCTACTTTCCCCTACATCTGCTAGCCTACCACTGAAAGAGGTCCTGCAACATACTCAACTATGCTAGAGCCCATAATAGCTTGTGGCTGCACACGGAAGTTTCTAGCATGAATAATCTTATGATCCCTTTGAGCCTGGGTGGCGAACCAAAAAGACAACTCTGGTATATCCCCAGGTGCCTGCAACCAATCCACCAAGATGTGTATTTAAGTAGCCACCTTAAGTTAACCATTAATTAACAATCTCACATCTGCCATGGATACACTCAAACCCAATCCACGTCTACGAGCATAGCATGGCAATATAAGCATAACGTGGAAGTAACTCCCAGGGGTTTGATAATAAAAGGGCAATAGGTTCTACCTCATCATCTACTTCCCAATACCCACAAGTTAATCACATCCTAATCATGCAGTGTTTGAGGATTGAAACTAATGCATAAAAACTGGGTATGAAAAGAGTATGATCAATGTGTTACTTGCCTTGCTGACGATCTGCAAACCCTAGAGACTCGTAGTAGCACGCTTCGCACTCCGGGAATTCTATCACAAACAAACAATAGCATACATAAGCAATCAAGCATAAATGCAAGGGTAAAACTCAAATAAGAAGATCAAATCTGAAAGTTCAACTGAAGAGATTCGATCTGCAAAAAGAACCAATCGAATCGGAGCTACGAAACTGAAACAACGGTCAAAAGAACTTCGAAAACAAATCTGCTTGAAACCAAATTTTAAATTGTCAAAATCATGTTCAAGTTGATTAAACAGAAAGAGGGGTTCGAGACGAAGATTTTGGCGTTGGTTTCACTGGATTTGGACGAACGGTTTAGAAACGGCGAGGGTTTGAAGATCAGGGGCTGATCTATGATAAAAGTAATCGCGGATAGGTCCCTGGTAGAAAAAGAAAAATCTATCGGACGAACGTCCGCTAACAGAGACGAACGGGCGAAAACGTTCGTTAAAACGAACGAACGAAACAACGTTCGCAAACGAACTAAACCGAGAAAACCGAACCGATATGCTAAAAAAATCGAACTAGGGTTTAAAAAAAACCGAGACGGTTTTTACCTAAACCGAAAAAAAAACGGCGGCGAGATCCGCGAAGTCCGGCGGCTTCCGGCGGGCGGGGCGAGCTTCGCGGGCGGCGGGGTGTGGCGCGGGGTGGCGCGGCAGGTGGCGGCGCGGCGGCTGCGGGCGGCGGCGGCGGCGACGTTGGTGGTGTGGGGAGACGAGGGGGGGCGGCGGCATATAAAGGCCCGGGCGGCCGGTTTGGGGGAGGGGGCGGCCATGGGGAGTCCGGCTCGGACTCCCTCGGCGTCCGTGCGGCGGCGGGACTCCCGCTCGGTGTCGGGGACGGCGCGAGCTGGGCCGGCTGGGCTTCGGCCCAGTCGGTCCGAAAAGTTTTTTTTTAAATAAGATTCCGCCAAGAAAAATCCTAAATAAAATATAAGAAAATCTAAAAATGCCAAAAACAATTTTCACCGTCTAAATAAAATATTTAGAACAAAGTGAACATTTTCTTGGCCTAAAAATGCAATTTTGAAAAATGCATATTTTTCTAATTCAAATAAAATAGCAATAAAATCCAAATAAAATTATTTATTTGATTTTAACATTTTTCCTCCAATATTTCTTTTATTTTGGAGAAGTCATATTATCTCCTCTCATATGTTTTTAATATGAAATATTTTGGAAAGAAAAATAAATAAAACCAAAATGATTCTCTTTTCAATATTTGAGAAAATTCAAATATGAAAATAATAAAATCCCCAACTCTCTCCGTGGGTCCTTGAGTTGCTTAAGATTTCTAGGATCACAAACGAAATGCAAATAAAATATGATATGCATATGATGACCTATGTATAACATTCCAAATTGAAAATTTGGGATGTTACAAACCTACCCCCCTTAAGATGAATCTCGTCCTCGAGATTCGGGTTGGCTAGAAAATAGGTGTGGGTGGTCTTTCCGTAGGTCTTCCTCTTGTTCCCAGGTGGCTTCATCCTCGGTATGGTGGCTCCACTGAACTTTGCAAAACTTGATAACCTTGTTGCGTGTAACTCTGCTGGCAAACTCGAGAATCTTGACGGGTTTCTCCTCGTAGGTCAGATCACTATCCAACTGTATTGCTTCCAGGGGTACTGTATCTCTCAGAGGAATATCGGCCATCCCAGCATGGCACTTCTTCAACTGGGAAACGTGAAACACATCATGAACTCCTGATAGTCCGTCGGGTAACTCCAACTTGTAGGCCACCTCTCCCATACGTTCCAAGACTCGGTATGGTCCTACAAATCTCGGGGCTAACTTTCCCTTGACTCCAAAGCGTTCAACTCCTCGCAGAGGTGACACACGAAGATATGCTCTGTCTCCGATTTCATAGACTACCTCCTTGCGCTTGGTATCGGCATAACTCTTCTGTCTGGACTGAGCTACCTTCAGTCTATCCCGAATTAACTTTACCTTCTCTTCAGATTCTTTAATCAAATCTGGTCCAAACAACTGACGCTCTCCAACTTCATTCCACATCAACGGTGTTCTGCACCTCCTTCCATACAAAGCTTCAAAAGGGGCCATCTTCAAACAGGCTTGGTAGCTGTTGTTGTATGAGAACTCCGCGTAGGGCAAATTGTCATCCCAACTCGATCCGTAATCTAGGGCACAAGCTCTCAACATGTCCTCCAGAATCTGATTGACTCTCTCGGTCTGTCCATCTGTTTGTGGATGAAAGGCTGTACTAAACTATAGCCTGGTACCCAAGGTCTGGTGCAGTTGGTGCCAAAACCTTGAAGTAAACTGTGTTCCTCTATCTGATATGATGGTCCTCGGAACTCCATGCAGACATACGATCCTGGTCATATATATCTTGGCCAACTTTGCACTCGTATAGGTGGTTTTCACTGGGATAAAGTGAGCCACTTTGGTCAAACGATCCACTACTACCCAGATAGAATCATATCCCGATCGGGTCCTGGGTAATCCGGTAATGAAATCCATGCCAAGCTTATCCCACTTCCATTCGGGTATCGGCATAGGCTGCAGTAATCCTGCTGGCTTCTGATGTTCTGCTTTCACTCTCTGACATACATCACATACGGCTACATACTCGGCAATGTCCTTCTTCATACCAGTCCACCAGAAATGCTCCTTCAGATCCAAATACATCTTGGTGTTTCCGGGGTGTATCGAGTATGGCGAGTCATGAGCTTCCTGTAGTATCAACTTCCTGATTTCTGCATTATTGGGTACATAAACACGGTCCTCAAACCACAAAGTGTCGTGCTCATCCTCACGAAAACCTTTGGCTTTTCCTTTGCTCATCCTCTCCTTTATCTCAGCAATTTCCTTATCATCTTTCTGAGCTGCTCGAATCTTTCCCAATAATGTTGACGTTACCTCCATTGCTGCGACAAAACCTCTAGGGACTATCTCCAAACAAAGCTCCCTGAGATCTTCAGCTAACTCCTTTGGTAATCCTCAGCTTATGAGGGTATTGACATAACTCTTCCGGCTCAAAGCGTCTGCTACGACATTGGCCTTTCCTGGGTGATAATGCAACTTCATATCATAATCCTTTATAAGCTCCAACCATCTCCTCTGCCTGAGATTCAGCTCCTTCTGTGTGAAAATGTACTTCAAACTCTTATGATCCGTGTACACATCACAACGGTTCCCAATAAGAAAATGTCTCCAGGTCTTGAGTGCATGAACTACAGCTGCTAAATCCAAATCAAGCGTGGCATAATTTAACTCATGCGGTCGAAGCTGACGTGAGGCATATGAGACAACTCTTCCGTCCTGCATAAGTACACCTCCAAGTCCTAAGCGGGAAGCGTCGCAATACACTTGGAAATCCTTGCGTATATCCGGCAGAATCAGTACTGGGGCTGTAACCAAACGTTTCTTCAGCTCCTGAAAACTTGCCTCACATTCATCTGTCCATTTGAACTTGGTGTCCTTCTTCAGTAACTCCGTCATAGGCTTCGCAATCTTAGAAAAATTCTCAATAAATCTCCGATAATATCCTGCAAGTCCAAGAAAGCTGAGGATCTCTCCAACTGAGGTGGGTGCCAACCACTCAGTGACTGACTGAACCTTGGTGGGGTCTACTGCTATACCTTCTCCTGATATAACATGTCCAAGAAATCCAACTTCCTTCAACCAAAACTCACATTTGCTGAACTTGGCATACAATTGATGTTCCCTGAGCTTCTTGAGAACTAAACGCAAATGCTCCTTGTGTTCCTCTTCATTCTTCGAGTACACCAAGATATCATTAATGAACACCACGACAAACTTATCCAAGAACTCCATGAACACTTTATTCATCATACTCATAAAATAGGCAGGGGCATTAGTTAATCCAAATGACATAACCGTATACTCATATAGCCCATACCTTGTGGTGAAGGCTGTCTTAGGTATATCCTTTTCTCGGATCTTCAACTGGTGGTATCCTGATCTCAGATCGATCTTGGAGAACACTTTAGCTCCTTGTAACTGATCAAACAAATCATTGATCATCGGCAGTGGGTACTTGTTCTTGATCGTCACTTCATTCAATGCACGATAATCAACAACCATTCTCAATGATCCATCCTTCTTCTCAACCAAGAGCACTGGGGCTCCCCACGGTGATGAACTTCGTCGAATGTAACCTTTCTCCAATAACTCCTTGATCTGCTTCTTAATCTCCTCCAGATCATTTGCGGGCAACTGGTATGGTCTCTTCGATATCGGCCCGGTGCCTGGCAACAGCTCTATCAAAAACTCAATGTCTCGATCTGGCGGCATGCCTGGTAACTCCTCTAGAAATACATCTGGGTAATCCTTCACTACTGGCACTTCCTCCTGAACAACTCCTGAGAGGGAATTTATTTGGGTTCTCCTTGACGCATGCCTGGATACATACTTGATCCTTTTTCCCTCCGGGGTGGTGAGCAGAATTGACTTACTGGCACAATCGATGTTTCCTCCATACATCGATAGCCAATCCATGCCTAGTATCACATCCAATCCTTGTGACTCCAAAACTATTAAGTCTGAGGGGAACACGTGCCTACCTATGGTCAATGGCATCTGAAAACATCCTTGACTTGCCATATACTCCGCTCCTGGTGAGCTTACTAACATAGGTGTCCTAATAACTTTAGTGGGCAACTTATACTTATCCACAAATCCCCTTGAAATGTATGGATGCGATGCACCAGTATCAAAAAGAACGATTGCAGTAAATGACTTAACCAAAAACTTACCTATAACTGCATCTGGCTGCTCTTCAACCTCCTCCACGTTAACGTGGTTCACTTGTCCCCTGTTGAAAGGGTTGGGCTTCTTCCCAGAGCTTCCATTGCCATTACCATTGTTTGATTCAGGACACTCATTGGTGTAGTGTCCAGTCTTCCCGCACTTGAAACAAGTAATGTGACTTTGATCCTTCTTGGCGGGTGTGGCTGGGTTAGAGCGGTTCTGATTGCTGCCTGCTCCATTCCCGTTTCCATTCTTGGGGCCACTGTGGTTATGCAAACTTCCTCCATTGTGAGTATGGCCTCCATGGTTATGTGTATATCCTCCCGAGTTCGGGGTAAAATGAGGCTTCTGCTGAGCTCCTGAATTGTACTTCCCTTGTCCATACTTCCTTTTGCGGCTCTCAATCTGTTGCTGCTTCCCTTCAATCATAAGAGCCCGGTCTACCAACTCCTGGTGGTTAGCGAATGTTGCTACCATCAGTTGCATGCTCATCTCATCATTCAAACCTTCCATAAACTTCTCCTGCTTTGCGGCATCAGTGGCCACATCATCCGGGGCATAGCGAGCTAACTTACTGAACTCATCCACGTACTGCCCCACAGTACGGTTTCCCTGGCGCAAGTTGCGAAACTCACGCCTCTTCATGCTCATAGCTCCAGTTGAGACATGTGTAGTGCGGAATGCTGGCTAAAACTGATCCCAGGTGACATTGGCTATAGGGAATGTGGCTGTGTAATTCTCACACCATGAGGCTGCGGGTCCATCCAATTAATGTGCGGCAAAACGCACCTTCTCAGCATCTGTGCATTCTGCGGTGGTCAACTCCCTTCCAATCCTGCGTAGCCAGTCATCAGCAACTATTGGCTCGGTGCTACTGGAAAACACCGGCGGCTGCAACCTCAGAAAACGGGCTAGGTTGTCAACTGGAGGTGGGGGCGGTGGGTTGTTGTTGTTGTTGTTGCCTTGGTTCTGGACTAGTATCTGCATCAAGGCATTCTGCTGCTGGATCAACTGTGTGATCTCCGGTGGGAAGACAAATCCGGTGTCGCGTCTCGGAGGCATCTGATGGGTTTAGAGGGGAGAGATTAGAATAGAGTGAGGTCTAATGAGAAAGCACTACCCATATGCACATGAGACAAACACATTCATATCACACCAAAATCAATTCAAGCAGGGGCATACAATCGATCTAACTATCGTTACAAAAGTGCTCGGACTACTACTATATACATGGGGAAATACTACTAATCATATGGTGGTCATCTAGAAATTTTGATCGGTGGAAGACTCCATGATATCCGCTCCAGCTTCGTCTTCATAGTCATCATCACTACTGTCGGGGTCAGAGTCGGTGTCGTCGATGATGATGTAGTCCTCGGGATGGTTGTCATCTCCTCCTGGCGCGGGGTCTCCCATGAATACTCCTAGCTTCCTTGTCAGGTCGTCATTCTTCTCCACTAGTACTGCGATTTCCTCCTCGTATCCGTCGCGTGTAGACTTGAGTTCCTCTTCTAGCTCCATGCTCCTGGTCATCACCTTCTTCAAATCTATCAAGCTTGCGCACATCTGGTTCTCCTGTCGACGAATGTGCTGGTTTAACTCCTGAATGAAAGCTGCAATGGACCTGTTTCTCCTGGTGCTGATCATCTCCCATTGCTCATCTCGGCGCCCACATATCTGGTAGATGGTGTCCTTAAGATCTTTGTGATAAACTTCACCGATGCGTCCCATGGCAATGTGGGCTGCCATGCTCTTACCTAGACTCCAGGTTGGTGCATCAAAGGAAAACTCTATGGACTCGGTAACTGGCATGAACGTCCTTCCTGGAATCTGATCTCGAATCATCCAACGCTCCTCTTCTGGTAAAGTGGCGGTGTAGGTCCCGGTGAAGCTTGGTATTCCAATGTTCAGGTACTTAGTGATTTCCTTCAAGTGTCTCCCAAAGGGTGTGTCTTCATTCGGTTGTGCAAACTTGTTCCTTGAGTCCGCCATCCTAGAGAGTAGAAGATGAAGAGAGTCAGAAATGAGTAGAGAAGAGTGACCTATGGCTTTTCTTAGTGGTCGTGTTCTACAGTCAGCGTGTGCTCTGATACCATCTTGTAGCGATCCGACCTCAGATGGTCAAATCTCTGTGTTCAAGTGTCATCCCTGGATCGGTAATGCTGACACACACAGTACTCGAAGGATTTATAACAGAGTGCAATCACACACTTATTACATCGAATGTCTCAAAAGAGAACTTATTACAATAAATATGGCTTAAGGCCATCTAAATAAAATAACAGCGGAAGGCTTGGAAGATAAAGTGAGTCCATCAACTCCAACGGCATAGCTGAGTGCATGACAACGACCTAGCGCACCTTACTCTTCGTCTGAAAAGTCTGCAACATGATATGTTGCAGCCCGAAACGGGTCAGCACATGGAATATGCTGGCAATATAACACAATAGAGCAAGGAACAGATAATTGCTATCACTACATGCATATATGGCTGGTGGAAAGCTCTAGGGTTATATTGTTTTGCGAAAAGCCAATTTTTCCCTACATCAAAGGAATATGTTTTATTTAACTATCATGGTAGTTGTTAAACATTGAGAAGGTAAATCCCCATCTCAATCCCAATTAAAAGTAATCATTAAACCCAACAAATTAATTTAGAGTGATGAGATCAAATCAATAATTCAAGTACCAGATACTCAAGATGTCCATAACCGGGGACACGGCTAATCATGATTAGTTTATACACTCTGCAGAGGTTTGTGCACTTTTCCCCACAAGACTCGATCTCCTCCGTTGGATTTCTCGCACTACATGGTGTTTGAGAAACGGATGACCGAGACATAGTGTTTCAGAAGCATTTACTCTTTACTCTGGGTAGACAGTTACACCTACTTTCCCCTACATCTGCTAGCCTACCACTGAAAGAGGTCCTGCAACATACTCAACTATGCTAGAGCCCATAATAGCTTGTGGCTGCACACGGAAGTTTCTAGCATGAATAATCTTATGATCCCTTTGAGCCTGGGTGGCGAACCAAAAAGACAACTCTGGTATATCCCCAGGTGCCTGCAACCAATCCACCCAGATGTGTATTTAAGTAGCCACCTTAAGTTAACCACTAATTAACAATCTCACATCTGCCATGGATACACTCAAACCCAATCCACGTCTACGAGCATAGCATGGCAATATAAGCATAACGTGGAAGTAACTCCCAGGGGTTTGATAATAAAAGGGCAATAGGTTCTACCTCATCATCTACTTCCCAATACCCACAAGTTAATCACATCCTAATCATGCAGTGTTTGAGGATTGAAACTAATGCATAAAAACTGGGTATGAAAAGAGTATGATCAATGTGTTACTTGCCTTGCTGACGATCTGCAAACCCTAGAGACTCGTAGTAGCACGCTTCGCACTCCGGGAATTCTATCACAAACAAACAATAGCATACATAAGCAATCAAGCATAGATGCAAGGGTAAAATTCAAATAAGAAGATCAAATCTGAAAGTTCAACTGAAGAGATTCGATCTGCAAAAAGAATCAATCGAATCGGAGCTACGAAACTGAAACAACGGTCAAAAGAACTTCGAAAACAAATCTGCTTGAAACCAAATTTTAAATTGTCAAAATCATGTTCAAGTTGATTAAACAGAAAGAGGGGTTCGAGACGAAGATTTTGGCGTTGGTTTCACTGGATTTGGACGAACGGTTTAGAAACGGCGAGGGTTTGAAGATCAGGGGCTGATCTGCGATAAAAGTAATCGCGGATAGGTCCCTGGCAGAAAAAGAAAAATCTATCGGACGAACGTCCGCTAACAGAGACGAACGGGCGAAAACGTTCGTTAAAACGAATGAACGAAAGAACGTTCGCAAACGAACTAAACTGAGAAAACCGAACCGATATGCTAAAAAAAATCAAACTAGGGTTTTAAAAAAAACCGAGACGGTTTTTACCTAAACCGAAAAAAACCGGCGGCGAGATCCGCGAAGTCCGGCGGCTTCCGGCGGGCGGGGCAAGCCTCGCGGGCGGCGGGGTGTGGCGCGGGGCGGCGCGGCAGGTGGCGGCGCGGCGGCTGCGGGCGGCGGCGGCGGCGGCGTTGGTGGTGTGGGGAGACGAGGGGGGGCGGCGGCATATAAAGGCCCCGGGGGGCCGGTTTGGGGGAGGGGGCGACCATGGGGAGTCCGGCTCGGACTCCCTCGGCGTCCGTGCGGCGGCGGGACTCCCGCTCGGGGTCGGGGACGGCGCGAGCTGGGCCGGCTGGGCTTCGGCCCAGTCGGTCCGAAAAGTTTTTTTTAAATAAGATTCCGCCGAGAAAAATCCTAAATAAAATATTAAAAAAATCTAAAAATGCCAAAAACAATTTTCGCCGTCTAAATAAAATATTTAGAACAAAGTGAACATTTTCTTGGCCTAAAAATGCAATTTTGAAAAATGCATATTTTTCTAATTCAAATAAAATAGCAATAAAATCCAAATAAAATTATTTATTTGATTTTAACATTTTTCCTCCAATATTTCTTTTATTTTGGAGAAGTCATATTATCTCCTCTCATATGTTTTTAATATGAAATATTTTGGAAAGAAAAATAAATAAAACCAAAATGATCCTCTTTTCAATATTTGAGAAAATTCAAATATGAAAATAATAAAATCTCCAACTCTCTCCGTGAGTCCTTGAGTTGCTTAAGATTTCTAGGATCACAAACGAAATGCAAATAAAATATGATATGCATATGATGACCTTTGTATAACATTCCAAATTAAAAATTTGGGATGTTACAATCTGCCTCTGACTCCTCCACAAGGGAGCTACATTGACTTAGGTCTCCCTCTAGCTCAGAATCATTGTTAGGATCATATTCTGAGCACGAATCTGTAGGTGGAGAGCGTTTGCATTGCATTGCATCCAGACTTGATTTCAGTGCCTTAATGCCAAGTTTGACAGCCATGGCATTGTTCTGCTTTATTCTTTTCATGCGCGCAATCTCATAATCATTATGATGCTGTTCAGTATCTGAGATTCATGAAAACATAAAGAGTAGTTAGATTATCTATGGAATACATTGCGGATTCAACTCGGAGAGTGCCTCCCTACAAACCCCTGCGTATACAAAGTTCATCCCCCAACCGTGCTGACCAGACCACACACAGAAATACAAACCTCTTATGTCTCTATAACAGGCAGACACACATTTCAAAACTGAAGTAGGAACATTAGAATCATATCAAATTCGTATTTGAACAAATAAACTAAGGAATTATGAGTGGCATAATGTTTAGCTTCAAGGGTGGAGTGCTGGTAGTGCGACAAAAAGCAAGTAGGCAGATTGTATTACATGTAAAAGATTGTAGTCTATGTAAAAGGTGGATATGACACTTTCTTTCTATACAATGCAGTGTTCGTTGCCCACACATGATGGAAGAGATCACACAGAGAAATACAATTCACTCATGTCTGCAGTTCCAGTATTTTGAAACAGGGTGGTCCACCCTAAAAGAATATTGGCAACAAATATGACAAGGCAAGCATAGAGGTAGTGAATCAATCATTACTTGTGAGCTTACTAGGACAAGTATGCAGAATTGGAACTGCAGTAAGAGACCATCCAAAATCTGAATCAAGAAATTGGTCTAGCACATATTGTTTGCAACTAATCGACGTGGATAATTGGATATCATATCGAATGAGTAAGAAAGACAAGTAAAATTGTCAACAAACCTGGCCTGCAGTAGTAATCTGGGTCAATGTCACTATGACCAACAATCCAACATGACTAGTGTCTGTTCCTAGGGCCGGAATTTTGAAACCCTGTGAACTTTACAGGTACTAAAGATTATTGAAATATCTGAACCATTAAGTGTAGGTAGCACTAAGTACACAACAAACCCTAATGACAGTCCTGCCTAATGAGTAATGAATCAATTAGAAAATGGGTGATGAGGAGTGGCTGCTGAGTATTGAGGACGTATCTCAGGATAAATCGGGTTAGCTTAGTGGGTGCTGCAAGCCTGAGCCCTGAACGGACTGGGAAGGTAAGCACAGCTGCGCGCCTGGGCAGCGGTGATGCTGTTGGGTGAGCGGCTCCTGACCTCCTGTTAGTCCGGCGTCTCCTCCTAGAGTCATGCCGTCTGGGGACGGCAAGTCGCCGGCGAGGCAGGCGGCTGGGGGCGAGTAGAGATCGGAAGCGCAGTAGAACAGAGGGGAATCGAGGTCTGGGCCGACCCAAAATCCCAGGGTGGGCCGCGGCCCATAGTGGGCACCCTGTAGATCCACACCCCAGCGGCGTACATGCATTTTCAAAACTAAATTAGGAACATTTAGCTGACCAATTAGACGACTCTGTTTTAATAATATCAGATTCGTATTTGAACAACTAAGCTTGTTTAGCTTGATGGGTGGAGCAGTCCTATTATGACATGAAGCATGTAGGCTGATCGTATAGTGATCATAAAAGGGGGGAAACCCTAAGCATGATCAATTAAACCCTATTATGACTGTGCCATGGCAGATTTGAAGTTGCAAACCACAGAAATGCTATTTGGCAACCATTGTTTGCTTTGAACTAAGAACTACATTTTAAGAGCTGAAAAGAAAGTACAGTAACCTAGTTACGATCTATTTTCTGGTTGAGATCAAAAAGTTGAGCAGATATGAAGTAGTACCACCTCTCTTTGCGGCGGCGTGTAGGCATCGGGGGTGCGATGGCTATCGGTGGCATTGAAGCAGATCTGCGACGGTATACGGGTGCATCAGGGGATAAGTCTAGTTGCGGTGGACGAGAAGGTCGTGGGAGCGGCCCCGGCAAGGAGGACGACGGCGCCGATGAAGCGAGAGGACAGTTGACGGCGCCGACGGTGTATGGACGGGGCTGACACGTAGGACAGTTGTGTCACGTCTGAGTGAAGTTACAAACCTGCCCCTATTAAAAATATTTGCCTACATCGATTTCGGCCGAGTCGAGTTTGTTTTGCCGCCCACCGTGTATGAATGGGGAAATGGAGGGAGAGACAGAGGTCTTTTGGACGAGCTTGAATCAAATGTGTTTTGCCGCCCACATTTGGCGCCCACCGTGTCTGAATGGGCTCAGAGGCGGTCGTGTCACGTCTAATTGAAGTTACTAACCTACCCCTATTGAGAGCAGTGGAAATCGGGCCGATGGATTGTCCGTGTAAGGGGTAGACAGTAATTTCTATCTCGCAAACACTGGCTTCGGGCAGCCGACGTGGGTGTGGATATTTTGCCGCTTCTTTCAAATTTTGGGACAATAAGCATTCACGTTTACCCTGGCAACTAAATTCGAATCCATTTTTGTATTCTTATACGAATCTTTATAAATCATTCTCTGTTTTTTTATATATCTTCAAAAGCACAACAAAGATGTATTCCACTATCATATATGAATATGATTTACAAATGCTGATACTCGAATTCAGAAAGTAGAATCCAGTTTAGGGTGAATTCGAATATTTGAAACCACTTTATGTCCAACTCAAGTGTAACATGTATGACACACGCAGCATATAGTGTACTCCCATTTAGATATGTACACAAGCGATGTCTCAAGATTCAAAATACTGAGTCAATCAACCAATAATGTACAAAACTAACAGACATATAAACACTTATAGAGTATATGGATCAATAATATCAACTAACATACATAAGCCATGCCGCTGTACTTTTTTTGCTAGAGGAGCATCATTTTTTTAGCAAAGCTAGTACATCATCTTGGCCCTTTCAGATGCGTGCCACTTAAGGACCATCTATACTACTATTATTGCTAAATGCACATTCAGCCCGATTGGCATATTTGTAGTTCTGGCATAGCAATCAAAATGAAATGTCTCAGAGTCTTATCAATTAATACAGACTCGTGCTAAAAAAATTACAAACCAAAAAACAAAAAATAATTATTACATGATCTCTAGAACAAATGGTTTGATTGATTACATGAACAAACAACACAAAGGTTATTCAACGATGGAAAAAACATTTCACCTATGATTTACCAAGTGGGAATTTAATTTCCTTTTATCCTTCAGGACCTTAACAATGCGGTCAGTCTCGGCTTGCTTCGTTTTGAAATCCACCAAATATTTCATGGTTGTCTTGAGTACTGCTTGTGATTGTGCTGTTTGCTTCCTCAACATGTCAACTTCATCTCTAAGTGCAAAAGCAGAATCTCTTTCTACCAATAGTTTAGACTCTAGAGCATCAGTAGTTGGCAATTCATGATGCATGATTGGGCCGGTGCCACTGCTGTGGGATGATACAACGTCCATGGGGCTAACCTGTTTTGCCATTAAAGTTCCGATTGGATTCCGAAAAGTTGTAGTTAGCAAAACATCTCAATTGGGAGTTAGAATAGCAAACCAGGTAAACAAACAAGGAATTAAAGAGTTTCGATTGGATGCTGAAAAGTAGTTATTAACATCCTTGTAACCAGTTGCAGCAGCAAAGCAGTTAAACAAACAAGTTTTGCAAAAGGTACCTGTTGTGGCATTGGAGTTTCTCTTGGATCCTGAAAAGTTGAGTAGCCAGTAACGTGATTAGAGCAACCGGTTGCAGCAGCAAAGCAGTTAAACAAACAAGTTTTGCAAAAGGAACCTGTTGTAGCATTGGAGTTTCTCTTGGATCCTGAAAAGTTGAGTAGTCAGTAACTTGATTAGAGCAACAAGTTACAGCAGCAAACCTGTTACACAAATATATTTTTCAAAATGTACCTGCTGTGCAATTGGACTTCCAATTGGATCCTAAAAACTTAAAGTTGGTAAGATCATTACAGCAACAAGTTATAGCAGCAAACCAGGTAAAGAAGGAAGTTTTTGAAAACATACCTGTTGTGCCAACGGAGTGTGGCACCCTGGCTCAGAGAACCGGTTTACCAGTGTTTCCAACCCAGAGATCATGTCTTCTGGAAACACACAACAACTTGGAACAGAACATAGCTGAACTTTTATTGATAATAGTCGAGTACAAGCTTATATATTACATGATCATCGAGGCCAAAAGCACATCTAGTGCTATGACAATATCTACATTATTTATCTAACATATCAGGGCCTCGGTATTACTGCGGGATACTACAGCGAAAGACTACTGTGTAGCGGAACATGATAGTAACTCCATCCACAGGGACACTGCTGAGGACACATCCGAGTCATCGCAACACGGACCTTCGAGACCTCCGTCTTAGTCTTCTCCTACATCTGGCATGATACGCCAGGTGAGTACTTTGAATGTACTCGCAAGCACATGACAACCAAGTATGCAGCAAATAATAGCATGGAAATCAACATGTTAAGTCTTAAATGATTCGCTTACTGTTATTAACTTACTCATATCCGGGTTGTTTCACAAACCTCGGAATACTCGATGCCAACGAGTACTTTCGCTCATAAGGCAAGTACTTCCATCATTACTATGGTTATTACGGTTGATCACCTAGAGAGGTCTGGACGGGCTGTCCAATACCGTGGACGCGGCTATTCGAATAGATTTTACACTCTGCAGAGGTTGCGCACTTTACCCACACCATGGAGCACCTGACCTCGTGATCCCATTCGGGTGGACCAGCGTTGCTCCAACGAAACCTGCCTGACTCGTGACTCTCCCATCGTACCACCGGCAATCACACTCCCTCGGAGTCAAGCCTTGGGTGGCCCTGTGTCACCTCGTGACACCTGCCACCGTCGTGGCCCAACTAAACTGTCCCAAACGGGGACACCGACACAAAACTCAACTGGGCTCACAGGGTTATCGCCGTCTGCCTGATCAGGGCAGCACGCACGCATAACCCTCCCTGTCTGGAGGTACCGGTGAAAGAGCACGGAGGCAGACCAAGTCAAGGTCGTCCCATACCGGCAAATGTGGCTGCACGGGTAAGCCCGGATAGGTGACTCTTGATCAACCAACTAAGTTTCACTTAGCAATCATGGCCATTCATCATATCAATTTAAGTTGTCAACATAGGCATTTAAATACTTCACTTGAATTATCTATGTTAATTAAATGCAAGAAGTGAATATGAATTATGCAATGCTATGAAATGCTTCATAATATGGATGTCCTGGCTTGCCTTGATCAGTTGGGTTGTTCAAATACTCCTGGTCTTCAAATCCACAAGAATCTCCTTCTGAAAACATTTTTAAATGGCAAAGGAAAATGTCATGTAAAGCCTTTTTATTCACCAATAATTCTGTGAGTATTGGAAAAATGCCAAACTTGGTTAGAAAATAAACGAGTTTAATACCAACACAATGCAAAAAGAATCAGGTGATTTGGACCTTTTAATAAAAAGTTATTAGTGGTCAAATCTGCTGGTCAAAACTGTTTAAATAAATGAAATTGGAAAAACCAGAAAAACCAGTGGAGGGCCACGTCGAAGGTGTAAACCTCGCGGGCGTCTCCACTTACCCCTTCGCGCACACAGCCGCGGTTGCTAACAGGTGGGGCTGGCTCGATTTAAACAGAAAGAGAGCGAGAAGCAGAGAGAGGGGTGGCTCACCAGCGCTGCTTGCCGGCGATAGCGACGACGGTTGGGCGGGGAGACGATGGGGATTGAACGGGCACTCAACGACGGTCCTCCTCATACCCGTAGCTCCTCCGGAGATGGCCGAACGGTGCGGCCCCCTTCTTCTCCGACGGACGGGCGCTTCGGTGATCGACAGAGAGGCTTGATTCGGCAGCAAAACGACTAGGCGAGAGTTCTAGGAGGATCAGTGGAACTTGCTGAGTGCTACGGTGGTCTCAGGCGAGGCGGGAAGGAGTGGTGGTGGTTGTCGGCTGAGAGAGGGCGGCGGAGGAACTCCGGCGGAGCTCGAGGCTAGAGGGCCTCTCGGCCTTGGCTCTTGCTGTTGGGAGTCGAATTGAGAGAGAGGGGGAGGGGTGAAGAGCTCGGTGAGGCCGGGCATGGCTATTTATAGCCGGGAGGAGGGGTGCGGCGATCTCTCTAGACACGGCGGGAAGCAGGACACATCGCCAGCGGAAGGACGCCTCGCTGGCTGGCTGCTAGCAGCGGGAAGACGGGAGAGAGCAGCAGCATTGAATGCACGATGAGACGGCTCGGGGAGAAGAAGACGAGCGGCGCCGCAACTGTGGCTGCACGGGCGGCAAAGTGCTCGCGGGCGTGGCGGCCGCCGAGAGTTTCTCCGGCGAGGGCGAAGGGTCGGGAAGGGCTGCGTGGCAACTGGGGACGATGTCGGCATGCTCGGACATGATACGGCTACGCGGGCGTCCCGCTCCGATGCGACCCGAGCCTGGCGGCGTCCAGAGCGCGCGACTGACGTGCCATAGCCGTGCTCACGACGGTGCTTGCCACCAGGAAGCCATGCAAGCCTGGAAAAACCTGTCCAACATGTCGACCCTCGTTCACTCACTTCATCTGCACCCATGGTTTGGCTTGGTTCTGTCTGAGATGAAGGGTAGGATCAACAACAGTTTCTGACAGTGAACTAGAGAGGGATCTGGAGAGGTGGAGAGCTAGGGATGGAGCCAAAGAGATTGTCTGGAGTGATCCTCGTTGGAAGGACTCCAAACTGGTCAAGTTTGAGAAGGTTTGGTTGAGCTTTGAATGCAGTTCATGTGTAACTTACAATTCTGGTCCAGAAACTAAATGTTGAAGTACCTCTCACTTGGATGATCTCCTGAGGCTGAAACTTGGTGGAGGGAAGTCATTTGTAGCTGTCCTCATGCCACAAAAATTTCAGAGCATTTGGATAAACTTAGCATGCACTTCCTTCACAAGGGTTCAGACTGTCCAGGAACAAAACGGAATTGTTTTGCTGAATTTTTGAACTAGGCCATGAAATATTTTTGGATATTGTGACAAGATATGATCCAAGGAATTTTAGAGAATTATTTGAGAATTTTCTGGCCATCCAAACTATAGGTTGCTTCCAACCCATAGTGATGACCTAAATTCCCAAATAAAGAAAATGATTTATTGGAAAAGATTTAAATAGGGATTTGGGTCCTAGAGGTACTTGGCAGGGTTTTGGCAAGGTGATGAGGGTTTGGATTACTTGGAAAAGATTCAAAAGTTTCCAAGACCAAATGAAAAGGTTCAAAAACCATTCATATTTCAAATAAAGCCACTAATCAGTTTTGGCAACGTATTTAATTACATATGAACTAGTAAAACTAACAAGTTCTTGGCAACGTATTAAAGTAACAAGTCGGTACCGTCTACCAGCAACACAGACATCTGTAAATATCTTTGATGTAAGCAAAATGATTCCGACACACACATATATATATATATATATAAGTTAAAAAGACGTTGTCCCTCATATAAACCTGACAGTTGTCTGTCTATGAACATGCAAACATTACTAGTGCTACAAGTGATAACAGCAAACCATTTAAACAAACAGGGTATCAGAACGTAAATTACACATGAATTTTGCTGCACCCTAGAAGTACATATGACCAGCTATCTACGTGCTTAAGTAGCTATTTAAGTTCAAGCAAACAGGTAATTCTTAACAGTAAGTATCAAACACATAGATAGGCACAGTCTATAATAGGATTAATAGGCTATGGCATTATGTAATTAGTAGCAAACTAAATTAAGCCAAGCAACGTAATTGAACAATTTTGCAATCAGTGGCTAACTAAAATTCCGAGAAGCAGGTAACTGAACTTACGCTAGCTCTTTTTACAGGCACACTGCAACTTCTTTTTTGCATACATGGTTCTACGAAGGAGTCCATCGCATCAATTGCTTGGATACGCAGTCCCAATACTTCTTTCTTCCCACACTGCATTTGTAAGTCGAATGGTTAATCTGATAAGATGGTGCATCCTTGATATGTTATATGAGGACGGGTTGTCAGACTAGTTGTAGCAACACACATCACACTGGCTTTTACTGTATATTTCATGCGGTTACATTTGGCATATCGAGATCTAAGCAATCTACAATAAGATGAAAAGACTGGCATCCTTCACATTATTGGCGAACTCAGTTCATAGAAACAAGCAATTCAACCATTCTATGGGTAAATCAAAAGTGCCACTGGAATATTTTTCACTAGCCCAATCATACACACAAAAAGAGGAGACGCCACCGTAGGGGCTGGTATGGGCGGCCGCCTCGGGTGGCTGGAAAGTGTGCACCTAGTTTGAGTCATCCAGGTTAGCCCAGGCTAGTTTTGTTCGTCCCAGCGCACGAGCAGGCAATGTAAAAAATGAAGAAAACCGTTTCAATTTGGATGGGCCAATAACGTAAGTGCAAGGCAGGCCCTATAGCAGGCTCGCGGCCCAAACGAGCGCCTCCCATATCGATCGACAGCAGGAAAATCCCCAATTAGTTCGCTCCAGCCTCCAGTCTGGTTCGCTCCTAACCTAGCCGCCACTGGACAGACCGACACAGCACTTCCTCGCGTCCTCGTTGGACACCGGTGGCCGGGCTTCAAGCGAATGGAAGAACAAGAAGATGAAGATCCAACCCTGGGTGTAGCCTGCGTGGGAGGCTGCGGCGGCAGCACGGGCATGGCATCGAGCTTGCGCAAACGGACAGTCACAGCTTGCAAGAGCAGCATGCGCAACGAGCAGGTACATCACATCCCTGATTATATCTAATTCAATTGTTCAATTTCTGGCCAATAGTTAAACCTGACTGTGTTGTAAAACTGCTTGTATGTAGGGAATCTATAAGAAAATGAAACCAATTTCTGCTTATTTTATAACTCCCCCAATCAATACTGAACTAACTAAACCTAATGTGTCTAATCAAGTTTCCGGTGCAAACATACAAGCTCATGTTGTTCTTGAGCCTGAAGTGTCAAATGAACAGACTGCTAATGAAGGATTTGATGCAAACATTTTACATGCTTCTGGTGATGAACATATATAGTCTAATGAGGGATCTAATGCAAGCATTTTGCAACCTCCCATTGAAGGATTTAGTGTCTAATGATGATCTGCTATGTTGAGAGAGAGAGAGATTTGCAGGAATTGATGACAAGCAAATTATAGTACATTTTCATGGCTTGAGGAAATGTCGAGGCCATCTACCAGAAAGTCCCCGTATCATGACAACCTAGCATAAATACTTTTCTAATCCGTTGTTTGAAACTATTGGTATACTTGTGCAGGATAGATATATTGATATGCAGTTTGCGCACTGGTTATAGGCACAATTACACATGGATATTTTCGGCCAGAGAACGAATAATTCAAGCAGGTACAATCCATGTTAGTAGTCCTTGTACACCATGTTGCATTTTGTGTTTTTTGTGCTTACATCATTTAGTGTTTTATAATCTGGAACTACTTTGGATCATTAGCTGGTTTTGAAAGTGGATGTAGCTTCACATTTCTCAAGTTATGTTGATTTCCGGAGTGCAAGTGCCTTCGTATTTTTTAAGTTAAATTTTCGCCCCTGGTAACTTGAATTCGTGGATTCGCCACTGCACACAAATCATACACGCAGGCCAGTACAAATTAAATGAAATGCAGGGAGTTACGCTAGCTCATTGTACAGGCTCACTGCAGCTCTGCTTGTGCTTGGGATGTTCCATGTACAAGTCCATGTTACCACTTGCTTGGATGTGCAGGCCTTGTGCTCCTTGCATCCCCCTCTGCATTTTTGACATGGCGAATGGTTGATCAAATGAGAGGAATCGACCTTGCTGTTGTACCGGAGGATAGGTACTTACAAGGTTATACAGGCGTGCAGGATGTGTACCAGATCCCGTAGCGCCGTCATGCTTCGCTAAAAAATGGTTTTGCTTGTTTCAGATGATATCTCCAGAAGAAATAAGAGTTAAAGTCAGAGTTGCATAGGCGTGTAAGCTAAGAGAGCAGTAAAAGGATATCCAAACATCGTCGAAACAGTGCACAAGGGAGTGATATGTGGATACCTAGTTCGGGCCGATGTTTGGGCATGCTCGCCTAGCTAGAGTGCGGGTCACTTCAGAGCCGTTGAGGGTGATGCGCTGGCGTTGGTTGGCCGCGTACGGATGCAGATCTCGAGCGGCAGCGGAGCACTATGATGCGGTGGACGAGGCTGTTGGTGAAGCACCAACGACGTCGGGGGGGTGGAGGTGCGACGATGTTCTCGGTGAAGTGGCCCCGGTGAGGTGGGAGACAGCGTCGGTGAAGCGCACCTGATGCGGTGGAAGTCAGTGTCTGAGGCACGTCGGCTGCGGGGGCCGATGTTGTGGGTGGATCACCCGGTGCGGTGGACGAGGGGGTAGATGAGGTAGCTCCGGTGCAGTGGTGAAGTGCGACCGTCGTCTTCGTCATCATCGTCCGGCACAGAGGTGGGGAAAGAGACGAGACGAAGGGCGATTCGAATTTTGCTTGGGTTGGCGGCGAATTAGGGATTTGAGAGCACTGGGTGCGGAAGGGGACGGAGGAGAAGGGAGATTTTGCAGGGCTGGAATTGGGGCCGCCAGATATTTCAATCCAAAACGTGGAAGCGCGAATTTTTTTTGTCATCGTTCTTTTTTGGGGGGGGAGGGAGGAGGGAGGGGGTGCTAGCATCCGTACGACACACGCGACCACAACAACACGACCCTGGTCTGCCTGGTGCGCCTACATTGGAGAATGCAAACAAATCTTATTTCATTGGCAAACGAATCTTGTACTATGTATTACCATGCCCGTGTTTTCCTTGCAAATAATTAGTCCTTCGAAACGAGATACTATGAATTAATTAATGAGGAGTTCTTTGAATTAGAGTGTGTTTGTCACATAGCGATCTCCAATTCTAACGTGGATTTTGCATTTCAGGGTATCGACGCTACTTTTTTAATACAAAATCATATATGTATAAGATGAACACCATGGTAGTGAGAAAACTTTGGATGGATTCAAGCATATGACCACACACATACAAAATACCACAACAATCGAGTCAAAATCAACCTTTCCAAACCTAGTATGGCATGAATTCGAAATAAATACAGAAGCCATATGCATGGTCCTCAATTCAAATCTTACAATGTACACTAAATTAAAACATCAATATTAAGTCTAGTACTATCTACATTCAAATGTTGTCTCGGCACACACGCTACATACTTCCTCTATTGATCAATCTTCCTCTCCTAACCACCTTACAAAGCTATTGGTTTCCGCACGTTCATTCTTTCTCTCCATGTTTCGATCTCTAACTCTCACACACCCGCCATTGCACTCCATGCCGAGCTCTCTCTCTCCCCTTCCCACCCTCTCTCGGTAGATACGTGCATTGCCTATCTAGACCCCTCTCCCTCCCTCTTGTGCGCATGCACGGACATTGTCTATCTAGGTCACTCTCGAGAGACCATCTCACTCTTTCTTCCGCACAGCGGCCCACACTCGCTTAATCTCTCTCTCTCTCTCTTTATCTAAGTCTTGATTAACCTTGCTTTCTCTCACACACAAACGATATATCTCCCTGTTCGGGCCTCGATCGACACACTCTATACTCTCTCATGCAGATTGTCTATCTAGATCAGTTTCTCCAAGCCGTTCCACTCGTTCGACCTCATGGCGGCCCACGCTCGCTCAATCTCTCTCTCTCTCTCTCTATGCATGTCTCGATTGACCTCGCTCTTTCTCACACACAAATGATATATCTCCATGTTTGGGCCTAATTCGACATATTCATAGTGTATACTCTCACACGCACATTTTCTATCTAGGTCACTCTCTCCAACCTGTCTCACTCTTTGATCGCATGACGACCCACACTCGCTCAATCTCTCTCTCTTTATCTATGTATCGATTGACCTTGCTTCCTCCCACGCACAAATGATATGTGTACCTGTCTGTGACCGGATCATCTCTCAAGCCCTCTCTTACAGCCCTCACCCTTCCCAAAAGCTCAATCGGACAATATCTATCCACAACATATATATCTTTTCAACGAATGTTGGGGCACACTCACTTTGTCTCTCTATCTATGTCTCGATTGACCTCACTTTCTCACGTCGTATCTTCCACACATTGAAGCTACCTCTCCATCCCTCGCAGAGCCGAAGCTATTTACATTACGAGGGGGACTCCAACCTTCGATTAATTTGTGAAGGCATTTATTCCGGTGGGTTTAGATTATATTTTTGTAGCATTCGCCCCACAACTACTCCAAACACCGTTGCAACCCCCCGCCCCACCCCCAATTGTTCTCCCTCTGGATCGGTCACCGCTCTCTCGCACGCCCTTTCTAACCTTCCATGTCGCACCATGGTATTTTTGCCAAAAAAACTCTGGTGTTCTCTTTAATTATTACAAATAAGCTACAAACTACACACCCGGAGTCCACCTGTAATGGAACAAATTTTGACCCAGAAATTAAAGTGCTACAAACTACACACCGGGGGGCCCAACTATCATGGAGCAAATTTGGAACCATATCTACACCCCTATATAGTGTGCGAATAACTTTGAAATTTGGTCGTTGGATGAACCCAATCCGACGGTGCAGAGATGGCAAATCCGAGCACCACTGGCCGTTGGATATCTTCTACATTCCACCATATTTTGCCACATGTACAATCTAGAAGACTGCATGGTTGAACTTAAGCATAATGCACAAACCTCAAAACACAAGCACTTCTCCTTTGTTCTAGAATCTTCTGTATCATAATTGCCCAATTTTCTTTTTTAAAATGAATTGCCATTATTTGTTTTTACTTTATGCTCTACAATGCACAATTCCATGAATCTTAAAATAGATTAACTTTTTTATAAAACTTATTGATTTTGAATGAGATGAACTATAAGAATTAAACAAACATCTACATCATGCATATATGAATCAAAGATTACATGCTATGGAGTGGTATTTATTCATAATTTGGTTGCCAAATCTCATGCGTGCAATGCACGTGTACCTTACTAGTATAAATTAAAAATGAAAAAGGATGAGGATCGAACATGCGACCAGGGCCTTCAAGCCGCACGTCAATAGGCAACATAGTAGCAACGTTTGTTGTACTCCCCTTTGTTGATATAATGTTTTTATATTACCACAGCCTATTTAATGGACAACATGTTTTTATATTAACTTTAGTACATTAGTGGGACCGACTCGTGAGCATGTACTATTCCACTTCACTTACTGGTGGGTTCCATGTCTAGTCTCTCTCTCTCTCTCCTCCCCTTCTACGTTTAGACGCACGGGCAAACACAAAGAACGCGCAGGCGGTGTGGCCGTTGACCGAATCTGGACGCGTTCACAAGTTACGGCACCAGTTTCACGTAATCCCTACTCTTATAAAAATTAGAGTTGGTGATGATGGTGTGCCTGCCATCCTGCAATATAGGCCGTCCGATTTATATCTGACGGATAGGAAGGAAACTATGGCAATTTTGCGAAAAGATACCCACACCCCTCTCCACATTTGCAAATAAGGCCTTCCCTCGTTCATCCTTTTCTCCCACAAGATAAACTACTCATACAAATGCATCTTGATGTTTCGTGCAACGCACGGGCATCTTGCTAGTACTAGTACTAGTATTGGAGTATGTAACAAGTTCAGGAACAAAAGTGACCGTGACGGACAAGTTAGGCTAGTAGTATCTACTAACAATTAAATGCGTGGATAAATAGATGTATCGCCTATACTGCTCGAACAAGGGGACTGCTCGCGCCCTACAAGTATTTGGAACTGGCTTCCCTAAAAAATTATTTGGAATTGATGTGGTATTTAATATGAAATGTTTGCGATGAGAAGGAATACATGTCGCTTGATGATGTTTTACATTTAATTTGATACGGCTCTAGCAGAACATTCAATCGATCAAACCATAGATTTCATTCAGTCCGACTGCGACTTTACATTCATACCACGATCGAACTAAAATAAACGCAAATGATAAATCCCAAACATTCGGATTTTAAGCATGGCAATCCGAACGTTTTTCATGGCATATTTAGATCACGTGGCGGCGGCGAAGGCATCTTGCGACGGGAAGCGGCTCCTCTGTCGTGCTCTGTGTGTCGTCGGGCCACTGACCGGCGGCGACGGCGGCGTCTTGCACCGTTGTTGGCGTACTCCTGGACGTTGGCCATAACTTCAAGGAAGGCCAGAATGTTCTGGACTTCGGTCTCCAGGAGCCAGTTAACTAGCGGGAGGAGGCGACTGGCATTGGTGCAAGGAAGCGGTCGACGGCGGTGATCCATGCCGCTGAGGGGGGCACTGGCACCGACGCGGGGACAGGCTCTGGCAACAGCGCGGCAGAGACATTCATGTGCACGGGCACCGGCATGGGCGCGCACGTCAGTGCACGCGCAGGCGCATGCGCTGGCAGGTGCACGGGCGCGTGAAAGTCAGTGGGGACCTCGTGGAACCCCGTGGCTTCAAGCTCGGCGACAATGTGCAGTTCCCAGGCCATCAATGCCATGGGGATGGGCGCTGGCGCAGTCGGGGTGACGGGAGCTGGAATGGGATTGGGGACAGGTGCGGCGTCTTCCCGCAAGGCCAGTTCAAGCTCGTCCCAAAGCGCCTTATGTTCTTGAGACTCCGGCTGGGTGTCTTCCTCAGGAAACTGGAAGACTAAGGGCAGACCATCATGATGCGGCATGGCGTACGGTGAGGTCAGGCTGGTTGGAGGTAGACGACAGGAGAATCCGAGAGGAAGAGAGAAGATTGTAGCGAGACCGGGGAGTGCGGGGGTGATTTAAACTGTGGCGCCGGCGCCATTAGAAGTGGGGGCAGTTGGGAGGAAGGTGGGCGGCGGAGCCTGGTCAAAGGGCTCGCCTCCCGATGAGCCTGTGCAGCGGCCTGCTCGCACGCCTCCCGGTCAGCTGGTGCAGCGGTTTGCTCGCACGCCTTCCGTCGACTCACACGCTTGCTCGGACGGCACCTGCCGATGAGAAGCGGGACTCATGGCGGCACGTAGGTCTAACGCCCATGGTTTGAATAGTGAAACCGTTCGTGTTAACGTGACATGTCTTTGTTCCAAAATACCATGGCTCTTCATTTGTGCAACTTTTCATAAGCAGCTTCTCTCTTGAACAAAAAAAATACGACAACCTATTTGTGCCATATCACGTGACCATGCTCAGTTTCATGAATTTCAGGTCAGTTTTGGATTTTCTGGATTTAAAATCCAGGATTCGAAACAATATCATAACCTGCATCATGAAATAAATTTTCAAGCCATACATCTTTACTGTTGTAGATGTTAATATTTCTTAGGAAAGGATTTGGTCAAACATATTGCTTAGTTAGACTTCAGACAAGTTATATTTGCAGAGTAAAAAGATAATCCCTCCGTACCAGTGCATTGCCTGATATAGTAACTCTAGTAGGCACGAACAACGCATGAACAAAATCAACAAACGGAGCTCCATTCTGTGCTCATCCTGGTGTAGTACTATTAGTACTAGGCAATGGAGTTGACGGGTGACCTTGGGTAGCGGCGACCAAGGGAATTGAACCGTGCTCGGCACGATAGGTAACATGGGCTAGTTACTAAAGCATCCCTCCATTGTTCATCGGTTGTCATTATGGACCGGGGACATGAGGGGAATTTCCTAGGGCTGGAATTCTGGCCACCAGATATTTGGACTAGAAACGCAGAGGCTCGAGTGGAGGCGTGAAGTTTAATATCGCGGTTCTTTTGGTTTGGGTTGGCTAATGTGCGTACCACGCACGCCACCACCAGGACACGAGCCCGGGTCTGGCTGGTACGCCATTGGGTGCTACCATTTGAGAATGCGAAAGGAATCTTTTTTTTTAAATTGCCGAACAAATCTATATGTATTACAATGCCTGTATTTTCCTTGCAAATAACTGGTCATTCCAAAAGGCACGGTAATTGATTTATGACGAGTTCTTGAATTAGAGTGAGTTTGTGATATAGTGATCTCAACGTGGATGTATGACCATGCATGTATGACACGAATTCAAAACTAAAATGTAAGCCATGCATGGTCCTCAATTCAATATTTAAAATGCATAATAAATTGAAACATGAATATTAAGTCTAGTACTATGTACATGCAAATGTTGTGTTTAGGTCTCTCCATCGACAACCCCCCCCCCCACCACCACACATACTTCATGTATCGATCAGTCTTCATTTCTTTGTTAGTAGAGCTATTGGTATCCGACACACGCGCGCTCATTATTTCTCTTCACGTTTCGATCTCCATTTATGTCACACCCGCCCACACACTCTCAACAAATGTATTTCTCACACACAACCTAGTCGTGCCCTCCATGACAAACCCTCCCTCTCTCTCTCTCAAGACACGTATGTTGCCTTTGTAAAACACCTTCACCGTGCGCGCACACACAAAGTCTATCTAGGCCACTCTCGGTAACTATCTATCTCCAGCCCTCATTGCAGCTTCGCCGCATGATATCTCGGTGTATCGTCTTTAACATTCGAGTGTATGGTAGGCCACACTCACTCGATCTCTCCCTCTTAAAAATGACTTGATTGACCTCGCTTTCTCGCGTCGTCTCTCTCACACCTAGATGCTCCCACTACACCTCTTGCATAGGCGGAGCTATGTAGATTGTCGAGGGGTAACCCCTCGACCTTAGATAAAATTGTGAAGCTCTGTTTAGGATTGTTTGGATTATATTTTTTGAACATTATATTTGTCCCCCACCCTGTTCCCAAACCCGAGGGTTGTGAACCCCCCCCCCCCCCCCGAGAGAATATCATGTGCCCCCACACCTTAGATGCTATATGGTGATACGAGTTCCTTGGAGCGTGTAGATCTGAGATATAGTGGCTCACAGATGTCTTAATATTTTTACAAGAAACCTTAATGAGTTTGGGAATTGCACACAATTAGTACCAAAACTACTTAGATGCCCTTGGATCCCATATCCAACGGCCTCGAAGCTCGTATCATCGTAGCATCTAAAATGAGGGAAGACCTCATGTTCTCTTGTGTTTAAGAATATCATGTGCTACCACACCTTAGATGCTGTGGTGATACAAGCTCCTCAGAGCCGTTGGATCTGAGATCCAACGACTCCTTGGTGGTTCAAATGTTTTTGCAGAAAAGCCCCCAATGAGTTTGGGTGCAGCCCACAAGCACAAAGACTACTCAGATGGCATTGGATCTCAGATCGAACGACCTCGAAGCTCGTATCACCGTAGCATCCAAGCTGCGAGAGCACCTGATGTTTCCTCGCACGGGGGAATATGAGGTGCTCCCACATTGTAGATTCTATGGTGATACGAGTTCCCGGGAGATCTAACGGCTCGCAGTAGGAGATTTGAATGTTTTCGCAATATAGGCCTCAAAGAGTTTGGGAATTGCGCAGAAAGTACACATACTACGCACATGGCATTGGATCTCAGATCCAACGACCTAGATGCTCGTATCACCATAGCGGCTAATTAAGCTGCGGGGAGCACCTAATATGAGCTACTGGGAGACGTTGAATCCAAGATCCAGCGGCTCACACGAGGCCTGAATGGTTTTTTTTTTGCAAAAAAACCCTTGGAGAGTTTGGAAATTGTGCATAATTACAAAGACTACTCCCAAGCCATTGGATCTCAGATCCAACGACGTAAAATCTCGTATCACCATAGCATTTGATCCGCGGGGAGAATGTGATATTGTATGCCGCTGTCATTTTTGTTCCTAAACTTGCAAAGTACGTGTAACTGGTGCCGTAACTTGTCTAACCGCGCAAAGTGTTTGTGCAAAAAAACAATCCTACACTGAAATATCGGAACAACACACGGGAGGCCCACTTGTCATTGATCAAATTTGGACCTAAAACTAGCAAATCGGAAGGACGAGATTCGAACCGGCAACCTGGAGTACAAAGCGTACGTCGATAGCCTAAAACCGCAACGATTGTTGGCTTTTTCGCATAACTTGATTTTATACAGTATTACGTTGAGTAGAGTAGAGGGAGTGGCTCGTCAACAGGTGCATTAACATTGACTGACTTACTGGTGGGTCCCATGTCTGCCATCTCTCTCTCTCCTCTCCATCTAGTAGTACAACCTTTAGACGCACGGGCACACACGAAGAGCGGTGTGAGCTTGCCATGGTGTTATTATAACTAAAAAAATGCTAGGAAAATAGATGAATCGCCTAGAACAAGAGACGTTGTGGCTGGTCGAGACGGAGCTAACCACACCTATCCTCCGTGCCACGTTAGCATGATGAAGCTGTGTGGCTAGTGGGGTGTTTTCGACTGACTCGCTGGGTCCCGAGGTCAAACCATAGGTAGTTTGATACAGTTTATTATTACACGCACATTTTTCCTCTGTGCCGAGACGTGGCACACCCTACCGCGCGGTTTCTGGGTCCTCCCGGGTGGTGCACTCATATTTTCTTCCTTGCCGAGACATGGGATGCCCTACCGCGCGTTTTATGGGTCCTCCTCGGTCGTAGCGCCAAAGCAAGTAAATGAGTCATCAAATCACAAAAGCCCACCTTTCCCGCTGAGTACATCTGTGAAGCACGGTGGCTAGCTAGTTGGGCTAGTGCGATCGAGTAGCTAGGCCGCCGCCACATTTGTTTTTTCACCCATTTTTTTCTCTCCTTGCTGGTAGGTAATTTTAAATATCCACCGCTGCGTTGCACTGGTCTTTGGGTGCGGCAGGCACGGCAGGATTTTTATTTTTTTGATTAACGGGAGCAGGCGCGGCAACAATTAGTCATGATGACTCCGCCTGTAAAACCCACTGCTCCGTGAAGTGAAAAGTTGTCGACTGGTGTTTTCCCATGGTGAAAACCAAAAGATTCACCCGCTCCTCGGCTGGCTCCCTCTGCCTTCCCGTAGATTGCATTGCCTTTTAGCTGTTTCACCCCCTTTGCTTCCTCTCCCCATTGCTTCTACCTGGTTTCATGGCAGCGCACCAGATGACGGACTCTGAGGTGAGGCGCCTGACACAGGAGCTCCATGCCAAGGATGCGGAGCTCAGGGCCAAGGACGTGGAGCTCCGTGAGCTCAAGGAGGAGAGGCGTGCCATCCTCCTCCTTTATGTGCAGGAGTTCACAGAGCTTCAAAAGCGGCAGGTGTCCACCACAAAGATGCTCGAGGCGTCGGCGGCGTTGCTGCAGAAAGCGGGAGATACGATAGGCGGTCAGACGAGCCGGCTGGAGCGCGAGCGGGCCGATCGTGACAAGGTCCAGGATCGCCTCAACCACTTGGTGGACCATGTTGCCACGCACGTGTTGCGGCTGTGCGATGCCTACCGTCGTGGTAGCGCGACCTTGCCGGCCGTCGGGCTAAACCCGTTCGACCACCCCGTCGACTTCAACGAGCTACGGCTTCCTGACCTTGTCTCCTTCTTCACCTATATCTCCGAGGAGCTGAGCCGTCTCCGCGCGATGGTGGGGGCGAAGCTGGACAAGGAGGGGTTGCGGGCGGCCATCGCCATTGCCGGGCGAATCCTCTCAGGGCTTCGTCACCGGAATCCATTCGTGCCATTGGACGCCGTCTTTGACGAGCTAGCTCCCGTCGACCGGGAGCAGGCTCTGCGGGCGGTGGCACCCTACATCACCAACGTCGTGCGCATCGAGAAGCAGAGGGACTTCGGTGGTGTTTAGGCGTCCTTTGCATGGGCATGTCCATGTCTTGGTGCAACATGACCGTTGGATCAAACTCAGACGGTGCAGATCAGTCACTGTAGCACAAAGCGTGTGGGTGTGTTTGGTTGCATTCTCATCTCAATATAGTTGTTCCCTCTTCGTGCATGCTCATCTCAGCACCCCTCTTCATGCATGCTCCTAGTGTATTTGTGTTAACCTACTACTGTGGACTCATGCACCCTTCATGCACTCTGCCAAACACGCAAAACTGGGTCGAGAAGGGAACTTTTGCTCCCATGCACCCTGCCTAACACTGATTCGTGCTTCATATGGTTCATGTTCCGTGGAGTACTGTAGCACCATACTCTCCGTGCGCTGTAGACCTAGTTCTGTTAACATTGATCTCACCGTTCATTCTCGACCGGACAGTCAAAAAAGGGGTATGTTACATTACTGTTCATATAGTTGACATGCGCACAACATAATTTGTTATCGTCATATCTTACTACACTAGCAACAAGATTATGTAGTACTGACGTATGAACCACTGCACATGCCTAGTAGTAGGAGTACTGTGTAAGTTCAAGTGGCTGCCGTGTTTCGCACTCCTCCGTTGTAAGAGTGGAAACGCTTGCTGTAATCATTTTTTTCCTCAGAAACAGTGGACACGCTCTACCGTGCGGATCCTCCTCGACGGTCGTCGGGAACCTTGCTACTCACTTTCGTCGACGTGTGGGACAGCCAGCATCAGGGTCCACTTGCCATGCACTAAATTACTCCGTACTAGAGTGCACAACTGCACGGGAGACTACACCGGTCGAAGCGCCGCAGTAATGCCCAATGAGCCATCAAATCACAAAACCCCCACCTTTCTAGCAGTAAGTTGGACGGACGAAGCAACCATCATTTCACTCTTCTCCCTCATCTTCCTCTCTTGAAGAAAACCCCAACTTGCTTCTCCCTCATCTTGTCCTCATTTCTTCAAGAAAACCCCGACGCGCTTCTGCCATTGTTCTTCCCTCCCAAAGAAGGAAAGGTGAGCTCATCAATGGTGTTGCTTCTGGCCAAGGCCCTGTCTTGCAACCCCAAGACTGATCCTATAACTCCCTCTCTGTTCTTCTTTTGGGTTTGTGATTATGATTTATTTTCTTTTATTTCTATTTGACAGTTTCTTGATGGACCCTGGAGCACCGGCCAAAGTGATGTCTATGGCTCTGGCCAAAACCGTCGAGGCTCAGGGTACGAAGAAGCGCAAGCACCCCGCCGAGACTACCGCAGACAAGCTCAAGGCCATTGCCCTGTCCAAGCCCCCCTCTCCGGGATCCCTCGTTAAGCAAGTCCACGTAATATCTCTTCTTGACGATCTTTTTGGCGATCTTGATCGTGTTTTTTCATCTAACACGCAGTACTAGTACTAGTAGTACAACTTTCTGGGTGATCTTGCATGTGATTTTTGTGTGGCAAATGATGGTTCTAAATTGCTCTTTTGACCAAAACATGCGAGAGGTTGACATACATATGATTATTGCACATAACACTGATTTCTTATAGATTACTTTCAACTACTTTATGAACATCAATGCTAGCTGTAGGAAATGCAAGATTTTAGCTCTCATGCCTTTGAAGAGAGTATAGTAGCCTCAGTAACTTGTGTTATGGATATTGCAAGTAATCCCTCTGCTCTCATGCCTTTGAGGACATGTTCTAGTGTCTTTGATCACTCATTTATGTGCGTATATGTAGTCTTATATGGAGTAAAATATCGAAAATCATCATATATTTCTGAATGGAGGTAGTAATAAAATATTTGGTTTCTGTTTTAATTAGAACCAGGTCCGCGGTGGAGATGAAGTTCTCAAAGTCATGTCGTGTGAACTAGAAGACCTGAGGATGAGTTCTACTACTAAACTATCCAACTGATGTGTCCTTGTCACCACATGTCGTGAACAAGTGTTTTCCGGTAGCATTGTTTTCAGGCGTGTTCTCGAGGGTGTACTTCACCACAACAATTTCCTAGCTGTGCCTTCGATTACGAATGGTGTGGTTCTTGTAAAGCTTCCCGACAAATCTGATGCGGACTATCTTCATCGTCATGTTTATGAGTGGAAAGACCACTCTGTTAGGTTCTCCAAGGTTGACGAGATGGCGATGGTGCTGGTAGACATCTCTCACGAAGTCCATGGCCTAGTCAGTTATGTGGGGTACATCTCGTAGGTCGGTGGCAAGAAATAATCTACAGAGTTTAATTAGTGCAACTTCGCTTGTCTGTAGTAAGTACTATTGTTCAGTACTTGATTTGTGTGTATGAACCCTGTATTGTTTAGTACTGCTGCTTTTGTTGTGTGGTGAGTCCTGAGAACAATCTATGTTAATGTCTGTCCACTCAATTCAGTTTCTATATTTTGAAGTATCGAGATCATCTTTTTTGTGAGGAAGGTTTATCAATTATGGTTACACTCCAATATCTGTATGCATTACAGGGTTTATCGCACCCACCAGGATTTCCAGTCCCATGGATGTTCGGTCCATACGATTTGTCACGACCTTTGGACTGTCCTGCTTGTGGGAGTAAGCGGGGGCCCTGCATGCCACCCATAATTGGACGATCAACCTTCAATTTAGAACTTGAACATAGTGATTTTCTGGTAAGGATTCACTCGTGTCACATCAAGTAAATCTTATTGATTTACTGTCTAAATCTTATTGATTTACTATCATGTTTTCTTACTTTTGCTACAATTTTACGATGCAGGTTTTGCCATGTGACATTCGTTGCAGAATAAACCGTTTGGTTTGCTCTATGATGGTTATTTTTGCAGGTTTCACTTCTTATGTCGTGTCAGTAACAAAGGCACCGTCCATCACTTATATTACTGGACACAATTGGATCAGTCTGTTGTCTGAGTACAATCTGAAGCCCTATGATGAACTGCAGTTTGGTTTAACAAACACGCCACAATTAGTTCTTCTCGCGTTTAAAAGAAGTGAAGAAAAAGAATGGATCAAGGTCATGGAGCCTAGTGAAGTTAGAAAGCTAAAGTATGAAATCATAGCAGACCAGAGACGATCGCTGCTGTCTCGCACATCGATACCACCTTCAGCATCGGATCGAGCACCGACACCTTCTCCGATGGCACTGGCTCTAGCACTGACAGCGGCAGCAGTTCAGTCTGATCCACCAGAGGATTGGGCACCGACCGCGTCAGCGGATCAGGCTGATCTACAGGAGGATCGAGCACCGACACGGGCACCTGCTCCGACACCGGCACCAGCTCCACAAGGAGCACCATCTCCGGCAGCAGCAGCGGCACTACCAGTCGCACCGGCATGGGCACTAGCAACGGCTCTGGCACCTGCATCAACACTTGAAGTTGCACTTGCAGCTGCTCCGGCCCGTGCAGCGGCAACGGAACCAGCACTTGCACCGGCAGCAGGCTGGGCTGTAGTTCGCACTGCATATACCAAAGTCCTTACAAAAATCGACATCTCCACCTTCTTAGTAAGCATTGGCAGCCCAAGTGCTTCGTTCTTTTTTCTTTCCATGTTGTTTCACATAATTCACTGTGTTGATCTAACTATTTGTGTATGTCTTCTTGTTTGCAAACAGGGAATTCCTAGAGCAACGAGGGAGTCGTTCAATAATCTGGGCGACCGTGGCCAAGTTTCTCTTACCATGCGCAGCCTTGGTGTGAATGAACCTGCTCAATATACCATAAGTACAAAGGATGGTCGCATGATGATTGATGCTAAAGGATGGTTAGGGTTCAAAACTCTATCAAATCTTGCGGTAGGGGATGATGTCAAAATCGAACTTTCTCGGCAAGGAGAGCTGGTCCAAATCAACTTTGAAATTCTTCAGTAGCAGCACACAACTGCCGAACTAATCTGTCCTCCGAGAGCTTTTGATGTAATAATATGGCATGGTGAAACGAGTGTCCTGTGTGTATAAGTAGTACGACAGTATTATTTATCATGTAGGATATCGTGAAATAATTACAACTCTGATTGCTGGTTAGGAACTGTGGTTCGATTTCATTCTAACAGCTGTCGTGCTTTATTTAATTTTCTGTATTCGCCTTGCGACAGCATCTAAAACCAACGACGTACCGATCGCTTGCAGTATGAAATGCGCTGAGTTAGAACACATGCCCCCCCCCCCAAACATGCAGGCCCACCGGCCTGTGGCCCAAAGTCCAGAACCGTCAGCTTATCTGAGTATTATATTCTCATCTGAACCCCCATATTATGTTATAATTCCCCTTGATTTTTCTTATGTATAAAGTTATGCGATTCTAGTTACTCCTGCCTTTCTACTTCCTTTCGCTGATATGTGGGGCATCCAGTTACTCTTGCGGTAGGGGATATAAAAGATTTTTATATTTCTTTACAGAAGGAGTATCTCTCTATCGAAAATATATTTATGTGTAACTAGTTACTCTTGCCTTTCTACTTCCTTTCACTGATATGTGAGGCATCCGGCAACGGGGTCCATGTGCCATGCACCAAATTAGAGTGCCCAACTGCACGGTAGACTCACCCCGGTCGTAGCGCCGTAGTAATGCCCAATGAGCCGTCAAATCACAAAAAAAAAACCACTTTTCGAGCAGTAGCAGTAAGCTGGACGGACGAAGCAGCAATATTTCACTGGGCCTGAATCCCCTTCTCCCTCGTCTGCTTGTTCAGAGAAAACCTCCTCTCGGGGATTGCGTAGGGTTTTCTCATGGAGAACCAGGTACGAATTCTTCATCCATCCCCGATAAATCCTAGTCCCTTGGTCACGGGTAATCCTAGGATGGCAGCCGCCGCCGTTGATGCATTTTTCTTCCTACTGAATCTAGTGTGTTTCATTTGCAGTGCCCGAAGTGTGAGGACCCTACAGGTTTCTGTGCCCTCGGCGAGATGCCACACTTGTTCCTTCTCATCCTAACACAGGATTTTAGAACGCACACAGTATGTTCCTAGAATCCTCTTTTCTATCCGGGAGGGTGGGGTTTTTTGAACATGTTGTCGACTAATTTGGAAATTTGGATTGCTATATTTGGATTGCTATATTTGGATAAAAGGTACTAGTACCATGGTCAACACTAACGTGAAATAGGAAATTATTTCTAGATTTGGATAGCGAATACATTGTGTTCTCATATTATTTTTCCTGCAGTGCATTTCTTGTTCTGCCAGAACACATGTACTCAAGATGGTCGGCCTTGCCATAACTGAATACACCAGTTTAATGGTCACATTGAAGACAAGACATGGATATAAGTACCGAGTTGGGTTCATGAACCAAGAAGATCGCTGCTTTTTTTATGGCCGAACTTGGATAAACTTTCTCAAGTGTTAAAGACTGACAATTAGCGCACGAATGTTGATGGAAATAGCAGAACCTTGTCTCATCTTCACTGTGATCTTCCACCCCGACGTCGTTCCAGTAGTTCATCCATGTTAATTTTGTATCTGGTTCTTGGATGTTGCCTCGATTACTTCTTAATCCACCTATTCTGTCTAACTAATCATAATTTGACTTTAGAAGTAGCAACGATTTGTGATTCCCTTCTCTCACGAAGATGCTACTTCTAACTAATATTTCTTATAATTGATGGCACATGTAGGTTATTTCAAAGTTAAGCACACTACTTGTTTGTTATTCTATAAGAATTCGACTGTTACTGATGGCACTAAAGTTGACTGGGACGACATCCACCAGTTCCTACACTTTATTGATCGTCTTGAGGTCCTTGTGGGGCGTTTCAATAGTGGAAGGCCACGTGGGATATGTGTGCCACTGGTGCACACGTTGAACAGGTCCAACTGTGTCAAGAAACTTATGGTACAAGCTGTTTTCTGTTATATATGTTGTTCATAAACTCTTGCTTATACACAGTTTTACAGTTGTGATCTTCTTGAAATAGAAACTGCCCAGTTCTATTGTTCCTATACAGATGCCTAACCATGGTCGGGTCAGACTTGCGCTTGGTCACAACATGATGTTTATGTCGACCTACTCCATTTCCCTTGGAGGGGAAAAGATACTTATTCATGGGTGATCTCAAATAATGAAGGCCCGTCCATCTTGGAGAATAGGACAGAAGGTTATGCTCATGTTTTTCCATGGCTCTAAAGCGAATATCCTATTTATTGACCACATTGCGAGATGAAGCCACTTTCAGAAGGTTGTGGATGCGCGGGGTGCGCCTGGGCCTTGTCCTGGGGCTTGGTGGCCTCACCATTGGTTAACTGTAGGCAAAGTAGCACTGTTCGAGGCATACTTTGTATGGTTGAACCTGTATAAGTACTCATACTACTTTCAGCTATGGTTGTTAAGTGCCCCTGCTGGTTTCAGTTAAGATTGTTAAGTACTCCTACTGCTTTTACAGTCTGTCGTGTTTCTTCAGTCTCGTCTTCCTCTGGCCGCCAAAACCAAACCAGCGCCGGTGGGGCCGCCTGCTTCCGCCTCCCAAGGCTGGCTGCGCCTCAGCGCACGCATCGCCGCCCCACCGTCTTTTAAATCGTTAACGCCGACGTCCGAGGCCTCGCCGTCGTCCTCCGCGCGCTTTGGTGCGCTCGCCGCGGCGCCGCCCTCTCGCGTTGTCAACATGGTCAACAAACAAGAGGAATCGGGAGAGGACTGTACGTCGAGAGGATGACAGTAGGGACCCACCATGTCCATGGCCGTACGCAAGCAAGTTCCTCACTTTTTGTTATATACTCCATTGTCAGCGTATAGAAAAAGAAAATGCTTCCTCCTAGTGGTTTGCTGACATCTGGGACCCACGACATTGTCAGCGTATAGTCAATAGCCAAGAGAACAGGACAAGATCAGCTGACATCTGGGACATAGCTGCTCGAGCAGTATTTGTTTTGTTATTGTTGAGACGGAGCAGGGTTTCAACTGGGCTGTGGCCCGTCTAGCCCAGGCTTCTATTTTCGTTCACCACATGACCAGCCCAGCTATTTTTTCTTTGTGAAAATGGCTAGTCCAGTTTATTTTTTCTGAAGAATACCCAATTCAGGCCTACTTATTTTTCTCCGCCCTGCTGGTCTGCAACTCTTTCAAGACGGCTGCAAATCTTAAAAGTAATATGAAATGGGCTATAAATATAAAAAACATACGACAAATTGGCAACTACTTTCAAATTTCTGAATTTTTTCACATTTTCATATTCCAATTTCACTGGGCTTTAACCTAATTTTAATATATCTTCAAAGTACTTTAAATCTGGCTCGACATTTCGGTATTAAAAATAGTTTGGACCCCACCGAAATATGCGAAATTTATTTTAAATTTTTAACCCTGGCCCTGGCCAACAAAAAAAACGGACTGCAATAAATTGCATAAGAAGTTGTAATGAGCTGTAAATCTTTACCTAATAATAAAGGACGGAAACTTTCATAGTTCTCCATATGTCAATTATTGTTTTTTTATTTTCCATGCGTTTTTACCTTTTTTTAGACAATCTCGCTTAGCTTCCGTGCGCTTTTACCTAATTGAGTGCATTACATTCCTTCGTCCAGTCCAGGTTGACTAAAGTTCTAGACCCGATCAGGTTGTAGCCCGTTTAGCAGCATCGTTGGCTTATGGCCCAGTCGGTTTCCACGCGCTCCGCGGACCGTAGGTTTGGCAGTACTACCTCCGTCCCGGTGTATAAGTCATTCGCGTAGTTCTAGGTCATCGATTTGATGAATTAAATATGTGTTATATGTCATGAAAAGTATACCACTAGATTTCTACACGGATGTAGTTTCTAAATATATATTTTTTGTCAAATATAATATATATTTAGATAGTTAAATTATCGACCTGGAACTATGCAAATAACTTATACACCGGGGACGGAGGGAGTACGACACACGCCTCTGTTCACCTCCTTCCGAACTCCTCCCTTAGCTCCCAAACTTATTTTCTAGAAGAAAAAACTCCCAAACTTATCCGCGACGACCTCCTGCAGCTCAGCCCGAGCTTTCTCCCCGTCGGCGAGCGAGCGCCGCTTTGCATCTCACCTCCTCCCTGGCGCCGCCTCTGCACTGGTCACCTTGCGCACCCCCCGTACCCCGCCGGCCCCTGGCTGCCACTTGGCGCCATGCTCTTTAGCCCCGAGTTCCCAGTGCGTGGCCGTCGGCTCACCCGAGTGCGCTGCTGCTGTCCTTAGGTGTCATCCCAGACACCAAGACTGTCGCTGTCCTGGTCAGTCCTCTCCTCCCGCTGGCGCTACGCCCGTTTCTACCATCTCTCATCCATGGTCGCTGCAGCACCTTCTCTCCTCTGTCGTTGCTGCTGCCGCAACCTTGCTGCTCCTACCTGCTTTTGCCACTGCCGCTGGTGCTAGCCAAAATGGATCAAACATAGGCCAGTTAAATTGGGGTGCATCCTTTCTCTTGCTTGTCACAATCTTCTACAATTGTCTTCTGATTGCAGTCACATGTGTTGACATGTTCCTTCTAGCACATCAGGTGTTTGTGTGTATGCCTGTGAGATCATAGCACATGTGGCTCCATGCATGTATCCTCCTTTGTGTATGCCTATTCGTGATTAACATTTATGAGAAGTTATAGTAATTTGCAACCATTCTCTTGAGCCAGTAGTTCATCCTAAGTAATGATCTAGGCTTGGATGCTTGAGCAAATAATCTTACTGATCAGATTACTATTTAGCCTTTTTTCAGTAATTTGGAGCCAAGTACAGTATGCTTATACTGAAAGTTGTATAAGATTGTCTGTAGCTATCTTCAATAGCATCCTTTGCTATGTTAGGTGGCTTGCCTGATTTAAATATGCTATAGAGGATTACGTAGATAATACTTTGCTTAATTGCTTTATTTTGCTTCCCTTCTTGTCGGACTGCTAATACAAGATGCATGCTTGAAAAAAAAACTCGCAAGATTGATATTGAGAAACAACAACCAGAACCTTGCTTCAGTAATTTATTCTTCACAAGTGTGTTCTGAATCATTTGTAACTGAATTATATTCTTCTTTGTTAGTAGTAAAGTAACTAATTCAGTTCTGGTACAATCTTAATACTTGTAGGGGAACCAATCTTCATTAGTCATAAGTAGAGATAAGAAGACAATGTTAAATTCATGGCAAAGTCATGTCGTTTTTAAGTCTTGCTTCTTATAGGACCAGCTTAATAAGTAAGATTTCAGTTGTTGCCTTAAATTTCTTTAAGGTAGTAATGTGTTGTAGAAAGTTTCATGCCTTGATTGTTTTACTACTATTTGCCAACATAAAGATACAACCACTTGCATGAACCGCAAGAATGTCAATAATAAGTGCTATTACTTGCTATCAGTTTAATTTAAATAAATATGTCTGTCATGGAACAGTATGTGTGTTATGAACTTATGATTCTTTTCAAGTTTGATTCGTTCAGTTAGGTGCATATTTCATTAGATAATCCCGTCCTAACATGTCTCTGATTTTGATTTTGATTTTCCTGTGGATTTCAGGAAGAAGGGCAGCTTCACAGGGTCACACAGATCAAGGTGCGCCTTTTGTGTCAACAACTGTGTAGTTTGTTTCAGAGAAGTCACACTGCTTTATCTTAATATATGTCTATTTCAGAGAAATTAGTCACAGCACAGGCTTGAGTGAAGACAGATCTAGAACCGGCAGTACAATTATGAGCATTGTGCAATTTTTCTTTGATCTGACTGAACGGGTGTTTCTGAAATATAGCCAAACATCTTGTCGTTATGCCACTACTTACGTTTCTGCATAGAATTCTCTTCTGTTTGGGTGGTGCCAAACTGCCAGTAATAGAAGACGAGTTGTCTTCTGGTTGAATGATGCCAAAATTGCATAGTTGTATGTTATCTAAGGCTGTCTCAATTGCATATGAGCTGGAGTTGTCACCGCGCTAGATCTCGCACTTGGGAGCAGGCCACACCTTTGCCTGAATTAATACATCTGTTACATATGCTGCTCCTTTGTGATGATGATAGGTTGGGCTATTCTATTAAAAAAACTGGTTGGGATAAGTGATAGTATATGATTGTTCAATATGTCAGTATTTGCCCCTGTCATGTTCAAAACTATGGATATAGGAGCTCAAACTAGAATTGCGTTCAGGAACAGAACATAGATGTGTCCTGAGCTCTTGCATGCACAACTATTTTGCGATATTCCAAATATGATAAATCCATGTGTCAGCCTTGCGCTTGTCATTTTGATAACAATGGATATTTCCCAAGAAGTTCATTGGTGAAGGAAAATCTCGATCAAGATTTGACACAGAAAATATGCCCCACTTTCTTATTTAAAAATTAAGATGTACATTTGACATAGAAAATGTGCAATATTTGTAACTAGATATGTCACACAGAGTGATCTTTGCATATCAGATTATCTCTTTTTTACTATCCCTTATAAGCTTTTGTGCATCGCCACCTCCGCTTGCGTTCAATTCATCTCCGGCACCAAAGCCGATTATCGAACGCTACGGAGGCATGCAGGGACACCGCATGACCTGTCCTTCCATCACGAAGCAAGTCCACGACATTAGAAGCCAAAAGTGAGCGAGGGTATGAGCGACAGTGTGTGGACTAGGTGCAATGAGTAACTCGCGGAGGGCGCCTTTTACGTATTGCTTGACGAGATTCTTCTTCTTTAAAGTTCTAAACATTTTCTTGCATTGGTGCGGTTTAGTGACAGGTGTATCGTTTGGTATCTCAGCTCATCGCCTTGGAATTGACCATGTTCAGATGCATCATGATAAGTTGGGCAGATGATGACGATCGACGAGGGTGAAAAAGATGGATAGGCAGCATGTGGAAGTCTTGAGACATGTTTATTGGGCTAGGACGTGTGATTTTTTTCCTTTCCGTTGCAACGCATGGGCATATTTTCTGGTTATTAAAAAAATAGGGAATGGTCTGGCTCGTGGGCCTATTAAGTTGACGTGTATGCAAGATTTTTTTTACTTATTATATACGTCAACAAACGATTCTAGCAGACGTGACCGTTGGATGTCAATCCAACAGTCGTCGTGCTTCTTCAATCTCTGATCTTCTTGCTCCAGACGCCAAATCCAGCGCCGGCGGGATTGCCTGCTCCCACCTCCCGTGGTCGGCTGTGCTGCCACGCAGGCCTCATCGCCCCATACTACTCCCATCACTGGCCAGGCCATCCCTCTACTCACCCACATCCCTCCACTGCTGTGGCTTCGCCGCCTCCGGGTCATTCCCTTCCTGGCACGGCGTGGTCAACATTGTCAACAAACGACAACATCGGAAGAGAGATGTACATGGAGAGGCTGACAGTTGGGACCCACATGGTCCATGGCCGCACGCAAGCAAGTACCTCCTTATTATGCCAAAAAGAATGAATCCTCCCCATGACAGCTGGAACCCACCAGCTATATCTTGGCACGGAAGGAAGTGACTCCTTATTAAGCGAAAAATAACGAGTGCTCCCCATGACAGCTGGGGCCCACCAGATTTGGAGGCTGACTTGTGGCCCTGCTAAGTTGACGCGTATGCAGGGCTTTGTCAACTTAGTCAACAAACGATTCTATCACCAGTGATCGTTGGATTGTTAACATCCAACGATCATCCTGCTTCTTCAACCTCTGATTTTCTTGCTCCAGCAGTCCAAACCATCGCGTGCTCCTGCCTCCCGTGGCCAGCTGTGCTGCCGCGCAGGCCTCACCGCCCCCTACTACTCCCACCATTGGCCAGGCCATCCCTGTACTCACCCACACCCCCTGTTATTCTACAGCGACAGTAGCCTCACACCGCAGCCGAACCAGTCAACCCTCGTACTACCCTCCGCGTGTTCCCCGGCTCCGGGTCGTTCCCTTCCTAGGTCACGCCATCGTCCACCACCTTGGTGCTCTCGGATGGTACGGAGTCGTCAACGCGGTCAATGAACGACAGCCATCAGAAGAGGGTTGTACATGGAGAGGCTGACAGCTGGGTCCATGGCCGCACGCAAGGAAGTGCCTCCTTATTACGCTCAAAATAATGATTCCTCCACCTGACAGTTTGGACCCACTGGAAGGGCCTCTGTATTTCGCAAAAAAAGTTCCCCCCTGACAGCTGGGACCCACGGGCTTTATCTTCGCACGGAAGGAAGTGCCTTTTACCCCCTAGTAGCTGGGACCCACCAGGTTGAAGCGAAGGTAACGTTATCTGTCTGGCCGCGAACGTGTACGTACATAGCAGTCGATCTGTCTCTCTGCAGCGACGTACCGTGGCCGAGTAAGGAGCGGCACGTGTTGAAGTAGAGGCGCCGACGTAGCATGCCACGCAGTCCCGTCTATATCGTGTACACGTACGTACAGCCACGCTGCAAGATAGTAAATACGGCTACGTACGTACGTACATAGGGGCGGGGTCTTTAACGCGTACTGCGACATTGTCCTGTTCATCGGCAGCTAACCGGCTGGGTCGGAACGGAGTAAACAATGTCGCGTGTTCATCGCGAGCCAACCGGCTTGGACGGAACAACCGAAATGAGGTCTGGCGTACCGCATAACGGAGGAAACGGCCTTCTGTTCGACCGCGTACGGTCGAAAAGGGGTCATGTTCATCGGGAAGGGTCTGGCGTACAGCAAAACGGAGGAAACGGACTTCTGTTCGAGTGCCTACGGTCAAAACGGGGTCCTTTTCATCAGGAGGGGTGTGGCGTACCGCAAAACGGAGGAAACAGACTTGTCTTAGAGCGCCTAAGGTCGAAACGGGGTCCTGTTCATCGGGAAGGGTGTGGCGTACCGCAAAACGGGACTCCACGGGCTACTATTCATCCACCGTCTATTGCCTCACTCCAGCCTCCACGGGGCAACTGTTCATCCACCTCGACTTCCTCCAGCCTCCACCTACTACTGTTCATCCACCGCCGACTTCCTCCTGCCTCCACCAGCAACTGTTCATCCATGGGGTCCTGTTCATCCAGCCTCCACCGGCTACTGTTCAACCAGCCCTCCACAGGGTCCTGTTCATCCAACCCCCACCGGGAACTGTTCATCCAACCCCCACCGGGGACTGTTCATCAAGAGGCAGCTTCGATCGGCTTCAGTTAGCAGCCGTAGCGAAGGAATCACTCAGGTTCAGTTAACAGCAAGGGATCGATCGGGGTTCAGTAACGTAGCTAGTGCAATCGCTCGGGTTCAGTTAGATCCCAACGCCTCGCACACACGCGTGTATGTGTACGAGAGAAACGCGCAAACCTCCGTGCATCGCTCGGCCCCGACCACCCACCATAACCGGGAACTCCCCGAAATTTTCCTCGCCCTCGCTTCTACCATGATTTTTTCCGTCATGGACGGCCCAAAGAATGTCATGCAGGTGCGTCCCCGGCCCGCCCAGGACGAAAAGCTCATTTTCTGTCATGATTTTTTGTCATAGAAGTAGGAGCCCACCACATCTATGATGATACGTGCTTTTGTCACAATTATCGTCATAGAAGTGTCATAAGCATGACAGGAAAAAAATTCGTTCGGCCCAAAATGTCACGAATGTGTCTTTTTTTTGTAGTGCAAGCAACTGCTCCATAGTTTGGATGGAGCTCTCCACCGAGACCAGCTCGTTCGTGTACACCACCAAGAGGTCCATCCCCCTCACGTGGGTGTCCACTACGTGATGCGTGGTGAACTGCCCCCCGTTGTCATCATCGGTCGCTGGGAGCGCCATTGGAGCCACGGGGAGCGCCATTGGAACCGCTGGATGTCCTCTCTGTATGTGTAGTCGTGGGCGTGCTTATTGTGTCGTGTGGCGTGAGAGATGAAGGTAAATGGCCGCGGGAATAAATGGGGGCCGGGCGGCCTGGATTCTCGGCACGTCCGCATGGCAGTTTTTGCAGCTCGTAACTGCATCGTGGCGCCGCGCCCGGCGCAATCGCATGCATAATGGCAGCATGAACGTACGCGATCGTGTGCCGGCCCCAAACACTGGCAGCGTGCCTGGAGGGATGCCGGCAGAGCGCGCGCGCGGCGGGACACGAGCAGAGCGCGCCACGGCCGCCTCCACCGCGAGCAACCACACGCATAGAGCAGTTCAACACGCAGGGAATGGTCGTCTACAAGCCGGCCGGCAGTTGCGATGCTGCGTAGAGAGCGGCCGTGTGCTACTACCTCCATCTTGGTCTATTAGTCCCCTTTATATTCTGTGCCATATTTTGACCTTAAATTTAACTAACAAAATGTTAATGCATGCTATAAAAATTATATAATTGGAAACTATGTTCAAATACGAATCCAACGATATAATCTTTGGCGACATGCATTCGTATTTTATTAGTTAAATCTCTAGTCAAAATTTGGCACAAAAATACAAACACGACTTATAAACCAGGACAGGAGTAGTAGGTAATTAAATCACAAATGTTTTTTTATTAACCATATGTGTACGTGTCCTTTCGTCCTCCTCTCACACATCTTGTCACCCCGTTACCACAGAAGGCTTCGAGCGCAAGCTTGAGCAGCGCACGGGGGCGTTCTTTTGGTCAAACGGTGGCTCAAAGTGGCGCCAATGAATCGTCGGTGAGCCCGTTCCCGCTCAACCGCGCAGGTTCCCGCTCAAGCTTCCCGCCCGACTCGGTGAAATCCTCCAAAATCCCAATGCTTACCGGCCTGCTATATAAACCCTCACGGTCGGCGAGTCCTGCGGCGCATTTTCCCCTCCCTCCCTGTAGCTTCTCTCGTTTGCTTCTCCCACAATCGCCAATGGCACCGGTCCATCGTCGTCGCTCAGCCGGTCCATCGTCGTCGAGGACAGCTCCAGCTGGGAGGCTACACCACGGCGGTGGTGCAGTCCCCGGCGTAGTGTAGTGCGCGTGGCGTCCCTGCTGGGTGTGTGCGGAACACCCACCACACGCTCCATCGCCGCTGCCCATCGGCAGCTATTGCTGGCCGCTGTTGCCGCTAGCCCACCGTCTGCTGTCGTGGCCGCCACACCACCGTTGAAAGCCAGGGCCATCGCCCGCTCCGCCGTTGTGGCCCGAAGGCAGGAGGTGGCCGTCATGGCTGCCACCCCACTGTCGGCCACCGTGGCCATCATCCGCTTTGAAGGCGGGAGGGGGCGCGCGCACGGGCACGGGCGTGGCGGGTGCAGGAAAACGCACGGGGACCGGCGCCACGGTGGGTGCAGGGGCGCGCAGGGGCACGGGCGCTGGCACTGGCATGTACACGAGCTCGCGCGGGTCCGCGGAGACCTCGCTGACGCCCGCGGCTTCCAGCTCTGCGATAGTGCTCGGCGACCAGCCCGTCAATGCTATAGGGATGGTCGCTGGCGCGAGTGCGGGGATGGGAGCTGGGACGGGCGCGGGGGCAGCAACCGCCGCGGCCAGCTCATTCAGGGGCATGTCCATGAGGCCCCATTCCTCCTTATTTTCTATCTCGTTCAGCTCGGAGTCGACTTCACCAAACTGGAAGACTAGTGCCAGATGATCCTTCTGCGCCATGGCATTGGTGGAGGTCTGCAGGAGGGGAATGGGAGGCGAACAGTAAGGCCGCCCATATTAAACAACGGATTGGGCGCCATTAATGGAGAGGATGAGAGCAAGGCGGGCGGCCATGGAAGTCAAAGTGCTCGCTTCCCAGTGAGCCTGCGCAGCGTACAGCTCGCACGCTTCCTGGTGAGCTTGCGCATTGGAGGACAGCTTGCACGTCTCTCAGTCAGCCTGCGCAATGGACTGCGCTCGCACGCCTCCCGTTCAGTCAAGCAGATGTCTGCACGGCACCTCCTAGCCATTAAAAGAGTGACGCGTGGCGTCACATGAATGGTCAACAGAACACACACGATTTAAATTATACAAAACGTTTGAGATGTTAAAGTGGCAGCTATTTGTTTCAAAATGCCTTTGTTGGCTGTTATTCGAGTGCGCCTTCTCTCAAAATGGACACGAAAAATACTACAGCATGTCGGGTGCCATTCCATGATAGCATGCCTAGTTTCATGAATTTCAGATGAGTTTTGGATTTACTAGAATTTAAAAACAAAGTATCTCAACATTTTGCTATCAATCAATAGTGCCCTGGTGTTTGAAATTCATTCCTATTTCTTGCATGGGACCTAAGCATGCACCCAAGGACACACATTTGATATGTCAACCCATTTTTCTGCACTGGAGCATGTGCATGTAGTTCAAATTTGAATTATGCACATAAAATGCCTAGAAAACTCAGTTAATGTATAAAAATGTCCAAACGAACCCCGAAATTGCAATTTTTAACATGACACTCCTGTGGCTCTATGTTGCCACTAGGAAAAAATTTGAAAACAGGAAGAGGCAACGAATATCATTTCATTAATGGTCAAAAAAATATCGTTTCATCCACCAAGGAGGCACATTCCCTACTGGAACCATGAGGCTTGTTGTCAGAAGCTCTGGTATGTGATAAGCTTATACCCAAACCTGCCCCAACTGGGACAATTTTTTTACCACACCATGTTAATGCCGTTCCATGATAGCATGCAAAGTTTCATGAATTTCAAACGAGTTTTGGATTTACTAGAATTAAAAAACCATGTATCTCAATGTTGCGGCCGAGCGACGGTGGCAAGGTGTTTGACATTCATTCCCATTTCTTGCATGGGACCTAAGTATGCAACCAAGGACACAGATTTGATTTTTCAACCAATTTATATGCACTGGAGCATGTGCCTGTAGTTCAAATTTGAATTATTCACATAAATGCATAGAAAACTCAGTTAATGTACAAAAATGTCCAAACAAACCCCGAAAAATTTCAAAATTTAACACAACACTCCTGTTGTTCTATGTTGACACTAGAAAAAAATTGGAAATCAAGAAGAGGCAACGGATATCGTTTCATCCAGAAAGGTGAAATGTTCCCTACCGTAACCATGAGGCTTGTTGTGAGAAGCTCTGGTTTGTGAGAAGCTTATACCCCAACCTGCCCCAAATGGGACAATATTTTTACCACGGCATATTGATGTCATTCCATGATAGCATGTCAAGTTTCATAAATTTCAGACGCATTTTCGATTTACTAGAATTTAAAAACCATGTATCTCAATGTTAGCGACCAGCGACGGTGACAAGGTGTTTGACATGCATTCCCATTTGTTGCATGGGACCTAAGCATGCAACCAAGGACACACATTTGAATTTTGAACCCATTTATATGCACTGGATCATGTGCATGTAGTTCAAATTTGAATTATGCACATAAATGCATAGAAAACTCAGTTAATGTATAAAAATGTCCAAGCGAACCACGAAAAATCCCAAAAATTGACACAACACTCCTGTTGTTCTATGTTGACACTAGAAAAAATTTGAAAGCAAGAAGAGGCAACGGATATCGTTTCGTCCACAAAGGTGGCACGTTCCCTACCGAAACCATCAGGCTTGTTGTGAGAAGCTCTGGTTTGTGAGAAGCTTATACCCAAACCTGCCTCAAATGGGACAATATTTTTACCACAGCATATTGATGCCGTTCCATGATATCATGTCAAGTTTCATGAATTTCAGATGAGTTTTTGATTTACTAGAATTTTCAAACCATGTATCTCAATGTTAGCGGCCGAGCGACAGTGTCAAGGTGTTTGACATTCATTCTTATTTCTTGCATGTGACCTAAGCATGCAACCAAGGACACACATTTGTTTTTTCAACCCATTTTTATGCATTGGAGCATGTGCATGTAGTTCAAATTTGAATTATGCACATAAATGCCTAGAAAACTCAGTTAACGTATAAAAATGTCCAAATGAACCACGAAAAATTCCAAAATTTAACACGACACTCCTGTTGTTCTATGTTGACACCAGAAAAAAAATTGAAAGCAAGAAGAGGCGACGAATACCGTTTTGTCCACAAAGGTGACACGTTTCCCTACCAGAACCATGAGGCTTCTTGTGAGAAACTCTGGTTTGTGAGAAGCTTATACCATAACCTATCCCAAATGGGACAATATTTTTTACCCCGGCTTGTTGATGCCACTCCATGATAGCATGCCAAGGTTCATGAATTTCAGACGAGTTTTGGATTTACTAGAATTACAAAAGCAAGTACCTCAACGTTTGCCGGAGAGCCACGGTGCCATGGTGTTTGAAATTCATCCCTATTTCTTGCATGGGACATAAGCATCAACCCATGGACACATATATGATTTTACAACCCATTTTGGTGCACCGGAGCATGTGCATGTAGTTTAATTTTGAATTGTGCACCTGAAATGCCTAGAAAACCAAGTTAATGTATAAAATGTCCAAACGAACACTGAATAATTCCAATTTTTTTGATGACACACCTATAGTTGCATGTTCACTGCAGATAAAAGTCCAACATATCTATAATTTTTTATTGTTCCATGCTGTTATATTATCATTTTTGGATGTTTTATATTCATTTTATATCAACTTTATATCATTTTTTGGGACTAACCTATTGACATAGTGCCCAGTGCCAGTTGCTGTTTTTGGCTTTTTTTTACTTCGCAGAATATTAGTACCAAACGAAGTCCAAATGCCACGAACCATTTTGGAGATTTTTTTCTGCCCAGAAGACAACTTGGGAGCCAAGGAAGTACCAGAGGGGAGGCCCGTGGGGCCCACTACCCACCTGGGCACGCTAGAGGCCCCTAGCGCGCCCTGATGGGTAGTGGGGCCCACGGAGGTCCTTTCCACCGCCTCTCAGCTCTATAAATACCCAAATATTACAGAAACCCTAGGGGAGTCGACAAAACACATTTCCAGCCGCCGCAAGTTCTAGAACCACGAGATCCAATCTAGAGCCCTATTCCGGCACCTTGCCGGAGGGGTTCATCATCCTCATTGGTGCTCCTCCAATGATGCGTGGGTAGTTTACCACAGACCTACGGGTCTGTAGGCAGTAGCTAGATGGCTTCTTCTCTCTTTTGATTCTCAATACAATGTTCTCCTCGATGTTCTTGGAGATCTATTTGATGTAATGACTTTTTGCGGTGTGTTTGTTGGGATCCGATGAATTGCGAGTTTATGATCAGTTCTATCTATGAATATTATTTGAGTCTTCTTTGATATCTTATATGCATGATTGTTATACCCTCGTATTTGTTCTCCGAAACTTTGGTTTGGTTTGGCCAACTAGATTGATTTTTCTTGCAATGGGAAGAGGTGCTTTGTGATGGGTTCGATCTTGCGGTGTCCTCACCCAGTGACAGAAGGGGTAGTGAGGCACGCATGTATCGTTGCTATTAAGGATAAAAAGATGGGGTTTATTCCCACATGAATAGATCTTGTCTACATCATGTCATCGTTCTTATTGCATTACTCCGTTTCTCCATGAACTTAATACACTAGATGCATGCTGGATAGCGGTCTATGTGTGGAGTAATAGTAGTAGATGCAGGTAGGAGTCGGTCTACTAATCTTGGATGTGATGCCTATATACATGATCATTGCCTTGGATATCATAATAATTATTTGCTCTTCTATCAATTTCCCAACAATAATTTGTTTACCCACCGTATGCTATTTTCTCGAGAGAAGCCACTGGTGAAATCTACGGCCCCCGGGTCTATCTTTTATCATATTGTTTTCAGATCTATTATTCCAAAAACCCAAAAATACCTTGGGATAACCCACAAGTATAGGGGATCGTTTGTAGCCTTTTTCGATAAATAAGAGTGTCGAACCCAACGAGGAGCTAAAGGCAGAACAAATATTCCCTCAAGTTCTATCGACCTCCGATACAACTCTACGCACACTTGACGTTTGCTTTACCTAGAACAAGTATAAAACTATTTGGTAGGTGAAAGGATAAGTTTGCAAGAATAAAACTAGAAGTACTTTGCAAGAATAAAACTACGAGTAAAATGCAAGACAATAAAAGTAGATAGATTTTGTCAACAAGAAAGTCATTTGTCCCTAGGTGATCGATAATTAAACCGGTGATCATTGTTGGAATTTTATATGAGGGAGAGGCATGAGCTAACATACTTTCTCTACTTGGATCATATGCACTTATGATTGGAACTCTAGCAAGCATCCGCAACTACTAAAGATCATTAAGGTCGTAAAACCCAACCATAGCTTAAGTATCAAGTCCTCTTTATCCCATACGTAATGACCCCCAAACTCGGGTATGTGCTTCTGTGACTCCCGCCACCCACCATAAGAGAACCATGAACGTGTTGCAACACCCTACAGCGGAGATCCCTCCATTTGCGCGACACGGAGGGCACCGTAGGACAGCATCAAAATAAAATATACAACTCAAACCAATCATGATCATCTATCAACCCATAGGTCAAACGGATCTACTCAAACATCATAAGATAACTACATATAATTGGGAAATAATATATAGTGTTGAGCACCATGTTTAAGTAGAGATTACAGCGGGGAGAAGGGGTGTTACACTGATGCATAAAGGGGGAGAAAGTTGGTGTTGACGATAGCAAGATTGTTGATGTCGATCGCCGTCATGATCCTTGCCCCGACGGCACTCCGGCGCCACCGGGAGAGAGGGGAGAGAGCCCCCCTCCTTCTTCTTCTTCCTTGGTCTCCCCTAGATGGGAGGAGAGTTCCCCCTCAGGTCCATGGCCTCCATGGCGGCGGAGGGGCGGGAGCCCCTTCGAGATTGGATCTCCCTCTCTGTTCTCTTCTGTTTCACGTTCCTGTTTTCTGGCCGAAAACCGTTTCTTATATTCCCGGAGATCCGTAACTCCGATTGCGCTGAGATTTTAACACAGTTTTTTTCCGGATATAAGCTTCCTTGCGCCCGAACTAGAGCTCCAACCGACATACGAGGAGGGCACAACCCACCACCACGTGCCTGGGCTGTCTGGCGCGCCCAGGTGTCTTGTGGTGGCTGTGGGCCACCGTTTGCGATGATTCCACCTCCCAAAAATCACAAATATTCCAAAATAATTCTCCGTAAATTTTTATCGTGTTTGGACTTTGTTTGATATGGATATTTGTGAAGCAAAAAACATGCAAAAAACAGGAACTAGCACTGGGCACTAGATCAATATGTTAGTCCAATAAATCATATAAAATGTTGCCAAAAGTATGTGAAAGTTGTATAATATTGGCATGGAACAATAAAAAATTATAGATATGATGGAGATGTATCAGCATCCCCAAGCTTAATTCCTGCTCGTCCTCGAGTAGGTAAATGATAAAGAAGATAATTTTTGATGTGGAATGCTACCTAGCATAATCTTGATCATATATCTAATCATGGCATGAATATTAAGACACGAGTGATTCAAAGCAATAGTCTATAATTTGACATAAAGACATCAATACTCAGGCATCCCAACAAACAATCACGTCTTTCAAAATATCAACGCTAAAGAAAGCTATCCCTACAAAATCATATAATCTTGTCATGCTATGTCTTCTTAACACAAAGTATTTATCATGCACAACCCCGATGACAAGCCGAGCAATTGGTTCATACTTTTTAACGCGCTTCAGCTTTTTCAACCCTCACGCAATACATGAGCGCAAGCCGTGGATATAGCACTATGGGTGGAATAGAGTATGATGATAGGGGTAAATATAGAGAAGACAAAAAAGTAAGAAAGTCTCACATCGACGCGGCTAACCAACGGGCTATGGAGATGCCCATCAATTGATATCAATGTGAGGAGTAGGGATTGCCATGCAACGAATGCACTAAGAGCTGTAAGTGTATGAAAGCTCAACATGAAAACTAAGTGGGTATGCACCTAACTCTATAATGAAAAATTGCCACTAGTATATGAAAGTGACAACATAGGAGACTCTCTAAATGAAAAACATGGTGCTACTTTGAAGCACAAGTGTGGAATTAGCATGCCCCTTCTCTCTTTGTCTCATTTTTTCTTTTTCTTTTTTCTTTTTTTTATTTTTATTTTTATTTTTTTCCTTTTATTATTTTTATTTTTTTCCTTTTTTCTTTTTTTTCTTTTTTTCCTTTTCTCTTTTTTTTTCTCTCTCTTTGTCCAGAGTCTCATCCCGACTTGTGGGGGAATCATAGTCTCCATCATCCTTTCCTCACTGGGGTAATGCTCTAATAATGAATAATGATGGTCATCACACTTCTATTTACTTACAACTCAAAATAAATAAAAATTGCAACTCGATATCTAGAACAAAGTATGACTCTATATGAATGCCTCTGGCAGTGTACCAGGATGTGCAATGATCTAGCGTAACAGCGATATCAAAAAATGAGCAAGCCATGGAAATATCATGCTAGCTATCTTACGATCATGCAAAGCAATATGACAATGAATGCTCAAGTCATCAAAACGGAAGCGGTGGAAGTTGCATGGCAATATATCTCGGAATGGCTATGGATAGGCCATAATAGGTAGGTATGGTGGCTTTTTTGAGGAAGATATAATAAGGCTTATGTGTGATAGAGCGTATCATATCACGGGGTTTGGATGCACCTGCGAAGTTTGCACCACATCTCGAGGTGAGAAAGGGCAATGCACGGTACCGTAGAGGCTAGCAAATTGCGGAAAGGTAAGAGTGCGTATAATCCATGGACTCACATTAGTCATAAAGAACTCACATACTTATTGCAAAAGTTTATTAGCCCTCGAAGCAAAGTACTACTACGCATGCCCCTAGGGGGATAGATTGGTAGGAAAAGACCATCACTCGTCCCCGACCGCCACTCATAAGGAAGACAATCAATAATAAATCATGCTCCAACTTCATGTCATAACGAAACACTATATGTGCATGCTTCGGGAATCACAAACCTTAACACCAATATTCTTACTAACCACAACCGTTTACTAGTACCTCCCACATATTATCATCTCTATATCGCAAAACTATTGCAAGGAATCAAACATATCATATTCAGTGATCCACAAGTTTTATGTAGGATTTTATGACTAACCAAGCAAATGACCAATTCCTGTTGACTCTCTAAATAGATATAAGTGAAGCAAGAGAGTTTAATTCTTTCTATAAAAGATCATGCTCTAATAATTATAAGTGAAGCAAAAGAGCATTCTACAAATAACGGTTTTCCATGCGAAGAGAAACATGCAATCCAAACTTCAAATGATATAAGTGAAGCACATGAAGCATTCTATAAAGCCATCCTCAAAAGATATAAGTGAAGTGCAATGAACATTCTATAAATCAACCATGGACTATATCATACCAGCATGGTGCATAAAAAAAAGTGAAAACTAAACACAAAAGATGCTCCAAGATTTACACATATCACATGAACAAAACGAAAACGAAAACATACCGATACTTGTTGAAGAAAGATGGGATGCCTTCCTGGGCATCCCCAAGCTTAGACGCTTGAGTCTCCTTGGATATTTACTTGGGGTGCCTTGGGCATCCCCAAGCTTGAGCTCTTGCCTCTCCTCCTTCTCATATTGAGACCTCCTCGATCTTTGAACACTTCATCCACACAAAACTTAACAGAAAACTGGTGAGATCCGTTAGTATAATAATGCAAATCACTACTTTAAGTACTGTTGCAAACCAATTCACATTTTGTTTTTGCATTGTAGCTACTGTATTTAACTTCTCCATGGCTCATACCACCGATAAAAATCGATAGTTTCATCAAAACAAGCAAAACAATGCATCAAAAACAGAATCTGTCTTAAACAGGACAGTCTGTAGTAATATGAACATTCACCATACCTCTGGTACTCCAAAAATCTGAAAAATTAGGAAAAAATTGTATAGCAATACTGTGCAAAAAGTTTCAGAAACTTTTGACGTTCCAGTAAAAAATGTAAAATCATGCACTGCAGCTAAAGTTTCTGTTTTTGCTCCGCACGTACCAACAAGCAATCTAATCATCCTAAAGGCAAATCTTGGCACATTATTTTTATGATACAATGGATTTGTACAAGGGGATAATTATTTTTGTAGAAAATTTTCTGTAATCGAGACTCACAAAGTTTCCACGGGCATGAACAAAGTTCAAGGATATCCCCCACTTCCACGGTACTCGTCTTTCTCACTTTCCCTTTTCTTTTTGTGAAGTTTTAAGTTCCCCTCTATTTTTTTGTTTTTAAACTTTATAAAAGCACTCAACAGAATAAAATGACTCTCTAAAACTTCCGGGTTGTCTCCCTGGCAGCGCTTTCTGTAAAGCCATTAAGCTAGGCATAAAGTGCTCAAGTAATGGATCCATCCGGATCCCAAGGTATATCAAAGCCAATTTTAATTAGCAATGATTTATAATGTAGTAGTGAGCACAAAGCAACATATATCATGCAATGAAGAAGTCTAACTCTCTTCCTATGCATCGGCATGTCATACAAGAACAATTCATGCACATCAAGTAAAGGCCAATACATAGCATAAGCAGTTTCTTGCAATTTTATCATGTCGGAAACATAGAGAGGTGGAGATGTAGTTCCTCTCTCATAATAATTGCAAGTAGGAGCAGCAAGCACATGCATATTATATTCATCAAAATTATCATGTGGAACGGTAAAAGGCAACCCATCAATGTAATCCTTAATAAGTTCAAACTTCTCTGATATAGTGTAGTTTGGAGAATTCAAAAGGATAGTAGGACTATCATGCGTGGGTTCAATAGCAACAATTTCATTCTCAGCATAAGGAACTATAATAAGTTCATCTCCATAAGCATAATTCATATTGGCATCTTGGCCACAAGCATAGCAAGCATCAATTTCATCAAAAAGGGATATTTCAAACGAATCTGAGGGATCATAGAAATTATCATAGCATTCATCCTTCGGTAAGAACGAAGGGACATTAAATAATGTATGAGTTGGAGAGTTACTCTCATTAGAAGGTGAGCACGGGTAGCTAATTCGCTCTTCCTCCTTTCGTTCTTCACTCTCCTCATCATCTTTTTCATCTTATGAGCTCACAGTTTCATCAATTCCTTCTTCCATAGACTCCTGCAAAATATTAGTCTCTTCTAGGACAGCAGAGACTTTCTCAAGAAATACATCAATATCGGAATTGTATTTATAATTCTCATAGCAATATTTAAGTATAGCAAAATTTTCAGGTCTATAAACTGAATCATCAAAATCTTCATACTTTTCAAACATAGATTCAATTTCGTAAGCACCCTTAAAAGCAACAAATTCTTCTATTCATTCCACATCATAGTAATCATATCTACCATTAGCATAAGAAGCTAAGGTTTCATTTTCATTCAATTTGCATCAAAAGGGAAGGTGTGGAGCCTTCATCCTAGGGCAACAAGTATAATCATATCTCAAGCATAAATTCCGAGCATACCAATGCAACATACCCATTTGATCCCATAACAGTTTCCCTTTTTCTGTCAAGCGATAATCCCTAAAGTATTCACGTTGATCCAAGGTGTCTCCCATTATCATGTTGAATGGGGTTTTCTCAGGATTATCAAAGTAGTGTTTAATATTTTTCACATAGCGAACATCGAGGGTTTTAGGAGGTTCCCCATCTCCATGAGTAGCAAGTACAACTATTTTTTTGGTGTTTTGTGTTCCATATCCATAACTAAAGATAAATAACAACTTAGAACAGAAAATAAAATCTACTTAGTGATAAAGCAAACAAGCACACACGAGAATATTCAACCCACGCTATTGCTCCCCGGCAACGGCGCCAAAAAAAGGTCTTGATAACCCACAAGTATAGGGGATCGTTTGTAGCCTTTTTCGATAAATAAGAGTGTCGAACCCAACGAGGAGCTAAAGGTAGAACAAATATTCCCTCAAGTTCTATCGACCACCGATACAACTCTACGCACACTTGACGTTTGCTTTACCTAGGACAAGTATAAAACTATTTGGTAGGTGAAAGGATAAGTTTTCAAGAATAAAACTAGAAGTACTTTGCAAGAATAAAACTACGAGTAAAATGCAAGACAATAAAAGTAGATAGATTTTGTCAACAAGAAAGTCATTTGTCCCTAGGTGATCGATAACTAAACCGGTGATCATTGTTGGAATTTTATATGAGGGAGAGGCATGAGCTAACATACTTTCTCTACTTGGATCATATGCACTTATGATTGGAACTCTAGCAAGCATCCGCAACTACTAAAGATCATTAAGGTCGTAAAACCCAACCATAGCATTAAGTATCATGTCCTCTTTATCCCATACGCAATGACCCCCAAACTCGGGTCTGTGCTTCTGTCACTCACGCCACCCACCATAAGAGAACCATGAACGTATTGCAACACCCTACAGCGGGGATCCCTCCATTTGCGCGACACGGAGGGCACCGTAGGACAGCACCAAAATAAAATATACAACTCAAACCAATCATGATCATCTATCAACCCATAGGACAAAACAGATCTACTCAAACATCATAAGATAACCACATATCATTGGGAAATAATATATAGTGTTGAGCACCATGTTTAAGTAGAGATTACAGTGGGGAGAAGGGGTGTTACACTGCTGCATAAAGGGGGAGAAAGTTGGTGTTGACGGTAGCAAGATTGTTGATGTAGATCGTCGTCACGATCCTTGCCCCGGCGGCACTCCGGCGCCATCAGGAGAGAGGGGAGAGAGCCCCCCTCCTTCTTCTTCTTCCTTGCCCCCCCCCCCCGCCCCTAGATGGGAGGAGAGTTCCCCCTCGGCGTATCGAGGAGGGATTGTCCAGACGCCGAAGCTATAGCTGCATTTAAGCACAGTATCCGGGACAAATGGCTAGCACGCCAGCTCGGCCAGGATAAGCCGAGGACGATGTCAGCACTTACCTCTCTCATGACCCGCTTTTGTGCGGGGGAAGATAGTTGGCTGGCTCATGGAAGCACCAACCCAGAAGACCCCGGCACCTCGGAAGTCCGAAACGGAAACGGGAAACCACGGCGCAAAAGAAATAAGCGTCGTCACAACGGCGGTGAAGCCGAAGACACAGCAGTGAATGCCTGATTCCGCAACCTCAAGTCGGGACTGCGGAAAAAGCCCTCCAAAGGGAACCAGGATGGACCCACCAAGTTGGACACAATCTTGGACATGCCCTGCCAGATCCATGGCACCTCTGACAAGCCCGCCAACCACACCAACCGTAACTGTTGGGTGATCAAACAGGCCGACAAACTCGCAGCCGAGGACTCAGGCAAAAGCCCCCGTAGAGAGGACGAGGAACCTCGCAGGCCGAGAAATGGAGGCCAAAAACAATTCCCTCCCAAGGTAAAGACGGTGAATATGATCTACCCCACTCACATACCCAAGAAGGAGAGGAAACACGCTCTTCGGAAAGTCTATGCCGTAGAGCATGTAGCCCCAAAATTTAACCCATGGTCGGCATGTCCGATCACCTTCGACCGTAGGGACCATCCGACCAGTATCTGTCATGGAGGATCGGCGGCCCTGGTTCTTGACCCCATTATCGATGGGTACCACCTCACCAGAGTCCTCATGGACGAAAGCAGTAGCCTCAATCTGATCTATGCAGACACAGTGAGGAAAATAGGTATCGACCCGTCAAGGATCAAGCCTAGTAACACTACCTTTAAGGGGGTAATCCGAGGCGTGGAGGCCCGCTGCTCTGGCACCCTGACCCTGGAAGTGGTGTTCGGCTCGCCGGACAACTTCCACAGCAAAGACTTGATCTTCGACATTGTCCCCTTTCGCAGCGGCTATCACGCACTCCTAGGCCGAACAGCGTTCGCTTGTTTTAACGATGTCCCCCACTATGCATACCTCAAGTTAAAGATGTCCAGACCCAACGGTGTCATCATAGTCAATGGTAATATGGAGCGCTCACTCTAGACCGAGGAACACACTGCTGCTATAGCAGCCGAAGAACAAACCAGCATCAAACGGCCAAAGTACCAGCCCGCCATCAAGGCACGAGAGTCAAGTAAACGGGCTCGAGCCCTGTCCCCATTCAGGGAGCCTCCCTACGTTCGACGTAAATAGGAATACGCCCCCACGACATGCCCACCCCAGTCGCACACTACGTGCCTCGTCAGCACAACTTCGTGCTCAAGATACCATGTGCTGCCGTGGGGCCTAAACTAAACTAAACGCCAAGTGTTTGGATCAACCGAACTATGCTCACACACATCTTTGGACGCCAATAGGTACCATCTAGGACCTATCCAACATTAAGTTCGAACAGCACGGCGACCTCTCAAGGCTCCTTGTCAAGGGCATGTCGGCCGATTGCCCCTCCCCCTCCACGGAGTTCTTCCTCCCAACAAAAGCAAAGGCACAGACGAGCAGCAGGGCACAGTAGAGGCTTCAACCCACGCATCAAGGCCGTGTGTAAACCTTTCATCTATAAAACTTTTCTCTTTTTCTTATAAAGTACTTGTAACAGATGCCTTGGCCGTTCGAATTGTATGGATAGACGTCATAAGCTCATTGGGAATAAAGACCACCTTCTACGGTCCTCATGCAGTCATTTATATTGCACCTTTTTCCGCTCTTCGACTAGTTCGGCACGCATTTTCTCTAAGATGCAATCGGCCAATAGACCGGGGGCTCGGTCATAATACTCGCCCTATGCATCAAGTCTGGCACTACTTTTTCACTGTGTTTGGCGTCTCGGATATTGCATTATATGAATCGGTTCTGAATTGTGTCTTGGGTCAATAGTTGGGTTGTGATAATCCCCAAGTGCAAGGAATCATCGTAGCAATTTCAAAAGGTGGAAGTGATAAGTATGGAGTGTTGAACCCACAAGGAGCTAAAGGTAAGATCAATATTCTCTCAAGTCCTATCTGCCACTGATATGACTCTACGTACACCGAGCGTTTGCTTCCATCCAGAAACGAGAAATAAAACTATGTTGTGGGTATGAAGAGGATAGCTTTGCATGATATCGGAGAACTAAAATATAAAAATAGGTGTTGTTATCATAAAGTTGGCATATATTATAATATATTACAAATAGCAAGTGTGGAATAATGATGGGTCGGTGTGCGGAATTGTCCTAGGCAATTGTTAACAAGATCGGTAATCATTATTGCAATTTTATATGAGGGAGAGGCATAAGCTAACATACTTTCTCTACTTGGATCATATGCACTTATGATTGGAACTCTAGCAACATCCGCAACTACTAAAGATCATTAAGGTAAAACCCAACCATGCATTAAAGTATCAAGTCCCCTTTATCCCATACGCAACAACCCCCTTACTCGGGTTTAAGCTTCTGTCACTCTAACAACCCACTATAAGCGAATCATGAATGTATTGCAACACCCTACAACGGGAATCCTTCACATGTGCGCGGCACGGAAGGCACCATAGGACAGCATCAAAATAAAACATACAACTCAAACCAATCTAGATCATCAATCAACCCAAAAGACAAAAGAAATCTACTCAAAACATCGTAGGATGGCAACACATCATTGGATCATAATATCTGGCATAAAGCACCATGTTCAAGTAGGGGATTACAGCGGGGTGCGGGAGAGTGGTCCGCTTAAAAGATATGAGGAAGGTGATGAAGATGGTGATGCTGATGAAGACGATCACCGCGACGATGATTCCCCCGGCGGCACTCCGGCGCCACCGAGAGAGAGAGGGAGAGAGTCTCCCCCTTGTGCTTCCTCCTCCATGGCCTCCCCCCTAGATAGGGAGAGGTTCTCCCTCTGGTCCTTGGCCTCCATGGTGATGATGGCCCCCTCCGGCTTCCTCCTCCATGGCCTCCGGTGATGATGGCCCCCTCCGACAGGGTGCCGAAGAGGGCCTAGATTGATTTTTCGTGGCTACAGAGGCTTGCGGCGGCAGAACTTCTGATCTAGAGTTCTTTTTGGAGGTTTGGGTATTTATAAGAATTTTTGGCATTGGTCTCACGTCAAGGGGGTGCCCGAGGTGCTCACAAGCCGTAGGGGCGCGTCCTACCCCCCAGGGCGCGCCCTGGCGGCTTGTGGCCACCTCGGTCACTTCCTGGCCCAGCTCCGGTGCTTCGGGTGTCTCTTTTGGTCCATAAAAAATCACCATAAATTTTTAGCCCATTCCGTGAAATTTTATTTCTGCACAAAAAATGACACCACGGTAGTTCTGCTGAAAACAGCGTCAGTCCGGGTTAGTTCTAATCAAATCATACCAAAACCATATAAAATTGTTGTAAACATGGCATGATTACTTCATAAATTATAGATACGTTGGAGACGTATCAGCATCCCCAAGCTTAATTCCTGCTCGTCCTCGAGCAGGTAAATGATAAAAGAAATAATTTATAAAGTGTGAATGCTAGCATAGTGCATAAGTTTGATCAATGATAATTTTAATCACTTTTTCTAGCATCATTATATATCATAAATAGTAGCTCATCTCATAAAACTTCTCATGATCAAGTGACAAGCTATTCACATGTTAAAGTATAGATCATAAAGTTTCTTGAAAACTAACAAACTATGTTCTCGGTCACCAAACAATTGCAATTCATCTTATTTTCAGGAAGGGTCTATGTAATAGCTTTGATTTAGCAAATTCCACATACTCAACTATCATATAGTCTTCCATGATTACTAACACTCAAAGCATATTTTTAGAACAAATAGCATCCATCGAACACAGAGAAAGATAGGGGCTTAAAGTTTCGCCTCCCAACTTATTTACCATATAGATAATCGTCAACAATAATAATTCATGATCAAATATATTTGAATGGCCATATATGCTTGGATCTTTCCCCACCATATGATGCTTGCCAACTAAATAATAATTGAGGTTGAAATAAGAAGGAATACTATTGACTCTTGCATAAAAGTAAATACATGAAAGTAAAAGATAGGCCCTTCGCAGAGGGAAGCAGAGGTTGTCATGCGCTTTTTAATTTTGGATGTGCAAACTCTTAATGCAAAGGAACGTCACGTTGTATTGCCCTTTGTGATAGCAACCTTTATTATGCAGTCTGTCGCTTTTATTTCTTTACCATCACAAGTTCATACAAAGATTATTTTCCCTTACAATAAAACATGATACATATTTAGGAGCAATTTTTATTGCTTTTTGCACCGATGACAACTTACTTGAAAGATCTTATTCAATCCATAGGTAGATATGGTGGACACTCATGGCAAGAAACGGGGTTTAAGGGTTTTTCGGATGCACAAGTAGTATCTCTACTTAGTACAAAATTTTGGCTAGCAAAAGATCCTAAGCAAGCACCACATGTTGGAGGATCCATAACAATATAACTTCTATACAAATATATCCAAACATAACTCATTACATTGTCTTCCTTGTCCAACTTCAACTAATTTTCTCAAGTTTGAAAATAATTAATGGGGCTCACAATCATAGAAGATGTCCAAGATAGTATATTTATATGTGAAATCTCTCTTCCTTCAATATTCTTTCATGAATTGATCAAGTGACCAATGCGGTGTTTGCTAACTTTCAATAAATTTTACCACCTATACTTCTTATATGTGAAGTCATTAATCCCCATGGGATAAGAATATGCAACATATATAATTTCATATTTATGATATTCAATTCATTCAACCATTTACTCATAGGATATAAGTGAAGCACGAGAGTAAATGACAAAACTACTCCCAAAAAGATATAAGTGAAGATCAATGAGTAGCCCAATAGTTAATTAGACATGTGAGGACTCTCTCCCATTCAAGATTTCAGATCCAATGATTTTATTCAAACATCTAGTAAAAATGAAAATACGCTCCAAGCAAAACACATATCATGTGATGAATAAAAATATAGCTCCAAGTAAGGTATAACGATAGTTTGAAGACGAAAGAGGGGATGTGTTCCGGGGCATCCCCAAGCTTAGGCGCTTGAGTCTTCCTTGAATATTAACTTGGGGTGCCTTGGGAATCCCCAAGCTTAGGGTCTTTCCACTCCTTATTCTCATCATATCGACACCTCACCCAAAACTTGAAAACTTCAATCACACAAAACTCAATAGAAAACTCATGAGCTCCGTTAGTATAATAAAACAAATCATTCACTTGGGTACTGTCAAGACAAGATTCATAATTGTTTCCACATAATTCCTACTGTACTCTATCATTTCCACAATTTATATCACTTAATATAAGCTATGGAAACACTAAAACAAGCAAACTATGCATTGAAAACAGAACCTGTCAAAAACAGAACAGTCTTCGAAGATCTGAATTGTTCTCATACTTCTGTAACTCTAAAAATTCTGAAAAATTAGGAAAACGTATAAAGTTTGTATATCAATCCTATGTAAAAAATTCAGAGTATTTACACGTTCCAGTGAATTTTAACAATTCTTTTACTGGATGCAAAAGTTTCTGTTTTTGCACAGAATCAAATCAAATATCAACCACACTATCCCAAAGGCTTTACTTGGCACTTTATTGAAACAAAAGCTATAAAACATGATTAATACATTAGCATAATCATGAAAACACACAAAAACAGTAGGGGTAAATATTGGGCTGTCTCCCAACAAGCGCTTTTCTTTAATGCCTTTTTAGCTAGGCATGATATTTTAATGATACTCTTCCAAGCCCAATTCCGATGATAATTTTATTCATACTCTAAAAGATATAAGTGAAGTTCATAGAGCATTCTACAATTAATATATATTGACCAATATCCAAGCTCAAAATATATAAGTGAAGCACACGAAGCATTCTATAAAGCCATACCCAAAAGATTTAAGTGAACCACAAAGAGCATTCTATAAAGCCATACTCAAAAGATTTAAGTGAAGCACATGAAGCATTCTATAAATCAATGAAGGAATATCTCATACTATCATGGTGCATAAAGGAAAATAAAAACACAAAAGATGCATATCATGTGATCAAAATAAAAACCGAGGTATACCGATAATTGTTGAAGAAGAAAGATGGGATGCCAACCGGGGCATCCCCAAGCTTAGATGCTTGAGTATCCTTGAAATATTTACTTGGGGTGCCTTGGGAATCCCCAAGATTGAACTCTTGCTTCTCCTTATTCTTCTCATATTGATAACTCCTCGATCTTCGAACACTTCATCCACACAAAACTTAACAAAAAACCTTGTGAGATCCGTTAGTATAATAAAGCAAATCACTACCTTTAGGTACTGTTGTAAACTCATTCCGGTTTCATATTAGCATTATATATACTGTATTCCAACTTCACCATGGTTCATACCCCCTGATACCACCCATAGATTCATCAAAATAAGTGAACAACACATAGAAAACAGAATCTGTCAAAAACAGGACAGTCTGTAGCAATCTGGAAACTTCGTATACTTATGTAACTCCAAAAATTATAAAACAAATAGGATAAAATAAAAAATTTGCATAGAAGTACTGTGTAAAAATTTCAGAAACTTTTGACGTTCCAGTAAAAAATGTAAAATCACGCACTACAGCCAAAGTTTCAATTTTTGCACCGCACATAGCAAACAAGCAATCTAATCATCCTAAAGACAAATCTTGACACATTATTTTTATAATACAATGGATATATACAAGGGGATAATTATTTTTGAGAAACTTCCATGAAAAATTCTACATTGTTTCCATGAGCATGAACACAAGTGTTCAAGGTTGACCCTCTCTTCTCCAATACAAAACCTTCCAATCACTTCTCTTTTTGAAATCGTTTTTAGGCATACGAGGCAAGTAAATTATTTTTTTGTATTTTGCATTCTTTTAAAAAAAATTGTTTCACCCACAACTAAAGAAAACAAAAACAAAAGGGAAAACAAAATCTAATAAGTGAAGAAAGCAAACAAGCACACACGAGAATATCAACCCCACGCTATTGCTCCCCGGCAACGGCGCCAGAAAAGAGCTTGATAATCCCCAAGTGCACGGAATTATCGTAGCAATTTCCAAAGGTGGAATTGATAAGTATGGAGTGTCAAACCCACAAGGCGCTAAAGGTAAGATCAATATTCTCTCAAGTCCTATCTGCCACTGATATGACTCTACATACACCAAGCGTTTGCTTCCATCCAGAAATGAGAAATAAAACTATGTTGTGGGTATGAAGAGGATAGCTTTGCATGATATATGAGAACTAAAATATAAAAATAGGTGCTGTTATCATAAAGTTAGAATATATTATAATATATTACAAATAGCTAGTGTGGAATAATGATGGGTCGGTGTGCGGAATTGTCCTAGGCAATTGTTAACAAGATTGGTAATCATTATTGCAATTTTATATGAGGGAGAGGCATAAGCTAACATACTTTCTCTACTTGGATCATATGCACTTATTATTGGAACTCTAGCAAGCATCCGCAATTACTAAATATCATTATGGTAAAACCCAACCATAGCATTAAAGTATCAAGTCCCCTTTATCCCATACACAACAACCCCCTTACTCGGGTTTAAGCTTCTGTCACTCTAGCAACCCACTATAAGTGAATCATGAACGTATTGCAACACCCTACAGCGGGAATCCTACATGTGTGCACGGCACGGAAGGCACCATAGGACAACACCAAAATAAAACATACAACTCAAACCAATCTAGATCATCAATCAACCCAAAAGACAAAAGAAATCTACTCAAAACATCATAGGATGGCAACACATCATTGGATCATAATATGTGGCATAAAGCACCATGTTCAAGTAGGGGATTACAGTGGGGTGCGGGAGAGTGGACCGCTTAAAAGAGATGAGGAAGGTGATGAAGATGGTGATGTTCATGAAGACGATCACCGCGGCGATGATTCCCCCAGCGGCACTCTGGCGCCACCGAGAGAGAGGGGGAGAGAGTCTCCCCCCTGTGCTTCCTCCTCCATGGCCTCCCCCTAGATGGGGAGAGGTTCTCCCTCTGGTCCTTGGCCTCCATGGTGATGATGGCCCCCTCTGGCTTCCTCCTCCATGGCCTCCGGTGATGATGGCCCCCTCCGGCAGGGTGCCGGAGAGGGCCTAGATTGATTTTTCATGGCTACAGAGGCTTGCAGCGGCGGAACTTCCGATCTAGGGTTCTTTTTGGAGGTTTGGGTATTTATAATAATTTTTGGCGTTGGTCTCACGTCAAGGGGGTGCCCGAGGTGCCCACAAGTCGTAGGGGCGCGCCCTACCCCCCAGGGCGCGCCTTGGTGGCTTGTGGCCACCTCGGTCACTTCTTGGCCCAGCTCTGGTGCTTCGGGGGTCTCTTTTGGTCCATAAAAAATCACCGTAAATTTTCAGCCCATTCCGAGAACTTTTATTTCTGCACATAAAACGACACCACGGTAGTTCTGCTAAAAATAGCGTCAGTCCGGGTTAGTTCTAATCAAATCATACCATAACCATATAAAATTATTGTAAACATGGCATGAATACTTCATAAATTATAGATACGTTGGAGATGTATCAGGTTGCTCGGCTCCTGTGCTTACCTTCTTACGTTCCGCCCATTCGGCTAAGAAGGTAAAGGGAGAACTACTACGATTGAACTTCTGGCTAGCCTGGTAAAGTACCTCAGTGGAGAAAGCCAAAACTGACTGTCGTGATAAGTGAGAACTGGCCGGCGATCCGATGACAAGTGTCAAGCTCAAAATCGATGGCGATTACCCCGTGTTATACGAAGGGTTTGTCTTTGCACAAACCACGTGATAAAGGTATATACCTCAGCTCTCCCGAACATCACAAAACATTGGGGGCTAGTCACTAGCCCCCACAGTCAAGCTCCTATGGCTAAGTGAAGGTAATAAAACCGCATAGTCCTATTGCCTTGTTTCCCTCACGCTCTACCACCTCCGGGCATCGAGACGTCGGCTAAGGGTCACAGTGCGGAGGACGAAACACCCCTTGTTGTATCTACATGGGGGCTGAAGCCAACGACTGGTAACTTTCAGATTCAAAACGGATGCACTGGAGTCAAAATAAATCAAAACATATACAAGTATGATAAACCATACAAAACGGACACATTATAAAGCAAAAGGTCTAATTGTCATTTAACACAAGATAATTCATTCATTCAAGGATTACATCTTTGGGACACTAGTCCTCTATCGCCCGAGCACCATCCAGCACGTCGATGCTCCTCTCCAGCAGGCGGGGGACCGGTGCCATCTCAACTGGTTTGATCTTAGGCCAGTGCACCATGGTCTTTCTGAAGGCCATCCGAGCTCCCTCGATGGACACAGAGTGCTTCACAACGTCAACCCAAGAGGGCGGGTCGCACAGCTTCTGCACCAGTTCAAAGTAATTGCTCGGGATTGGCTCTGCGGTCCACAGCCAGATACAGAGGTCCTTCATGGCTGGCTCAGCCATCGATGCAGCTCCATCAGCTGCTTCATCTGGTTGCTCAGGAGGGGAGGGTGTTCAGGCGCCTGGAACTGCGCCCAGAATAGCTTGTGTTCGGTATCACCCTCCCAAGCTGCATAGTGCCTCGCCACATCCGCCGCACTCCTCGGGAGTGACAAGTGGTTTTCAGCAAGGTATTTTCTGCAAGCACTGAAATAGTCAGTAACAGGTAGTTTGATAGCAAGATAATTTGTAATGGACAAGTAACGGTAACGGTAAGTAAAGTGCAGCAAGGTAGCCCAATCCTTTTGTGGCAAAGGACAGGCCAAAATGGTCTCTTATAATAAGCAAAGTGTTCTTGAGGGTACAAGGGAATCTCATCTAGTCACTTTCATCATGTTGGTTTGATTTGCGTTCGCTACTTTGATAATTTGATATGTGGGTGGACCGGTGCTTGGGTGCTGTTATTACTTGAACAAACCTCCCACTTATGATTAACCCCCTCGCAAGCATCCGCAACTACGAGAAAAGTATTAAGATAAAATCTAACCATAGCATTAAACATTTGGATCCAAATCGGTCCCTTACGAAGTAGCGCATAAACTAGGGTTTAAGCTTCTGTCACTCTAGCAACCCATCATCTAATAACTACTCCACAATGCATTCCCTTAGGCCCAAAGATGGTGAAGTGCCATGTAGTCGACGTTCACTTGACACCACTAAGGGAATCACGACATACATAACATCAAAATATCGAACACATATCAAATTCACATGATTACTTGCAACATGACTTCTCCTGTGACCTCAAGAACAAAAGTAACTAGTCACAAATGATATTCATGCTCAAGATCAGAGGGGTATTAAATAGCATAATGGATCTGAACTTATAATGTTCCACCAAATAAACCATATAGTAATCAACTACAAGATGTAATCAACACTACTAGTCACCCACAGGTACCAATCTGAGGTTCCGGTACAAAGATTGAACACAAGAGATGAACTAGGGTTTGAGAGGAGATGGTGATGTTGAAGATGTTGATGGAGATTTCCCTCCCAAAGATGAGAGGGTTGTTGGTGATGATGATGGCGTCGATTTCCCCTTCCGGGAGGGAAGTTCCCCCGGTGGAATCGCTCCGTCGGAGGGCAAAAGTGCTCCTGGCCAAGTTCCGCCTCGAGACGGTGATGTTCCGTCCCGAAAGTCCTCCCCTTATTTTTTTTCTAGGTCAAAATGACTTATATACCAGAAGATGGGCACCGGAGGTGGGCTGGACTGAGCATAACCCACCAGGGCGCGCCTTGGGGGCCTGGCGCGCCCTGGTGTATTGTGCTCACCAGGTGGCCCCCCTCCGGTAGTTATTTGCTCCAGTATGTTTCATATATTCCAAAATAATTCTCCGTGAAGTTTCAGCTTATTTGGAGTTGTGCAGAATAGGTAACTCTGGCGTAGCTTTTTCAGGTCCATAATTCCAGCTGCCGACATTCTCCCTCTTTGTGTAAACCTTGCATATTATGAGAGAAAAGGCATTAGAATTACTCCATAAAGCTTTATCATGCATAAAAACATTGTAAATAACATTAGGAAATCATGATGCAAAATGGACGTATCAACTCCCCAAGCTTAGACCTCGCTTGTCCTCAAGCGCAAACCGATATCGAAAAACATGCCCACATGCTTAGAGAGAGAGGTGTTGATAAAAACAAAATACAGACATAGTAGCATCATGCTTATTATCATAACAGCAACAAACTTTATCATAAAAGTTTTATCATATAACTTGCCATGAATAAGTAACAATTCATCACAACATTGAAGTAAAAGGCATAAACTCTATTGAAAACCAACAAACTATGTTCTCAGTCAACTTTGCAACTACAATTCATCATATTTTCAGGAAGGGTCTCGTATCGGAGCCTTTTGGCAAGTCCACATACTCAACCATCATTTAATCTTCTATGATTGCTAACACTCATAGAATACCTATGAGCAAAAAGTTTCGACCGGACACATAGAAAGATAGGGGCTTATAGTTTCGCCTCCCAACGTATTCACCTCAAGGGTGATGTCAACAATAATAACTCATGCTCACTCATATCCAACTGGATATATGTGCCTAGATCTTTCCTCACCACATGATGCTTGCAAAAAGAGAAAATAAAAAGGAATAGGGAAGAATACTTTGACTCTTGCATAAAAAGTAAATACATAAAGTAAAAGATAGGCCCTTCGCAGAGGGAAGCAGAGGTTGTCATGCGCTTTTTGGTTTGTATGCCAAATCCCTTAATGCAGAAGAACGTCACGTTATATTGCCCCTTATGATAGCAACCTTTATTATGCAGTCTGTCGCTTTTATTACTTTGCCATCACAAGTTCGTACAACGCTCAATTTTCTCTTACACTAAATGATCCAACACATTTAGAAGCAATTTTTATTGCCTTATTGCACCGATTACAACTTACTTGAAGGATCTTACTCAATCCATAGGTAGGTATGGTGGACTTTCAAAACATGAGTTTGGGTTTAGGGTTTTTGGATGCACAAGTAGTATCTCTACTTAGTGCGGAATTTTGGCTAGCAAAGATATTGAGCAAGCACCACATGTTGAAGGATCTATGACAATATAACTTCTATGTGATGAACAAACATAAATCATTACGTTGTCTTCCTTGTCCAACGTCAACAATTTTGACATATAATATTTAATGGGGGCTCACAATCATAAAATATGTCCAAGATAGTGTATTTGCATGTGAATCTTCTCTTCCCTTATTAATTCTTTCATGAGTTGCATCATTGACCAATGCTATGTTTGTCAATCTCCAATAAATTTTACCACTTATACTTTTCCTTATGTGATGTCATTACTTACCATAAGATTAGCATATGATTTTTTTCATTTATTCCCTTTTATTTGATTGCAACATAAAAGTAAAGAAGCAAAGACTCAAGCTAAATTTTATTATATAACTCTCACTCAATTACATAGATAGGTGGATCACGAAACTAATACTCAAAGATAGATCACACTAAACATTTTATTCAACTAATTCATGATAAAACTAAAGATCAAACTAAGATAGGTAAAGGTAATAAAAGTGATGGTGATACGATACCGGGGCATCTCCCCCAAGCTTGGCACAAGCCAAGGGGAGTGCCCATACCATGTACTCAAGTCTCCTTTGGTGGGGAAGATGATGATAGTGGTGGTGATTAGGTAGTCATGTTCTTCTTCTCCAGCTTGCGTCGGAGGCTGAAATTATCCTCCCTAAGATCCTCATTCTCTAGCTCAAGCTTTAATATCTTCTTGCATAATACTGCCTCACTATCCTACAGAAATTGAGAAGGTATAAACTGGATCTTAGGTTTCTTTGCTTTATTAGGGAGGCTTGACTTCTTGAATTCCACATGCATGTCCCCAGGTTGGGGTAGTGGGATTTCCTCTTCATCTGAGCTTGTCTCTTCCTTTCCCTTCAGATCATAGTCTTCTTCTTCCTCCATGGTCCAGCCATAGTGCACCACATCTCCATTTCCTTTATGTGTTCCTCCGGTGTCATGGTTTGGATAATATTACTTTCAACATTAATAGGCGTACCTAAGATATAGTGTTTAATTCTTTATCCATTGACCACCTTTGGGTTAGTACCTTCGGCATTATTAATCTTGATAGCTCCAGAGTGATAAACCTCTTTGATAATATATGGTCCTTCCCATTTGGAGAGAAGTTTTCCTACAAAGAATCTAAAATGAGAGTTGTACAAAAGAACATATTCTCCAACTTTGAATTCCCGCTTTTTGATTCTTTTATCATGTCATCTTTTAACTTTTTCTTTGAATAGTTTGGCATTTTCATAAGCTTGGGTTCTCCATTCATCTAGTGAGCTAATATCAAATAACCTCTTTTCACCGGCAAGCTTGAAGTCATAGTTGAGTTCTTTAATTGCCCAATATGCTTTATGTTCTAACTCAATAGGCAAATGACAAGCTTTTCCATAAACCATTTTATATGGAGACATACCCATAGGATTTTTATATGCTGTTCTGTAGGCCCAAAGTGCATCATCTAATTTCTTAGACCAATTCTTTCGGGACCTATTGACATTTTTTTGTAATATTAACTTTATTTCTCTATTGCTAAGTTCAACTTGGCCACTAGATTGAGGATGATAGGGTGAAGCAATTCTATGGTTAACATCATATTTAGCAAGCATTTTAAGGGAAGCACCATGAATAAAGTGAGAACCACCATCAGTCATTAAATATCTAGGGACTCCAAACCTTGGGAAAATAACTTCTTTAAGCATTTTAATGGAAGTGTTATGATCAACACTACTAGTTGGAATAGCTTCTACCCACTTAGTAACATAATCAACAGCAACCAAAATATGTGTATATCCATTAGACGAAGAAAAAGGTCCCATGTAATCAAAACCCCAAACATCAAATGGTTCAATGACAAGTGAATAATTCATAGGCATTTCCTGACGCTTACCGATATTACCAATTCTTTGACATTCATCACAAGATAAAACAAACTTACGGGCATCCTTGAAGAGAGTAGGCCAATAAAAACCAGATTGCAATACCTTGTGAGCAGTTCTATCTCCCGCATGATGTACTCCATAGGCTTCGGAGTGACATTTCCGTAGGATTTGTTCCTGTTCATGCTCAGGTACACAACGTCTAATAATATCATCTACTCCTTCTTTATAAAGATGTGGGTCATCCCAAAAGTAATGTCTTAAATCACAGAAGAATTTTTTCTTTTGTTGGTATGTGAAATTAGGTGGTATATATTTAGCAACAATATAATTAGCATAGTCAGCATACCAAGGAGTATTATGAGAAACATTTATTGCAGCTAGTTGTTCATCAGGAAAACTATCATCAATAGGTAGTGGGTCATCAAGAATATTTTCTAACCTAGAAAAGTTATCTGCTACGGGGTTCTCAGCTCCTTTTCTATCAGTGATATGTAAATCAAATTCTTGTAGCAAGAGAACCCACCTAATGAGTCTAGGTTTAGCATCTTTCTTTTCCATAAGATATTTTATAGCAGAATGATTAGTGTGAACAATTACTTTGGAATCAACAATGTAAGATCTGAATTTATCACAAGCAAACACAACTGCTAAAAATTCTTTTTCAGTAGTAGCATAATTTCTTTGGGCACTGTCTAGAGTTTTGCTAGCCTAATGGATAACATTTAATTTCTTATCAACTCTTTGTCCTAGAACAGCACCGACAGCATAATCACTAGCATCACACATAATTTCAAAAGGCAAGTTCGAATCAAGTGGTTGAACAATAGGTGCAGAAGTTAAGGCTTTCTTAAGTGTTTCAAAGGCTTCTACACAATCATCATAAAAAACAAAGGGAACATCCTTTTGTAAAAGATTAGTAAGAGGCCTAGAAATCTTAGAGATGTCTTTAATAAACCTCCTATAGAAACCAGCATGACCAAGGAAACTACGAATACCTTTAATATCTTTAGGACATGGCATTTTCTCAATGGCATCAACCTTAGCTTTATCCACCTCAATACCTCATTCAGAAATTTTATGCCCCAAAACAATACCTTCATTAACCATAAAGTGGCACTTCTCCCAATTCAAGACAAGATTAGTTTGTTCACATCTCTGCAAAACTCAATCAAGGTTGCTTAAGCAATCATCAAAAGAAGTTTCGTAAACGGAAAATCATCCATGAAAACCTCAACAATATTTTCACAAAAATCAGAGAATATAGCATTCATACATCTTTGAAAGGTAGCAGGTGCATTGCATAAACCAAAAGGCATACGTCTATAAGCATAAGTTCCAAAAGGGCAAGTAAAAGTGGTTTTCTCTTGATCAGGTTGTGAAACAGGTATTTGAGAGAAACCAGAATATCCATCAAGAAAGCAAAAGTGTGTGTGCTTAGATAATCTTTCCAACATTTGATCAATAAAAGGCAGAGGGTAATGATCTTTTCTAGTTGCTTTATTTAATTTTCTAAAGTCAATTACCATTCTATAGCCAATGACAATTATTTGTGGAATAAGTTCATTTTTATCATTAGGAACAACAGTAATACCTCCCTTCTTAGGGACACAATGAACATGACTTACCCATTTACTATCAGCTATGGGATAGATTATACCTGCTTCCAGAAGTTTTAGTATTTCAGTTCTCACCACTTCTTTCATCTTAGGATTTAATCATCGTTGGTGATCAACAACTGGTTTGGCATCAGGTTCCATATTAATTTTGTGCTGATAGAGAGTGGGACTAATGCCCTTAAGATCATCAAGAGTATATCTAATAGCAGCATGGTGCTTCTTCAGAATTTTCAATAATCTTTCTTCTTCATGTTCTGAAAGGTTAGCACTAATAATAACAGGATATATCTTCTTTTCATCAAGATAAGCATATTTCAAAGTGTCAGGCAATTGCTTTAATTCAAACACAGGATCACCTTTAGGTGGAGGAGGACCTCCTAGAGTTTCAATAGGCAAATTGTGTTTAAGCAGAGGTTGTTGTTCAAAGAATATCTTATCTATTTCGTTCCTTTCACGCAAGTGCATATCATTTTCATGGTCTAGCAAATATTGTTCTAGTGGATCGGTAGGAGCATGGCAATAGAAGCAAGACCAATTATTTCATCCTTACTAGGTAATTCTTTATTACGGGGTTGTCTACTAAACTTGGAGAAATTAAATTCATGAGACTCATCACCAAAACTAACACCGACAGTTTGTTTCTCACAATCTATTTTAGCATTAACGGTGTTCAAGAAAGGTCTACCAAAGATAATGGGACAAAAGTCATCTTGTGGGGAACCAAGACTAGAAAATCAGTAGGATATTTTATTTTCCCACACAAGACTTCAACATCTCTAACAATCCCAAGTGGTGTGATGGTGTCTCTATTAGCAAGTTTAATAGTAACATCTATATTTTCTATTTCAGCGGGTGCTATATCATTCATAATTCTTGGTATAAGGTAAAAGGAATAGCACTCACACTAGCACCTAAGTCACATAGACCATGATAACAATGATCTCCTATTTTAACTGAGACAACAGGCATGCCAACAACAGGTATATGTTTATCTTTTTCATCGGGTTTGGCAATTCTAGCAGCTTCATCACAGAAGTAAATAACATGCCCATCAATATTTTCTACCAAGAGATCTTTAACCATAGCAACATTAGGTTCTGCTTTAATTTGTTCAGGAGGTTTAGGTGCTTTAATATTACTTTTGCGAACCACAGTTGATACCTTAGCATGTTCCTTTATCCTAAGAGGGAAAGGTGGTTTTTCAATATAGGCAGTAGGCACAACTGGATCAACATTGTAAATAATAGTTTCATCTTTAGCTATTACCGGTTTTTTAATTTCTTCTTTAATAGTGGGATGATATTTGAACCACTTCTCTTTAGGGAGATCAACATGAGTAGCAAATGATTCACAGAAAGAGGCTACTATCTCAGAGTCAAGTCCATATTTAGTGCTAAACTTGTGAAAAGCATCGGTATTCATAAAAGATTTAACTCAATCAAACTCAAGCTTAATACCTGACTCTTTACCTTCATCGAGTTCCCAATCTTCAGAGTTGCATTTAATTCTTTCTAAAAGATCCCACCTGAATTCAATAGTCTTCTTCATAAAATAACCAGTACAAGAAGTATCGAGCATGGATTGATCATCACGAGAAAGCCGAGCATAAAAATTCTGAATGATAATTTCTCTAGAGAGCTCATGATTGGGGCATGAATATAACATTGACTTAAGCCTCCCCCAAGCTAGAGAGATACTTTCTCCTTCATGAGGCCAAAAATTATATATATAATTCCGATCACGATGAACTAGATGCATCGGATAAATTTTTTGGTGAAATTCCAATTTCAATCGATTCCAGTTACAAGATCCAACATCATCGCATAACCTATACCATGTCAATGCTTTTCCCTTCAAAGATAAAGGGAAAACCTTCTTCTTAGCTTCATCTCCGGATAAACCTGCAAGCTTAAATAATCCACAAATTTCATCCACATATATCAAGTGCATATCAGGATGTTCAGTTCCGTCTCCTGCATAAGGATTAGCTAGAAGTTGTTCTATCATACACGAAGGAATTTCATAACCAATATTTTCAGTAGGTGCAGTAGGTTGAGGGGCAACTAATTGTGCTTCCGGTCGAGGTGAACATACCCTGAACAAACCCCTCAAAGGATGGTTTTCCATAGTAACAAGTGACAATAAATTTCAGCACATAGTAATAATTTTTCCTTACCAAGAGCGCTTCACTCCTCGACAATGGCACCAGAAAAGAGTATTGATGACCCACAAGTATAGGGGATCAATCGTTGTCCTTTCGATAAGTAAAAGTGTCGAACCCAACGAGGAGCAAAAGGAAATGACAAGTGGTTTTCAGCAAAGGTATTTTTCTGCAAGCACTGAAATAGTCGGTAACAGGTAGTTTGATAGCAAGATAATTTGTAACGGACAAGTAACGGTAATGGTAAGTAAAGTGAAGCAAGGTAGCCCAATCCTTTTGTGGCAAAGGACAGGCCAAAATGGTCTCTTATAATAAGCAAAGTGTTCTTGAGGGTACACGGGAATCTCATCTAGTCACTTTCATCATGTTGGTTTGATTTGCGTTCGCTACTTTGATAATTTGATATATGGGTGGACCAGTGCTTGGGTGCTGTTCTTACTTGAACAAACCTCCCACTTATGATTAACCCCCTCGCAAGCATCCACAACTATGAGAAAAGTATTAAGATAAAATCTAACCATAGCATTAAACATTTGGATCCAAATCGGTCCCTTACGAAGTAGCGCATAAACTAGGGTTTAAGCTTTTGTTACTCTAGCAACCCATCATCTAATAACTACTCCACAATGCACTCCCTTAGGCCCAAAGATGGTGAAGTGCCATGTAGTCGACGTTCACATGACACCACTAAGGGAATCACAACATACATATCATCAAAATATCGAACACATATCAAGTTCACATGATTACTTGCAACATGACTTCTCCCGTGACCTCAAGAACAAAAGTAACTAGTCACAAATGATATTCATGCTCAAGATCAGAGGGGTATTAAATAGCATAATGGATCTAAACATATAATCTTCCACCAAATAAACCATATAGTAATCAACTACAAGATGTAATCAACACTACTAGTCACCCACAGGTACCAATCTGAGGTTCTGGTACAAAGATTGAACACAAGAGATGAACTAGGGTTTGAGAGGAGATGGTGCTGTTGAAGATGTTGATGGAGATTACCCTCCCAAAGATGAGAGGGTTGTTGGTGATGATGATGGCTTCGATTTCCTCCTCCGGGAGGGAAGTTCCCCCGACGGAATCGCTCCGCCGGAGGGCAAAAGTGCTCCTGCCCAAGTTCTGCCTCGAGACGGCGGCATTCCATCCGGAAAGTCCTTCCCTTATTTTTTCTAGGTCAAAATGACTTATATACTAGAAGATGGGCACCGGAGGTGGGCTGGGCTGAGCACAACCCACCAGGGTGCGCCTGGGGGGCCTGGCACGCCCTGGCGTATTGTGCTCACCAGGTGATCCCCCTCTGGTAGTTATTTGCTCCAGTATTTTTCATATATTCCAAAATAATTCTCTGTGAAGTTTTAGCTTATTTGGAGTTGTGCAGAATAGGTAACTCTGACGTAGCTTTTTCAGGTCCCGAATTCCAGATGCCGGCATTCTCCCTCTTTGTGTAAACCTTGCATATTATCAGAGAAAAGGCATTAGAATTACTCCATAAAGCTTTATTATGCATAAAAACATTGTAAATAATAGTAGGAAATCATGATGCAAAATGGACGTATCAGGGAGCTCCGCAAACGCGCCTGAGGAACGCCAGACTCGTGTGAGCAATGCAAACCTGTGGCCACCAAAGACACTCTGCAGTAAGTGCGGCTTTCCATCAGCAATTTGCTTCACTTGATGGAGCTCTTCTCGGGCGCCCCGCGTCTCTGTCCTCGCCTCCTGGATCTTCTGCTTCACCTTGGACAGCTCGATGGCTTGACCCTTATTCTTCTGCTCAAGGTCCTCACATTTATTGACGGCATCCTTGAGATCTTGCTGCACTTCGGCCACTCTGGCCTCATGCTTCCCACTCACGGTTTTCACCGTCTTAAGTTCGGCGGATGCTCACTCGGCCGCTGCCTTCTGTTCGGCTGCTTCCTTCTTGGCCTTCTTCAATTCAGCCTTGAGGCCCTCAACCTCCGCGACGACAACTGCAATCATAATTAAGCACCTCTTGCTTAGGGATAATCCCGAACACTTTGCTCGACAAGAGAAATGTAAAGTCTCGATCAGACTAACCTTGCGCTTCGTCAAACCGCTTATAGACAAGGTCGAGCTCCTCATTGGAGCTTTTGAGCTTCCGATTCATCTCATCCAGCACCGCGGCATTAGCAGCCGCTGCCAAGGACGAGGCCTGCAATAACAAAACAATCACATCATTCAGACTCTTGATTCAATGATTTTTTATCCTCCGCCAGGTTTTTCAATCCTGACAGAGTCTCGGGGGATGCTATATACAAGGACTGCTCAAGCTTTGTTCGCAAAATCCGCTCTATGGAAAGAATATTACATGGCTTAATTACCTCAAAGCCCGTCAGGAGGCCACCGAAGACTTCCTTCAGTCCGCTGTTGACGGACTGAATACTTTGTAGAACCACGCCCATCAGGGCGCGGTGTTTAGCGATGATGGAGGAGTTATTCACAGCCTCCTCCATCACATCCGGCCACCGAGCCGCAGCCCAATCATTAGTGTTCAGCACTGACGGCGAGGCCCCGGCTCCCCCCTCGGTGGAGGGCGGAATTGACGCCTCCGAGGGCCTTGGGGGCTCCAGAATTGTCTTTTCGGAGGGCTCGGATTGACCAAGCTCCCCCTCCTTGTTCACCAGGAGGGATCCCTCCTCCTGGTCTTCGGTGACCGAGATGTTAGCCTCGGCCATGATCTCGTCACCACCACCTCCCATGTCCGGGCCGGGAGGGGTCCATCGGGATAGCACCTCCCCGGTCTTCCCGATGATCGGAGGAGGCATAGAACACGACGTAGACCCACTCTCCACTAGTTCGGCTGGCGGAGAAGTCCCCTCTGAGGTTTGGTCAGCAGGGTGGGCGCGCGGTGGGCTGTAACATGAAATGCACATGTGCTATCAGCAATAGACTAATGAAACAAGCATCTGGGGAATCTTTAAATTCATACCTCTCGGCAGGGGGCTTGACCCTGGGGTTCCTTTTTGGAACCTCTTCGGACGCTGCGGACTCCTCGTCAGAATCCGAGCTGTCATCAGGCAGGACCAATTTGGGCCTGCACTATTTCTTTGGGGCGTGGGGAGGCTGCTCCTCCTGAGCGTCGTCTGATGCTGCCCTCTTCTTCGAATGGGAGGAGTCACTCTCCTCCTCGTCCTCTTCCTGCTCCCCCTCGTGAGCGGAGGGAGCTTGGGTGTCTCCGGACTTGGTATCCGGATGCCCTCTTGGGCGGAGGCCTTCCCTGGCCTCCCGCACCTCTTTCTTCTTCTTCTTCTTTTCTTTCTTCTCTGGCACCTTGTGCGGTGCCACGGTCAGCATCTCCTCCAGTAGAGCTGACCAGGGGTCTTCGGGCAGCGGGGCCGGGCTGTCGATCTGCTTGGCCTTCTCGAGCCAGCCCTGTGGAAGTGATAGAACAAGGGTTAAGTCTCCTGGAATACAAACATCCGAACATAGAGCGGATAGAACTTTGTTACCTCCTTAGGGGGATGCGCGGCGTCGAGGCTGATGTCTTCCTCCTTAGCCGGCCACGCCTTCTGGGGCTTAAACATCACCTTTCACAGTTTGTCATGGGTGGTGCCATAGAAGTATTGCGTGGTGGCTGGATCCTTGAGTTTGTAAGACCACATTGGGGTGGCCCTTTGTTGGCAGGGTAGGAGGCGGCGGTAGAGCATCACCTAAACCACATTGGTCAGCTATGCGCTCGCCTTTATCATGTTGGAGATGCACTTCTGCAGCGACTCCACCTCCGTGGTGGACCCCCAGTCAAGGCCCTTCCTGGTCCATGAGGTTAGCCTCGCCGGGGGTCCGGATCTGAATTTGGGAGCCGCCATGTAGGCCGCGTCCCTTGGCTCTGTGATATGGAAGCACTCCTTGTGCCAGACTTTGACAGTGTCTATGAATGTGCCCTCCGGCCACTCGACTCGGGCAAGTTTACTGAACATCACCCCGCCGCAGTCCGCCTACTGGCCGTCGACTATCTTTGGCTTGACGTTGAAGACCTTCAGCCACAAGCCGAAGTGCAGCTGGACTCGCAAGAAGGCCTCGCAGTTGACGATGAAGGCCGAGATATGAAGGAAGGAGTTCGGGGCCAGATCGTGAAAATCCAACCCGTAGAAGAACATCAGCCCCTTGACGAAGGGGTGGAGCAGGAAGCCCAGTCCCTGGACAAAGTGAGGGACGAACACCACCCTCTCATCTGGTCGAGGCGTGGGGACAACCTGGCCCTCCTCCGGGTCCTAGTGAGCGATTTTGGCCGGGAGGTAGCCGACGCGCTTCAGGTCCTCAATGTCGTCGTTGGTGACGGTGGAGGCCTCCCACTTGCCCTTGGCACCGGATCCGGCCATGGCTGAAGTGAGGGGGTGGCTTGAAGGGATTTCTTGTGGAAGAATGGCAAAGGGCGCTGGAGCTCTGTAGATTGGGAAAGTGACGGCGAGAGGAACAAGAAGGCGTACACCGACAGAGGTGGCCGTTTCCCTTTTATAAGCTGCTAAAATACCAAAGGTCCTTTTACCGCGCCGCAGGCCTCGCCACTTCCCGATATACTCGTGACGTTATGCGCGAGTGGGATAATCAAAATCATTGATCACATCCCTTTAAAAATGGGGCATGATCCCCACCTTGATAAGACATGCCTATGGAGGAGCTGCCTCGAACCACGCATCAAGCGCTCACAACGGTTCGGTGCTTGTAACTGGCCACGACATTTCGCCAAAATTTGTCAGGCAAAGGCACTATTCACACTTGAGCGGTTGGCCTTTGAGGCTAAGTAAAATCGATAATCCGGATTCCGGATACTACTTAATTGAGCACATGGCCAAACTTGGCCGAGTAGTTTTTTGGAGGCTCGGCCAAGGAAGATTATTCCGAACACAAGGGGGGAGAAGAACTCGCCCGCAAGCCAGAGACTGCAGATACAGGAGTTACAAGACGCCAGCATTGGAGGCTAGTTCAGGGGCTACTGAGGGAGTCCTGGACTAGGGGGTCCCCGGGCTGCCGGCCTACTTCTAATGGGCCGGACTGGTAGGCCGCTATATGACTACCACAAGGTTGAGCTATAAGGCAACTCCGTGTCCAGACAGGAGACCCTCAGAGTTTTGGTGTGTCCTCCAAGTCAAGATAGAAGATTTGACATGTTTATTCCCTTTTTGTAACCGACTATGTGTAACCCTAGTACCCCCGGTGTCTATATAAACCAGGGGGTTTAGTCCGTAGAGGCCAGAACGACAACTATCATCCTACTCGCCTAGGGTTTAGTTCATCTGATCTTGTGGTAGATCAACTCTGTAATCATCCTATACACTTGAATATAATCAAGCAGGACGTAGGGTTTTACCTCTTAGAGAGGGCCCGAACCTGGGTAAACATCGTGTCCTTTGTCCCTTGTTCCCCATTGATCCAAGATCCACAGCTTGGGACCCCCTACCCGAGATCCGCCGGTTTTGACACCGACAGGGTGGCCGCGGCCTAGTGCCTTGTGGGCGACTGGTGGGTCCCATACATGAAGTCGGAATGATTCCCACACTTGGATTGAATGCTCCGCCAAAGTAAACCTAAACAATTAATTGTAGGAAGTGTAGCCTGGCATCGATTTCACGTGTCGGTTGCCCAACCCACTAAGTAGTAGTTTTTGAATTATTCGTGTTAGCTAGGAGTTAGAGATGTACTTTCTATTTCAATGAAGTAACCAACCAAAAGAGAGTGCTAAAGGAGTCATTCTGAAGTGAGTGAGGGGCACAGAAAAAAGCTGGTGAGCAAAGAAAGCTCAAATTGTTAATTAAACGAGCCTTGTTAATGAAGTATTTCGTTACCTCCCTTTATTCTGATTTTGACCATTTAGTTGAACTGACTCTGTTAATTTGCTCTCATGGTAATTGGATTGCGATTTCCTCTAGATTCAATCTCAATGACTGCTAGGATTTCTTTCTACTTCTATTTGTGGCATATAGAATTTTACGGTGGATGAAGCGGAAGAAGGAACAGGGCTTGAAGGTGGATTAGCAAGGGAATGAATCTGATGAAGTTGTTCCTCCTCTAGAATAAGGGGGGCATGATCACTGATTTGACTGGGCAGACCAGATGAGCGAGAACCTTATTTTCCAGCATGAAAGTTGGTATCAGAATGAAACAATCCAATCCATACTTCTCAAGTGCTCAGTTCAGTTCCTGATTTATTTCAAGCCTAAACCGGAAAAGGAAACCTATTACCCGGGGTCCCCCCCCTTTCGGCTATCTCATCTGCTGTTCCTCGACTCTCAGAAAGGTCAGATCATCAATCAATAGTAGGTTGCTGCTCTGTGGAGTTAAAGATGGGATCCAACAGTTCTGTTTGCTTGTTTATATATTCCACAGAAATTCTTCGTGAAATTTTAGCTCATTTGGAGTTGTGCAGAATAGGTATCTCTGATATAGCTTTTCCAGGCCCAGAATTCCAGCTGCCGGCAATCTCCCTCTTCATGTAAATCTTGCAAATTAAGAGAGAAAATGCATTAGGATTGCATCACAAAGTGTTATAATGATCAAAAACATTATAAATAATAGTAGGAAAACATGACGCAAAATGGACGTATCAACTACTACACAAAAATTTGCCATGGCAACTACTAGTAGAAATTCTGCTCATGGCAACTATTACAGAAATTTGCCATGGCAACCACTGCGGAATGTTGCCATGGAAACTACTATATAAAATCAGTGTCGCAACTACTCGTAGCAATTATGCCCATGTCAACTACTCTGTAATGTTGCCATGGCAACTACTCATACCAATTACCGGTTGTACATATTGCTGTGACATTGCATGGCAAAAATTGAGAAGGCTGAGCTCAAAACTGAAACAGTGCTGAGTACAAATATGTGCAAGCACTGGTACAGCGAGGTGCTATACAAACGGTTTTTAACCCCTTTCCGCGACGGCGTTCTGAACCGTCGCCAAGTGAGTGACTATGATAGGGGGTCCTTCCCACACGACCCAGAAACCATCGGGGATAGGCCCTCCTGGCACACGCTCGGCAAAATGAGGTCGTGTGCGACGTGCGAGCGATCAAATACGGTTATACGCACAGTTGTGCTAAAAAATACAATTATACAGGCCAAATCATTTCCGGTCGTAAGTACATCCCACACAGTCAATCCCGGCTAAACATTTTCGTTCGTATGTACATTCCACACAGTCAATCCAAGGAATACGTTTCCGTTAGTATGTACATCCCACACAGTTAATCCAAGAAGTACGTTTCCGTTCGTATATACATCCCACACAGTCACTCCAAGGAAAACATTTCCGTTCGCAGGTACATCACACACAATTTTCCCCATTAAATCGTTTGTGATAGAGTTGCCATTGCAGACGATATTAACAATTTTATCGTTTGCGTTATTGAATGCATCACACACGGTGCGTAGAAGAAACTGTGTGGCAAAGGCTGTCCATCACACACACTTTTTATGTGGCAAACGTTTGTGCAAGGTGGCCTAACACAAACAATTTTCAAGAGGATGTCGTGTGTGATTGTTCATTGATCCAACACGGTTTATTCCTAGAAACTGTGTGTGTTGCCTGAGGTCATCGCCCACGGTGTTTTCTCAATAACCGTTTGCAATAGAAAACCCAATTAGCAGGCTAATTGGCCATTAGCAGGCTAATTGTCCTATTATTAATAATCCATTTATTAATCTAATTGACATTTCATATTAAGCACACAATATATTTCATTTTCATATTAAGGAAGCAAGATTTCATAATTGAAATACATCAGAGTACAAGATCATATAGTTTCAGCACTCAGCTACCCCATTACACAAATGCACCAGCACCAAGTTTCACATGCAACATCTATAACCTTTCGAAATTAGCATCATAGACGGTACATAGACAGATGAATCTCATCTGAAAAACTGCTGAAGCGGAAGGCGAATATTGAGCCTTCATTGATGTTGAAGGTCTTTGCAACTTTAGGCCAGTGCCTGCGGATGATTGACCGTCCATCCTTTCTCCTCTTCAGGAACACTTCAATATTGAACCGTGGGTGTTGTATGAATACCTTCCTTGCCTCCTGACCATACAGGTGGTTTGGGAGGTAATCATCAGTGAACTGCTTTGGAAAGGCCTGAAAACAAGGGTGTGCATAAATATCTTCTCTATATTGGAAATGGGGCAAAGGAATAAAAAAAGGCAAGGTATAATAGTTAGTACCATCCTGTAGTGAACCGATGTCTTCTTCATTGTGCAGACAAAGATCTTGTTGTTTTTTGTCGCTAATTTCTTTATCCTAACAATCTTTCTGAGTTTCTTGACTTGACTGATATTCATGGACAACTCATTTCCCCATACGCAAAAAGGGTCGAACAGTGGGTCAAAACCTCTGACAGCAGGACCTACATGCGCAAGACCAAATTGTTAAAAACCTAAATATTAGAATGGTTCCTGTAAGTGCACAATATTGTGCTATTAGACAAAGGACCATGCATGTGCAAACCTCGATTGTAAACCTCAGTGCTACAATCAAAACCTCTGACAGCAGGACCTACATGTGCAAGACCAAATTGTTAAAAACCTCAATATTATAATGGTTCCTGCAAGTGCACAATATTGTGCTATTAGACAAAGGACCATGCATGTGCAAACCTCGATTCTAAACCTCAGTGCTTCCCATTGTTTCCCTGCAACACATATAAGGTAGTTAGTGATCAGGTTAAGTGAGGGTTCGCATGCTATCAGTAAAATATGTTGATGAAAAATAAGCACATTGCAGATTCATCAGATTAATTCAAGCCACATGGAAAACCCATTTATCCAAACCAAGCATGATTAAGAACTAAAAAATATAGCAATTGTATATGTTTCTCATGTATTAAGTGCAGCCAAATTCGATTTATTCCTCTCATGCACAATAATACAAAATTCTACCCACGACAATTGGACATCGCATTGCAGAATTGAACCAAGCAGTTAACTAAACACCACAACAAATGAACCAAACATTAACTGAGCACCACCTTGCACAATATAACATACTCCTAATAGAAGATCAGACATTTATCCAAACCAAGCATGCTTAACAACTTGGAAATATAGCAATTGTATTTGTTTCTCATGTATTTAGTACAGCCAAATTCGATTTATTTCTCACATGGTATACAATAACAGAATGCACCCACAACAATTGAACATCGCATTGCAGAATTGAACCAAACAGTTAACTAAACACCACAACAAATGAACCAAACGTTAACTGAGCACCACATTGCACAATGTATAACATACTAGAAGATCAGATAGTTAACCAAACCAAGCATGCTTGACAACTTGGAAATATAGCAATTGTATTTGTTTCTCATGTATTTTGTAAAGATAAATTTGATTTATTTCTCACATGGAAGACAATACAAAATTACACCCTGAAGAATTGAACATCACATTTGCAGAATTGAACCAAACAGTTAATTGAACACGACAACTAATTAACCAAACAGTCAATAAGTGAGCACCACATTGCACGACATATAGAACATATACACTAGAGCAACAGATTGCATGGTAAAAGTAGATAGGACAAGAAAGGCAGGAGCAGCACATGCAATAGGTAAACCGAGCATTCTTAACCGGCGTAGCTAGCAAACTGAACATAGGTCCTTATAGTGAGCTAATAAGACAAGTTACTCCTCATCGTCGGAGATATCGATGATGATTGGCTCCTTCGACATGGAAGAGGGCGAGGCCTCCACATCGTGGGTGCCCTTGTCATAGTGGTGAGTTGCCTGAGCCGCTCCGGGCACCAACCTACTGGCTCTCGAGTTGAGGTAAGCACGAGCACACTGAGAAAACATCTCGTAGTCTTCGTCGAAGGCATCGATGGTGGCCTCGAGAAAACGCCATGAACTGTCGTTTAAAGCAGCCAACCACGTCATGGCATCAGCGCGCGAGGCGTCGACGGTGGCCTCGATGGCGAGGTGCTCCTCCAAGATCCGGGGGTCGGCACGAATGGCAGCCATCGCGACCTCATCCGCGCGTGCGGCCGTGATTTGCTTCTCCACTGCCAAATGCTCCTTAAGCTCCTGGCTATACTGCGTGAACCATGGCTTAGGGCGGCGCTTATTTGGGGGAGGGGTCGGTGATTTGGGTGGAAGGTGTCGCGCCGGCGGTCGGGGCATGTGGGATGTTGAAGGAGGAGGAGGATGGGGGTCGGGTGTGGATTACCTGCCTGGATCGACGAGGCCGAGCAGCGTGAAGGAGGGTCGCCGGCGAGGAGGCGGCACTGCAAGCAAGGAGTGAAGGTTTCAACTTGGAAAGTAAGGCGGAAATAGGGGAAATGTGGCTTTTGGTAAGGGGGAGGGGCGGGGAGGTAGATATTTCCGCGGAAGCAGAAAATTTTGGATCGGTGCAGCGAAAAAACTGGCGCGTAAAGTGACATCAGACACGGTCCCTTATTCAGCACTGTGTACGATATGTGAACATCACAAACGATTCTTATAGCTTAACCCGTGTGTGATGAGTTTGAATGTGAAAAATTTTGGTTCGAATTTCCCTGGTTATAGTGGTCATCCACGTCATTGCATAATTTGGGTACACAAAGGAGACTACACCACACCCACACTTCTTAATCAAGCAAGTTCAGCAATTAAATAGAGCTAGCTGACCTAAACATTACTCTAACAAATTAAAGACCGGCGCTCTTAATTAAACAAAACAAAGAGTACTACTACAGCTAGTGCTCATCGATCTCCGCCGCCTCCTCCATGTCCAGCTCGTGCCCGGCGATCTCCTGGGGAAGGGGCTCTATGGCATCCATCGCACCGTACTCGGCAAGCATCTCGCCATCCGCGTCCGCCATCTCTTTGGAAAAGGCCGCCACGAGCTGGGCGTGGGCGGCCGCGATTTGGGCTTGGATGGGCTCCGTCGTGGCAAGGTATGCCGCGGAGGAACAGATGGCTGCTCGAACGCTCTCGGCGATTGCCAACTCTCTGGCCGTGGGTTGCCGACCGTTGTCGGAGAAGCTTCGTTTGATTTGTGCGGTGACCGCCATGAGCTGGGCGTGGGCGGCCTCGACATGGTCGTGGGCGGCCTCCATCAGGGCTAAGGCCACCGTTGCGGAAGCGACAGCTGCTGTGCCGCTCTCGCCAGTTGCCATCCCCAAGGCAGATGTTGCTGTCGCCACCTGAGAAGCAACAACGGCCGTTTGGGCTGCCTTGGCCGCCCGGTCGCAGATTGCGGCTGTGCTCATGCAGCTTGTTAGCACGCGCATGGTGGCTGCGGCTGCGCTCTCGCCGGAGTGGCCGCCAAAGTTGCCCTCACGACGCGGGTCCATGTCCCCATCTTTCATCGGCGACGATCGAACAATGAAATGATATTTGGGGAGTGAGCTAGTGTGCTTGACACGCCGGCTGTGGACTGTAGCCGACGCACCTTCTCGCGTAAACCATAGGCGTACTATACTCCGATGGTGCTCCAAGATATTTCGTATTGCATCTCACACGGTTGGTGATAATAAACTATGTGCGATCTACTTGATTTTTCATCTTGATTTGAATTACATAATGGGGTCACAGCGGCAAAGGAGGGTGTTTGAATTGCTAGAACTTTTATCTGCAGTGAACATGCAACTATAGGTGTGTCGTCAAAAAATTGGAATTATTCAGGGTTCGTTTGGACATTTTTATACATTAACTTGGTTTTCTAGCCATTTCAGGTGCACAATTCAAAATTAAACTTCATGCACATGCTCCGGTGCACCAAAATGGGTTGTAAAATCATATATGTGTACATGGGTTTATGCTTATGTCCCATGCAAGAAATGGGGATGAATTTTGAACACCATGGCACCGTGTCTCTCCGGCAAACGTTGATGTACTTGCTTTTGTAATTCTAGTAAATCCAAAACCCGTCTGAAATTCATGAACCTTAGCATGCTATCATGGAATGGCATCAACATGCTGGGGTAAAAAATATTGTCCCATTTGGGGTAGGTTATGGTATAAGCTTCTCACAAACCAGACCTTCTCATAAGAAGCCTCATGGTTCCGGTAGGGAAACGTGTCACCTTTGTGGACAAAATGATATTCGTCGCCTCTTCTTGCTTTTAATTTTTTTCTGGTGTCAACATAGAACAACAGGAGTGTTGTGTTAAATTTTGGAATTTTTCGGGGATCGTTTGGACATTTTTATATGTTAACTGAGTTTTCTAGACATTTATGTGCATAATTCAAAATTGAACTACATGCACATGCTCCAGTGCATAAAAACGGGTTGAAAAATCAAATGTGTGTCCTTGGTTGCAAGCTTAGGTCACATGCAAGAAATGAGAATGAATGTCAAACACCTTGACACTGTCGCTCGGCCACTAACATTGAGATACATGGTTTTAAAATTATAGTAAATCAAAAACTCGTCTGAAATTTAGGAAACTTGACATGATATCATGGAACGGCATCGACACGCCGTGGTAAAAATATTGTCCCATTTGGGGCGGGTTTGGGTATAAGCTTCTCGCAAACCAGAGCTTCTCACAACAAGCCTGATGGTTTTGGTAGGGAACGTGCCACCTTGGGGGACGAAACGATATCCGTTGCCTCTTCTTGCTATCAAATTTTTTCTCGTGTCAACATAGAACAAGAGGAGTGTTGTGTCAATTTTTGGGATTTTTCGGGGTTCGCTTGGACATTTTTATACATTAACTGAGTTTTCTATGCATTTATGTGCATAATTCAAATTTGAACTACATGCACATGCTCTAGTGCATGGGTTCAAAATTGAAAAGTGTGTCCTTGGTTGCATGCTTAAGTCCCATGCAAGAAATGGGAATGAATGTCAAACACCTTGCCACCATCGCTCGGCCGCTAACATTGAGATACATGGTTTTTAAATTCTAGTAACTCGAAAACGCGTCTGAAATTTATGAAACTTGACATGCTAGCATGGAACTGCATCAACATATCATGGTAAAAATATTGTCCCATTTGGGGCAGGTTGGGGTATAAGCTACTCACAAACCAGAGCTTCTCACAACAAGCCTCATGGTTATGGTAGGGAATGTTTCACCATTCTGGACGAAACGATATCCGTTGCTTCTTCTTGATTTCAATTTTTTTTAGTGTCAACATAGAACAACAGGAGTGTTGTGTTAAATTTAGGAATTTTTCGGGGTTCGTTTGGACATTTTTATACATTAACTGAGTTTTCTATGCATTTATGTGCATAATTCAAATTTGAACTACAGGCACATGCTCCAGTGCATGTAAATTAGTTGAAAAATCAAATTTGTGTCCTTGGTTGCATGCTTAGGTCCCATGCAAGAAATGGGAATGAATGTCAAACACCTTGCCACAGTCGCTCGGCCGCAAACATTGAGATACATGGTTTTTAAATTCTAGTAAATCCAAAACTCATCTGAAATTCATGAAACTTGACATGCTATCATGGAGCGGCATCAACATGTTGTGGTGAAATTTTTGTCCCATTTGGGGCAGGTTTGGGTATAAGCTTCTCGCAAGCCAGAGCTTCTCACAACAAGCCTGATGGTTTCGGTAGGGAACGTGCCACCTTTGGGGACGAAACGATATCCGTTGCCTCTTCTTGCTTTCAAAATTTTTCTAGTGTCAACATAGAATAACAGGAGTGTTATGTCAATTTTTGGGGTTTGCTTGGACATTTTTATACATTAACTGGGTTTTCTAGGCATTTTATGTGCATAATTCAAATTTGAACTACATGCACATGCTCCAGTGCAGAAAAATGGGTTGACATATCAAATGTGTGTCCTTGGGTGCATGCTTAGGTCCCATGCAAGAAATGAGAATGAATTTCAAACACCAGGGCACTGTTGATTGCCGGCAAAACGTTGAGATACTTTGTTTTTAAATTCTAGTAAATCCAAAACTCGTCTAAAATTCATGAAACTTGGCATGCTATCATGGAATGGCACCCGACATGCTGTGGTATTTTTCATGTCCATTTTGAGAGAAGGCGCACTCGAATAACAGCCAACAAAGGCATTTTGAAACAAATAGCTGCCACTTTAACATCTCAAACGTTTGTATAATTTAAATCATGTGCGTTCTATTAACCATTCATGTGACGCCACGTGTCTCTCTTTTAATGGCTAGGAGGTGCCGTGCGGACAGCTGGTTGACTGAACGGGAGGCATGCGAGCATAGTCCGCTGCGCAGGCTGAACGAGAGGCGTGCAAGCTGTCCTCCAATGCGCAGGCTCACCAGGAAGCGTGCGAGCTGTATGCTGCGCAGGCTCACTGGGAAGTGGGACCTTTGACTTCCATGGCCGCCCGCCTTGCTCGCATCCTCTCCATTAATGGCGCCCGAGCCGCTGTTTAATACGGGCGGCCTTACTGTTTGCCTCCCATTCCCCTCCCTCCCGCAGACCTCCACCAATGCCATGGCGCAGAAGGATCATCTGCCACTAGTCTCCCAGTTTGGTGAAGTTGACTCCGAGCCGGTGGAGATAGAAAATAAGGAGGAATGGGGCCTCATGGACATGGCCCTGAACGAGCTGGCCGCGGCGGTTGCTGCCCCCGCGCCCGTCCCAGCTCCCATCCCCGCACCTGCGCCAGCGACCATCCCCGTAGCATTGACGGGCTGGTCGCCGAGCACTATCGCAGAGCTAGAAGCCGCGAGCGTCAACGAGGTCTCCGCGGACCTGCACGAGCTCGTGTACATGCCAGCGCCAGCGCCCGTGCCCGTGCGCGCCCCTGCACGCACCACGGCGCCGGTCCCCGTGCGTTTGCCTGCACCCGCCGCGCCCGTGCCCGTGCGCGCGCCCCCCTCAGCGGCATGGGACGCCGCCGTCGACCACTACCTTGCAACGCCGCGAGTTGCCATCCTCCCGCGCCCTGCCTGTCGACCGCGCGACGACATGATGTTTGATTTTCATGTGAAGAACAATCTATGTTGCCTTGAAGACTTCAACAACAGCGTCCCGGAGGATGACAAGGACAACACCGGCGCGGCACACGGCCTCCGCCGTCGTCGGAATTAGTTTTTTTGGGGTTTAATATTGTATCTCGATCATATTAATATAAATTCACAGTGTGACTGAATGAAAGATATGGTTTGAATGAACTTGTGTTTTCTCTGTGAATGTACAGACTTATCAAACGATTTTCTTTAAAAAAAAGGTCAATGGTTTTTAAATATAAAACACTCATCGCAAACGTTTTAGTTGGAACACCCGTATGCAAACCAACAGCTTCCCCAGGAAGCCAAGGGAAAATGTGCCGAGCAGGATTTGTGCAGCTCTTGATCGCAAACGTTTTAGAAAAAAAAAACCGTATGTAAACCGACAGCTTCCCCAGTAAGCCAAGGAAAAATGTGCCGAGCAGGATTTGTGCAGCTCTTCATCGCAAACGTTTTAGATAGAACACCTGTATGCAAAGTGAGAGCTATGGTCTTCCCCAGTAAGCCAAGGGAAAATTTGCCGCGCAGGATTTGTGCATCTCTTCAACGCAAACGGTTCAGATTGAATACGGTATGCAAAGCGAGACTTCGGCGCTAAGCCAAGAGAAAATCTGGCACGCAGGATTTGTACATCCTTTCAACGGAAACGGTTGTTTTGGATGACCCGTGTGCAACCACGTACAGACAATATGGTAAGATTTGCATCTGTCATATTGGGTATATTGCCATTTGTCAAACTGGAAAGATTGACATTTGTTGATCTAGTAACATTGCCATTTGTCAACCTTGTAACACTGCCATTTGTCAAAATATGCAGCTAAAATTCACTAGCACTATCTAATTTTTGCAACTAAAATTCAGTAATTAAGCATAGATTTCATTCATAGATTAAGCAGTCATTCTTTATACAAACGGTTCAACTCGACAGCTGAACTAACCAAACTTTTCCCCAATTTTTGCCAACCACGTACTGAAATAGCTAGTTCAACTATATATACTAGCTAATTTTAAGTACGTTGTACAGTTCCACCACATCTATAGTCATATGAACTGAACAAAATAGCCCCTAAATACTACTACTATGGAGGGGCTTTGTACTACTTCAGGCAGCCTCTCCTCTGTCGAGCGCACTTAGTAAGAGGCAGAGGAGGAGGAGCCTACCGATGAGCTGGACAACTGCAATACGGTGGTTGCCGCTGCTGCACCTTGAGCGACGCTCACCTCAAACGCCCTCTGCTGCTCCACACAACCCTCTCGAAGCGGCGGGACTCCTCGTGGATCTCCTTATTACTTGCCTCTGCGGCGGTGTGTGCTGCGGCCACGGCGGCGGTAAGGCTCTTTGCGTGCTCGACGAGGCGCTCCTCCTCCTCCCGTAGGAACTCGATGTAGCGCGCAAGGTCGCTGACGCACGTGCGGGCCTCCACCTCTACCTCCCGCCTTCGGGCGGCGGTGGCGGAGCGGGTGATGACCCCGGCGGTCGACAGTGGGTTGGCGGCCATGGCGGCCGACGGTGGGGAGGCGGCCACGACCACCACCTCCCGCCTTCGGGCCGCGGTAGCGGAGCGGGTGATGGCCACGGTGGCCGGCAGTGGGGTGGCAGCCACGACGGCCACCTCCCTCCTTTAGGCCGCGGCGGCGGTGCGAGCAATGGCCCTGGCTTTCGATGGTGGTGTGGCGGCCACGGCGGTAGACGGTGGGGTGGCGGCCACGGCGGCAGACGGAGGGGTGGCGGCAACAGCGGCCGGCAACAGCTGCCGACGGGCAGTGGCGACAGAGCATGTGGTGGGTGTTCCGCGCACACCCAACAGGGATGCCACACGCACTACGCTACGCCGGGGACTGCACCGCCACCACGGTGTAGCCTCCCAGCTGGAGCTGTCCTCTGATGACGGGGGAGTGGCTGAGCGACGACGACGGACCGGTCCCATTGGCGATTGTGGGACAAGCAGAAGAGATAAGCTACAGGAAGGGAGGGGAAAATGCGACGCAGGACTCGCCGGCCGTGAGGGTTTATATAGCAGGCAGGTAAGCATTGGGATTTTGGGGGATTTCACCGAGTCGGGTGAGAAGCTTGCGCGGGAACCTGCGCGGTTGCGCGGGAACGGGCTCACCACCGTTTGGCCAAAAGAATGCCCCCGCGCGCTGCTCAAGCTTGCGCTCTAAGCCGTCTGCGGCAGCAGGGTGACAAGACGTGCGAGAGGAGGACAAAAGGACACGTACACATACGGATAATAAAAAAACATTTGCGGTTAAATTACCTACTACCCCCGGCCTCGTTTATAAGTCGTCGATGTATTTTTGTGCCAAATTTTGACTAGAGATTTAACTAAAAAAATACGAATGCATGTCGCCAAAGATTATATCGTTGGATTCGTATTTGAACATAGTTTCCAATTATATAATTTTTATAACATGTATTAACATTTTGTTGGTTAAATTTAAGGTCAAAATATGGCACAGAATATAAAGGGAACTAATAATAGACCAAGACGGAGGTAGTAGCACACGGTCGCTCTCTACGCAGCGACGCAACTGCCGGCCGGCTTGTAGACGACCATTCCCTACGTGTTCAACTGCTCTATGCATGCGGTTGCTCGCTGTTGAGGCGGCCACGGCGCGCTCTGCTCGCATCCCGCCGCGCTCGCTCTGCTCTCGCGTCCCTCCGGGCGCTCTTCCCTCGTCCCTCCATGCGCGCTGCCAGTGTTTGGGGCCGGCGCACGATCACGTACGTTCGTGCTGCCATTATGCATGCGGTTGCGCCGGGCGCGGCGCCACAATGCAGTTACTCGCTGCAAAAACTGTCATGCGGATGCGCCGAGAATCCAGGCCGCCCGGCCCCCATTTTATTCCTGTGGCCATTTACCTTCATCTCTCGCGCCACACGACACAATAAGCACACCCATGACGACACATACAGAGAGGACATCCAGCGGTTCCAATGGCGCTCCCCGTGGCTCCAATGGCGCTCCCAGCGGCCGACGATGACAATGGGGGGCAGTTACCACGCATGACGTAGTGGACACCCACGTGAGGGGGAAGGCCCTCTCGGTGGTGTACACGAACGAGCCGGTCTCGGTGGAGAGCTCCATCCAAACTACGGAGCAGTTGCTTGCTGAGGACAAGTACCAAGTGGTTGGCTTCGACCTCGAGTACACCAGCGGTCGTGCCGGGCACGATCAGAAGGTTGCTGTCGCCCAGTTGTGCGTGCAACATGACGTCCTCGTCTACCACTACCACCTAGCCACAAGGCCTTGCGAGCGTTTCTCCAGGTTTATCAACAGCTCTGACTACAGTTTTGCTACGGTGGACACTACCAACGATCTAAAAGCACTCAAGGTTTTGGGCTTGAAATGCCAGAATCTTGTCAACATCCAGGACCACTACAAGGTCTCGGGCAGCGACAACAACAAACAGAACTCCCTGGTTGACCTCGCCTCGGCCATCATCGACCCCTACTACATGAAGATGAAGGATGAGAGCAAGAAGGACAAGAACGCCTGGCACAGTGTCTGGCATCAGAGATTGGACGCGTACACAAGCTACGAGATGTACATGCGGATCGTTGACATGAGGGAGTGTCTTCTTCCTGTCCCAGACGAGGGATCGAGCCACAGAGCAGTGGCGGGAGCGTCACAAGAAGTATATGACTAGACGATCGTTTCTCCTATATATATATATATATATATATATATATATATATATATATATATAAACACTATTCTGATCACGGGATCAGAATATTATTCTGATCACAACCTAAAGTTCCTGAGTTACACAACCTGAACTTCCCTCTGTAGGAACCCGACCTTCAGGCTATCTTCGCAACCATGTCTCCCCACGCGAATTATTCTGGTCAGTCGTGTTCTATGTGACGTAAGTGTAATCTGCAAATGGTTTTTAGCAACTAAATGCCCGTTTTAAATAGGAATCTCGCTCATTGGCGGATTTTGCTCTCGGGTCGTGATGAACATGCGTCTGTTGTAATTTTACTGCCTGAGTTGTTCGACCTGAACTTCCCCCAGTGCTAGGTTGAACTTCCGCAAACATTGCCCAAATGGGGCTTGCGATATACCATTGGAAAGCTATGGACACGAGTATCATGACCCAAGTTAAATTTTTGGCAAAATGTAAGCGGTTTAAGAGCTGTTTTGAAAACCGTTTTTTCTTCATACAAAAAACGTGAATCGTATTTTCGATCGCATTTCTAAACCGTTTATCGGAATGAGGCAAATAATATGGCGTTGGAAAGCTGCTGCAAAACCGCTCCTTCCACATGTTGATAGTTTTCTCTAATTCCCTATGGTTAAAGAGTAATTTAGAAAATCGTAAAATTTCGCAAACCGAACAGCCGAGTTCATATTTTCGATGCCATTTCTAAACGGCAAATCCAATTGAGGCAAATAATATGGCGTTGGAAAGCTTATGAAAATGCGCTACTTTTTCCTGTTGAAAGGTTTTTCTAATTTTGAACGGTTTAAGAGTAATTTAGAAAACGGTACAAGTTCCACCGAGTTCGTATTTTTGAGTTAATTTTTTAACCGTACGTCCGAATGCAGCAAATGATATGGCATTGGAAAGCTTGAACAAATGTGAAACTTTTTGGTATATATTGTTTCTCCCAATACCTTATGGTTTTAATTCAATCTTGAAAATGGCTAAAAACTTATTTTTGCCGTAATTTCTACAAACTTTATCAGAATGGGGCAAATAATATACCGTTGAAAAGCTACGGAAAATGCGAAACTATTTCATGTTGATGGTTTTGTCTGATTCCTAGCCGTTTTCAAGTAATTTCGAAAACGGCGAGATCATTTGTTCTGCCTTTATCGCGAAACAGATTCTTCGAAAATGCACCGCGTGAAGAACTTGAACTTCTCGGCATGTCTACTTGAACTTCACTCTGTTTTTCACGTGCTTTTTTTGCTCGTAGCTCTCCATCCACTCACCGGAATTGAGCAAGTGATATACCGATGGAAAGCTGTTGTAAACACGCAACTTTCCCGTGTTGATCATTTTTTCATACTCCCGACGATTTTAAAAGTTTTTCATCTGAAATTCATTCAGTGTAGTAGTTGAACTTCCTGCTGTTTTCACGTTGAACTTCTGTGACGTATTTTCGTTTGCAATTTTCTCATCCATTCGTCAGTGTTACACAAATGATATTCCTTTTGTACAAACCTCTCTCACAATAATTTTTTTAACTTTCTCTGATCGAGGGCTTGAACTTGTAACAACAAAAAATTTGGACCTTGCCTTTTTATTCATTTTTCTCATATTAAACACACACCATGTAGTACATGAACTTTTTCCATTTTTATAATTTGAATTTTTTTTTTCTTTTTGAAATCAAATTGCTCCCAAATAATATGTTGAACTTCTTTGTGGATTGAGAGAATTATTTTAAAACGCAAAAAAACAATTTCTTTTTTATGTTTTTGAACATGGAAATACAAGGTGAACCTCTCTCGCAAGAATTTTTGAACTTCCCCTGTCCAAGCACTTGAACTTCTAGCAACAATTTTTTTAGATTTTTCCTTTTTAATTCTTTTTTTCTCATATGAAACACACACCATGTAGTATGTGAACTTCACACTGTTATCACTTTGAACTGTTCTTTGCTTTTTTTGCCCCAAGTCCTAAAACACTCATCAAAATTATGCATGTAAATCCTAGGTTTTTATAATCTCTGAACTTCTCTACCTTTTTAATTTGAACTTCTTAGTTTTTTCTTAGAAAAGAAAAAAAATATTTTTTATGTAGATATCGTACAACTTTTTTAGTATTGAACTTCATAATTTCGCATAGAAACAAGAAGAATTTGAGTTTTTGTATACATTGAACTACTCCATTTTTTAGTTTCAAATTCTTGATTTTCTTTTTAAACTCGAATTGCTCCAAAAAAAATTAAATGCCAAAAACGACGCTACCCCTTTAGCAATGAAAAAAAATCTGAATTTTTATAGACATCAAACTGCTCTATTCTTTCAATTTTTAAACCTATTTTGTGTATTTTATAAATGACAAAAATTGGAGTTTTTTTAGTAAATGTCGAACTTCTTCGTTATTTCAAACTGAACTTCTTGGTTTATTCGTTAGCAATGGAAGAAATTCAAGTTTTTGTAATAAATATCAAACTGCTCCATTTTTTGAAATTGAACTTCTTGGTTTATTATTTAGTAACGAGGAAAATCTGACTTTTTCATATACATTGAACTACTCTATTTTTTTTAAATTGAACTTCTTGTTTTTTTTTAATTTGGACTTCTTGGTGTCAATCATTTGTAACAGAAAAAATCATAGTTTTGTAACAAACATCGTACAACTTCTTGGTTATTTCGAACTGAACTTCTTGGTTTATTCATGTTTTATTGTTTTAGAAATGATATTTGTTTTACTTTTTATGAACATCGAACCTCTCTATTAATTTAATTTGAACTTCTTGGTTAATTTTTATTTTGTAAAATGGAAAAAATATCCATTTATAAAAGTTCATTTTTTATTTTTGAATTTTCTGGTTTTTTAGAATCATTAAATTTTCGTGTTTTTAAACCTTGTACTTCTCTGTTGTTGTAGTTTGACCTTCTTAGTTTTTGTTTCCCAGAAATCATTTTTTAATTCATTATTTAAAAGGAAAATTTCAAACCAGGCATCGAACCACCCCATTTTCTAAATTTGAACTTCAAGGTTTTTTGTGGATACGGGGAAAATCCGTTTTAATAAGTAGTGAAATTCTCTATTTTCTTAAATTGGACTTTCTTGGTCTTTCAATTTGAACTTCTTCGTTTTTAGTTTTTTAGAAACAGAAAAATTATTTTTAATTAACTTTGAATTTCGATATTGTTTCAATTTGAACTTCTTGTTTTTTGTAATTTTGTGTAGTGTTTGTGGTAAACTTTTCAATTTTTTTTCTTAAAATGGTTTTTTCCTTTTTACATATAAACTTCCAGGAGTTGATTGTGTTATTTTTTTTCAAACAAAGTTTCGCGTAAGGACATATATGATAGTTTTCTTTGTACATATCAATTTCGTACACGAAACTTTCTATCGTGTTACATATTCTTGAACTTTTTTATTTATTATATTTGAACTTGTTTCTTTTTATACACAAAAATAAAATAAAACCACCTGTTTTTTGTACGAACACACACAGAACGCAAGCACGAAAATAAAACCAAATTTGATGTCATGCGTTTGAGGAATGAAAACTTCAGAACACTGCATTGAGGCATAACCTCGAGCACACTACAGGTGTTTGCCTGCCTACAATCCCCACTGAAGGCACCTGGATTTCTTTTCCAGGCACGGTGCACGCGCACACAGAGAGAGCCAAGCGAACTTGAACAAAGAAGGGACGGTCACCGCCGTGGGCACATGCAGTTCGGCTCCTTCAGATGGGGAAGAAGGCAGGGTGAGGAACTGCGACGGATCAGGGAGGGAAGGCACTCGGCCCCGCGGCGTTAGGTGAAGGCCGTCCGGCTTGGGCGGCGGGGGAGGAGCTCCATGGTGGTGGCTGGAGGATCTCGGCCACGCGACGGAGCGGGGATCCCAGGGTGCGGGGTGGGCACGGCGACCAGGATCCAGTGCGCCTAGGCCACGCAGGTGGTGCCGGAGGACAGTGGGGTGACGACACGGGCCATCGCAGCGGGCGGATCCAGGGGCGGCGGCGGATGTATCCCAGGGCAGGCGGGGCAGAGGTTGAAGCAGGGGCAGGCGGCCGCCGCAGTCGAAGCAGGGAGGGTGGAATGCGGCTGTGGCAGGGGATCCTGGTCGACGGCGGCGCGGTTGACTGGGGCTGGCGCCGGCGGTGGTGGGTTGGGGCGCCTCTGCGCTGGGCAGTTGCGGGAGGGCGGGTGGAGGTGGGAGGGCGGGGTGCCGGGCGGATCGAGATTTTTTTCTTTTGCGCGAGTTCGGGAGCATCACATCGGCTCCTATATAGGGCGCCGTGATCCAAATAGTTATTCTAATCCTAGGATTAGAATAGTGCTACTATATATATATATATATATATATATATATATGTTATTCTTCTGTAGACTGAGCAAATCACACGGCTTATTAGCAGCAATTATCTGTGTTATTATTGGTCTTCGCACACATTTCTGATTACGGACCTGTTTACCGCGTATCACACACATCTTGTTCAGTTGAACTGTTTCTGTTGTCTTGGCTCATCGCAAACAGTTCATCCAAGTGAACTGTATGCCCTCCATTGCATACACCTTGATCTGGCTGACCGTTTCTATTGTGTTGCCTAATCACACACAGTTCATCCTAGTGAACTATATGCCGTATATCGCACACACCCTCATCTGGCTGCCCGTTTCTGTTGTTCTGCCTCATCACAAATAGTTCTTCTGGATTAACTGTTTGCCACGCATCGCACACGCAACTCTAATCTGAACCGTGTTTGATGTCACCGCCATCGCAAACGTTTTGCATCTTTTTTTATGGTTTTATTACAGCATCGTTTGTGATTAATGCATCGCACACAGTTTCGTCGAAGGGTCTCTTATTGGACTGTCGCGTTTGGACCAACCTGCAGTAGTGAAGTGACATGGCAAAATTTAGTGACATTTGATATACGTGTTCATGGCAAAAGCATAAAAAAGGTTTCGTTGTAAAAATTGCTATATACCAAGGGACATGGCCACCATTTTTATTGTAGAATTTTCCATGCAACCAAATACAAATTTGCCAAGGTACGAACAAATTCCATGAACTTCCCACAAAATGTGTAATTGCCATATCCATCGTTTACTGCATACAAAATTGTTGTGATTAAGGATATATTTTTCAGAAAATTTGCCATGGGATTGAACAAAAATTAATGTGTTAACTACCATTAGTGAATGTTCTTAACAGGCATTCATGCATGACATCATCAAAATAAATCATTGAGAAGGAATGGCATAGGGGTCAAAAGCAATGCTCACTTTGAAAAAAAGTTTCCCTGATGGATTTGGTGGATCGAAGCATGGAGAACGGATGAAGTACAGGATCAAACAATTGTTGAACGCCTTGCTCCTTTTGCTGGTAGTGTTGCGGAATAGGAACGCAACCACAGGGGCACACCGAGCAGGGCCATCCTGGCGCCAAGCGTGGAGACCATCAACGCCGCCGAGCACCGGCACCAGCCATAGCTGGCCGTCGGGCGTGGAGACCAGCGACAGCGCCGAGCACCAGCACGAGCCATCCCTGGCCGTCAGAAGTGGATGTGAGCAAAGGAGGAGGATAAGGAGAAAGAAGGGCACGCCGGGACTCACCGGCGAGCTGCCGCAGCGCTCCAGCGTATGGCGGCAGCGGGGACACTAGATCTCGCTGGGACGAAGGCAGCCTCCTCATCCACTGGACCTGCCCTGCAGCACCTCTGTAGCCCCCTACTCCCAGCACCTCCGCCGCTCTCCATCGCCGTGCGTCCCAAGGGATGAGCCCTGGCGGTGCACCACCTCCGTCTGGGAGATTTGCTCTCGATCCGCTGCTGGAGCGCAGCTCGCCGAAATTTGCGCCATGATGGATCGCCAGCAGCGACCCCCCTCCCTGCACCTTTGCTGCCCCCTCCTCCCCGCACCTACGCCACTCCTGTCGCCCTGCATCCCAAGGGACGAGCAAATGGTGGCGCACCACCTCCATGTGGGGAGATCTGCTTGGATCCGTCCCTGCAATGCAACTCATCGAAACTGTTGTTGTAATTTTGAAAGGAATCGAGCAGAGGGGAGAGAGGAGAGAGGTGAGCAAGAAGGGTGAGGAAAGGAGTGGGCGGATGGTGGAGCAGGTCGTCAGTCTGAGTTGTTCGGGTGAGGGGTTAAGCCGACTGAAGGATTCCAACGGCTGACATGTCTAGAAATCATGCGTTAATATTTGTGCATTTTTATCTGATGGTAGCTAGGGCATTTGGGCAATGTTGATAACTGCCACACGTGTGGCACTTATTATTTGAGTTGTTTTATTGGGGAAATATTAGGTGCTCCGAGTCTTAGATGCTACCATGATACGGATATCCAGGAGCTCTTGAACATTTTGCAAAAAAAAAAACACTCAAAGAGTCTTAAAATTGTGGCAGGTACAACAACTTCCTAGATTCTGTCGGATATCACGGTAGCATCTAAGGTTCGGTATAACCTGAAACTTTCACACGTTTTTATTGGGGTCCACCGCTCCCCCGCTCATGTCCACCGCTCCCCCGCTCCCCGCCGATGACTCTTCTCCGCCACCGCTCCCTAGAGAGTAAATCCGACGAGCTTACCCTCCCAGTAGTGTGCCCCTCCGCACTGCTGGTGCGTGCCCTGTGCCGACCAGCAGAGCCCCTCGGCTTGGCATTCCTAGCGTCGCCATCGGGTGTCGATCTAGTCTGATCCACTGATGGGGTCGACGGGAGGAGCGGCGCCGAACTTGGAGATCATGGGGTTGGTGTCGGAGTTGGAGAGGCTGGAGAGGGAGGCGCAGCAGGCGGCGCTGGCTATCCGGGATGCTCGCAGTACCCTGGCACTGTGGAAGATGTCGAAAACAAACAAAGAGGAGAGACAGAGACTATTCGCGGGCGGCGAGGAGCTAACTGCAGAGCGTATCCTGTACTAGGCGGCCAAGGAAGCAGAATCTTAGTCTAGAATCCAGAGGAGGAGATGGATCCTCTATAGAGAAGATTGAATGTGTCTCCGCCATTGTTGCAGGAGCTGGTGGGGAGTTCCGCGACTCAGGTTCAAAGCTGCACGAGAGATAATCCTAGGTCTACCTCGCCTGGGTCGCCTGTGGTTTATCGGAGATCCAACGCTAGAAGGAGGGCGACCTCGCCGCCACCTTTGGTGATGACGTCGCCGGCGTGGAAGGTCAACATTGTGTGGGCTGCTCCTGCCAGGAGGGCCCTACTGCTCAGCGATTGCATGGATGGACGAGTGGATGGGGTGCCACATGGGGCTACTGCGGTCGCTGATGCACACTGGGCCTTGAGTGCGGTAGCACCCTCGCAGCATACGCCTTCTGGAGTGCGGGCTGGGATGAAGGAGGATATCAGACCTCGAGCTAGGGTTCGACACCGCAGAGCAAAATCCCCCAATCTGGTCTAGGTCCGGAGAGATCGGTTTGCCATAGGAGAGTTTGCTGCTAAGGACTGCTACTCAGTGGGAACGTCAGATCATCTTCCTCCCCTGAAGCACTTTAGCTATTCGAGGGATTGATGGCCAAGAAAAGAGGGGAAATCCCTTTTGTTGTTGTGGTCAAAGGTATGGCGGGTGGAGGAGGTCGAGATCAGAGTTTGCGTGGTGGTGGGAGATACGCTGCAGGGAGGGGAAGGAATGAGTCTGGGAGGCCTCCTTCCCCGGTTGCTACTGCTCCTGCCCCGCAGCAGGTTCGACCTCAAGTTCCTACATCAAATCCACTGATCTCGATTTATTCCAGACCACCTCTTGTCCCCATGGCTACCAGCTCCAATGTCATGCCATCTGGACATATGTATGTTGGCTACCCCGCTGTTGGTTGGGGCAACCAATACCTCCCTCTCCCCCAGTGGTCGCAACAACCTCAATTCCCTTTTCAGTTCATGACACCCCCTCCTGGAATGCCTATGACCTACCCACAGCAGGCTGCTTACATCAACAGTAGTCAAAGTGGAGGCAGCAGTCAATCTGGGCAATCTGGGTAGGTTGATACTAGCAAAAACAAGAAGAAGTAAAGAAACCATGGTGCAAAAAATCAGAAGAATGTGGAGGTTGCTGATAATAAAAAAATAATCTGCAGCTACATTTGAGGATTCTAGCTCCTTCTATGTTGATCCTAAATTCATTGGAGCCATTTGCTACAACTGTGGGCTGCCAGGGCACTTTGTGTGCATGTGTGATGTCCCAAAAGTTTGCTTCATGTGTAAAACCCCTGGGCACCATGCATATGGATGTGTTGTAGTCCTAGTACAAAACTTACCCTGCTGCTCATTATTAGGGGGGTGCTAACACAGGGCGGTGCTTAGTATTGGTAATGTTGGCTTGGTAATTGTGGAGGAAGGTGACATATCTGCTGAGCAGCTAGGGCGGTGCTTTGCTGAGATATGGAAAACCAACTGGCCATGGCAGATAAGGCCTTTTATCAAGAATCAGTTCCTAGTCAGGTTCCCACGTAACAAAAAGATTGCCGAGCTAGTGGAATATGTTGGAAATATGCCCTAGAGGCAATAATAAATTGGTTATTATCATATTACCTTATTCATGATAAAGGTTTATTATTCATGCTAGAATTGTATTGACCGGAAACTCAAATACATGCGTGAATACATAAACAAATACTATGTCCCTAGTGAGCCTCTACTAGACTCGCTCATTGATCAAAGATGGTTAAGGTTTCCTAATCATAGACGTGAGTTGTCATTTGATAACGGGATCACATCATTAGGAGAATCATGTGATGGACAAGACCCAACCGTAAGCTTAGCAGTTGATTGTATCAGTTTATTGTTATAGCTTTCTTCATGTCAAGTATCTATTCCTAAGACCATGAGATCATGCAACTCCCTGACACCAGAGGAATACTTAGTCTGTATCAAATGTCACTTCATAACTGGGTGATCATAAAGGTGCTCTACAGGTATCATCGAAGGTATTTGTTGGGTTGGCACGAATCAAGACTGGGATTTGTCACGCCGTGTGACGGAGAGATATCTCTGGGCCCTATCGGTAATACAACATCGTAAAGTGCTTGCAAGCAATGTGCCTAATGAGTTAGTCACGAGATCTTGTATTACAGAACGAGTAAGACTTGCCGGTGACGAGATTGAACTAGGTATGGAGATACCGACGATCGATTCTCGGGCAAGTAACATATCGCCGGACAAAGGGAATTGCATACGGGATTAACCGAATTCTTGACATCATGGTTCAACTGATAAAAGATCGTCGTGGAATATGTAGGAACCAATATGGGCATCCAGGTCCCGCTATTGGTTACTGGCCGGAGAGGTGTCTCGGTCATGACTACATGATTCCGGAACCTGCAGGGTCGCATGCTTAACGTTCGTTGACGCTATAGTAGTATTGGGATATTTGATGATTGGTAACCGAAGGTTGCTTGGAGTCTTGGACGAGATCCCGAACGTCACGAGGAGTCTTGGAATGGTCGAGAGGTAAAGATTTATATATGGGAAGTCATATTTTGGATTCCGGAGAAAGGTGCAGTTTTTTCGGTATTGTACCGGGAAGCTTCCAGAAGGTGCCAGAGGATTCCGAAAGTCCACAAGTGGATCCACCACGTCCCAAGGGCTGGCATGGGCTGAGGGGAGGTGCCCTGTCCTTATTGGGCCAGGCGCACCAAGTCCTCAAAAGCCCATGCGGCTAGGGAAGGGAAAAAAGGGGAGTCCTAGTAGGAATAGGATTGGACTTGGAGTCCAAGTCCTCTCCCCCTTGGCGCCAACTCCTATTAGGAGCAGGGATGGACTCCCAGCCCTCCCATGCATATAAATATAGGAGAGGGGGTGCAACAAGGCACACCAAGACATTGGCCTTGGCTGCTGCCCCGTCTCTCCCTCCCGGCATAGTTCTCGTCCACGGTTTTTTGATTAGCGAAGCGCTGTCGTTGCTCCACCACCACCATCACCACCACGCCTTCATGTTGGTTTCCCATCTACTTATTCGCCTTCTCTTGCTGGATCAAGGAGGAGGAGACGTCATCAAGCCGCACGTGTGCTAAACTCAGAGGTGTCGTCCGTTCGGCACTAGATCGGTTGGATCGTGATCGGATCGCGAAGAGTACGACTACATCAACCGCATTATATATGCTTCCGCTTTTGATCTACGAGGGTACGTAGACACACTCTCCCTTCTCGTTCCTATGCTTCTCCTAGATAGATCTTGGGTGTTTGTAGGAATTTTTTTGATTTTCATGCTTCGTTCCCCATCAGTGCCATCATGAGCTAGGTCTATGCGTAGATGTATATGCATGAGTAGAACACAAAGAGTTGTGGGTGTTGATGCTCAAATTGCTAACCTCTCTTGTCTTTGGATTCGGCGATATTGTGGGATGAAGCGGCCCGACCAACCTTACTTGTCCATGCACAAGAGACCGGTTCCACCGACAAACATGCAACTTGTTTTGCATATGGTGGCTAGCGGGTGTCTGTCTCTCCTACTTTAGTTGAATCTAATTTGACGAAGGCGGTCCTTGTAGAAGGTTAAAAGGCAACTTGATTATCACTGTTGTGGCTTTTTGTAGGTAAGAACGGTTATTGCTAGTTGCCCATAGCATCCACATAAAATTTGCAACAACAAAGTAGAGGACGTCTAACTTGTTTTTGCAGGGCATGTTGTGATGTGGTATGGCCAAAATGTGATGTGATATATGTTGATGTTTGAGATGATCATGTTTTGTAATAGGTTCATGACTTGCATGTTGATGAGTACGGCAACCAGCAGGAGCCATAGGGTTGTCTTTAATTTATTATTCATCATGTAATTGCTTTACTTTATCGCTATGCATTAGCAATAGTTGTAGAAGCAATAGTTGGCGAGACGACCACGTGACGACACGATGATGGAGATCATGATGATGGAGATCATGGTGTTATGCCGGTGATGATGGAGATCATGCCGGTGCTTTAGAGATGGAGATCAAAGGCACGAGATGATAATGGCCATATCATGTCACATATTGATTGCATGTGATGTTTATCTTTTTATGCATCTTATTTTGCTTAGAACGACGGTAGCATATAAGATCATCCCTTCACTTAATTTCAACAAATTGTGTTCTCCCTAAGTATGCACCGTTGCAAAAGTTCGTCGTTTCGAAGCACCTCGTGATGATCGGGTGTGATAGACTCTACGTTCTCATACAACGGGTGTAAGCCAGTTTTACACATGCAGAATACTTGGGTTATAGTTGACGAGCCTAGCATGTACAGACATGGCCTCGGAACACAGGAGACCGAAAGGTGGAACATGAGTCATATAGTAGATATGATCAACATGGAGATGTTCACCATTGATGACTACCCCATCTCACGTGATGATCGGACATGGGTTAGTTGATTTGGATCATGTATCACTTAGACAACTTAAGGGATGTTGATTTAAGTGGGAGTTCATTAGTAATTGGATTAACTAAACTAAATTATCATGAACTTACTCTTAATTTTCTTTGCAAAATTTGTGTTGTAGATCAATGGCCTGCATTGTAGCTCCCTCTAATATTAATGCGTTCCTAGAGAAAGCTAAGTTGAAAGATGATGGAAGCAACTATGCGGACTGGGTCCGTAACTTGAGGATTATCCTCATTGCTGCACAGAAGGCTTATGTCCTTAATGCACTGCTTGGTGATGCACCCCCTCAAGGCTCGCCTCCAGATGTTATGAACATCTGGCAGGCATGTTCTGAGTACTACTCGATAGTTCAGTGCGCCATGCTTTACGGCTTAGAACCAGGGCTCCAAAGACGTTTTGAGCACCACGGAGCATATGAGATGTTCCAGGAGCTGAAATTGGTATTTCAAGCTCATGCCCGGGTTGAGAGGTATGACACCTCCAACAAGTTCTTTAGCTGCAAGATGGAGGAGAATAGTTCTGCTAGTGAGCATATACTCGGAATGTCTGGGTTTCACAACCGCTTGATTCAGTTGGGAGTTAATCTTTCAGATGACACCATCATTGACAGAGTTCTCCAGTCACTGCCACCAAGCTATAAGGGCTTCGTGATGAACTATAATATGCAAGGGATGGAGAAAACGATTCCCAAGCTCTTCACGATGCTTAAGGCCACGGAGGTAGAAATCAAGAAGGAGCGTCAAGTGTTGATGGTTAAAAAGACCACTAGTTTCAAGAAAGGCAAGGGAAAGAAAGGGAACTTCAAGAAGAACGACAAGATAGTTGCCGCTCCCATGAAGAAACCCAAGGCTGGACCCAAACCTGAGACTGAGTGTTTCTACTGCAAGGGGAATGGTCACTGGAAGCGGAATTGCCCCAAGTACTTGGCAGATAAGAAGGCTGGCAATGTCAACAAAGGTATTTCTAATATACATGTTATTGATGTGTACCTTACTAGTGCTCGTAGTAACGCCTTGGTATTTGATACTGGTGCTAATATTTGTAACTCGAAATAGGAGCTGCGGAATAAATGAAGATTGGCTAAGGACGAGGTGATGATGTGCGTCGGAAATGGTTCCAAGGTTGATGTGATCGCCGTCGGCACGCTACCTCTACATCTACCTTTGGGATTAGTTTTAAACCTAAATACTTGTTATTTGGTGCCTACGTTGAGCATGTACATTATATCTGGATCTTGTTTAATGTGACGGTTATTCATTTAAGTCAGAGAATAATGGTTGTTCTATTTATATGAGTAACATCTTTTATGGTCATGCACCCCTTGTCAATGGTTTATTCTTATTGAATCTCGATCGTAGTGATACACATATTCATAATATTGAAGCCAAAAGATACAAAGTTAATAATGATAGTACCACATATTTGTGGCACTGTCGCTTAGGTCATCTTGGTGTAAAGCGCATGAAGAAACTCCATGCTGATGGACTTTTGGAATCTCTTGATTATGAATCATTTGAGACATGTGAACCATACCTCATGGGAAAGATGACTAAAACTCCGGAACAATGGAGCGAGCTAGTGACTTATTGGAAATAATACATATCGATGTATGCGGTCCGATGAGTGTTGAAGCACATGGTGGATATCATTATTTTCTTACCTTCATAGATGATTTGAGTAGATATGGGTATATTTACTTAATGAAACACAAGTCTGAAACATTTGAAAAGTTCAAGGAATTTCAGAGTGAAGTGGAGAATCATCATAACAAGAAAATAAAGTTTCTACGATCTGATCGTGGAGGTGAATATTTGAGTTACGAGTTTGGTATGCTTCTAAGAGAATGTGGAATTGTTTCACAACTCACACCACCTGGAACACCACAGCGTAATGGTGTATCCGAACATCATAATCATACTCTATTGGATATGGTGCGTTCTATTATGTCTCTTACCAATTTGCCACTATCATTTTGGCGTTATGCATTAGAGACAGCCGCATTCACTTTAAATAAGGCACCATCTAAATCTGTTGAGACAACACTGTTGGATTCAGGGCTCCGCAGACCCAAGAAGGTTCGAACTCTGGGGCGTGTGTGAAGATCTCAACCAGCTCAAGTCTCAAGCTCACCACCCCACAGCCTAGCCTCACCGAGTTCGCGCGAGCAAGGAAGAAGATGAACACAGCAGTTTACCCAGGTTCGAGCCACCTTGCGGTGTAAAACCCTACTCCTGCTTTGTGGTGGATTGGCCTCACGAGGAGGCTGAGGATGAACTAGTACAGTAGATGAGCTGCCTCGCGAGGGCTCAAGTGGTGTGGGTGGAATGGTCAAGGGTCTGATCCGGGATCCCCTCTACGGTGGTGGCTAGCCTATACTTATAGTGGCCTTGGTCCTCTTCCCTCAAAACTTAGGCGGGAAGGGATCCCACAATAGCCAATTTGAAAGGGGACAAGAAGTATATCTAATCCTGACGAAAGGTAGTCTTCGCCTGCAAAGCTTCTTGTCGTGACGCAGGGGTGGACTCGGTGATGACATCTGCCCTGCCGAGCTCGTGGTCTTGGTCTTGTTGCACCGGAATGGAAAGCTTTGGGGGATTCCTTGGGAACCCGCGTCTGTCCTTACTCCCTTAGCACCAAAGGGGAAACTGTCTCCTCTGCGCCCGCTGGTGCCCGCCTGGCCTTGTTCGTCATGGCTCACGTCATCATAGCCTTGTGAGGCTGGGTACCTGCATGGAAGTCTTCACCCCTCGGGAGGCAGCCTGGGGAGGCTACTCCTCTTGAGGTCTTGGTGTTGTTCGCCTCGCGAGGCTAGGGCCCTCGCGAGGGTCTTGCCTTGGATTTGTTGTAGTTGGGCCGCACAGGGCCGTTGATGGGCCCACGCGTTGGGCCACAGGAAGATCTGGGTACCCCTGATCCCAGAACACCGACAGTAGCCCTCGGGCCCAAGGCGCGCTCGACCTGGCTTCAAGGCGAAGGCGAGGAGCGAAAGGCGAAACGCCGCGGGCCCCAATCTCCTGTGGGCCAGGTTCGACGCGTGGCGCATGACGGGACACGGACACCTCCGCTCCCCCACATCGCCTCGGCAACTACCCCAGGCTGACGAAAGACTGGCGCATGCCGCAGGGCCATCATTGCTCTCCTTCGCCTTGCTCCAGACCCCCTTCTCCAACCGAAAGCTTCTCTAGATCCAATCGCAACTCCGCCCCCTTCCTTCTCCTTCTCCAACACCGGCGACCCCGTGAATGGTGCCCGGGAAGTCAAAGCCCGCGGTCCAGGCCGCAACCTCCTCCTCTCCTTCGCCAACACTAGACGCGTCCTCCATCGCCGACGAGAGGCATCTCAACCCCGTGCTCCCACAGACGGCAAGCGAGGACAACGAGTGGGGCAAAACCATGATCTGGGCTGGCTCCGCCGAGCGGAGTTCCTTGGCGCGGACAGTCTATCCCTTCTTCCTTGACGACTACGACGAACCGCCGTGCTGCCGTGCCCGGGTCGAGGAGGAGGAGGACACCGACTAGGTGCCGTGATGCCGGGCTGGTGCCTCCTGAGTTGCGGCCCTCGGGAGGCCTTTTCTTTTGCTTTACTTCCTGCATCAAAATCATGAGGGGCCTCTTGTGGGCGTGTCAGTACCATGGCGCTTGCGTCTTTATATTAATGTTTCTAGCTCATGTTGCGTTCGTGTTTCTCGCTTGGGCACGAGTCCCCTTTTGTTCTTGTGATGGCTTAGTGCTCTACGTCGACAGGACCTAGTCCTCAGGCGAGCTTCAGCCGTCGCTGGTATGCCAGGTCACGATGCCGTGGTCAAGGCCAGGAGGTGAGCGACCCGAGGTCCGGTAAGAGCCGCTGAGACGCGATGCTCAGAAGGTCCCCTTTGGCGCGCAAGCGGCTCCCGGAAGACTAAGAGGGGGAATTCCTTGCTCGAGCGAGGTCGCAAGAAGATAAAGCGTTAGTGGTAAGACTCATGTTGGCGTGTGTGGGATAACTTAGCTTGGCGAGCTTGCGGTTCGTGGCGGTTCTTTCGTCATGAGGGCGAGCTTCTCTGGAGCTTTTGATCCTGCGCATGTTCCCTGTTCTGTAATGGATTAAGGTAAACCCCGCTGGGGGTGCGTGAGGGGACTGATACTCATCATATTCCGAAAAAACGAACGCTAGCGTCGTCGGGCCACATCCCTCCCCTATACTCTTTCACGAGGCTTGCAACTCCCTTTCTTTGCCCACCATGATGCTCTACGTCCTCAGGACCCGGCCCTTGAGCAGAGCTCAGCCGCCGCTGGTATGCCAGGCCGCGATGCCGTGGTCAAGGCCAGGGGTGAGGGCTCGAAGGCCAGTAGGAGCTCCTGAGGCGCGATGCTCAAGCCCCCCCCCCCCTTTAACGTGCAAGCAGTTTGCGCGAGAGGGAGATGTTTTCACCTTGCGGAGGCGCCCAGGGGAGGCTTTACCCGGCGACACGCGGCGTACAGAGCAATTTTACTTAGCCTTTTGCGAGCTGGAACGCCGCTTGATCACGGCGGGTCACGAGGTCCTGTCTCCTGAGGCTCCTGCATATTAGTTAGTTACAAAATACAAGGGCAGCGCACGCTTGCTGATCTGCTCATGATCGTGCCATGAGAAGACGAAGGCACTAAGGACCTGGTGAGGTGACGTGCGCGGGGCCGGCCCGCGAGCCAGAGCTCAGCCTCTTAGATTTATCAACACTGCAGGGACGGACCCGAGCACAGGCACCGTGCCGGTAGCCCGCTCTCATGGGACGTTCAAGGGGAGAGCTGGCAACGCGCGAAGCCCGCGGAGGTGACTCCAAAGGCGACATATCGTCAAGCGCAAGGTTAACAACCATAGTAGCTTATGAAAGCATAACTGGTCCAAAGTACATGAATCAAAACGACGCAACTGCGGGGGCGGACCCTGACAGCGTGAGGATAATGCAACCCGGGGGGCGCCCTCAACTGAATGAACCAAAAAGTCACCTGGCACCAGTGTTGTAGAAGCGTCGGGGTAGCTGAGGATGCGTGTCGTGAAGGTAGCTCCTCACGAGTTGGGTGGCTCCGGAGGCCTGGGAAGCTCGTGAGGCCCAGGGGGCTCGCAAGGATCCTGGGCCTCCTGAGACATGATCGCCAAGCGCCTGGCCTTGTGAGACGCCATGGCGCGCTGCGCGAGGCGCTGGTATGAGGCGCCCACGTTCAGCAGGCCGAACGGCATGCAGACATAGTTGCAGTGGTAGCCCCCTGTGACGACCCCGGCTTAATCGTGCACTAATCATACACGCAAATGCGCACGATCAAGCCTAAGGACTCACTTGAAGATATCACAACACAACTCTAAAACATAAAATAAAGTCATACAAGCTTAATATTACAAGCCAGGGCCTCGAGGGCTCGAATACATAGCTCGATGGCATACAAGCGTCAGCGGAAGCATTAGATATCTGGGTACAGATATATTACATAGAGAGAATTAGGCCTTCACAGAGGCGGGGTAAAATAAAATACTACGATCGAAAGGCATAGGCCTCCTGCCCTGGACCCTCCGATCCTACTCCTGGTCGTCGAACGGCTCCTCGTAGTAGTAGTACTCGCCAGGCGGGTAGTAGTACTGGTCATCGGCTGGGGCTTCTGGCTCAGGGGCTCCGTCGTCTGGTGGCATCAAATGGAATATGGGGGAAAAAGAAAATAAAGCAAACGTGAGTACTCATCCGAAGTACTCAGCAAGCAAGGATCTACACTACATATGCAACATTGTCAAAGGAATGGCTGTATATGTGGACTGGGCTGCAGAAATGCCAGAATAGAGGGGGAAAGCCTAGTCCTATCGAAGACTAGCATCTTCAACAATCTTCGATAGTCTTGCAGCATCAGGAAAGAGCAGATGAACAATAATGTAAAGTAGTAGTAGTAGTAGTATCATCAACCTCGACCTGAGATCCTTTCTCGACTCCCTGCGAGAAAGCAATCCCAGAGCCGTACTATCCAATTCTCACCACATGTTCTAGTTGTACCGATCGGGATACAACTCCGAGTGTCCGTTACCGTAGGACAGGCTATCGATAGAAGTTTCTTCCCTGCAGGGGTGCACCAACTTACCCACCACGCTCGCTTAACTCCGGCCGGACACACTTTTCTGGGTCATGCCCGGCCTTGTCTAAGCAACACGCCGCAACCCGACCAAATACCTAACAGAGAGGTCAGCACGCCGGACTAACCTATGCCCCCAGGGGTCTTGGGCCATCGCCCCGGGAACTCCTGCACGTTACGTGCACCGCCGGTGAGCAGACCTAGCAACCCCTTATACAAGCGCGGTTGCGTTCCCAGTCCAACCCAGCGTGTGCCGCATCAGTCGCTGACGTCCATTAAGCTCCGGCTGAAGTATACGACGCAGAACGCCCATACTATGCCCACATGATGGTTAGTGCTATCGGGCCAGAGGCCCCTCGGATCAAATATCCAAACCGTAGTGGATTAGGAGCGCGCGGAAACGAGCAGAGACTCACGATCGATGTGACCCCGTCGCCCCGTCTCGAGGACTTGCGGCAAGGGCTAAGAATGCCCGGCCACGCCTCGTAGTTATCTCGCGGGCACCATCCAGGTCAACCCGACTCCACATCACTTCGCAATAAGCTCGCGCGGGTACCCCTCAGGGCCGACCCGTCTTTAGTATCATGGTTCATAGTCAAGTCATAATATCCAAGGTAACTGTGTGTCTGACACCGAAGGGAACCATGAGGAATCACCCTCGATGGAGTTCCCGCTCGATGTTATCATCAAGGTGAACGAAGGAGGAATCACCCTCGAGGTCCACACTTGAGAGGTTGCGCGACGATGTCGTTATCGGGGGTGGTGTAGGAGGAATCACCCTCGCTTACCACGACCGAGTAACTAACCTACAAGGTTAACATCAGAAGTGCTAACGAGGTATCACCCTCGGCACTCGACGGTAACCCAGCAGTGTCGGCAACTAAGGGGTAGTGATGTGCGGTGCCAGGGTCTGGTCTTCAATCCCGATGATCGGGTCTTCTGATATCCAGCAGGGCAGTCGGGATCAAGTGGAGGTCTCTGTCATGTCTCTACCCACCCTATACTAAGCAGTCTAGGATAACCAGTAAGGTAACAAAGCAGGGTACAATAATCAGGCTATGCAGCAGATATAGGAAAATAGTAGCAGTAGCAGTTCTAATGCAAGCATAAGAGAGAAGAGAATAGGCGATATAGGCATGCTCAAAATGGGGGTGCTTGCCTGTTTGCTCGGGGGCAAGGGCAAGGTCTTCAGTAGTATCGTCGGGGACGTAGTCGTACTCCTGTGCGGCGTCTGCCTCGGGAGCTACGTCAACGTCGGGGTCTACCGAGAGAGAAGAGGGGGAAGAAACAGGTAAACATAATGCAAACAAATGCAATACGGTGCGTGTGATGCTATGATGCAGTGCAGGGTTGCCTAATTATGCATCTAAGTCATTTTAGTTATTTTTAGAATTATTCTGGGATTTAATATCCGACGTGTGTGCACTATTCATCTGCCGGATTCGGGTCCGGAGTTACGAGTTCTTCTACGTAGGAGATTCCGATGGAGAAACAGACGGCACGATCAGACTCGGCTTGTCGTTCTGAGCAACTTTCATGTTTTAACTTTTTCGATCCGAGCTACGGTTTAAAAGTTATTAATTTTTAAAGATTATTTGAATTTTCTGAAATTTATTTATTTACAGAAAATGAATTATGACGTCACTGTGACATCGGCGGTCAACAGCGCCGCTGACCAGTCAAATATGACATGTGGGTCCAGTGGGACCCACATGTCAGCCTCTGTTTAGGCTAATCAGTGGATTAATTTAATTACCAGGGTTAATTAGGGGGTGGACCCCACATGTCAGTGAGACATTAGGTTAATCTAATTAGTTTCTAATTAATTAAATCTTTAATTAGGTTAATTAGTCGCGGGGCCCATATGTCAGCGGCCGTAGTTGCCACGTCATCATGGTTGACTTGGTCAACAGGCCAACGCGGGCCCCTGGGCCCACGGGTCAGTGACCCAGGGCGACACACGTGGCGGCCACGTCGGCGCCGGCGCCGGAGATCGCTCCGGCGACCAATTTCGCGGCGGCCGCTCGCCGGAGTTCGTCGGATTTGCGTTTTAGCGCACCATTTCGCGCGCGGTTGACAGCGTTCGAACGAGGACTCGACGCCGCGTCCATCTATGGTGTCGGAACGGACCGGGGAGGCCTAACGTGACGGCGGCGTCCTCATCGGCGGCGATGGAAACTCGGTCGTGCTCGGGTTCGAGCATAGGGGCTCGCCCGAGCCAAGCTGCTGCTTGCAAGCGACGCGCATGACCACCAGAAGCTCGGCGGTGCCACCAACGCGGTGTGAGGTGCACTGCAGCGAAGGCTGTGAGCTCGCCGGCGGCGACCATGGTGCGGCCATGGTGATAAGGTGGCTACGGCGAAGAACGCAGCGCGAGGAAAGAAGAGGAGGGAGGGAGGAGCTCACCGCGCAGTCACGTAAGACCCGTGGATGCTTTGGAGCTGCAGAGGCGTCGCCGGAGACGACGAAGAATGGCGGCGACCGAGGAGGAAGACGACGGCGCGAGCTCGATGCTGAGGCACCCAGCTCCTCCAGGCGATGCCAGTCGAAGCAGCAGTCGCCTGCGGAGCTGCGGGGCACGGAGAGGCGGCGTGGGGAGGCCAGTGGCCACGGCGGCGGCGATTCGTGGCGACGGTGGCGTTCGGCCACCGGATCTGAGGAGGGGAGAGGAGGCGAGGCGAGTGAGGGAAAGAGGGGAAGAGTGCGCGGGCGACCAGGGGAGATGGATGGCTCGTCCTTATCTCCTCGCCCGTCAGTGGGGTGGTCGCGCTGTCGCCGTTCGGCCGGTCGGTGCCGGCGCAGCCATGCGCGCGCTGACACGGCATCGGAGAGAGAGGGAGAGAGCTAGGTGATGGGCCAGCTGGGCTGGGCCAATGCACTGTGCACTTGGTCCAGTCCAGCTTTAGTCTTTTTCTTTTATTTCTTTTCCTTTTCTCTTTTCTTTTCTGTTGCAAAATGATTAGGCCACTTAATGTCTTTTGTAAAACAGTGAGTTATGCCACATAAATATGTTGCAATATCTAGCACTGCCAAAAATTGGTTTGGACAGAATTGAAGTTTGTTGGGATTTGATATGATTTTAAATATATCAAATATTCTATTTTTGGGGCTGTTTCATCTCGTTAGAGTCACTTGTCCAACTCCAATTATTTTGATATTGGTTTTAGAAATGTTCCTGGATTATTGGCCATTTCATGAACATTTTCCCAATAGAGTTTGAACAACTTTATATTTCACTTTTGAATTTGAGTTGATTTTCAGATGTGAATTTGAATTGGATCATTAACCCTTATGACTTGGCACTGCAAATGATCATGACTTGGCAGTTTTAACAGAGTGTCACAGAGTTTATTACAAGGGGGTGTTACACCCCCACTCCGGCCGACGCGGGACGGCCAGAAGAGGTCCTGCGAAGTGGCCCTGTTAAGGCCCGGGATGTTGACGCAGACGCGCAGCTCGCCACCCACGTCGGGGGCGACAACTGCACGGGGTGGTGCGGGGCGATGCTCGCCATGCATGGCCTGCGCCTCCTGAAGCTCTTCGATCGTCTTGGTGATGAATTCCCGCGTCCCTGGCGCCTCGCGCCTCGCTCCTTGCTTGCGGGGGCGTGCATCGAGGTACGCCTCCAAGTGGTGCCCGAGCACCTCCCTCGTCGCACTGGTCAGGTCGGAAGCTCTCCAGATGGAAGCCCCCGCTCCGAGGGAAGCGTCGAGCGCGCCTTCCTATGCAGGAGGAAGAGGTGTCTGGCAGCAGGCGCGGTGCTTGAGGCACCGCCAGAGGGCTTCTTGGGCTTTGGAGGACCCTTGTGGAGGAGCTGCTTCTTCTTCGCGGGGACGGCCTCAGGAGGCAGGACGCCACCCTCATCATCAGAGTTCTCGGCAGCAACGGCATGGTAGGCACGCTCAAGGGAACAAACGGCATCCTTCTCATCGCAGGCGACCGTGATGATGCCGCTGCACCCTGGCATCTTGAGGACGTTGTAACCATGGTGGGTCGCCGCCATGAATTTGGCGAGGGCAGGGTACCCGAGGATGGCGTTGTACGGGAGGCTGATGTGGGCGATGTCGAAGTCAATGAGCTCGGTATGGTAGTTGTCACGCTTGCCGAAGGTGACGGGAAGGCGCACCTGCCCTATGGGTGTGGTGGAGCCATCAGTCACTCCTGAGAAAGGCTTGGTGGGCAGGAGCTGGTCATAGGGCACTTGGAGCATGTCGAACGTTTCCACAGAGAGGACATTGAGCCCAGCGCCACCGTCGATGAGGGTCTTGGTGACGAGGACGTTGCTGATGGTAGGCGTGCAGAGCATGGGGAGTGCACCTACGGTGGCTGAACACTTGAGGTGGTCCTTGGAGTCGAAGGTAATCGCGTACTGCGACCACCTGAGGGGATGCGCGGCCTCAAGCTTCGGGAGGGCCACGTTCACCTCACGAGAGAACTGCTTGAAGATGCGGTTCGAAGCAGGGGCCTGGGCACCACCCAGGATGCAAGCGATCGCATGGGGTTCCTGGAAGCCCCCAGCCCCATCATCATGTCGGTTGTCGTCATTTCTCCTTGGCGGCGGCGGCAGCGGAGGGAGGCCAGCATTGCCCTGAGGACGATCCTCACGAGGCTGATCCCGCCAGGGGCCGTCGCGAGGCTGATCCCGCCAGTGGTCCTTGCGAGGATGGTCATGCCAGTCCTGGCGAGGGTCGCGGTTGTCCCAGCGGCCTCCTCCACGGCCGTAGCAATGGTCATTGCGCTCGGGACGGCGGCCGAGGCGCCCGTCGCGGAGCGCCCTGAGCTCCTGGCAGTCGTTGGTGTTGTGGTTGTGGATGTTGTGGAAGATGCAGAATGGGCGGTTGCTCCTAGGGGGCTCATCGTGGTCACGGCCACACTTCATCTCAGGCTCTGCCACTAGCACGGCGAGGCCCTTGCGCTTCGCCTCCTTAGCCTTGGCCTTCTTGTCTTCAGGGTCGGCCTCCGGAAGCTCGAGGAGGGAGAGGCGGCCTTCCTCGGCCCTTGCGCTCTTGTTCGCCAGGTTGAACATCTCCACGGCCGAGCACAAGTCCTTGTGGATGGCGAGCTCCTCTTTCATCTTGATGTCCCGGACGCCTCAGTGAACGCCGAGATGATGGCCTCATCCAACGCCTTCGGGATCTTGAGGCGAACATTTGTGAAGTGTTGTATGTACTTGTGCAGGGTCTCGCCCGGCTGCTGCTTCACGTGTCGCAGGTCGCCCACCACAGGGGCACGGTCACGGGTGCCCTGGAAGTTGGCGATGAAGCGCTCATGAAGCTCATCCCAAGAGGAGATCAACCCCTCCGGGAGGTGCAGGAGCCAGGAACACGCGCCATCCTTGAGAGCCATGGGGAACCAGTTCGCCATGACCTTGTCGTCACCATTCGCCGCCTCGATGCTTAGCGAGTAGAGCTGGAGGAACTCTGCAGGGTTGGGGGTGCCGTCGTAGCGTGGAGGTAGGTCTGGCTTGAACTTGCCAGGCCAGACGACGCGGCGCAGTTTCGGGGTGAAGGCGCGGCAGCCCGCCACGCTCACTGGCACAGCGCGCACGGGGGGAGCTCGGTCTTGACGCCCACGCGCCACAGCCTCCGGCGGTGCATGGTCTTGATGCTGGCGCGGTGGCGCTGGGAGCGTACGTGCGTCACCTTGTGGCCGCTGCACCACCTGGCAGCTTGCCTCATCGCGCGCCGGCGCCCCACGCGGCGGGTCGCGCGGTTGTGCATCGCGCCTGGGCTCGGGGTCGGCGCCGCGCAAAGGAGGAGGAGGAGCACCGTGGGCCACGTTGCCCGCCTGGGATGGCGGGGGACGAAGCGAGCGGGACGCCGCAGGGACCTCGCCGATGGTGTTGACGAGCTCGGCGATGCGGCCAAGCTAGTCATCATAGCGATTGTTGGCAGGGCGGTAGCGCAGCAGCTCGTGCACCATGAGCAGCGCAGCCTGCACGTTCTCCGGCCAGTGGTGAGCGTCAAAGGACGAAGCCATGGCGGGAGTGGGCGATGGAGTGGTGGTGCATCCATCGTGCCGCACGGAAGGTGGCAGCAATGAATCCTGCTGCTCGTGAGCAGCAGGGTCAGTGGCAGCGTTAGCTGCGGGAGAGGCGGAGCGGTGAGGGACACCGCGGCCTACGGGCGTCGTCTAAGCGACGCGAGCAGCCCGGCGCTCGGCGCGGACCCAGCATGCGTCATCCATGGGAGCGACGAAGTGGAGACGAAGCAGAAGCGGAAGGAGGATTTCGACACGCCCCCTACCTGGCGCGCCAAATGTTGGATTCAGGGCTCCGTAGACCCAAGAAGGTTCGAACTCTGGGGCGTGTGCGAAGATCTCAACCAGCTCAAGTCTCAAGCTCACCACCCCACAGCCTAGCCTCACCGAGTTCGCGCGAGCAAGTTTGAAGATGAACACAGCAGTTTACCCAGGTTCGGGCCACCTTGCGGTGTAAAACCCTACTCCTGCTTTGTGGTGGATTGGCCTCACAAGGAGGCTGAGGTTGAACTAGTACGGTAGATGAGCTGCCTCGCGAGGGCTCAAGTGGTGTGGGTGGAATGGTCAAGTGTCCTATCCAGGATCCCCTCTACGGTGGTGGCTAGCCTATACCTATAGTGACCTTGATCCTCTTCCCTCAAAACTTACGCAGGAAGGGATCCCACAACAGCCAATTTGAAAGGGGACAAGAAGTATATCTAATCCTGACGAAAGGTAGTGTTCACCTGCAAAGCTTCTGGTCATGACGCAGGGGTGGACTCGGCGATGACATCGGCCCTGCCGAGCTCGTGGTCTTGGTCTTGTTGCACCGGAATGGAAAGCTTTGGGGGATTCCTTGGGAACCCATGTCTGTCCTTGCTCCCTTAGCACCAAAGGGGAAACTGTCTCCTCTGCACCCGCTGGCGCCCACCTGGCCTTGGTCGTCATGGCTCACGTCATCATAGCCTCATGAGGCTGGGTACCTGCATGGAAGTCTCCGCCCCTCGGGAGGCAGCCTGGGGAGGCTGCTCCTCTGGAGGTCTTGGTGTCGTTCGCCTCCCGAGGGTCTTGCCTTGGAGTTGTTGTAGCTGGGCCACACAAGGTCGTTGATGGGCCCATGCGCTGGGTCACAGGCAGGTAGATCTGGTTACCCCCGATCCCAGAATGCCAACAAACACCATTTGAGTTATGGTTTGGCAAGAAACCTAAGCTGTCGTTTCTTAAAGTTTGGGGATGCGACGCTTATGTCAAGAGGCTTCAGCCTGATAAGCTCGAAGCCAAAGCGGAGAAGTGTGTCTTCATAGGATACCCTAAAGAGACCATTGGGTATACCTTCTACCACAGATCCGAGGGCAAGATCTTTGTCGCCATGAATGGGTCCTTTCTAGAGAAGGAGATTCTCTTGAAAGAAGTGAGTGGGAGGAAAATAGAACTTGATGAGGTAATTGTACCTTCTCTCGAATTGGAAGGTAGCACATCACAGAAAGCAGTTCCCGTGATGCCTACACCAAACAAAGAGGAAGTTAATGATGATGATCATGAAACTTTAGATCAAGTAACTACTGAACTTCGTAGGTCAACCAGGGTACGTTCCGCACCAGAGTGGTACGGTAATCAAGTCCTGGAAATTATGTTGTTAGACAATGGCGGACCTACGAACTATGAAGTGATGAGCTCAGATTCCGACAAATGGCTTCAGGCCATGAAATCCGAGATAGGTGTTGGGGAACATTGAATGGGAAACAAAAAAATTCCTATGCTCACGAAGATCAATCTAGGATATGAACATCTACGAGAGGAGAGATTGCATCTACATACCCTTGTAGATCGCTAAGCGGAAGCGTTAAGAAACGCGGTTGATGTAGTCGAACGTCTTTGCGATCCAATCACGATCCGTCCCACGAACTCCCGATCCAAGTGCCGAACGGATGGCACCTCCGCGTTCAACACACGTAAGGCTTGATGAAGCCTTCACCTCCTCGATCTAGTGAGCGATGGTGAAGTAGTAGCTTGAGTCCTCCGGCAGCACGACGGTGTGGTGACGGTGGTGGTGGTGGAATCTCAGCAGAGCTTCGCTGAGCACTACGAAGAGGAAGACGGCTACGAGGGAGAGGAGGGGCAGCACCGTGGCGTGTAGGGGTGCGGCTGCCCTCTCTCTACCTCTCTATATATAGGGGGAAGGGGGGAGGAGGGGGCACCCTAGGGTTTCCCTAGGGGGGCCGGTGGCCACAAGGGGAAACCCTAGATGGGTTTTGGGTGGCCCCCCCTATGTGCCTTGCCCCCCAAGCAAGGGGGAGGCAGCCCTGGGGCGCACCAACCCTTCTTGGTCTCGTAGGATGGGGTGAGGGGGGCGCACAACCCCTTAGTGGGCTGGTGTGCCCCCTCCTCTAGGCCCATGAGGCCCCCCAACACTTGTCGGGGCCTCCCGAAACCCCTTTCGGTCATCCTGGTCACAACCCGGTGCCCCTGGAACACTTTCGGACTCCGATACACTTCATCCTATATATCAATCTTCACCTCCGGACCACTTCGGAGTTCCTCGTCACGTCCGGTATCTCATCCGAGACTCTGAACAACCTTTGGTAACCGCCATAATGACTCAACTATACTTATATCATCACCAAACGTTAAGTGTGTAGACCCTGCGGGTTCGAGAGCTATGTAGACATGACCGAGACACCTCTACGGTCAATAACCAATAGCGGGACCTGGATGCCCATATTGGTTCCTACATATTCTATGAAGATCTTATCGGTTGAACCTCTATGTCAAGGATTCAGCTAATCCCGTATACAGTTCCCTTTGTCTATCGGTATGTTACTTGCCCGAGATTCAATCGTCGGTATCCCCATACCTAGTTCAATCTCGTTACCGGCAAGTCTCTTTACTCATTCCGTAATATAAGATCCCATGGCTAACCCATTAGTCACATTGCTTGCAAGCTCATTGTGATACTGTATTACCGAGTGGGCCCTGAGATACCTATCCGTCATACGGAGTGACAAATCCCAGTCTTGATCCATGCCAACTCAACAGACACCCTCGGAGATACCTGTAGAGCACCTTTATAGTCACCCAGTTACATTGCGACATTTGGTACACACAAGGTACTCCTCCGGTGTCAGTGAGTTGCATGATCTCATGGTCATAGGAACATATACTTGACATGCAGAAAACTATAGCAATAAACTTCACACGATCATATGCTATGTTCATAGTTTGGGTCTTGTCCATCACATCATTCTCCTAATGATGTGATCCCGTTATCAAATGACAACTCATGTCTATGACTAGGAAACCATAGTCATCTTTGATCAAGGAGCTAGTCCAGTAGAGGCTTCCTAGGGACATGTTGTTGTCTATGTATCCACACATGTATTTGAGTTTCTGGTCAATACAATTATAGCATGGATAATAAACGATTATCATGAACAAGGAAATATAATAATAACCACTTTATTATTGCCTCTAGGGAATATTTCCAACAGTCTCCCACTTGCACTAGAGTCAATAATCTAGCATTACCAACACCCATAGAGTTCTGGTGTTTATCATGTTTTACCCGTGGAAGAGGTTTAATCAACGGATCTACAATGTTCAGATCTGTATGTATCTTGCAAATGTTTATGTCTTCCTCCTTGATGTAATCGCGGATGGAATTGAAGCGTCACTTTATGTGTCTGGTCCTCTTGTGAAACCTTGGTTCCTTGGCCAGAGCAATGGCACCAGTGTTGTCACAGAACAGAGTCATCGGGTCCAGTGCACTGGGCACAACTCCAAGATTTGTCATGAACTGCTTCATCCAGACACCTTCCTTTGCTGCCTCCGAGGCAACTATGTACTCCGCTTCACATGTAGAATCAGCTACCATGCTTTGCTTGGAACTGCACCAGCTTACCGCTCCCCCATTTAGAACATATACGTATTCGGTCTAAGACTTAGAGTCATCCAGATCAGTGTCAAAGCTTGCATCGACGTAACCCTTTACGACGAGCTCTTGATCACCTCCATAAACGAGAAACATTTCCTTAGCCCTTTTCAGGTACTTAAGGATATTCTTGACCACTGTCCAGTGTTCCACTCCTGGATCACTTTGAAACCTTCCAGCCATACTTATGGCAAGGCAGACATCTGGTCTTGTGCACAGCATCGCATACATGATAGAGCCTATGGCAGAAGCATAGGGGACGACACTCATCTTTTCTCTATCCTCTGCAGTCACTGGGCATTGAGTCTTACTCAACTTCACACCTTGCAAAACAGGAAAGAACCCCTTCTTGGACTGATCCATTTTGAACGTCTTCAAAATCTTATCAAGGTATGTGCTTTGTGAAAGTCCTATCAAGCGTCTTGATCTATCTCTATAGATCTTGATGCCTAATATGAAAGCAGCTTCTCCTAGGTCCTTCATTGAAAAACTCTTGTTCAAATATTCCTTCATGTTTTCCAAAAGTTCTATATTGTATCCAATCAGCAATATGCCATCCACATATAATACTAGAAACACTATAGAGCTCCCAGTCACTTTCTTGTAAATACAAGCTTCTCCATAAACTTGCATAAACCCAAATGCTTTGATCACCTCATCAAAGCGAATATTCCAACTCCGAGATGCTTACACCAGTCCATAAATGGATCGCTGGAGCTTGCACACTTTGTCAGCATTCTCTAGATCAACAAAACCTTCAGGTTGCATCATATACAACTCTTCCTTAAGGAAGCCGTTAAGGAACGCTGTTTTGACATCCATCTGCCAGATTTCATAATCAAAAAATGCAACTATTGCCAACATGATTCTGACGGACTTAAGCATCGCTACGGGTGAGAAAGTGTCATCGTAGTCAACTCCTTGAAATTGTGAAAACCCCTTTGCCACAAGTCGAGCTTTATAGACGGTGATATTACCGTCTGCGTCCGTCTTCTTCTTGAAGATCCATTTATTCTGAATGGCCTTTAGACCTTCAGGTAATAATTCCAAAGTCCACACTTTATTTTCATACATGGATCCCATCTCGGATTTCATGGCCTCTAACCATTTGTCAGAATCCGGGACCACCATCGCTTCTCCATAGCTCGTAGGTTCATCATTGTTGTTGTCCAACAACATGACCTCTAAGACAGGGTTACCGTACCACTCAGGAGTAGTACGTATCCTTGTCGACCTACGAGGTTCGATAGTAACTTGATCCGAAGCTTCATGATCACTATCATTAGCTTCCTCTTCAACTGAAGTAGGTGTCACAGAAACATCTTTCTGCACTGCACTACTCACTGGTTGAAGTAAAGGTTCAACAACCTCATCAAGCTCTATCTTCCTCCCACTCAATTCTTTCGAGAGAAACTCTTTCTCGAGAAAGGACCCGTTCTTAGCGACAAACATTTTGCCCTCGGATCTGAGATAGAAGGTATACCCAATCATCTCCTTTGGGTATCCTATGAAGACTCATTTGTCCGCTTTGGGTTTGAGCTTTTCCGGCTGAAGCCTTTTGACATAAGCATCGCAGCCCCAAACCTTAAGGAACGACAGCTTAGGTTTCTTGCCAAACCGCAGTTCATACGGTGTCGTCTCTACGGACTTAGATGGTGCCCTATTTAAAGTGAATGCAGCTGTCTCTAATGCATAACCCCAAAACGAGAGTGGCAGATCGGAAAGGGACATCATAGAACGCACCATATCTAATAAGGTATGATTACGATGTTCGGACACACCATTACGTTGTGGTGTTCCAGGTGGCGTCAACTATGAGACGATTCCACATTGTCTTAAGTGATTGCCAAACTCATAACTCAGATACTCTCCCCCTCAATCAGATCGTAGGAATTTGATCTTCTTTTTATGATGATTCTCAACTTCACTCTGAAATTGCTTGAACTTTTCAAATGTTTCAGACTTATGCTTCATTAAGTAAGCATACCCATATCTACTCAAGTCATTGGTGAAGGTGAGAAAATAACGATATCCACCGCGCGCGTCAACACTCATCGGACCGCACACATCAGTATGTATGATTTCCAACAAGTCACTTGCCCGTTCCATTGTTCCGGAAAATGGGGTTTTGGTCATCTTGCCCATGAGGAATGGTTCGCATGTGTCAAGTGATTCAAAATCAAGTGACTCCAAAAGTCCATCAACATAGAGTTTCTTCATGTGCTTAACACCAATATGACCTAAGCGGTAGTGCCACAAGAAAGTTGGTATTACTGTATCCTCGCCGGCTTCCGTGGCGAGGTGTTGCTCCGGGATCGATAGGTCGGGACGAATGGCGGCCACCTCGCCAACGTCTGCCGGAGAGGCCATGATAAACCTCTTTTTGGCCGAACGCTCATCGGGCTCCCCGGGATACGTGGTTAGGCTTAGGCTATGACTCTCTAGAGCAGGGGATGTGGATTTGGCGGGGAGGGACATCGCAAGACTCATCTAAAAACTCAGGGGTGGGCGACGATATGGGAATCGCTGGTAACCTGAACTTTATTATCTAAGCTAGGAGGAACGGGCAGACCGGCAGGGGTTGGCGGCGGCGGCGATCTAGGGTTCGAGGGGGGAGGGGGTGGGGTGGTGTTTGAGGATACGCCACGGCTACTGAAAATTTTAGTAATGGTGGGTGGAGATGGTGGTGGACGAGGGAGGGCGATGGTTCAAATGCCTCGGCTACTGGAATTTTACTATAAGGTCAGTGCTGCAGGAGTGGGGGAGACGGTTGAAGTATCACGGCTATTAAAATTTGGGTAAAGGAATTGATGCGGGGCGGAGCACCCAAGATCGCACACGGTTCAATAAGAATATGTGTGTATGATAATAAGGAAAAGCGGCGGAACCGTTGATTTTTGCATCGCTCAAGGCGAGTAGTTTGTTTTTAGATTTCTAGCTAGCTGGTCTATCGCACACAGTTCGTCCTAATTTTTAGACGCAGACGTAGAATTCATTCTAAATAAACTACCCGCCTTTAGCTTGCGCATGTGGTGATTTTACAGTGCACTAGCATCGCACACGGTTAAGCCAGTACCTCCACCCTTGCTCGCGCTTGCGCAGTCGTGGTGATTTCACAATGCACTTGCATCACACATGGTTAAGCCACTACCTCCACCTTTGCTCGCGCTTGCGCAGTCGTGGTGATTCATAGCGCACTTGCATCACACACGGTTAAGCCACTATCTCCACCCCTGCTCGCGCTTGCGCAGTCGTGGTAATTTCACAGCGCACTAGCATCGCACACGTTTAATCCACTACCTCCACCCTTGATCGCGCTTGCGCAGTCGTGGTGAATTAACAGCGCACTTGCATCGCACACGGTTAAGCCAGTACACCCGTGTCCGTTGAGCGTCATCCGAGTCTTCGCAACAAAAAAAACATGAGAGAGGGTCAGAAGACAGCCACACCAGCACGTGGCCCAAATATATATGAATGAAAAGGGTGGTCTGTGATGTTCAAAATTCCAATGCACAAATTTTACAGTGCGGGCCCACAGTTGGCCGCGTCGTCAAAGATCGATGAGAGGGGCCAGAAGTCAAGAACCACCTGGAAGTGGCCAAATATATGTAGGAATATAGGGTGTGATGTTTAAAACTTTAAATACACAATGCACAACTTTGGTGGCACCTGCCTCGCAAACCGGAAAGCCCCCTTGGATGTATCTATAATGACATAATGTCATAGCTACCTAGCTAGGGTGCTTGATCCACCTCCCACTTCGTGTCGGTGGGGCGGATGCATGTACTGATACTTTGGTCATACATGCATGTCGCCATGACCTACCACAAGACGGACCAGTGAATCTATCGCTTGGTCAAACGACAACTGTTGTTGTCAATCAAAAATGGATAGAATATATATATATATAAACCTCTTGGGGCAATAGATTGAACCATCATCAAAAATCGCACGAGAGGGATCACAAAACCAGCACCGCCTGCATGCGGCCCAAAACGATGTACGTTGGAAGGGGTGATGTGTGTTTTCAATATCGAATAATGTACAATTTAGATGTGGCGCCTGCCTCTTGATACAAACAACCACCATGAAAGCCAGGTAATTAAGGACGAGATACGCAGGGTACGGTGTCGGTCCAACCCACCAATCCGAGCATGTGGGAGGGAATCCTGGCAACGCATGAGCTCGAACTTTGCTTGAACGACATGTGACGGTGACCGGCCCTAACACGAACTAGGAGGAATCCATTCATGGCCAACACATACCCCTCATTATCGGTCAAAGGGATGATGTATATATACACCCAGGGAGCCCACAAATATGCGTGTCGTCACAAAAAACTGCACAAGGGAGACGTGGTCGATCAGAAGACCCCCTATACACTGCATGCGGCCCGAAAATATGTATGGGTGGTGTGTGATGTGTTCAAATCCCCAATGCACAACTTCGATGGGGCACCAACTACATTACAAACCGAACACTGTACCCAACCCCAAGCCAGGGTCAATACGTACGATGTCGGTTCCCCAACTTCGAGACAGAGGGTGTCGTCCAACGCATGTGCTCAAACTCTATTTGGTCTAACATGGCACACATAGCAATAGGAAACCGTCATGGTCAAACCCTTCTCGTATGTTGGGTCAAAGGGATAGATTGTGTGGGCCCCCCTCATTATCGGTCAAGGATGATATATATATATATATAGACCTCGGGTAGCCCACAGATATGTGCAACGTCTATAAACCGCACAAGGGAGACGTGCTCGATCAGAGCACCCCCTATATATACTCTGCATGCGGCCCAAAAAAATGTATGGGTCTGGTGTGTGATTTGTTCAAATCCTGAATGCACAACTTCGATGGGGCACCAACTACATTAGTAACATTACAAACTGAACATCGTACCCCCCAGCCAGCTTAAAGACGTACGATGTCGGTTCCGCAACTTCGAGGCGGGTGGGGGGTGTCGTCCAACGCATGTGCTGAAACTTGATTTGCTCTAACATAGCACACAGAGCAAAGAGGAAACCCTTCTCATGCGTTGGCTCAAAGGGATAGTTTGTGTGGGCCTACAGATGTCGATCATTCTTCGATTTTTTAGAACAAGAAATAACCAATAAAAACATATTCTACAAATTACCAAAACAAGGATCCCAAGGTTTATATAATCGTCATGACAGGTCAATACAGATACATTTAGATGATAAATGTCTATAATGACCATATCATGGCACTTTAATGAAGCTTGAGATATGCAACTTCCCACCGGGTCACCCATCCTTAGACTACTTCAGCCCCAGCACGCTTAACTTCTGCGTTCTATTCGACTAGGTTAGCAGATGGGAAGTCGCCCCTTGCTGATAAGAATTGCTTCCTTGCCTTTAAGGCGTTTTACGCTGGTCACCCTATGGGACCTAATCCCTACTATCACACACGTTTGTGCTTTTAGAAAGTGTGTGCAATATTTACATGGCCTAGCCTTCTATGAGCACTGACACTGGCAGCGGGAAACCGATGGGAGAAGAGGCGGGAAACCGATGGGAGGAGTGGCGGGAAATGGTAGCATGTTTGGATATATAACAACATTAATATGGAAAACTTAGAAAAGAAGGAAGCGTGAGCTAGCACGACGCATGCGCACAGTGCTTACCCATGGGTGACAGACGGTTGACCAGAACTGCTGTAAATATTCAGGATTTGTTTGGCCTTTTTTTTACATTATAATTAAGTTTTATAAGCATTAATTTAATGTGCATAATTCAAATTAGTGCACCAAAATGGCTACAAAAATCATACATGTGTCCTTGGATGCATGTTTAGGTCCCATGCAAAGAATGGGAATGAATTACAACCGTCTTGGCGTCTGGCTCGGCCTCGGACATTGAGAATCTCGGTTTTTAAATCCCCGTAAATCCAAAACTCACCCGAAAATCGTGAAACTTGGCATGGTGTCACGACATGGCACATATATGTTGTGGAAAAAAAATTGTCCATTTTGGGGCAAGTTTTATTACAAGACTCTTACAAACCGGAGCTTCTCTCAAGAAGCCTCGTGGTTCCGATAGGGAAACACGTCCCCCTTGTGGGCGAAACGACAATCGCTGCCTCTTTTCACCTTGTATTTTTTCTATAGGCAACATGGAATGACATGATATCCGTGCTGAAATTTAAAATTATTGAGGGTTCGTTTGGCCTTTTTATACGTTAATTGAGTTTCCTAGGCATTTAATGTCCATAATTCAAATCTGAACTACAAATACATGCTCCAGTCCACCAAAATGGCTAGAAAAATCATACATGTGTCCTTGGGTGCATGTTTAGGTCCCATGCAAGGAATGGGAATGAATTACAACCGTATCGACGTCCTGGCTCGTCCTCAAACATTGGGAATCTCGGTTTTTAAATCCCCATAAATCCAAAAATCACCAGAAAATCATGAAAGTTGGCATGGTGTCACGTCATGGCACACATATGTCGTGGTAAAAAAATTGTCCAATTTGGGCCAAGCTTTATTACAAACCTCTTACAAACAGGAGCCTCTCGCAAGAATCCTCGTGCTTTCGATAGGGAAACGTGTCCCCTTGTGGGGGAAACAATAATCACTCCCTCTTCTCGCATTGTATTTTCTTCTACACGCAACATGGAACAACGGGAGATTCGCGCTGAACTTTGAAATTATTCAGGGTTCGTTTGACCTTTTTTATACATTAATTGAGTTTTCTAGGCATTTAATGTCCATAATTCAAATCCGAACTACAAATACATGCTCCAGTGCACCAAAATGGCTAGAAAAATCGTACATGTGTCCTTGGGTGCATGTTTAGGTCTCGTTGAAGGAATGGGAATGAATTACAAACGTCTCGTCGTCCTGAAACATTGAGAATCTCGGTTTTTAAATCCCAGTAAATCAAAAAATCACCCAAAAAACATGAAACTTGGCATGGTTTCATGACATGGCACATATATGTCGTGGTAAAAAAATCGTCCAGTTTGAGACAAGGCGCACACATTAATAGCCAACGAACTACTTTTGAAACAAATAGCTGACACGTTAATATCGCAAACGGTTGTATTATATGAACCGTGTGTGTTCCCATAACCATTTAAGTGCGGCCACGCGTCCCTCTTTCTTATGGGATAGTACTACCTTGGCCCTCGTTCATTGGTCATCTTTGTATTTTGTGCTAAAATTTAACCATACTCGGTGGCGTGCATGCAACTGTTTGATTAGACGGGACGAGCGCGAGAAGTCCACCGTGCAGGCTCGACGGGACGTGTGCGAGCAGTCCGCCGCACATGCTCGATGGGACGCGTGCGACCTGTCCACCTCGCAGGCTCGACGGGACACGTGCGAGCAGCCAAGGCCACACATGCTCATCGGGAAGCGAGCTCTTTGACCTCCATCCACCAGCCGCCCGCCTTGCTCACAACTTCTCCATTAATGGTGGCCAAGCCGTTGTTTAACACGCAGTTAATTAAAGCACCTGGATGGAGGGTGTTTGCTTGTGATCCCATGGCCCCGCTCAACGTTACCATTTGCTTTGTTCGTGTTTTCAACTCGTATTCCGGATAATTTAAAATGCCACATAGGGCAATGGATAATACGACAACAAATAAAATAGCAATGGATAATACGATGACAAATTTACAATGGCGCGGATAATAATTGTCTTACGTATTCCTGATAATTTAAAATGCCACATGCGGCAAAGCCCGAAAGACACGGGGGCAAGAGAAGAAGGAAATCGCAGACAACAATCTGGGTCGCTACTGCCTCTACTCCTCGATGGATCGCCAGGCGACGAGATCCTCCAGCTCCTTCTTCAATTAATCATGACTTTGCTTGACAGCAGCCACGGATTCCTCCACCTCCTGCTCGCGCTCGATCCGGAGCTTCCTCAAGTCACCCATCAGTTCCTCGACGATCGCTTTCAGTGTCATCATCGAGGCACTGCTCTGCTCATGGAGCTTCTTCCAACCGGCGGCCTCCTCCTCCGTCTCGGCGAGCGTCTTGAGGAGCTTCTCATTGTCACCCATGAGTTGCTCGACGAGGCTGGTCGCCTTCTCAACCGAGGCATCGCTAATCTCGAGCAGCTTCATCAAGCCAACGACTAGCTCCTGCTGCTTAATTAGGCCAGTGAGAATGTCGTCGTTGCTGGCCGAGGACTTCAGCACCGCCAGCTCATCGCGATCACCGACGCGGTGAGTGCACTTGTGAGAGCCCTCGCGTGTCGGTGAGAGCTCGTTCGAGGGCTCCGTGGCGCGCCAGGACATCTCTGCTGCGGCTGCCGCGTAGCGGCGGAACCTCTCTAGTGCTTTCGCGGCCTTGGTCTTTGCTCCCTGGTTATATGTCGACCCGAAACTCCTCCTACCGGTCATGGCGGAATGACTTGACAGGAAAGACTTGTTTTTTGGGTGATGAGGAGAGGAACTGTGAAGTAATATTCGAGTGGGTAGTTTTTATAGCCCGGTGCTAATTTTGAACACATTTAGGTTTGATCGGTGTGAACAGATTTGCAATTACTTATTGCGTGGTAATCTGGAATGTGACGAGAAACAAGGTAAAAATTTATTCATGGTTCTGGGCTCGAAGCCCGAAATACACCTTCATATGGCTACTCGTTTCTGTTATTCTGACTCATCGCAAATAGTTCTTATGGATCAACCGTATGCCACGCATCGCACACGCATCAGAAGCCCAAAACGGTTCCCGGATGGCGTACGAGGGCCTGCGTTCTCAGATGTACGTGTACGTGTCTGCCCACTATCACACACGATCCAGATATCACCATCGTGTCCGATCGATGCGCCATCGCGCCTCCCACGGGGTGCCAGAAGGTTGACCAGAATTGCAATATGCAGGTGTGGTTCCTCGCCGTTGAGGCAGCCGCGGCGTGCTCTGCTTGCGTCCATCCACGCGTTTTGCTCGCCATTGAGGCGGCCGCGGTGCACCCCGCTCTGGCATCCCTGCGCGCGCTCTGCTCGCCGTTGAGGCAAATTTACAATTGCAACGGTTAATAATTATCTTACATATTTAGGAGAATTTAAAATGCCACATGCGGCAACGCCAAAACACACACGAGCTACATATGCTTAGTTACTTAAAATGTCGATATGCAACATTTCCATACAATTATAATAAAATATAGGCTGAAAGTCTGAGCTGGCGGCCTTCTGATGACGGTCTTCTCGGACTCCATGATCAGCATAGCCCTTGCGGCCGTTCATTCTGAGTGTCCCGACCCGCGGCCGCGTTACCCGTCTCCGCCTACGGAGTTGTAGGCACTGGGAGGCTCTTGGGGCTGCTGGGCCTCTTCCAGAACAGCTTGACGGCGTGCAATCGCGCGCATGAAATCTCCGCGGAACTGCTCCATTTCCATGTCTCTGCCCTGGTAGCAAATTCTGTCCATCGCCTGTATCCTCAACATACCACGTTGGCGATGTTCTACTTCTTCGGGGACGTCAACTCTGCCAAGGATGCGCTCGAGCCTGGCCAACACATCGTCAGGATCTAGGTTGACATGGCCGCTGCCGGCAATGATGAAGCCGCGGGCTGGCTGTCTCATAACTGAATCGCAGAGGTCCTCTGCCCATTCCTTGCGGGGCGTCAGGCTCTCGATGAGCACCGGTGACGACGGCTCTTCAAGTGGGTCATTGATCATGTTGCCGAGCAGCTCTGGATCTTTTGCACGGTGGATGGCAAACTGCTCATCACACTTCCTCTGCAATATGTCCATTGCGCCCTCAAGGACTGGCACGGCGATATCGCTGCCGATGGGCCATGGCGCCTGCACCGGCCGATGAAGCTCTTGCTTCCCGACCTGCTCCATCTCATTCTCCTCGCCGAAGATGTAACGCAGGAAGGGGTCAACATCGAAGCTTTCGTCGGTGCCTGGCATGCTTGGAATAACTAATGGTAGATGGGTGTGGACTAGATCTGCGCATAGTGTCGCTACGGTGCATTGCCTCCTGGGTCATATGGAGCAAGCCACTTGCTGGTGGCGGTAAACTGATGAGGGAAGAGGCAGGGATTTTTCAATTCACCCATGTGGAGCGCGGAAAGCCTTCCCAGGAGCGCGGGAAGACTAAGTGGAGCATACAACCCGACAACCATATGCGGTGTCACATGTTATCTATCACACACGTGTTAACATAAGGAAACGTATGTGTAACTTACTAATCATCGTACACGAGTACTCGCAGATGCATCATGTGCGATACTCCTAGCCACCGAAGGCAACTAGTTTGCATTTTTCAAAGTTTTTTGTACACACAGAATCACACATGAATTAACTGTAGTAACCGTCTGTGTTATATTTTCTCATCGCAAATAGTTTATCCGAGTGGGCTATTTGCTGCGTATCACACACATCTTGTTTACATGAATCGTTTGTGTTCTTTTGGCTCATCGCAAACAATTCATCTATGTGAACTGTATGCCGCATATCACACACATCTTGTTAAGTTGAACCGTTTCTGTTGTGTTCCCTAATCGAAAACAGTTCGTCCGAGTGAACCGTATGCCGTATATCACACACACCTTGATCTGTCTAACCGTTTTTGTTGCATTCCCTAATAGCAAAACAGTTCATCCAAGCGAACTGTATGTCGTATATCCCACACACCTTTATATAGCCGCCCGTTTATGTTGTTTTGCCACATCGCAAACAGTTCTTATAGATTAACCATTTGTCACGCATCACACACGCAACTGTAATATGAACCGTGTTTGATGTATCCGCCATCGCAAACGTTTTGCATCTTTTTTTATGGTTTTCTTACATCACCGTTCGCGATTAATGCATCGCACACAGTTTCATCAAAGGGCCTCTAATCATAGTGTCGCCTTAGCAGCATCCTGCAGTAGCGTAATTTCTCTTGGGAGCTCATGGTTGGGGCATGTGTACATCATGTAATTAAGCCTCCCCAAGCTTGAGAGATGCTTTCTCCTTCACGATGCCAAAAATTATATATATAATTCCAATCACGATGAACCAGATGCATGGGATAAAACTTTTGATGAAATTCTAATTTCAATCGATTCCAAACCCACGTTCCAATATCATCACATAGCCTATACCATGTCAATGCCTTTCCCTTCAAAGATAAAGGGAAAACCTTCTTCTTAACTTCATCTCTGCGTAAACCTGCAAGCTTAAATAATCCACAAACTTCATAGATTAGGTGCATATCAGGATGTAGTGTTCCATCTCCTGCATAAGGATTAGCTAGCAGTTTCTCTATCATACTCGAACCTCATAATAAATATTTTCAGTGGGTGCAGTAGGTTGAGGAGCAACTCTTAGTGCTTCCAGTCGAGGTGAAGATACCCCGAACAAACCCCTCAAAGGATTGTTTTCCATAGTAACAAGTGACATTAAATTTCAACATGTAATAAAAATGTTCCATTACCAAATTCCACTTACCAAAGGCGCTTCACTCCCCGGCAGTGGTGCCAAAAAAGAGCCTTGATGACCCACAAGTATAGGGGATCAATCTTAGTACTTTTGATAAGTAAGAGTGTCAAACCCAACGAGGAGCAGAAAGAAATGACAAGCGGTTTTCAGCAAAGTATTTTCTGCAAGCACTGAAATTATGGCAATTCCTATGGTAATTCTTCCTACAATAATAATAGGAAAACCTCTGATCTTGAGAATAATATTAAATAATTTATCAATGCTCAAAAAGTTTTCAATACTACGATAGAAGAAAAGTTGAATAAGATTGATGATATGTCTAGAAGCATTGATAGAATTTCTCACGATGTAGAAAATCTCAAGTTGAAATTTTTTGTACCCAAAGTTGATGAATCAATTAAAGCTTTATATGTTTCTATGGATGAAAGTAAGAAAAGAACCACTATGCTTAGAGCTAAAAGAGAATTTTTGGAAAGAGCATTTTCTATTGATTGCTTTCATAAAAATGATGAAGATCTTAAAGTGATTGGTGTTTCTTCTATTGATTCCTTGTTTAGTAAGATTAAAATTGATGATAAAGGGAATGAAGAAGAGTCAACTTTAGCTAGAAGGCATCCCGATGATTCGGAGGGTGAAAATCTTGATGAAAAATTGATAAAAGTGGGTTTGGAGAGGTCAAAACTTTAACTACCAATGTGCCCACTCTTTTGGATTACAAATACTTTAATTATGATAGTTGCTCTTTGATTTATTGTATTTCTTTGTTGTAATCCATGATTAGTATTCACCCCGACTTTGTTGAAGTTGTGAGAAACCCTACTTGCAAGAATGAATTCTTCAATCTTATTCCTAGGAGTGTTGTTATTCAAAATCTTTATGCTAAATCTTTGAAAAATATTGGTTGTGTGATTGAGGAATTGGAAACTAAAGATGACAAAACTTGAATCTATGCATTATGCCTAGCTAGGGGCATAAAACGATAGCGCTTGTTGGGAGGCAACCCAATGAATAAAATTTATTTTTGTCTTTTCCTTTCTGTTCTTGAGTGTTTGCACAATTATGCTACTATTATGATTGTGTTTTTATGCTTTAATTAGTTTTTGTGCCAAGCTAAGCCTTTGGGATCATGTTGGGTGATAGTTGACTTGATCTTGTTAGAAAACAGAAACTTTTGCGTCCAGTAACAGAATTGTTTAAATTCACAGAAGCGATGAAAAATTATGAATTGTTTACACAAGATTGATATACAAATTTCCTACGTTGTCCTAATTTTTCAGAATTTTGGAGCTACAAAAGTATGAGCAAAACTCGCGTCTTTACAGACTGTTCTGTTTTTTACAGATTCTGTTTTCTTTGCATTGTGTGCATATTTTGATGAATCTATGGATTGTATCGGGGGGTATAAGCCATGGCAAAGTTAGAATACAGTAGATATAATGCAAAAATAAAATATGAATAGGTTTGGAACAATACTTAAAGTGAAGATTGGTTTTCTTATACTAACGGATCTCACGGAAGTTTTGTTAAGTTTTGTGTGATTGAAGTTTTCAAGTTTTGGGTGAAATCACAATGGATGAAGGAATAGGGAGTAAGAAGAGCCTAAGCTTGGGGATTCCCCATGGCACCCCAAGATAATATTCAAGGAGGAACAAGCAACTAAGATTGGGGATGCCCCGAGTGGCATCCCCTCTTTCTTCTAACGACCATCGGTATTTTACTTGGAGCTATATTTTTATTCGTCACATATCATGAGTTTTGCTTGGAGCATCTTGTATTATATGAGTCTTTGCTTGCTTTGCTTTTTAGTTTGTCACAAGTATCCTTTCTAGACACAAGTATTTGAGAGAGCCAAAATTATGCTATGATTTGTTAGAATTGCTCTTTGTGCTTCACTTAAAAAAATTGAGATATGGAATTGCTCTAGTGCTTCACTTATATCTTTTTGAGCACGGTGTGCTTTAATATTTTTGAAGAAATGCTCTCATGCTTCACTTAGATTTATTTGAGAGTTAGTAAGTTTTTGAAGAAATTCTCTCATGCTTCACTTATATTATTTTGAGAGACAAAAAATTGTATGCTCATGTTCTTCACTTAAATTTGTTTGAGCTTATCAAAAGCAACATATGAAACTAGTCCCAAAGTGATAGATATTCAAGAGGCATATAATAAAAACTTTTATGAAGATCATTGGAAAAAATAAACTTGATTCTTTGTAATAGTTTTGAGATATGATGATAATGATATGTGAGTCATGTTGGTGAGTAATTATGCTTTAGTAAGAATGTTGGTGTGTTAAGGTTTGTGATTCCCTATGCAAGCACGAAAGTCGATAGTCATGCAATGAAATTACATCCTACTTGTGGTGCATTATTCAGTGTTAGTTATGCTTAATGCTCGCTTACATGATTTTTTGTTTCTTGGTTGGTTGCTTCTCAATCTTTTGCTAGCCTCCATTTGTACTAAGTAGAAATACTACTTGTGCATCCAAAATCCTTAAATCCAGTTTTGCCATATGAGTCCACCATACCTACCTATATGCAGTATTTCTGTGTCGTTCTAAGCAAATTTGTATGTGCCATCTCTAATTTCCAAAATAAATTCCTTTTTGTGTGCCCGTACCGCTCATGAAGCGGTAGGGGGTGGCCAATATTTTCCATGCTAGATGTGTTATTCTCAAGATGAGTGTTTATTCACTTGTCATTGCATGAGAGTATGGCGGTAATAGGGATGCCCAGTCCCAAAATGAAAAAAGAAATTTACTTTATGTTATGAAATAATAAATTCCTTGGAAAGTGTTGGTATGGAAGGCACCCGTGGATACGGCTAGCCATGGATTGTGAAAGAATGGTGGAAAAAGGAATAAACTTTATTTTCTGTTTGGGAACAGCCTATGATATATATAGCATGGAAAGTGTTGGGAATTACTCGGTCATTTTTGTTGACGGGAAAAGTATGCCTCTCAAAAAATTTATCTCTCAATTTAAGCTTTGAGCTCTGACACCTCTACAAATCCCTACTTCCCTCTGCGAAGGGCCTTTCTATTTACTTTATGCAATTTTTATTTTTATTTGAGTCTCCATCTTCTCTTATAAAGCACCAACTAAGGGGCACTATGATCATACTTGAGCATTGGATGTAGCTAATATGCGAGTGTGTTACATGAATGGATCAATGATTGAGCATGATGGGCTAGGGATAGCTTGCTTTAGTGTTGATATTTTGAAAGAAATGGTTGCTTGTTGATATGCTTGAGTATTGAAATCTTCATGTCAAAACTAGACTATTGCTTTGAATCATATAAAAGTCCATATGTCCATGCTACAAAAGAAAAGAATGTGTGATGTACATGTTAGGTAGCATTCCACATCAAAAATTCTTTTTTTATCATTTACCTACTCGAGATAATTTTTGATTGTTCCATGCTATTATATTATCATTCTTGGATGTTTTACAATCATTTTATAGCAACTTTATATCATTTTTTGGGACTAACCTATTGACATAGTGCCCAGTGCTAGTTGTTGTTTTTTGCTTGTTTTTTACTTCGCAGAATATCAGTACCAAACAGAGTCCAAACGCAGCAAAACTTTTTGGAGAATTTTTATGGACCAGAAGACACAACTTGGGCCAAAGAAGTACCAGAGGGGTGCCCCGAGGGGGGCACAACCCACCTGGGCGCGCCTGGGGGCCCAGGCGCGCCCTGGTGGGTTGTGCCCACCTCGTGTGACACCCTGGTTTTTGACAACTTTTTCTTTTCAAAATCTTTTTGGCTTTATTTGAATTCTAGATGGTTTTTGAACCTTTTCAGTTAACTTTGGACTTGTGAATCTTTGAACCTCTTTTCCAAGTGACTCAAAAATCCTCACCACCCTGCCATAGCCTTGCCACATCTCTCTTGGATCAAATTCCAATATTCATTCTTTTCCCAATAATTTATTTTCTTCCTTGGGAACTATGTCGTCACTATGGGTTGTGAAGCAACCTATAGTTCTGATGATCAGAAAGATCCCAAACTCCTGTCACACCTTCTTATCATCATATAACCTCATAATCTTCAAAAACATTTCATTGTCCAATATAAAATTTTGGCCAGAATAATTATTTTCTTTCTGGTCAGAATTGGCCAATTGTGAAGTAACCTCTATTTTCCAAACTCAGAAAACTCCCAAATAAATTCCCTGAGATACTAGGGAACCTATCTAGCCACAATATCCAAAAATATCACTTTGTCCAATATAACTTTTTAGCAACAAGGCTCTGCCAAGTTGTTGTCTTTTTGGGACCTCTGTGAAGGAAGTACTAGCTAGAGGTATCCTATGGCCATGAAATTTTTATGGCATATTCTACACACCAAATGACTTGCATACACCAAATTTAAGCTTCAGAAGATCAACCATATGAGTGAACCAAGCTCATTTAGTTTTTGGACCAGTAAGGTGGTTTACACGGGAACTATATTCAAAACTAGTCCAAACCCTTTCAAATTTGGCCAGTCTGTAGTCCTTCCAACCTAGACCACTCCAGACATTTCCACTGGCCTCATCTCCAGCTCATCTCTCCTCTAGATCCCTCTCAAGTATGCTGTCAGAAACTGTAGCTGAAGCTACACTTCACAGCAGAGTGAACCTGGCCGAACCAGCGGCGTAGATGGACTAAGTGATCGAGGGAGAAGGCTCTGGACATGGTGTGCTGGACTTGCACGTCCTATAGATGCCGGCCACGGTGGTGATCACGATAATGGCATGGCAGGGCGCGTGCTCTATAGCCCGGCCGCGTCGGGTGCGTCCATTCCGGCCGTCCTGCGTTGCCAGCCGGTGTCCGCTGGTGCCGACATCGCCGATGCTGTCCACCTAACCCTCTCCCGTAGCTTCCCCTCATTGGAAACCTCCCCGATGGCAGCCAACGCACCAGGGCACTGTGCCGCCCGTGGCTGCGCCGCAGCTCTGTAGCTCGTCGCCTTCCTCCACTAGCCGCCACCGACCGCCATTACTGCCCCTGCTCTCTCCCGTCTCGTCGCCCGCTAGCAGCCAGCCAGCGCGGCGTCCTCTCGCCGGCGACGTGTCCCGCACCTCGCCGTTTCCAGAGAGCTCGCCCGCGCTCGCCTCCTGCCTATATAAGGCCACGGCCAGGCCTCCAAAGCTCATCAACCCGCTCCACCACCTCCCAATCTCCCTCCCGAGCAGCGAGCCACGGCCGGAAGGCCCTCTGGCCTCGAGCCTCACCGGAGATCCGCCGCCACCAGAGCCCAGCCGCCTCGCCGTTCCACTCCTTCCCAGACCCCATCGACCCCACCCACGAGCTTCCCTCGTCTTCTTGACCACAGGTGAGCTCTTGCCCGACCGGAACTCTGCTAGGAATGCCAACTCCGGCGACCCCCGCAAGCCACCGCCATCGGAGAGGAAGGAGACGACATCGTCCGGCCACCTCTAGTTGAACCACGGGTACGTATGTGCTCACCATCGTGCGCTCGCTCTATCCCCGCGATCGCCGGACCTCGCCGCCATCCGTATCGCCAGCGAGGATCATCGAAGCCACGCCGTTCTCTGTTTTTCCCCCTCCTCTTCTAAACCTGATGATGGGGCCCCACCTGTCTGTCTCCCTCGCCCGCGCCCGAAGCGGTATAAGTGGAGGCGCCCTGGCGTTTTACGCCTTCGACATGGCCCTCTGTTGGGTTTTCTGTTTTTATTTAAATTTCAGCTTTGACCAGAAACTTTGACCAGCTGTAACTTTTTATCCATAAGTCCAAATCACCTGATTCTTTTTTGCATTTGGTTTGTCTTGAGCTCCTCTAATTTCTGGTAAAATTTGGTATTTTTCTCATACTCACAGAATTTCTGGTAAACAAAACAATGATATGTGACATTTTCAATTGCTATTTTAAAATATTTTCAGAAGGAAACTTTGGTGCTTTTGAAGACCAGGAGTTTTTGGGCAACCCAATGGAGCAAGGCAAGCCAGGACATCCATTTTATGAAGCATTTCAATAGCATTGCATTCTTATATGAATTACTTTCATTTACTTGCTATATAATAATTCATAGTAAATTAATTTAAATGCCTAGTTGCTGCCATCCCAAGTTATTATAATGAACCACTATGCTTGCTAAATAAACTTAGCCGGTTGATCTTGAGTCACCTGTCCGGGCTTATTCGCGCAACCACATTTGCCGGTATGGGACGGCCTTGACTTGGTCTGGCTCCGTGCTCTTTCACCGGTACCTCCATTTAGGGAGGGTTATGCGTGCATGCTACCCTGATCAGGTAGACGGCGATAACCCTGTGATCCCAGTTGAGTATTGTGCTGGCGTCCCCGTTTGGGACAGTTTAGTTTGGCCACGACGGTGGCAGGTGTCACAAGGTGACACAGGGGCCACCCAGGGCTTGACTCCGGGGGAGGATGATTGCTGGTGGTACGATGGGAGGGTCACGGGTCAGGCGGGTTTCGTTGGAGTAACTCCGGTCCACCCGAATGGGAGCATGTACTAAGTACGAGGCCGGGTACTCCATGGTGTGGGTAAAGTGTACAACCTCTGCAGAGTGTAAAATCTATTCGAATAGCCGCGTCCACGGTATTGGACAGCCCGTCCAGACCTCACTAGGTGGTCAACCGTAACAGTGATAATAATGATGGAAGAACTCATCTTATGATCAGAAACACTCGGTGACTTATGAGTATTCCGAGGGTTGTGGGACAACCCGGAAGAGAGTAAGTTGGTAACTGTTGACAGTAAGTGAATCACTTAAGAATTTAACATGTTACTTGCCATGCTATTGTTTGCTGCATTATTTGGTTGTCATGAGCTTGCGAGTACATTCCAAGTACTCACCTGGCGTATCATGCCAGATGCAGGAGAAGCCGAGGACGGAGGTCCCGATGGCTCAGGCTACGCTAACTAGGATGTGTCCCACCAGTGTCCCTGTGGTGGAGTTTCCACTATGTTCCGCTACGCCGTAGAATTTCCCAGTAGTACCGAGGCCCCGCTATGTTTCATAAATAATGTAGATATTGTCATAGCACCAGGTGTGCCTTTGGCCTCGCTATCGATGTAAAATTATGAGCTTGTACACGAAGTTTATCAATAAAGATCAGTTCTGTTCTATTCCAAGTTGTTGTGTGTTTCCAGAAGACATGATCTTTGGGTTGGGAACACAGGTAATCCGGTTCTCTGAGCCGGGGTGCCACACCTCAGTGGCCTCCCGCACCGTCACTTTGCTCTATAAATACCCCCAAAATCCAGAAACCCTAGGGGAGTCGACGAAACACAATTCCAGCCACCGCAAGTTCCAGAACCACGAGATCCAATCTAGACACCATCACAGAGGGGTTCATCATCCTCATTAATGCCTCTCCGATGATGCGTGAGTAGTTCATTGTAGACCTACGGGTCCGTAGGCAGTAGGTAGATGGCTTCTTCTCTCTTTTTGATTCTCAATACAATGATCTCTTGGAGATCTATTTGATGTAACTCTTTTTTGCGGTGTGTTTGTTGGGATCCGATGAACTTTGAGTTTATGATCAGATCTATATATCCATGAAAGTTATTTGAGTTTCTTTGATCTCTTATATGCATGATTACTTATAGCCTCGTATTTGTTCTTCGAATCTTTGGTTTAGTTAGGCTAACTAGATCGTTTTTTCTTGCCATGGGAAGAGGTGCTTTGTGATGGGTTCGATCGTACGGTGTTCTTTCCCAGTGATAGAAGGGGCAACAAGACACGTATGTATCATTGCTATTAAGGATAACAAGATGGGGGCTATTCCTACATGAATAGATCTCGTCTACATCATGTCACCATTCTTATTGCATTACTCCGTTTCTCCATGAACTTAATACACTAGATGCATGCTGGATAGCGGTCGATGTGTGGAGTAATAGTAGTAGATGCAGGGTTGGTCTACTAATCTTGGACGTGATGCCTATATAATGATCATTGCCTGGATATCATCATAATTATTCGATGTTCTATCAATTGCCCAACAGTAATTTGTTTACCCACCGTATGCTATTTTCTCAAGAGAAGCCACTAGTGAAATCTACGACCCCCAGGTCTATCTTTTATCATATTGTTTTTCGATCTAGTTTTTATTCGCTTTTGCTTTCAGATCTATTATTCCAAAAACCCAAAAATACATTGCTGCACTTTTTATTTGCATCTTTTATTTCGTGTTTTATTCAGATATATTTATCCAATCTATCACAATTTTTTATCCCATCAACTTGACAATATCTGGCGCCGTTACCCGAAAAAGGGATTGACAACCCCTTATAAGCGTCGGGTTGCAAGTATTTGTTCTTTGTGTGCAGGTACCATTTACATAGTGTTGCTTGGCTCTCCTACTGGTTCGATAACCTTGGTTTCCTAACTGAGGGAAATACCTACCGTAGCTGTGCTGCATCATCCCTTCCTCTTCGGGGAAATACCGACGCAGATACGAGCTATCAGGCACGCCCTGGTGCCTCGTGGGCACCTGGGTGGCCCCCTTGGTACTTCTTTTCTCCAATATTTTTATTTATTCCAAAATAAATCTTCATGAAATTTCAGCTCATTTGGAGATGTGCAGAATAGGTATCTCTGACATAGCTTTTTCAGGTCCAGAATTCCAGCTGCCGGCAATCTCCCTCTTCATGTAAATCTTGCATATTAAGATAGAAAAGGCATTATAATTGCTCCACAAAGTGTTATATTGATTAAAAACACTATAAATAACAGTAGGAAAACATGATGCAAAAGGGACATATCAATGACGAGACTTACGTCTTTCGATTCGAAAGGCTAAGAATTACATTACGGTGTGCTTGCTTCCGATAAACCCAAACTTCAAAATGTTTGGGATAGTTATGTGATATTCTCGGAATTGAAAATTGTTTTCAAAAGAAAAAAAGGTTAAAAGATATATGATATCTAAAGAAGTGTTTTGTTTGCAAGTTCTAGTGAAGCGTTCAACTATGTCTGAGACTAAAATATGTAAGATCCGAAAGAACACCAATCATGAGTTCATGGTAAGAACTTAAAGAGAAAGAACAAAACCAAAGGATGTAATGAGACTTACATGCCTAGGGAAGTTCGGGGCTCTTGCCACTCTTAAAATGTTAGATGACTCTTCTGTTGAGTGGGAGAAATATTGAAAGTTAAACTATAAGAAGTTTAGAGGCGGACATAAAAGAAGGTTGGAATGTCCAGCTCATGTATGAATGTCATACAAGTTATAAGATGTAGACAAAGTTGGTCAGGTAAAGTGTGATTCTTGAGAATTCTGATTAAATTGTTGAACACTAAATTCTTTGGGAATTGTGGTTAAAAGTTGATCACAACAATACCGACTCGATTGCATGTTGTTGTGAATCGATGCAAGAATTACTATGGCCTAATGACCAGCAAATTAATGAGATTAAAATATGTGTTCAAATTTTTGTAAAAGTTATGATATTTTTTCATCAACATATTACCTCTGAATTTATTATCATAATTCATTTTAGAGTTTTATACACTCTAGCCCATTGCATAGAAGTTGCAAGGAGGTTGTTCATAAGAGAACAATAGTTGTTCCATGTAATGAACAAAAATAGGATGTAAGTTATAAATATTTATGATAGAACTGAACATCCATAACACAGGTGCTAAATGTCGTAAGACTAAAAGAATACCACATATGTGTGGCACTGCATTTAGTCACATTGGAGTAATCCGCATGTAGAAATTCCATAGTGATGGATTTGGAAGTCATATGATTACGAATCATCTGACACTTGCAACTTTCGTCCAAATAGTGAAGTAAGCTAAACTACTATTCACATGCCATAAAGAACTAGCAGCAAAATAATTGGAAATATGCATAACGATGTATGTAGTCCAATAAGTTTTGTTGCAAGCAGTGGATTTATCTATCTTCAAGGATGACTTAAGTAGATATCTATATTTACTAATTGAGACATAAATTTGGATATTTTGAAATGTTTAAAAATATTTTAGAATGAAGTAGAAGTTATTGTAACAAGAAAATTATGTTTCTACAATTGGATTGCAGAAAAGAATATTTGAGTTACAAATTTAGAGAATGTCTCATGAGCTGTGAAAAATATTTTATAGCTTGCACCTCTTAGAAACACTACTAAGAGTAGAGTGTTTTGAGTAGATGCAATCAAGTTATGTATGACATGGTGCGATCAAAGATGACATTAATTATTTTGGCAATTTACTTTTTAATGTGATGCTTTAGAGACTGTGGCTTTTACATTGAAAAGAGCGCCATCAAATTTGTTGAAATAAGTGCTACTTTGTTGGTCATCTCAAATAGTTGGGTATTCCTCTATCACTACGCCGAGACAAATTGTTTTCTCACATAGTGCGGAAATTTTGAAGAAAATGTTTTCTGCAAAAGAATGAGTGGGGGGACAGTGCAATTCAACAAGATTATAGAATCTTCATGATCAGGTCAAAGAAAAGAAATGCTAGAAGTGGTTCTAAAATTTCTTACCGTGACTGATACAGAAGCCTCTACATGTGATATAGAGACTTCGGTCGAACATGCAACTGAACCATATAGGTCGGATAATTCGTACGGACCTTCAGGGTGAGCAGATGAAATATTGTTGAAACAAACAATGAACCTATAATACACAAGAAGTGTTGATGGGCCCTGACTCCGGAATTGGCTATACGCCAAAATAATCTGAGATAGTATCCATACACATAATTCAAGTTTAGAACTTGATAGACCCTCTGAAAGACTTAAAATCTGAATTGTAGTTATGGATCTATAGATTGACAAAGATAAAAATGTTTTATAATGCTTGACTTCTTGCAAATTGTTTATGACAAGATTGTCTCATCATGATGATACTTATAGTCAGTTCGGATTAAACTAGCAATTACTAAATATTTCAGTTATGAGATATAATAGATGGATGTCAAAATGATTCCCATGAGATGGAAATAGAACCAAGGTTGTATATTTGATACAGTCCAAGGTAATTTTCTCGATCCAGAGGATGCTAGTAAGTGTACAAACTTCAAGAGATCCAATAATGATCTGAACCAAGCGTAGTGGAGTTGGAATATTTGTTATGATGAATTGATCAAATAATATGATTTCGTCGATAGAACCAAATATGCTTGTATTTACAAGAAAGTAAGTGGGAGCATGGTAATATTTCTAAACACTGTGTGTGCATGACACATTGTTTATTGGAAATTATATAAATTTCTTGACACGGATTAAGACTTTATTGAAACTAGCCTTTTAGTAAAGTACTTAGGCAATATAGTCCTTGTATTAAGCATTATAATCTATGGATATAGTAGTGTCTAATCAGGGCTTAAATCAAAATACATATTGACAAAGTACTAAAGCAGTTTAGTAAGAAAAATGCCAAGAAGAGTTTCTTGACAAAGTCAAATGGAAGGAATTCTTAACAAGAATCGGTATCTTGAAATACTGGTGAGTGAAATACATGATTTCAATCACACTTGTGTTAATTCCATGGTATGTAAAATAATCAGATATGTCCAGTACTCCAAGTAAGTTGTGAGTAAAGTAACTAGAATGGTCAAATTATTGATCATAGGACAATAGTGGAAATGTCGTTAAGTATTGACGACATGTTTCTTGCATACGGAGAAAATGAAGAGATTGTTGTAAGGAGTTATATCAATACATGCTTCATGTAAGTAGCACATCAACAAAAATCTTCAATTGGTGCTCCAAGAAATTTTTTGATTTCAATAAAATGATTTATGGTGGCACAGTAAGTTGGAATTGTTCTAAGAAAGTTACTGGGGTGAATTCTACAACAGAAGGCTAAGCATATTGTCGCTTTAGAAGCAATAATAGAGGGTGATGAATCAAAAGTTCATTTATGAACTTAGTATGGCTTCTAGATGATTATGCAAATAGAACACTGTTCTCAATAGTGGTTCTATGGCTCAATCTAAGGAATCAAAGGTCCTGCCGGTGATTCAATATATGCTAATCTTGTTTCAAATAAATTATGAATTCATGTGCAAGCATGTCAGATGCATTGAAATGCAAATGATACACACGGATCTGAAGATTGTCATATTTCATAGGACGAAGTCAGTACCACAAGAAAAGCACGGACTGCCACCGGATTGTCATTGGTGTAAAAGTCAAAAGTGCTAACTGGATTATTGACTCTAGTGCAAGTGGGAGACTGTTGGAAATATGCCCTAGAGGCAATAATATTATATTATTATATTTTCATATTCATAATTAAGTGTTTATATTTCATGTTATAACTGCTATGATCCTGGAATATGCGATTCAGTGGAAAACTCATATGCATGTGTGAAATGATAAACGGATAAAATAAAGGTTCCTAGTATTGCCTCTAAGACTAGCTCAAGGGTTTTTGGTGATCATGTTTTTCGGATCTTAGGATATCGTTAAGTGTAACGATAGTCCTAAAACAATATTGAGATTATAACGTTGGAAGAACGATCATATTGAATCGACCCAAACTTGTCTATTATGAATTGAGTTTATATCGTCTGTTATAACACCCCAGTGCCATGCTATAGTAATCCCATACTAATGGTGCCATGTCATCACAATTAATTTTTAAACCTCACTTTGATCCAAACCCAATTCAAATTCAAATTGATAATAAAGTAAAACTAATTATTTCTTCAAGTGATAAAACTAAAATGTTTGTAATATCCCATAAAATCCCTAAGTATTTGTCATGAAGAAATCACCCATTTTGGAATTACCAAACTGCCCCTAGAAATATTTTAAAGTGGCCCAACAGCACTTATTTGAACCATTTAAATGCAAACAAATTTGAATAAAATCAAACAGATTCCAAACTTTTTGTGGCAGTACTAAATAATGCCTAGTATTTGTTTTGACAAGTTGCATATTTTACTAAATTCATTTGACGGACAAACAAATAGAAAACCGTAGCTAAAAGAAAACAGAAAAGAAAATTAGAAGGAAAAAGAAAAAGGAAAAACGGCACTGTGCCACGGCCCAACCGCGCACAGTGCCGGCCCAGCCCACCCCAAGGCTTCTTCTACTTCTGTTCACCGAGGCCGCCGTGGAGGCGCGCGCAGCGTACGTGGCCAGGACGGCCACGCCCCGGCCATCCGGCGACGCCCCCGCATCCTACTACGTCCCCTGGCGGCCCCTTGCGAACCCTGACCCCCTCACTCCGCCCCCTCGCTCTCCCTCACCCCTCTCCCTCTCTGTCCCGCTCGCCCGAACGCCGTCGTCGCCCTGTCACTGCTGCCGGCGTGGCCACCGACCTGCCCTCTCCGCCTCTCCGTGTCGAGGAGCTCCGGAAGCCTTGCCTTCGTCTTCCTCGCCGCGGGATCGAAGCCGGGGAGCATCTCCAGCGTCGCCTACGCTGTTCCCCTCCCTCTGGATCCGCCACAGCTCGCCGTCGTTCTGCGCGCCCTCGACCAACCGCGTCTACCCCGAGCCACTCCTCGTCTCCGCTGTGAGCTTCCCCTCCCCCTCAACCTTCTCTTGTCCTCTCTCATGCCCCATTAGCTCATCTCCGCCGAGGCCGGGTCGTCACCGACGTCGGACGCTGTCGCCGCGGTCACTACCAGCTGTCCTAGCTTGCGCCCGTGCCACCTATGAACGCGGCGCGATGCCCTCGTCTGAATGCCTCGAGCCGCTGCTCGATTTGGTCGCCGGAGATGGCCGCTAGGACCTCGTCGTCGTCCTCTGTCCGCGCAGGCGCGCGCGCGCCGTTTGTTTCAATCAGATGGATTAGTTTAGGTTTAAGTTAATACTAATTAGGCTAATTAGCAGCTGACATGTGGAACCCCCCTGATAAATTAAATGTTGCTTAATTAAAACTAACCCCACCGACTATGACATACGGGCCCCACCCGCACTGTTCACCATCTGACTAGTCAACCGTTGACTGCTGACTCAACAGTCAATGGGACCCATATGTCAGCCTCTCTTAGCCACTGACTGGGTACCCAGCTGGGTACCCCCAGCAATTTTAGTTTATTATCGAAATAAAAATAAAATGTAGAAATTCCAGAAAATGATTAAAACTTTAAAAGATCATATAAATGATCTTTAGCTCAGATGAAAATAATTTATATATGAAATTTGCTCAAAAAAATATGACGAATCCGAATATGCTATCCACATACATGTCACATGCCTCTAGCACTGCAAACATGGAACCTTCCCCTTTGTTTCATCTGTCCGAAAATTGCCAAAAGCTCACAGATGTTTTCCCGCTCCGTCTGTAATGTGTAACACTGTGTTAGGTCACCCCTAGCATAGCATATTGCCATGTCATGCATCATGATGCATTTGATTGCTTTATATTTACTGTTCCTTCCCCCTCTTCTCTCCGGTAGACCCCAAGACTCACGCTGCTTCTGTGTACGACTACACCCCTGACATCCAGCCACTTGCAGCAGAGCTTCCAGGCAAGCAAAACCCCCTTAATCATTCCTATATCGCCCATTCTTTCTCTCTCATGCTTGCATTAGATTTTGCTACTGTTCTTCGATAGCTCCTATTCTGATGCATAGCCTGCTTTTGTAACCTGCTGTTGTTACCTTACCTATTATCCTATATGCTTAGTATAGGTTGGTTAGTGATCCATCAGTGACCCCTTACCCCTGTCCTTGTTGCCCCGCTTTGTTACCAAAAGATTCGATCCAGGTGATCGACATGTTGAGACCGACATATCACCGCACACACCCTTAGTTGTATGACTCTCCAGAGCTACTATCGAGTGCCGAGGGTGATACCTCCTACCTCACTCCTGATGATATCTCTGTAGCCTAGCTAATTGGTTATGGGATACCCAGGGTGATTCCTCTTTCACCACCTCTAATGATGCCTCTGTCGTGCAGCCCCTCAAGTGTGAACCTATCGAGGGTGATTCCTCCAAGTTCACCTTGATGGTTACATCGAGTGGCAATCCATCGAGGGTGATTCCTCGGATTTCCCCCTTGGTGACACAAACACACTATTACCTTTACCTGTTGCCCCTTTTACTAGTGTTGTGGGACTGAAGGTACAGGCGGTACCACCTCGGTAGAGGTGGACCTGAGTTCCCGACAGTCTCTTGTGAGTCGGGTTGACCTGGAGGGTACCCGCGAGATAATTATGAGGCGCAGCCGGGCAGGCAGACCGCCCTAGAGGGGGATGGGCCTGATCCTTGCCGCAAGTCCTCGAGACGGGGCGACGGGATCACCGATCGTCTCCCCGCGCTCCCAAGACACTAACGGGTTTGGAATAAGTATGGGCACTCGGTGTCGTACGATTCTTTCGAAAGCTCACAGGCGTCAGCAGTTTAGCAGCGCGCGCCCGGTTGGACGGTAACCACCTGCGCTTGTATTAGGAGGTGGGTCTGCTCCAGGCCGCATTTGCAACATGCGGGATTGCAAAGGATGGCTGGCCCATGACCCCTTCGCATTTAGGATGTAGACCGGCATGCTGGCCTCTCTGTTGAGCCTAGGGAGGACTACGGTGTGTCGATCAGCCGAGGCCGGACATGACCCGAAAAGTGTGTCATGCCGAAGTTAATTAAACGTGTTGGGTAAGTTGGTGCACCCCTGCAGGGAAGTATATCTATTTGAATAGTTGTGTCCACGGTAACAGACGCTCAGAGTTGTATCCCGATCTATTACAACTAGAACTAGATACTGGAGACACTAAATGGATATGATGGCTCCGGGATCGCTTTCTCGTAGGTAGTCGAGGAAGGATCTCTGGGCGTTACTAAATATACTTGTTACTTTATAATATACTAATCTGCACTCTTCTAATGCTGCAAGACGGAGCAAGATGCTAGTCTTCGATAGGCTAGGCCTTCCCTTTTATTCGAGCAATTATGCAGTATAGTCCACAGATACAGCCCCTTCCCATTGATACCAATGCATACTTAGCATAGATTCGATGTAAGTCTTGCGAGTACTTTGGATGAGTACTCACGGTTGCTTTGCTACCTTTTTCTCCCTTTACCCGATTGTTGCGATCAGATGACGGATCCCAGGAGCTAGCTGATCCCGTCGATGACTACTACTACACCGCCGGAGCCTACTACTACATGGAGACCACCGACGACTAGGAGTTGATAGGAGGCTCCCAGGCAGGAGGCCTGCGCCTTTTCGATCTAGATGTCGTTGTTTTGCTTAGCCTTCTGAAGGAAAACTTGTTTACTTATGTCTGTACTCAGATATTGTTGCTTTCGCTGACTTATGTATTCGAGCCTTCGTGGCCTTGGCTTGTAATATAAAGCTTTTTGTTTGAATTTGTGCCTAGAGTTGTGTTGTGATATCTTCCCGTGAGTCACTCATCTTGATTGTGCGCATTTGCATGTATGATTAGTGCATGATTAAGTCGGGGGCGTCACAAGTTGGTATCAGAGCCGACTGCCTGTAGAAAGCCCCTTTCCAACTCCTTGGCCGAATTTTAGTCTAGTCTTTGAAAAACTATTTTACTAACATTGTTGTGTGGCTTACGGGCCCACATCACAAATGGGTAGTTTTAGGATCTTTTATTCCTCTCCTATACCCTGGGATTCTGATCTCTCTTCTATTTGGGTTAAAGATTTTACTAACTCTAACTCTAGGTTCTCGTAACTACTTCCTCCCGGAGAGCCCCTCATTCCAGATGATCGCTTGATTCACCAGAAGATTCTGAAGATACTCTTCGATGTTTTACCGAGACCCTTGTACCCACCGCCTTTGCAATTCTCGACCACCGATAAGTCCCTATGGATAACGACATACACTTGCCGTTCATACAATCATTCCCCGTTGCTTTTGTTATTACAAGATACCCCGAAACAATTTACTATATTCTAGGAATCCATTCTGCCTGCTGCCTTGCAGCTCCTTCCTGCATGAATACACCTACGAATAATTCCTCACACTTACCCGAGATTCGTTCATCCCTAGTTGTTCATGTGTTTCGCAAAATACTTCATAATGCTATTCGATCTTCCGAAAATCTTCTACAACCTATTGCTCTTGAAATTCTTGCATGCCTGCATTATGGTTACTTCCATATGTCTAGCAATATTCATTTGCATCCTTTGTCATCGTCATTTTGAGCCTTTGATTCGAAATATTTGTGAATGCACGCAATCATTAGTGGACCCTTAGAAATTATCTTTCTGGCTCATACATCATTCAGGACATGAGCTGGTTCTCATTCAATCAAAACTTGACCGATTGTGCCCCTAAGTCTATTCAACTTACTCATATTTGATCAGAGCATCTGCTTCTGATCCCCCGGTTCAGGAATCGTAATTCCTTTGTATTCAAGTGTAACACCCCATGTACTTAGCCACAGTGCTCACCCTTAGTTAATGCCATGTCAGCAAGTTTAATAGTGCCTAGTCATCATTTGCATCATATTGCATTTCAAACTCCTAGTTCAAACTTCAATTAAATTCAAAGTGGAAAATAAAAGTTATTCAAAACAGAAACTAAAATGTTCATTAGATAACAAATATTCCAGAGACAATTCTAAAATTGTAACCAACAATTAATAAATTAATTAAGTGACTCTAATAGTACCAAAACAGCAAGGTTTAATACATTTTATTTAATACAAAATTTGTGTGAACTCCATTAGCCTCCAAACCAATTTTTAGCAGTACTAACTAATGCACTGTATTTATTGGAACAAGTTACCTATTTTACAAAACAGTGTTTGAGGCCACACATTATTGCAAAAATAGAAACAAAAGAAAAACAGAAAAGAAAAGAAAGAAAGAGAAAAAGGCCGAGCAGCTGGGCCTAAGTGACTACAGCAACGGCCCAACCCACCCCGCACCTCCTCCCTCCTCCCGCACTGCTCATGCCGCTCGCTGTCGAGCACCTGGAACGCGCGTAGCCAGGCCCCTCCCTCAGTGCGGTCGACAGCGCGCCGCGCTCGTCGGGGAGGATAAGAGCAACTCCCCGCACCCCCTGGCAAACCCTAGCGCCCACCAGTTCCCCTCTCGTCCCCTCCCTCACTCTCGTTCGAGATGCCCAAGCGCCACCCTCGCCGCTGTTCGCCGTAGCCGCGGCCACCGTCGCCCGTTCGCCGCTCCGACAAGTCCTGGAGCACCGTCGTAGGCTTCTGCTTCGACTACGCAGCCGGATCAAGCCCGGGAGCCCCTCGCGACGCCGCATTCTTCTCCGCCGCCGCCCTCGGCCACCGCACGAACTAGCCGTCGATCTGCATCACCGGACTTCCCCGATCCCTCTGCCTAGACCCCACGCTCCCGCGGTGAGCTCCTGCGCGGAACGCGCCCTCCCCTGCCCCCTCTGGCCGCCCTTAGCGCCCGCTCCGTGTTTTCCCGAGCCTTCCGCCGCCTGGCCTCGTCGCCGGCGTGGACACGGAGACCCTAGGGTCACGTGTGTGCCACTGTTGCACTCACCGCGCCGCGTAGGCCTCGCTTCACCCTTTTGATCGCTCCAACGCGCGCCGTTTTATCGATCTCGTACCTCGCCCGAAGCACCTCACCGCTGGCGAGCTCGTGGCACTCAGCTCTGGCCACCACAGCCCCTTGCACCACCACCGTTCGACGCGCGACGCCGAGCTGCGTCGAACGCGACCAACCGCAGCCCCGCAGACCCCCTGTGGTCGAATCCCGATCGCCTCCCGTGTCGCGTCACCGTTAGAATGGTCGCCGGTGTTACGCCGGCCGCCGCGCTGACCTGGCACCGGTGGGCCCCGCCTCTGTGTCACTGACCGCGGGCCCCATGGGCCCCAGTTGACCCAGTTGACTGGGTCAACTGCTGACTGGGCGCCCTTGTCCCACTGACATGTGGGTCCCGCCAGAAATAAATGAATTAAATTAAATAGGTAATTAGTTAATTAAAATCCTAAACACTCACTAACCAGTAGGCCCCACCCACTAATTAACCTATTTAATTAAACTAACCCCCCTGATTAAAGCCACTGCCACTGACATGTGGGTCCCACTGGACCCACCTGTCAGGTTTGACTGGTCAACCGACCAGTTGAACTGCTGACGTCACTCTGACATCATGCTTGCGTCACCATTCACTGTTTCGGATAATTCTAATTTAAATTAATAAATAAATTCAGAAAATGATTAAAACTTTAGAAAATCATATAAAATAAACCGTAGCTCATATGAAAATAATTTATATATGAAAGTTGCTCAGAATTTCGAGACGAATCCGAATACATGGTCCGTTCATCTGTCAGATGCCCCTAGCTACCTGAACATGGAACTTTTAGACTGATTTTGATAAATGAATAGTGCTCAACTTTATTAAAATGAATCCGAATAAATTCCTAAATTAACTAAATCATTTAGTTAGGCAGTAGAACACCTCTGCATATCATTTAGGAAGGCCATGCTTAATGTTTGCATCTTTGCCATGAATTTATTGTTTCTTCCCCCCTCCTTCTCTCTCGATAGACACCGAGACCGATGCCATTGCAGCTGAGTACGACTACGCTCCAGACGAGCAGCCTGTTGACGACCCCCTCCTTCTTGCCATAGCAACCAGGCAAGCCCCCCCCCCTTGAGCATCCAGATATCGCCCATTCCATTTCTCCTGCTTGCATTAGATTTTGCTACTGTTAATGTTTGCTCCTATTCTGATGCATAGCCTGCTTTTGTAACCTGTTTATTGTTACCTTACCTGCCTATGTTAAACTGCTTAGTATAGGTTGGTAGTGAACCATCAGTGACCCCCACCACCTTACCCTTGTTACCCCTGCTTGATCATCGACGACTCGATCAATGTGATCGTCGACCAGAGACCGACACATCACTTCACCCCCTTAGTTGTACGACTCTGCATAGTTACTATCGAGTGCCGAGGGTGATACCTCGTAACACACTCCTGATGTATACTCTGCATGTGTAGTTGTTCGGTCGTGGTCATCGAGGGTGATTCCTCCTTCTCCACTTCTGATACGACTCTGTCGTGCAACCCCTCAGTGTGAACCTCGAGGGTGATGCCTGATACATTCACCCTGATAATTTCATCGAGTGGAATCCACCGAGGGTGATTCCTTGGGGTTTCCCCCTTGATGTTATGACCACACGATTACTTTGACCTTTGTTACAGGCGGGTCGACCCTGATGGGTACCCGCAGGGGATCTATGATGTCGGGTGTGCCGGAAGGGCACTCGAGTGTGATATTGTGGCGGAGCTTCAGGAACTCTGATCGTCTCTGCGTGTTACTAAATCAGCCTATCGGATTTGGGTATTTGATCTGAGTGGGTCGACGTGCCCTATACGCACTACCACCACGCGGGATAATGGTTTATGGGGCCCTCTGCGTTGTACGTTTCTCCCGAAAGCTCATCAGACATCACAGTTCACCGTGCGGGCTGATCGCCGGGAATGGGCTGGATACTTCACTAACGAGTTCAGTGTCGCACCTGCACCCCGGCCAGCCACGTAACGCGCAGGGTGCCCAGGGCGATGGCCCAAGACCTCTGGGTGCATAGGTTAGTCCGGCGTGCTGACCTCTCTGCTGAGCCTAGGAAGGGCGCTGCTTCGTGTCGATCTCCCGAGGTCGGGCATTACCCAGCAAGTGTGTCCGACCAGAGTTGATCGAGCGTGTTGGGTAACAGTAGTGCACCCCTGCAGGGAAGAATAATCTATCAATAGCCGGTCCTACGGTAAAGGACGCTCAGTTTGTGTATCCCGATCTACTAGTTGAACTGGATACTTGTTACTTAATTGAAGCTTCGGGATCGCTTTCTCGCAGGGAGTCGAGGAAGGATCTCTAGGCCTACTTCAACATGTTTGCTTAATAAAATGCTATTCTATTCTCTTCTACTGCTGCAAGATGGTGGCCTCATGAAGATGTTTGAAGATGCTAGTCTTCGATAGGACTAGGCCTTCTTTGTATTCTGTCATTTCTGCAGCCCAATCCACATATACATCCTTTCTTTGATAATGTTGCATATGTAGTGTAGATCCTTGCTTGCTGAGTACTTCGGATGAGTACTCACGGTTGCTTTGCTACTTTTTTTCCCCCATACCCCAATTGATGTTACCTCAGACGATGGAGCCCAGGAGCCAGATGTCCCAGCAGGAGCTTACTACCAGGAGGGTCCAGACGGAACGTACTACTGGATCGAGCCAGCCAACCAGAAGTAGGATCGGAGGCCCCAGGCAGGAGGCCTACGCCTTTTGATCTAGAGTCATTGTTTGTGCTAGCCTTCTTAAGGCAAACCTTGTCTAACTATGTCTGTACCCAGATATTATTGTATGACTGACTTATGTATTCAGATCCTCGTGATCCCTGATCTATAATATTGTGGATCTCCGTTTATTTGTGTTAGAGTTGTGTTGTGATATCTTCCCGTGAGTCCCTGTGCTTGATCGTGCATGTTTGCGTGTATGATTAGTGCATGATTGAGTCGGGGGCATCACATCAAGCATCAAATTATTCAGATGTTTTTTATAATACGATGTCCTTGCATTCTTTCTTCATCTAGTTGAGTACTGATACTCACCCCAGATCCCATGTGGACCACCAGACCCTTTGTTGGATTATTATCCGACAGAGTCCTTCATATTCAATAACCTGGTGAGCTCTTCCCCTGATACATATTGCCTTTGGTAAATTGTATCCTCTGCTTTTGTCAACCATGCTCTGCTTTCGAGCTTGTGTTATTTACTCCTGAAGATTGTGGTATATGTTCCTAAGATGCCCGGATGGGTTGAACCTATACTTTACCTAATCTGTGTGAACCCAAAAACTTCTATGGGACATACCCTACTGGTGTTACGCCAGATAAAATTTCAACACTACAATTACATCAAAAATGAGAAGTGAATGGAAAGTTATGCGTTGAAGAAGTGGGAGTCGACCTTGAACTATGTGTTCATGCCCATGGACACGATGTAGATATTATCATGGAAGCTTCTCGTAAAAATAACCATCCCCTTCTTATAAATTCATTTTGTATCTGTGATTTGGTCCTTTGCAATCATGGTCCCGATCATGTTATTCTCCTTTGATTCCATTTCTCAAACAAGCTAAAGCACCTGTCTTCTGTAGATCAATACGCGTGTCCAACCTCTATTTTGAGTTATCTTCGAGTATTAACCCTTATTATCTCAAGGATACTGTGCCATTACATTATCTCTTACGAATTCTTGTTGGAATATTACTCTCACCGTTATAGTCACTCCATAGGTTTGCATTGCCCATCACTCGAGAACTCTGACAAGTGACTCGAATCCACACTGTGATTCAGTACTCCTAGTACTTTGTTGCTGTGACCTTAATACTCCATCATGTATTCCCTATCTTGATCGTCTACCTCACTATTATGCTAATTTTAACTGTGCTACCTGGTCCTTCTTCCCGGTGCACATTTTTGACAATGAGCTAAGCTTGTGTCAAACTTTCATCGTCATATCGTTTTGCTTACACAACATGACATAATCCGAGCTTGCGTCCGATCCGTGGTTCCATTGACCTTTAGCTTCACCATTCCATCTGTTTTGATCATCTTACCGATCGATTACATCTTCATGAAACCTCTCGACAAATTGTTTCATGATCATCGTCAACATTTTGACTTCTTCCGAGTTGTGAGTCAAATTCATGACTAGAAGTACCATCCTTGCCCTCGGTAATTTGTGTTGTCCTCGACAACATCCTTGCGTTCCTTCCAATGCAAACTTGTTCTTGTTATGGAGCTCCTTGCTATCCAGCTTATGTTATGTTCTAACTTGGAGTATTACCATCTTTTATGTCAATAATGTCGTGGGAATTTCATCCCTCTTAAGAATTCTTGATACAAGTGATACTTATCGCCATCACCATTCTTTTCCTAGTCCCCGTGTTGTTTCTAACCGGAATACCGACAAATGAACTATGATGTGTGAATTCAAAACTTCTAGCAACCCTATTGCTTGTAAGTTAATGAATGATAGTTTCATTCTTCGTGTGTTGGTTATTGGCTCATCATCCTAACGTTGATCGTGCTACTTAGTCCATATTTTTGGGTGCACTTTTCGATCAATTTTTAATTGTGGATGTTCTCCTTGGACATACTTCATTATATACTTTGGAATGTCTAATGCTATCACCTTGTTCACTTAATGGTGGAAATCCATCTGTTGAAAATCTCGATAAATTGTTACTAAGCCCATCAGCCACCTCCTCATCTTCTCCATGGTTAATGATGAACTCTTGTTTCGAAGCTTTGCCTCCATACTTTATTCCCCAAGAATCTTGCAACATCAACTCATCAATTTGTGTTGCACCCTTTTTTCCTTCTCACGCATGCAGTGTGAGGTATCCTAACACAAGCCGGATCTGAATCTCAGTCAGATATGATGGTTGGAATATTTTCCAAGAATTATAATATTGGTCTCTATGTAACCCGGTTAGGTGATTTTATGGCTATCACGCCTGCCCGGAGGACCTATTGTTATAGTATCTTGTTCAGCAAGATTTACCCTTTCTTCCATGAGGGAATTGTATGACTTATTCTAGAAATTGTTCCTTGTGAATTTCTTGTGATCTTCAGACCCAATCCTTACTTGAAACACCATACTATTGCTACCCTGAAGCATGACTGTGGTATTCTGAACGTCAAAAGGAACATTGGAAGCGCAATGCTAACTGTTTCTTGATCAATTATCCAAACACCATCGTATGGGTAAACTTCATGATTCTCCTTGCCCCATTATCTAAATGGATATGTGCTTACTGACCTGTCATGTATATCATGCTCTGCTTGTTCTTGGGAAAGATATACTCCTTATACTTTGTATAATCACATTTTCATTTCCATTGGTCTGTTTAATCTGATAATCACATTCTCGTTTCCATTGTTTTGTTTAACCTTTCTTGTGATCTATATGATCTAAGCAGTAATATTTTCCTGCTTATGTAAACACCTCGGTGTACAACTCTGTCAGCAAAACCCTGTTACTATTGTTGATGAATTCCGGTAACCACCGGTGGACGAGAACTTTGCCTATTGGTCTGCCTCGCCTTGCGAGCAGGAAAATGGTTCTCTTCATTCCCCGCCCTTGGTACCGACGTTGTTGCCAACATAGCTGACAAACTTTCCTCTGACATGCCTTGCTATCATGACCGTGCAAGATGTCACCACCCTTCCTACTCTTAATCCACACTAACCACAGTTTCACAGGATCGAAACCTGACTCTCCTATACAACCTTGATTCTGAAGTATCCTTTGCACTTGGCTTCGTATGTAATTCACGAGCTAATTTCCTTACCATGTTTCATTCTGGTATCAAATGCAACATTATTCTTCATTGCTCTGAACCCTTCATCACCTGTTTTAGGCATCAGCTAGATGCCTACCTAGTTGAAACTTGTTAAACCTCCTTATATCACTCTCGATATGTTTCCTAGTGCTTCTAAAATCTCCTTCCCTAACATAATTACCGGATGCCAATCCTTCCAGACATCCATTTCTATAGAGTTTACCCTCTTGTCCTATTCGTAAGTACAATGGAGTTCCCGAAGAAAGGATGACAACTTCATCATGATGACCTGAAGCAGGGAAATGAAGACATCAACGTCATGGATCAACCTCTTCGATGAGAGCAACCGAGACCAAGAAGATTCGTTTGAATTTCGAAACCAAACCTTTTCCCCCTTACTCTACCTCTTAAATCTCGGGACAAGATTTCTTGTAGTGGAGCAGATTTGTAACACCCATACTAATGGTGCCATGTCATCACAATTAATTTTTCTAAACCTCACTTTGATCCAAACCCAATTCAAATTCAAATTGATAATAAAGTCAAAATAATTATTTCTTCAAGTAACAAAACTAAAATTTTGTAATATCCCATAAAATCCCTAAGTATTTGTCATGAAGCAATCACCCATTTTGGAATTACCAAACTGCCCCTAGAAATATTTTAAAGTGGCCCAACATCACTTATTTGAACCATTTAAATGCAAACAAATTTGAACAAATTCAAACATACTCCAAACTTTTTGTGGCAGTACTAAATAATGCCTAGTATTTGTTTTGACAAGTTTCATATTTTACTAATTCATTTGGTGGACAAACAAATAGAAAACAGTAGCTAAAAGAAAATAGAAAACAAAATTAAAAGGAAAAAGAAAAAGGAAAACAGTCACTATGCCACGGCCCAACCGCGCACAGTGTTGGCCCAGCCGTAGAAAACAAAATTTTTTGATTACCATGGACTGTAATGGTACCCTTATGTCCTGGCATCTTAAGCTGTAGATAAACATAACAAGGCCGCGCCATAAATTTAGCATAAGCCGGCCGTCCAAACAAGGCATGATAAGGGCTCTTTATTTTAACCACCTCAAACCACAACGTCTCTGCCCTGTAGTCATAATCATCGCCAAAAGTCACTTCCAAGGCAATCTTACCAACTGGATATGCCAACTTACCAGGTACCACGTCATGAAAGACTGTAGAGGATGGCTTAAGCTCTTTATCAGTCAAATTTATTCGGCGAAAGGTATCATAATAAAGGATATTGATGCTGCTGCCACCATCCATGAGTACATTAGTGAATTTGTAACCCCCAATTTGAGGGGCTACCACTAACTCTAGTTGACCCGGATTGTCAACCCGGGGCGGGTGATCCTCTATACTCCATGTGATTGGCTGCTCTGACCGTCGCAAGTATTGAGGTACCACCGGCTCAACTGCACTGACCGCATGCTTATGAACCTTCTGATCTCTCTTGCAAAGACTGGTGGTAAAAACTTGATACTGGCCACCGTTAAGCTGCTTTGGATTAGTCTGGTATCTTGACTAATGCTATTGGTCGCCCTGACCAGACTGTTGGTTATAATTACCCTGATTGCCCTGTCCTTGATACCCGGAATTTGAGCCGCCACTGCCAAAGCCGGGCCCGAACCGGATCCTGACCCGCCAGGCGGGCCATTATTATTACCATGATTCTGACTGAAGCCATAATTCTTGTACTCTTTCATGATGAAACAATCCTTCCAAGCATGAGCTGCTGGCTTATTGGGCAGACTATGTTTTGGGCAAGGTTCATTCAACATGGCCTCAAGATTAAACCTCGGCCTTCCAAAGGCCGGCTTACCACGGCGCTGGTTTTTATATCCAGCGTTGGTGTTAGCTACAAGATCTGACCCGCCATCGGGGTGTCTGCGCTTTCCACCATTACCCTGGTTGTGACCATTATGTCCGGTCACGTTCTGCTGCTGACCCTTACCATTACCATTCTTCTTTCCCTTGTTGGACTTCTCATCATCAGACCCAGGATCCTTGGTAGTATCAGAGTCAGCATACTTAATGAGAGCCGCCATGAGCTCCCCCATGTCACTGCAATGACGCTTGAGCCGCCCGAGCTTCTGTTTAAGGGGGGTAAAGTGACAATTCTTCTCCAGAATGAGAATAGCAGATCCAGCCGTAATGCTATCTGATGCATGGATAATAGCTGAGACCCGGCGAACCCAATGATGGGCCGACTCATCTTCCCGCTGCACACAATTGTCCAAGTCAATAATCGACAGAGGCTGCTTACACGTTCCCTTAAAGTTCTGAATGAAGCGCGCCTTCAACTCAGCCCATGAATTGATGGAATTAGCAGGTAATCCTTTCAACCAGGTACGAGCCGGTCCATCCAACATCATTGTGAAGTATTTGGCACATACGGCATCATTGACATCCAGCATCTCCATAGCTAGTTCATAGCTTTCAATCCAAGCCTCAGGTGGAAGATCAGCTGTGTAATTAGGCACCTTGCGAGGACCCTTAAAATACTTGGGCAGACGTTCATTGCGTAGAGCCGGCACTAGACACGGCACACCAACTGTTCTGGAAGTCATCCCCACCTCACGACGGGCTATAGCCTGATCCACAAGGGTCTGAGCATTATTATCATCACGGGGCGGGTTATGTCCATGGAGCGGGTCATCATTACGAGGCGGGTTATGACGCCGTTCATTGCTGGAAACCGTCGGTGACTCAATGCGCCGACTATAACTTCGACTTTGGCCCGGTGTTGAGTGAATTCGCTCACGACTGTACGAGTAAACCGCCTGCTGTGCCACAGTCGTCTGGAGAAGCTCCACAGCATTCCGGGTCTCTATCACAGCTGGAGACTCACTCTCGATCGGAATAGCCGCCAATCGTGTGGCTGCAGCAATCATATTATCCACCGGATTAGAGTAATGGCCATAAGGTGTTGCAACCCGTTGAGGTGGGGTCAGATCCCTACGAGGCGGGTCTGGCACACGAGGCTGAGCCACCGCTTTGGTCCCAGGTGCCTCCTGATATGTCTCCGTCGTATCTACTTTTCCAAACCCTTTTGCCCTTATTTTGGACTCTAATTTGCATGATTTGAATGGAACTAACCCGGACTGACGCTGTTTTCAGCAGAATTGCCTTGGTGTTATTTTTGTGCAGAAATAAAAGTTCTCGGAATGACCTAAAACTTCACAGAGAATATTTTTGGAATAAATAAAAAATATTGGCGAAAGAATCAACCATAGGGGACCCACCAGCTGTCCACAAGGGTGGAGGGCGCGCCCCCCTGCCTTGTGGGTCCCCTGGACCTCCACCAACCTCAACTCCAACTCTATATATTCACTTTCGGGGAGAAAAAATCAGAGAGAAGGATTCATCGCATTTTACGATACAGAGCCACCGCCGCCTCCTGTTCTTCATCGGGAGGGCAGATCTGGAGTCCGTTCAGGGCTCCGGAGAGGGGAAATCATCGCCATCATCATCACCAACCTTCCCCCATCACCAATTTCATGATGCTCACCGTCGTGCATGAGTAATTCCATCATAGGCTTGCTGGACGGTGATGGGTTGGATGAGATTTATCATGTAATTGAGTTAGTTTTGTTAGGGTTTGATCCCTAGTATCCACTATGTTCTGAGATTGATGTTGCTATGACTTTGCTATGCTTAATGCTTGTCACTAGGGCCTGAGTGCCATGATTTCAGATCTGAACCTATTATGTTTTCATGAATATATATGTGTTCTTGATCCTATCTTGCAAGTTGTAGACACCTATTACGTGTTATGATCCGCATACCCCAAGTTGACAATAATTGGGATTCTTTCCGGTGATTACCGTAGTTTGAGGAGTTCATGTATTCACTAAGTGCTAATGCTTTGGTCCGGTTCTCTATTAAAAGGAGGCCTTAATATCCCTTAGTTTCCATTAGGACCCCGCTGCCACGGGAGGGTAGGACAAAAGATGTCATGCAAGTTCTTTTCCATAAGCACATATGACTATATTCGGAATACATGCCTACATTATATTGATGAATTGGAGCTAGTTCTGTGTCACCCTAGGTTATAACTGTTGCATGATGAATGCCATCCGACATAATTATCCATCATTGATCCATTGCCTACGAGCCTTTCACATATTGATCTTTGCTACGTTACTTTGCCGTTAGCAGTGTTACAATTGCTACAAAACTGTTACTGTTACTTTTGCCACCGTTACCGTTACTTCAATACTACTTTGCTACTAAATACTTTGCTGCAGATATTAAGTCTTTTAGGTGTGGTTGAATTGACAACTCAGCTGCTAATACTTGAGAATATTCTTTGGCTCCCCTTGTGTCGAATCAATAAATTTGGGTTGAATACTCTACCCTCGAAAACTATTGCGATCCCCTATACTTGTGGGTTATCAAGACCTTTTTCTGGCGCCGTTGCTGGGGAGCATAGCTCTATTCTTTGAGTCACTTGGGATTTATATCTGTTGATCACTATGAGGAATTTGAAAGATACTAGAACCAAGATTTTTCCCTCTACTACGAGGGGAGGTAAGGAACTGCCATCTAGCTCTGCACTTGATTCACCTTCTGTTTTGAGTAAGCTTGTGACACCTACACCTGCTATTAATTCTGACATGTCGCAAGTAATTGATGATGCTACTTCTGCTATGCATGATGCTTATGATGATACTACTGCTTTGCTTGATAATACTGTGCCACTGGGTGAATTACTTAATAAACATCTTGCTAGAGCTAGAACTATTGATTATACTGAGGATGATGATATTTCTGAAACTAATGAAATTATTGAAACTGAACACTTTTGAGACACTTGCTAGACCTAGCTCTCCTAGATATGAATTGCCTGATATACCTGAGGGTTATGTTATGGATGGAGAGGTAGCTAGGGACTTTCTTGCTTGTAAGGATAGAGATGATCTTAAGAAATTATTATGCAAGTGGAAAGAAAAATCTTTGAATGCTAGAATGCAATATGATCCTAAGTTTGCTACTTCACCTATCTTTGTTACTGATAAGGATTATGAATTCTCTGTTGATCCTGAGTTAATTACTTTGGTTGAATCTGATCCTTTTCATGGTTATGAATCTAAAACTGTTGTGGCACATCTTACTAAGTTGAATGATATAGCCACCCTATTTGCTCATGAGGAAAAAATTTGCTATTACTATATACTTAAGTTGTTTCCTTTCTCATTAAAGGGTGATGCTAAGTTATGGTTTAATTCTCTTGCTCCTGGTTGTGTGCGTAGTCCACAGGATATGATATATTACTTCTCTAAAAAATATTTTCCTGCTCACAAGAAACAAGCTGCTTTAAGGGAAATATTTAACTTTCTGCAATCTGAAGAAGAGAGTCTCCCACAAGCTTGGGGGAGGCTTCTCCAATTACTTAATGCTTTGCCCAATCATCCTCTCAAAAAAAATGAAATACTTGATATCTTCTATAATGGACTAACCGATGCTTCTAGGGACCACCTAGATAGTTGTGCTGGTTGTGTTTTCAGGGAATGAACTATGGAACAAGCTGAATTACTATTGAATAATATTTTGAGCAATGATAATGATTGGACTCTTCCCGAACCAACTCCTAAGCCAACTCCGAAGAAAAGAGGTATTCTATTTCTCAGTCCTGAAGATATGCAAGAGGCAAAGAAATCTATGAAAGAAAAAGGTATTAAAGCTGAAGATGTTAAGAATTTACCACCTATTGAAGAAATACATGGCCTTAATATTCCGACACAGGTAGTAGAGGTAAACTCTCTCTATAGATTTGATGAAGGTGATATTCCTCATAATAAGTCTGCTAGTCAATGCTTGGATGAGTTTGATAATTTCATTGTTAAACAAGAAAACTTCAATGCTTATGTTAGTAAACAATTGAAACGTAATGCTTACATGCTTGACTGCTTGGGTGACTATATGAGTAGAACTGTTAGTGATCTTAAGATTATTAGTAAGCATGCTTCCATGGTAAAAACTCAAGTAGAACAAGTACTTAAGGCACAGGATGATTTGCTTAATGAGTTGAATAGTAAGAACAATGATAATGCTGTTAGGGTTATGACTAGAGGTGGTAAAAAGACCCAGGAACCTTTGTATCCTGAGGGCCATCCTAAAAGAGTAGAGCAAGATTCTCAGAGAATTAATTCTGATGCACCTAGTCCTCATAGTAGTAAAAAGAAAAGGAAGACTGATAGGACTTTGCATGCTTCTAGTGAACCTACTATAGACACTTCTGAGAACCCAAATGATATTTCTATTTCTGATGCTGAGACACAATCTGGTGATGAACATGAACCTAGTGATAATGTTAATGATGATTTTCATGTTGATGCTCAACCTAGTAATGATAATGATGTGGAGATTGAACCTGATGTTGATCTTGATAACCCACAATCTAAGAATAAATGTTATGATAAGAGATACTTTGTTGCTAGGAAGCACGGTAAAGAAATAGAACCATGGGTTCAGAAACCCATGCCCTATCTCCTAAACCACCCAAGAAAAAGGATGATGAGGATTTTGAGCGCTTTGTTGAAATGCTTAGACATGTCTTTTTGCGTATGCGTTTGACTAATATTCTGAAAATGTCTCCTTATGCCAAGTATATGAAAGATATTGTTACAAATAAAAGAAAGATACCGGAGGCTGAAATTTCCACCATGCTTTCTAATTACACTTTTAAGGGTGGAATACCAAAGAAACTAGGAGATCCAGGAATACCAACTATACCATGCTCCATTAAAAGAAACTATGTAAAAACTGCTTTATGTGATCTTGGAGCCGGTGTTAGTGTTATGCCTTTCTCTTTATATCATAGACTTGATTTGAATAAGTTGACACCTACTGAAATCTCTTTGCAAATGGCTGATAAATCAACTGCTATACCCATCGGTATTTGTGAGGATGTGCCTGTTGTGGTTGCAAACGTTACTATCTTAACGGATTTTGTTATTCTTGATATTCCCGAGGACGACAGTCTGTCGATTATCCTTGGTAGGCCCTTTTTGAATACTGCAGGGGCTGTTATTGATTGCAATGAAGGCAATGTCACTTTTCATGTTAATGGTAATGAGCATACGGTACACTTTCCGAAGAAACAACCTCAAGTTCATAGTATGAACTCTATCAAAAAAAATTCAACTATTACTATTGGGGGTTTTGAATTCCCTCTCCCTATTGTCAAGAAGAAATATGATATTCTTATTGTTGGGGACATGCGTATCCCCGTTGAGGTAACCTAGTGTTATTCGAAAATTCTCCGGTTTCATGATTATTCGAAAGAAGTTTGTTAATAAGACTTGATCAACCTTGTTAATGGATTCATTTTGATGAGCATGAGATGGATGAATTCAGAAGGCACAACTTTCTGTACCTACTTTTTATTTTCTGTTATTTAGAATAAATAAAGCAAAAATAGTGTTATCCGTCTATTTTCTGAATTATCCATGCAATAAAAAAATATCCTGAAAATAAAAGTTCTCCAAATGCCCTGAAAATTTAGTATGATTTTTTTATAGAATATTTTAGAATTTCTGGCACTGAGATTGCACCAGGGGGTTGCACCAGTGGACCACAAGGGTGGAGGGCGTGCCCTACCCCCTGGGCGCGCCCCCCTGCCTTGTGGGTCCCCCTCACTTATTCCAGCACCCATCCACTTCGTCTTCCTCCAGAAAAAATCATCCCGTAGCTCAAACCCGTGTTCTAGCTCATCTTGCTGCCATTTTCGATCTCCTTGTGTAAAGCTCCATTTGCAAAACTATTTTGGGGGATTGTTCTTCGGTATGTGACTCCTCCAATGGTCCAATTAGTTTTTGTTCTAGTGCTTTATACATTGCAAATTTTTGCTACTGTGGTGACCTTGTTCTTGAGCTTGCATGTCAAATTTAGATGGTCAAAGTAGTTTTGTTGCATCATATAGCCTCTAGACACTTGTAGGAGTAGTTGCTATCAATCTTGTTGAGTTTTGTTCACTTTTATTTTAAGTCACTAAAAATTTCAGAAATTTTCAGAGGAAGGAAAATGTTTAGGAAAATATACCAAGGTGGTTCATCGAAGAAGCAAGCCACAAGGCTCGCGATACATGAGCCAGACCTTGAACCACCAAGAGAAGCTCCGGTGCGGCCGTGCGAATGGCCGTTGGATTAATTCATGGTTAATGCAGGTTTCAAGGATGAATTTGATGCGTACGTGCAAAATGCTGACCTTGAGGACTTCGTGTCAGATAAGTGCCTACAATACTATCATCTCACTGATTCGTTTGTACGAAGATTTAAGTTTACATCCCAACGCAATACTCATTCTGTCCTGTTTGACCTTTATGATAAATCATATACCATGGACCTAATAGATTTTAATGAAGCATGTAAAATTCTGCATGGGGGAATTCTTAGTTGTGACGCCCCCGGCTCAATCGTGCACTAATCATACACGCAAATGCACACGATCAAGCCTAAGGACTCACGGGAAGATATCACAACACAACTCTAAAACATAAACAAAGTCATGCAAGCTTTATATTACAAGCCAGGGGCCTCGAGGGCTCGAATACATAAGCTTGCATACAAGCGTCAGCGGAAGCATTAGATATCTGAGTACAGATATAAAGGAAAGCACAGAAAGGCCTTTAGAAGGCGGGGCAAAATAAAACACTACGATCGAAAGGCGTAGGCCTCCTGCCTGGGACCCTCCGATCCTACTCCTGGTCGTCAGTCAACTCGTAGTAGTATCCATCCTCGGGGTAGTAGTAGTAGTCGATCGACGGGGCATCTGTCTCAGGGGGCTCCGTCATCTTGGTCACGTCAAACTGATATGGGGAGAAAAGGAAAACAAAGCAATCGTGAGTACTCAGAAGTACTCAGCAAGCAAGGATCTACACTACTTATGCAACATTTTCATAGAGAGGCTGTATATGTGGACTGGGCTGTAGAAATGCCAGAATCGAGAGAAGGCCTAGTCCTATCGAAGACTAGCATCTTCAGAGGTCTTGCAGCAATAGAAGAGAGTAGGACAGTACAATATAATGTAGCAGTATCATTAGGTCTCAACCTCACCCAGAGATCCTTTCTCGACTCCCTGCGAGAAATCAATCCCAGAGCCATACAGTCATCAACCTCGTCCTGAGATCCCTTCTCGACTCCCTGCGAGAAGCAATCCCAGAGCCATAGTATCCAAGTATCCAGTTCTAAATTGTATCAATCAGGATACAACTCCGAGTGTCCGTTACCGTAGGACATACTATCGATAGAAGTTTTCTTCCCTGCAGGGGTGCACCAACTTACCCACCGCGCTCGCTTAACTTCGGCCGGACACACTTTTTCGGGTCATGCCCGGCCTCGGCCAAACGACACACCGCAGCCCTACCTAGAGCTCAGCAGAGAGGTCCCCGCCGGTCTACATCCTAAGCGCAAGGGGGTCTTGGGCCATCGCCCCTCACCCTCCGGGTCGTTGCGCACATGGCTCAGATCCAAGCACCGCCTCTGTCGTGAATGGCACCAATCACTCCATGCCACACTGCTGAACTGGACGTCTGTCAGAGCTTTCGGCTGATGCATACGATGCAGAACGCCCATACTATGCCCACGTGATGGTTAGTGCTATCGGGCCAGAGGCCCACTCAGATCACATATCCAAACCGTTAGTACCTTGGGATGCGGTAACGAGCAGAGACTCACGAAAGATGTGACCCCGTCGCCCTGTCTCGAGGACTTGCGGCAAGGGCCAAGAATGCCCGGCCACGCCTCGTATTCTCACTCGGGCACCACACAGGCACCCGTCTTCACAACATTCGCCTCTCAGGCGCACACGGGTACCCCTCAGGGTCGACCCGCCTATCCAAGTAACAGTGTAAAGTCCAAGTATCCGTGTGTCCATAACATCAGGGGAATCTGAGGTATCACCCTCGTTGGATTCCTACTTGATGTATCCGTCAAGGTGAACTCGGAGGAATCACCCTCGCTGGGTTCACACTTGAGGTGTTGTACGACGGTGTCGTTATCGAAAGCGGTGAAGGAGGAATCACCCTCGATGACCACGACCGAATAGCTACTCTACAGAGTTAACATCAGAAGTGCTACAAGAGGTTTCGCCCTCGGCACTCGATAGTAACGATGCAGTGTCGTTACAACTAGGGGGGTGATGTGCGGTGTCGGGGACTAATCCAGCGGGACAATCGAGATAAGTGGGGTCACTGATAGGTCTCTACCCAGCCTATACTAAGCAGTTTAGGATATGCAGGTAATTATCAACAGCAGGTTACAATAAACAGGCTATGCATCAGAATAGGTAAAGCAGTAACAGCAGCAATTCTAATGCAAGCATGAGAAAATAGAATGGGCGATATCGGGATGATCAAAGGGGGGGCTTGCCTGGTTGCTCGGCGGCAAGGGCAAGGTCGTCAATGGTATCGTCGGGCTCCGGAGCTGCGTCGGTCTCGGGGACGACGTCGGTCTCGGGGTCTATCGAGAGAGAAGAGGGGGAGGAAACAGTATAAATATAGAGCAAACATGAGCAACGCAAAGTACGGTAGGACGATATGCAGTGCCAGGTGTGTCCTAATGTATGGTTGCACGTCACCGGGGAAGGGGGAATCCATCCGGGAATGTTTTCCCGGTTCTGGACATTTGTCAGACAGATGACCGGAGGGGAACGGTTCCATGTTCGGGTAGCTAGGGACATGTGGCAGATGAACAGAGCACGTATTCGGATCCGTCTCGAAATTCTGAGCATTTTTCATATATAAATTATTTTCATCGGAGTTACGGATTAAAAGATATGATTTTCTAAAGTTTTTATTGATTTCTGGAATTGTTTTAATTATTTAAATTCGAATTATCCAAAACAGTACGAGGGTGACGTCAGCATGATGTAATGATGATGTCAGCAGTCAACTGGTCGGTTGACCAGGTCAAACCTGACATGTGGGACCCACATGTCATACTCAGGGGGCTAACAGAGTTTATTTAGTTAATTAAGCATCTGGGCCCACCTGTCAATGTCTAAATAGGTAATTAAATTAATTTCATTAATTAGGGGGTGGGCCCCATCTATAAGTTGCACGGGCCGGTCCAGTTAGCATGGTGGACCAGGTCAACTGGTCGGCCGGGCCCCTGGGGCCCACGGGTCAGTGACCCAGGGGGTGGCCCCCGGCCGGCCACATCAGCGCGGGCGGTGGCGCGACGGCGGCGACGCGCCGGCGACCAAAAACGCGGCGAGCTTCACCGGAAGTGGTCGGGATCACGCCTCCGGCCACCGTTTGGCGCGCGGAGTGGCGCGTTCGACAGTGGGCTGAGCCGCGCATCCATTCGCGACGTCGTCGGGGGCTAGGACAGGCTGCACCATCGGCAACGTCGAGCATGGCGGCCGCCGGCGTTCGGCCGTATGCAGATCCGTGGCGACAGGGCTTGGGGAGGCGCGCGCGTGCACGCATTCGACTCCTGGGAGAACGAGGAGTTCGCTGTGGGGTTCGGACGCGAGCTGCGTGGCTTGCGGCTACGGCAGCGTTGCTACAAACGGCGGCGAGCTTTGCGGGCGCGGCGGCGGGGCTAGCCGCGACAGCAAAACGGATGGGGGGCAGAGGGGAGCATGCGCGTGTGCTCACAGCGTTGACGAGGAGGCCCGGGGACGCCGGAGGAGCTCGAGGTGGCGCGGATCGACGCGGTGGCCGCAGCAGCCCAAGGAGGAAGTCGAGGTTGGGGTGGCATGACGGGGCCGTCCGGCGCCGTGTGTCTCGACGTAGATGATGAGGACGACGCTATGGTGCTCCTGGACTCGTCGGCGAGGCAAGGGGTGGACGGTGGCCGCGGTGGAGGGAGCTGGACGGCGGCGATGGCGTTCGGGCGATGGGGATCTGGCGGGGCAGAGTGCGGCGAGGGGCGAGAGGGGGAAACTGGGGGCGCCAGGGGGGTCGCGGGGTTCGTCCTTATCCCCCACGACGAGCGCGGTGCCGAGCAGAGGAAAGGGGGGGCCGGCCCCGGGCGAGCGCGCGTGTGCGGTGGAAGCGACAGCGAGCCAGCGTGAACAGAGAGAGGTAGGGGAGGAGCTAGGTGGGCTGGGCCACACTGTGACAGCTAGGCCTGTTGGCCCAGAGGGGGGGGGTTCTGTTCTTTTCCCTTTTGCTTTCTTCTTTTCTTTTCTTTTTTTCTCTGTTTTGCAAATAGTTAGGTACACAAAAGAATTTTGTAAAATATTTAAACTGGTCCATAATTCACAGGGCAGCATACCCTATCCCCAAAAATTAGTTTGGGGTAATTATCATTTCAGATTTACTTTATATTTATTAATAGGTTATTAAATATGGTTTTCAGTCACTGTTTGAGGATGTTCAAGCCACTTATCCAATTCCAATGATGTTGGTTTCAATTTTAGAATTGTCTCTGATTTACTTGCTATTAAATGAACAATTTAGTTTCTGAGTTTGGACAACTTTTATTTTCACTTTCAGTTTGAATTTTCAATTGAGTTTGAATTTGAAAAGAGATATGATACAAATGATGATTAAGCACTGTTGATCATGATGACTTGGCATAATCAAAAGGGTGATCACTGTAGCTTAATACATGGGGTGTTACAAATCTCCTGTACTAACAAGAATTCTCGTCCCGAGAATTAAGAGGTAGAAGGGAAAAGTTCGGGGTATTCAGCACGGAGGCTATCCTCGCATTCCCAAGTGGCTTCATCTTCAGTATGATTTGACCACTGCACTTTGAGGAACTTGGTAACTTTTTGAGGGGTCTGACGTTCAGCTTCATCGAGGATGCGGATCGGATGCTCCTTATATGAAAGATCATCATGCAATTCGAGCATCTCGTGATCCACTGCGCGGTGCGGAGATTCCTTGAAGCATTTACGAAGTTGCGACACATGGAATACATCGTGGATATGAGAGAATTGCGGCGGCAACTCCAATTTATACGCCACTTGACCACGTCTTGCAATTATGCGGAAAGGACCAATGTAGCGTGGAGCTAACTTGCCCTTGATTCCAAAACGGTGAGTGCCCTTCATAGGGGTGACACGCAGATAAGCTTGATCACCGGGTTGATAAGCTTGATCACCGGGTTTGCGATCATAGTTGCTCTTCTGGCGGTCCTGAGCGGCCTTGAGATTTTCTCGAACAATACGAACTTGTTCTTCGGCGTGTTGAATAATATCCGGACCCACGAGCGGTCGTTCCCCAGTTTCTGACCAATTCAGAGGGGTTCGACACTTACGTCCATATAGTACTTCGAAGGGGGCCATTTTCAAGCTGGCTTGATAGCTGTTGTTATAAGAGAACTCAGCATACGGGAGGGATTCTTCCCACTTCTTGCCGAAAGAAATAACACAAGCCCAAAGCATGTCTTCAAGCACTTGATTTACTCGTTCAACTTGGCCTTGGGATTGGGGATGATAAGCTGAACTCCAGGTAATGTGAGTTCCCATAGCTTTTTGGAAACTTTCCCAGAACTTTGAGGTGAAAAGACCGCCACGGTCCGAACTAATCTCCTTCGGAATACCGTGGAGTGATACAATTCTGGAGATATACAACTCTGCTAACTGACTAGCAGTGATAGTCTCTTTGACAGGCAGAAAGTGTGCAACCTTAGAGAGTTGGTCGACGACAAGAATAGCATCGTGACCCTTCTGTAACCTGGGAAGGCCAGTAATGAAGTCCATCTGAACCTTATCCCATTTCCATAGAGGAATAGGAAGTGGTTGCAGAATTCCAGCAGGCTTCTGATGTTCTGCTTTAACGCGACGACACACATCACATTCAGCAACATAACGAGTAATGTCCTGCTTCATTTTAGACCACCAGTACCTTTGACGGAGATCACGATACATCTTGGTGCTACCCGGATGAATAGACAGCGGGGTATCATGTGCCTCCTTCATGACCTTGTCAGTCATAAGTTCGAAGCGAGGTACCACAATGCGGTTTCTAAAATACAAGGTTCCATCTTCAGATAGCGAGAAATCCCTGTACTTTTGAAGGTGAAGATATTTCTTCATGAGATCAATTTCAGCATCTTTAGCTTGCGCAATCTTAACAGCTTTCTCAAGATCTGGTTGTATCACAAGGTTATTTAGAGAGCCCTGTGGAACAATACGCAGATTCAGCTTGCACAGTTCTTCATAAAGACGAGGTTGAGCTCGCCTTACCATGAGGTTGTCGCAATAGGACTTGCGGCTTAAGGCATCAGCCATCACATTAGCCTTGCCAGGGGTATAGGAAATACCCAAATCATAGTCCGCAATGGCCTCCATCCATCTTTGCTGACGGAGGTTTAGAGATGGTTGAGTGAACAAGTACTTCAGACTTTTATGATCCGTGTAGATCTCGCAACGATTACCGAGGAGGTAATGTTGCCACAACTGCAGTGCATCGATGACAGCAGCTAGTTCTAGATCATGTACCGGATAATTCTCTTCATGCAGGCGCAACTGACGAGAGCCATAAGCAATCACTTTACGCTCTTGCATTAGGACACAACCTAATCCTTCACGGGATGCGTCACAATAAATCACAAAGTCTTTGCGAGAATCTGGAGGAGCAAGTACTGGGGCAGATGTCAGCTTATCTTTGAGTGTTTGAAAGCTTTCCTGACATTTTTCTGTCCATTCAAATTTAACGCCCTTGTGAAGCAGATCAGTCAGGGGCTTAGCAATCTTAGAAAAATTCTCAACAAATCGACGGCAATAGCTTGCAAGGCCGAGAAAACTTCTCACTTGCTTGACGTTCTTCGGAGGTGTCCAGTCAAGAATAGCCTGAACTCGTTCTGGGTTAATAGCAATTCCATCCTTGGAAATCACATGACCAAGGTAGGTTACTTCAGAAAGCTAGAATTCACATTTGGAGTATTTGGCATACAACTGGTGTTCTCGGAGCCTTTCCAGTACACGACGGAGGTGTTCAGCATGTTCTTCTTTATTCTTAGAATAGACTAGAATATCATCCAAGTAAACCACGACGAACTTGTCAAGGTAATCCATGAAGATATAATTCATCAGACGGGAGAATGTGGCTGGAGCATTTGTTAAGCCAAATGACATGACAGTGTACTCGTAAGAGCCATAGCGAGTAACAAATGCAGTCTTCAGAATATCCTCTTCGCGAACACGGATCTGATGGTATCCCAATCTCAAATCAAGCTTAGAGAATACTGAGGAACCGGCAAGTTGATCATAAAATCATTGATCCGGGGAAGTGGATATTTGTTCTGGATTGTGGCTTGGTTAATGGGCCGATAATCCTGAACCAATCGGTTAGTTCCATCCTTCTTCTTAACGAATAGTGAAGGTGCTCCCCAAGCAGAGGAACTGGGATGGATGAAACCTTTCTTAAGTGACGTGTCAATTTCTTCCTTAAGCTCGTGAAGATGATGCGGAGGCATCTTATAAGGACGCTTCGTAATAGGAGTTGTGCCAGGTTTCAAGTCGATGACAAACTCGACAGCTCTAGCAGGCGGTATTCCTGGAAGTTCTTCTGGAAAGACATCTTGAAAATCACGAACAACTGGAACGTTCTCGATGCCTTCAAGAGGTGAAGCGTTCAATGCATTCAGGACATAAATCTGAGCTTCGGCGTCCTGCACTGTTCGAGCTGAGTATCTGACTGTCTGACCAGAAGGGTGTGTGAGGCGGACTGTTTCAGTGGCACAGTCAATCAAAGCTTTATGAGGCTTCAACCAGTCCATACCCAGAATAATGTCTATGTTGGAGGTCTTGAGAGCAATGAGTGAAACGGGGAACATCAATCCTCCGATCACAATGTGGTTACCGTGGCTTACCATGGCAGTTTGCCAATTAGCCCCAGGTGACTGGATTACTAATGGGGTGGACATCTCCTCGAAAAGTATATCATGGCTTCGCGCAAAACTTTCAGACATGAAGGAGTGCGATGCTCCAGAATCAAAGAGGACTGAAGCTGGGATTGAATTCACTAGAAGGGTGCCCATCACAATCTTGGGGTCCTGTTGAGCTTCTTCAATGTTGACTTGGTTGACATGAACAAGTTGACTAGCAGGTAGTCTGGTTTCAACGTTCCTAGAAGGATGTTTTCGACGGCTCTTCCTGGAACCAGCAGAAGGACGTGATGCGTGTTGAGGCTGACTCTGACGACAGTTGATAGTACGGTGCCCTGGCTTTCCACACTGGTGGCACAGACCATCATTATGGGGAGAAACACCAACATTGGGCTGTCCACTTGCGATGTTCAGTTGTCTTGGTGGTGGAGGCAGACGAGGTGCAGCATATGACGGCCTTGGTGTTGGAGCAGGTCGATGATGAATATTGTGTGGGATCCAGACTCGACGTTTCTGAACAGGCTGACCCGAGGATGAGCCAGCTTCATGAGTGCGCTTGAGCGACTCCTGGTACTCAGTCAGAGCTGTTTCAACTTGGAAAGATTTGCTAACAAACGTTGCGAAATCTGTGAAATCATGGAAAGCAAGTGCAAGTTTTATATCAGTACGTAGTCCTTCACGGAATTTCTCCTGCTTGCGAGTGTCAGTGTCGACGTCATCTTCAGCATAGCGGGATAGTTCGAGAAATTTCCTCTGATATTCATCCATAGTCATTTTTCCCTGTGAGAGTTTGCGGAACTCCTGCTTCTTCTGGTCGATCAGACCTTGAGGAATGTACCGTGCATGAAAGGCTGACTGAAATTCCTGCCAAGTGGTTACAGTCTCTGCAGGCAACATACCCTTGTGGCTTTCCCACCATTGAGCAGCTGATCCCCTCAGGTGATATGTCGCATAGGTGACGTAACTGTCAGGGATAACATTGGCCGACTTCATCTGGAAGGCAATGTCACGGAGCCAATCATCAGCATCCATTGGATCAGTCGAGCTGCGAAAAGTGGACGGATTGAGGCGCATGAATTCCGGCAGAGTTATTGGAGCATTCTGTTGCTGAGCATTCTGAGTTGGGAATTGAGCCAATACTCCGGTCATAAACTGACGGTTCAATTCAAACTGCTGCATCATTTCGGCAATATAAGGTGGAGGTGGGGGATTGTCAGCCATCCTGCCAAATCAACAGGGGCAGTTTAGCAAGAAAAACTGCATGTGTAAGGAATGATTCATGAAGTATCACGCACAACAGAAGGAAGTGCAATAGATACTTCAGCATATTCGCACCAGACATTCGAATCCACACATAGCCTCGATTACAATCCGGCAATACGACAGCTGAAAGGGGAAGGCTAGACAACTAGGCGGCGCTCAGGCACGCGGCAAGGAAGTACACAACAAGACATAGCAAAGGCTACATCAACGTCGAAGAAAACTATTGGAGCGAGGAATCTGCAAGTGACAAAACAGGGTGCCCTCGATAAGAGGATCCTGCGAACAGAACCTGGCCCGCAATCTTGAAGGAAGGGGGAAATTTTCAGAACACCGGGTGGAAGTGATCACGAGAACCTAATGTTGGAGTTAGTAAATTTTTTAACCCGAATAGAAGAGAGATCAGAGTTCCAGAGTGAAGGTCGAGGAGTAAAAGATCCTAATACCACCCAATTGGCACGTGGGCCCGTAAGCCACACACCCAAGTTAGCAAAACAGTTTTGGTCCACTAGACTCAACTTCGGCCAAGGAGTTGGAAAGGGGGATTCCTACAGACAGTCGGCTCTGATACCAACTTGTGACGCCCCCGGCTCAATCGTGCACTAATCATACACACAAATGCACATGATCAAGCCTAAGGACTCACGGGAAGATATCACAACACAACTCTAAAACATAAACAAAGTCATACAAGCTTTATATTACAAGCCAGGGGCCTCGAGGGCTCGAATACATAAGCTTGCATACAAGCATCAGCGGAAGCATCAGATATCTGAGTACAGATATAAAGGAAAGCACAGAAAGGCCTTTAGAAGGCGGGGCAAAATAAAACACTACGATCAAAAGGCGTAGGCCTCCTGCGTGGGACCCTCCGATCCTACTCCTGGTCGTCAGTCAACTCATAGTAGTATCCATCCTCGGGGTAGTAGTAGTCGATCGACGGGGCATCTGTCTCAGGGGGCTCCATCATCTTGGTCACGTCAAACTGATATGGGGAGAAAAGGAAAACAAAGCAACCGTGCGTACTCAGAAGTACTCAGCAAGCAAGGATCTACACTACTTATGCAACATTTTCATAGAGAGGCTGTATATGTGGACTGGGCTGCAGAAATGCCAGAATAGAGAGAAGGCCTAGTCCTATCGAAGACTAGCATCTTCAGAGGTCTTGCAGCAATAGAAGAGAGTAGGACAGTACAATATAATGTAGCAGTATCATTAGGTCTCAACCTCACCCAGAGATCCTTTCTCGACTCCCTGCGAGAAAGCAATCCCAGAGCCATACAGTCATCAACCTCGTCCTGAGATCCCTTCTCGACTCCCTGCGAGAAGCAATCCCAGAGCCATAGTATCCAAGTATCCAGTTCTAAATTGTATCAATCAGGATACAACTCCGAGTGTCCATTACCGTAGGACAGGCTATCGATAGAAGTTTTCTTCCCTGCAGGGGTGCACCAACTTACCCACCACGCTCGCTTAACTTCAGCCGGACACACTTTTTCGGGTCATGCCCGGCCTCGGCCAAACGACACACTGCAGCCCTACCTAGAGCTCAGCAGAGAGGTCCCCGCCGGTCTACATCCTAAGCGCAAGGGGGTCTTGGGCCATCGCCCCTTGCCCTCCGGGTCGTTGCGCACATGGCTCAGATCCAAGCACCACCTCTGTCGTGAATGGCGCCAATCACTCCATGCCGCACTGCTGAACTGGACGTCTGTTAGAGCTTTCGGCTGATGCATATGATGCAGAACGCCCATACTATGCCCACGTGATGGTTAGTGATATCGGGCCAGAGGCCCACTCAGATCACATATCCAAACCGTTAGTACCTTGGGGGTGCGGTAACGAGCAGAGACTCACAAAAGATGTGACTCCGTCGCCTCGTCTCGAGGACTTGCGGCAAGGGCCAAGAATGCCCGGCCACGCCTCGTATTCTCACTCGGGCACCACACAGGCACCCGTCTTCACAACATTCGCCTCTCAGGCGCACGCGGGTACCCCTCAGGGTCGACCCGCCTATACAAGTAACAGTGTAAAGTCCAAGTATCCGTGTGTCCATAACATCAGGGGAATCCGAGGTATCACCCTCGTTGGATTCCTACTTGATGTATCCGTCAAGGTGAACTCGGAGGAATCACCCTCGCTGGGTTCACACTTGAGGTGTTGTACGACGGCGTCGTTATCGGAAGCGGTGAAGGAGGAATCACCCTCGATGACCACGACCAAATAGCTACTCTACAGAGTTAACATCAGAAGTGCTACAAGAGGTTTCACCCTCGGCACTCGATAGTAACGCTGCAGTGTCGTTACAACTAGGGGGGGTGATGTGTTGTGTCGGGGCCTGGTCTTCAAGTCCCGTTGATCGGGTCTTTGGATAATCCAGCGGGGCAATCGGGATAAGTGGGGTCACTGATAGGTCTCTACCCAGCCTATACTAAGCAGTTTAGGATATGCAGGTAATTATCAACAGCAGGTTACAATAAATAGGCTATGCATCAGAATAGGTAAAGCAGTAACAGCAGCAATTCTAATGCAAGCATGAGAAAATAGAATGGGCGATATCGGGATGATCAAAGGGGGGGGCTTGCCTGGTTGCTCGGCGGCAAGGGCAAGGTCGTCAATGGTATCGTCGGGCTCCGGAGCTGCGTCGGTCTCGGGGACGACGTCGGGGTCGGGGTCTATCGAGAGAGAAGAGGGGGAGGAAACAGTATAAATATAGAGCAAACATGAGCAACGCAAAGTACGGCAGGACGATATGCAGTGCCAGGTGTATCCTAACGTATGGTTGCACGTCACCGGGGAAGGGGGAATCCATCCGGGAATGTTTTCCCGGTTCCGGATATTTGTCAGACAGATGACCGGAGGGGAACGGTTTCATGTTCGGGTAGCTAGGGACATGTGGCGGATGAACGGACCGTGTATTCGGATCCGTCTCGAAATTCTGAGCATTTTTCATATATAAATTATTTTCATCAGAGTTACAGATTAAAAGATATGATTTTCTAAAGTTTTTATTGATTTCTGGAATTGTTTTAATTATTTAAATTCGAATTATCCAAAACAGTACGAGGGTGACGTCAGCATGATGTAATGATGACGTCAGCAGTCAACTGGTCGGTTGACCAGGTCAAACCTGACATGTGGGACCCACATGTCATACTCAGGGGGCTAACAGAGTTTATTTAGTTAATTAAGCGTCTGGGCCCACCTGTCAGTGTCTAAATAGGTAATTAAATTAATTTCATTAATTAGGGGGTGGGCCCCATCTGTCAGTTACACGGGCCGGTCCAGTCAGCATGGTGGACCAGGTCAACTGGTCGGCCGGTCCCCTGGGGCCCACGGCTCAGTGACCCAGGGGGTGGCCCCGGGCCGGCCACGTCAGCGCGGGCGGTGGAGCGACGGCGGCGACGCGCCGGCAACCAAAAACGCGGCGAGCTTCGCCGGAAGTGGTCGGGATCACGCCTCCGGCCACCGTTTGGCGCGCGGAGTGGCGCGTTCGACAGCGGGCTGAGCCGCGCATCCATTCGCGGCGTCGTCGAGGGCTGGGACAGGCTGCACCGTCGGCAACGTCAAGCGTGGTGGCCGCCGGCGTTCGGCCGTATGCAGATCCGTGGCGACGGGGCTTGGGGAGGCGCGCGCGTGCACGCATTCGACTCCTGGGAGAACGAGGAGTTCGCTGCGGGGTTCGGACACGAGCTGCGTGGCTTGCGGCTACGGTAGCGTTGCTACAAACGGCGGTGTGCTTTGCGGGCGCGGCGGCGGGGCTAGCCGCGACAGCAAAACAGATGGGGGGCAGAGGGGAGCGTGTGCGTGTGCTCACAGCGTTGACGAGGAGGCCCGGGGACGCCGGAGGAGCTCGAGGTGGCGCGGATCGACGCGGTGGCCGCCGGAGCCCGAGGAGGAAGTCGAGGTTGGGGTGGCGTCACGGGGCCATCCGGCGCCGTGTGGCTCGACGTAGATGATGAGGACGACACTACGGTGCTCCTGGACTCGTCGGCGAGGCAAGGGGTGGACGGTGGCTGCGGTGGAGGGAGCTGGACGGCGGCGATGGCGTTCGGGCGATTGGGATCTGGCGGGGCAGAGTGCGGCGAGGGGCGAGAGGGGGAAACTGGGGGCGCCAGGGGGGTCGCGGGGTTCGTCCTTATCCCCCACGGCGAGCGTGGTGCCGAGCAGAGGAGAGGGGGGGCCGGCCCCGGGCGAGCGCGCGTGTGCGGTGGAGGCGACAGCGAGCCAGCGTGAACAGAGAGAGGTAGGGGAGGAGCTAGGTGGGCTGGGCCACACTGTGACAGCTGGGCCTATTGGCCCAGAGGGGGGGATTCTGTTCTTTTCCCTTTTGCTTTCTTCTTTTCTTTTCTTTTTTTTTTCCCTGTTTTGCAAATTGTTAGGTACACAAAAGAATTTTGTAAAATATTTAAACTGGTCCATAATTCACAGGGCAGCATATCCTATCCCCAAAAATTAGTTTGGGGTAATTATCATTTCAGATTTACTTTATATTTATTAATAGGTTATTAAATATGGTTTTCAGTCACTGTTTGAGGATGTTCAAGCCACTTATCCAATTCCAATGATGTTGGTTTCAATTTTAGAATTGTCTCTGATTTACTTGCTATTAAATGAACAATTTAGTTTCTGAGTTTGGACAACTTTTATTTTCACTTTCAGTTTGAATTTCCAATTGAGTTTGAATTTGAAAAGAGATATGATACAAATGATGATTAAGCACTGTTGATCATGATGACTTGGCATAATCAAAAGGGTGATCACTGTAGCTTAATACATGGGGTGTTACATTAGTGAACCTCGCAAAACTGAATACAATGGTTTCCTGGATAGCATCACTGTAGGAGAGACTAGAAATATTACACAAGCTACCATGGGGAGCATTCACTTTCCTGCCATACATTATTTTGCTCTCTTTATAGGTAGTTGCATTAATGGTAAACATGATCATAGCCACCTTTGTGCATCGGATCTTAGTGTCCTCAAGCGTGCGGTAACGGGTGACAAACGTTATAACTTGGGGGCTATAATTGCAAGGAGGTTACATAATAATGCTAAAGATGGAGATTTCTTTGGTGGGATTTATGCCACCCGTTTAGCTAACTATCTCGGGGTACCCATAAGGGGGGATGACATTGAGTTACCACCTGCTTTTCTTGATTATAATGCTATGGTACGCTACCAGTTCCTTGAGAGGAACGAACAGTCCCTCCTATACCGACTAATCTTCGACAGGAAGCGCGCTGTCCATATTACCCTTCCTGCTCCTGCTTTCTTTGACTCTCAGGTAAAATGAAGATACTTTATAACCAGGGAGGAGACAACTGAGTACGAGAGAGAGAGGGAGACTGCTCGCCTTCACGAGGCAGCCCTCCAGGCAATAGCTGCCGCATCACAGTACAACCCCAACTATCACTTTGGATATCCGCCAGGCCAGTCATGGGCATAGACCAACTTAGGCCAAAAGCCTAAGCTTGGGGGAGTACGTATTTCTCAACCGACATTACATTCATGTTCACACACTCATTCCAGTTGTCGGCGTTCATACTTTTTCATTGTATTATCCATGTTAGTTTATTTCTTTTTCTCGCTTTCTTCTTGTGTGTTCAAAAAACTTTGAGAAAAAAAATAGTTGTAGCTTCTTTTTAGTTTCCTTTCCATGTTTAACTAGTTGTAGTATTAAAAGAAAACCCAAAAAGATTTCTTGTTCTTCTTTTGCCTGTTGGGAGCTTTCCCGTGTAAGTAGTTTTTCTCGTCCTTGTTTTACTTTCCTCAGAAAAACAAAAACTCCAAAAATATTTCAGTGTGTTTCTTTGAAATTCTTTTTCCTTTCTTTGGGTCGAGAGGAGAAGACCACGATGAAAATGTTGAGTGGCTCTCATATGCATTATTGTTGATCTAACAAAGAGCCATATTACCTTGTCTTCTCCTTCGAATAAATGTTTGCAGATTCCAGCTTAGTCCAATGCACGTACACTATTATTATTATCCACACTGTTCGGTCGTGCAAGTGAAAGGCAATAATGACGATATATGATGAAATGATTGAGATGGAGAAAAAGCTGGCATGAACTCGACCTATCTTGTTTTTCTAAATATGATTAGTCCATCGTTCTTGATTCAGCCCATTATGAATGAAACATGTTTGCAATGACAATTAGAGATTATAGTTATTCATGCCATGCTTAATTAGCTAGGAGTTTATAATGGTTTACCTTGTGTGCCAACATGCTTTTAAAATGGTTGTGATGTAGTATGATAGGATGGTATCCTCCTTTGAATGATTCTAGTGGCTTGACTTGGCACATGTTCACGCATGTAGTTGAAACAAAATCAACATAGCCTCCGTGATATTTATGTTCATGGTGATTTATATCCTACTCATGCTTGCACTCAATGTTGGTTAATTTTAACGCATGTTATGACTGTTGTCGCTCTCTAGTTGGTCGCTCCTCAATCTTTTGCTAGCTTTCACTTGTACTAAGCGAGAATACTGCTTGTGCATCCACTTCCATAAACCCAAAGTTGTTCCATATGAGTCCACCATACCTACCTATATGCAGTATTTACCTGCCGTTCCAAGTAAATTTGCATGTGCCAAACTCTAAACCTTCAAATGATATTCTGTTTTGTATGCCCGAATCGCTCATGTAGCGACTGGGGGCTATCAGTATCTTCCATGCTAGGTGGGTTATTCTCACGATGAGTGCTGATTCACTTATCATTCATGAGAAAGTGGCTGGTATTCGGGATGCCCAGTCCCATGCTCAAATCAAATCAAAATAATTTCAAACAAAACTCCCCCAGGATTGTTGTTTGTATGGACGGTACCCGTTGTTTCGGACCAGCCGTGGAGTGTGCTTGTTGGTTGAGGGGGAGTAAAAACTTTACCATTCTGTTTGGGAACCGCCTATAATGTATGTAGCATGGAAGATACCGAGATCTCTTGGTTGTTATGTTGACAATGAAAGCATACCGCTCAAAATTATATTCATCTCTGTTTTAAAAGCTCGAGCTCTGGCACCTCTGCAAATCCCTGCTTCCCTCTGCGAAGGGCCTATCTATTTACTTTTATGCTGAGTCATCATCCTCTTATAAAAAGCACCAGTTAGAGAGCACCACTGTCATTTGTATGCGTTGTTATTAATTGATATTGAGTATGACTGTGACTGGATCTCTTTTATCATGAATTACAATGTCTAGTCAGTCCTTGATCTTCAGGGGTGCTCTGCATTTATGTTTTGCGATCTCAGAAAGGGCTAGCGAGATACCATTTTGTTATATCATATCACGATTGTTTTGAAAAAGTGTTGTCATCCGAGATTTATTATTATTGCTCGCTAGTTGATTATGCCATTGATATGAGTAAATGTGAGACCTAAATGTTATTGTGATTATGGTTAGTTCATAATCTTTGCTGAAAACTTGAATGCTGGCTTTACATATTTGCAACAACAAGATCAAACAGAGTTTGTAAAAGTTTTTCTTCATCACTTTCAGTTTGCCAACTGAATTGCTTGAGGACAAGCAATGGGTTAAGCTTGGGGGAGTTGATACATCTCCAACGTATCTACTTTTCCAAACTTTTTTGCCCTTGTTTTGGATTCTAATTTGCATGATTTGAATGGAACTAACCCGGACTGACGTTGTTTTCAGCAGAATTGCCTTGGTGTTATTTTTGTGCAGAAATAAAAGTTCTCGGAATGACCTGAAACTTCACGGAGAATATTTTTGGAATAAATAAAAAATATTGGCGAAATAATCAACCAGAGGGGACCCACCAGCTGTCCACAAGGGTGGAGGGCGCGCCCCCTGCCTTGTGGGTCCCCTGGACCTCCACCGACCTCAACTCCAACTCTATATATTCACTTTCGGGGAGAAAAAAAATCAGATAGAAGGATTCATCGCGTTTTATGATACGGAGCCGCCGCCGCCTCTTGTTCTTCATCGGGAGGGCAGATCTGGGGTCCATTCAGGGCTCCGGAGAGGGAAAATCGTCGCCATCATCATCACCAACCTTCCTCCATCACCAATTTCATGATGCTCACCGCCGTGCGTGAGTAATTCCATCGTAGGCTTGCTGGACGGTGATGGGTTGGATGAGATTTATCATGTAATCGAGTTAGTTTTGTTAGGGTTTGATCCCTAGTATCCACTATGTTCTGAGATTGATGTTGCTATGCCTTTGCTATGCTTAGTGCTTGTCACTAGGGCCCGAGTGCCATGATTTCAGATCTGAACCTATTATGTTTTCATGAATATATATGTGTTCTTGATCCTATCTTGCAAGTTGTAGACACCTATTACGTGTTATGATCCGCATACCCCAAGGTGACAATAATTGGGATTCTTTCCGGTGATTACCGTAGTTTGAGGAGTTCATGTATTCACTAAGTGCTAATGCTTTGGTCCGGTTCTATATTAAAAGGAGGCCTTAATATCCCTTAGTTTCCATTAGGACCCCGCTGCCACGGGAGGGTAGGACAAAAGATGTCATGCAAGTTCTTTTCCATAAGCACGTATGACTATATTCGGAATACATGCCTACATTATATTGATGAATTGGAGCTAGTTCTATGTCACCCTAGGTTATAACTGTTGCATGATGAATGCCATCCGACATAATTATCCATCATTGATCCATTGCCTATGAGCCTTTCACATATTGATCTTTGCTACGTTACTTTGTCGTTGCCACTGTTACAATTGCTACAAAATTGTTACTGTTACTTTTGCCACCGTTACCGTTACTTTAATACTACTTTGCTACTAAATACTTTGCTGCAGATATTAAGTCTTTTAGGTGTGGTTGAATTGACAACTCAGCTGCTAATACTTGAGAATATTCTTTGGCTCCCCTTGTGTCAAATCAATAAATTTGGGTTGAATACTCTACCCTCGAAAACTGTTGCGATCCCCTATACTTGTGGGTTATCACCTCCGGAGCCCAGGTCACACCGGGCGGGTTACTCGTTCCTGCCCCAGGCGTGTTAAAAAGATTCCGCCCCTCAAACTGCGAAGGTAGGCGACTCTGGTGCCTCCTTCGAAGAACAGCATTGAATGCATTCTGATCCAGACTTAGACGAAAAGCTTCTGCTCTTATCCGCTGTGACTCGGCCTCCATCGCGGCTCGTTCCATCGCCATCCTGGCATTCTCTGCATTAAGATCCTCTTGGGCTTTGGCCACTTCATCTCGCACCTTTGCTACCTCTGTATTATGCTGTGCTTGATTCGCCGGAGTCACCTCCGTGGCCAACAGAGTCGCCAGGGCACCCAGGAGCTCAGATAAGACTTGAGCTGGTGGTCGGACTGGGCCGTTCGCCCCGGCTGTCGCTGCAGCAGTTGAACCAGATGTCATAGCAGCAGCGGTTGATGAATTCATAACTGGTTGTGTACCAGCCATGAAAATAGATGCCCTGCTCTGCGGTTCATAGGGGTCCGGAATACTGTCACCATCGGAATAGCCCCCAAGCCCGCCATCCTGGAGCTGATAGATCGATTTGGTTTCTCTGGTTGAGGACTCATCACCTGAGTAGATGGCCGTCTCTCCACCGGATGCAGATCCTTCCTCAAGATCCGCCCCATGAACAAAGCCAACAAAGGCGCTCTTCCGGCCGGGTTGAACCCTGGCGGGTCGTGCGCGCCGAGCCGTCTCGACGATGTCGGCGCAGGTGTCTGGCTCAGGCTCTAACTCGCTGATCTTGCCGATGAAGACGTGAATTCCACCAAAGGAGACCCGGTACCCGTACTCAATTGAGTCGGCCTCGGGGCCCCAGCCAGCATCATCGATGTAGATCTTGCCGCGGCGACTCTTAGTCATCCGGCCCATGGCGTATCCTTCGATCCCTGAGAAGCTGCCCTTCAAGAACTCAAAACCACCGTGCTCTGGCCCCATGGTGGGCGCCAACTGTCGTGGACTTAACACGGCAGATGCCCTTGTGAAAGGACTTAGGTGTGGAGCCATCGCGCGTAGGTTAGCTCGAAGGGGTTGAGCGGGACAAAGGACACAAGGTTTACCCAGGTTCGGCCCCTCTCAACGAGGTAAAAGCCTACGTTCTGCTTCTAGTTGTATTGCTTGAGTTTCGATTACAAGGGAGCGATTACGCTTGACCTAGCTATCGATAAGTTGTTTCTTGGGTTAACCAGCCGCCGGGTCTCGCCTTTATATACACAGGTCGAGGCCCGGGGCTTACAAGAGTCCGAGCCAGCTCACACAACGTGACCGGCCTGGTTTCTAAATCACCTTGCCTTACCAGGCAAGCCATCATATAGCGGTTCACACGTCCTGGTCTTGGGCCACTATCAGGCCCGCCTCTCATGAGCCGCCATCTTCACACTTGTCTTCTTAGGCTTACTGGGCCTTCTTCATTGAATCACCCACGGTGTAACTCGGCCCCTCCTGGGCGGGTCACACCTCGGGGTTACATCCCCAACACACCCCGAGGCTTCTTCTACTTCTATTCACCGAGGGCGCCGCGGAGGCTGCGCAGCGTCTGTGGCCAGGATGGCCACGCGCCGGCCATCCGGCGACGCCCCGGCGTCCTACTAGGTCCCCCGGTGCCCCCTTGCGAACCCTAACCCCCTCGCTCTCCCTCGCCCCTCTACCTCTCTGTCCCGCTCGCCCGAATGTCATCGTCGCCCTGTCACCGCTACCGGCGTGGCCACCGGCCTCCCCTCACCGCCTCTCCATGTAGAGGAGCTCCGGGAGCCTCGCCGCGGGATCGGAGCCGGGGAGCATCTCCAGCGTCGCCCGCGTCGTTCCCCTCCGTCTGGACCCGCCATAGCTCGCTGTCATTCTGCGCGCCCTCGCCCACCCGCGTCTACACCGAGCCGCTCCTCGTCTCCGTTGTGAGCTTCCGCTCCCCCTCAACCTTCCCTTGTCCTCTCTCGTGCCCCGTTGCCTCGTCTCCGTCGAGGCCGGGTCGTCACCGCCGTCGGACGCCATCGCCGCGGTCACTACCGGCCGTCCTAGCTCGCGCCCGTGCCACCTCCGGACGCGGTGCGATGCCCTCATCCGAATGCCTCGAGCTGCTGCTCAATTTGGTCCCCGGAGATGGCCGTTAGGACCTCGCCGCCATCCTCTGTCCACGCCGGCGCGCACGCGCCGTTTGTTTAAACCAGACGGATTAATTTAGGTTTAAGTTAATACTAATTAGGCTAATTATCCGCTGATGCGTGGGCCCCTTGATAAATTAAATGTTGTTTAATTAAAACTAACCCCACCAACTGTGACATGCAGGCCCCACCCGCACTGTTCACCATCTGACTAGTCAACCATTGACTGCCGACTCAGCAGTCAACAGGACCCACATGTCAGCCTCTCTCAGCCACTGACTGGGTACGCAGCTGGGTACCCCTAGCAATTTCAGTTTATTTTCGAAATAAAAATAAAGTGCAGAAATTCCAGAAAATGATTAAAACTTTGAAAATTCATATAAAATAATCCGTAGCTCAGATGAAAATAATTTATATATGAAATTTGCTTAGAAAAATATGTCGAATTCGAATATGCTATCCACATACATGTCACATGCCTCTAGCACTGCAAACATGGAACCTTCCCCTCTGTTTCATCTGTCCGAAAACTGTCAAAAGCTGAGATGTTTTCCCGCTCCGTCTGTAACATGTAGCACTGCATTAGGCCACCCCTAGCACAGCATATTGCCATGTCATGCATCGTGATGCATTTGATAGTTTTATATTTACTGTTCCTTCCCCCTCTTCTCTTCGGTAGACCCCGAGACTAACGCTGCTCCCATGTACGACTACACCCCTGACGTCCAGCCACTTGCAGCAGAGCTTCCAGGCAAGCATAAACCCCTTGATAATTCCTATATCGCCCATTCTTTCTCTCTCATGCTTGCATTAGATTTTGCTACTATTGTTCGGTAGCTCCTATTCTGATGCATAGCCTGCTTTTGTAACCTGTTGTTGTTACCTTACTTGTTATCCTATATGCTTAGTATAGGTTGGTTAGTGATCCATCAGTGACCCCTCACCCTTGTCCTTGTCGCCCCGCTTTGTTACCGGAAGATTCGATCCAGGTGATCGACGTGCTGAGACCGACATATCACCGCACCCCCCTTAGTTGTACGACTCTCCGGAGCTACTATCAAGTGCTGAGGGTGATACCTCCTACCTCACTCCTAATGATATCTCTGCAGCCTAGCTAATCGGTTGTGGGATACTGAGGGTGATTCCTCTTTCACCACCTCCGATGATGTGTCTGTCGTGCAGCCCCTCAAGTGTAAACCTATCGAGGGTGATTCCTCCAAGTTCATCTTGACGGTTACATCGAGTGGGAATCCATCGAGGGTGATTCCTCGGATTTCCCCCTTGATGACACAAACACATTGTTACCTTTACCTGTTGCCCCTTTTACTGGTGTTGTGGGACTGAAGGGACAGGCGGTACCACCCCGGTAGAGGTGGACCTGAGTTCCCAACAGTCTCTTGTGAGTCGGGTTGACCTGGAGGGTACCCACGAGATAATTACGAGGCACGGGCGTGCAGGCAGACCGCCCTAGAGAGGGATGAGCCTGACCCTTGCTGTAAGTCCTCGAGATGGGGCGACGGGATCACTGATCGTCTTCGCGCGCTCCCAAGACACTAACGGGTTTGGATATGTGATCTGAGTAGGCCTATGGCCTTTTCGCACTGACCACCACACGGGAATAAGTACGGGCACTCGGCCTCATACGATTCTTCCGAAAGCTCTCAGACGTCAGCAGTTTAGCGGCGCGCGCCTGGTTGGACGGTAACCACTTGCGCTTGTATTAGGGGGTGGGTCTGCTCCAGGCCGCGTTCGCAACATGCGGGATTGCAAAGGATGATTGGCCCATGACCCCTTCGCATTTAGGATGTAGACCGGCGTGCTGGCCTCTCTGTTGAGCCTAGGGAGGACTGATCCGAAAAGTGTGTCCGGCCGGAGTTAATCGAGCGTGTTGGGTAAGTTGATGGACCCCTGCAGGGAAGTATATCTATTCGAATAGTCGTGTACACGGTAACGAACGCTCGGAGTTGTATCCCGATCTATTACAACTAGAACTGGATACTGGAGACACTAAATGGATATGATGGCTCCGGAATCGCTTTCTCGCAAGGAGTCAAGGAAAGATCTCTGGGCGTTACTAAATATACTTGTTACTTTATAATATACTAATCTGCGGTCCTCTTATGCTACAAGATGCTACAAGATGTTAGTCTTCGATAGGCTAGGTCTTCCCTTCTATTCTGTCAATTCTGCAGTATAGTCCACAGATACAACCCCTTCCCATCTATATCTATACCTAATAATAAATGACGGAGACTTTCATAGTTCTTTATCCGTCATCTTTTTATATCCGTTGATTTTATGTTAATATTAAAGATTGACAGCTGAGATTTAAAAGAAGTAACCTTCTTTGTTCTCCTTCCGTCGTCTTTTTGCACCGAAACAATTCCATTGTACGTCATCAAATCTAACACAGCCCTGTGCCTAATCGAGTGATCCGTCAATCCTCCTCATGGCCGTGTTAATGTTTTTTTTTGTAACGCACTGATTAGAAATCGATGCGACACTGCTTCCCAATAAGATATAAGAAGATAAGACCCCCAGAAAAATACATCATCCATCTCCCCCACGTTTACTAACAGAGTTGGATTTTTGTACGTCACCCGTGTTTGAAACTAACTTCATGACCAGCCGCAACTCTCGCTAATAACAACCAAAGTTAGCGAAAGGATAGCTTGTCGATTCAATGCAGCAAGAGACCGTCCAATAGCGGAGAGACATCATAAGGAAGAGGCGAGAAACCTAGAGCTAGCGGCGGCGTTGCTGACAACGCGAGGAACATCGGTGCGGCACCAAACAAGGCAACGATGACGACGGTAACAAGCTGCACGGCTGCAAAACCTAATCGCTGACAAAGATTGAGCGAGGACGAACAACAAAAACTTAGGAGGACGAGATGGACAAAGTTGAGTCGAACTCGATGGTCTCCAAGCAGCAGATAAAGAACACCACGAATCTGAAGGAGCAAGAGGACCACAGACGAGATGTTCGACGAGACGGAGGACGGAGGCAAATCAGGCTCAATATCCAAGCAACGGCTCAAGGAGCTTTATGAGGACATGGAGGCGACATGATCTTTCCTGAGATTGAAAACTAGACCAACAACCCAGCTTCGGATGAGCGGCGAGGCGACGGTGCCGGCGATCAAAGCCTTCAACGAAATAAGCAGGAACCCGCCCCTGTCGTGCTGGGAGAACAACGATCTGAAGGTTGTCGGATGCCTGCAGCACTTGTTGAGAGCCTGACGAGGACGTCGTCTTCCTCCAGCATGGCGGCGCCAAGGACGTCGTCTACCTCTTGTGCGCAGACGGCCAGTGGCACCAAGGCAGTTGTCTTCCAGCTCTTTGGGTATGCCATCCGTCTCTTTGCCGGACTACTCATGACTTGTTGCGTGCTTCTGCTGATGTGTGCCTTATTTGGGTGCGTGGCTGAGTAACGTGTGTTCTTGACTTTCTGTGCGTATGTTGATGCGTGCTGGGCCCTTTTCTTCCCGTAAGTTCATAGTGTGTGCTGGGTGTGTTGATACATGCTTGATGTGGGTGCGTGATTTGTGCCTTTTAATATTTTTTTCTGTAGAGATTAATCCCTTGCATGTAGATGTTTTCGAGAAGCTTCAAGAAGCTGCCGTGTAATCGCCTTGGGATTCAGTCAAGGCATCATGAGTATGTGCCTCCATTGAATTAATAATGCTCATGCGTGTCCCGTGAATGTTCCTAGCATGCACGGCCCCAGGTCCCCAACGCCTTCTGTTTCGGGCTTTTTCACTGTTCTGACCCGTATCTGAAAGTTAAGCACGATTTGACCCGTGTTTGAAAATTTTTCCGGATCTGATCCAAATCGAGACGCCAACATTCACGGCGTCCTGCTTGCACTGAAGACGCCATGAACCCTGGCGTCTGGCCCTGGCCCACCTCCTTGGTCAGCTATGTTGACCGTCCGACGTGGCAAATATTGCCTCCGACCCTAGACGCCAAGGACCTTGGCGTCTACACATTGACTCTGCGTGGGGAGAGTAAACTGATCAACTGAATGGCTCGTACGTTTCTTGATCTGGTCGCTTGTGTTGTTGCTGCTATCCCACTGCTAGTGCTAGTGCATGCATGATCACACACGCACACACCACACACCAGAGTCAATGTGTGGCTTGATTGATTGATTCTGATTTTTCCACAGAGAGAGATTGATTCTGACTTGTGAGTTCCAGAGTCGAATCTTGTAGTGGTTGCTTCAGAGGTTAGGGCAACTCCAACAGCGCAGACCCAAACGGACGCTCGGTTTTTGTCCTTTTTTATCCGTTTGGGTCGGCCGAGCATATGCATGTGTCCGGTTTTTCGTTTGGGTCGGCGCATGCACCCAACGCTGGCCGGACGCATATTTTTACGCGAGGACTTTTAAAAAAACCCACACAAACAAGTCCAAACTAACATAATTAAACATTAAAATGCCGGCCAAACGCCCGCTAAAGTCCACTTAAACTTAATTAAACATAAAAAAAGACTGCGCCTCCCCATGCGCGCTGCCCTAGGCATTGTCATCCTCCCCCGGGCCGGTGAGGTCGATGAGCTCCGGCGCCGGGCCAGCCCAGGGGAATGCCACCTCCCAGGCCCGTGCGACATCCTGCGCCAGCTGCTGCGGCGGCGGCGGCGGCTGGCGGGCGTGCTCCTCCTCCTCGTCCCGTGCCCACGCTATCTGCTGCTCGCCGTCCTCGCGCTCCTCCGCCAGCACGCGCGCCTTCCATTGCTGGAGGTACGCGGCCTCCTGCTCCGGCGTCGCGCCGAGCCACACGGTTGGCGCGCTCACCCACTCGCGGAGCTCGCCTGTCCAGCGGTACCGCTCCTCCGGCCACGTGGGCGGCGTGGGCGTGCGCGTGGGCTCTGGCTCGGCCTTGGACTCAAGGATCAGCAGTGGCGGCGGGGCGTAGATCGAAGAGTGGACGGAGTCCCCCGCCGCCAAGAGGGCGAGGGCGTGCTCCAGGCCATCGCAGTGCGCGTCCACCTCGCGCCGGCTTTCCTCCAGCGTGAACTGCAGGGCCGCCTCGAGCGCGTCCTGGTACGCGGCCTCCTCCTCCTCCGACTTCACCTCTGGGGGCGGCGGGGGGTACATGGGGTTGGCATGCACGCTGCGGCGGCAGTCTTCCTCATGCTCCAACGCGAACCAGACCTCCTAGTTGGGAGAGTCGGCCGCGTACGCCGCCATCCGCCGCTGCTCCGGTGTGAGCAGCTCCCTCCACCTGCGCACCTCCTTGGCGTGCGCCCACGCCGACAGGGGCACCACCGGAATGGGTATGCGCTGCGGGTCCAGATGCCAGCCGTGCGGCAGGCTGACATCTGGGTACGGGAGTGGCTGCCGGTACCGCCAGTGCCACCGCGCTTGGTGGACTGGGATGTGCAGCTTCTCGCGCACTCATGGCGGCCCGCCGCGTCGATGAGCCGGCGGCGGTGGCGGCGGAGGAGGCGCGCGGGCTGAGCTCGCGCCGGGTGTGAGCTTGCCCTTGCCCTTGCCACTGAAGAAGCACATGGCGCTGCCCTAGGGTTTGCTTGTCGCCGGCGAGGGGGCAAGATAGGCTAGATGTGGACGGGGAAAGTGGATGAGGCCGGCCCAGCCGCACGTTTGGATTAAGTTTAAGTGAACTTTGGGCGGCGTTTTTATGTTTAATTATGTTAGTTTGGACTTGTTTGTGCGGTATTTTTTAAAGTCCACGCGCAAAAATATGCGTCCGGCCAGCGTTGGATGCATGCGCCGACCCAAACGAAAAATCGGACACATGCGTCCGCTCGGCCGACCCAAACTGCACGTCCGTTTGGGTCTGCGCGTTGGAGTTGCCCTAACCTCTAAAGCAACCACTACAAGATTCGACTCTGGAACTCACAAGTCAGAATCAATCTCTCTCTCTGGAAAAGTCAGAATCAATCAATCAAGCCACACATTGACTTTGGTGTGTGGTGTGTGCGTGTGTGATCATGCATGCGCTAGCACTAGCACTAGCAGTGGGACAGCAGCAACAACACAAACGACCAGATCAAGAAATGTACAAGCCATTCGGTTGATCAGTTTACCCTCCCCACGCAGAGTCAATGTGTAGACGCCAAGGTCCTTGGCGTCTAGGGTCGGGGGCAGGATTTGCCACGTCGGACGTTCAACATAGCTGACCAGGGAGGTGGGCCAGGGCCAGACGCCGAGGTTCATGGCGTCTTCAGTGCAAGCAGGACGCCGTGAATGTTGGCGTCTCGATTTGGGTCAGATCCAGAAAAAATTTCAAACACGGGTCAAATCGTGCTTAACTTTCAGATTCGGGTCAGAACAGGGAAAAAGCCCTCTGTTTCACACGGTGTTCACTGGTCGAGGTCGGCCACAGGGCAGTGTCGTCGCCCTACTCAACGAACAGACAACACAAAGGAAGCTACACGGCTCATGTCGGCCCAAACCCTGCAAGGACGATGACATTAATTTTTCCTTGCGGACTACCCCGTCCGATTCCCTCCCGTCGGGAAGTACGCGCCGCAGCTACCGACACATCTTCTCACTCTTCAATGCTGTGCTTTCCGCATTATAAAGCCAACAGATCGGTAATTACGTAATGATCAACAAAGAGGTACAACATTTTTTTGCGGCTTAAGGTACATACTTGCTGATGATCAAGGCTAAGTTGAACCACAAGCCCGCCGCAGCATTCCTTCCTGGGACCTCTTCTTCTCTCTCAATGTGCGCACAATATCCTCTACGCGTACTGCTACTATTTTTATCCGGGAAAAAAGAAAGTAATTTTGTTACCGGTTTTTAGTTAGTTTGGTTTGTTCTTGATGTAATTGGGTAGATGATTTTTTTATTTCATGATTTCCCTACCCAGTAAAATAATCGACAGGCGAAGCTCGTGGAGCTCACATCAACCTCATCTTTAATCCATTTCAAAAAAAAACTCATCTTTAAGGAACAAAGACATGTAGGGTTCACTTCGATCAGTAACCCCTCCCTTGCCTCATGGTAACAAGGACTCTCATGTATATAATAATTAATATCTTGCTAACATCCAGGAATCATCGAGCTACCTATTTTCTATATGTATGTCAGGATGTCAGGAAGGGTACATTGCATGACCATAATTTGTCAAAATTATTCATCAATTGAACATTCACTGTCGGAATGAAACACTCCAGTTGGAGATCTGAAAGAAACGAGTAGAGGGTAGTTCGAGATCAGATCTCAATCCTAGCCTTAGCTGAACAAAAAGAAAATTAGACTCCGTGAGAATGTCTAGCTTTGTAGGTACATTTTTTTCCCCGTTGCAACGCACGGGCATGTTTGCTAGTTGATACCAATGCATACTTAACATAGATCTGATGTAAGTCTTGCGAGTACTTTGGATGACTACTCACGATTGCTTTGCTACCTTTTTCTCCCTTTACCCGATTGCTGCGATCAGATGACGAAGTCCAGGAGCCAGTTGATCCCGCCGATGACTACTACTACACCGACGGAGCCAACTACTACGTGGAGACCACCGACGACCAGGAGTAGATAGGAGGCTCCCAGGCAGGAGGCCTGCGCCTTTTCGATCTAGATGTTGTTGTTTTGCTCAGCCTTCTGAAGGCAAACTTGTTTACTTATGTCTGTACTCAGATATTGTTGCTTTCGCCGACTTATGTATTCGAGTCTTCGTGGCCCTGGCTTGTAATATAAAGCTTTTTGTTTGGATTTGTGTCTAGAGTTGTGTTGTGATATCTTCCCGTGAGTCTATGATCTTGATCGTGCGCATTTGCGTGTATGATTAGTGCACGGTTAAGTCGGAGGCGTCACATCTGTGATCAATTGTAATAACACGGAGAGTTAACATGTGAATTTTCTCCTTAGACCATGAGAGTATCGTAGTCACTTCTTACCGTACGATGGGCTTCAGGGTTTCTCAAAGTCACCTGTAACACAGTGATCATAACGACAACTTACAGGTTCATCGGAAAGTTTGACAAGGGACTAGATAGCTCGAGAGTGGGATTTTCTCCTCCGACGATGGATAGATATTCTTAGGGCCCTCTCGGTGTGATAGCATCAATCATCGTCTAGCCAGACACACGTGACTTCGTCACGGGGATGTCGTAACACAATAACGAGAAAGAAGAACAAAACTGGTAATGACGATTTATGTATAGTGAGCATGGTGATGACTTAGGAGGATACCGATGCATCCCGGGTTTTGTGAAGTATCACGAAGTAAAGGGAACATCACATGATAACCAAAGGTTCACTCGAATATCATTCATGTACTCACAGGGACCGATATGGACGTCCACGGTCCCGGTGTCGGTCATTGAACGAACGGTTTCGTCCATGTCTGTGAGTTGCCGAACCTACGGGGTCATAAACTTAAGGCAATCATGATTTGTTGAGTGTTAGTAGGACAGGAGTGATGTGAATATATTTGGGGAATTGTTTCATTAATATTCGGAATAGTTCCGAGAGGATCCGGAAGCATTTCGGGGTCATCGAAAGGGTTTCGGTGAATATCGGGTAATGCTGATAAATATATAGGTGGAAAATGTTTTCGGGGATGTTAAATTATATATATAATGGTATGAAAATATTTAGAACTATTTTATATTTAGTTTAATATCAACGGGCCTAAAAAGGCCAAGAGGTGGAAGGCAACTTGGGCCACAAAGGCCCAAGTGGGAGAGGCGCCTCCTTCCCTAAGGAAGGAGGCCGAATTGGGGTAGGGGAGGAGTCCAACTCCTTCCCCCTTAGGCTGGCGCCCCAAGGAGGCTTTCCCTCCTTGGTGGCAGCCCTCCCTCTCCCCTCTAACCTATATATACTAGAGGATTTGGACCTTTTGAACACACATGTTTTGGAGCCCCTCTAGTTCTTCTAGTTCTAGTTCTAGTTGGTACTAGTTGACTAATTAGAGCTAGGCTAATCCTATTGTCCTCATAATTAGAAGTCCAGTGTGGTTCTAATCTCCTCCCTCTAATTCTCCGGCGACGATTAGCTCTGGATAGTGAAGCATTGCCGGATCGTGAAGGTTGCACGCTTGCAACCAAGTATAGAGGTCATGCTTTCGATCTTCTGTCCAAGGGACTGTTCATGGGCGGTACGAGGGACAGTTCATCGACGGTTCGAGGGACTCCAAGTATGATCTACACCGACACGTTCCTCCTCCGTTGCAACTCGGTGACGGTAACGATCGTGATCCCAACCCGTTATGCATCTTCATATTGATCTTGGGTGATCGTAGGCATGATTTTTTTTGTTTTCTACCACGTTTCCCAAAAGATTCGATCGGATTTGATTTGACCGAATTCGATTCCGAATCCACTGTTTTTGGGATGAATCAGAGTGCATGCCTAGTTTGTTCACTCCATATTTTAGTGTTAGATTAGATTGTTGATAGTGAATGCTTGTTTCTTCACTCAACATGCCAGTGTTGATGGTCATAGTGCCACAATGTTAGTTTGCATGCTATTATTAGTGTATATGCTCCTGTTCTTCTTCTTGTTGTTAGTGTGTATGCTGTTATTAGTGTGTATGTTGTTTAGATCTTGTTGTTGTTCGTTTATGTTAGTGATGTTCTTGTTGTTCTTCTTGCTGCTGTAGCTGTTCTTGGTTATGTTAGGCTACGTGAATGCATGATCAACATTGCATGTGCAAGCTAGTAGGACATACCTGAATGCCAAAAATAGTAGTAGTAGGACATACGTGATCAGAGTAGGACAATGCATGTGCATGTGCGCATTTGGCATGATCTGATCATTGCTAGCTCTAATCATTGGTAGCACTGATTAGTGTTATCTTTGATCATTGCTAGCTCTGATCACTGTTAACACTCATCTTTGTTAGTTTTGATCAGTGTTATCTTTGATCATTGCTATCTCTGATCACTATTAGCACGAATCATTATTAGCTTTGGTCAGTGTTATCATTGATCATTGCTAGCCCTCATCACTGTTAGCACTGATCATTGTTAGCTTTGGTCAGTGAGCATTGCTGATTGCTACCTCTGATCATTGGCATTTGTACTGCCAATGATCATCTGTCATTTGTTGCTAACTGTAGTCCACCTTGCTGACAAGATAATGAAGACAGAGTAGGACAGAGCCGACGAAGGAGCGCAGGTCGTCAGCGGCGTAGAGGGTGCGGAGGACCTCGTCCCCACAAACATGTGGCTGAAGAGGGCGGCGGTTCCTGGCAGGGTGGACTACATGAGCAAGCCCGATACGTCTCCAACGTATTTATAATTTATGAAGTATTCATGCCATGTTTACAACAATTTTATATGGTTTTGGTATGATTTGGATGGAACTAACCCGGACTGACGCTGTTTTCAGCAGAACTACCGTGGTGTTGTTTTTGTGCAGAAATAAAAGTTCTCCAAATGCAACGAAACTTTTTGACGATTTTTTTTGGAACAAAAGAGGCACTAGAAGCTTCGTAGAAGGACCAGAAGGTGAAGGAGTTGGGCACAAGACACCTGGGTGTGCCAGGAGGCCCAGGCGCGCCCAGGTGGGTTGTGCTCACCTCGAGGCCCATCTTAACGTGAGACCGACGCCAAAAAATCCTATAAATACAGAAACCCCCAGAAATAACCCTAGATCAGAAGTTCCACCGCCGCAAGCCTCCGTAGCCACAAAAAACCAATCTAGACCCCGTTCTAGCACCCTGCCGGAGGGGGAAATCATTACCGGTGGCCATCTTCATCATCCCGATGGCCACCATGATGAGGAGGGAGTAGTCCACCCTCGGGGCTGAGGGTTTGTACTAGTAGCTATGTGTTTAATCTCTCTCTCGTGTTCTTGAGATGGTACGATCTTGATGTATCACGGGCTTTGTTAATATAGTTGGATCATATGGTGTTTCTCCCTCTCTATCTTGTTGTGATGAATTGAGTTTTCCCTTTGAGATTTCGTTTTATCGGATTAAATACTTTTATGGATTTGAGAGCACTTAATATATGTCTTGCATATGAATACCTGTGGTGACAATGGGGTATTATATTGATTCACTTGAGATATGTTTTGGCACTCAACTCGCAGATTCCCGAGGTGACATTGGGGTAATCTATGCATAAGGGTTGATGCACGTTCTCGTCTTTTGTTTCTCCGGTAGAAATCTTGGGGCACTCTTTGAGGTTCTTTGTGTTGGATTGAATATTATGAATCTGAATTTGCTTTGGTGTTATTTTAGTACGAACTCTTGATAGATCGATCGGAAATAATAACTTGATGTTATTTTAGTACGAACTCTTGATAGATCGATCGGAAAGAATAACTTGGTGTTATTTTAGTACGAACTCTTGGATAGATCGATCGGAAAGAATAGCTACAAATAATTTCTTCTTATGTTCTCCGCTAGATAGGAACTTTGGAGTGATTCTTCATCGCACTTTGAGGGATGGTTATATGACCCAATTAGATTATCATTGTTGAGAGATTGCACTAGCGAAAGTACGGACCCTATGCCTTATTTTCAAGCATTGCAATACTGTTTGTACTCACTTTTATCGTTCGCTAACTTGCTGTTTTTATTTATTCAGATTATAAAAATATATTTCTACCATCCATATTACACTTTTATCACCATCTCTTCGTCGAACTAGTGCACCTATATAATTTGCCATTGTATTGAGTGTATTGGGGACACAAGAGATTTTTTGTATTTGGTTGCAGGGTTGTTTGAGAGAGACCATCTTCATCCTACGCCTCCCATGGATTGATAAACCTTAGGTCATACACTTGAAGGAAAATTATTATTGTCCTACAAAACTCTGCGCTTGAAGGCCCAACACAAGTCTACAAGAATAAAGTTGCGTAGTAGACATCAAGCTCTTTTCTGGTACCGTTGCCGGGGAGGTGAGTGCTTGAAGGTATATCTTTAGATCTTGCAATCGAATCTTTTAGTTTCTTGTTTTATCACTAGTTTGGTTCATAAAAGAAAACTAAAAAAATATAATTGAGGTTGCATCATATTGTTCATCTTTATAATGTCTTTCGTGAAAATGATGGAAAGAAAAATTGTGCTCAATTGATAGAGGAAGAATTCTATAAAATGTTTGACATAAAATCTTTGAATGATGAGCATGATTGCAATGTTGTTGGTATGAATTTTTTGAATATCCATGATGCTAATGATATGCAAAGCCATAAGCTTGGGGATGCTATGTTTGATGAAGATGATATTTTTAGTCCCCCAAGTTTTGATGAGAAAAATTATTATGATGGTAGCATGCCTCCTATTTATGATGATTATATTGATGAAAGTGGGTTTGGAAGAGCGTCAACTTTATGTAATGATGATCCCACTATTTTGGAGGGTGTTGAATCTTATTCTCATAATTATGAAAGTGGATTTGGAGAGGACATGACTTTATTTAGTGATGAATCCACTATTTTGGAAGAGGTTTCAATTGATTATGACAACAAAGTTGCTATCTATGATGATTATGGTGATGACATGTATGCTATAAAGAATAATGATAACCATGAAACTTGTCATCATGATTTTAACTTTCAATTGAATTATGCCAATCAAGAATCTCATGATAGTTATTTTGTTGAGTTTGCTCCCACTATTATGAATGGGAAGAAATTTTCTTATGTGGAGAGTAATAAAATTTCTATGCTTGTGGATCACGAAAAGAATGCTTTATGTGATAGCTATATTGTTGAATTCATTCATGATGCTACTGAAAATTATTATGAGAGAGGAACATATGCTTTTACATGTCTCAATAATATCAAGTCTCCTCCCTATGTGTTGAAAATCTTGAAGTTGCACTTGTTTTGCCTTCCTATGCTAGTTAATTCTTGTTCTCATAAGTTGTTTGCTCACAAAATCCCTATGCATAGGAAGTGGGTTAGACTTAAATGTGCTAGTCATATGCTTCATGATGCTCTCTTTGTGTTTCAATTCTTATCTTTTATGCGAGCATCATTGAAATCATCATGCCTAGCTAAAAGGCATTAAAGAAAAGTGCTTGTTGGGAGACAACCCAACATTTAACCCTACTGTTTTTGTGTGTTCACATGATTAACCTACTGCAGTAATCATGTTTTATAGCTTTTCTTTCAATAAAGTGCCAAGTAAAGCCTTTGGGATAGTATGGATGATAGTTGACTTGATTCTGTGCAAAAACAGAAATTTTTGCCTTCAGTAACAGAATGTTTAAATTCACTGGAGCGTCGAAAAACTCTGAATTTTTTAAAGATGATTTATCTACAAATTTAATAAGTTTTCCTAAATTTTCAGAAATTTTGAAGTTACAGAAGTATGACTAAAATTCAGATCTTTACGTACTGTTCTGTTTTTGACAGATTCTGTTTTCAATGTATATTTTGCTTGTTTTATGGTTTCTATGGCTTATATTGCTTAATATAAATTGTGGAAATCATAGAGTACAGTAGGCATTATGTGGAAACAACTATGAATCTTATCTTGACAGTACCAAAGTGAATGGTTTGTCTTTATCATACTAACCCATCTCACGAAGTTCCGTTAAGTTTTGTGTGATTGAAGTTTTCAAGTTTTGGGTGAGATATCGATACGAGGAGAATAAGGAGTGACAAGACCCTAAGCTTGGGGATGCCCAAGGCACCCCCAAGGTAATATTAAAGGAATATCCAAGCAACTAAGCTTGGGGATGCCCCGGAAGGCATCCCCTCTTTCGTCTCCAACATTATTGGTAACCTCACTTGGAGCTACATTTTCATTCGTCACATGATATGTGTTTTGCTTGGAGAATCATTTTCTTTTATTAGGATTTTCTTTCTGTTATTTGGAATAATGTTTTATATCTTTTACTTCAATAAAAATGTCAAGTATAGCCTTCGCCATGCTTATTTTGCAAGTCTATATGTTGCGGTTTGAAAACAGAAAGTTGCACGCTATTGCGTGAATTCTTGAGAAAAGTCAGAATGTGATAAAATATTAATTTTTTTTGCACAATAAGATATGCTAAATTTTCTACAGTTTGGTAAATTTTCAGAATTTTTGGAGTTAGGTAAGTGTGAGGATAATTGCACTCTTTACAGACTGTTCTATTTAGAAAGATTGCTGTTATGTTTGCTTGTTTAATGATTCTATTTGAGGATAGCAGTATTAAATATGCAGAGGAATTTAGTATGCAATGCTAAATAATAATTTTAGTGATTTTATACAGTAGATAATGATAAGGTTGTGCATTGATTTATACTAACGTATCTCACGAGTTCTTGTTGAGTTTTGTGTGGATGAAGTTTTTAAGAATTAGGGAAACCGTGATATGAGAGGAATTAAGGAGACACAAAAGCTCAAGCTTGGGGATGCCCAAGGCATCCCAAGATAATATTCCAAGAAGTCTCAAGCATCTAAGCATGGGGATGCCCCGGTGGGCATCCCATCTTTCTTCATCAACAATTATCGGTTAGCCTCGGTTGAGCCTAAGTTTTTGCTTCTTCACATGAGTTGTGCTTTTCTTGTAATGTCATTTAATTTTTGTTTTGCTTGCTGTTTTAATAAAATACTTATATCTGAAAGTTTTTAAATAATAAAGAGTCCTCACATAGCTACCTATTTACTTAACTACTCGCTTGATCTTCACTTATATCTTTTTGGAGTAGCTTGTCATTTACTCTTGTGCTTCACTAATATCCTATGAGTAAATTGTTGAATAAATTGAATATCATGAAGTTGAAATTATATCATGCCTAGTGGTAGCTTCACATTGGGTTTAGAAAGTGAAATCTTTTAAGCTTGACAATCACAATATTGGTCATACAAGCAATTCATGAATGATTAGTATAAGAAAGAGAACTTTAACATACAAATATATTATCTTGGACATCTTCTATGATTGTGAATACCCATTAATTATTTTCAAACTTGAGCAAATTAGTTGAAGTTGGACAAGGAAGACAACGTAATGAGTTATGGTTGTGTATATTTGCATAGAAGTTATACTGTTATGGATCCTCCAACATGTGGTGTTTGCTTAGAAGCTTTTGCTAGCCAAAAATTCGTACTAAGTAGAGATACTACTTGTGCATCCAAAAACCCTTAAACGCAGTTTCTTGCCATGAGTGTCCATCATACCTACCTATGGATTGAATAAGATCCTTCAAGTAAGTTGTCATCGGTGCATAAAGCAATAAAAATTGCTCCTAAATATGTTTGATCTTTTATTGTAAGGGAAAATTGAGCGTTGTACGAACTTGTGATGGCAAAGTAATAAAAGCGACGGACTGTATAATAAAAGTTGCTATCATAAGAGGCAATATAACGTGGCGTTCCTTTGCATTAAGAGTTTGGGCATCCAAAAATAAAAAGCGCATGACAAACTCTGCTTCCCTCTGCGAAGGGCCTATCTTTTACTTTTCAGTATTTACTTTTATGCAAGAGTCAATAGTATGCATTCTCATTTTCAACCTCAATTATCCTCTAGTTGGCAAGCATCATGTGATGGGGAAAGATCTAGGCACATATGACCAGTCAAATATATTTGATCATGATTTATTATTGTTGACAATTATCTCTATGATAAATGAGTTGGGAGGCAAAATATTAAGCCTCTATCTTTCTCTGTATTCGATGGATGCCATTTGTTCTAAGAATATGCTTTGAGTACTAGCAATCATAGAAGACTATATGATGATTGAGTATGTGGAGCTCTTACTTAGATCTTGTTGAATAAGTTGAATTGCAATTGCTTGGTGACTGAGAACATAGGTTGTTAAGTTCAAGAGAATTCATTGTTTGAACCTTAACATGTGAATTGGTTGCTATTTTAACGTGAGAAGTTTTATGAGAAAGAATTGCTGTTATGATGCTAGGAAAAGTGATTGAAATTATCATTGATCAAACTTATGCACTTTGCTAGCATTCACACTTCATAAATTATTTCCTTTATCATTTACCTACTCGAGGACGAGTAGGAATTAAGCTTGGGGATGCTGATACGTCTCCAATGTATCTGTAATTTATGAAGTATTCATGCCATGTTTACAACAATTTTATATGGTTTTGGTATGATTTGGATGGAACAAACCCGGACTGACGCTGTTTTCAGCAGAACTACCGTAGTGTTGTTTTTTGTGCAGAAATAAAAGTTCTCCAAATGCAACGAAACTTTTTGATGATTTTTTTGGAACAAAAGAGGCACTAGAAGCTTCGTGGAAGGGCCAGAAGATGAAGGAGCTGGGCACAAGACACCTGGGCGTGCCAGGAGGCCCAGGCGCGCCTAGGTGGGTTGTGCTCACCTCGAGGCCCATCTTAGCGTGAGACCGACGCCAAAAATCCTATAAATACAGAAACCCCCAGAAATAACCCTAGATCAGAAGTTCCGCCACCGCAAGCCTCTGTAGCCACGAAAAACCAATCTAGACCCCGTTCTGGCACCCTGCCGGAGAGGGAAATCATTACCAGTGGCCATCTTCATCATCCCGGCGGCCACCATGATGAGGAGGGAGTAGTCCACCCTCGGGGCTGAGGGTTTGTACCAGTAGCTATGTGTTTAATCTCTCTCTCTCTCTCGTGTTCTTGAGATGGCACGATCTTGATGTATCGCGGGCTTTGTTAATATAGTTGGATCATATGGTGTTTCTCCCTCTCTATCTTGTTGTGATGAATTGAGTTTTCCCTTTGAGATTTCATTTTATCGGATTGAATACTTTTATGGATTTGAGAGCACTTGATATATGTCTTGCATATGAATACCCGTGGTGACAATGGGGTATTATATTGATTCGCTTGAGATGTGTTTTGGCACTCAACTTGCAGATTCCCGAGGTGACATTGGGTTAATCTATGCATAAGGGTTGATACACGTTCTCGTCTTTTGTTTCTCCGGTAGAAATCTTAGGGCACTCTTTGAGGTTTTTTGTGTTGGATTGAGTATTATGAATCTGAATTTGCTTTGGTGTTATTTTAGTACGAACTCTTGATAGATCGATCGGAAAGAATAACTTGGTGTTATTTTAGTACGAACTCTTGATAGATCGATCGGAAAGAATAACTTGGTGTTATTTTAGTACGAACTCTTGGATAGATCGATCGGAAAGAATAGCTACAAACAATTTTTTCTTATGTTCTCCACTAGATAGGAACTTTGGAGTGATTCTTCATCGTACTTTGAGGGATGGTTATATGACCCAATTAGATTAGCATTGTTGAGAGGTTGCACTAGCGAAAGTACGGACCCTAGGCCTTATTTTCAAGTATTACAATACCGTTTGTGCTCACTTTTATCATTCGCTACCTTGTTGTTTTTATTTATTCAGATTATAAAAATATATTTCTACCATCCATATTACACTTTCATCACCATCTCTTCGCCGAACTAGTGCACCTATACAATTTGCCATTGTATTGAGTGTATTGGGGACACAAGAGATTTCTTGTATTTGGTTGCAAGGTTGTTTGAGAGAGACCATCTTCATCCTACGCCTCCCATAGATTGATAAAACTTAGGTCATCCACTTGAGGGAAAATTGTTACTGTCCTACAAAACTCTGCGCTTGGAGGCCCAACACAAGTCTACAAGAATAAAGTTATGTAGTAGACATCAATGCTGCTCGGTGCTGGCAGGAGGCCAAGAACCGGCCACGAGGAGGGTGCACGGGAACCTATCAAGTTCTACGTGCAGATCCATGACCAGGAGGACATCGCCATGCTCGTCATCCCGCTTGCCTTCAAGCCGGTGATGAAGCAATGGCCGGTCACCGGCCCTCCTCGCGTCGTCAGCCTCTCCGCCAACAAGTTGTGCGAGTTCTGGGTCCATGTGCAGATGGTCAAGGGGCACATGGTACTCGGGCGCGTCTGGGAGTACTTTTGCCGCTGGCACAAGATCATCCCCGGCGACCTCCTAGTCTTCAGGCTCTCCGGGCAGGGGCTGAAGGTGCAGATCTTCAACGGCAACACCTCGAACATCTGCAGGGTTCGATGCTCCAAGCACAACTGCGTCGGCGACATCACGCATGCCATGTAGTTTGTCTGCCAAGTCTGAACTAAAGTAGTTTAGGTCTGAACTTAAGTTTGAACGTCTATTTTGCTGTGAACATGTCCATATTTTGCTTAGGGAGCAGCACCCTGGGGTCCAGCAGGGGCATGGGATGCCCTGCTATTTTAAACTTATGCCTAGTAGTACTTATGATCTGCCTGTTCTACTATGATCTGATCATAGTGTGTCCTGCTGTGAACATCTGTTTTGCTTTGTTCTTGCTGTTCTTCTGCTGTTGTTGATGTTTTTGCTTTGTTCTTGCTGTTCTTCTGCTGCTGTTGATGTTTTTGCTTTGTTCTTGCTGTTCTTCTGCTGCTGTTGATCATAGCGTCTTGTGTGTGTTGTGTGCTGCAAAATGAGTGGTAAGTCCACCACATTTGGAAGAGGTGATCAGACCAAGTACTTGCACACAGCCAAATTGCATCTGCTCGCCCCTAAAGCACAAACACATGCAACCAAATAACATGCACCCATTTGGGCCTTGATGCAATGCAGACAACCAATCAACATGTTAATGTTGGTTTTTTTGTCTGAATATGCTCAGCCAGGCCCAACTGGGACAAGCATGCAAAGGGGCAAAAAACGATGCAGGTAACCAAACGCACCTTAGAGTTTCTATAGGCTCTTATAGCGTTTTCTTCTCTGAGACAACGATTTGCTTTGCAGATTGCGATCGCCGGCATCTCCTGGTCTATATTGATGACTTTTCAGTTGGTACTTCTACAAGCTCATGAGTTTAATTTGTTGTGCCAAGGCGTAGGCCTAGAGGCGGCATCGAGCTATGCTTACAACGCGTGGCTGGTAGATGCAGGATGGAAGAAGACCTTGACACCCTTAAGATTTTTAAATGTAATTTTATTTTCTATAAGGGCGCATTTGTAACGATCTCACCTCCCCCCTTCAATCGTGTGGCTTCAAATCATGTTTGTGTGCAAATCGTGGGTGGAGTATCACAGCACTTCCGCTTCGTATATGACCTTAGGCTTTTCGAAAACAACAAATTGGTATCATTTTTTTCGCAATCTAAAGCAGCATCAAAATTTAAAAGAAAAAAAAATAGCCATAGGCCGTGGCACCAATGGGAGTCGGGTGGCAGCACGCCGCCACGCAAGGGCACAGCAAAGCTAAACCCTCAACAAAAACGCGAAGCGGGGGCAGAGGATAGGAAAGAAACCCTTGCCCAGCTCCAGCCTCCAGGAGAGGAAGACCTCGCCCCCCTCCCTCCCCGTCTCACCTAATCCACGGCAGCCAAATGGCGCTCACCTCCCAGAGCCTCTTCTTCACCCCGTCGCCCGCCGGGCCTTCCCGGCGAGGCCGGGGCCGCCCCGTCACCATGTCCGCCGCCGCATCGCACAACTCGCAACCCCGAAACAACCCCTTCGCCGTCTCATCCTCTGCCCCCAAATCCGAATCCAAGACCTCCAAAACCGACCTCGCCCTTGGCTCCGCCATCGCCGCCGCCGCCTCCGGCGCTTTCCTCCTCGCCTCCTCTGGTGGCTTTGGGGGCGGCCCCGGGGGCCCCGTCGGCGGGGGAGGCGGATGGGGCGGCGGCGGCGGTGGTGCCGGTGGTGGTGGCGGCGGCGGTGGCTTCTGGTCGCGGATCTTCTCTGCCGGCGCGGCAAATGCTGACGACAAATCTTCGTCCGACTGGGACCCGCATGGCCTCCCGGCCAACATCACGGTGCCGCTCTCGAAGCTGAGCGGGCTGAAGAGATACAAGTTGTCGGAGCTCAAGTTCTTCGACCGTGCCGCGCCTGGCGGAGGTGGCGCCACCGATGCCGGGCCAGAGGACTCCTTCTTCGAGATGGTTACCCTGCAGCCAGGCGGCGTGTACACCAAGTCGCAGCTTCTGAAAGAGCTCGAGACGCTAGTCTCCTGCGGCATGTTCGAGCGGGTTGACCTAGAAGGGAAGGCCAAACCTGACGGCACCCTTGGCCTCACCGTCTCCTTCACAGAGAGCGTGTGGAGTGCAGCCAAGCAGTTCAAGTGCATCAATGTTGGGCTTATGGCGCAGTCGGGCCAGGCTGACTTCGATCAGGACATGACTGAGAGGGAGAAGATGGACTACCTGAGGAAGCAGGAACGGGATTACCAGCAGCGTGTCCGCGGCGCCATGCCGTGCATTTTGCCAGAGTCCGTCCGAGGGGAGGTTCTGGCAATGATGAAAAAACAGGAGAAGGTGAGTGCCAGGATGCTGCAGAAGATCAGGGACCATGTTCAGAAATGGTACCACAATGAGGGCTTTGTATGCGCACAAGTGGTGAACTTTGGAAATCTTAACACCAGTGAGGTTGTGTGTGAGGTCGTCGAGGGGGACATAACCAAAGTGGAGTACCAGTTCCAGGATAAGCTAGGGAATTTTGTGGAAGGGAATACCCAAATTCCTATCATCGACCGGGAGCTGCCCCAGCAGGTACATTAGCTTATATAAAATAAACATGGGAGAACAATTTTATTAGCACTACTATGATGTTGTACAGTCAACTAACATGTTCAAAATTAGCATCTTGTGATTTCTGCGACATTTTATTTTGACAAGTGGACTAAGATTAGCTTCTAGTGATGTTTCTGACATTATGTGTTGGCCAATGGACTATGTTGTGACTTGTCAGTCGTTTTAGCAAGGTTATGTGTTGTAGTAGTTCCAGTATCCTGTTGAACTAGGATGTCGTTGGGTTATCTTGACAGTTGGAAACCTTCTTTTAGCGCTTCTGTGTAATTTGGTAATGTGCTGTTTAGCTAGGTGAGTAGCAACCAAGACCATACCCTTTCATGATGCATGGTTTGATGATTGCTTAGTATACGACAGATCACTTTTTTGCTTCATACTTGCTGCTACTGTTAGTACGGTCTCCTTGTGCATGCCTTTAATAAAGATGAGTGTTTTCTTATGCTAACTGTGATGTTGAATTTGTCACGATTCTCAGATGCTCATTTTGCTGCTATCAATGTTTTCTATTGGATTATCTGTTATTATTTATGGGACTTCAGCATTTAACGTGGTACTTCTGCTGCTCTTACAGCTTCGACCTGGTCATATCTTTAATATTGGAGCAGGAAAACAAGCTCTGAAGAATATAAATTCGCTCGCTTTATTCTCCAATATAGAAGTGAATCCACGTCCTGATGAGACAAAAGAAGGTGGTATTGTAGTTGAAATTAAGCTTAAGGAACTAGAACCAAAGTCTGCTGAAGTAAGCACAGAGTGGAGTATTGTACCTGGACGTCAAGGCAGGCCCACCCTGGTAATATACCTACTGATTTTGCAGCTTTCTGTTCTCTGTGAATTCTTTATTTAAAATACATGACTAATGAGTAAACTACAGAACATTGCAATCCTGTTATGCGCTATCGTATCTGATAATTTTTTTCTTTTAGGCATCCATTCAACCCGGAGGAACTGTGTCATTTGAGCACCGCAACATCTATGGTCTTAACAGATCCATTGTTGGTTCTGTTACATCGAGTAACCTGCTCAACCCTCAGGTTAGTTGGTGATGTGTTATCCTTTTCTTGTAGTTTTTGTTTGTTTGCTTATAATTACTGTTAGATAATTCATTGAGGAATCTTTTTTGGCAAGGACTCGCAGGATAAGTTAAGCATGTTCCGATATTTATCTGTTTTCTTTATCACGCTACCATCTCGGAAGTGTACATCTGTACATGTCTACACTTTTGTCTGCAAAATCCTTAAACAGAGTTTAACTTTAATTGCCCGCTACGATATAAAAGAAAAGAATGGTCCCATGTTGTAACTGTTAGATAAAGTGCAACCCTGTGTAAAGACACACGTACATGTCTGCTAACGTGCTAGCATCATCAACAAGAATTGATTTGTTTCGTTCTGGCCATGTATTTGTCAGTCGTTAGATAACCTAATATGGATCTAGCATTCCTTCCTGAGAAATTTTATCACTTCTGAATTTTGTTTTTCCACATGTATGTGCTTATCCATGTGTTTTGTGGGTCTTTAGGATGATCTTTCATTCAAGCTTGAATATGTCCATCCGTATTTGGACGGTGTGGATGACCGTAATAAGAACCGCACCTTCAAAACTAGCTGCTTCAACACCAGGAAATTGAGTCCTGTCTTTGTTGCTGGCCCCAATATGGATGAAGCTCCACCTGTCTGGGTTGACCGAGTTGGATTTAAAGCCAACATAACAGAGGTTTGCACAAATTGATATCACCTTGTACATCTTTTGTTTTTCATAGACTACTATTCAAGAAATGTCTCTAACATGAGGAAAATACACTTCTGGATTTCAGAGCTTCACAAGGCAGAGCAAATTCACATATGGCCTCGTCGTGGAAGAAATCACAACACGTGATGAAACCAACAGTATCTGTACACATGGCTCTCGGGCAATGCCTAGTGGCGGCTTGAGCATGGATGGACCTCCCACAACCCTCAGTGGTACTGGTGTAGATCGAATGGCATTTCTACAAGCAAATATTACTCGAGACAATACAGAATTTGTAAATGGTGCAGTCATTGGCGACAGATGTATTTTCCAGGTATGCTGACCTGCAGCCTTATGTTTCTGAAAACACAAAGCAAACCTTTAGTTATTACTAAGCGGCTCCAGACAAGGTTAAAATCCTATACTTAATAGTGTGAAAAGGACAAGACCTCTTTATGGTTAATATTTGCTTCAACCTCGAGACTTCCACAGAGTCCATAAAATTAGTTTGGTCACATTCCGGTGAATGTTTTTGTTATATTATATATGTTCAATAACAGTCTAATTTATTTGTTAAATGTTTTGATAGCTCTGCAAGCCTGTGAATTTGTCTCTGTTACTGTCTAATACAATCATGTGCTCGTAGGAAATTTTGTGGCGATATATTCTTATGAGATTTTTCTTGTTAACTGCAGTTGGATCAAGGTCTTGGGATCGGAAGCAAAAGCCCACTCTTCAACCGTCATCAGCTTACATTGACAAAGTTCATTAATTTAAATAATCAAGAGAATGGTGTTGGCAAGCCGCTGCCAGCTGTGTTGGTTCTTCATGGTCATTATGCAGGTTGTGTAGGAGATCTGCCAAGCTATGATGCATTTACACTTGGAGGACCTTACTCAGTTAGGGGCTATGGTATGGGTGAACTGGGTGCATCTAGGAATGTTCTGGAGGTGAGTACTACAGAACTTGGAATTTATTCCGACTCATCATTTTTTCACACCAATTATGTATGTTATGTGTGAGTAACTGAGTAGTATTTCCTCTGTTTCGAATTGTAAGATGGTTCTAACTTTTTTCCGAATCGAATGTATAAAGATGTGTTTTAGTGTGTTTGTTCACTCATTTCAGTCTGTATGTAGTCCATATTAAAATATCCAAAATGTATGTAGTCCATATTAAAATATCCAAAACGTCTTATAATTCGAAACAGAGGCGACACTACAGAACTTGGAATGTATTCCGATGCATCATTTTTCACATGTACTCTCTTCTTTTTGGGTTCTCACAGGTTTTCTGTTGGGCTTCATCTCTAGCCTACCCCAACTTGCTTGGGGCAAAAGGCTTTGTTGTTGTTGCATCATTTTTCACATCAATCATGTTGTGTTTTTCGAGTTACTGCTTTTCTTTTGATCTTTTTATTAGATTGGTGGACAAGTTTAAATAATTGACATGTGACATCACATAATTTAGTGTAAGATATGTTGGTCATTGCTTTGTTGGTAACTCATGTTTATTTGCCTCTTAATCCACACAGGTTGCTGGTGAGGTGCGCATACCCGTGAAGAACACATATGTTTATGGATTTGCTGAGCATGGCACCGACCTTGGGAGTTCCAAGGATGTGAAAGGGAACCCTACTGAGTTCTTCCGACGCGTTGGCCATGGATCTTCTTATGGTGTTGGCGTCAAGCTTGGCTTGGTAAGAGGAGAGTACATCGTAGATCACAATACTGGGGCTGGAACCGTCTTCTTCAGATTTGGCGAGAGATTCTGAATGCATTTCATTCAGCACATATCTTCAAGATGGGATTGTTTAATGCACAATTGAGGAGTTGAGTCTCGAAGTGGCTATGCATGTGGTGTGGACGGGGCAAGCGACTTGTGTTCTGCTGAATAATGAAGTTTTGTTCTTTTTCTGAGGAAGAGAGATAAGTTAGTGTCAGGGTGAGTTCTTTGCTTGGTAGTAGAAGGTAAGGTTTGTCTTGCAGAGCTTGAAGCTGGTTGAATAGATGAAAGCTGGGCTCCTAGTGTTAGCAAGGAATGTTTTGGCAAGGCTTTGTGTCATAGTCAATTTGTTTCCATGTAACACTTTGTTGTTCGGTCGGTTAGCTTAATTGACAACGCAGTGTTGCGCTTTTCACGTATTATACAATGTAGCTAACTTATGGTGGGTGGTGACTCACCTGTTCATCTTAATTGTTTCAAATATGTGATCGACCAATATGAGGGTTCCTTGTTTGTACTGTATATCGGTGCTGTTTGCAGTTCGAAATATAGTTTGAATAGTTTCTACTCCCTCTGTCCTAGTGTTAAAAACATCTTATATTATGGGACTGGGACGGAAGGAGTAATAATTTAGAGAAATTGCTTCAATTATGCTATATACTCTCTTCGTCCCAAAATAAGTGTCTTAACTTTGTATTAACTTTAGTACAAAATTATATTAAGGTTAAGACATTTATTTTGAGACAGAGGTAGTACTACATATACATGTTTGGCGCCCCAGTCACGACCTCTATTTTACTAGTAGAACGCTGTGCGTTGCTACGGGCTACAATGCATTTAAATGAATTAACAAATGATTAAGGTCGTTTTGAAAGTCAAAGTTCATTTCTCCCTAATATGTCTAGGCATGTTCAGACATCAAACAGATGTCTAGCAGGCTCCCCAAAATCAACCGTGTGAATAGTCATGGATAGTTCAAATCGAACCCATTTGTGGGGGGAGAAATGTGGTTATTTGGACTATCCACAATGTTATCTCTAACACGCGGTCCCAACACAAAAACCCTACCTCACGACGCACTATTCTCTTTTCCTGCCAGACCCTCCCCTTCCTGCTTGGTTTCCCGCCGTAGCGACACATTTCTCACTGGAGCCCTCTCCTTTATAACCGGATAACGCCCACCTCATCTTCGGCATGGCACCCTCTTTACTTCACATCGTACTTTCCCACAAACCGTCAAGGAGTCAGCTATCTATATCTGGCCCAAACGACCGGACTGAATGACAGTCCCCATACCCGGCTCATATTTGGGACGGATATGGGGACGCCCGAACACAGGCGCCACGTCGGATCGGTCCGCGCCAGCCGGACGAGGAGGAGCTCGCGCTCTGCATCGCCACCCAGCGATCACATGTGGACACCAGCGGGGAGCTCAAGCTCCGTCGCATCCGCCGCGAGCTCCTCCACATCCCGCCAGCAGAATGCATGCCGCACCCGCCCGTCCCACGCTCGTCCAGCTCTGCGTCGCTCTAGATCTAGAGTAGGGTCTCCCCTTACCCTCCAGCGCCAGCACCGCTCGCGCAGCGGTGGGTGCGCGCCAGCACCGCTCGGGCAGCGGTGGGTGCTCGTGCCCGCGTCTCCTGTGCAGATGCGCATGCAGGAGTCGGAGACGGAGGCGGCCCGGCACAAGCAGCATGTAGCGGCCGCAGCAGAGCCCAACTCTTCTCGCTAGCGGGCGTGTTGCGGCCCCATCGATCTGGAGAAGGCGCTCCTCCAAGAGGTCATGCTGACCGCAAGGGCAAGGGCCCAGCCAAGCGGTGAACTCTGGCCGCCTGCCTTGCTATGTTTATATTTATTTGTTTTATTTTCGTTTTAGTTTGAATTTGAACTATCTTAGCCCTTTTGGATGAACGAATTGTATGTCCGATGTCCGAATTCCTTTGCCTTTTTCTGGTATTCAGCATTTCATCCATGCATAGCAAACCAAAGAGATCTAGGATGATATTCGATGAACGAATCATTTCATTAGCAGCCATTTCATCCATTCAGGCTGATATTCATTTGCCTTTGTCTACTACTGCAACTTCTCTCCTGGATGAACACCAATGTCCCGTGTTGTCATTACTTCAGAAGTATGTCGTCTCACATTATAATCACGCGGGAACCATTGGGAGCACATATATGAAATGTTCCTCATGGACGGCGAGATATGAAATGATTCTTACCTACATCGAGAGATGGTGGTGTATTAAATGTTTTATTTACAAACAATGAAATATGCATGCTCTGCAATGCTAGTTTCTGAAGATCATAAATGGAAAAAGGTGTAGCTAGGAAAATCAAACTAATCACAAAGACCTGATTAACTGCCATCTTCCTTGATTTTCTCATTTTATTGTGCTATGCATATTACTTCACAGTGTGAATCCATGTCCATTGTTACTTGCCTGGACCAAACCTCATTGGACACCTCACACGACAGCCATTCACTTATTCTCCCAAGTGCTACAGTCAACAAAGAAATCCGGCGTCACGACCCGAGCTACGCCATAGGCAACCTGGATCCAGTCTACTCCACTACACCACACGCTACTTCTCCCAACATGCCACAACCACTCAATGCCCGTTTAGTTCTAGCCGGTCTGGGTGAAAACCCTATAGTGGCACGCCCTTGCAACCAGCCCCTGCCAGGGAGCTGTTCCATATCTACGAAGATAAGGGAGAAGCTAGATGTGCATCTCCATCGTCAGCGGCACCTCTCTCCACTTTATGCCAGAGAGGGTTTTTCCTCTCCGCCTCGCTTCCTCACAGCTCCTGCTGCAACCCCCTAGCATCGACCTAAAACCTGAATCCACATATTTGGAAGTTTTGTAAAACTGAAATATATTTTTAAAATATCTCACTTTTTCTCGTAATTACAAATTACCAGTTGGCCCTATTAAAACCCTTCAAATCAAACACCACAACTATCAATATGATACATATTAGCAGTCCATATCTGGTAAATCTTGGTGTATCCAGGATCAAGACAGTTGACTAAAATTCTAACAAGTCTACTTTGCAATCAACAATCAGCCCTGCATTATGGTTTTTTCGCATGAACCATATGAGTGATGTATTTGTTGGAAATCAAATAGATCATCAACCATATCTAGAACAAACAATGCTCACGAAATTACAGAGTAGAAGTATATAAAAAAACATTTTCCATATGTGATATCAACACACAGGAAGAAGAATGCATTTATCTTTGTAATTTCATAAGAGGGAAGATAAAAAAACAGCATAAGCAAGGCATAGAGGAGAAAGGAGAGGAAGATATCAATGTGCAGCTTCCAATGATGGAGCCAAAAGGATTTTTATGAGGTGCAGTGCCGCCTCCAACAACAACAACGTGACTATAGGAGGGTATCCTATTAGTAGCATGAAGAGGCAGAATCAATTGGGCATTAGAAAAATGAGTGAGAAGTAGGGTAATACGATATGTACACTGGTAGACGGTAGTGATTCAGAGCTAACCAATAGGTAAATGATGACGGATGAAGCAGCATCACAAATACAGTAAAGAAGACAATTGAAGCAAATCACAGGGAACTCGGCAACAATTGACAATGATGCATACCAGATTGTATTCTACAATAACTGAAATTACTTTTTAGTGAGAACAACTATGGTTGATAAGGATTCACAGTTTACTTTTCTCCCATAGACCAATCAGATTCCCTATTCAGTCAAATGGATGATCAGGGTACCTGAGAAATAGAAGTAAGGGAAGAATGGTCACCTGAATTACCACAAATAGCCCAGCTTATTAATTTTGTCTTGATGGAAACTATGCCCAGGATCAGTATTCAGGTGCCCCTTATCCCCTACCACAAAATTTGGAAATTTAGAGAAACTAAAGAATGTGAATATACTATAGATCAAGGCAACTCTTACCATGATCCTCCATGATGTTGCTCTCCAAAGTACGTCGTTACCTCTTATCATTGTGCTGGCGGAGAACGATGTAGTAATTAGTTTTTTCCTGACATTTATACAATCAGAAATTACCATCATATGGCAAGAAATTCAAACGTGTAAATAGCTCCATTTTGTGAACATGTTGCAGCACCACCGAATCACAATAATTGCATTAACTTGTCAGAAGCATTGTACATAACATAATAAAACAAACGTAGCAAGAATAAAAAGCACAGATGGTAAAGAAAGCAAGAACTAAACCAGGCTGTACATCCACCTATGAAATTATACAAGGGATCAATTAAGAATAAAAAGCAGAATATACAATGCAGACTTACCAATTCTTCATCTATGAATTTTATAAAAGACACGTATACATAGACCAAACAATCACAACTGTCAATATTCATCTAGCTCTTTAGTTTCCAGTATTCACAGTTGTCTATACAATGGATCAATTAAGAGCAGCGTGTAGATTAAACAAAAGGACATATTCCGGCTAAGCTACCTATGGCACCATCAGCAAACTGTAGTGAACACTATCAGATTGTCATCTTCGACCTGACCTGGTGGGCTGGACATACAGTTTAAGCTTCAGTTCAGTTCATCTTCAGAAGCAGCAAGACATAACATGTTGAGTTCTGGTGTGCAGAGTACATACAGGTGGGAACAGGCTGTTGGGATCTTGTTCGGAGGAGGAAGAGGGTCGCCCCTGTTGGCGACTAAGATCCGGCTGCGTGTCACTAGCCTGGGCATGACGGTGGTGCTCTTCCTAACCGACGCCGAGCTGCGGGCCGGCGAGGGCCACTCCTTGACGGCCGTCCTCTCCTCGAAGTTCAGCGCGATAGGCCTGACCACCTTGGGCGACGCGAACACCCCAGCACCGCCGGCGCCATTATGGTTCTCGGGCCCCCAAGGAGCCCCTCCGCGGCGCGGTGGACTTCTTGGCGGGCTCGGGCGTGTCCACGACGAGCGGGTGGCGCCCCGGGATGGGCCTGACGCCGCCGCCGATGGGGACGGGGATTCCCAGGTCGAGGGAGTCGACGTGCTCCTTGTCATCTCAGACAGGAGGTGGACAGAATCCAGGGGCGTGCCGCGGCTCGGAGTGGAGGGAGGCTGCTGACGGGCATGTGTTTACGATCCAGCCGAGGATGACACGGAGAAGGAGCTGGAGAACCAGCCTGCGGCGGGACGGTCGAGAATCGCCGGGAAGCAAGGCGCCGGAGCGGCGAAAGGGGAGGAGGGCTGCGGGCGGGCGGCGGCGGCTACGGCTGCGGGTGGAGAAGGGAAGACGAGCTAGGGATTGGGGAGGGATGTTCGTGGTCTTTTTCACACCGGTTTGGTTGGGGGTGAGGGATCGACGGGCTTCGCTCGATCGATGCGATGGGAAGGATGGAAACGAACGAACGAACGAAACGACGTAAGTACTGAGACACTAGGAGTAGTAGAGATAACTCAAAAAAATAGGAATCTGCGGAGAGTCCCTAATCCCCGATACTTGTCGCCCCATGGCCACGCCGATTGTCCACGATGAAGCCACCAGCGGAAGCAGCTCCCCTGACTGGATCCTCCTCGACACCGCGACGAGATGCGGCAAGTACCGCTGGGAGAGCCTGGCCTCCGCCACAGCCCTGGCTTCTACCGCGAAAGCCCTGGTGAAATACGAAAGCCTGGTGCGGGCGGTGCCCGAGGTGGACGTGGAGGTGGAGGTGTCCTTCCGGCTCTTCGACCCGCCGGAAGTCTCCTCCTTCGTCGTCCACTGCCGCTGCGTTCAGGATGAAGCCTTGGTCTTCGAGAACGACTCCTTGGTGGTCGGCGCGGGGGGCGACGTCGCGCTTCTCCACGTCACCTTGATCAGGAACCGGTCACGGTCGGGGCATTATCTCGTGTACAGGTGGGGGGCAGGCCGCGGGAGCCCGTCGTCGCTCGAGCTGCTGATCATGTTTCCAACAGTCCCTCACTTGCACCAGAGTCAGTAATCTAGTTTACATAGTTATGAATCTAACACACATGAAGTGTTGGTGCTGATCATGTTTTGCCTGTGGAAGAGGTTTAGTCAACGGGTCTGTCACAATGTGATGTTCATTTTGTGCAAGTCGGAACTGTGCCACTCGATTTCATCAATACCAGTTTGAACGGCTATATTTGGTTCTAGTTATGCCTGGTGTAGTTAACACATGCCCTTTATTTTAGTTTTACACATTTATCCAGTGTGATGTTTAAGCATGAGCTACGTTCTATTCATTTTTAACAACACCAGTTTGAATTGCAATATTTGATGGCTGTTAAGCCTGTTGTAGGTAACATTCCCTTCCATTTTATATCTGCTTTAACAACATGCTGAAACCAACACATTGAAGCTATCATTTGGAGATGATGTTGTTTACCTTGGCTATATTTGTTTGATGTTAAGGTTGCTGTATTTATCATGCCTTTCCACTATTTATGCAGGACAACAACGGGAGTGGCCAGCATTTTCCGCCGAGGTTAGTTTCATCCCTCGGCTTGTACTCCCCCCATTGTTGCATAATGTAGTGCATATAGATCCAGGCCTGGACACTTGTTAGCTTCTAATATTGACTTGTTGCTTGTAGGTACATATGCCCTTGGCAAAGATCCACGCATCGACCCTTTTTGCGTATGGGGCAATGAGATATTCATGAACAAGCATCAAGTGAGGAAACTGATAATGATTATTAGCAAAAAGATACAAACGGTGGCAAGCAAATTATTTGTTTACGCTCTATCCAACACAATAGTGAGCTGTAGGATGGTAACTACAAACTCTGCAGCCCTCTCTTTTTACTGCCCATAATGAGTTGTTAGACAACAATGTCTGAATCTTTTTCGTTTGTAGTGGTTCCCGAAGCAGTTTACTAAAGATTACCTCACAAAGTACATGATTGGTGGACACGCAATGAAGGTTAAAGTATTTCATCCAGACTACAATGAGCATCGAGAAGTCCTAATGAAGACAGTGAAGGATGGGCGGGCAGCCATCACAAGGGGTTGGCCTAGAGTCATGCGTGCATTACGCATGGAGGAGGGCACAGTATGGGCATTCCGCTTCACCTTCTCCAGCAACCAGAATGTCTTTCGCCTCTCTCTTTACAGTCGCTAGTACAACTGTGGTTCATCATTCTTTACTTGGTCCTTCTGTAGTTCTTCAGTATATGTACCTGTGCATCGAATTATGCATTCGTACTTGAACCTATATTTGTAATAAACATGGTTCGATACAAAATAAGTGATTGCCTACTTTCAAATTCAAAATCTGTTATTTTTAAATGAAGGGATTAAATTAGGGATTACACTGCACACGGTTTGCGAAAGCAAAACATCTACGATAAACATGAAGATCAGACACGTTTCTCAGATCCACTACGTGTGCGATCAATCTCTACTACACACATGATCAGCCAAGAAAAAACGTGTGGGATTAACAACAGCATCGCACACAGTTCCTTCTTATTAAATGTTTGCAAAAGTCACCTTATCACACATGCTTGGAAATTATGGACTGTTTATGGTGATGTGTGCATCGCAAACGTTTGGTCATAGAAGAACGCGTGAGATAGGTCTTCATCCGATGCGGGTACGATGGATGAATCGTGTGGGATATATTCAAGCTTCACATACAATTTTATAGGGACAACTGTATGCACTCTTACATCGAATCGCATACAGTCGAGGAAAAGTAAATGTGTGTGATTGTCTGCTTATCGTACACTGTGACGCCCCCGGCTCAATCGTGCACTAATCATACACGCAAATGCACACGATCAAGCCTAAGGACTCACGGAAAGATATCACAACACAACTCTAAAACATAAATAAAGTCATACAAGCTTTATATTACAAGCCAGGGGCCTCGAGGGCTCGAATACATAAGCTCGCATACAAGCGTCAGCGGAAGCATCAGGTATCTGAGTATAGATATGAAACAGAAACAGAGATAAGCCTTTAAGAAGGCGGGGCAAAACAAAAACTACGATCGAAAGGCGTAGGCCTCCTGCCTAGGACCCTCCTAACCTACTCCTGGTCGTCGGCAAGCTCGTAGTATTATCCATCCTCGGGGTAGTAGTAGTAGCGATCGTCGGCGGGGGCAGCTGTCTCAGGGGCTCCGTCATCTGGTTGCATCAAAAGAATATGGGGGAAAAAGAAAGCAAAGCAACCGTGAGTACTCATCCGAAGTACTTAGCAAGCAAGGATCTACACTACATATGCAACATTTTCAAGGAGAGGCTGTATATGTAGACTGGGCTGCAGAAATGCCAGAATAGAGAGAAGGCCTAGTCCTATCGAAGACTAGCATCTTCAGAGGTCTTGCAGCATTAGAAGAGTGTAGATTAGTACCGTATAAAGTAGTAGTATCGATAAGTCTCAACCTCACCCAGAGATCCTTTCTCGATTCCCTGCGAGAAAGTAATCCCAGAGCCATGCAGTCATCAACCTCGTCCTGAGATCCCTTCTCGACTCCCTGCGAGACGCAATCCCAGAGCCATACTCATCACAAGTATCCAGTTATAGTTGTATCGATCGGGATACAACTCCGAGTGTCCTTTACCGTAGGACCGGCTATCGATAGATGTTTTCTTCCCTGCAGGGGTGCACCAACTTACCCAACACGCTCGATTAACTCCGGCCGGACACACTTTCCTGGGTCATGCCCGGCCTCGGCCAAACGATACACTGCAACCCTACCTACAGCTCAGCAGAGAGGTCCCCGTCGGTCTATATCCTAAGCGCTCAGGGGTCTTGGGCCATCGCCCTGTGCACTCCGGGTCGGTGTGTGCAGGGTCGGGACGAGCACCACCTCAGTCCTGGAAGGTACTGGCCCGGCCCGGCCACGAGGCTGAATTGGACGTCTGACAGAGCTTTCGGCTGATGCTACGATGCAGAACGCCCATACTATGCCACGTGATGGTTAGTGCTATCAGGCCAGAGGCCTACTCGGATCAAATATCCAAATCGTTAGTGGACTAAGGGCTTGCGGTAACGAGCAGAGACTCATGATCGATGTGACCCCATCGCCCCATCTCGAGGGATTGCTGCAAGGGCTAAGAATGCCCGGCCGCGTCTCGTATTCATATCTCGGGCAACCTCCAGGTCAACCTGTCTCCACAACACTCGCAACTTAGGCTCACGCGGGTACCCCTCAGGGTCAACCCGCCTTTCCAAGTAACAATGTAAAGTCCAAGTATCCGTGTGTCCATAACATCAGGGGAATCCGAGGTATCACCCTCGTTGGATTCCTACTTGATGTATCCGTCAAGGTGAACTCGGAGGAATCACCCTCGATGGGTTCACGCTTGATGTGTTGCACGACAGGGTCGTATCGGAAGTGGAGAAGGAGGAATCACCCTCGATGACCACAACCAAATAGCTACTCTACAGAGTTAACATCAGAAGTGCTACACGAGGTATCACCCTCGACACTTGATAGTAACGCTGCAGTGCCGTTACCACTAAGGGGGTGAAGTGCGGTGCCGGGGCCTGTCTTTGATCCCGTCGATCGGGTCTTCTGATAATCCAGCGGGGCAGTCGGGAAAAGTGGGGTCACTGATAGGTCTCTACCCATCCTTACTAGACAGTTTAGGATATGCAGGTAATTATCAACAGCAGGTTACAATAAACAGGCTATGCATCAGAATTAGGTAAAGCAGTAGTAGCAGCAATTCTAATGCAAGCATGAGAGAGAAAGAATATGCGATATCGGTATGCTCAAGGGGGGGTGCTTGCCTGGTTGCTCGGCGGCAAAGGCAAGGTCGTCAACGGTGTCGTCGGGCTCCTGAACTGCATCGGTCTCGGGAAAATGCGTCTGTAGCAGGGGCTACTGAGAGAGAAGAGGGGGAGGAAACAGTAAATATAAAGCAAACAAGAGTATGACATGACAATACGCAGAGCTACGGGTGTTCTGATGTGGTGCTACATGATATAGGTGAAGAGGGAAAACATTCGGGAATGTTTTCCCGAAGTTCGGTATTTCGTACTGATGAAACGGAGGGGGACGGTTGCATGTTCGCTATGCTAGGACGTGCGGCGGACGAACGGTCCACGTATTCGGATTCGTCTCGTCGTTCTGAGCAACTTTCATGTACAAAATATTTTCATCCGAGCTACGGTTTAAAAGATATGATTTGTCGAAGTTTTAATCATTTTCTGAATTTTCCAGAATTAATTTAATTCGAAATTATATTAAATATTAAATGCTATGGGTACACAGAAGTGTACCCAGATATGTGCAATAGAGGCTGACAGTGGGCCCCAGTTGACTGGTCAACTGCATAGTCAGCTGGCCCAATCAGCAGTCAACAGTGACTGTTGACTGGTCAACTGGGCCCACATGTCAGTGCCTATTAGGGTTAAATAAATCTTATCCATCTAAACAGTGCATCGGGCCCACATGTCAGTCTCTAGTTAAATATTAGGATTTATTTTAACAGGGGGGTTAATTTGCTGGTGGGGCCCGCTGTCAGTGGGCCAGTGGGGGTGGATTAGCAACTAATCTAAAAGCAACAGTGAGCCGGGCCTGGTTTAACTTAAACACGCGCGCGCGCACACGGACGCCGGCGGCGAGGCCCGACACGGCGGTGGTCCACCGGAGACGTGTTCCGGCGACCAAATGGAATGGCGGCAACGGCAAAAGGCTCGGGCGCGAAGTGCTGCATCCACTGGTGCACTAGGTGAAGACGAGGGACGACCGAGGCGGCGGCTACGGTCGAGCCCGACGGCGGCCGGAGCTCGGCCTTGCGGCAAACGGCGCCGGAGCTCGAAATCGAGCTCGGGCTAAGGGGAAAAAGATGCGCGCGTGCTCACAGAGATGGACTCCGAACTCGAAGAAGTGCGGGGAGGACGGCGTGGAGCAGATCGACGGTGATGTCCGGTGAGGGGAACGGGCCGATGGCGAGGCGTAGGGGCGCTCCAGCTCGGTCCACCACTTCGGGTCGATGAGGACGATGATGATGGGGCTCCAGGACCGCTCGGAACGGAGAGGGGAGCCGGTGGCCGCGCTGCTCACGGAGGCATGGCCATGGCGGCGATCGGGGGTGGAGACAAAGAGGGAGAAGAGAGAAAGCGAGGCCAGAGGGGGCTCGGGGGGGCGCAGGGGGTGGCCTTATCCCTCCACAGCGGGCGCGGGGCTCGCTGTCGAGCGGAGCGAGGGGAGGGCCAGGCGCAGATGAGTGCGAGTGCACGGTGGAGGCGACAGCGCGCGAGGGGAAGGAGCAGTGGGGGTAGGGGACGGCGCCAGGCGGGCTGGGCCTCCCTGTGCACTCGAGGCCCAGGCACCGTGGCCTTTTTCTTTTTCTTTTTCTTTTCTTTTCTTCTCTGTTTTTCTTTTGTTTCTATTTTTGCAATAATGTGTGGCCTCCAATACTGTTTTGTAAAATAGGTAACTAGTTCCAATAAATACAGTGCATTATTAGTCACTGTTAGGAAATGGTTTGATGCCAAGGTGATTTCATTTGCATTTTATTTAATGTTAAATGGATTAAATATTTCTGTTTTCTTGCTGTTAGAGGCACATAATTAATTTAGTATATGTTGATTATAATTTTAGAATTGTCTGTGGATTATTTACCATATTATGAACATTTTAGTTTCTGGATTTGAACAACTTTTATTTTCACTTTTAGTTTGAATTTCCATTTGAATTGAATTGAAAAGAGGTATGATCCAGATGATGTTTAAGCACTGTTGATCATGATGACTTGGCATTATCAAAAGGGGGATTACTGTGGCTAACCACTGGGGGTGTTATAAATCTCCTCCACTAATAAGAATTCTCGTCCCAAGAATTAAGAGGTAGAAGGAAAAAGATCGGGGTATTCAGCACGGAGGTTATCCTCGCGTTCCCAAGTGGCTTCATCTTCTGTATGATTTGACCACTGCACTTTGAGGAACTTGGTAACCTTCTGATGGGTCCGACGTTCAGCTTCATCGAGAATACGAATTGGATGCTCCTTATAAGAAAGATCATCTTGCAATTCGAGCATTTCATGGTCCACTGCTCGGTGCGGAGACTCCTTGAAGCAACAACGAAGTTGCGACACATGGAAGACGTCGTGGATATGAGAGAATTGCGGCGGCAACTCCAATTTATATGCCACCTGACCACGTCTTGCAACAATGCGGAAAGGACCAATGTAGCGTGGAGCTAGCTTGCCCTTGATGCCGAAGCGGTGAGTGCCCTTCATAGGAGTGACACGAAGATAAGCTTGATCACCAGGTTGATAAGTCAAACCCCATCGTTTGCGATCGTAGTTGCTCTTCTGGCGGTCCTGAGCCGCCTTGAGATTTTCTCAGACAATACGTACTTGTTCTTCGGCGTGTTGAATAATGTCCAGTCCCACGAGTGGTCGTTCCCCAGTTTCTGACCAATTCAGAGGGGTTCGACACTTACGTCCGTAAAGCACTTCGAAGGGGGCCATTTTTAAGCTGGCTTGATAGCTGTTGTTATATGAGAACTCGGCAAACGGAAGAGATTCTTCCCACTTCTTACCAAATGATATAACACAAGCCCGAAGCATATCCTCAAGCACTTGATTGACTCGCTCGATTTGGCCTTGGGATTGGGGATTTTAAGCTGAACTCCAGGTAATATGAGTTCCCATGGCTTCTTGAAAACTTTCCCAGAACTTGGAAGTGAAAAGACCGCCACGGTCCGAACTAATCTCCTTCAAAATACCGTGTAGTGATACAATTCTGGAGATATATAATTCTGCTAACTGGCTAGCAGTGATCGTCTCCTTGATAGGAAGAAAGTGTGCAACTTTAGAGAGTTGGTCGACGACGATAAGAATAGCATCGTGTCCCTTCTGTGACCTGGGAAGGCCAGTAATGAAATCCATTTGCACTTTATCCCATTTCCACAAAGGAATAGGAAGTGGTTGTAGAATTCCAGCAGGCTCCTGATGTTCTGCTTTAACACGACGACAAACATCACATTCAGCAACATAGCGAGCAATATCCTTCTTCATTTTGGACCACCAGTACCTTTGACGGAGATCACGATACATCTTGGTGCTACCCGGATGAATAGACAGCGGTGTATCATGTGCCTCCTTCATGACCTTGTCAGTCATAAGCTCGAAGCGAGGTACTACAATGCGGTCTCTCAAATACAAGGTTCCATCTTCAGACAACGAGAAATCCCTATACTTTTCAAGGTGAAGACCTTTCTTCATCAGATCAACTTCAGCATCTTTAGCTTGCGCACTCTTAATAGCTTTCTCAAGATCTGGTTGTATCACAAGGTTATTAAGAGAACCCTGTGGAACAATACGCAGATTCAGCTTGCATAGTTCTTCAAAAAGATGAGGTTGAGCTCGCTTAACCATGAGGTTGTCGCAATAGGACTTGCGGCTTAAGGCATCAGCCATCACGTTAGCCTTGCCAGGGGTATAAGAAATACCCAAATCATAGTCCATAATGGTCTCCATCCATCTTTGCTGATGGAGGTTTAGAGATGGTTGAGTGAACAAGTACTTCAGACTTTTATGATCCGTGTAGATCTCGCAACGATTACCCAGAAGGTAATGTCGCCACAACTGCAATGCATAGATGACAACAGCTAGTTCTAGATCATGTACCGGATAATTCTCTTCATGTGGGCGCAACTGACGAGAGCCATAGGCAATCACTTTACGCTCTTGCATTAGGACACAACCTAATCCTTCACGGGATGCGTCACAATAAATCACGAAGTCTTTGCGGGAATCTGGAGGAGCAAGTACTGGGGCAGATGTTAGCTTGTCTTTGAGTGTCTGGAAACTTTCCTGACATTTTTCTGTCCATTCAAACTTAACGCCCTTGTGAAGCAGATCAGTCAAAGGCTTAGCAATCTTAGAAAAGTTCTCGACAAATCGACAGCAATAGCTTGCAAGGCCGAGAAAACTTCTCACTTGCTTGACGTTCTTCGGAGGAGTCCAGCCAAGAATAGCCTGAACTCGTTCTGGGTTAACAGCAATTCCATCCTTGGAAATCACATGACCAAGGTAAGTTACTTCAGAAAGCCAAAATTCACATTTGGAATACTTGGCATACAACTGGTGTTCTCGGAGCCTTTCCAGAACAAGACGAAGGTGTTCAGCATGTTCTTCCTTATTCTTTGAATAAAGTAGAATATCATCTAGATATACTACGACGAACTTGTCGAGGTAATCCATGAAGATGTAATCATCAGACGGGAGAAGGTTGCTGGAGCATTGGTTAAGCCAAATGACATGACAGTGTACTCGTAAGAGCCATAGCGAGTAACAAATGTAGTCTTGGGAATATCCTCTTCACGAACACTGATCTAATGATAACCCAACCTCAAGTTGAGTTTAGAAAACACCAATGACCCAGCAAGTTGATCATACAAATCATTGATCCGAGGAAGCGGATATTTGTTCTGGATTGTGGCTTGGTTAATGGGCCGATAATCCTGAACCAATCGGTTAGTTCCATCCTTCTTCTTAACGAAGAGTGAAGGTGCTCCTCAAGCAGAGGAACCGGGGTGGATGAAACCTTTCTTAAGTGACTTGTCGATTTCTTCCTTAAGCTCGAGAAGGTGGTGCGGAGGCATCTTATAAGGGCGCTTCGCAATAGGGGTAGTGCCAGGCTTCAAGTCGATGACGAACTCAACAGCTCTAGCAGGGGGTATTCCTGGAAGTTCCTCTGGGAAGACGTCTTGAAAATCACGAACAACGGGAACGTTCTCGATGCCTTCAAGAGGTGAAGCATTCAACGCATTCAGGGTATAAATCTGGCTCTCGACATTCTGTATTATCTTGGTTGAGTAGTTGATCACCTGACCAGAAGGGTGTGTGAGCTGGACTGTCTTAGTAGCATAGTCAATCAAAGCATTATGGGCTGTCAACCAGTCCATACCGAGAATAATGTCTACGTCGGAAGGTCCAAGAGCAATAAGGGAAGGAGAGAACATCAACCCTTCAATTTTGATCTGATTGTTGTGACTTACCATCTTGGTTTGCCACCTGGAACGGGGAGTGATAATCTCTAATGGTGTGGGTAACAGCTCTAGATGTAGTTCATGCAGCTGAGCAAATTGTTGAGACACAAAGGAATGTGATGCTCCCGAGTCGAAAAGGACAGAAGCTGCAACTGAATTAATCGGGAGGGTACCCATCACAATGGTTGGTTCTTTCTGAGCCTCTTCTGCATTGACATGGTTGGCATGGCCCAGTACAACAGCAGACGGTCTGGCATTGGGATTCCTGGGCTGACGTGCCCGGGCATTTCGATTTTGGTTCGGGCGGCAATTGGTAGCACGGTGCCCTGGTTGACCACACTTGAAGCAATTCCCATCATTATGGGGAGGAGCTAGAGCATTGGACTGTCCACCCTGAGTCACTAGCTGTCTCGGCGGCGGAGGCAGACGAGGTGCAACATAAGATGGCCTTGGTGTTGGGGCAGGTCGGTGATGAACGTTGTGTGGGATCCAGACTCGACGTTTCTGAGCATACTGACTCGAAGATGGACCAACATCTCGGGTACGCTTGAGCGACTCCTGGCATTTAGTCAGTGCAGTTTCAACTCGGAAAGATTGGCTGACAAGCGTTGCAAAATCTGTGCAATCATGGACAGCAAGTGCAAGGTTTATATCAGTATGCAGTCCTTCACGGAATTTCTCCTGCTTGCGGGCGTCAGTGCAGACTTCATCTTCAGCGTAGCGGGACAATTCAAGGAATTTCCTCTGATATTCATCCACAGTCATTTTACCTTGTGTGAGTTTGCGGAACTCCTGCTTCTTCTGGTCGATCAGACCTTGAGGAATGTACCGTGCATGAAAAGCTGACTGAAATTCCTACCAAGTGGTTACTGTTTCAGCAGGCAACATACCCTTGTGGCTTTCCCACCATTGAGCAGCTGATCCCCTCAGGTGATACGTCGCATAGGTGACATAACTGTAAGGGATAACATTGGCCGATTTCATCTGGAAGGCAATGTCACGGAGCCAATCATCAGCATCCATTGGATCAGTCGAGCTGCGAAAAGTGGACGGATTAAGGCGCACGAATTTCGGCAGAGTTATTGGAGCAGACTGTTGCTGAGTATTCTGGTTTGGGAACTGAGCCAATAGTCCGGTCATAAACTGCTGCATCATGGCGGTGATATAGGGTGGAGGTGGAGGATCGTCAGCCATCCTGCCAATTCAACAGGGGCAGTTTAGCAAGAAAAACTGCAAGTGAATGGAGTTATTCATGATGTAACACGGGAAATGAACAGGTAGGGCATTAGATATATGATAGTAGTCATTAAAGACATACCAATCCATACACAGAGTTAGATTCAAACGGATAGTACGCGCCCGGGAACGCTCGCAGCTAGACAAACTAGGCGGCGCGCAGGCACGCAGTGAGGATTACAACAACGTGACATAGCAAAGGCTACATCATGTCGGAGAAAACTGCTGGAGCGAGGGATCTGCAAGTGACAACACAGGGTGCCCTCGATAAAAGGATCCTGCAAGCAGAACCTGGCCCACAATCTTGAAGGAAGGGGGGAAATTTTAGAACACCGGGTGGATGTGATCACAAGAATCTAAGGTTGGAGTTAGTAAAATTTTAACCCGAATAGAAGAGAGTTCAGAGTCCCAGAGTATAGACGAGGAATAAAAGATCCTAATACCACCCAGTTGGCGATGTGGGCCCGTAAGCCACACAACCAAGTTAGTAAAACAATTTTCGGTTACTAGACTCAACTTCGGCTAAGGAGTTGGAAAGGGGATTCCTAGAGGCAGTCGGCTCTGATACCAACTTGTGACGCCCCCGGCTCAATCGTGCACTAATCATACACGCAAATGCACACGATCAAGCCTAAGGACTCACGGGAAGATATCACAACACAACTCTAAAACATAAATAAAGTCATACAAGCTTTATATTACAAGCCAGGGTCCTCGAGGGCTCGAATACATAAGCTCGCATACAAGCGTCAGCGGAAGCATCAGATATCTGAGTACAGATATGAAACAGAAACAGAGATAAGCCTTTAAGAAGGTGGGGCAAAACAAAAACTACGATTGAAAGGCATAGGCCTCCTGCCTAGGACCCTCCGAACCTACTCCTGGTCGTCGGCAAGCTCGTAGTATTATCCATCCTCGGGGTAGTAGTAGTAGCGATCGTCGGCGGGGGCAGCTATCTCAGGGGCTCCGTCATCTGGTTGCATCAAAAGGATATGGGGGAAAAGAAAACAAAGCAACCGTGAGTACTAATCCGAAGTACTCAGCAAGCAAGGATCTACACTACATATGCAACATTTTCAAGGGGAGGCTGTATATGTGGACTGGGCTGCAGAAATGCCAGAATAGAGAGAATGCCTAGTCCTATCGAAGACTAGCATCTTCAGAGGTCTTGCAGCATTAGAAGAGTGTAGATTAGTACCGTATAAAGTAGTAGTATCGATAAATCTCAACCTCACCCAGAGATCCTTTCTCGACTCCCTGCGAGAAAGCAATCCCAGAGCCATGCAGTCATCAACCTCGTCCTGAGATCCCTTCTCGACTCCCTGCGAGAAGCAATCCCAGAGCCATACTCATCACAAGTATCCAGTTATAGTTGTATCGATCGGGATACAACTCCGGGTGTCCTTTACCGTAGGACCGGCTATCGATAGATGTTTTCTTCCCTGCAGGGGTGCACCAACTTACCCAACACGCTTGATTAACTCCGGCCGGACACACTTTCCTGGGTCATGCCCGGCCTCGGCCAAACGATACACTGCAACCCTACCTACAGCTCAGCAGAGAGGTCCCCGTCGGTCTATATCCTAAGCGCTCAGGGGTCTTGGGCCATCGCCCTGTGCACTCCGGGTCGGTGTGTGCAGGGTCGGGACGAGCACCACCTCAGTCCTGGATGGTACTGGCCCGGCCCGGCCACGAGGCTGAACTAGACGTCTGACAGAGCTTTCGGCTGATGCTACGATGCAGAACGCCCATACTATGCCCACGTGATGGTTAGTGCTATCAGGCCAGAGGCCTGCTCGGATCAAATATCCAAATCGTTAGTGGACTAAGGGCTTGCGGTAACGAGCAGAGACTCATGATCGATGTGACCCCGTCGCCCCATCTCGAGGACTTGCTGCAAGGGCTAAGAATGCCCGGCCGCGCCTCGTATTCATATCTCGGGCAACCTCAGGTCAACCCGTCTCCACAACACTCGCCACTTAGGCTCACGCGGGTACCCCTCAGGGTCAACCCACCTTTCCAAGTAACAGTGTAAAGTCCAAGTATCCGTGTGTCCATAACATCAGGGGAATCCGAGGTATCACCCTCGTTGGATTCCTACTTGATGTATCCGTCAAGGTGAACTCGGAGGAATCACCCTCCATGGGTTCACGCTTGATGTGTTGCACGATAGGGTCTTATCGGAAGTGGAGAAGGAGGAATCACCCTCGATGACCACGACCAAATAGCTACTCTACAGAGTTAACATCTGAAGTGCTAGACGAGGTATCACCCTCGGCACTTGATAGTAACGCTGCAGTGTCGTTACCACTAAGGGAGTGAAGTGCGGTGCCGGGGCCTGTCTTCGATCCCGTCGATCGGGTCTTCTGATAATCCAACGGGGCAGTCGGGACAAGTGGGGTCACTGATAGGTCTCTACCCAGCCTATACTAGACAGTTTAGGATATGCAGGTAATTATCAACAGCAGGTTACAATAAACAGGCTATGCATCAGAATTAGGTAAAGCAGTAGTAGCAGCAATTCTAATGCAAGCATGAGAGAGAAAGAATAGGCGATATCGGTATGCTCAAGGGGGGTGCTTGCCTGGTTGCTCGGCGGCAAAGGCAAGGTCGTCAACGGTGTCGTCGGACTCCTGAACTGCGTCGGTCTCGGGAAAATGCGTCTGTAGCAGGGGCTACCGAGAGAGAAGAGGGGGGGAGGAAACAGTAAATATAAAGCAAACAAGAGTATGACATGACAGTACGCAGAGCTAGGGGTGTTCTGATGCGGTGCTACATGATATAGGTGAAGAGGGAAAACATCCGGGAATGTTTTCTCGAAGTTCGGTATTTCGGACAGATGAAACGGGGGGGGGGGCGGTTGCATGTTTGCTATGCTAGGGACGTGTGGCGGACGAACGGTCCGCGCATTCGGATTCGTCTCGTCGTTCTAAGCAACTTTCATGTACAAAATATTTTCATCCGAGCTACGGTTTAAAAGATATGATTTGTTGAAGTTTTAATCATTTTCTGAATTTTCCAGAATTAATTTAATTCGAAATTATATTAAATATTAAATGCTATGGGTACACAGAAGTGTACCCAGATATGTGCAACAGAGGCTGACAGTGGGCCCCAGTTGACTGGTCAACTGCACAGTCAGCTGGCCCAATCAGCAGTCAACAGTGACTGTTGACTGGTCAACTGGGCCCACATGTCAGTGCCTATTAGGGTTAAATAAATCTTATCCATCTAAACAGTGCATCGGGCCCACATGTCAGTCTCTAGTTAAATATTAGGATTTATTTTAACAGGGGGGTTAATTTGCTGGTGGGGCCCGCTGTAAGTGGGCCAGTGGGGGTGGATTAGCAACTAATCTAAAAAGCAACAATGAGCCGGGCCCGGTTTAACTTAAATGCGCACGCGCGCACACGGACGCCGGCGGCGAGGCCCGACACGGCGGCGGTCCATCAAAGACGCGTTACGGCGACCAAATGGAACGGCGGCAATGGCAAAAGGCTCGGGCGTGAAGCGCTGCATCCACTGGTGCACTAGGTGAAGACGGGGGACGACCGAGGTGGCGGCTACGGTCGAGCCCGACGGCGGTCGGAGCTCGGCCTTGCGGCAAACAGCGTCGGAGCTCGAAATCGAGCTCGGGCTAAGGGGAAAAAGATGTGCGCGTGCTCACAGAGATGGACGCCGAACTCGAAGAAGCGCGGGGAGGACGGCGTGGAGCAGATCGACGACGACGTCCGGTGAGGGGAACGGGCCGATGGCGAGGCGTAGGGGCGCTCCAGCTCGGTCCACCACTTCGGGTCGATGAGGACGATGATGATGGGGCTCCAGGACCGCTCGGAACGAAGAGGGGAGCCGGTGGCCGCGCTGCTCACGGAGGCATGGCCATGCCGGTGATCGGGGGTGGAGACAAAGAGGGAGCTCGGGGGGGGAGGGGGGGGGGCGCAGGGGGTGGCCTTATCCCTCCACAGCGGGCGCGGGGCTCGCTGTCAAGCGGAGCGAGGGGGGCCAGGTGCAGATGAGTGCGAGTGCGCGGTGGAGGCGACAGCGCCCGAGGGGGAGGAGCAGTGGGGGTAGGGGCCGGCGCCAGGCGGGCTGGGCCTCCATGTGCACTCGAGGCCCAGGCACCGTGGCCTTTTTCTTTTTCTTTTCTTTTCTTCTCTATTTTTCTTTTGTTTCTATTTTTGCAATAATGTGTGGCCTCCAATACTGTTTTGTAAAATAGGTAACTAGTTCCAATAAATACAGTGCATTATTAGTCACTGTTAGGAAATGGTTTGATGCCAAGGTGATTTCATTTGCATTTTATTTAATGTTTTAAATGGATTAAATATTTCTATTTTCTTGCTGTTAGAGGCACGTAATTAATTTAGTATATGTTGATTATAATTTTAGAATTGTCTCTGGATTATTTACCATATTATGAACATTTTAGTTTCTGGATTTGAACAACTTTTATTTTCACTTTTAGTTTGAATTTCCATTTGAATTGAATTGAAAAGAGGTATGATCCAGATGATGTTTAAGCACTGTTGATCATGATGACTAGGCATTATCAAAAGGGGGATTACTGTGGCTAACCATTGGGGGTGTTACATACACGTTCTATAATCATGAACTTTTTGTGATGGGTCGCGCATCGTAAACGTAGCACCACAGAATACCGACTGCGATGGCAATGCGAGCACAAACGAGTAGCAAGGATGGAGCATTTGGGATATTCGAGATATCAGAAACAGTTTTATAGGGACAACTGTATGCATCATGGCTCCCTATCCCCGACGGTTTCTAGGCCGTGTGGGAAGGACCCCCTTATTGCCCACACTCGCCTGGCGATGGTTTAAATGCCGACGTGGAAAGGGGTTAAAAACCGTTTGTATAGCACCTCGCTGTACCAGTGTTATATTATAGAATTTTTATGCTCGGCTCTCTCATGATGATAAAACCATGCTCGATTCTTCTTGGACTGGTTCCTTTATGAAGAAAACTATTGAATTCAGATGGGATCTTCTGGAAAGAATTAAACGCAACTCTGAAGATTGGGAACTCGACAAAGGTAATGAGTCAGGTATAATACTTGAGTTTGATTGTGTTGAATCTTTTATGGATACCGATACTTTTCATAAGTTTAGCACTAAATATGGACTTGACTCTGAGATAGTAGCCTCCTTTTGTGAATCATTTGCTACTCATGTTGATCTCCCTAAGGAGAAGTGGTTTAAATATCATCCCCCTGTTAAAGAAAAGGTTGAGGAACCCATTATAGTTAAAGATGAAACTATCATTTACAATGTTGATCCAGTTGTTCCTACTGCTTATATTGAGAAACCACCTTTTCCTGTTAGGATAAAGGAACATGCTAAAGTTTCAACTGTGGTTAACAAAAGTAATATTAGAGCACCTAGACCCTTCGAAAAAATTAAAGTTGAACCTAATGTTGCTATGGTTAAAGATCTCTTGGTCGATAATATAGATGGGCATGTTATTTACTTCTGCAATGAAGCTACTAGAATTGCCAAACCCGATACTAAAGATAAGAATAAGCCTGTTGTTGGCATGCCTGTTGTCTTTGTTAAAATAGGAGATCATTGTTATCTTGGCTTATGTGATTTGGGTGCTAGTGTGAGTGCTATTCTGTTTACCTTATATCAAGAAATTATGAATGATATTGCACCTACTGAAATAGAGGATATTGATGTTACTATTAAGCTTGCGAATAGAGATACTATTACGCCGCTTGGGATTGTTAGAGATGTTGAAGTCTTGTGTGGAAAAATAAAATACCCTACTGATTTTCTAGTTCTTGGTTCTCCATAAGATGATTTTTGTCCCATTATATTTGGTAGACCTTTCTTGAACACTGTTAATGCTAAGATTGACTGCGCTAAAGAAACTGTTAGTGTTAACTTTGGTGATATATCTCATGAGTTTAATTTCTCTAAGTTTCGTAGACAACCTCATGATAAAGAATTACCCAGTAAAGATGAAATTATTCATCTTGCTTCTATTGCCATACCTCCTACTGATCCGTTAGAACAATATTTGCTAGACCATGAAAATGATATGCACATGAATGAGAGAAATGAAATAGATAAGATGTAGTTTGATCAACCACCCATCCTTAAACATAATTTGCCTGTTGAAACTCTTGGAGGTCCTCCTCCACCTAAGGGTGACCCTGTATTTGAATTGAAACAATTGCCTGATACATTGAAATATGCTTATCTTGATGAAAAGAAGATATATCCTGTTATTATTAGTGCTAACCTTTTAGAGCATGAAGAAAAGAGATTATTAAAAACTTTGAGGAAGCACCATGCTGCTATTGGGTATAATCTTGATGATCTTAAGGGCATTAGTCCCACTCTATGTCAGCACAAAATTAATATGGAACCTGATGCTAAACCAATTATCGAACATCAACGATGATTAAATCCTAAGCTGAAGGAGGTGGCAAGAACTGAAATATTAAAGCTTCTGGAAGCAGGTATAATCTATCCCATAGTTGATAGTAGATGGGTAAGTCCTGTTCATTGTGTCCCTAAGAAAGGAGGCATTACCGTTGTTCCCAATGATAAAAATGAACTCATTCCATAAAGAATTGTAACTGGTTATAGGATGGTAATTGATTTTAGAAAATTAAACAAAGCTACTAGAAAAGATCATTACCCCTTGCCTTTTATTAATCGAATGTTAGAAAGATTGTCCAAGCACACACACTTTTGCTTTCTTGATGGGTATTCTGGTTTCTCTCAAATACCTGTATCACAAGCCGACCAAGAGAAAACCACTTTTACTTGTCCTTTTGGAACTTATGCTTATAGACATATGCCTTTTGGTTTATGCAATGCACCTGCTACCTTTCAAAGATGTATGACTGCTATATTCTCTGACTTTTGTGAAAAGATTGTTGAGGTTTTCATGGATGACTTTTCCGTTTACGGAACTTCTTTTGATGATTGCTTAAGCAACCTTGATCGAGTTTTGCAGAGATGTGAACAAACTAATCTTGTCTTAAATTAGGAGAAGTGCCACTTTATGGTGAATGAAGGTATTGTCTTGGGGCATAAAATTTCTGAACGAGTTATTGAATTAGATAAATGCTAAAGTTGATGCAATTGAGAAAATGCTATGTCCTAAAGATATTAAAGGTATAAGAAGTTTCCTTGGTCATGCTGGTTTCTATAGGAGGTTTATTAAAGACTTCTCTAAAATTTCTAGGCCTCTTACTAATCTCTTGCAAAAAGATGTTCCATTTATTTTTGATGATGATTGTGTAGAAGCCTTTGAAACACTTAAGAAAGCCTTAACCTCTACACCTATCGTTCAACCACCTGATTGGAACTTGCCTTTTGAAATTATGTGTGATGCTAGTGACTATGTTGTTGGTGCTGTTCTAGGACAAAGAGTCGATAAGAAATTAAATGTTATCCATTATGCTAGTAAAACTCTAGACAGTGCTCAGAGAAATTATGCTACTACTCAGAAAGAATTTCTAGCAGTTGTGTTTCCATGTGATAAATTCAGATCTTACATAGTTGATTCTAAAGTAATTCTTCACACCGACCATGCTATTAAATACCTTATGGAAAAGAAATATGCTAAACCTAGACTCATTAGGTGGGTTCTATTGCTACAAGAATTTGACTTGCATATTACTAATAGGAAGTGAGCTCAGAACCCCGTAGCTGATAACTTGTCTAGGTTGGAAAATATTCTTGATGACCCACTGCCTATTGATGATAGTTTCCCTGATGAGCCTAGCTGTCATAAATGCTTCTCGTAGTAGTCCTTGGTATGCAGACTATGCTAATTACATTTTTGCCAAATTTATACCACCTAGTTTCACATACCGACAAAAGAAAAAGTTCTTTGATTTAAGAAATTACTTCTGGGATGACCCACATCTTTATAAAGAAGGAGTAGATGGTATTATTAGATGATGTATACCTGAGCATGAACAGGAACAAATTCCGTGGAAGTGTCATTCCGAGGCTTACAGAGGACACCATGCGGGAGACAGAAATGCACACAAGGTACTACAATCTGGTTTTTATTGGCCTACTCTTTTCAAGGATGCTCGTAAGTTTGTCTTATCTTGTGATGAATGTCATAGAATTGGTAATATTGGTAGACGTCAAGAAATGCCTATGAATTATTCACTTGTTATTGAGCCATTTGATGTTTGGGGATTTGATTATATGGGACCTTTTCCTTCCTCCAATGGGTATACACATATTTTAGCTGCTATTGATTACGTTACTAAGTGAGTAGAAGCTATTCGAACTAGTAGTGCCAATCATAACACTTCTATTAAAATGCTTAAAGAAGTTATTTTCCCGAGGTTCGGAGTCCCTAGATATTTAATGACTGATGGTTGTTCACATTTTATTCATGGTGCATTCTGAAAACTACTTGCTAAATATGATGTCAACCATAGAATTCCATCTCCTTACCATCCTCAATCTAGTGGTCAAGTTGAATTGAGCAATAGAGAAATAAAATTAATTTTGCAAAAGACTATCAATAGATCTAGAAAGAATTGGTCTAAGAAACTTGACGATGCATTATGGGCTTATAGAACTGCTTATAAAAATCCTATGGGTATGTCTCCTTATAAAATGGTTTATGGAAAAGCATGTCATTTACCTCTTGAGTTAGAACATAAAGCATATTGGGTAATTAAAGAACTCAATTATGATTTTAAACTTGCCAGTGAAAAGAGGTTATTTGATATTAGCTCGCTGGATGAATGGAGAACCCAAGGTTATGAAAATGCCAAATTGTTTAAAGAAAAAGTTAAAAGATGGCATGATAAAATAATTCAAAAATGGGAATTCAAAGTGGGTGAGTATGTTCTATTGTACAATTCTAGTTTTAGATTTTTTGCAGGAAAACTTCTCTCTAAATGGGAAGGACCGTATATCATCGAGGAAGTTTATCGTTCTGGAGCTATTAAGATCAATAACGCCAAAGGCACTAATCCGAAGGTGGTCAATGGGCAAAGAATTAAGCATTAGATCTCAGGTACACCTATTAATGTTGAAACTAACATTATTCAAACTATGACACCGGAGGAATACATAAGAGAGACCTTCCAGAACACTCCAAAACCCTGAAAAGGAAGAGGTATGTGATACGGTAAGTAAACTGACTCCAAAAATTCCATAAAAATACTTTCTATCAGTTTTGGAATATTAGAAAAAAACACACACAAAAAGAAACAGCCGAGGGGACCCATGAGGTGCACACGAGGCACCCGGGCGCGCCCTGGTGGCTTGTGGGCCCCTCATGAGCCTTCCTGACTCTGTTTTCTTCTGGAATACTTGTTTTGCAAGATAAAAATTCTTTATATATACTCCTGGACGTTTTGACCACCGTATCACAGAAATATCCCCTATTCTTGTTTCGTGCTATTTTTCTGATAGATCTAGATCGCCATGGCTCCCCGAAAGCTCCGTACCAAGCACCATATTGTCAACCATCGCCGGGAAAACACCCTTACAGCGAGGTTTACTACGAGTGATCGTCAGGAGAGGAAGACAATGGCAAGGAGGACAAGGTCGAAGAGGTTGCAGGGAACCATGCCCAAGAAGGAGGGCAGGCCATGCCCGTGGAGGAAACCGCAGAGGAAGGAGATATCCTTCAACCCTTCTATGATCATCTCTCCCCACTGAAATTGAAGCCCTAAGGGTCTTTGAAACAGTTTGTGTTCAGAATACATATCTTACTCATGAAGTTATTTTGTTGGAGGAGCAAAACATCACCCTTTGGAGCATCAACCGTAAATTGGAATATCTGCTAAGGCTGAAGGACAAGCCCACCACTTCATCACCACCACCATCACCGAAGAAAGAAACTTGAGTACACGGGTATGGGCACTCCCCTTGGCTTGTTCCAAGCTTGGGGGAGGTGCCCTGGTATCATATCACCATCAATTTTATTATCTTTACCTATTTTTACTTTGATCCTTAGTTATTTCATGATTTAGTTGAATAAAAGTTTAGTATGATCTATTTTCGAGTGCTAGTTTCGTGATCTATCTATCTATGTAATCGAGTTGAGAGTTATATAATAAAGAGTAGTTTGAGTTTTTGCTTCTTTACTTTTATGTTTCAATCCTAGCAATGAAAATAGAGAAAAAGATCATATGCTAACCTTATGGAAAGTAATGGCAATACATAAGGAAAAGTATAAGTGGTAAAATTTATTGAAAGTTAACAAACATAGCATTGGTCAATGATGCAATTCATGATCATATGCTAACCTTATGGAAAAAAATTAATAAGGGAAGAGAAGATTCACATGAAAATACACTATCTTGGACATCTTTTATGATTGTGAGCCCCCATTAAGTATTTTATGTCAAATTGTTGACGTTGGACAAGGAGGACAACGTAATGAATTATGTTTGCTTATATTGACATAGAAGTTATATTGTCATAGATCCTCCAACATGTGGTGCTTGCTCAATATTTTTGCTAGCCAAAAATCCGCACCAAGTAGAGATACTACTTGTGCATCCAAAAACCTTAAACCCAGTTTCATCTCATGAGAGTCTACTATACCTACCTATGGATTGAATAAGATCCTTCAAGTAAGTTGTCATCGGTGCATAAAGCAATAAAAATTGCTCCTAAATATGTATGATCTTTTATTGTAAGGGAAAATAAGCTTTGTACGATCTTGTGATGGTAAAGAAATAAAAGAGACAGACTACATAATAAAGGTTGCTATCACAAGGGGCAATATAAAGTGAAGTTCCTTTGCATTAAGAGCTTGCGCATCCAAAAACAAAAGCGCATGACAACCTCTGCTTCCCTCTGCGAAGGGCCTATCTTTTACTTTTATGTATTTACTTTTTATGCAAGAGTTAATAGGGTTCTCCTCTATTCCTTCTTATTTTTCTCTTTTGCAAGCATCATGTGGTGGGGAAAGATCTAGGCATATATATCCAGTTGGATATGAATGATCATGAGTTATTATTGTTGACATTACCCTTGAGGGGAATAAGTTGGGAGGCAAAATTATAAGCCCCTAGCTTTCTATTTGTGTGGCTGAAACTTTTTGCTCCATATATATATATGTTGTGAGTGTTAGCAATCATAGAAGACTAAATGATGGTTGAGTATGTCAACTTGCTAAAAAGATCCTACATGAGACCCTTCTTGAAAATATGATGAATTGCAATTGCATTGTTGACTGAGAACATAGTTTGTTAGTTTTTAAGAAAGTTTATGCCTTATACTTCATTGTTGTGATGAATTGTTACTTGCTCATGAGAAGTTTTATGATAATGTATATTGCTTCTATAATAATGATCATGATGCTACTATGTCCGTATTTTCTCTCTCAATATGCAAGATTTACATGAAGAGGGAGATTGCCGACAGCTGGAATTCTGGACTTGAAAAAGCTATGTCAGAGATACCTATTCTGCACATCTCCAAATGAGGTGAAATTTCACAGAGATTTATTTTGGAATAAATAAAAAATATTGGAGAAAAGAAGTACCAGGGGGGCCACCTACGTGCCCACGAGGCATCGGGGTGCGCCCTGGTGGCTTATGGGGCCCCTGGCCAGCCTCCGGTGCCCATCTTCTGGTATATAAGCCCATTTTCCCTAGAAAAAAAATGAGGAGAGGACTTTCGGGATGGAGCGCCACCGTCTCGAGGAGGAACTTGGGCATGAGCACTTTTGCTCTCCGACGGAGCAATTCCACCGGGGATACTTCCTTCTGGGAGGGGGAAATCGAAGCCATCGTCATCACCAACAACCCTCTCATCATGGGAGGACCAATCTTCATCAGCATCTTCACCAGCACCATCTCATCTCAAACCCTAGTTCATCTCTTGTATCCAATCTTTGTATCAAAACCTCAGAGTGGTACCTATGGGTTGCTAGTAGTGTTGATTACATCTTGTAGTTGATGCTAGTTGGTTTATTTGGTGGAAGATTATATGTTCAGATCCATTATGTTATTCAACATCCCTCTGATCTTGGACATGAATATGATGTGTGACTAGTTACTTTCGTTCTTGAGGACATGGGAGAAGTCTTATCATAAGTAATCATGTGAATTTGGTATTCGTTCGATATTTTGATGATATGTATGTTGTTGGTTCTCTTAGTGGTGTGATGTGAACGTAGACTACATGACACTTCTGTCGGAATCGGGGCTCCGTGGACCCAAACAAGGTTTGAACTCTGGGGCGTGCGTGGAGGACTCCGCTAGGCTATGGCTTGCTAATCATCGCCTCATGGCTTTGCTCCGACGTGCTCGAGCAAGAGGGAAAGAGAGATGAACACGAGATTTACCCAGGCTCAGGCCACCTTGCGGGGTAAGACCCTACTCCTGCTTTGTGGTGGATTGCCTCGCGAGGAGGATGAGTATGAACTAGTACAAGGGATGAACTGCCTTAGGTGGGCTCGAGGAGCCATCGGATCAGATGGACTCGACCTGGTCCGACCCCCTTCAAAGGTGGTGGCCTAGCTATACTTATACTAGCCCGGTCCTCTTCCCCCAAAGCTCTAGGCAGGAAGGGAATCCACAATGGCCAAATTTGAAGGGGGACAGGAGTACACCCTATCCTGACTAAAGGTGGTGTTCGCCTGCAAAGCTTCCGGTCGTGACGCGCAGGTGGGCTCGGTGATGACCTCCGTCCCGGCGAGCCCGTGGTCTTGGTCTCGTTGCACTGGAATGGCAACCTTTGGGGGATTCCTCGGGAACCCGCGTACGTCCTTGCCTCCTTAGCACTAAAGAGGAAAGTGTCCTTGCCTAAACCCGCTGGTGCCCTCCTGGCTCCGCTCATCATGCCTTACGTCACCACGCGCCTCGTGAGGTTGGGTGGCAAGCTGTAGGATCCAAAGTAGGTCTAGAGGGGGGTGATTAGACTACTTGACCAAATAAAAATCTAGCCTTTTCCCAATTTTAAGTCTTGGCAGATTTTAGCAACTTAGCACAAGTCAAGCAATCAACCTACACATGCAATTCTAAGAGTGTAGCAGTGGAAAGTAAAACATTGCATATGAAGGTAAAGGGAAGGGTTTGGAGAAGGCAAACGCAATGTAGACACGAAGATTTTTGGCGTGGTTCCGATAGGTGGTGCTATCGTACATCCACGTTGATGGAGACTTCAACCCACGAAGGGTAACGGTTGCGCGAGTCCACGGAGGGCTCCACCCACGAAGGGTCTACGAAGAAGCAACCTTGTCTATCCCACCATGGCCATCGCCCACGAAGGACTTGCCTCACTCGGGTAGATCTTCACGAAGTAGGCGATCTCCTTGCCCTTACAAACTCCTTGGTTCAACTCCACAATCTTGACGGAGGCTCCCAAGTGACACCTAACCTATCTAGGAGACACCACTCTCCAAAAGGTAATAAACGGTGTGTTGATGATGAACTCCTTGCTCTTGTGCTTCAAATGATAGTCTCCCCAACACTCAACTCTCTCTCACAGATTTGGCTATGGTGGAAATATGATTTGAGTGGAAAGCAACTTGGGGAAGGCTAGAGATCAAGATTCTTGTGGTTGGATTGGAATGTCTTGGTCTCAACACATGAGTAGGTGGTTCTCTCTCAGAAAATGAGTAGTGGAAGTGTAGGCATGTTCTGATGGCTCTCTCTTCAATAGAGAAGGGGGTGGAGGGGTATATATAGCCACCACACAAAATCTAACTGTTACACACATTTGACCCAACTCGGTCAGACCGAATAGAAGAACTCGGTGAGACCGATTCAGTTCAAAATGTGAACGTTAGGATTTTCGGTGGGACCGACATGATCAACTCGGTGGGACCGATGCACTAGGGTTAGGGAAAAACCTCATCTCGGTGTGACCGATTGCATAAACTCGGTGAGACCAATTTCAGCAATGAGCAAATAGAGAGTTGGTCAGGCATACTCGGTGGGACCGATCGCTCCTTTCGGTGATACCGAAACGTTACGAAAGGGAAACAGAGAGTTTGCATTGCGAACTCGATAGGACCGATCGCTCATTTTGGTGAGACCTAAATGTTACGAACGGAAACAGAGAGTTTGCAATCCCATCTCAGTGAGACCGAAATCCCTATCGGTGAGACCGAACTGATTAGGGTTTCTGGCTATGGCTATGTCAAAAGAACTCGGTGGCGCCGGATGGATCAAATCCGTGGGGCCGAGTTTGACTTTAGGTTTAGGACATATATGGATTTGAGAAAGTGGTTGAGGGCTTTGGAGCATATCACTAAGCATTTTGAGCAAGTAGACCATTAAGCAACACCTCATCCCCTTTTAATAGTATTGGCTTTTCCTATGGACTCAATGTGATCTTGGATCACTAAAATAGAAATGAAGAGTCTTGAGATTTTGTCAATATTTGTCCTTAGCATTTTGAGGGGTCCACATCTCTAGTCCATGTGCCATGCCAATCATTGAACTACCTGAAATATTTAATTTCAATGGATATTAGTTCGATGAGCTATATGTTGTTATGAATTACCAAAACCACCCAGGGATTAGTTGCACTTTCAATCTCCCCCTTTTTGGTAATTGATGACAACATATAGATCAAAGCTTCGACAAATGATAATATGAATGAAATATATCGTCGCTTTGAGAAGTATGTGATAAGCAAGAGCTCCCCCTAAATTTGTGCATTATTTAAAATTTGCTTTTGAATGCAAATGCACAATCAATTAGGATCATTGGTTACTCTTCCATGTCACATACATCTTGGTGGAGCGCTCAAAATGATAATATATGAATAGCATGCACTCATCACCAAGGCAAACATGATTGATCATACACTAGAGATATCATCATTCAAGCATAATATGATCAATCACATGATCATAAGAGTATCTCACACACAAGCACGAATATTGTAGCAAACAAACGAGCAAATAGCAAGTAGCAAGAGAGGCAAACAAAGCAAAACACACTCTCTCTCTCTCGAAGCTTATGATCTATACACTTTCTCCCCCTTTGGCAACAAGTTACCAAAAAGCTTGAAAATGCATAGTGCTATGCGGCACTCTAAGCACGATCTCCGAGAGCTCCGGTGTGCGAAGATGGTGTGGAGAGGACAGCATCTGCAAAAGCTTCCGACGATGACTGAGGAACCGGAGGAGTTGCAACTGGAGGGGCAACTGGGGCAGTCGTTGCAGGTGCTAAAGTGGTGGCTCTTGTGTCACTGACTGGCACAGCTACAGACTTGTTGGCTCTAGGCACTCTCTTGGCAGGAACTTTCTTCTTCATGCCAGGCTTGATGGCAGCAGCAGCAACAGCATACTCCTTCTTGACTACCTTCTTCTTTGAGGTGACCTCCTTATCAACCACAAAGTCCTCATCTTCAGAATCTGAGGTTCTCTTCTTCCTTTGCCTAGTTACATCCTTAGGCAAGTTGCTTGGGGTGCTTCTGCTACCCTCATCATAGCTGCTATTGGAGGGACTAGTGCCCTCACTCAGATTTGCTTGCTCCACTGACCTGTTCTGGCTGTCACTATTGTCTGACATCTCTGATACTGAAAGCTGACCCTGTGAATAGATAGGTTGAGATAGAGTGGATAAGCATCACAAATTACAACCATTTTGCAAAACAAATGGGTCAAAAACTTAGTTTTAGTTTTCTACAGAAAGCATTTCGGAGCCACCGATATTACAAACTCGGTGACACTGAAGCAGCTTTAGAGTCTAAACATGTGAAATCGGTCAGACCGAGACACAGTTCGGTGACTCCGAGATGCTAGGGTTTCACAGAGAAAACAACTCGGTCACACCGATTGGTATGTTTTGGTCAGACCGAAAAATACTTGTGCTATGGTCTGAGCCAAATCGGTGAGACCGAAGTCCTAATATCGGTCGGTCCGAGATGAGTTCGGCGGAAACCTAAACCTAAATTTTTGCATCAAATCTAATCTAACGGAGTTTCTAGTGGATAGAATAGTCTCAAACGTGGAAAGAATATAGGCATTGATCTTTGTGCTCGGAATCGGAGTGGGGAAGGCACAAAGGGACGAGTTCATACCCTAACTTGGCGATGAACTCGCTACGGCGACAACGGCGGTGAAGATTCCCGTTGACGGCGGCGAAAACCAGCAGCAGGAGGATGCTGGCGATGAGGAGACAATCCGGAGACCTCGAGTCGGCAGAGCTGGACAGGCGCGGGCGAAGCGTTTGGAGGAATTTCCAAATTTTCAGCCCGTGGGTATATATGTCCAGTCGGTGTGACCGAGTGGAACGACTCGGTTGCACCGAGATGCAGAATCGCAAGCGGTTGCTGCAACTCGGTGTGACCGAAAGGTTCAAATCGGTTGCACCGAGATTAAAACTTAGATCAACTTAATGAACTCAGTGTGACCGAATGGGATGGATCGATCAGACCGAAATGCACTAAGAAGTTTTGGAAGTTAAGTCTATGACGAATCGGTGGCTCCGAGTGCTCCTCACTCGGAGGGTCCGAAAATGACTTGATCAAACTTTGTGATGTAGCATGAATAGAGTTTGAGACGAGAAAAGCATAGATAGCTAGAGGGAGTACTTAGGCATTATTGTCCATCCATTTGGAAGAAAAGAAGAAAAACCAATCAATCAAAACAACAAATGGATGTCCTCGAATGGAGAAAAAAATTATGCATCCAACATGCTCACATAATAAGATAGCAAATGAAATATGTGTCAAAGCATGCACAAACACTCTAGCATCTATCAAGCAATTGGCGATGACTAGGTCATCTATATATGAGTATATTGACTTAGGAGTCAAATGAGAACATTTGATCATAGGTCATACTCATCGTTTAAGCACAAGTGGGGTTACCACTTTTACATAAAGCATTGTTGTGTTCACACCATTAGAGTTGCTTCAGCTCAATTCTTAGAGTAAAGCTCCCCCTAGATGTGATATCCCCCCTAAGAGGGATGAACTAACCTTGGGTTTTGTCGATGATGACTTCATGTAGATGTTGAAGATGTGGATGCTCAATGTTGATGTAGATCATTTGGAGCAATCCATTGGAGTGAGTTTCACTTTCAATACCTACATGGGTTAGTCCCACAAGGAACATGCAAGAATATCCTTAGACATAGAGTGAAGTATACACATGATGATGTCCATGAAAGCATTGGGTTACCTTGTCCCTTGTCTTACCAACAAGAGGGTTTGTGACTCCTTGAACTAGTGCAAGATATGGAAGTTGATTGCACTTGTCCTTGCCAAAATGAATATGAGTGAAGTGTGTTGGCGGAGTCACCCTCAAGAACTCTCTAGTTCTTATTCTTTGGGACCCACATCATCTTGATGGGAATCCTTGGAGTTGTAGTCGTACTTGATGAAGTAGAACTTGATGTAGTCTTGGGAACCCACTTGACCAAGGCCTTAGGAGCTTCTTCAAATGCATCAATTTCCTCTTGAAGCTTGTCCTTGCCTTTTAGCTTGTTGTCTTGTGGTGGAAGATCATCTTGAGCTTGTGTTCCCTTGAAGAAAGTGGGATCATACTTCTCTTGTTAAGGAACAAACTTCGTCTTGGGGTATTGATCTTCTTCCCACTCAACTCCATTGGCATTGAAATTGCGTTCAAAACCAACACCTTGATTCTTCCGGTGCCTTCCTTGCTTGCGTACAATTTCCTCAAATTGCTTACTTCCAGCAAGGCTCTTGTAGACACCTTTCTCTATAATTCCCTTCAATAAGCTATTTTCTTGCTCAAGTGTAACTTGGCTAAGAGAATCATTAGTGGAATCAAGAGAACTACTATAAGCAACAATATTGGATTTAACATGATTATTGTTACTACTAGAAGAAGAATCTTTCTTGCTCTTGTTGCTAGATTTTACTTGTGGCATGTAAGTAGACAAGAGTAAATGCTTGGCAATGTAAAAAGAACTTTTCTTACAAAGATCATCATTGACTGCTTTTAAGAACCCATGCTCTTGCTCTAGATTGAGCTTTTCAAAGCGTAGCTTCTCATGAGTCTTTAAAAGCTCTCGATGATCATCTAAGGTAGTTTCATGAGCTAACTTAAGAGTGTTTAGTTCTTTAGTTAGACGCTCAATCTCCTTCTTATCATCATCATTTGTTTTATCTTGATTAGCATGATTAATAGCAATTTCATCACTAGAGTTGTCAACAAGTAAATCATCATCACCTAGCAAATCATCTTCATCACTATTGAAATCAATATACTCGGGGTGTGATACCTTGGGGCCTTTAGCCATGAAGCATCTTCCAATCCCTTCATTTGGTGAGTCAAATATGTCGTAGGAGTTGGATGACACAAGTGCAAGACCGGCAACACCTTCATCTTGAGTATGTTCGGAGTCGGAGTGATAACTTCTCTCGGAGTGGTTGTCGGAGTCGGAGCCGGATACCCATTCACCAATATGAGCTTGATGTCTTCGTCTTGTGTAGCTCTTTGATGACTTGTCCTTCCTTTCCGAATCCTTGCTTCTGCGAGAGGGTCTTCGTTCATAACGATCATCTCTACTCCTCCTCTCTCTAGGCAGTGATTCCTCTCTTTTACTTCTCCTTTTAGGTGAGTCTTCTCTTCTCTTGTAGGGATCCGTACACTCATTGGAGTAGTGTCTAGGTCTTCCACAATTGTAGCAATTTCGTTCACGACTAGAAGATCTCTTGTCATAGTAGGACCTTGACTTGGAACTTCTCTCTTTGCTTCTACTCTTGTAGAACTTGTTGAAGTTATTCACCATTAGGCTCAATTCTTCATTGAAGACTTGTTTCTCACTTGATGATGTAGGAGCATCACATGAAGCTTTGTAAGCACCACTAGACTTGTTGTGAAGCTCTTCTTTATCCTTGAGTGACATCTCATGAGCAACAATTCTACCAATGACTTCCGTTGGCTTGAGATCTTTGCAATTGGGCATCATTTGGATCAAAGTGCACACGGTACCATATTTTCCATCCAAGGCTCTTAGGATCTTCTTGATGATGAATCTATCGGTCATCTCTTCACTTCCTAAGCCGGCAATCTCATTTGTGATGAGAGCAAGCCTAGAGTACATTTCAGCGACTCCTTCACCATCCTTCATTTTGAACTTGTCAAGTTGACTTTGAAGCACATCCAATTTGGATTCCTTGATGGACTCAGTACCTTCGTGCATATCAACCAAAGTATCCCAAATTTCCTTTGCGTTCTCAAGGCGGCTGATTTTGTTGAATTCTTCGGGGCACAATCCGTTGAAGAGGATATCGCAAGCTTGAGCGTTGTATTGCAACATCTTCAATTCTTCAGTGGTTGCTTCACGATTCGGTTCTCTTCCATATTCGAAGAATTCACCTTGCAAACCAATACATACAATAGCCCAAACAGCGGTGTTATGTCCAAGAATATGCATTTTCATCTTATGCTTCCAACTAGCAAAATTTGTACCATCAAAGTAAGGACCTCTACGGTGGTAATTTCCCTCGCTAGACGCCATACTCTCCTAGGTTGTGAAACCAATGCTATGATCACCAAAGCTATGGAAATCAAGGCAAATGGAGACCAAAGCTCTGATACCACTTGTAGGATCGAAAGTAGGTCTATAGGGGGGATGATTAGACTACTTGACCAAATAAAAATCTAGCCTTTTCCCAATTTTAAGTCTTGGCAGATTTTAATAACTTACCACAAGTCAAGCAATCAACCTACACATGCAATTCTAAGAGTGTAGCAGCGAAAAGTAAAACATTGCATATGAAGGTAAAGGGAAGGGTTTGGAGAAGGCAAACGCAATGTAGACACGAAGATTTTTGGCGTGGTTCTGATAGGTGGTGCTATCGTACATCCACGTTGATGGAGACTTCAACCCACGAAGGGTAACGGTTGCGCGAGTCCACGAAGGGCTTCACCCACGAAGGGTCCACGAAGAAGCAACCTTGTCTATCCCACCATGGCCATCGCCCACGAAGGACTTGCCTCACTTGGGTAGATCTTCACGAAGTAGGCGATCTCCTTGCCCTTACAAACTCCTTGGTTCAACTCCACAATCTTGACGGAGGCTCCCAAGTGACACCTAACCAATCTAGGAGACACCACTCTCCAAAAGGTAATAAACGGTGTGTTGATGATGAACTCCTTGCTCTTGTTCTTCAAATGATAGTCTCCCCAACACTCAACTCTCTCTCACAGATTTGGCTATGGTGGAAAGATGATTTGAGTGGAAAGCAACTTGGGGAAGGCTAGAGATCAAGATTCTTGTGGTTGGATTGGAATGTCTTGGTCTCAACACATGAGTAGGTGGTTCTCTCTCAGAAAATGAGTAGTGGAAGTGTAGGCACGTTCTGATGGCTCTCTCTTCAATAGAGAAGGGGGTGGAGGGGTATATATAGCCTCCACACAAAATCTAACCGTTACACACATTTGGCCCAACTCGGTCAGACCGAATTTAAGAACTCGGTGAGACCGATTCAGTTCAAAATGTGAACGTTAGGATTTTCGGTGGGACCGACATGATCAACTCGGTGGGACCGATGTGCTAGGGTTAGGGCAAAACCTCATCTCGGTGTGACCGATTGCATAAACTCGGTGATATCGATTTCAGCAATGAGCAAACAGAGAGTTGGTCAGGAAAACTCGGTGGGACCGATCGCTCCTTTCGGTGATACCGAAACATTACGAAAGGGAAACAGAGAGTTTGCATTGCGAACTCGGTGGGACCGATCGCTCATTTTGATGAGACCAAAATGTTACGATGGGAAACAGAGAGTTTGCAATCCCATCTCAGTGAGATCGAAATCCCTATCGGTGAGACCGAACTGATTAGGGTTTCTGGCTATGGCTATGTCAAAAGAACTCGGTGGCGCCGGATGGATCAAATCGGTGGGGCCGAGTTTGACTTTAGGTTTAGGACATATATGGATTTGAGAAAGTGGTTGAGGGCTTTGGAGCATATCACTAAGCATTTTGAGCAAGTAGACCATTAAGCAACACCTCATCCCCTTTTAATAGTATTGGCTTTTCCTATGGACTCAATGTGATCTTGGATCACTAAAATAGAAATGAAGAGTCTTGAGCTTTTGCCAATATTTGTCCTTAGCATTTTGAGGGTTCCACATCTCTAGTCCATGTGCCATGCCAATCATTGAACTACCTGAAATATTTAACTTGAATGGATATTAGTTCAATGAGCTATATGTTGTTATGAATTACCAAAACCACCCAGGGATTAGTTGCACTTTCACAAGCCTAGAAGTATCCGCCCCTCAGGGGGCAGTCTCGGGAAGCCACTCCTCGGGAGGCCTTGATGTAGTTCGCCTCGTGAGGGTCTTGCTCGTGAAGTCTTGGCGCTGGGCCGCACTGGGCCTTTGACGATGCGACGCGCTGGGCTACAGGCAGACGGGCCTGGGTACCCCCGGTCCCAAAGCACCGACAACTTAACCATCTTTGGGCCTAAGGGAATGCATTGTGGAGTAGTTATTAGATGACGGGTTGCTAGAGTGACAGAAGCTTAAACCCTAGTTTATGCGCTATTCCATAAGGGGCTGATTTGGATGCATATGTTTAATGCTATGGTTAGATTTATCTTAATCCTTCTTTCATAGTTGCGGATGCTTGCGAGAGGGGTTAATCATAAGTGGGAGGCTTGTTCAAGTAAGAACAACATTCAAGCACCGGTCCACCCTCATATCAAATTATCAAAGTAGCGAAAGCGAATCAAACAAACATGATGAAAGTGACTAGATGAAATTCCCATGTGTCCTCAAGAATGCTTTGCTTATTATAAGAGATTGTTCATGCCCGTCCTTTGCAACAAAAAGGGATTGGGATACCTTGCTGCACCTTAGTTACTATTGTTATTTCTCACTTGTTACAAATTATCTTGCTATCAAACTACTCGTTACCGATAATTTTAGCGCTTGCAGAAAATACCTTGCTGAAAACCGCTTGTCATTTCCTTCTGCTCCTCATTGGGTTCGACACTCTTACTTATCGAAAGGACTACGATAGATCCCCTATACTTGTGGGTCATCAGTCATCCATAGCATTAGCAGGAGAGCATTGCAAGCATGCAGTAGGACAAAATCCTTCTTGGCACTCTTAGAGGACAATCCTCTCAATCTTAAAAGATTCAACCAGATAAATAACAGTCAATCAATTTCAACAACAAAGGTGGAACCATGAGCCATAGTTCATAATTAATTTGCACTAGTGATTAAATTTAATTAATTCATAATTGTGCTCCCACTCAAATCAATATCTCTCATCGTTGATAGTGAGTGACTCAAGACCCTAATCTAGTTCTTAGTCATTGATGTGGACATCACTGATGACGAGTATTTTAACTAGTGGGCAAACTATTGCCAATCACATCTCCATATGACTCTTGTTCATGTTTCGATGCTTTGTGCTCCGAGCTTAGAACTATTTTGTTAGAACTTCAAGATAACCGAGTGCTATCTGCTAACATGGTCTGACCAGTTCCTTCTTACACCTCACGTCCCGTTTGTACTCATGTGGACATGACACATTCCAGAACGCTACATGTTATAGACGGTTGCAACACTGGGAAGAGCACCTTTTAACTTGATGTTTACTGTGAGAGATTACCCTAATAATTGACTACTGCGCAATCAAAGGGTGCAAACAACAAAGGGATAAACATCTCAGGCAGTTCATAAAAAGCATGTATGGTATAGCCTTGGGCGCCGGGAATCCTCCATGATCATCTTCAACCTTCTATTGAAGCATCGTGACGGTCAATATTTTGTTGCCGTGGCGGCAATTTCAGAAAACATTGCAGTGGTGATCGTTTCAGAAAACGTTGTCGTGGCAAGGAATTATATCTCCTCGTCTCGCGCCATGTACACCTTCTCCACGTCGGGGTCTTTTGTGTACGTTTGCCATCGTCACTTGTAACCTGTAGGCTATCTCTATGATATTTACATTAACATGGCAATCTCGTCGCTCCAGCCATCATGCCGTGATGCGTAGGCCACTTAACATTACAACATATAACCATCTCATACATAAACTCATTGTCATGACGAAGGCTATACCACATCATATGCATACCTTGCAAAACCAAGTTATACGTCCTCTAATTGGTTTTAGCAAAATTCTAGTTACGCGGTTAACCAGTTTTAACAAATAATACTAGCTACCTACGTCCACAATTTTGGCGATGATTCTTGATGCTAGATTAACTTTCGGGGTGTGTGAAAAAAGAGACTTAATAAAAATCTCTAGCCCCACACTAAATTTTGTCAAATACGCGTGACCCCCTAGAAGATCATCCATCTTCGGCACCCTCTTGTGTATGCAACTGTTCACTATTCTCAACTATGGTGAAGCCCAAGGAACTGTTAGCAGATCGTCGAGAGCGAGAGCCGATCGATTGTCAGAACCTTGTAAAAAGTGGCACCATGCCATTGATGAATTGAACCGAAGCAACACTCGAGGAAAGCATAACAAGAACATCAACCTCACAATCATGTGATCTAGATCGCAACCTGCACCTACTCATATAACTGCTCATGATGCCACTGTTGGGAAACATAGTAGAAAACAAAAAAAATCGCGCCCACGATCACCCAAGATCAATATGAAGATGCATAACGGGTTGGGATCTCGATCATTACCGTCACCGAGTTGTAGCGAAAGAAGAACGTGTCGATGTAGATCATACTTGGAGTCCCTTGAACCATCGATGAATGATCCCTCGTACCGCCCATGAATAGTCCCTGCCGAAGACCGAAAGCACGGCCTCTCTACTTGGTTGCAAGCGTGCAACCTTTACAATAGCCATCCAGAGCTAATCATCACCGGAGTATTAGATGGAGGTGATTAGAACCACACTGAGCTTCTAATTATGAGGACAAGAGGATTAGCCTAGCTCTAATTAGTCAACTAGGACCAACTAGAACTAGAACTAGAACTAGAAGACTAGAGGAGGCTCCAAAACTTGTGTGTTTAAAAGGTCCAAATCCTCTAGAATATACAGGTTAGAGGGGAGAGGGAGGGCTGACACCAAGGAGGGAAAGCCTCCTTGCGGCACAAGCCTAAGGGGGGAGGAGTTGGACTCCTCTTGGACTCCTCCCTTACCCCAATTCGGCCTCCTTCCTTAGGGAAGGAGGCACCTCCCCCACTTGGGCCTTTGTGGCCCAAGTTGCCTTCCACCTCTTGGCCTTTGTAGACCCGTTGATATTAAATTAAATATAAAATAGTTCTAAATATTTTTAGACCATTATATATATAATTTAACATCCCCAAAAACAATCTCCACCTATATATATTTATCATTATTACCCGATATTCACCGAAACCCTTACGGTGACCCCGAAACGCTTCTGGATCCTCTCGGAACTATTCTGGATATTAACGAAACAATTACACAAATATATTCTCATCACTCCCATCATACTAACACTCAGTAGATCATGATTGCCTTAAGCTTGTGACCTCATAGGTTTGGTAACTCACAGACATGGACAAAACCGTTCATTTAATGGCCGATAGGGGGGCCGTGGCCGTCCATCTTGGTCCCTGTGAGTACACGAATGATATTCAAGTGAACCTTTTGTTATCATGTGATGTTCCCTTTGCTTCATAATTTCACAAAACCCGAGATGCATCGGTATCCTCCTGAGTCATCACCATGCTCACTATACCGAAATCCTTGTTACCGGTTTTGTTCTTCTTTCTCGTTATTGTGTTCCAGCATCCTTGTGACGAAGTCACATGTGTCTGGCCAGATGATGATTGATGCTGTCACACCGAGAGGGCCCTAACAATATCTCTCCATCGTCGGAGCAGCAAATCCCACTTTTGAGCTATCTAGTCCCTTGTCAAACTTCCCGATGAACCTGTAAGTTGTCATTTTGATCACCATGTTACAGGTGATGTTTGAGCAGCTCCAAAGCCCACCGTACGGTAAGAAGTGATTACGATACTCTCATGGTCTAAGGAGGAAAATCACATGTTAACTCTCTGTGTTATTACAATTAATTACAGACGATATATACTCAATTCATAACAGACAAGTTTGGGTTGATTCAATATGATCGTTCTTCCAACGTCATAATCTCAATGTTGTTTCAGGACTATCATTACACTTAATGATATCCTAAGATCTAGAAAACATGATCACCAACAACACTTGAGCTAGTCTTAGAGGTAAGACTAGGAACCTGTATTTTATCCGTTTATCATTTCACATGTGCATATGAGTTTTCCACTGAATCGCATATTCCAGGATCATAGCAGTTATAGCATGAAATATAAACACTTAATTATGAATATGCAAATATAATAATATAATATTATTGCCTCTAGGGCATATTTTCAACAGAATCCACTGTCCACAATCTAATCTAACACTAGTGGAACTACCCACTACTGCAGCATGGTCCAAACGCGACACTACAATCAGAGACCCTTCGACGAAACTATGTGCGATGCATTAATCGCAAATGGTGATGTAATAAAACCATCAAAAAAGATACAAAATGTTTGCAATGGATGAGATAACAAACCCATTTCAGATTATAGTTGCGTGTGTGATGCGTGGCATACAGTTCACACGAATGAACTGTTTGTGATGAGCTTAACAACAGAAATAGGCAGCCAGATGAAGGTGTGTGCGATATACGGCATATAGTTCACCCGGATGAACTATTTGTGATTAGGCAACACAACAGAAATGGTCGGGAAGATCAAGGTGTGTGTGCGATTGACGGCATACAAGTCACTCGGATGAACTGTTTGTGTTGAGCCAAGAGAACAGAAACGGTTCAACTGAACAAGATGTGTGTGATACGCGGCAAACATGTTCGTAATCAGAAATGTGTGCGAAGACCGATAATAACACAGACGATTGCTGCTAATAAGCCATGTGTGTTGTGGGCAAACGCTTCCTAGTATAAAATTGTCAACGATTGATGAATTCATCACCGACGATTTCCCTAGTAGTGTCTGTGTGCGATGTGATTGCATACAGAACAACAACATATATACTTATAAGGACATGATTGCATAACCAGATTAAACATCCAATTACATAGGTGGCTAGTACACACATGACATTTGCACACACCAAAGTAAACTATTACATGCATAATTAACTAGGATAAACGATCATATGATCATCATCTACTTCTTCTTGTGATGCTTGCCGCCAGTGCTCTGCTGGTGGCTTGATCCGGCCTCGTCGTTTACAGGAAGGAGGCACTCCCTCATGTCAACAATCCGCCTGTGCATCTCGTAGCATGTGTACATGTTCTTGGCCGCGAACTTGAGGTGAGCTTCATCCAGTTTCCCCATCCAGGCTCTGTGCTAGGATACGGGATGTATTCTATTGGCATCCTACTTCATCTTTTCCTAGTAGGGGTCGATGATGGCCGAGGCGAGTTCAACCAGGGAGTCCTTCGGGCTGCCCGAGACCTTGTAGTGGCCATGGATTTCGACAAGTTCTTGCAGGACAAGCCCGTAACCCTGAGCGCTTTTCAATCATCGGTGGTTTCCACCGTACCGAACATGTAGTTGGTATTGTTGACAAACCTGGTGAAACGGTCGCAAGGCTCTGTGGCCATGCAGTAGTGGTAGATGAGGACATGATGGCACATGCACAAATGGGCAACGACAACCTTCTGATCTCTCCCGAGATGACCGCCGGTGTACTGGAGGTCGATGCTGACCACTTTGTACTTGTCTCGAGCAAGCAACTGCTCCATGGTGTTGATGTAGTCGTCCACCACGGCCGGGTCGATGGTGTACACCACCGAGAGATCCATCTCCCTCGCGTGGGTGTCCACTTTATGCGCGCCGAACTCCATTGGAGCGCCGCTAGATATCCTCTCTGTATGTGTCGTCGTGGGTGTGCTTGTTGCGTTATGGGGCACGATCGAAAGGTTGAAGAGACTAAGGTTATAATTGCCGCGGGAATTAATGGGGAAGCCGGACAGCCTGGAATGTCGGCACGCCCGGATGGCAGTTTTAATTTGCCGCACATGGCTGCATCCTGGCGACGCGCGCGGCACAACCGCATGCATATGGGGCCCCCAACGTGATCATTCGCCGGCCCCAATCGCTGGCAGAGCGCGCATGGAGGGATGCAAGCAAAGCACTCCGTGGCCGCCTCAACAACGAGCAACCATGCATATATATGCATATTACAGTTTGAACACGCAGGGAAAAGCCGTCCACAAGCCGAGCGTGTGGAGGTACGCGAGCAGAGCGCGCCGAGGGATGTGAGCAGAGGCCGGCACGGTGAGGTTAATGTGGGCAACGGACAAGGGTGCACCGGCTAATTGTGTGGGAAGACCGATAATAACAAAGACATTTCGTGCTGATAAGTTGTGTGTGTTCTTGGCAAACGACGCTTACTGGTAAATTATTGTCTGCAATTCTTGAAATCATAATCGACTTGTTCCTTAGTTTAATCATTTGCCATGATTTGCTCAGTCTGCACGACATCTACGCTCTATGTGTATACAACAGTATTCTTTACTGTGAATAGTGTGCTCTATTGGGCACACAAGTATATGGATCATAGCCTTGGGCGAGCAATGTGTCCGCACGCGTCGTGCTAGCTCGCTGTTCCTTCTATGCTAAGTTTCCATTAATTGATGGCGTTTCATGAACATGCCACCATTTCCCGCCATTTCCTCATCGGTTTCCCGTCGCCACCCAGCAATATTGCGCATAAACCTAGGCGGCGCGCGACACACTGATGCAACAAGCGCAACCTATAGCACATCCACCTTTTCCAAGCATGCCAACCCACCGAAGCACCACCTCTACCATCAGCCTCCACGACGAGGAAAATGAGAAGGCGCCATGGCCCGTCGAGGCCGAAGCGCTCCCCGGCAACGCGATGGATGACGCCGTGCTGCGCGTCATTGCCAAGGTTGAGCAGACCCTTGGCACATGGCGCTTCAGCGCCGCAGATCAAGATAGGCATGTCAGCGCTGAGAGGCTGCAGCTCGCTGCACAACATGATCGATGGTGCACCACAGAGCAAGCTAGGCGCATCCACGCCAATAAGCTGCGGCTCACCGCACAGCGAGACAGTTGGAGCACCGTAGAGCGAGAGGCGCGGCGCGCCGCACAGCAAGAGCGGATCCATTGGCGCTTGCCTACTATCGACAGGGCATCACAACTGGGTACACAACCTGTCAGTACCACCATTCCTCGCCAGGAGTGGGCAGAGGCCGGCCGCGCCGTACTTGCACTGGACGCCCGCCATGTCGTTCGCATGGGTCGCGCCGTTCGCCTTGTCCGCGGCCCACTCGATGCCAACGCGCTGGTCGCTAGGCTCGACCGCCTCCTTGGCCCAGGTGTCCACCTAGGCGCAGTAGAGGAACATGGCCGTCGCATCCTCGAGCTGGCGATCAACGATGAAATAGCGTGTCAACCGCTTGGACGAACGCCTGTACGAGTTTAGGCAGAGCCAAGAGCTACCGTAGGCAAGGGCTGCTGGTCATGGAAACGTTTTATTTTGTTGAGTTGTTTCGACGTGGATCGCTATGTATTCACAACAATCATAATATTTCTCTGTTTATTGCTCTTTTCATTGTGTGTACTCTGTTTTCCATTCTTATATATTGTTCTGTTTCAATGTGTATATATATATGCTTTCCATTCTTTATATGTGGATGATAACAGCTAGATACAAATTAGTATACAAAAATAGATAGAAAAATGGAATTCATAATATATATTAATTGTTCATTAGTTCATCACAGAATATATATAATATCATCACATATATATGATGATACTTAACTACTATGTACAATGCATAAAAATGAAAACGAACAATACTAAAACTAATAATCCCTCCTTACGGGGGCAGTCCGACAGCCCCTCGCCAGTAGCTCCCTGGTGCGCGGCGTCTTCCCAGCGTGGAGGCAGTACTCCGCCTCCTCCGCCTCGCAGCGCTTGATGTACCGATGTGCCTCTTGTTAGCGGACGTGCGCGAATGATCTTGCCATTTCATTGGGAGCCCACCGGAGCTCCACGTCGGTGGCACACTGGAGCTTATCGGCCCACCTCCACGCAGCGATGAGGCGCTTAGTGCCTTTGGCCTTCCTGCTGAAGTACCCGTCTTCGTACATCTCCTCCGCACGTCAATGCGCCCGCCCCCAAAGCTCCACCACCTCCTTTTTCCAGGCGGCCTCACGGGTTTCATAGGCCACCTGGTACATGGCTTCCTCCTCCGCCATCTCCTTCTTCAATGTCACTTGCCTGGCTTTCTTAGCCGGCGGCAGCGACTTCCACAGACAAAGATTGTACTGGCCCCAAAACCAGTTCAAAGTTGGGGGTTCTGGTGCAACCTCGTCCGGCGGTGTGTGAGGGTCCTCCTCCCCGCTGCTCTTCGACTAAACGTCCTCGGGGGGCGGCGCCTCCTCCTCGGCGCGTGGGCAGATCGGCGACACCATGGCAGAGATCTGTGAGAGAGAGGGGGGGCGAGCGAGGAGAGGATGTAGATGAGAATGCAGGTAGCACGACGTGAGCAAGGTAGTATTTATTAGCGGCGGAATCTAGATCGACGAGAACAGTACACACTCCGGTCGCCGGAATTTACGAGTATTGTAGTTTGAATTGCACACGATTCCCGTAGCAAAAGTCGTGTGTGAATTTAATCGCTGATGGTTTCCAATACAGAACCGCGTTTGATTAATAACCGCGCCACTCACCTTCCAAACCTTGAGGCGCGAAATAAAGTGCCAATCATGTGGGGCCCGGTTGTCTTGCGAGATATTTACATTTTCTGTCCATATATAAGGCACGGATGCTTATTTTGTGTTACCATGATAATGTAATGTAATACATAAATGAATTTTCCAACCCATGATGGTTTGCTGTTGCATGTACATGGGGTTCAATTTTGAATCACGGCCTTTAAATGGCTATAAATTCACTTAAATGTCTAAAAAGGTCAAATGACCCATGAGAATTTCCAAATTTTAACATGGCAGTTGTATTAGTGCACGTTAATGCTAGAAAAGGTTTGAAGGCCATTACAGGAAGCTATCGCCGGTTCGTCATCAAATATGCATTGTTTCCCTCTCGGAACCACGAGTCTTCTAGTGAGATGCTCCAGTTTGTGAGGGGTGTGTGTCTAAACTTTCGTCAAACAGGCCAATTTTTTTACCACAACATCTTGGTGACATGCCATTACGTCAAGCAAGGTTTTATGTATTTCTGATCATTTTTGGATATTTTGGAATTTAAATGCCATGACACTCGATGCTTGTGTCCAAGCCGTGACACCAATATATTTGAAAATCCCTTTTAATTTACTGCACATGGAATTAACTCACACACAAGTACACAAATATGATTTTTCAAACCATTATGGTTAGATGTTGCATGTACATGTGGTTCAAATTTAAATTATGGTCATTAAATGGCTAGAAAATTACTTAAATGTCTTTAAAAGGTTAAATGACCCCTGAAATTTCCAAATTTTGACATGACAGTTGTATTAGTGCATGTTAACGGTAGAAAAAGTTTGAAGGCCATTAGGGGAAGCTACCACCGGTTCTTCATCTAACATGCATTTTTCCCTCTCAAAACCACGAGTGTTCTAGTGAGATGCTCCAGTTTGTGAGGGGTGTGTGTCCAAACTTTCATCGAACATGCCAATTTTTTTTACCACAACATCTTGGTGGCATGCCATTACATCAAGCAAGGTTTCATGTATTTCTGACCATTTTTGAATTTTTTGGAATTTAAATGCCATGGCACTCGATGCTTGTGTCCAAGCCGTGACACCAATATGTTTGAAAATTCCTTCCAATTTACTGCACATGGAATTAACTCGCACACAAGTACACAAATATGATTTTTCAAACCATTATGGTTAGCTGTTGCATGTACATGTAGTTCAAATTTGAATTACGGCCATTAAATGGCTAGAAAATCACTTAAATATCTTTAAAAGGTCAAATGACCCCTGAAATTTTCCAAATTTTGACATGACAGTTGTATTAGTGCACGCTAACAGTATAAAAAGTTTGAAGGTCATAAGAGGAAGCTACCACCGGTTCATCATCAAACATGCATTGTTTCCCTCTCGGAACCACGAGTCTTCTAGTGAGATGCTCCAGTTTGTGAGGGGTGTGTGTCCAAACTTTCATCAAACGGGCCAATTTTTTTTACCACAACATCTTGGTGGCATGACATTACGTCAAACAAGGTTTCATGTATTTTTGATCATTTTTGAATTTTTTGGAATTTAAATGCCATGGCACTCGATGCTTGTGTCCAAGCCGTAACACCAATATGTTTGAAAATTCCTTCCAATTTATGCACAAGGAATTAACTCGCACACAAGTACACAAATATGATTTTCCACCCCATGATGGTTAGCTGTTGCATGTACATGCAGTTCAAATTTGAATTACGGCCATTAAATGGCTAGAAACTCACTTAATGTCTTTAAAAGGTCAAATGAACCCTTATAATTTCCACATTTTAACTTTACAGTTGTATTAGTGCATTTTAACGGTACAAAATTTTCACGCACATTTAAAACACCATCCGTTGCCACTATACTCCAAATTCGTCTTTCACAGCTAATACAATCAACAACATCACACACAATTTGTTATAGGAACGTTTGTGATGAAAATTGGTGGGTCTATTTATGTCTTCCTCCATAAGCTGGCTTCGTCTGCTCTAGTGTCGATCACCCTTGAATCCGCAATTCCCCGATCCCCATTCCCCAACACCTTCTTGCAAAGAATGATGCCATGGAGACGCTTCATGAGGGCCCCTATGGTGGTCGCGTCCTCCCCGAACGCCACCGCCTGTGCCGAGAGCGCAGCCGCCTACGCCGAGAGCACGGCCGCATCCGCAAGCACGGCCGCATCCATCGAGAGGGCATCTGCGGCAGCTGATAGGGCAGCAGCTACTGCGATGGCGGCTGCAAACGCCGAGAGCACTCGAACAACCGTTCGTGCCACCGATGTCGCCCTGGCCCGGGTCGAGGCCATCCACGCCAAGATCGAGGACGCCCACACCAAGATATTCCAGGCCTCCTCAGAATCCAGCATGCAACCCACGTCCGAAAAGGCGGCGGAGGCCCTGGAGCACCTGCTTCCTCATGAGATCGCCGAGTGGGAGCTAGAGATGCTGGAGGCGGCGGAGATCGAGGAGCGCCGGGAGGAGGAGTTGCGCGTGGCCGCGGAGGAGGTAGAGAAGAGCCTGTCCATCGAGGAACCGGTGGTGGAGTACCAATGTGAGCTCTGGCGCAACCACTACTATGAGTACTATAACCTTGAGTGCGGCACTGAGGACGAGGACGATGACGCGGTCGACTTTAGCCTGGGGGACGCTGAGTCCACCAACGGTGGCATGTCACCGGGACAAGTCATCGACGTCTCATCTTACACCGGTGAGGCATAGGTGGCGCGTCGACGACTTTGTTAAAATTATGAATACTTATCCTTTGTTTATAACGTTGGTCTTTTGTTAGAGCAATGTTTAGGTCAACTGGCTCTATTTAATTACTAAAATTGCTCGACTCAGTAAGTGTGGTATGTGTGCTATAGGCCCTTTTGTGTACCCAAATTAGCAAGCGATGTTAAATTATGCAATGACATGGATGAGAACAGTACCCAGGGAAATTTCCACCAAAATTTTAATGATCAACCTCATCGCATGCGCGTAAAGCAGAAGAATCGTTTGCAATGCACACATTTGTTCAAAGTGAATGGTGTCTGGCGGCACCGCGCGCAAAGTTTCCCTCCACCTTTCGAAATTTTTGGCCTACCACGGAAATATCTAATTCTTCCCCCCTCCCACCCCCTTTTCTCACCGACCACAAGTCACATTTCCCCTGTTTCCTCCTTCCTTCCTTCCCAAGCTATAGCCGCTTCCTCGCTTGCTTCCTCGCTCTTGCCGTCTCGCATCCGACCGTCGTGGCCGCCATGGTCTTCTTCAATGACCTCTCCAGCGGTTCCTCCTCCGACGATGAATCTTTCACCACCCGTATGCCTCTCTCCTCTCTCTCGAGTTATGATTTGGAATTAAGGATTTTAAACTGGTGGCCAATTTGATTCATTTCTTCCTCTTTTAGCTCCCTAGGACCATCACTTGCAACGAATGGAGCGGGGTGGCTGAAGATCTGCCTGCTCATTGTCACCATCAATCTCCATGCGGGAAGTTAGTTGCGTTTGAATCTGTGGACAATCCATGTGTGAAGATCTCAAAGGGTGAGCTACCACAGCCTCCCCACCTGTGTACTGGACAGGGCCTACCCCGACGACGCTTGGCAGCGCGTTCGGGCCAAGCCCGGGGGCTGCTATAGGTGCAACAAACCCCAGGTGTGTTGCCTAGACTGTACACAGGCTCGAGAACAAGGTTGCAGCGTCCAAGACAAGACCAAGCAGAAGAGATGAGCTCTTTGAGAAATCAAAGGGCAGATCAAGAAGACCAAGGCCAACCAAAGGAGCAAGATACCACTAAGGAAAAACCTCCCTTGCCGGGCAGGCGAGCCTGGCGGGGATGAGGTTGCCCTGAAGACAAGTCTCCAGATTGCCCCGGCAGGCTTGCCGGGGACGCCTAGGGTGGATTACCCCGCCAAGACTCCACAGCACCACCTCACAGCAACGCAAGTCATCGATCGGTGCGGTGTCGAGCCCCCAGGTGACTAAGTGGCTGTTATTTGGCACGTGGCAGCCACTTCCGAAGGAAATCACCTCCAAATGATACCCGTCCAGAGACGTGTCACGCAGGCAGGTGAGAAGGTGGCCGAACGGCACAACAAGGCTTGCCGGGCAACGCTACGATGTGACACTAAGCGGCGCATTTAATGTGCTCTGTCCTGTCTGCAGAGTTAGGTATGATAGCACTGTTTGCTATCTAATCAGTACGCAATGACTGATTTGCCATTGTGGTGACCCCTTGATCTATAAAAGGAGGGCCAGGGCAACCTTAGAAAGGATTCGGACCCTTGTACACTCATACGCGCGTAGTTGCTCTCGCCCCGAAGTGACCCTGCCGGGCTAGAGCGCTGCGTCTCCACCTCGGTCCTCTCATCAATCCACCAAAGCAGGAGTAGGGTTTTACGCCTCGCGGCGGCCCGAACCTGGGTAAAAACTGCCCGTGTGATCGCTGTCGTGCTACTCCACACCCTCCGCTCTTTGTGCAATGTGTCCTTCCCCACTGCCGAACCACAAGGGGCCGATGGCCCCATAGGTGGCCGTGTTTTCCCATGACATCTTTGGCGTGCCAGGTAGGGAGAAGCGCTTGCGTGAACTCGAGAGCGTACGCAGCGCGTCATCTTCATCATCATTCTCTTCATCGATGGCTTCATCATCCATGGCGCCCAAGAAGAAACCCGATGCCGCAGCTCACCCATCCACCTCGAAGGCCCCTTCACACGCGGCCGCCGATGCCGTGGGGGCTACGGGGGTGCACAGGGACGTGGACGCTACGGGGGACGTGGCCGACGTAGGCGGCATCATCGCCACCTCCCCTATGGTGGAAACGCGAGCGGAAGGCACCGGAGAAGGACAGCGCCAACAACTTCCCAGCGGCCACGCTCCACAAGGTACGGGTGGAGAGATCATCCTGTCCGCGCCTCTCCACCCCACCGAAGGACGCAGCCACAGTGGTGGCGCTCGCCCTGGGGCGAACCGCAACCCTCCGGCCGCCCCCGCTGCGGGTGCGGCCGCAGGGCACGCGCCACCCCCGGAATGGGTTGGCCAAGCCGATGCGCCGAACGGAGCCGCCGATCCCCAAGCACAACCATCTCATCACTACTCCCCCCTGACGACTGGCTCACGGTGACGAGAGCACGGCGCTGCCACTACCGGCACCGTCAGAAGCCAAGCGACGTTATGGTCTACATCGTCATCCATGCTGAGCACTGCTTCGGAGGCCATGGCGCGGGCCCAACTCCTGTTGAGATTTCCGCCGGCGGCTGATCAGATGGATGAGTGGAGAGCCACCATTCAGAGCCTGATTGGTTTTGCCGAGGCGGGAGGATCATAGCGAGCGGGCCCGTCACGGCCTCCGCAGGCGGCGACAACGGCCCGAGCCACTGGTCGTACCGAAGGGGCCACCCCCACGGTGCAATCCCCTCCACGGCAGCAAGCGTGGGGGCCGCAGCCAGAGCCACGCGACCAAGAACCCGACGATGTATCGATGGCTTTGTCTGATCCTCGAGCACGACGAGACCAGTGGCGAGTCCTGGAAGACAGGCGGAGGGAAGACGCACGCGCCACCATCGAACGACGCCGCGAAACCCAACACCAGTCTGATAGGCGCAATGGCCCCGACGTCGACGAGCCCACGCCTGATGAAGGTGGGTACCTACCTTTCGAGGTTGGGTGCCCCGCATTCACTCGCGAGCTGTGGCAAGTCCGTTGGCCATCTGCTCACACATTCAAGCCAGAAATACCAGAGAAGTACGATGGAAGATTGAACCCGGTAGAGTTCTTGAGCATCTACACCATCGCCGTTCAAGCTGCCGGGGGAAGAGACGAGAAGGTGTTCGCCAACTACTTCCCTTTAGCACTCAAGCCAAATGTGAGGTCTTGGCTGATGCATTTGCCAGAGAATTCCATCTCGACCTGGGCTGACCTGTGCCATGAGTTTGTTGGTGTTGGAAATATGCCCTAGAGGCAATAATAAAATGGTTATTATTATATTTCCTTGTTCATGATAATTATCTATTGTTCATGTTGTAATTGTATTAACCAGAAACCGTAATACATGTGTGAATACATAGATCACAGCATGTCCCTAGTAAGCCTCTAGTTGACTAGCTTGTTGATCAATAGATGGTTATGGTTTCCTGACCATGGACATTGGATGTCATTGATAACGGGATCACATCATTAGGAGAATGATGTGATGGACAAGACCCAATCCTAAGCATAGCACAAGATCGTATAGTTCATTCGCTAGAGCTTTTCTAATGTCAAGTATCATTTCCTTAGACCATGAGATTGTGCAACTCCCGGATACCGTAGGAATGCTTTGGGTGTATCAAACGTCACAACGTAACTGGGTGACTATAAAGGTGCACTACAGGTATCTCCGAAAGTGTCTGTTGGGTTGGCACGAATCGAGACTGGGATTTGTCACTCCGTATGACGGAGAGGTATCTCTGGGCCCACTCGGTAATGCATCATCGTAATGAGCTCAATGTGACTAAGGAGTTAGCCACGGGATCATGCATTACGGAACGAGTAAAGAGACTTGCTGGTAACGAGATTGAACAAGGTATAAGGATACCGACGATCGAATCTCGGGCAAGTAACATACCGATGGACAAAGGGAATTGCGTACGGGATTGATTGAATCCTCGACATCGTGGTTCATCCGATGAGATCATCGTGGAACATGTGGGAGCCAACATGGGTATCCAGATCCCTCTGTTGGTTATTGGCCGGAGAGATGTCTCGGTCATGTCTACATGGTTCCCGAACCCGTAGGGTCTACACACTTAAGGTTCGGTGATGCTAGAGTTGTTATGGGAAATTGTATGTGGTTACCGAAGGTTGTTCGGAGTCCCGGATGAGATCCCGGACATCACGAGGAGTTCCGGAATGGTCCGGAGGTGAAGAATTATATATGGGAAGTCCAGTTTCAGTCACCGGAATGGTTTCGGGGGTTATCGGTATTGTACCGGGACCACCGGAAGGTGTCCGGGGGTCCACCGGGTGGGGCCACCTGCCCCGGTGGGCCAAGGCGCCTAGGGTTGAAAACCCTAGGGGGTGGGGGCGCCTCCCACCAAACTTGGGGGGCAAGTCCCCCCCTTGGCCGCCCCCCCCCCCCCTAGATGGGATCTAAGGGGGCCGGCCCCCTCTCCCCTTCACCCTATAAATAGAGTGGGGTGGGAGGGCAGTAGCACCCCTTCCTTGGCGCAGCCCTCCCCCTCTCCAACACCTCCTCCTCCTCCGTAGTGCTTGGCGAAGCCCTGTCGGAGAACCACAAGCTCCACCACCACGCCGTCGTGCTGCCGGAGCCCTCCCTCAACTTCTCCTCTTCCCTTGCTGGATCAAGAAGGAGGAGACGTCCCCGGGTTGTACGTGTGTTGAACGCGGAGGCGCCGTCCGTTCGGCGCTAGATTGGATCTTCCGTGATTTGAATCGCCACGAGTATGACTCCATCATCCGCGTTCCTTGTAACGCTTCCGCTTAGTGATCTTCAAGGGTATGAAGATGCACTCCCTCTCTCTCGTTGCAAGCTTCTCCTAGATTGATCTTGGTGATACGTAGGAAATTTTTTGATTTACTACTATGTTCCCCAACAGTTGGCGCCTTCACGGGCGGCCTTCAAGGACCAAGGCGGCCCAGCGACTTGCAGCTCCTTCCGCAGAAAGAAGGAGAGAGTCTACAGAAGTACATGCAGAGGTTCAGCCGGGTGCACAGGAATATTCCAGACATCCACCCGGCAGCTGTGATAGCCGCGTTCCAGTCCAACGTGCGCAACCGCCAGATACATTCTAAAATGAACGTTCGGTTGCCCAAGACTGTGAATGAGCTATACACTCTGGTGGATAAGTGTGCCCGAGTATAAGAGGGGAGAGGACTCCCCGGTGAAGAAGATGGCATCGACATCGCCTCAGAGGATGACGACGATGCCACCAACCAAAATAAGAAGAACAAGAAGTGCAACAAGAAGCGCAAGGATAAAGCGGTGATGGCCGTTGAAGGATCGAGTGCACCTAGTACTGGCAAGAAGGCCAAGATCGAGGTTCCAGGCGAGGAAGCCGCCGCGTGCACTGATTACCGGGAAACCACGGCTGTCGAGAAGGCTGGGAAGAGTGATGGGCCGTACTGCAAGATCCATCGGACCAAGGACCACGATCTTCAGGAGTGTCATCAGGTTGAGCAACTTGTCAAGAAGCAGAGGGCTGAGTACGAGAAGCGTGATAAGGAGAAAGACCAAGATGGCGCTGGCGGGAAGGGCCGAGGCAGCAGAACAGGTCGCCCCGGCAAGGCTCCTCAGTATCAGGGGAAACCCGCTAAAGGCCATGAGAAGAAGGATTGCGAGGACGAGAGTGATGAAGGAGATGAAGAGGAAACCAGTGAGCAGGAGTTCCAGAAAGCCACTGACACCCTATGCATTGACGGGGGTGCACTCCTCTCACCGCCAACTCAAAAGATGGGCGCGTGAGGTCAATGCCGTGGAGCCAGCGGCAGATTCTTGGAAGCCGCTCAAGTGGTCCCGCACGCCCATCATCTTTGATGAGGAGGATCACCCCGACCGCACTACCGCAGTAGGGTGTTTGCCGTTGTTGGTTTCACCAATGATCCGCAACCTCAAGGTCACAAAGATGTTGGTTGACGGCGGGGCCGGGTTGAATCTAATTTCTCCAAAGGTCATCAGAAAACTCCAGATAGCAGATGAAGAGCTCAAGGTTACTGGTACGTTCCAAGGGATCAACCCCGGCAGGAGTCATCCTAAGGGGAAGATCACACTGCCGGTAACATTCGGGGAGGAGTTAAACTACTGGACTGGGAAGATCGTGTTTGATGTGGTTGACCTCCCCCTGCCGTACAATGGAATCCTTGGTCGCCCTGCCCTGGCCAAATTCATGGCGGCATCCCACTATGCCTACAACACTTTGAAGATACCAGGGCCAATGGGTGTCATTTCCATTCCATCAGACAAGAAAGACGCAATCATATCCGTGGATAAGATGTATCGGGAAGCAGTCGCTGCGGAAGCCACTGCTCCCGCCAAGGAAAGCAAGAAAAAGAAGAAAGCCAGCAAGGAATCTGGGAAGCGTACCTCTTCGGAGTGTGCTGCACCTGTTGATGACTTGCCGGAGAGCTCCAATAGCAAGAGGTCTAAGGCTGCTGCACCCACTGTGAAGAAGGTCCTGGCAGGGCTGGCTAGCGCTGATGGTACATTTACCATCAGTAACCTTTTACACAAGCCCCATATTCCAAATGTTAAGAAAAGATATAACATGGTTGGGCGTACCATACCATGGTGTCATTTCAACAGACCTGATGGAGCTCTTTTCAGTGTAAAAGCCGCAGTCTCTAAAGCATCACTTTAAAAAGGGATAATGGCAAATTTATTTATGTCATCTTTGATCTTACCATGTCATAAATGGTTCGATTACATCTTCACGGACTTTCCACTCATAGTGGTGTTCCGGGAGGTGTAAGTTATGAAACTCTTTTCACAACTCATCAGACATTCGCTAAACTTGTAACTCAAATATTTCTTTCTGCAATCGAATTGTAGAAACATAATTTTCTTGTTACAATAACTTCTACTTCATATTTGAAAACCTTTCGAATGATTTCAAAAGATCCAGACTTACGTCTCATCAAGTAAATATCCATATATCTACTTGAGTCATTTCTGAAGATAGATAAATCCACTACTTGCAACCTTTATTGACCTACACACATCAAAATGTATGATCACCAATAAGTTTGTTGCTCGTTCCTTATGGCCTGTGAACGGTATTTCAGTCACTTCACTTTCGGAGGAAAGTTGCAAGTGTCAGATGATTCAAAATCAAACGACTTCAAAATCCATCATAATGGAATTTTCCATGCGGGCTTCTCCAATGTGACCAAATGTAGTGCCACACTTGTGTGGTATTCTTTTAGTCTTACGACATTTAGCGTCAGTGTTATGGATGTATCATATTACCATCAATATTCATAACATACGTCCCATCGAGGATGGAAGTATGGCCCTCATGTTATTCATAATACTGAACAACAATTGTTCTTCTATGAACAATTATTTTGCAACAAACATTGTGCAAAGGGCTAGAGTGTATGAAACTCTAAAATGAATTATGAAAGTAAACCCAGAGGTAATGTATTATTATTAATATTCATAACATACATCTCATTCATAATGAAAGTATGGCCCTTATGTTATTCATAACATCGAACATCAAAAGTTCTCTTATGAACAACCTTCTTGCAAGATACCTTATGCAATGGGCTAGAGTTTGTGAAACTTTAAATGAATTATGAAAATGAATACAGACGGTAATAGCACCATAAGAGAACTGGTGCTTGACCGTCTGTATTCATTTTCATAATTCATTTAAAGTTTCACAAACTCTAGCCCATTGCATAAGGTATCTTGCAAGAAGGTTGTTCATAAGAGAACTTTTGATGTTCGATGTTATGAATAACATAAGGGCCATACTTTCATTATGAATGAGATGTATGTTATGAATATTAATAATAATACATTACCTCTGGGTTTACTTTCATAATTCATTTTAGAGTTTCATACACTCTAGCCCTTTGCACAATGTTTGTTGCAAAATAATTGTTCATAGAAGAACAATTGTTGTTCAGTATTATGAATAACATGAGGGCCATACTTCCATCCTTGATGGGACGTATGTTATGAATATTGATGGTAATATGATACATCCATAACACTGACGCTAAATGTCGTAAGACTAAAAGAATACCACACAAGTGTGGCACTACATTTGGTCACATTGGAGAAGCCCGCATGGAAAATTCCATTATGATGGATTTTGAAGTCGTTTGATTTTGAATCATCTGACACTTGCAACTTTCCTCCGAAAGTGAAGTGACTGAAATACCGTTCACAGGCCATAAGGAACGAGCAACAAACTTATTGGTGATCATACATTTTGATGTGTGTAGTTCAATAAAGGTTGCAAGTAGTGGATTTATCTATCTTCAGAAATGTCTCAAGTAGATATATGGATATTTACTTGATGAGACGTAAGTCTGGATCTTTTGAAATCATTCGAAAGGTTTTCAAATATGAAGTAGAAGTTATTGTAACAAGAAAATTATGTTTCTACAATTCGATTGCAGAAAGAAATATTTGAGTTACAAGTTTAGCGAATGTCTGATGAGTTGTGAAAAGAGTTTCATAACTTACACCTCCCGGAACACCACTATGAGTGGAAAGTCCGTGAAGATGTAATCGAACCATTTATGACATGGTAAGATCAAAGATGACATAAATAAATTTGCCATTATCCCTTTTTAAAGTGATGCTTTAGAGACTGCGGCTTTTACACTGAAAAGAGCTCCATCAGGTTTGTTGAAATGACACCATGGTATGGTACGCCCAACCATGTTATATCTTTTCTTAACATTTGGAATATGGGGCTTGTGTAAAAGGTTACAAACCTATTCCAAATCAGACAAGTGCTACTTTGTAGGTTATCCCAAGTCATTGGGTATTCCTCCCTCACTATACCGAGGCAAATAGGTTTGCCACAAAGAACGGTATGCTTTTTGAAGAAAATGGTTCTTTCAAAAAGGTGAGTGGGAGAATAATGCAACTCGACGAGATAACCAGTATCTCCGTCATCAGGTCAAAAGAAAGAGACCTTGGAAGTAATTCCAGAGTTTCCTACTGCGACTGATACGAAAGTCTCTACAATAAAATGTATGGACTTCGGTCGAACTTGCAGCTGAACCACGTAGGCAAGGCTCGTGCAAACCTCTCAGGTGCGCAAACGAGATATTGTTGTTAGACAACAATATACCTACGATACACAAGGAAGCGTTGATGGGCCCTGACTCCAGGATTGGCTAAATGCCAATGCAACCTGAGTTAGTTTCCACATAAGTGATTCAAGATTAAAACCTTGATACACCTTTCGGAAGACTTAGAGTCTAACGAATATTTATGGAACTTAAAACTGATACGGATAAAAATGTTTTATCCATAAAGCTCGACTTGTTGCAATAACAAGTTCAAAGAGTTGACTACGATGAGATTGTCTCACCATAGCGATGCTTAAAGTCGGTTCGGGTTGAACTAGCAATTAATACATATTTCAATCATAAGATATGAAACATGGATGACAAAAGGATTTCCATCTGATGGAAATAAAACCTAGGACTTGTATGTGATACAGTCCAAAGTAATTTGTCGATCCAGAGGATGCTAGTAGGTATGCAAACTTCAGAGTTCCAGCGATGGACAGAAGAGAGCAAAATGGAGTCGGAATCTTCGTGTTTTGATGAAATGGTCAAAGGGGTTTGACTTCATCAATGGGTAACGAAGATACTTGTAATTCAAGAAAGTAAGTGGGAGCATAATAATATTTCTAAAAACCTTGTGTGCTTGACACATTGGTAATTGGAAATAAATTTCTTGACACGAATTAGGACTTCGTTTGAAAATAGTTTTTCGATGAAGTGCTTGGGCTAAAAAGCCTTTATATTAGGCATGATGATCTATGGAGATAGATTTACCTAATGGGGCTTAGCAAAGATACATATTGACAAAATGCTAAAACCTCTTAGCATTAAAAACGTCAAGGAGTGATTCTTGCCGAAGTCACATGGAAAGAGTTTTTGCATGACTCGGTGTCCCAAAACACTGATGAGCAAAATACATGATGGAGATTCCACACACTCTTGTGTTTGGATTAATCATGTATTCCATGGTATGTAAAACAACCAGATATGTCCAATACTCCCAAAGTTGTTGCGAGTATAGATACCAAAGTGATCAAAAGTACTGATCATGGGACAACAGTGAAAAAGGGTCATTGAGTACTATAGTAGCGCTGATGGCATGTTTTCTCGCAAGCGGAGATCATGAAGAGTTCGTTGTAAAAGGTTACATCGATACAGTCTTCATCCATGCTCCAAGCGATTTTCGATTTAAATTGAGGGTTTTGTGTAACACACAATATGGTGGCACAGTAGTTGGAAATTGTTCCAAACAAGTTACTGTGGCGAATTCTATAACAGAGGCGAAGTATGTTGCCGCTTTTAAAAGCGACAAAGAAGATGTTGAATCATATAGTTCATTCATGAACTTAGTATGGTTCCAAGATGGCTTTTGTCAATGGGACACTACTGCAGGTAGTTGCTCCATGACTCAGTCTGAAGAATCCAGGTTCGACCTGTGATTCACATACATACAAAACCAAGTCCACACAAAATATGAATTTTGTGAAAGCGTGAAAACGCGAGGATATGCAAAGATACACACGGAGCTGAAGTCGTCAGATCCGTTGGACATCAGGCTATACCACAAGCGAAGCATATTTACACCAGTGTGCCACAGGTGTAAAGTGCATTAGCATTAACTAGATTATTGACTCTAGTGCAAGTGGGAGTCTGTAGGAGATATGCCCTAGAGGCAATAATAAATGTTATTATTTATCTCCGTGTTCATAATTAGGTTTATGTTCCATGCTATAACTGCTGTGGTTCCCGAGCCCGTATATCCATAAAGGCTCTGGGGAAAACCCATGTGCACGTGTGGAATAATAAATGGTAAAATGTATTCCTAGTCATGCCTCTAAGACTAGCTCAGGTGTTGCATGATGATTATGTTTTCCCAATCATAGGCATGTCTATGCCAGCAACTTTGAGGGCACAAATGTTAGAAGAACATTTGTGTTGAATCGACCCGATTGATGTTATGCTATGAGATACATTCGTCACAAGTTTATGGTTAATAACACAGAGATGGTTAATGTTTGCATGATTCCTCAGACCATGAGAGTATCGAGTTTCTTCATGCTTGATTCATGAACTTTGGGGTTTGTTAAACGTCATCCGTAAATGGATGGCTATTACGGCGGCTTACGGGTTCATGGGAAAGTATGTCAAGTAACTTGATAGCTCAAGATTGGGATTTGCTCCTCCGACGATGGAGAGATATCTCTGGGCCCTCTCGGTGTTACGGTATCCATCATCGTCTGGCCAGACACTTTGTGATTTGATCACGGGGATGGCGGAACACGGTAACGAGAAAAGAGAACAATACCGGTAACGAGGTAACTAGCATAGTGGACAAGTTGTTGATCCACGGGAATGCCAACATGTCTCACCTCGGGTATTTGTAACATATCGCGAAGCAACAGGAATAGCACACGGCAACTGGAGGTTCACTCGAATATTCATTCGTGTGGGTATAGGGGTCAATATGGGTGTCCACGGCTCCGATGTTGATCATTGATCGGAAGGGGTTCCGTGTCATGTCTATACTTCACCGAACCTATAGGGTCACACGCTTAAGGGTCATCTATCTGTTGAACGCTAGACAGGGAGTCTGAGAGAAAGTCACCGAAAATGTTTCGGACACAACGGAAGAGTTCCGATAGAGAGAACACCGAAAGAGTTTCGGTAAAACCGAAAAGTTGTTTCGGAATATATTATTTGGTCAAAAAGGGTTTCGGCACCGCCTGAAAATTTTCAGAGGATGCCAGAATTGGTCTGGGAACTTCTGGGAATTTTCGGAGAGAAAAACCGGAAATGTTCCGAAACTGCCGTAACCGCTGTTAATGCTTTCCGCTGATGAAAACCACCGCACCGAAAATGTTTCGGATCATGCCCAGAATAATTTTAGAGGGTGCCGGAAATGTTCTGGGACCTTCTGGAATTTTTCAGAAAAAGTTTCGCGGAAAACATCTTGTCTCAGCGCGAGGGGACAAGATCCCACGAATCGGGGGTTGCATGTTTGGTGGCTTTTTGTCTAGGGAGCATGCATGTTTCATGGAGACATGTTGGTGGCTTGTTGGGGGGGCCCCCCCCCATGGGGAGACAAGGTGTGGGCCGGCCCAAGGGCTGCCATGGTGGTGTCTCCTTGGTGCCCCCCTTGTGTTACCATTATGCCCTTTCATGTGTGACATGAAGCTTGGGTATTTTGGTATTTCAACATCTCACCCCACCCCTTGCCTTGGCCTATAAAAGGAGGAGAAGGGGCTGCCATTCTCCCCATCCCTTGCTCTCATACACATGCCAAGATGTTATCTGGCTTCTCTCTCCCTCCCACGAAAAGAGTTTCGTAGAGCCGAAAGGCTGTCTGGGTTCCGGCAGGGACTAGTTCTGGACGGCGAAGCCCTGCCGGATAGATGACACCGTATGTGTGCAACCCCGTAGAGAGGTCGTAGTTTCGATCTTAGTGCCCGAGGGGCTGTTCGAGAGTGCCTCCCGAAGGGCTGTCCAAGTGACGGTCCGAGTTCTGTGAGTCCTCCCGAAGGGCTGTCCGAGTGACCGCTCGAGTTTCGAAGGTCCTCCCGAAGGGCTGTCCGCGACACCGTCCGGGGGACTGTTCGACCGCCTCCCGGAGGGCTGTCCGAAGGGAAGATGAGGGTATACATCCTCGCGGTTGGGAGGTTGTAAATCCTAGCTGCGGGGATCTGCACCAACGATCGTCATCGACTCTACTTCCGCTGCGCTACGAGTCGGTAACGAAAATGATCAAACCTTGTATGCAGTCTCCATAGTGGTCCTGGGCTGGTGCGTAGGTCGGAAAATTTTTGTTTTCTGCTGCGTTCCCCTACAGGCGAGACGTGGTGTTGCCATCGGAGAAACCGAACGGGCAGTGAGAGGAGAGAGCGTGTGAACTAGGGAGGTGAGGGAAGGGACCGTGGGGAGTTATGAGACGTCGCGTCATCTCCCACGCTTCCCCAAGCGTGCAGGCACTCGCCACGTGTGGCTCGAGTGATCCTGGCTCGCAAAAAATGGTTGATTCGGCCATTCCTCCAGAGCCAGGCCTAGAGCTGCTTTGAGGTTCGTGCAGGCCAGGAATCACATGAAGCCCAGGCAACTAAAGGGGCCAAATTCTTCCCGCGTGGGCCTGGCTGGACCTAATGTAGCCTACCAAACGCATCCTAAAACCCATGAAAGTCGGAGGAATCCAGATGGATCCACGAGAAACCCAAACCGACCTATACCGAAGGACCCGTCGGAGACACGGCTCCACATGCCCTCCGCCTGTGATAAGCTCATCCAACGGAACGGGAATAGGGTAGTGTCGGTGTCAAAACCGGCATACCTTAGGGTAGTGGGTCCCAAGCTGTGGATCTAGGATCGATAGGGAACAAGGGATGACGAACACACTGTTTACCCAGGTTCAGGCCCTCTCAAAGAGGTAATGCCCTATGTCCTGCTTGATTGTATTGGATGTATGATGTGGTTTACAGAGTAGATCTACCTCAAGATCCGTGTGAGCTAAACCCTAAGGTGATGAGGTGATGAATGTAGCTCTAGCCCTAACACTAAAAACCCTCGGTTTATATAGACATCGGTAGGGTTAGGGTTACCGAAGATAGATTACAATAAGGGTTTAAAGAGATCCTCCGCCTTCTTGACTTGGAGGGCACACCACGGCTTCATAGATCTCCTGTCACTATACGGCTCCACCAGTCCGGCCCATGTACAATGGGTTGTCGCCCTGAGGACCCCTTAGTCCATGAATCCCTCAGTAGCCCCCGAACTTGCCTCCAACGCCGGGGATCATCTTCCGGAATCTTCACATCATCGGCTTGCGAGACGAGTTCTTTTACTCCTTCATTCCATTTGAAGCTACATCAATTTCGACGAACACTATCCGGAACCCGCTCTAATATACTCGGGTCCGGATAGTTTCAAGATTCTGGAATGCAAAGACATCTCGAGATTGAGGTGGGACCACCAGAGTTTAATGCCGTTCCTCGGGGCAAGGGCTTCGCACACCTTTCTAGAGGGCGTGTGTCCCAACGCCGTCCTTCCATGCATCCGTCCTTTCGGCTGCATGATAAGATGCTTATTTATAGATCCAAAAGGTGCTGAGGACAGTTACCTCCCCCCTTCGCCAAGAACGACACCGAAAAAAATTCTCCAACGCCATGGCCGACCTCCCAGGTTCATCCTCGCGCCCTCACGGCCCGCTCCCAGGCGATTGGTCGAGTTGTTCAGTCTCGCACCTCCAATTGAGTCACTTGCAGACGCAATGCTTCCTCCCCCCGGCTGATTTGGTTCCAGTCCGCGCCGGTCTCATCTCCGTCGATGGCTGCGCCCTTGCCGAGAACTCCCCCACCCCAAGCAAGGAGGAGAGGGTATGTCTCGTGCCCTTCCTTTTAAGAGGTTTGGGTTTTCCTATTCATCCCTTTCTACGGGGCCTGTTGGAGTTCTATGGGATCCAGCCCCACAACCTCACCCAGGGGTCCATATTGCACATTTCTGGCTTTGTAGCCTTGTGCGAGATATTTCTGAGCTGCGAGCCCCACTTTGACTTGTGGAGGAAGTATTTCTGTCTTGTCCCTCGCCTCCGGGAGGGATCCATATTTGAGGTAGGCAGCGCCGAAGTATGGCGAATAGCTGGGATAGGATACCCAGTCGGGCCCCCACAGAAAGATCCCGAAGGATGGACTTCAGAGTGGTTTTACATCGAAGATGTTCCACTCACCGATCCAATTCAGCAAGGGTTGCCCGAATACTCAAACGATCCGCCTATAAAGCGGTTCAAATGGCGGCCCAGAGGCCCTTCCCAATAGGATAGTGAAGAGGTGCGAGCGTTGGCGGCCAAGATCAGGCTGCTTACCAACAGTAAGCTGACCATGGTTGAAGTAATGGCTATCGCTATTACCCGATGCGTGCAACCCCTACAGCAGCGGGGTCATCCTTTATGGTGCTATAACGGGACCAACAACGTGACCCGTTACCAACGACAAGGGCAAGACAACAAGGCGGCTCTGGCCAAAATATTGGCCGATCTCTTCAAGCGAGAGGAGGTAGAGTTCGCTCGCATGAGTATTCGGGAGGGTTGCTCCGGATACAATCCAGCCGACTGGGTAAGCCACGATCCACTATCTTGAGCTCATGGATTACACCCGAACTCTGACTGGTAGCATTTAAACAGGGTTGGAGGCGTCAGGTTGCATCCATTAATTGCCCTCCTCCTCAACCGGAGAATCATTCCCGTGATGACGATCCGGGGTATCATGACAACCCAGAGACGTCGATCGATTTTGAAGACGGGGTTTTCTATCAAGAGAGCCTTGATGGCGTCAAAGTTGCTGTGACAGCCGATCACCCCGGGGCTCTTCCCTCTTCCACAGTAAGTGAAAAGAAGACCCTTACCCGAACAGGGCGCTCATCTCGCACTATTCCCCATGTGCTGACTTCTGCTCCCAAGGGTCGTCGCACTATGCGTAAGACCATTTTGGGAGGAGTGCGGACCGTGCCAACTTCAGCCCCAAACAGGAGATCATAGCGGAAAGCCTCCGCCGAAGCAGAAGCACCTGCCCCCTCGGCCCAGCGGTAACGCATTTCGGAATTGCAGCGAATGTTGATTTTAGCACTCTTTTACTGAAACTTGCTCAACTTTTGCAGAAGGCGTATGCCTCTGCACCAATCCGAAGATTTCCCGGGTGCGCCAAATCGCAGCTCCGGTCCCAAGTCTTCGGCACAAGCCAGAGCCTCCCCCGAACACACATCGGCTGGCGTGCCTCCAGCGGATTCCGACGATGTTTCAGTCACCAACTCCGAAGTTGAGAGTGTAATGAATCATCGCCACCGGAGGGAGACGTTACGTCATACTGCCTTTGCCGAACAGGAATTTAGTGCTTTTAATTCGGTGGACGCGTACCTTGGAGCGGCCCGGACAGGTCTTGAAGGGATCACCGGTCTTTTTGCCGCCAAGGTGCGGGTATGTAGCTTGAAAGCAGATCATGTTCCCTAACCACCTAGCCCCCAAGCCTCAATTTGGGCGGGACGGCCGAGTTAAGGGTGTCTAATGATATTATTTTTGTAGGCTGCAAGAGAGCAGAACAAAAAGTTGACCGAAGACCTTAAAGCGAGTCAGACACAGTTGGTCGAAACCAAGGCCGAACTAGATGCAGCTCGAAAAGCCAGCAGCAAATTGTCCGGTAAGTAGAAAAGATTTGTTGCGCAGGTATATGTTGTATTTTATGCATTAACACTGTATTCTCCGTATAGCGGCGGGGGCTGCAGACGAGCTGCGGAGGGAGCTAGAGGCTGGCAAACGGGTGCTAACGCAAAGTCGGGAGGAGAAAAATGAGCTCAAGGAAGAGAACCGGCGAAAAACCAAGGAAATTGAAAGCTTAAGAACCCAGCTGGCGCAAGCCTTGGAGGAGAACCAGAAGCTAAAAGGTGGCATGTTTGGTAAGTACTGCTTTGACCGGTATGGTGGTCCAGTGTCATTGGTGTTATGATGATGATATGCAACACCTGCTTGATAGGTCTCCTGACTGGGCGGCCCGAGGAAGAAGCAGCGCCTATGACGGGAATCTTTTAAAGGAGCTGACGAAGACCTATGAAAGGGCCCAGAAAGCCATGAAGAGCATGGCGAAGGCGTTATGGCCGTCAGATGTGCCGCCAGAGAGTATGGTTGAACTAGCCAGTCGCTTTAAAGGGGCTCGGCGAAGGTTCAAATTATGGAAGATCTCGGCCTGTCGAGAAGGAGCACGCGAGGTGTGGGCTATGGTAAAGACCTGTTTCACCAAGCTAGACCCGGTGCATATGGCCCGGGTTAGTCCCGTGGGTCCTGACGGCCAAGAGATACCACTGAGCTTGGTGTACAATGAGGTGATGCCAGCCGCTTGCTATTCTCAAAAGGATTGTGCTTTAGAACAATTGATAGACAATGTCGAGAATGAGAAATCTTGTCAATTCTATGTATCTATGTACTTTACATTGACCGTGCTCAATCCACGTTCTTATTGTTATTTTTTTTAAAGAATGTTGTCTTAACTGGCCATCGGCTTCTGCCTCCCCGGTCAGAGATCGGGGAGTGTTCCGTACCGTGTGCCATGGGAAACAAGGCAACAATTCGGGAACAGGCAATCCGGCCCTCTGGTTTAAACAGACAAAACATATGCGGAGAGCTATGTTATATTACTGTTTAATGTAAGAAACATCTTCCGATGAAAATAGTTCCTCCAAGGGTTCCTTTCATCGGGTAAAATTATAGTCCGGATACATAGGATCAACGGACACCAATGGCTTTGAAAAAGAACCATGGTAGTAAGCTCGAGGCTATATTCACTTCCCTTAGGCCGACTTGTTGTATTCTGTAAGAACACTAGCTTTCGGCTTCACCCATCTGAGGTACGGTCCCAGATGACCCGGTCATAACAATCGCAAAGGTGCTCCCTTTACACCCTAGCCGAATAATCGGGAACGTAGGGGTAAGCACAGGAGCCAGGCAACCCAGCTTGGCAAAGATCTTAAGTCGAACAAGTGCATATGTTGGCTTAACATGTGTGCGAAGGACGCGATCCATAAGAATGTGATTTATACATTTATTTGGCTCTTCTAAGGGAGCCCCCATGCACAGTTGGGTGTTACATTCAGTGATGTATAGAAAACGAGCTTGGTATGGTTTGGTTTAGCCGAACTAGCAGCATGTCGAAAAGAGAGAAAAAGGGAAAATAAAAGAAAGAAAAGGTGGAGATGGATGTCGGGCTCAGGCGTAGAAACGCCGCAGCCTTGCTGCGTTCCATGGATTCGGCTCCAGGCCATCATCGGACGGGCGGCGAAGACGATATGCTCCTCCTATGAGTACATCATCGATGATGTACGGTCCCTCCCATTTAGGTGATAGTTTATTCTTCTGTTTTTTGGGCAGTCGGAGGACGAGGTCTCCCACGTTATATGTTTTTTCCCGGACTTCACGGTTATGGTAACGTCGTGCTTGCTGCTGATAGAACACGGACCAAGCTCGAGCTATGTCCCGCTCCTCTTCCAGAGCATCCAGATCATCCTGCCGATCGAGCTCGGCTTCCTTTTCTTCGTACATGCGCACTCTAGGTGCGTCATGGATAAGGTCGCATGGAAGAACTGCTTCCACGCCATATACCATAAAAATGGTGTGTATCTGGTTGACCGATCAGGAGTAGTGCGCAGCCCCCATAGTACGTAATCGAGTTCCTCGACCCAGTGGTAGTCTGATTGTTCATGGGATCGAACTAGGCGAGGCTTAATGCCGCTCATAATGAGTCCGTTGGCTCGTTCGACCTGTCCGTTGGTCTGTGGGTGGTACACCGAGGCGTAATCGAGCTTAATGCCCATTTTACCGCACCAGTCTTTAACTTCCTGGGCGGTGAAGTTGGTACCATTATTGGTAATTATGCTGTGGGGGATACCATAACAGTGTACGACATCGGATAAGAAGTCGACGACTGGTCCGGATTCTGCCGAAGTGACGGGTCTTGCCTCGATCCACTTGGTGAATTTGTCGACCATGACCAATAGGTACTTCTTTTTGTTTGTCCCCCCCTTTGAGTGGCCCGACCATGTCGAGACCCCAGACCGCAAAAGGCCATGTGATCGGTATCGTCCGAAGAGCTGTGGGGGGCATGTGGCTTTGATTTGCGAACAACTGGCATCCGACGCAATGTTGGACTAATGTCCGGGCATCTTCACGGGCGGTAGGCCAGAAAAAACCTGCTCGGAAAGCTTTGCTGACCAAAGCCCGAGCTGCCGCGTGGTGTCCACCGATGCCCGCGTGTATCTCTGCCAAGAGCTGCTGCCCCTCTTCTTCGGAGATGCACCTTTGTAAAACTCCTGTGGCACTCTTCTTATAGAGTTCACCCTCATGGACCTTGTATGCTTTAGAGCGCCGAACTATGCGTCGTGCTTTGGTTTGATCCTCCGGAAGCTGATGTTGTGTGAGGTAGGCTAGCAGGTGTTCTGTCCAGGGTGGGGTTACGGCCATTACTTCGTGTGCGGAAGGTGTTTCCTCGAGTGCGGAGCCACCGATGATGTGATCGTCTTGTTCATTTTCGGGCGAGGCATTGTGAGCGGGCTCGTTGGATAGTGCACCAGTGACGTCGTCCTGCCACACCACGGAGGGCTTAAAGAGCCGCTCGAGGAAGGTGTTTTTGGGAACCGGGTCGCGCCTGGCGCCCATGCGGGCAAGGACGTCGGCTACTTGATTGCTGTCTCTAGCGACATGGTGAAATTCTAGGCCCTCAAATCGAGCTGATATCCGGAGGACCACATTTCTGTACGCCGCCATCTTGGGGTCTTTGGCATCGAATTCACCGTTGACTTGAGAGATCGCCAAGTTTGAATCTCCCCTTACCTCGAGGCGCTACACGGCCATTGATGTGGCCATACGAAGACCATGTAGTAGTGCTTCGTACTCGGCTGCATTGTTGGAGTCCGTGTACATTATTTGGATGACATACCGAAGAGTGTCGCCTGTGGGGGAGATTAGGATGACCCCAGTGTCGGTGTCAAAACCGGCAGACCTCAGGGTAGGGGGTTCTGAGCTGTGGATCTAGGATCGATGGGTAATAAGGATGACGAACATAGTGTTTAACCAGGTTTAGGCCCTCTCAAAGAGGTAAAACCCTACGTTCTGCTTGATTGTATTGAATGTATAACGTGGTTTACAGAGTAGATCTACCTCGAGATCAGCATGAGCTAAACCCTAAGGCTATGAGGTGATGAATGTAGCTCTAGCCCTAAAGACTAAAAACCCTCGGTTTATATAGACACCGGTAGGGTTAGGGTTACCGAAGATAGATTACAATAAGGAATTAAAGAGATCCTCTGCCTTCTTGACTTGGAGGGCACACCACAGCTTCATAGATCTCCTGTCATTATACGGCTCCACCAGTTCGGCCCATGTACAGTGGGCCGTCGCCCCGAGGACCCCTTAGTCCATGACTCCCTTAGTAGCCCCCGAACTTGCCTCCAACACCAAGACTTGTATCCGGTATCCATCCATCCGACCAGTATTCGGCTTGCGGGGCGAGTTCCTCAGTATGTCTCCCCGGTTCAGAACCAAGCGATGTTCGGAATCTGAAACAGTAGTTTTACTTAACACCAAAGGTAATAATAAAAACATCGCTCAAGCGCAAATAGTGCCTTTATCTGACAACTTTTTCTCTTTCAACGAAGAGTCGCTTCCGGGCATAACGCCAAGCAGCTACTATTTCTCGAAGTGCGACTCGAGGCTGACGCCACGTTTGACACGTCCCCTCAAGGTGGAGATCGTTCCCGCTTTTCGGGGGATATGGTTAATGATTTTGATCCCCCTCCCCGCTAATAATGTTGCAGAGATATCAGGAAGTGGAGAGGCCAGCGGTGTGGAAAAAGGAATCCCTGGCCTGCCAACAGTCTATAAAGGGGGCCGCTACAGTCTGCATCCCACGCCCTCTTCCACCTTCCGCTCACACAGACCTTCAGAGCTCCAGCGCCCTTTCTCTCTGCTTCCATAGTGAATTCCACTTCACCTCCTTTGACCATGGCCGGATCTGGTGCCAATGGGAAGTGGGAGGCCTCCTTCGTCACCAACGAGGACATTCTAAAGCTGAAGGAGGCCGGCTACATGTCGACCAATGTCGCCCATCGGGCCCCCGAACAGGGCCAGATCATCCCTACGCCCGAGCTGGGTGAAAGGGTAGTTTTTCTCCCCCATTTCCTTAGGGGGCTCGGATTTCCCCTGCATCCCTTTGTGCGGGGGTTGATGTTCTTCTATGGGCTAGATTTTCACGATCTAGCCCCCAACTCCCTCCTCCACATTTCGACCTTCATCATCATTTATGAAGCGCTCCTCCGAGTCCAGCCGCACTTCAGTTTATGGCTGAAGGTGTTCAATGTCAAGCCCAAGGTGGTCGGCGGCGAGCATGCGGACTGCAGAGGGGCCATGATTAGTAAGCTGACACTGGTCCAGTGGCCGGACGGCCACTTTGTCAACACTGTCCAGATGTGGCAGAAGGAGTGGTTTTATATCACCGAGCTGAGGGAGGCCGCATGGGGAGCAGCCCCCGCATTCATGTCTGGACCCCCTACCAGATTGGCCTCCTGGACCACCAAGAGTCCGGATTGGGGGTGTGTTGCTGACACAAAAATGCTGCAGAAGCGCGTCGATAGCATAATACAGACCGGCGCGAAGCTGGCCGACGTGGTCCAGATCATGCTCCACCGCCGGCTCCTCCCTTGCCAGGCGAGGGCCAAGCCCATGTGGGAGTACGAGCCCGAGGATCCGGCCACCGTGCGACACCTCTACGGCATGAATCCCGACAAGATATGGGGCCAACTATTCCAGCCCCAGAAGGAGTGGCCAGTCGAGGGGAAGGACGTCGGCCTCGACGCCGCGAACCCCCTGATGACCCACAAGTATAGGGGATCAATCATAGTCCTTTCGATAAGTAAGAGTGTCAAACCCAACGAGGAGCAGAAGGAAATGACAAGTAGTTTTCAGCAAGGTATTCTCTGCAAGCACTGAAATTATAAGTAGCGAGTAGTTTGATAGCAAGGTAATTTGTAACAAGCAGGCAATGGTAATGGTAACAAAAGTGCAGCAAGGTAGCCCAATCCTTTTGAGGCAAAGGACAGGCCAAAACGATCTCTTATGATAAGCAAAGCATTCTTGAGGGTACACGGGAATTTCATCTAGTCACTTTCATCATGTTGGTTTGATTTGTGTTCGGTACTTTGATAATTTGATATGTGGGTGGACCGGAGCTTAGGTGATGTTCTTACTTGAACAAGCCTCCTACTTATGATTAACCCCCTCGCAAGCATCCGCAACTACGAGAAAAGTATTAAGAATAAATCCAACTATAGCATTAAACTTTTGGATCCAAATCAGTCCCTTATGGAATAGCGCATAAACTAGGGTTTAAGCTTCTGTCACTCTCGCAACCCATCATCTAATAACTACTCCACAATGCATTCCCCTAGGCCCAAATATGGTGAAGTGTCATGTAGTCGACGTTCACATGACACCACTAAGGGAATCACAACATACATACCATCAAAATATCGAACACATATCAAATTCACATGATTACTTGCAACAAGATTTCTCCCGTGACCTCAAGAACAAAAGTAACTACTCACAAATGATAATCATGCGCAAGATCAGAGGGGTATTAAATAGCATAATGGATCTGAACATATAATCTTCCACCAAATAAACAATATAGTAATCAACTACAAGATGTAATCAACACTAGTCACCCACAAGCACCAATCTAAGGTTCCGATACAAAGATTGAACGTAAGAGATGAACTAGAGTTCGAGAGGAGATGGTGCTGTTGAAGATGTTGATGGAGATTGCCCTCCCCAAGATGGGAGAGTTGTTGGTGATGATGATGACGATGATTTCCCCCTCCGGGAGGGAAGTTCCCCCGGCGGAATCGCTCCGCCGGAGGGCAAAAGTGCTCCTGCCCAAGTTCCGCCTCGAGACGGCGGCGCTTCATCCCGAAAGTCCTCTCCTTATTTTTTCTAGGTCAAAATGACTTATATACCAGAAGAGGGGCACCGGAGGTGGGCTGGGGAGGGCACAACCCACCAGGGCGCGCCTGGGCTCCCTGGCGTGCCCTGGTGGGTTGTGCCCACTTGGTGGGCCCCCTCTGGTACTTATTTGCTCCAATAATTCTTATATATTCCATAAAAATTCTCTGTGAAGTTTCATTTCATTTGGAGTTGTGCAGAATAGGTGGCCTGACGTAGCTTTTTCAGGTCCAGAATTCCAGCTGCCGGTATTCTCCCTCTTTGTGTGAACCTTGCATATTATGAGAGAAAAGGCATTAGAATTACTCCAAAAAGTATTATTATACCTAAAAACAATATAAATAACAGTAGGAAAACATGATGCAAAATGGACGTATCAACTCCCCCAAGCTTAGACCTCACTTGCCCTCAAGCGAAAACCGAAATCGAAAAACATGTCCACATGCTTAGAGAGAGTGGTGTCGATAAAAACAAAATACGGACATAGAAGCATCATGTAAATTATTATAACAGCAACAAACTTTAACATAAAACTTTATCATAGAACTTTTATCATATAACTTCTATCATAGGCTTCTCATGAACAAGTAACAATTCATCACAACATCGAAGCATAAAGCATAAACTCTATTGAAAACCAACAAACTATGTTCTAAGTCAACTTTGCAACTACAATTCATCATCTTTTCAGGAAGGGTCACGTATCAGAGCCTTTTTGGCAAGTCCACATACTCAACCATCATATAGTCTTCTATGATTGCTAACACTCACCGCATACACATGAGCAAAAAGTTTCAACTAGACACATAGAAAGATAGGGGCTTATAGTTTTCGCCACCCAACATATTCACCGCAAGGGTGATGTCAACAATAATAACTTATGCTACCCATATCCAACTGGATATATGTGCCTAGATCTTTCCTCACCACATGATGCTTGCCAAAAGATAAAAATAAAAAGGAATAGAGAGAAATACTTTGACTCTTGCATAAAAGTGAATACATAAAAGTAAAAGATAGGCCCTTCGCAGAGGGAAGCAGAAGTTGCCATGCGCTTTTCGTTTGTATGCTCAATCTCTTAGTGCAAAATAACGTCACGTTATATTGCCCCTTATGATAGCAACCTTTATTATGCAGTCTGTCGCTTTTATTCTTTGCCATCACAAGTTCGTACAACGCTCAATTTTCTCTTACACTAAATGATCCAACACTTTTAGAAGCAATTTTTATTGCCTTTTTGCACCGATGACAACTTACTTGAAGGATCTTACTCAATCCATAGGTAGGTATGGTGGACTCTCAAAACAAGATTTGGGTTTAAGGGTTTTGGATGCACAAGTAGTATCTCTACTTAGTGCGGAATTTTTGGCTAGCAAAGATGGGGGGCAAGCACCACATGTTAAAGGATCTATGACAATATAACTTCTATGTGAATATGAACAAACATAAATCATTACGTTGTCTTGCTTGTCCAACATCAACAATTTTGGCATATAATATTTTGATGGGGGCTCACAATCACAAAAGATGTCCAAGATAGTATATTTGCATGTGAATCTTCTCTTCCCTTATTAATTCTTTCATGAATTGCATCATTGACCAATGCTATGTTTGTAAGTCTCCAATAAAATTTTCTACTTATACTCTTCCTTATGTGATGTCATTACTTACCATAAGATTAGCATATGATCTTTTTCATTTATTTCCTTTCTTTTTATTGAACATGAAAGAAAAAGAAAACAAAACTCAAACTAAACTTTATTATATATCTCGCACACGATTACAAGGATAGATCACTAAGCAAACACTCGAAAAGAAAAGGATCGAACTAAACTTTTATTCATCTAAAGCAAAAGATAACTATGGATCGAACTAAGATAAGTAAAGGCAAAAGATAGTGGAGGTGATACGATACCGGGGCACCTCCCCCAAGCTTGGCACAAGCCAAGGGGAGTGCCCATACCCGATACTCAGGTTTCCTTTGGTGATGAAGGAGGTGATGTTGATGGAGTAGTAGCAATCTTATCCTCGGGTTTCCATGGCAAGGGCTCACCATCATAAGAGGAGGAGTGAGTCTTGCGGGTCCTGCAACTGTCAGCCATACTCATACCTTTAAACCTTGCCTCATATTCAAAGACTTGGTTTTGAAGATCATATATCTGGCTTTGGAGAAAGTTGATTTGCTCATTGAAGGTGAAAATGATGTCCTTCATGGACTTGCCATCCACCTTGAGATCACGGGTATAATCCGCGATCATAAGGTGATTGGCATTAAGTCCACGTTCCACCATCCCCTTGCACCGGAAGACCTCCTGCTCCATAGCTTCAATCCTAGCCTCCACGGATCCCGTCCCTTTGGGGCCTTGCACATCGCGGATGTGAAGCACCCCCTCATGCATCTCGATAGCTTGAGGGTGCTGCATCACCTCCGGCAGATATGGGTTGATGACGTTCTCGAAGAACTTCTCCTTGGAGGAGCTCGAAGCGGCCATGTGAATTAGACCTGTCAGAAAACAGCAATGAAAAGAAAACAGAAGATTTCTCCGCGATATGGTGGTCAATAGGTTCGGGGGGTATATAAAGATTTTTTATCTTGGGAAACAAGCAAACGGAAGAAAAACGGAGTCCAGAAGGTACCTGAGGTGGGCACAACCCACCTGGGCGCACCTGGCAAGCCAGGCGCGCCCTGGTGTCTTATGCCCACCAGGGGTGCCTTCCTGGTTGTTTCTTATTTTCCTAATTTTTGATATATTCCAAAACTGACAGAAAATATTTTTTGCGGATTTTTCGGGGTCCGTTTACTTACCGTATCACGTACCTCCTCCTTTTTCAAGATTCTGGAGTATTCCGGAAGGTTTCCTTTATGTGTTCTTCCGGTGTCATAGTTTGGATAATATTGCTTTCAACATTAATGGGCATACCTAAGATATAATGTTTTATTCTTTGCCCATTGACAACCTTCGGGTTAGTACCCTTGGCATTATTTATTTTGATAGCTCCAAATCGATAAACCTCCTCGATAACATAGGGTCCTTCCCATTTGGAGAGGAGTTTTCCTGCAAAGAATCTGAAACGAGAGTTGTACAAAAGAACACATTCTCCAACTTTAAACTCACGCTTTTGGATTCTCTTATCATGCCATCTTTTAACTTTTTCTTTAAATAACTTAGCATTTTCATAAGCTTGAGTTCTCCATTCATCTAGTGAGTTGATATCAAATAACCTTTTTTCACCGGCAAGTTTGAAGTCATAGTTGAGTTCTTTAATTGCCCAATATGCTTTATGTTCTAACTCAAGAGGTAAATGACAAGCTTTTCCATAAACCATTTTATAAGGAGACATACCCATAGGATTTTTATATGTTGTTCTGTAAGCCCAAAGTGCATCATCTAATTTCTTAGACCAATTCTTCCTGGACCTATTGACAGTTTTTTGTAATATTAACTTTATTTCTCTATTGCTAAGTTCAACTTGACCACTAGACTGAGGATGATAGGGTGATGCAATTCTATGGTTAACATCATACTTAGCAAGCATTTTACGGAAAGCACCATGAATAAAATGTGAACCACCATCAGTCATTAAATATCTAGGGACTCCAAACCTTGGGAAAATAACTACTTTAAGCATTTTAATAGAGGTGTTGTGATCAGCACTACTAGTTGGAATAGCTTCTACCCAATTAGTAACATAATCAACAGCAACCAAAATATGAGTATACCCATTAGAGGAAGGAACAGGTCCCATGTAATCAAAACCCATCAAATGTTTCAACAGCAAGTGAATAATTAATAGGCATTTCTTGACGCTTACCAATATTACCAATTCTTTGACATTCATCACAAGATAAAAAAACTTACGGGCATCCTTGAAGAGAGTAGGCCAATAAAAACCAGATTGCAATACCTTGTGAGCAGTTCTGTCTCCCGCATGATGCCCTCCATAAGCTTCGGTGTGACATTTCTGTAGGATTTGTCCCTGTTCATGCTCAGGTACACAACGTCTAATAATACCATCTACTCCTTCTTTATAAATATGTGGGTCATCCCAAAAGTAATGTCTTAAATCATAGAAGAATTTTTTCTTTTGTTGGTATGTGAAACTAGGTGGTATGTATTTAGCAACAATGTAATTAGCATAGTCAGCATACTAAGGAGTGTTATGAGAAACATTTATTGCAGCTAATTATTCATCAGGGAAATTATCATTAATAGGTTGTGGGTCATCTAGGATATTCTCTAACCTAGACAAGTTATCAGCAACGGGGTTCTCAGCTCCCTTTCTATCAGTGGTATGTAAGTCAAATTCTTGTAGCAAAAGAACCCACCTAATAAGTCTAGGTTTAGCATCTTTCTTTTCCATAAGATATTTTATAGCAGCATGATCAGTGTGAACAATCACTTTAGAATCAACAATGTAAGATCTAAATTTGTCACAAGCAAACACAACTGCTAAAAATTCTTTTTCAGTAGTAGCATAATTGCGCTGGGCACTGTCTAGAGTTTTACTAGCATAATGAATAATATTTAGTTTCTTATCAACTCTTTGTCCTAGAACAGCACCAACAGCAAAATCACTAGCATCACACATAATTTCAAAAGGCAAGTTCCAATCAGGTGGTTGAACAATAGGTGCAGAAATTAAGGCTTTCTTAAGTGTTTCAAAGGCTTCTACACAATCATCATCAAAAACAAATGGAATATCCTTTTGTAAAAGATTTGTAAGAGGCCTAGAAATTTTAGAGAAGTCTTTAATAAATCTCCTATAGAAACCAGCATGACCGAAGAAACTACGAATACTTTTGATATCTTTAGGACATGGAATTTTCTCAATTACATCAACTTTAGCTTTATCCACCTCAATACCTCGTTCAGAAATTTTATGTCCCAAGACAATACGTTCATTAACCATAAAGTGGCACTTCTCCCAATTCAAGACAAGATTAGTTTGCTCGCATCTCTGCAAAACTCGATCAAGGTTGCTTTTGCAATCATCAAAAGAAGTTCTGTAAACGGAAAAATCATCGATGAAAACCTCAACAATCTTTTCACAAAAATCAGAGAATATAGCAGTCATACATATTTGAAAGGTAGCAGGTGCATTACATAAACCAAAAGGCATACGTCTATAAGCATAAGTTTCAATAGGACAAGTAAAGGTGGTTTTCTCTTGATCAAGTTGTGAAACAAGTATTTGAGAAAAACCAGAATATCCATCGAGAAAACAAAAATGTGTGTGCTTAGATAATATTTCTAGCATTTGATCAATAAAAGGCAAAGGGTAATGATCTTTTCTAGTTGCTTTATTTAATTTTCTAAAATAAATTACCATTCTGTAGCCAGTAACAATTCTTTGTGGGATAAGTTCATTTTTATCATTAGGAACAACAGTAATACCTCCCTTCTTAGGGACACAATGAACGGGACTTACCCATCTACTATCAGCTATAGGATAAATTATACCTGCTTCCAGAAGCTTCAATATTTCAGTTCTTACCACTTCTTTCATTTTAGGATTTAAACGTCGTTGGTGATCAACAACGGGTTTAGCATCAGGTTCCATATTAATTTTATGCTGACAGAGAGTGGGACTAATGCCCTTTAAATCATCCAGAGTATATCCAATAGCAGCTTGGTGCTTCTTTAGAACCTTCAATAATCTTTCTTCTTCATGTTCTGAAAGGTTAGCACTAATAATAACAGGATATATCTTTTTCTTATCAAGATAAGCATATTTCAAAGTGTCTGGCAATTGTTTTAATTCAAACACAGGATCACCTTTAGGTAGAGGAGGACCTCCTAGAGTTTCAATAGGCAAATTATGTTTAAGCAGAGGTCATTGTTCAAAGAAAATTTTATCTATCTCATTTCTTTCATTCATATGCATATCATTTTCATGGTCTAGCAAATACTGTTCTAGTGGATCTGTAGGAGGTACGGCAATAGAGGCCAGACCAATTATTTCATCCTTACTAGATAATTCTTTCTTATGATGTTTTCTACTAAACTTAGAAAAATTAAACTCATGAGACTCATCACCAAAACTAACACCGACAGTTTGTTTCTCATAATCTATTTAGCATTAACGGTGTTCAAGAAAGGTCTACCAAAGATAATGGGACAAAAGTCATCTTGTGGGGAACCAAGAATAAGAAAATCAGTAGGGTATTTTATTTTCCCACACAAGACTTCAACATCTCTAACAATCCCAAGTGGTGTGATGGTGTCTCTATTAGCAAGTTTAATAGTAACATCTATGTCTTCTATTTCAGCGGGTGCTATATCATTCATAATTTCTTGATATAAGGTAAAAGGAATAGCACTCACGCTAGCACCTATGTCACATAAACCATGATAACAGTGATCTCCTATTTTAACTGAGACAACAGGCATGCCAACAACAGGTCTATGTTTATCTTTTTCATCAGGTTTGGCAATTCTAGCAGCTTCATCACAAAAGTAAATAACATGCCCATCTATATTTTCAACCAGGAGATCTTTAACCATAGCAACACTAGGTTCTACTTTGATTTGTTCAGCAGGTTTGGATGCTCTAATATAACTTTTGTTGACCACAGTTGAAACTTTAGCATGTTCCTTTATCCTAACAGGGAAAGGTGGTTTTTCAATATAAGCAGTAGGAACGACTGGATCAACATTATAAATAATAGTTTCATCTTTAGCTATTACCGGTTCTTTAATTTCTTCTTTAATAGGTGGGTGATATTTAAACCACTTCTCCTTAGGGAGATCAACATGAGTAGCCAATGATTCACAAAAGGAGGCTACTATCTCAGAGTCAAGTCCATATTTAGTGCTAAACTTTTGAAAAGCATCGGTATTCATAAAAGATTTAACACAATCATACTTAAGCTTAATACCTGACTTTTTACCTTCGTCGAGTTCCCAATCTTCAGAGTTGCATTTAATTCTTTCTAAAAGATCCCACCTGAATTCAATAGTCTTCTTCATAAAGGAACCAGTACAAGAAGTATCAAGCATGGATTGATCATCACGAGAAAGCCGAGCATAAAAATTCTGAATAATAATTTCTCTTGAGAGCTCATGATTGGGGAATGAATATAACATTGACTTAAGCCTCCCCCAAGCTAGAGCGATACTTTCTCCTTCACGAGGCCAAAAATTATATATATAATTCCGATCACGATGAACTAGATGCATAGGATAATTTTTTTGGTGAAATTCCAATTTCAATCGATTCCAATTCCAGGATCCAATATCATCGCATAGCCTATACCATGCCAATGCTTTTCCCTTCAAAGATAAAGGGAAAACCTTCTTCTTTGCTTCATCTACGGGTAAACCTGCAAGCTTAAATAATCCACAAATTTCATCCACATATATCAAATGCATATCGGGATGTTCGGTTCCATCTCCTGCATAAGGATTAGCTAGCAGTTGTTCTATCATACCCGAAGGAATTTCATAACCAATATTTTCAGTAGGTGCAGTAGGTTGAGGGGTAACTAATTGTGGTTCCGGTCGAGGTGAAGATACCCCGAACAAACCCCTCAAAGGATTGTTCTCCACAGTAACAAGTGACAATAAATTTCAGCACGTAGTAATAATTTTTCCTTACCGATTTCCACTTACCAAGAGTGCTTCACTCCCCGGCAACGGTGCCAGAAAAGAGCCTTGATGACCCACAAGTATAGGGGATCAATCGTAGTCCTTTCGATAAGTAAGAGTGTCGAACCCAACGAGGAGCAGAAGGAAATGACAAGCAGTTTTCAGCAAGGTATTCTCTGCAAGCACTGAAATGATAAGTAGCGAGTAGTTTGATAGCAAGGTAATTTGTAACAAGCAAGCAATGGTAATGGTAACAAAAGTGCAGCAAGGTAGCCCAATCCTTTTGAGGCAAAGGACAGGCCAAAACGATCTCTTATGATAAGCAAAGCGTTCTTGAGGGCACACAGGAATTTCATCTAGTCACTTTCATCATGTTGGTTTGATTTGTGTTCGCTACTTTGATAATTTGATATGTGGGTGGACCGGAGCTTAGGTGATGTTCTTACTTGAACAAGCCTACTACTTATGATTAACCCCCTCGCAAGCATCCGCAACTACGAGAAAAGTATTAAGAATAAATCTAACCATAGCATTAAACTTTTGGATCCAAATCGGTCCCTTATGGAATAGCGCATAAACTAGGGTTTAAGCTTCTGTCACTCTTGCAACCCATCATCTAATAACTACTCCACAATGCATTCCCTTAAGCCCAAATATGGTGAAGTGTCATGTAGTCGACGTTCACATGACACCACTAAGGGAATCACAACATACATACCATCAAAATATCAAACACATATCAAATTCACATGATTACTTGCAACAAGATTTCTCCCGTGACCTCAAGAACAAAAGTAACTACTCACAAATGATAATCATGCTCAAGATCAGAGGGGTATTAAATAGCATAATGGATCTAAACATATAATCTTCCACAAAATAAACCATATAGTAATCAACTACAAGATGTAATCAACACTACTAGTCACCCACAAGCACCAATCTAAGGTTCCGGTACAAAGATTGAACACAAGAGATGAACTAGGGTTTGAGAGGAGATGGTGCTGTTGAAGATGTTGATGGAGATTGCCCTCCCCATGATGGGAGAGTTGTTGGTGATGATGATGACGATGATTTCCCCCTCCGGGAGGGAAATTCCCCCGGCGGAATCGCTCCGCCGGAGGGCAAAAGTGCTCCTCCCAAGTTCCACCTCGAGACGGCGGCACTTCATCCCGAAAGTCCTCTCCTTATTTTTTCTAGGTCAAAATGACTTACATACCAGAAGCGGGGAACCGGAGGTGGGCCGAGGAGGGCACAACCCACCAGGGCGCGCCTAGGCTCCCTGGCGTGCCCAGGTGGGTTGTGCCCACCTGGTGGGCCCCCTCTGGTACTTATTTGCTCCAATAATTCTTATATATTCCATAAAAATTCTCCGTGAAGTTTCAGCTCATTTGGAGTTGTGCAGAATAGGTGGCCTGACGTAGCTTTTTTAGGTCCAGAATTCCAGCTGCCGGTATTCTCCCTCTTTGTGTGAACCTTGCGTATTATGAGAGAAAAGGCATTAGAATTACTCCAAAAAGCATTATTATACCTAAAAACAATTTAAACAATAGTAGGAAAACATGATGCAAAATGGACGTATCACCCCCCAAGGGAGGTGAGCGGCATTTTTTTCTTCGAGGAGTGTTCGGATATTCATACCACGTTTGATTCGGTCTAAGCCTGGTATGTGGATTTTGCAGGGTTGGCTTGCAAAGGCCAAGAAAATGCACAGCACGGCGCTTCTACCAGAAGGGCCCCGATCAGAGCAGCTGGAAGAGCTGTTGGTCGTGGTGCCTTATAAGGCGCCCGCCAAGAAGGTCAAGAAGAAAGAAGTGCAGGATGCCAGGGAGGGCCTCCGCCGCAGGGTTCGTCCAGGCAATCGGTCCGGAGATGCTGCAGCCTCATCCGTGTAGGATGGGGGCAATGATGAGGATGAGGAGGAGAGTGCCTCCTCGCATTCCAAGAAGAGGGCATCATCCAAGAACATCGAGGAGGTCCAACCTTCTCCGGTCCCGAAGAGACGATGCCGGCCCAAGCTAATCCTGTCCGATAGTTCAGACTCCGACAAGGAGTCCGAAGTGTCCGAGAAGGTTCCGGAGAAGGATCCCCAGGCCAAGCCCCCGGCCAGCAGGTAAGGCGTTGGCATTTTTAGCTATCTCGTTTTCAGTAGTTTGCTTTAGTTGAAGGTTAACCCCTCTGAGTTGCAGTCCCCCACGTGAACGTCCCACCGAGCAGACTTTGGAGGGGACATCTCTGCTCGCCGAACTGGCGGACAGTGGGTCTATGGCGCACTCTGCGCCACCTCCGATCCCCGAAGAGGTTGAGGAGGTGCGGTCCCAAAGGACTCCTCCTCCTCCGAACACAAAGGGGGAGGCGGACGCCGTAATGACCGTGGTTAACACCTTGATCACCGAAGACCAGGAGGGAGCGTCCCTCCCGGCTGGCGAGGGAAAGGAGTCCGGACCATCTGGACCCCAACCGTCAACCGCTCCCGAGCCCCCAAGGCCTTCGACGGCATAGGATCCTCCGAGCGGGGGAGGGGCCGGGGAGCCAACGCCAGCACCGAGCACCTCCACACGGGCGGCAGCTAGCTGGCCAGACGTTCTGGAGGAGCTGGTGAGCAGCTCCGTCATCATTGATGGGCACCGCACTCTAATGAGTGCGGTTATGCAGAGTGTTCGTTCTGTCCAATCCGGACTGAACGATGCTGTCCAAGGCCTTCTAACAGGCTTTGAGGTAAGTCAAGTAATGCTCTTTCCTCATAATGCGGTTGTAATTGTTAGTTTAGGTAGGTCGTATACATAGCAGCCCCCGAGACTCTGCCAGGACCTCAGAGAGATCTGCAGAGGATCAAATTTGGTAAGCCGAATAATAATGTCGACATATTTTTTGCTGACGCATGCATCTTCCGTGGCCACGGCTGCTAATGCCGCGGCATTAGAAGATATGGATCGGAAGCTCAAGCTTTCTGATCAAGAGCTTGACCTTGTCAACAAACGGCTTAATGAGGCGCAAGGTAAGCCCTGTGAGAAGATGTGTACTTGCTTGACGCCGGATATTGACGATCCGGACTATATGCTAATCCCTTATCTTGATGACCCTGTAGCTATTGCCGCCGAGGTTGAGGGCTTGAAGGAGGCCCTGAAGAAAGCCGAGGCCGAGGCGGTCGAGAAGAAGATGGCCACTAAGAAGGCGGTGGCTGAGCTTGAGAAGGTCAAGCTTGCTGCCGAGCAACATGAGGCTCGGGTGACCGAAGTCCAAGTGGAGCTCCAGGATGCCGCCAAGAAGCTGGAGGCCCTTGAGAAGGGGCAAGAGGAGCAATCCTCCCGGCTATCCAAGGCGGAGAAGAAGCTTCTGGAGGCAAGGAGTGACGCTCGAGGTGTCCGGGAGGAGCTCCGGCAAGCCGTGCAAATTGCCAATGGTAAGAAATATTTACTGCAGAGTGTGTTCGGAGGCAACAAATTCGCCCTGCTGATGAGGGTCTGGCACTCCGCAGGCGTCTTCACCGAACTTTCGAAGAATGCGGCGGCCGCGGCGAAGCACTATGCCACCCTCGAGGAGGACTCCACGCAGCGGCTCTTCTGGTCACAGTTTCTGGACTCCGAGCGTCCACCCCTCCTCAGCGATCAAATGAAGCAGCTGATGGAGATCCATCGGATGTCCGAGATGGCCTTGAAGGACCTCTGTGTCAGCCTCTGGCTGGCCGAGCCCATTCCGGACACCTACTTCGGCCATGTGCAGAAGCTGCGGGAGGCGCCGCTCTGGATTGACGCCGTAAAGTGGTCAGCGTGCCTTGAGGGGGCGAGGCTCATGTTTGCGAAGACTCTGGTTCATTGTCCGAGGATGAATCCAATGGAGATGGCCACTGGTCCTCCGCCCAAGGGGAAGGAGCATCACCGCCCCGAGCAGTACTTCACGCAGGTGATGACCGAAGTGCAGGCGATAGAGGGCCAGTGTTCGAAAGATGTAATGTTTGAGTAGTTATATTAAGTTTGTATCAAGTGGGCTTATGCTTCATTATGCGCCCGACGGACTTATTTGATATTGTAATGGTTAAATTTTGACTCCTGTGTGGCCGTATGTTTATTCTGAAAGCTACCAGTCGCCGGCATCAGCCCCTAGGTGAATATCACGAGGGGTGTTTTGTCTCCGCATTGTTACCCTTAGCCAACGTCTTGGTGCCCGGAGGCGGTTATGCAGGAGCGACACCAGACAATCAGACTATTCGGTTTTACTGCTTTCACTTAGCCTTAGGAGCTTAACGGTGGGGACTAGGGACTAGCCCCCGGTGTATTGTGATGTACTTAGGGATCAAACCCTGCCCTTTCAGATCACATGGTTTGTGTTAAGACAAACCCTTCGTGTGACACGGCAAAATCGCTAACGATTTTTAGAGTCAAATCTCGTCATCGGATCACGGACCCATTCGCGCTTACTATGACGGTCAGTTTTTGGCTTTTCCCTCCTGAGGTACTTGATCGGGCAAACCAGAAGTACAATCGCAGGGGTTCTCCCTTTGCCCTCTTAGCCGAACATGCGGAACATAAGAGGCAAGCATAGGAGCCGGGCAACCCAACTATTGACCCAAGACATAGTTCGGAACAGATGCATATAGTGCAATATCTGAGACGCCGAACACCTAGCAAAAAGCGGTGCCGAACTTGAAGATATTGAGTTGATACATAAATCAAACTCTTGACTAGTTAATACATTTTCATGCCGGGCTGTTCGAAGAGCGAGTGGGGAATCCGGAAAGATACAGAAAAAAATCGCAAGATGCGGATATCCGAACACCGTAAAGGGTATTTTTATTATTTCTTGTAAGCTCGGGACGTCTAACCGTACAATTCGAACTGCGAAGGCAGAAATTATAAGAGAGAAATAAGAAGAAAATTTACAGAGTAAAGGTTGACACAGGGCCTTGATACGTGAGTTGAAGCCTTCACTGTGCCCTGCTGCATGTCTGCGTCTTTGCCTCTGATAGGTGGGGGTTGGGACCTTTGATGAGACCTTGATGAGCGAGGACCCTGCTGATGGAGCTTTAAGCTTGGGGATATCCGGAATTGGTCCCCAGGTCGTCCGAAGACGAGGTAATTCCGAAGTTTGGTTTAACCGAATATGTACTTCGGATTAATGTATGCCTCACGGCTGCCCATGGTATTTTGAGTGCGAAGTTGTGCTAACGAGGCACGTGGAGCATGAAGAATGTGGACATGTCGTGGGGCGCGTATCCCTATTTGCGGCGAACGCATGCGGGTTCCCATGATGGGGAACGGGTTCAAACCCGTTTACTATTGTCACCGGCCCTTACGACGGGTAGGCATCCGGGCCTATATGGGCCGGTGTGGTCATCGGCCGCTAGGGCCGCAGTGTGCTCTTTGGTTCGAAGTGAGCGTTCTGTGTTGCCGTTGATAGTTATGATGCCCGAAGGACCAGGCATCTTCAACTTGAGGTACGCGTAATGCGGAACGGCATTGAATTTGGCGAACATTGTTCGGCCGAGGAGGGCGTGATAGCCACTGCGAAAAGGGGCGATATCGAAGATCAAGTCCTCGCTTCAGAAGTTATCCGAAGATCCGAACACTACTTCAAGCGTCACGGTGCCCGTGCAGCGGGCCTCCACTCCCGGAATGACCCCCTTGAAGGTGGTGTTACTGGGTTGAATCCTTGATGGATCGATCCCCATTTTCCTCACTGTATCCTCGTATATCAGGTTGAGGCTGCTCCCTTCGTCCATTAGGACTCTAGTGAGGTGGAATCCATCGATGATGGGGTCTAGCACTAGGGCTGTGGACCCTCCATGGTGTATGCTGGTGGGATGATCCCTACGATCGAACATGATCGGGCAAGCTGACCATGGATAGAACTTCGGCGCTACTGGCTCGACGGAGTATTCGTCCTGTAGCGCTCGCTTCCTCTCCTTCTTCGGTATGTGGGTTGCGTAAATCATGTTTACCATCTTGACCTCGGAAGGGAAGGGTTTTTGGCCTCCACTATTCGTCATGTGGGGCTCGTCATCGTCCTTGCTTTGTGGGCTTTTGCGCGAGTCTTCGGCTGTGAGTTTGCCGGCCTGTTTGATCACCCAACAATATCGGTTGGAGTGGTTGGCGGGCTTCTCTGATGTGCCGTGGATCTGGCAAGGCCTGTCCAGAATTGTATCCAGTCTAGACGGGACATCACCGTTGCCTTTAAGGGCTTTCTTTCGGGTTTCGGACTTCTGGTTTCGGAATCTGGCATTTACTATCGTATCCTCACCCTCGCCGTCATTGTGGCGACGTTTATTCTTGCTGCGTCAGGGCTTTCGATTTCTGTCCTGAACCTCAGAGGTACCGGGTGTGTCTGGGTTGGTGTTCTTGCGAGCAAGCCAACTGTCTTCGCCCGCGCAAAAGCGGGTCATGAGGGAAGTAAGGGCTGCCATAGTTCTTGGTTTGTCCTGGCCGAGCTGTCGTACAAGCCATTCGTCCTTGACACTATGCTCAAAGGCAGCCAAGGCTTCGGCATCCGGACAGTCAATGATCTGATTTTTCTTGGTCAGGAATCGGTTCCAAAACTGTCGGGCAGATTCTCCAGGTTGTTGCGTGATGCGATTTAGGTCGTCAGCATCCGGAGGCCGGACATAGGTGCCCTGAAAGTTTGCTTGAAAAGCGTCCTCAAGCTCTTCCCAGCAACCTATAGAGTCTTCGGGAAGGTTGTTCAACTACTGTCGAGCTGGGCCTTTAAGCTTTAGTGTCAAATATTTAATGGCGTGGAGGTCATCTCCTCGCGCCATGTGGATGTGGAGGAGGAAATCCTCTATCCATACGGTTGGATCTGTAGTTCCGTCGTATGATTCGATGTTCATAGGCTTGAAGCCTTTCGGGAATTGATGTTGCATTACCCTCTCTGTGAAGGACAAGGGGTGTGCGGCGCCCCGAACTTGGGCTACGTCGCGTCGGAGGTCTTTGGCCCTCCTAATCTGCTGCTGCTCCCGGACTCTATCGTTTCGGTTTAACCGATCGTAGTATCCTTCCTGGTACGCGGGCAGGTCCTCTCTGGGTCCATAGATGGACCTGGTACGGCCTCCACGAGCGTCTAGGTCATGGCGGAGGTCGTACTCGTAAGTGGGCCGCACTTGATCCTTGCCGTGACAGTGAGGTGGGGCGGCTGGGTGTTTGGTCTCGTCAGCTTCCCTGTCCCGCCCTCTAGGGGGGCGGTCCGGCTGTTCGGCGTTTGTGTATATTGGGCATGTGGGCTCTACGGCCTCGTCGTTGAACTGTGGCAGGAGTCTTCACTTTGGATAACTCCTGGTTGGCTGATCGCGGCCGTACCCCTCTTCGGCAGCTAGGACTTTAGTCCATCGGTCGTTGAGGGTGTCCTGTTCGGCCTAGATTTTGCGTTTTTGCTTCTTTAGGCTGCGGGCGGTGGCTAAAAGCCTCCGCTTGAACCGTTCTTGCTCCAGAGGGTCTTCGGGGACGATGAAATCATCCTCCCCAAGACCGGCCTCCTCTTCAGAGAGTGGGAGGTAGTTGCTATCCTCGGAGTCGTCGGGGTTTTCTAAATTGAGCGGGTCCTCCTACCCTGCGAGGTCATCCTGATGATGTTTGAAGGCTGCGTCTCCGGCGAGGTCATCCGTATTATTTACGGTGCCGTTCTCGGCAGATTCCACGTTGCTTGCATGGCTTCGACGTGGCTTTGATTGACGGCGCTATTTTCGGTGTTTGGGTGGCTCATCTCTGGGCTTGCCTCTGTCCTGATTGGGGGTGCCGTCATCGTCCTTGGGGGTGTCCACCATGTAAATGTCGTAGGTGGAAGTGGCCGACCAGCGGCCGGTAACCGGGGGGGGGGCAACATCGGCACTGGCCGTGGCTCCGTCCCCCTCGTCCATGTATTCGGTATTCTCAGAATTATAGTATAGCATATCGATTAAATCATCGATAGTGGCTACCAAGTGGGTGGTGGGTGGGGCGCAAAATTCCCTATAGTACGCCTCGACGGGTTGACGATCGTGAGCGGGGGAGAGATCCTCCTGGACAGTCATTTTATGAATTTGGTCCAACGCCTCATTTATCATAGCGAGGGTCGCCGAACTCGAGGGCTCTAGGCCAGATTCCATTGCAACAGGGGCACTCGATGCCCTAGCCAGTCCTTGATCTCTACAGGTCGAGCTAAGCTCGGGGTGCGGGACTGGATCCTCGAAGGAGTCCGGACAGTCATCGGAAGTCGAGGACGGATTTTGATCCCTGCGTGTGGATTCCACACCGGGGCTTGAGATCGAGTCGCTTTGGGCCGGGAGTAATTTTTGGCCATTGGCCGCCACTTCATCGTGGGAGTTCACGGCTGGTGAGCATTGTGGAGGAAGGTTAGGCCGAGATAGATTCCTGGCTTCTGCCTCCTGATCCTGCCTCGAAGGTCGAGGACAAATCTTCCGTGGACATGATGGGTTCAGGTGAAGGTGGAGTCTGGCCGCCGCTCGAAGCGGAGCTCTCCTGGCTCGAAGCTGCTGGGGCCGATCCGTAGATCGGATTGGAGGGAGACTCCGTGGTGGGCACGGCGAGGCCTGGGTGGGTGCAGGAAGGGGTAGTGAATCCAGTGAAGACCAGATCACCCCGTGAGTCCGCCACGTATTCCAGGTTGCCGAATCGAATTCGCTGTTCGGGGGCGAAGTTGTCGATCTGATCGAGACGACCAGTCGGGTCGGCATGCAAGACAATGTTGCCGAACACGAAGAGTTGACCGGGGATGAAGAAGTCCCCGGATCCGATGCCTTCTCCTATGATCAGGCGAGCCATCGATCCTTTGGGCGACCCCACAGCGGAACTCTCAATGAAAGCACCAATGTCGGTGTCAAAACCAGCAGACCTCGGGGTAGGGGGTCCCGAGATGTGGATCTAGGATCTATGGGTAACAAGGGACGACGAACACAATGTTTACCCAGGTTCAGGCCCTCTCGAAGAGGTAAAACCCTACGTCATGCTTGATTGTATTGAATGTATAACGTGGTTTACAGAGTAGATCTACCTCGAGATCAGCATGAGCTAAACCCTAAGGCTATGAGGTGATGAATGTAGCTCTAGCCCTAAAGATTAAAAACCTCGGTTTATATAGACACCGGTAGGGTTAGGGTTACCGAAGATAGATTACAATAAGGAATTAAAGAGATCCTCCGCCTTCTTGACTTGGAGGGCACACCACGGCTTCATAGATCTCCTGTCATTATACGGCTCCACCAGTCCGGCCCATGTACAATGGGCCGTCGCCCCGAGGACCCCTTAGTCCATGACTCCCTCACCTAGCCCCCAGTCCGGCTAACATCTTTGAGCCGTCGAAGTACATTATCCAGTGCGAGTATGTAGAGTACTCCCGGGGTAGTTCGGCCTCGGTCCATTCGGCTATGAAATCGGCAAGCACCTGAGATTTAATGGCTCGGCGTGGCTTGTATGTTATCTCGAAGGGGAGAAGCTCGATGGCCCAAACCGAGGGTTTTTAGTCTTAGGGCTAGAGCTACATTCATCACCTCATCGCCTTAGGGTTTAGCTCATACAGATCTCGAGGTAGATCTACTCTGTAAACCACATCATACATCCAATACAATCAAGCAGGACGTAGGGTATTACCTCTTCGAGAGGGCCTAAACCTGGGTAAACACTGTGTTCATCGTCCCTTGTTCCCTATCGATCCTAGATCCACAGCTCGGGACCCCCTACCCCGAGGTCTGTCGGTTTTGACACCGACATTGGTGCTTTCATTGAGGGTTCCGCTGTTGGATCGCCAAAAGAATCAATGGCTCAACTGGTCGTTGGAGACCACGCCCGCGCCGAGGGCTTCCCCGCCCCCGGTCATCTCTTCGTCTTCGGCGGCATGTTAGTGCACACTGATCCCACTAGTCGCCTCGACCAGATCGAAGGCTTCACCCCATTGAAGGGCTCATTGGTTCAGGGGCATCGACCCCAGGAGCACCAGACTCACAAAAATTTGGTATCTCTCAAAGTCCGGCCCTGAAGCCCGACTCCGATAGACCGCCCACAAGATCTCTCGCCGAATCGCCGGAGTGTCCGGCTCCCCCACGTGGGCAGCTGGCAGACCACTTGGCAAGTCTTTTTTGTGCGATGGGAATCTCTGTTATCAGGCCCATAGCCTACGATCGGATCAGGCTTAAACCCGACGACCGAGAAATCAACACCCCTCCGGTCATGCACCTCGTCACCATGGTCGAAGAGGCCTAGGAGGGGCTATAGCCCTGCAAGCTAAGAATGGTGTACACTCGAATCTCCAGCTCGGAGTCAGACACCAGCTCAGATGTACGTCCGGACTCGAGCCCCAACGCTAGATCCGACCTCGAGCCGATCCAGCCGCACACTAGTCCGGATCCGAGCCCTGCACGACCGGAACCAGAGATGACTCAACAACCCATCAAGGATAGTCTGGGTCTGCGGCAGGAGGGAATTCTTGAAATTTTCCCACCCACCCACCACACGGAATACTCTCCGGATTTGGGGAAACCCAGACATATGGGACCTCATGTATGTCAAACAGCTGCCAAACGAGACAGTCCACCATTACTGGGCTAGATTTCTCCTGGTAAAGAACAGGATGGCACCTTGCTATGACAAAGAAATAATTAAAGCCTTCCAGTTTAACTGCAGGGACGAGGCCCTCTTAAACGCCCTCGCGCGTCGCCGAATTCAGAGCTTCACCGAACTATCAGACATGGTACGCAAATATTGCGCCATGGAGAACACGTGGAGGGCGCAACAGATGAACATGGGGCCACAGCCCGCCGCGCATCACAGAAAGCCTCACTTTAAACGAGCTTACACAAATCGGTCGCCTGAGCACAAGCCTAATGAAAAGAAAACTAGGCCCAGATCGGTGTTAGATGAGTTGCTGGATAAACCATGCCCAATACACTTGGTCTTGCTAGACGCAAACCCAACCCACAGACTTCGAGCCTGTTGGGTGGTAAGACAAGTGGCCAAATATGGCGAGCCAATCTTGGGCCTTACACCCCCAGATAAATAGTCCTCGGCTTCACCACAGGACCACAATGTCCTTATGGTATACGAGACGTTCGCCTCAAACAATAAAAGGAAAAAGGCTCTTCGAGAGATCAATCAAATATATCAAGTGACGGACGCACAACCATGGGCAGCCACGCCTATCACCTTCAACAAGAAGGACAAGCCAAGCCCCCGCAACAACCACGCACCGGCCGCATTGGTCCTCGACCCCATTGTCGACGGTTTTCGCTGACTAAAGTGCTGATGGACGGAGGCAGCAGCCTCAACCTCATTTATGAGGATACTCTAGACAAGATGCAGTTCAACAGGTCTCGCATCGAATGCAGTCATACCACATTCCTAGGTATAATACTCGGTAGGGAGGCACACTGCTCGGGACGCGTAACCCTGGACGTTGTGTTCGGCACACCCGATAACTACAGATTCGAGCCCTTACTATTTCACATTGTGCCCTTCCATAGCGGATACCACGCCCTTCTAGGACGTGAGGTATTCTCAAGATTTCAGGCCATACCACATTACGGGTATATGAAACTCAAGATGCCAGGGCCCAATGGGGTGATCTCTCTTAAAAGCGACCCGGGCAAAGCCTTGCGAGCCGAAAACAAGACGGCATCCCTCGCCCTAGAGGCACTATCTGAAGCCCTCACGGCCGAAGAGTTGACAGCGCTACGCACTACAGTCGACAGGGATGATGTGATTCTCAGCAAAAGACAAAAACCCACATCATTCAAGCCAGCTGACGAAATAGTAAAATTTCAAGTGCACCCAACAGATCCCAACAAAACGGCATCCATAGGAGCACAGCTGGACCCCGCAGTCGACGAGGCGCTAAGGACATTCCTGCGTGAAAACTGGGAAATATTCGCCTGGCACCCATCCGATATGCCAGGAATCCCACGAAGGCTAGCAGAGCACAACCTCAACATTTTAAAAGGCTTCAAGCCAGTGAAACAAACCCTGCACCGATTCTCCGAACCCAAACGACAGGTCATGGGCGAAGAACTTGCAAAATTGCTAGAGGCCGGATTCATCCGCGAGATCAAGCACCCTGAATGGTTAGCAAATCTGGTGATGGTACCCAAGAAGGATAAGTCCTCACGGCTCTGCGTCGACTTTAAAGACCTCAACAAGGCCTGCCCTAAGGATCCATTCCCCCTGCCAAGGATAGACCAGATCATCGACGCCACCGCCGGACACGACTCGTTATGCTTCCTCGACGCATACTCCGGATACCATCAGATCAAGATGAAGGAGTCCGATCAGGCATCAACCGTATTCATCACCCCTTGCGGGCCCTTCTACTTCAACAGCATGCTGTTCGGACTAAAAAATGCGGGAGCCACATACCAGCGCATGATTCAAGCATGCCTCAAAAACCAAATTGGCAGAACAGTCGAGGCATACGTGGACGACATGGTTGTCAAAACCAAACACATCGACCAACTGATAGACGACCTATGCCAAACCTTCGACAACCTGCGGGCCTACGACATACGGCTCAACCCAGAGAAATGCGTCTTCGGGATCCCTGCCGGAAAGCTACTCGGATTCATAGTTTCCCATAGAGGAATCAAAGCGAATCCGGCCAAAATTAGAGCATTGTCTCAGCTCGCAATACCAACAGAGCTCAAGCATGTCCAGAAGCTAGCGGGATGCATGGCAGCCTTGAGCCGCTTCATATCTCGCCTCAGAGAAAAGGCATTGCCACTCTACAAGCTGCTCAAAAAGACCAAGAACTTCTAGTGGACAGATGAAGCAACCATGGCACTCGAGGATATAAAAAACACTCCTCGCCGGCAACCCTATCCTGGCCGAACCTGGCATTGGCGAACCCATGCTACTATACATTTCAGCCACCAGTCAGGTGGTCAGCGCGGTGCTCATCGTGGAGCGGGAATCCGAGGGCCACAAGTTCCAAGTCCAGAAGCCGGTCTACTACGTATCCAAGGTGCTTACGCCATGCAAATCACGATACCCGCACTATCAAAAGATAGCCTACATGGTTTTCATGGCATCTCGAAAGCTACGACACTACTTTCAAGAATGTTTGGTCACAGTGGCATCAGAGGTCCCCTTGAATGATATAATCAATAACAGGGACGCCACCGGCCGCAATATAGACACCGGTAGGGTTAGGGTTACCGAAGATAGATTACAATAAGGGTTTAAAGAGATCCTCTGCCTTCTTGACTTGGAGGGCACACCACGGCTTCATAGATCTTCTGTCACTATACGGCTCCACCAGTCCGGCCCATGTACAATGGGTCGTCGCCCCGAGGACCCCTTAGTCCATGACTCCCTCAGGCGGGAAGGACATTATTCCTACATTAAGACAACATCGTCACCTCGCCATCCCAAACCAAACACGAAGACTCCTTAAAGAAAATTTGACACAAATTACTCACGTTGTTGCATACAAGATTCAGATCTCAGGTCGAGCTCATCGCCATCCATGACCATTCACCGATGCCTCTTCTTTGGTGGCCTACCCAAGTCGGGCCACTGTTGAAGATTATCGTGTTGGAACCCTCCGGCCGCCGCTAGTTTCACCAACACCGCTACCAAGCACTGCCTAACGAAGACCGGCACTCGAACCCTCATCTCTTTCACCGTCCACAACAACCTCTAACACCTCCACAAGTTGTCTGCCTTCGATCAGGACCTCCCTGATGGGGAACGAAGCATGAAAATAAAAAAAATCATACGAACACCCAAGATCTATCTAGGAGAAGCATAGCAACGAGAGGGGAGAGTGTGTCTACATACCCTCGTAGACCAAAATCGAAAGCGTGTATAACGCGGTTGATGTAGTCGTACTCTTCGCGATCCAATCACGATCCAACCGATATAGAGCCGAACAGAAGCACCTCCGAGTTTAGCACACGTGTGGCTCGATGATGTCTCCTCCTCATTGATCCAGCAAGAGAAGGCGGAGAAGTAGATGAGATCACAACCAGCATGACGACGTGGTGGTGATGGTGGTGGTGGAGCAATGGCAGCGCTTCGCTAAGCAAAAAACCATGGACGAGAACTATGCCGGGAGGGAGAGATGGGGCAGCAGCCAAGGCCAATGTCTTGGGGTGCCTTGCTACGCCCCCTCCCCTATATTTATATGTGTGGGAGGGCTGGGAGTCCAGCCCTACTCCTAATAGGATTTGGCGCCAAGGGGGAGAGGACTTGGACTCCAAGTCCAATCCTATTCCTACTAGGACTCCGCTTTTTTCCCATCCCTAGCCGCATGGGCTTTCGAGGACTTGGTGCGCCTGGCTCAATAAGGCCAGGGCGCCTCCCCTAAACCCATGCCAGCCCTTGGGACGTGGTATACCCACTTCCGGACTTCCGGAATCCTCCGGAACCTTCTGGAAGCTTCCCGGTACAATACCGAAGAAACTGCACCTTTTCTGGAACCCAAAATATGACTTACCATATATAAATATTTACCTCTCGACCATTCTGAGACTCCTCGTGAGGTCCGAGATCTCATCCGGGACTCCGAACAACATTCGGTTATCAATCATCAAATATCCCAATACTACTCTAGCGTCAACGAACGTTAAGCGTGCGACCCTGTGGGTTCGGTAATCTTGTAGTCATGACCGAGACACCTCTCCGGTCAATCTTTACCTAATAATAAAGGAAATAGGTATTCTTAGTCTGTCATGCTATTTTATAGAAAACCCCCTGATGTTTCTGATATTAAACCCGCAGTACATATCAAATGTTTTTTAAAATACTCATATCTTCTAAACCGTAACTCCAAATTTAACATGTTATATATGAATTTTGATTAGAAAAATATGTAGAATTTGAATATGATGTTATTTTACCTGTTAACAATTAAAAAAATACTATCTAGGGTGCAATATTAATCAATAATGCATTATCCGTCTTTCTTTCGTACCGGTAGTGATTCGGTTGGGGATGAACACCTCAGCAAAATCAGGATTGGACACGAAATTAAATATAAATTTGCTAGAGACACCCAATAAATAAGGACATGCATGACAAGAAATAAAAGAAGGACCCAATAAAGATGGGATGTCTGCTATATAAGAAATAAAAGAGAAAATGCAGAGGAGATCTGATAAAGATGAGATACTGCGCTATTCTCCTATATATAAGAAGAAGAAAGAGAGGACATGCATGGCAAAAAGTAAAAAGGAGGCATGACAAAAAATAAAATAAAAGACATGTTTGACAAGATATAAAAATGATGAAACAATAAAAGGCATGTTTGACAAGATATAAAAATTGATGAAACAGGGACCAATACCTATGACATGTATGGCAAGAAATAGTGATGAAATATGGACGCAAGTACCTGCGTCCACAGGAGACCATACAAAAATGTTCTTTTCTAGACAAAAAAAATCTCTCTTTATGCTTAAAAAATCATGTATCTTTTTAACAACTCTTCATGTTTTTAAGAAATATGCATGTGAAATAAAGTGTTCAAGAGTTACCCTAAGTTGGTGATGCTTAAACTGAAAATGACCCTTGATGCACACATGTCTCCGTAGTGTGCTAATGTGTCATTGTTTGTTTTTGTCGTTTCCCTTTACCAGCCCGTAACAATACCCCATTTCACACATGACATGAATAAATGCATGATCACTTGCCCGTTTCTTTGTATGGATTAAATCTATATGCAAGCTGTGTTGAAATAAAATACCTATGAAATCTTGAACTATGCTTTTGTAGGCTAAGACCATCTTTGTTTGGGCCGTAGTTACAAATTCTCAGATTATAGACAATTTTTGTAAATTAAGAGCGTGTCGTATTTTTTTCTCTCGTTGCAACGCACGGGCCTTTTTGCTAGTAACCAATAGCGAGACCTGGATGCCCATATTGGTTCCTACATATTCCACGAAGATCTTTTATCGGCTGAACCACGATGTCAAGGATTCGGTTAATCCCGTATGCAATTCCCTTTGTCCGGCGATATGTTACTTGCCCGAGATTTGATCGTCGGTATCTCCATACCTAGTTCAATCTCGTTACCGGCAAGTCTCTTTACTCGTTCTGTAATACAAGATCTTGCGACTAATTCATTAGGCACATGCTTGCAAACTCTTTATGATGTTGTATTACCGAGAGGGCCCAGAGATATCTCTCCGTCACACAGAGTGACAAATCCTAGTCTCGATCCGTGCCAACCCAACAAACACCTTCGGTGATACCTGTAGAGCACCTTTATGATCACCCAGTTATGAAGTGATGTTTGGATACACACTAAGTATTCCTCTGGTGTCAGGGAGTTGCATGATCTCATGGTCTTAGGAATAGATACTTGACATGAAGAAAGTTATAACAATAAACTGATACGATCAACTGCTAAGCTTACGGTTGGGTCTTGTCCATCACATCATTCTCCTAATGATGTGATCCCCTTATCAAATGACAACTCATGTCTATGGTTAGGAAACCTTAACCATCTTTGATCAACGAGATAGTCTAGTAGAGGCTCACTAGGGACATAGTATTTGTTTATGTATTCACACATGTATTTAAGTTTCCGATCAATACAATTCTAGCATAAATAATAAACCTTTATCATGAATAAGGAAATATGATAATAACCATTTTATTGTTTCCTCTAGGGCATATTTCCAATAGTCTCCCACTTGCACTAGAGTCAATAATCTAGTTTACATAGTTATGAATCTAACACCCATGGAGTCTTGGTGATGATCATGTTTTGCCCGTGGAAGAGGTTTAGTCAATGGGCCTGCCATTCAGATCCGTATGTACTTTGCAAAGTTCTATGTCTCCATCCTTAACATGATTACGAATGGAGTTGAAACGGCGCTTAATGTGCTTGGTTCTCTTGTGAAACTTGGGCTCCTTGGCAATGCAATAGCTCCAGTGCTATCACAAAAAATAATGATTGGATCTGATGCACTAGGTATTACACCCAGATCGGATATGAACTCCTTCATCCAGACTCCTTCTTGCGTTGCTTCCGAAGCAGCTATATACTCCGCATCACATGTAGATCCGACCATGACGCTCTGTTTGGAACTACACCAACTGACCACTCAACCATTTAATATAAATATGTATCTAGTCTGAGACTTAGAGTCATCCGGATCTGTGTCGAAGCTAGCATCGACGTAACCCTTTACGACGAGCTCTTCGTCACCTCCATAAACAAGAAACATGTCCTTAGTCCTTTTCATGTACTTCAGGATATTCTTGACCGTTGTCTAGTGATCTACTCCTGGATCACTTTGGTACCTCCCTGCCTGACTTATGGCAAGGCACACATCAGGTCTGGTACACAACATGGCATACATTATAGAGCCTATGGCTGAGGCATAGGGAATGACTTTCATCCTTTCTCTTTCTTCTGTCGTGGTCATGCTTTGAGTCTTACTCAACTTCATGCCTTGCAATACAGGCAAGAACCCTTTCTTTGACTGACCCATTTTCAACTTCTTCAAAACTTTGTCAAGGTATGTGCTTTGATACGTCTACAACGTATCTATAATTTTGTATTGTTCCATGCTATTATATTATCTGTTTTGGATGTTTTATATGCATTAATATGCTATTTTATATTATTTTTGGGACTAACTTATTAACCTAAAGCCCAGTGCGAGTTTCTGTTTTTTCCTTGTTTTTGAGTTTTATAGAAAAGGAATATCAAACGGAGTCCAAACGGAATAAAACTTTCGCGATGATTTTTCTTGGACCAGAAGACACCCAGCAAACTTGGAGTTGGAGGCAGGGGAGTCCCGAGAACTCCACAAGCTAGGGGGCGCGCCATAGGGGGCGCCCTGAGGGCTTGTGGGACCCTCGGAGCTCTCCTAACCCTAATTCTTCCTCTATATATTCCCAAACGACCAGACGCGTCCACCAAAATACTTTTTCGCCGCCGTAACCTTCTGTACCCGTGAGATCCCATCTTGGGGCCTTTTCCGGCATCCTGCCGGAGGGGGATTCAATCATGGAGGGCTTCTACATCAACTCTATTGCCCTTCCGATGAAGCATGAGTAGTTTACCTCAGACCTACGGGTCCATAGCTAGTAGCTAGATGGCTTCTTCTCTCTCTTTGGTCCTCAATACCATGTTCTCCTCGATGTTCTTGGAGATCTATCCGATGTAATATTCTTTTGCAGTGTGTTTGTCGAGATCCGATGAATTGTGGATTTATGATCAGTTTATCTATGAATATTATTTGAATCTTCTCTGAATTCTTATATGCATGATTTGATATCTTTGTATTTCTCTTCGAATTATCGGTTTGGTTTGGCCAACTAGATGAGTGCAAATTTCTATTGATGAGTGCAAAGAAAGAACCCCTAGGATGCGTGCTAAGCGAGATTGGTTTGTTAAAGCGTGTTCTTCGATTTCTTGTGATAATAATGATGAAGATCTTAAAGTGATTGGTGTGACTCCTATTGAATCTTTGTTTTCTAATATAAATCTTGATAAAAATGGGACTGGAGATGAGTCAACTTTAGCTAGAAGGCGTCCCAATGATTTGGAGTTTTTATATCTTAATGCAAAAAATGATAAAAGTGGGATTGGAGAGGTCAAAACTTTAAGTAGCAATGAACCCACTCTTTTGGATTTCAAGGATTTTAATTATGATAATTGTTCTTTGATAGATTGTATTTCCTTGTTGCAATCCATGTTGAATTCTCCTCATGCTTATAATCAAAATAAAGCTTTTACTAAACATATCGTTGATGCTATGATGAAATCTTTTGAAGAAAAACTTGAGTTGGAAGTTTATATCCCTAGAAAGCTTTATGATGAGTGGGAACCTACTATTAAGATTAAAATTAAATATTATGAGTGACATGCTTTGTGTGATTTGGGTGCTAGCGTTTCCACGATTCCAAAAACTTTATGTGATGTGTTAGGTTTCCGTGAATTTGATGATTGTTCTTTAAATTTGCATCTCGCGGATTCCACTATTAAGAAACCTATGGGAAGAATTAATGATGTTCTTATTGTTGGAAATAGGAATTATGTGCCCGTAGATTTCATTGTGCTTGATATAGATTGCAATCCTACATGTCCTATTATTCTTGGTAGACCTTTCCTTAGAACGATTGGTGCAATTATTGATATGAAAGAAGAAAACATTATATTTCAATTTCCGTTAAGGAAGGGCATGGAACACTTTCCAAGAAAGAAAATTAAGTTGCCATATGAATCTATTATGAGAGCTACTTATGGATTGCATACCAAAGATGACAATATCTAGATCTATGTTTTATGCCTAGCTAGGGGCGTTAAACAATAGCGCTTGTTGGGAGGCAACCCAATCTTATTTTTATGTTTTTGGTTTTTGGTTCCGTTTTTCAATAAATACACATTATTACCTCTGTAGTAATTGTGTTTTGGTGTTTTAATTAGTGTTTGAGCCAATGATAGTTGATTTGATCTTGCTGAAAAACAGAAACTTTTATGTCCAGTAAAAGAATTGTTTAAATTCACTGGAGCGTGGAAAAACCATGAATTTTTTTCACAAGATTGATATACAAATTTCCTATGTTTTCCTAATTTTTCAGAATTTTTGGAGTTACATAAGTATTAGAGAAATTCAGATCTTCGTAGACTGTTCTGTTTTTGACAGATTCTGTTTTCTATGTGTTGTTTGCTTATTTTGATGAATCTATGGGTAGTATCGGGGGGTATGAACCATGGAAAAGTTGGAATACAGTAGATATTACACCAATATAAATAAATAATGAGTTCACAACAGTACCAAAAAGTGGTGATTTATTTTCTTATACTAACGGATCTCATGAGTTTTCTGTTGAGTTTTGTGTTGTGAAGTTTTCAAGTTTTGGGTAAAGATTTGATGGACTATGGAATAAGGAGTGGCAATAGCCTAAGCTTGGGGATTCCCAAGGCACCCCAAGGTAATATTCAAGGACAACTAAGCATCTAAGCTTGGGGATGCCCCGGATGGCATCCTCTCTTTCGTCTTCGTCTATCGGTAAATTTACTTGAGGCTATATTTTTATTCACCACATGATATTTGTTTTGCTTGGAGCGTCTTGTATGATATGAGTCTTTGATTTTTAGTTTGTCACAATCATCCTTGCTGTACACACCTTTTGAGAGGGACACACATGAATCGTGAATTTATTAGAATACTCTATGTGCTTCACTTATATCTTTTGAGCTAGGCAATTTTGCTCTAGTGCCTCACTTATATCTTTTTAGAGCACGGCGGTGGCTTTATTTTATAGAAATTGTTGAACTCTCATGCTTCACTTAAATTATTTTGAGAGTCTGTCTAAGAAGCATGGTAATTTGCATAGGTTATGAATTTAGTCTTAATATGATGGGCATCCAAGAGGGATATAATAAAAACTTTCATAAAAAGAGCATTGAATACTATGAGAAGTTTGATTCCTTATGATTGTTTTGAGATATAAAGATGGTGATATTAGAGTCATGCTAGTGAATAATTGTGGATTGGTAGAAATACTTGTGTTAAAGTTTGTGATTCCCATAGCATGCACGTATGGTGAACCATTATGTGATGAAGTCGGAGCATGATTTATTTATTGATTGTCTTCCTTATGAGTGGCGGTCAAGGACGAGCGATGGTCTTTTCCTACCAATCTATCCCCCTAGGAGCATGTGTGTAGTACTTTGTTTCAATAACTAATAGACTTTTGCAATAAGTATGTGAGTTCTTTATGATTAATGATTGAGTCCATGGATTATACGCACTCTCACCCTTCCACCATTGCTAGCTTCTCTAGTACCGCGCAACTTTCGCCGGTGCACTACACCCACCATATACCCTTCCTCAAAACAGCCACCATACCTACCTATTATGGCATTTCCATAGCCATTCCGAGATATATTGCCATGCAATTCAACCGTTCCGTTTATTATGACACGCTTCATCATTGTCATATTGCTTTGCATGGTCGTAAGATAGCTAGCATGATGTTTTCATGGCTTGTCCATTTTTTGATGTCATTCTATGCTAGATCGTTGCACATCCCGGTACACCGCCGGAGGCATTCATATAGAGTCATATTTTGTTCTAAGTATCGAGTTGTAATTCTTGAGTTGTAAGTAAATAAAAGTGTGATGATCATCATTATTAGAGCATTGTCCCATGTGAGGAAAGGATGATGGAAGCTATGATTCCCTCACAAGTTGGGATGAGTCTCCAGACTTTACAAAAATAAAAGAGGCCAAAATAAGCCCAAATAAAAAAAAGAAAAAAAATGAGAGAAAAGAGAGAAGGGGCAATGCTACTATCCTTTTACCACACTTGTGCTTCAAAGTAGCACCATGATCTTCATGATAGAGAGTCTCCTATGTTGTCACTTTCATATACTAGTGGGAATTTTTAATTATAGAACTTGGCTTGTATATTCCAATGATGGGCTTCCTCAAATTGCCCTAGGTCTTTGTGAGCAAGCGAGTTGTATGCACACCCACTTAGTTTCTTTTTGAGCTTTCATAAACTTATAGCTCTAGTGCATCCGTTACATGGCAATCCCTACTCACTCACATTGATATCTATTGATGGGCATCTCCATAGCCCGTTGATACGCCTAGTTGATGTGAGAATATCTCCTTTTTGTCTTCTCCACAACCACCATATTCTATTCCACCTATAGTGCTATATCCATGGCTCACACTCATGTATTGCCTGAAAGTTGAAAAAGTTTGAGAACATCAAAAGTATGAAACAATTGCTTGGCTTGTCATCGGGGTTGTGCATGATTTAATACTTTGTGTGATGAAGATGGAGCATAGCCAGACTATATGATTTTGTAGGGATAACTTTCTTTGGCCATGTTATTTTGAGAAGACATGATTGCTTTATTAGTATGCTTGAAGTATTATTGTTTTTATGTCAATATTAAACTTTTGTTTTGAATCTTATGGATCTGAATATTCATGCCACAATAAAGAAAATTACATGGATAAATATGTTAGGTAGCATTCCACATCAAAAATTCTGTTTTTATCATTTACCTACTCGAGGATGAGCAGGAATTAAGCTTGGGGATGCTTGATACGTCTCCAACGTATCTATAATTTTTTATTGTTCCATGCTATTATATTACCTGTTTTGGATGTTTTATATGCATTAATATGCTATTTTATATTATTTTTGGGACTAACTTATTAACCTAGAGCCCAGTGCCAGTTTCTGTTTTTTCCTTGTTTTTGAGTTTTACAGAAAAGGAATATCAAACGGAGTCCAAACGGAATAAAACTTTCGCGATGATTTTTCTTGGACCAGAAGACACCCAGCACACTTGGAGTTGGAGGCAGGGGAGTCCCGAGGACTCCACAAGCTAGGGGGCGCGCCCTAGGGGCGCCCTGAGGGCTTGTGGGCCCCTCGGAGCTCTCCTAACCCTAATTCTTCCTCTATATATTCCCAAATATTCCCAACCAACCAGAAGCGTCCACCAAAATACTTTTCCACCGCCGTAACCTTCTGTACCCATGAGATCCCATCTTGGGGCCTTTTCCGGCATCCTGCCGGAGGGGGATTCGATCACGGAGGGCTTCTACATAAACTCTATTGCCCTTCCGATGAAGCGTGAGTAGTTTACCTCAGACCTACGGGTCCATAGCTAGTAGCTAGATGGCTTCTTCTCTCTCTTTGATCCTCAATACCATGTTCTCCTTGATGTTCTTGGAGATCTATCCAATGTAATATTCTTTTGCGGTGTGTTTGTCGAGATCCGATGAATTGTGGATTTATGATCAGTTTATCTATGAATATTATTTGAATCTTCTCTGAATTCTTATATGCATGATTTGATATCCTTGTATTTCTCTTCAAATTATCGGTTTGGTTTGGCCAACTAGATTGGTTCTTCTTGCAATGGGAGAGGTGCTTAGTTTTGGGTTTAATCTTGCGGTGTCCTCACCCAGTGACAAAGTAGGGGTAGCGAGGCACGTATTTGTATTATTGCCATCAAGGGTAAAAAGATAGGGTTTTCATCATATTGCTTGAGTTTATCCCTCTACATCATGTCATCTTACTTAAGGCGTTACTCCGTTCTTATGAACTTAATACTCTAGATGCATGCTGGATAGCGGTCGATGTGTGGAGTAATAGTAGTAGTTGCAGGCAGGAGTCGGTCTACTTGACACGGACGTGATGCCTATATGCATAATATTGCCTTGGATATCGTCATAACTTTGTGCTTTTCTATCAATTGCTTGACAGTAATTTGTTCACCCACCGTATTATTTGCCTTCAAGAGAGAAGCCTCTAGTGAAACCTACGGTCCCCGGGTCTATTTTCCATCATATATTTTCAGATCTATAAACCAAAAAACCCAAAAATACCTTGCTGCAATTTATTTACTTTTATTTTGTTTTACGTTTTAGTAAGCTTTTCTATCTATCTCTATCAGATCTCACCTTTGCAAGTGACCGTGAAGGGATTAACAACCCCTTTATCGCGTTGGGTGCAAGAGTTTGATTGTTTGTGCAGGTGCATAGATTGGAGACTTGCGTGTATCTCCTACTGGATTGATACCTTGGTTCTTAACTGAGGGAAATACTTATCTCTACTTTGCTACATCACCCTTTCCTCTTCAAGGGAAAAACCAACGCAAGCTCAAGAAGTAGCATGCTTTGTGAAAGTCCTATTAAGAGTCTTGATCTATCTCTTCAAATTTTGATGCCCAATACGTAAGCAGCTTCACCGAGGTCTTTCATTGAAAAACTCTTGTTCAAATATCCTTTTATGCTTTCCAGAAATTCTATATCATTTCCAATCAACAATATGTCATCCACATATAATATTAGAAATGCTACAGAGCTCTCACTCACTTTCTTGTAAATACAAGCTTCTCCGTAAGTTTGTATAAAACCAAAAGCTTTGATCACCTCATCAAAGCGTATATTCCAACTCTGAGATGCTTGCACCAGTCCATAGATGGATCGCTGGAGCTTGCATACTTTGTTAGCATCCTTAGGATCGACAAAACCTTCTGGTTGCATCATATACAACTCTTCCTTAAGAAACCCATTAAGGAATGCCGTTTTGACGTCCATTTGCCAGATCTCATAATCATGAAATGCGGCAATTGCTAACATAATTCTAATAGACTTAAGCATCGCTAAGGGTGACAAAGTCTCATCATAGTCAACCCCTTGAACTTGTCGGAAACCCTTTGCGACAAGTCGAGCTTTATAGACGGTGACATTACCGTCAGCGTCTATCTTCTTCTTAAAGATCCATTTATTCTCAATGGCTTGCCGATCATCGGGCAAGTCCACCAAAGTCCATACTTTGTTCTCATACATGGATCCTATCTCAGATTTCATGGCTTGAAGCCATTTGTCAGAATCGGGGCTCATTATAGCTTCTTCATAGTTTGTAGGTTCGCCGTTGTCTAACAACATAATTTCCAGGACTGGATTATCGTACCACTCTGGTGCGGAACGTACCATGGTCGACCTATGAAGTTCAGTAGTAACTTGATCTGAAGTTTCATGATCACCATCATTAGCTTCCTCTTTGTTTGGTGTCGGCATCACGGGAACTGCTTTCTGTGATGTGCTACCTTCCAATTCGAGAGAAGGTACGATTACCTCATCAAGTTCTACTTTCCTCCCACTCACTTCTTTCGAGAGAAACTCCTTCTCTTGAAAGGACCCATTCTTGGCAACAAAGATCTTGCCCTCAGATCTGTGGTAGAAGGTATACCCAATGGTCTCTTTAGGGTATCCTATGAAGATGCACTTCTCCACTTTGGGTTCGGGCTTATCAGGCTGAAGCCTCTTGACATAAGCGTCGCATCCCCAAACTTTAAGAAACGACAGCTTAGGTTTCTTGCCAAACCATAACTCATACGGTGTCGTCTCAACGGATTTAGATGATGCCCTATTTAAAGTGAATGTGTCTGTCTCTAATTCATAACCCCAAAACGATAGTGGGAAATCGGTAAGAGAGATCATAGAACGCACCATATCCAATAGAGTACGATTATGACGTTCTGATACACCATTACGCTATGGTGTTCCAGGTGGCATGAGTTGTGAAAAAATTCCACATTGTCTTAAATGCATACCAAACTCGTAACTCAAATATTCACCTCCACGGTCAGACCGTAGAAACTTTATTTTCTTGTTATGATGATTCTCCACTTCACTCTGAAATTCCTTGAACTTTTCAAATGTTTCAGACTTGTGTTTCATTAAGTAAATATACCCATATCGACTCAAATCATCTGTGAAGGTAAGAAAATAATGATATCCACCGCGTGCTACAACACTCATCGGACCGCATACATCGGTATGTATTATTTCCAATAAGTCACTAGCTCGCTCCAATGTTCCAGAGAACGGAGTTTTTGTCATCTTGCCCATGAGGCATGGTTCACATGTCTCAAATGATTCATAATCAAGAGATTCCAAAAGTACATAAGCATGGAGTTTCTTCATGCGCTTTACACCAATATGACCTAAGCGACAGTGCCACAAATATGTGGTACTATCATTATTAACTTTGTATCTTTTGGCATCAATATTATGAATATGTGTATCACTACGATCGAGATTCTATAAGAATAAACCGTTCATATGGGGTGCATGACCATAAAAGTTATTACTCATATAAATAGAACAACCAATATTCTCTAACTTAAATGAATAACCATCTTGCAATAAACAAGATCCATATATAATGTTCATGCTCAACGCAGGCACCAAATAACAATTATTTAGGTTTAAAACTAATCCCGAAGGTAGATGTAGAGGTAGCGTGCCGACGGCGATCACATCAACCTTGGAACAATTTCCGATGCGCATTGTCACCTCGTCCTTAGCGAGTATTTGTTTATTCGGTAGCTCCTATTTTGAGTTAAAAATATTAGCAACCGAACCATTATCAAATACCCAGACGCTACTACGAGAACTAGTAAGGTACACATCAATAACATGTATATCACATATACCTTTGTTGACGTTGCCAGCCTTCTTATCTACCAAGTACTTGGTGAAGTTCCGCTTCCAGTGACCATTTGATACGTCCATTTTACATCATGTTTTCCTACTGTTATTTATAATGTTTTTATGCATAATAATGCTTTTTGGAGTAATCCTAATGCCTTTTCTCTCATAATATGCAAGTTTACACAAAGAGGGAGAATACCAGCAGCTGGAATTCTGGATCTGAAAAAGCTATGTCAGAGTTACCTATTCTGCAATCTCCAAATGAGCTAAAAATTTACGAAGAATTATTTTGCAATATATGAAAAATACTGGAGCAAATAACTACCGGAGGAGGCCCACCAGGTGGGCACAACCCACCTAGGCGCGCCAGGCCCCCCAGGCGCGCCCTGGTGGGTTGTGCCCTCCTCGGCCCACCTCCGGTGCCCATCTTCCAGTATAAAAGTCATTTTGACCTAGAAAAACTTAGAGGAGGACTTTTGGGATGAAGCGCCGCCGTCTCGAGGCGGAACTTGGGCAGGAGCACTTTTGCCCTCCGGCGGAGCGATTCCGTCGGGGGAACTTCCCTCCCGGAGGGGGAAATCATCGTCATCGTCATCACCAACAACCCTCTCATCTTTGGGAGGACAATCTCCATCAACATCTTCAACAGCACCATCTCCTCTCAAACCCTAGTTCATCTCTTGTGTTCAATCTTTGTACCGGAAACTTAGATTGGTACTTGTGGGTGACTAGTAGTGTTGATTACATCTTGTAGTTGATTACTATATGGTTTATTTGGTGGAAGATTATATGTTCAGATCCATTATGCTATTTAATACCCCTCTGATCTTGAGCATGATTATCATTTGTGAGTAGTTACTTTTGTTCTTGAGGTCACGGGAGAAGTCATGTTGCAAGTAATCATGTGAAGTTGATATGTGTTCGATATTTTGATGATATGTATTTGTGATTCCCTTAGCGGTGTCATGTGAACATCAACTACATGGCACTTCACCTTATTAGGGCCTAAGGGAATGCACTGTGGAGTAGTTATTAGATGATAGGTTGCTAGAGTGACAGAAGCTTAAACCCTAGTTTATGCGCTACTTCGTAAGAGACCGATTTGGATCCAAAAGTTTAATGCTATGGTTAGATTTTATCTTAATACTTTCCTCGTAGTTGCGGATGCTTGCGAGGGGGTTAATCATAAGTAGGAGGTTTGTTCAAGTAAGAACAGCACCTAGGCACCGATCCACCCACATATCAAATTATCAAAGTAGCGAACACGAATCAAGCCAACATGATGAAAGTGACATGGTGAAATTCCCGTGTACCCTCAAGAATGCTTTGCTTATCATAATAGACCGTTTTGTCCTGTCCTTTGCCACAAAAGGACTGGGCTACCTTGCTGCACTTTATTTACCGTTACTGTTACTTGCTCGTTACAAATTATCTTGCTACCAAATTACCTGTTACCTACTATTTCAGTGCTTGCAGTTAATACCTTGCTGAAAACCACTTATCATTTCCTTCTGCTCCTCGTTGGGTTCGACTCTCTTACTTATCGAAAGGACTACGATTGATCCCCTATACTTGTGGGTCACCAAGGCTCTTTTATGGAACCATTGCCGGGGAGTGAAGCGCTCTTGGTAAGTGGAAATTGGTAAGGAAAAATTATTACTATGTGCTGGAATTTATTGTCACTTGCTACTATGGAGAACCATCCTTTGAGGGGTTTGTTCGGGGTATCTTCACCTCGACCGGAGCCACAATTAGTTGCTCCTCAACCTACTGCACCTACTGAAAATATTGGTTATGAAATTCCTTCAGGTATGATAGAACAACTGCTAGCTAATCCTTATGCAGGAGATGGAACTGAACATCCTGATATGCACTTGATATATGTGGATGAAATTTGTGGATTATTTAAGCTTGCAGGTTTATCCGGAGATGAAGCTAAGAAGAAGGTTTTCCCTTTATCTTTGAAGGGGAAGGCATTGACATGGTATAGGCTATGCGATGATATTGGATCTTGGAACTGGAATCGATTGAAATTGGAATTTCACCAAAAAAAATATCCTATGCATCTAGTTCATCGTGATCAGAATTATATATATAATTTTTGGCCTCGTGAAGGAGAAAGTATCGCTCTAGCTTGGTGGAGGCTTAAGTCAATGTTATATTCATGCCCCAATCATCAGCTCTCAATAGAAATTATTATTTAGAATTTTTATGCTCGGCTTTCTCGTGATGATCAATCCATACTTGATACTTCTTGTACTGGTTCTTTTATGAAGAAGACTATTGAATTTAGGTGGGATCTTTTAGAAAGAATTAAACGCAATTCTGAAGATTGGGAACTCGATGAAGGTAAAGAGTCAGGTATTAAGCTTGAGTTTGATTGTGTTAAATCTTTTATGAGTACCGATGCTTTTCAGAAGTTTAGCACTAAATATGGACTCGACTCTGAGATAGTAGGCTCTTTTTGTGAATCATTTGCTACTCATGTTGATCTCCCTAAGGAGAAGTGGTTCAAATACCATCCCCCTATTAAAGAAGAAATTAAAGAACCGGTCATAACTACAGATGAAACTATAATTTACAATGTTGATCCAGTTGTGCCTACTGCTTATATTGAAAAACCACCATTCCCTGTTAGGATAAAGGAACATGCTAAGGTTTCAACTGTGGTTCACAAAAGTAATATTAGAGCACCTAAACCTGCTGAACAAATAAAAGTAGAACCTACTGTTGCTATGGTTAAAGATCTTCTAGTAGAAAATATTGATGGGCATGTTATTTACTTCTGCGATGAAGCTGCTAGAATTGCCAAACCTGATGAAAAAGATAAACATAGACCTATTGTTGGCATGCATGTTGTCTCAGTTAAAATAGGAGATCATTGTTATCATGGTTTATGTGATTTAGGTGCTAGCGTGAGTGCTATTCCTTTTACCTTATACCAAGAAATTATGAATGACATAGCACCCGCTGAAATAGAAGACATAGATGTCACTATTAAACTTGCTAATAGAGACACCATCACACCACTTGGGATTGTTAGAGATGTTGAAGTCTTGTGTGGGAAAATAAAATACCCTACTAATTTTCTAGTTCTTGGTTCCCCACAAGATGATTTTTGTCCCATTATCTTTTGTAGACCTTTCTTGAACACTGTCAATGCCACTATAGATTATCATAAACAAACTGTGAGTGTCCGCTTTGGTGATGAATCTCATGAATTTAACTTCTCCAAGTTTAATAAACAACCTCATAAGAAGGAATTACCTAGTAAGGATGAAATAATTGGTCTTGCTTCTATTGTCGTGCCTCCTACTAATCCACTAGAACAATATTTGCTAGACCATGAAAATGATATGCATATGCATGAAAGAAATGAGATAGATAAAATTTTCTTTGAACAACGATCTCTGCTCAAACACAATTTGCCTATTGAAACTCTAGGAGGACCACCTCCACCAAAGGGTGATCCTGTGTTTGAATTAAAACAATTGCCTGACACTTTGAAATATGCTTATCTTGATGAGAAAAAAGATATATCATGTTATTATTAGTGCTAACCTTTCAGAACATGAAGAAGAAAGATTATTGAAAATTCTGAAGAAGCGCCGAGCTGCTATTGGATATACTCTTGATGATCTTAAGGGCATTAGTCCCACTCTCTGTCAGCACAAGATTAATATGGAACCTGATGCTAAACCCGTTGTTCATCATCAACGATGTTTGAATCCTAAGATGAAAGAAGTGGTAAGAACTGAAAAATTAAAGCTTCTGGAAGCAGGTATAATCTATCCCATAGCTGATAGTAGATGGGTGAGCCCCGTTCATTGTGTCCCTAAGAAGGGAGGTATTACTGTTATTCCTAATGATAAAAATGAACTTATTCCACAAAGAATTGTTACTGGCTATAGAAAGGTAATTGATTTCAGAAAACTAAATAAAGCAACTAGAAAAGATCATTACCCTCTGCCTTTTATCGATCAAATATTGGAAAGATTATCTAAGCACACACACTTGTAGGATCGAAAGTAGGTCTAGAGGGGGGGTGATTAGACTACTTGACCAAATAAAAATCTAACCTTTTCCCAATTTTAGTTGTGGGTAGAGTTTAGCAAAACTAGTACAAGTCAAGCAATCAACCTACACATGCAATTCTAAGAGTGTAGCAGTGGAAAGTACAACAATGCATATGAAGGTAAAAGGAAGGGTTTGGAGAAGGCAAACGCAATGTAGACACGGAGATTTTTGGCGTGGTTCTGATAGGTGGTGCTATCGTACATCCTTGTTGATGGAGACTTCAACCCACGAAAGGTAACGGTCACGCGAGTCCACGAAGGGTCCACGAAGAAGCAACCTTGTCTATCCCACCATGGCCATCGCCCATGAAGGACTTGCCTCACTCGGGTAGATCTTCACGAAGTAGGCGATCTCCTTGCCCTTAGAAACTTCTTGGCTCCACAATCTTGTCGGAGGCTCCCAAGCGACACCTAACCAATCTAGGAGACACCACTCTCCAAAAGGTAATAAATGGTGTGTTGATGGTGAACTCCTTGCTCTTGTGCTTCAAATGATAGTCTCCCCAACACTCAACTCTCTCTCACAGATTTGGCTATGATGGAAAGAAGATTTGAGTGGAAAGCAACTTGGGGAAGGCTAGAGATCAAGATTCTTGTGGTAGGATTGGAATATCTTGGTCTCAACACATGAGTAGGTGGTTCTCTCTCAGAAAATGAGTAGTGGAAGTGTAGGCATGTTCTAATGGATCTCTCACAAATGGAGATGGGGGTGGAAGGGTATATATAGCCTCCACACAAAATCCAACCGTTACACACATTTGACCCAACTCGGTCAGACCGAATAGAAGAACTCGATGAGATCGATTTAGTTCAAAATGTGAACGTTGGGAATCTCGGTGGGACCGACTGGAACAAATCGGTGGGACCGATGTGCTAGGGCTTGGGCAAAACCTCATCTCGGTGAAGCCGATTGCTTGAACTCGGTGAGATCGATTTCAACAAAGAGCAACCAGAGAGTTGGTCAAGCAAACTCGGTGGGACCGATTGCACATTTTGGTGAGACCAAAATAATTGCAACAGGCAACAGAAAGTTTGCAGGGCCATCTCGGTGAGACCGAGATCCGTATCGGTGTAACCGAATTGCTAGGGTTTCTGGCAGTGGCTATGTCAACTGAACTCGGTAGCGCCGGATGGAACATTTTGGTGGGGCCAAGTTTGACTTTGAGTTTTGGACATATTTGGAAGAGAAAGTGGCTGAGGGTTTTGGAGCAATATCACTAAGCACTTTGAGCAAGTAGACCATTAAGCAACACCTCATCCCCTTTTAATAGTATTGGCTTTCCTATGGACTCAATGTGATCTTGGATCACTAAAATATAAATGAAGAGTCTTGAGCTTTTGCCAATCTTTGTCCTTAGCATTTTGAGGGGTCCACATCTCTAGTCCATGCCATGCCAATCATTTAACTTTCTGAAATATTAAACTTGAATGGATATTAGTTCAATGAGCTATATGTTGTTATGAATTACCAAAACCACCCAGGGATTAGTTGCACTTTCAATCTCCCCCTTTTTGGTAATTGATGACAACATATAGATCAAAGCTTCGACAAATGATAATATGAATGAAATACATCGTCGCTTTGAGAAGTATGTGATAAGCAAGAGCTCCCCCTAAATTTGTGCATTATTTAAAATTTGCTTTTGAATGCAAATGCACAATCGATTAGGATCATGGGTCACTCTTCCATGTCACATACATCTTGGTGGAGCGCACAAAATGATAAGAGTTAAAAAACATGCACTCATCACCAAGGATACAAGTGATTGATCATACATAAGCAAAACATAGATATAACCATGCAAGCACACACATTAAGCATCATATGATCAAACACATGATCACATAAGTATCTCACGAGCATAACACAAATTGTAGCATAGGAATCAAACAACCAAACCATCAAAGTAGCAAGAGCAGCAAATGAAACCAACAAAAAGGAGCAAGACACACTCTCTCTCTCGAAGCCTATGATCTATACACTTTCTCCCCCTTTGGCAACAAGTTACCAAAAAGTTTGAAAATGTATAGTGCTATCCGGCACTCTAGGCACGATCTCCAGGAGCTCCTGAAGGGGTCTTCTGGCTTGTCGCTCCGGTGTGCGTAGATGGCATGGAGAGGAGGGCATCTGCAAATGCTTCGGCAGAAGTCTGTGGAGCTGGAGGGGTTGACACTGGAGGTACAACTGTGGTAGTTGCTGCAGGTGCTGAAGTGGTAGTCCTGGAGTCTCTGAAAACTAGCACAACTGATGACCTTTGTGCCCTTGGAACTCTCAAGAAAGTATCTGTAGTTGGTCTATCTTCCCTATCCTCAGCATCCTCTTGGAGCTTCTCCACAATGGTTTGTATCTCAGTGACCTTCACATCTAGGTCATGAAATTTTGTCTTAGTGATCCTCTCAAGACTTTCCTGGTTTTGAGTCAGGGTGGCCAAGCCCTTCTCAATTCTCACTGTAGCCTCAAGCAGATAACTGAGTTGACCTTGCTTGGTCTTGAGTAGCACTGTGGAGGCATCTGGTGCACTTGCTGCCTTTGCTGCTTTTGCAGCCTTTGCCTTCTCTATCTTCTCCTGGGCTTCTGCACAAGTAGGATGGGATGCATCCATGACAACCTCGTTGTCCTCAACATCTGGCCTCAGGGGTAGATGCTCACTGTCTAGTAGATATGTCCCGGTTCCCATCTTGGAATTGATCAAAGTCTGAATGTGAGGGGCATATCCACAAGATCTCTTCTGATCTGCAGCTGTTCTCTTCATAGTTTCTACAATCAAGCTCATCACCTTGAATTTCTGTGGCACATCAAATAAGTGAAGCAAGTTGATGGAGTGTCCATGAATCATCCTATGATCTCCTGACTTGGGCAATAGAGTGTGCCTCAATATAGTGTTCATTCTGGTCAAGCCAGAGAGCAGATAGTAGATAGATCCAAGCTTGTGAGTCTCCAAGACTTTGTCAGGAATTGGCTTGTACATATTAGCCATGGAGTTGTGATCCTTTCCAGGCTTAGCATACACATCAATGTCATTATCCTCTTCCTCTGGGGCATTGATCAACTTGGCCCATTCTGAGATAGTAGATTGATATCTTGTTCCTTCAGTCATCCAAACAATCTTACCGTCGGGGTAGAAGTGAGCTGTGGAGTAGAATTGCATTATCATCTCATCATTCCAGTTTGTCAACTTCTGACCAACAAAAGTGTCAACACCATTCAATCTGAAGCTTTCATGCACACTTGGGAAATAGTCTTCATTGTCATCAATGTACTTCCAGTCCACCCATTTCATATCACAAACAATGGGCTTCTTGTCCAATAGGACAGTCTCATAGAAATCATGTTGTTCCTTTGTGTGAAAGCGATAGTCCACAACAGTTCTTCTCCTAGTGGCATAGGGATCTGTCTGTCTCCATAGTCTCAGACCATGATCCTTTCTTAACTTCATGTTCTCTGCCACAGGATGAGCATCATTGTGGTCTGGAATCTTGAGCTTGAGTTTTCTGAGCACTAGTGGCTCTTCTTCTTGAGCTTCAGGCACTGGGGCCTTGTTCTTTTCAGCAGTAGGTATATTCCTTGTTGATCTCTTTGGTGCAGTTGTCTTGGGAGCTGGAGCTTGAGCTGAAGACTTGGGGGCAGACTTGGGCTTAGATGGAGCAGCCCCAGTCCTTATGGCATCCCCCATAAGATTCTGAGTTTTTGCAGGAGGTGCAACTGGCTCTTCCTCCTCCTCTTCATCATCAGAATCTCTCATCATAGAAGGTTTACCAATGACTCTGGCAATAGTCTTTCTGACTCTTTCCTTCCTCTTCTTTCCACCAGCAGCCTCTTCCTCTCTTGGTTCAAGAGTAAATTCCATGGTTTCTTGAGTTGAGGCTCTGGCCTTTGACATTGGGGCTCTTTTGGCAGGAGCCTTCTTCTGCATTCCAGGCTTGGTGGCAGCAGCAGCATACTCTTTCTTGAGCACCTTCTTCTTGGAGGTCACTTCCTCCTCAACAACAAAATCTTCATCCTCAGATTCAGATGTTCTCTTCTTCCTTTGCCTAGTAGCTGCCTTAGGCAAATTGCTGGGAGTGCTTCTGCTCCCCTCATCATAGCTACTAGAGGGACTAGTGCGCTCACTAAGGTTAAGCTGCTCTTCAGACTTGTTCTGACTGTCATTGCCTTCTGACATTGCTAAAACTGACCCTGTGAATAGTTGGGTGTAGATAGAGTAGATGAGCATCACAAAGTACAGCTTGTTTTGCAAAAATATTGAAACAAAAACTTAACTTTAGTTTTATGCAGAAAGCATTTCGGAGCTACCGATTTGACAAACTCGGTGACACCGAAGCACTAACAGAGTCTAAACATACAGTTTCGGTCAGACCGAGACGTAGTTCGGTGACTCTGAGATGCTAGGGTTTCACAGAGAAAGTGATTTCGGTCTCACCGATCAGTACACTTCGGTCAGACCGAGTTGTACTTGTGCAATGGCCAGGGTCAATCGGTGTGACCGAGATCCTCAGATCGGTCAGTACGAGATGAGTTCGGCGGAAACTAACCCTAAGTTTTTGCATCAAATCTATTCTAAGGAATTGTTTGGTGGATGAATTGATCTCATACGTGGGAAGAACAATGGCAATGTACTTTGTGCTAGAATCGGAGTAATGGAAAGCACAAAGGGTCAAATATGTACCCTAACTTGGCAACGGACTTGCTACGGCGCTGAGGATTCCATTGACGGCGGAAAAGACCAGCGGCAGAAGGTCACTGGCGACGATGGCGACGATCCGGAGACCAAAGGGGCAGCGGTGCTGGGAGGCGCGGTCGAGTGGTTTGAAGGAGTTTCCAAAATTTCAACCCGCGGTATATATACCCAGACGCTGCCGGTGTGACCGAGTGGAATGACTCGGTGGCACCGAGATGCAAAACTGCTAGCAGTTGCTCCAACTCGGTGTGACCGAATTGTTCTAATCGGTTGCACCGAGATAAAAATCTAGATCAACTTAATGATTTTGGTGAGACCGAATAGGAGTGAGTTGGTCTGACCGAAAGGCATTAAGAGGTTTTCGAAGTTAAGCCCTTGACGGATCGGTGGCTCCAAGTGCTCCTCACCCGGAGGGTCCGAATTCGACTAGTTCAAACTTTGTGATGTAGCATGAATAGAGTTTGAGACGAGAAAAGCATAGATAGCTAGAGGGAGTACTTAGGCATTCTTGTCCATCCATTTGTTCAAAGAAAAAACCAAACAAGCAAAACTACAAATGGATGTCCTCGAATGGGGAAAATTATGCAATCAACATGCTCACACAATAAGATAGCAAATAAAACATGTGGCAAAGCATGCACAAACACTCTAGCATCTATCAAGCAATTGGCGATGACTAGGTCATCTATATATGAGTATATTGACTTAGGAGTCAAATGAGAACATTTGATCATAGGTCATACTCATCGTTTAAGCACAAGTGGGGTTACCACTTTTACATAAAGCATTGTTGTGTTCACACCAATAGAGTTGCTTTAGCTCAATTCTTAGAGCAAAGCTCCCCCTAGATGTGATATCCCCCCTTAGAGGGATGAACTAACCTTGGGTTTTGTCGATGATGACTTCATGTAGGTGTTGAAGATGTGGATGCTCAATGTTGATGTAGATCATTTGGAGCAATCCATTTGAGTGAGTTGTACTTTCAATACCTACACGGGTTAGTCCCACAAGGAACATACAAGAATATCCATAGACATAGAGTGAAACACACAAATGATGATGTCCATGAAATCATTTGGTTACCTTGTCCCTTGTCTTACCAACAAGAGGGTTTGTGACTCCTTGAACTAGTGCAAGATATGAAAGTTGATTGCACTTGTCCTTGCCAAATAGAATATGAGTGAAGTAAGTTGGCGGAGTCACCCTCAAGAACTCTCTAGTTCTTCTTCTTTGGATCCACATCAACTTGATGGGAATCCTTGGAGTTGTAGTCGTACTTGATGTAGTGGAACTTGATGTAGTCTTGGGAACCCACTTGACCATGATCTTAGGAGCTTCTTCAAATGAATCAATCTCTTCTTGAAGCTTGTCCTTGCCTTTTAGCTTGTGGTCTTGTGGTAGAAGATCATCTTGTGCTTGTGTTCCCTTGAAAGAAGTGGGGTCATACTTCTCTTGTTGAGGAACAAACTTCGTCTTGGGGTATTGATCTTCTTCCCACTCAACTCCATTGGCATTGAACTTTCATTCAAAACCAACACCTTGATTCTTCCGGTGCCTTCCTTGCTTACGTACAATTTCCTCAAATTGTTACTTCCGGCAAGGCTCTTGTAAACACCTTTCTCTATAATTCCCTTCAATAAGCTATTTTCTTGCTCAAGTGTAACTTGGCTAAGAGAATCATTAGTGGAATCAAGAGAACTACTAGAAGCAACAATATTGGATTTAACATTGTTATTGTTACTACTAGAAGAAGAATCTTTCTTGCTCTTATTGCTAGATTTTACTTGTGGCATATAAGTAGACAAGAGTAAACGCTTGGCAATGTAAGAAGAACTCTTCTTTCGAATATCATCATTGATTGCTTTTAGGAACCCATCCTCTTGCTCTAAATTTAGCTTCTCGAAGCGTAGCTTCTCATGAGTCCTTAGGAGCTCTCTATGATCCTCTAGAGTTGTTTCATGAGCTAACTTAAGAGTGTTTAGTTCTTTAGTTAGACGCTCAATCTCCTTATCATTGTCATTCGTTTCATCTTGATTAGCATGATTAATAGCAATTTCATCATAGTTTTCATCACTAGTGTTGTCAACAAGTAAATCATCATCACCTAGCAAATCATCTTCATCACTATTGAAATCAACATACTCGGGGTGTGATACCTTAGGGCCTTTAGCCATGAAGCATCTTCCAATTCCTTCATTTGGTGAGTCAAATATGTCGTAGGAGTTGGTTGACACAAGTGCAAGACTGGCAACACCTTCATCTTGAGTACATTCAGAGTCAGAGTGATAACTTCTCTCGTAGTAGTTGTCGGAGTCGGAACCGGATACCCATTCACCAACGTGAGCTTGATGCCTTCGTCTTGTGTAGCTCTTTGATGATTTGTCCTTCCTTTCCGAATCCTTGTTTCTACGAGAGGGTCTTCGTTCATAATGATCATCTCTACTCCTTCTCTCTCTTGGTGGTGATTCATTTCTTTTACTTATCCTTCTTGGTGAATGTTCTATTTTCTTGTAGGGAGTCGTACACTCATTGGAGTAGTGTCTGGGTCTTCCACAATTGTAGCAATTACGATCACGACTAGAAGATCTTTTGTCATTGTAGGACCTTGACTTGGAACTTCTCTCTTTGCTTCTATTCTTGTAGAATTTGATGAAGTTCTTCACCATTAAGCTCAATTCTTCATTGAAGACTTGTTTCTCACTTGATGTTGTCGGAGCATCACATGAAGCTTTATAAGCACCACTTGACTTGTTGTGGAGCTCTTCCTTATCCTTGAGTGACATCTCATGAGCAACAATTCTACCAATGACTTCCGTTGACTTGAGATCTTTGTAATTGGGCATCATTTGGATCAAGGTGCACACGGTATCTTATTTTCCATCCAAGGCTCTTAGGATCTTCTTGATGATGAATTTGTCGGTCATCTCTTCGCTTCCTAAGCCGGCAATCTCACTTGTGATGAGAGCAAGCCTAGAGTACATTTCGGCAACTCCTTCACCATCCTTCATTTTGAACTTGTCAAGTTGACTTTGAAGCACATCCAATTTGGATTCCTTGACGGAGTCGGTACCTTTGTGCATATCAACCAAAGTATCCCAAATTTCCTTTGCATTCTCAAGACGGCTGATTTTGTTGAATTCTTCGGGGCACAATCCGTTGAAGAGAATATCGCAAGCTTGAGCATTGTATTGCAACATCTTTAATTCTTCCGCGAACGCTTCACGATCCGGTTCTCTTCCATCCTCGAAGTATTCACCTTCCAAGCCGATGCGCATAATAGCCCAAACGGCGGGGTTATGACCAAGAATATGCATTTTCATCTTATGCTTCCAACTAGCAAAATTTGTACCATCAAAGTAAGAACCTCTACGGTGATAATTTCCCTCGCTAGATGCCATACTCTCCTAGGTTGTGAAACCAAGGCTATGATCACCAAAGCTATGGAAATCAAGGCTAATGGAGACCAAAGCTCTGATACCACTTGTAGGATCGAAAGTGGGCCTAGAGGGGGGTGATTAGACTACTTGACCAAATAAAAATCTAACCTTTTCCCAATTTTAGTTGTGGGCAGATTTTAGCAACTAGTACAAGTCAAGCAATCAACCTACACATGGAATTCTAAGAGTGTAGCAGCGGAAAGTAAAACATTGCATATGAAGGTAAAGGGAAGGGTTTGGAGAAGGCAAACGCAATGTAGACACAGAGATTTTTGGCGTGGTTCCGATAGGTGGTGCTATCATACATCCACGTTGATGGAGACTTCAACCCACGAAGGGTAACGATCGCAAGAGTCCACGGAGCGCTCCACCCACGAAGAAGCAACATTGTCTATCCCATGATGGCCATCGCCCACGAAGGACTTGCCTCACTCGGGTAGATCTTCACGAAGTAGGCGATCTCCTTGCCCTTAGAAACTTTTTGGCTCCACAATCTTGTCGGAGGCTCCCAAGCGACACCTAACCAATCTAGGAGACACCACTCTCCAAAAGGTAATAAATGGTGTGTTGATGATGAACTCCTTGCTCTTGCGCTTCAAATGATAGTCTCCCCAACACTCAACTCTCTCTCACAGATTTGGCTATGGTGGAAAGAAGATTTGAGTGGAAAGCAACTTGGGGAAGGCTAGAGATCAAGATTCTTGTGGTAGGATTGGAATATCTTGGTCTCAACACATGAGTAGGTGGTTCTCTCTCAGAAAATAAATAGTGGAAGTGTAGGCACGTTCTGATGGCTCTCTCACAAATGGAGATGGGGGTGGAGGGGTATATATAGCCTCCACACAAAATCCAACCGTTACACACATTTGACCCAACTCGGTTAGACCGAATAGAAGAACTCGGTGAGACCGATTTAGTTCAAAATGTGAATGTTAGGAATCTCGGTGGGACCGATGTGCTAGGGCTAGGGCAAAACCTCATTTCGGTGAAGCCGATTGCTTGAACTCGGTGAGACCGATTTCAGCAAAGAGCAAATAGAGAGTTGGTCAAGCAAACTCGATGGGACCGATTGCACATTTCAGTGAGACCGAAATAATTGCAACAGGCAACAGAGAGTTTGCGGGGCCATCTCGGTGAGACCGAGATCTGTATTGGTGTAACCGAATTGCTAGGGTTTCTGGCAGTGGCTATGTCAACTGAACTCGGTGGCGCTGGATGGAACATTTCGATGGGGCCGAGTTTGACTTTGAGTTTTGGACATATTTGGAAGAGAAAGTGGCTGAGGGTTTTGGAGCAATATCACTAAGCACTTTGAGCAAGTAGACCATTAAGCAACACCTCATCCCCTTTTAATAGTATTGGCTTTCCTATGGACTCAATGTGATCTTGGATCACTAAAATATAAATGAAGAGTCTTGAGCTTTTGCCAATCTTTGTCCTTCGCATTTTGAGGGGTCCACATCTCTAGTCCATGCCATGCCAATCATTGAACTTTCTGAAATATTAAACTTGAATGGATATTAGTTCAATGAGCTATATGTTGTTATGAATTACCAAAACCACCCGGGGATTAGTTGCACTTTCAACACTTTTGTTTTTTGATGGATATTCTGGTTTTTCTCAAATACCTGTTTCACAACCCGATCAAGAGAAAACTACCTTTACTTGCCCTTTTGGAACTTATGCTTATAGATGTATGCCTTTTGGTTTATGCAATGCACCTGCTACCTTTCAAAGATGTATGGCTGCTATATTCTCTGATTTTTGTGAAAAGATTGTTGAGGTTTACATGGATGATTTTTCTGTTTATGGAACTTCTTTTGATGATTGCTTAAGCAACCTTGATCAAGTTTTGCAGAGATGTGAGCAAACTAATCTTGTCTTGAATTGGGAGAAGTGACACTTTATGGTTAATGAAGGTATTGTCTTGGGGCATAAAATTTCTGAACGAGGTATTGAGGTGGATAAAGCTAAAGTTGATGCAATTGAGAAAACGCCATGTCCTAGAGATATTAAAGGTATTCATAGTTTCCTTGGTCATGCTGGTTTCTATAGGAGATTTATTAAAGACTTCTCTAAAATTTCAAGGCCTCTTACAAATATTTTACAAAGGATGTTCCATTTGTTTTTGATGATGATTGTGTAGAAGCCTTTGAAACACTTAAGAAAGCCTTAATTTCTGCACCTATTGTTCAACCATCTGATTGGAACTTGCCTTTTGAAATTATGTGCGATGCTAGTGACTATGTTGTTGGTGTTGTTCTAGGACAAAGAGTTGATAAGAAATTAAATGTTATCCATTATACTAGCAAAACTCTAGACATTGCCCAAAGAAATTATGCTACTACTGAAAAAGAATTTTTAGCAGTTGTGTTTGCTTGTGACAAATTCAGATCTTACATTATTGATTCCAAAGTAATTGTTCACACTAATCATGCTGCTATTAAATATCTTATGGAAAAGAAAGATGCTAAACCTAGAGTCATTAGGTGGGTTCTCTTGCTACAGGAATTTGATTTACATATCATTGATAGAAAAGGAGCTGAGAATCTCATAGTTGATAACTTGTCTAGGTTAGAGAATATCCTTGATGACCCACTACCTACTGATGATAGCTTTCCTGATGAACAACTAGCTGCAATAATTGTTTCTCATAACACTCCTTGGTATGCTGACTATGCTAATTATAGTGTTGCTAAATACATACCACCTAGTTTCACATACCAACAAAAGAAAAAAAAATCTTCTATGATTTAAGACATTACTTTTGGGATGACCCACATCTTTATAAAGAAGGAGTAGATGGTATTATTAGACGTTGTGTACCTGAGCATGAACAGGAACAAATCCTACGGAAATGTCACTCCGAAGCTTATGGAGGGCATCATGCGGGAGATAGAACTGCTCACAAGGTACTGCAATCTGGTTTTTATTGGCCTACTCTCTTCAAGGATGCCCGTAAGTTTGTTTTATCTTGTGATGAATGTCAAAGAATTGGTAATATCGGTAAGCGTCAAGAAATGCCTATGAATTATTCACTTGCTGTTGAACCATTTGATGTTTGGGGTTTTGATTATATGGGACATTTTCCTTCCTCTAATGGGTATACTCATATTCTTGTTGTTGTTGATTATGTTACTAAGTGGGTAGAAACTATTCCAACTAGTAGTGCTGATCATAACACTTCCATTAAAATGCTTAAAGAAGTTATTTTCCCGAGGTTTGGAGTCCCTAGATATTTAATGACTGATGGTGGTTCACACTTTATTCATGGTGCTTTCCGCAAAATGCTTGCTAAATATGATGTTAATCATAGAATTGCATCACCCTATCATCCTCAATCTAGTGGTCAAGTTGAACTTAGCAATAGAGAAATATAGTTGATACTACAAAAAATTGTTAATAGGTCTTGAAAGAATTGGTCTAAGAAATTGGATGATGCACTTTGGGCCTACAGAATAGCATATAAAAATCCTATGGGTATCTCTCCTTATAAAATGGTTTATGGAAAAGCTTATCATTTGCCTCTTGAGTTAGAACATAAAGCATATTGGGCAATTAAATAACTCAACTATGATTTCAAACTTGCCGATGAAAAGAGGTTATTTGATATTAGCTCATTAGATGAATGGAGAACCCAAGCTTATGAAAATGCCAAATTATTCAAAGAAAAAGTTAAAAGATGGCACGATAAAAGAATCCAAAAGCGGGAATTCAAGGTTGGAGAATATGTTCTTTTGTACAACTCTCGTTTCAGATTCTTTGCAGGAAAACTTCTCTCTAAATGGGAAGGACCATATATTATCGAGGAGCTTTATCGCTCTGGAGCTATCAAGATTAATAATGCCAAAGGTACTAACCCGAAGGTGGTCAATGGTCAAAGAATTAATCACTATATCTCAGGTACGCCTATTAATGTTGAAAGCAATATTATCCAAACCATGACACCGGAGGAACACATAAAAGAAACCTTCCGAAACACTCCAGAATAATTGAAAAAGAGGAGGTACATGATACGGTAAGTAAACGGACTCTGAAAAATCAGCAAAAAAAATTTCTGTCAGTTTTGAAATATTACAAAAAAAATAGGAAAATAAGAAACAACCAAGAAGGCACCCGAGTGGGGCACAAGACACCAGGGCGCGCCTGGCCCCCTGACGCACCTAGGTGGGTTGTGCCCACCTCGGGCACCTTCCCGACTCCGTTTTCCTCCCGTTTGCTTGTTTCCGAAGATAAAAAATCTTTATATACCCCCCGAACGTATTGACCACCATATCACGGAGAAATCTTCTATTCTTCTTTCTTGCTGTTGTCTGGCAGATCTGAAAATATGTCATCTCAAGACTCGGAGGGTGAGAGCTATGTTGCTGACTATATTGCGAACCCCAAGGTTTACGGAGATGTGGAACATAATGGTTGGACCACGGAGGAAGAAGAAGACTATGATCCGAAAGGGGAAGAAGAGACAAGCTCAGATGAAGATGAAGTTCCATTACCCCAACCTGGGGACATGCACGTGAAATTCAAGAAGTCAAGTCTCCCTAATAAAGCAAAGAAACCTAAGATCCAGTTTACCCCTTTTCGTCTCTTGCGGGAAAACAAGCAGGAATTATGGAAAAAGATATTAAAGCTTGAGCAGGAGATCGATGATTTGAGGGAGGAAAATTCTATCCTCAAGCATAAGCTGAGGAAGAAGAAACTCATACCTCATCACCACCATCATCATCTTCACCACCAAAGGAGACTTGAGTTCATGGTATGGGCACTCCCCTTGGCTTGTGCCAAGCTTGGGGGAGGTGCCCCGGTATCGTATCACCACCACTATCGTTGCCTTTATCTATTTTAGTTCGATCTTTAGTTATCCTATGATTTAGTTCAATAAAATTTTAGTTTGATCCTTTCTTTTCGAGTGCTTGCTTAGTGATCTATCTATGTAATCGTGTGCGAGATATATAATAAAGAGTAGTTTGAGTTTTGTTTCTTTACCTTTTTGTTTCAATAAAAAGAAAGGAAAATAAATGAAAAAGATCATATGCTAATCTTATGGTAAGTAATGACATCACATAAAGAAAAGTATAAGTGGTAAAATTTATTGGAGATTGACAAACATAGCATTGGTCAATGATGCAATTCATGAAAGAATTAATAAGGGAAGAGAAGATTCACATGCAAATACACTATCATGGACATCTTTTATGATTGTGAGCCCCCATTAAATATTATGTGTCAAAATTGTTGACGTTGGACAAGGAAGACAACGTAATGATTTATGTTTGTTCATATTCACATAGAAGTTATATTGTCATAGATCCTTCAACATGTGGTGCTTGCTCAATATCTTTGCTAGCCAAAAATTCCGCACTAAGTAGAGATACTACTTGTGCATCCAAAAACCCTTAACCCAAATCTTATCTTGAGAGTCCCCATACCTACCTATGGATTGAGTAAGATCCTTCAAGTAAGCCATCGGTGCAATAAGGCAATAAAAATTGCTTCTAAATGTGTTGGATCATTTAGTGTAAGAGAAAATTGAGCATTGTACGAATTTGTGATGGCAAAATAATAAAAGCGACAAACTGCATAATAAAGGTTGCCATCATAAGGGGCAATATAACTTGATGTTATTTTGCATTAAGGGATTTTGCATACAAACAAATAAGCGCTTGACAACCTCTGCTTCCCTCTGCGAAGGGCCTATCTTTTACTTTTATGCATTTACTTTTATGTAAGAGTCAAAGTATTCTTCCCTATTCCTTTTTATTTTCTCTTTTTGCAAGCATCATGTGGTGAGGACAGATCTAGGCACATATATCCAGTTGGATATGAGTGGGCATGAGTTATTATTGTTGACATCACCCTTGAGGTGAATATGTTGGGAGGCGAAGCTATAAGCCCCTATCTTTCTATGTGTCCGGTTGAAACTTTTTGTTCATGGATATGCTGTGAGTGTTAGCAATCATAAAAGGTTAAATGATGGTTGAGTATGTGGACTTGCCAAAAGGCTCCGACACATGACCCTTCCTGAAAATATGATGAATTGTAGTTGCAAAGTTGACTGAGAACATAGTTTGTTGGTTTTCAATAAGGTTTATGCTTTATACTTCAATGTTGTGATGAATTGTTACTTGTTCATGAGAAGTTATATGATAAAATTTGTGTGATAAAGCTTTATGTTAAAGTTCTTTGCTGTTATAATAATAAACATGATGCTTCTATGTCCGTATTTTGTTTTTATCGACACCTCTCTCTCTAAGCATGTGGACATGTTTTTCGATTTCGGTTTTTCGCTTGAGGACAAGCGAGGTCTAAGCTTGGGGGAGTTGATACGTCCATTTTGCATCATGTTTTTCTACTATTATTTATAATGTTTTTATGCATAATAATGCTTTTTGGAGTAATCCTAATGCCTTTTCTCTCATAATATGCAAGGTTTACACAAAGAGGGAGAATACCGGCAGCTGGAATTCTGGACCTGAAAAAGCTACGTCAGAGTTACCTATTCTGCACATCTCCAAATGAGCTGAAAATTTACGGAGAATTATTTTGTAATATATGAAAAATACTGGAGCAAATAACTACCGGAGGAGGCCCACCAGGTGGGCACAACCCACCTGGGCGGGCCAGGCCCCCCAGGCACGCCCCGGTGGGTTGTGCCCTCCTCGGCCCACCTCCGGTGCCCATGTTCTGGTATAAAATTCATTTGGACCTAGAAAAAATTAGAGGAGGACTTTTGGGACGAAGCACCGCCGTCTCGAGGTGGAACTTGGGCAGGAGAACTTTTCTCTCTGGCGGAGCGATTCCGCCTGCGGAACTTCCCTCCCGGAGGGGGAAATCATCATCGTCATCACCAACAACCCTCTCATCTTTGGGAGGGCAATCTCCATCAACATCTTCAACAACACCATCTCCTCTCAAACCCTAGTTCATCTCTTGTGTTCAATCTTTGTACCGGAACCTTAGATTGGTACTTGTGGGTGACTAGTAGTGTTGATTACATCTTGTAGTTGATTACTATATGGTTTATTTGGTGGAAGATTATATGTTCAGATCCATTATGCTATTTAATACCCCTCTAATCTTGAGCATGATTATCATTTGTGAGTAGTTACTTCTGTTCTTGAGGTCATGGGAGAAGTCATGTTGCAAGTAATCATGTGAACTTGATATGTGTTCGATATTTTGATGATATGTATGTTGTGATTCCCTTAGTGGTGTCATGTGGGGTTGCTAGAGTGACAGAAGCTTAAACCCTAGTTTATGCGCTACTTCGTAAGGGACCGATTTGGATCCAAAAGTTTAATGCTATGGTTAGATTTTATCTTAATACTTTCCTCGTAGTTGCGGATGCTTACGAGGGGGTTAATCATAAGTAGGAGGTTTGTTCAAGTAAGAAAAAGCACCTAGGCACCGATCCACCCACATATCAAATTATCAAAGCAGCGAACACGAATCAAGCCAACATGATGAAAGTGACATGGTGAAATTCCCGTGTTCCTCAAGAACGCTTTGCTTATCATAATAGACCGTTTTGGCCTGTCCTTTACCACAAAAGGATTGGGCTACCTTGCTGCACTTTATATACCATTACCATTACTTGCTCGTTACAAATTATCTTGCTACCAAATTACCTGTTACCGACTATTTCAGTGCTTGCAGTTAATACCTTGCTGAAAACCACTTGCCATTTCCTTCTGCTCCTCGTTGGGTTCGACACTCTTACTTATCGAAAGGACTACGATTGATCCCCTATACTTATGGGTCACCACCATTCCCCTTGCAGTAGAAGCACTCAGTCGCAGGTTTGGGTCCACCCATCTTACTGTTATTTTTTAAGTTCCCTTTCTTTCCCTTGCCTTTCTTGAAACTAGTGGTCTTTTTAACCATCAACACTTGATGCTCCTTCTTGATTTCTACCTTCGTGGCCTTAAGCATCACGAAGAGCTCGGGAATCGTTTTCTCCATCCCTTGCATATAATAGTTCATCACAAAGCCCTTATAGCTTGGTGGCAGTGACTGGAGAACTCTATCAATGACCGTGTCATCTCGAAGATTAACTCCCAACTGAGTCAAGTGGTTCTAAAACTGAAAGTGCAACTAATCCCCGGGTGGTTTTGGTAATTCATAAGAACATATAGCTCATTGAACTAATATCCATTCAAGATAAATATTTCAGGAAGTTTAATGAATGGCATGGCATGGACTAGAGATGTGGACCCCTCAAAATGCTAAGGACAAACATTGGCAAAAGCTCAAGACTCTTCATCTTTATTTTAGTGATCCAAGATCACATTGAGTCCATAGGAAAGCCAATACTATTAAAAGGGGATGAGGTGTTGCTTAATGGCTTGCTTGCTCAAATGCTTAGAGATATTGCTCCAAAACCCTCAGCCACTTTCTCCATCCAAATATGTCAAAACCCTAAACTCCAACTCAGCCCCACCGACTCTTTCTATCCAGAGCCACCGAGTTCATATGACATAGCCACTGCCAGAAACCCTAGCAATTCGGTCTCACCGATACGGATCTCGGTCTCACTAAGATGGCCTTGCCAACACTCTGTGACTTGTTGCGTTTATTTTGGTCTCACCAAGTTATGCAATCGGTCTCACCGAGTTGGCTTGACCAACTCTCTATTGCCTTATTGCTTCACTTCGGTCTCACCGAGTTGATTCAATTGGCGCCACCGACATGATGTTTGCCCTAAGCCCTAGCACATCGGTCCCACCGAGATTCCTAACATTCACATTTTTGAACAGATCGGTGCCACCGAGTTTAACCATTCGGTCCCACCGAGATGAGTCAAATGTGTGTAACGGTTGGATTTTGTGTGGAGGCTATATATACCCCTCCACCCCTTCTCCATTAGTGAGAGAGCCATCAGAACGTGCCTACACTTCCACCATACATTTTCTGAGAGAGAACCACCTACTCATGTGTTGAGATCAAGACATTCCAATCCTACCATAAGAATCTTGATTTCTAGCCTTCCCAAGTTGCTTTCCACTCAAATCATCTTTCCACCATAGCCAAATCTAACAGAGAGAGTTGAGTGTTGGGGAGACTATCATTTGAAGCACAAGAGCAAGGAGTTCATCATCAACACACCGTCTATTACCTTTTGGAGAGTGGTGTCTCCTAGATTGGTTAGTTGTCACTTGGGAGCCTCCGTCAAGATGTGGAGTTGAACCAAAAAGTTTGTAAGGGCAAGGAGATCGCCTACTTCGTGAAGATCTACCCAAGTGAGGCAAGTCCTTTGTGGGCGATGACCATGGTGGGATAGACAAGGTTGCTTCTTCGTGGACCCTTCATGGGTGGAGCCCTTTGTGGAATCGCGCAGCCGTTACCCTTCGTGGGTTGAAGTCTCCATCAACGTGGACGTACGATAGCACCACCTATCGGAACCACGCCAAAAATCTCCGTGCCTCCATTGCGTTTGCCTTCTCCAAACCCTTCCCTTTATCTTCATATGCAATGTTTTACTTTCCGCTGCTATACTCTTAGAACTGCAAGTGTAGGTTGATTGCTTGACTAGTGCTAATTGCTAAAATCTTCCCACAACTAAAATTGGGAAAAGGATAGATTTTTATTTGGTCAAGTAGTCTAATCACCCCCCTCTAGACATACTTTCAATCCTACAAGTGGTATCAGAGCACTGTGCGTTTTTCTATCAATTGCTCAACAGTAATTTGTTCACCCACCGTATGATTTCTTTCAAGAGAGAAGCCTCTAGTGAAACCTATGCCCCCCGGGTCTGTTTTCCATCATATTATTTTCATATCTATAGAACCAAAAACACAAAAATACCTTGCTGCAATTTATTTACCTTTACTTTGTTTTGCCTTTTATCTATTTTTTATATCTATCTCTATTAGATCTCACTCTTGCAAGTGACCGTGAAGGGATTGACAACCCCTTTTTCGCATTGTGTGTAAGTGTTTGTTAGTTTGTGCAGGTGCATCTATTGGAGACTTGCTTTTCCTCCTACTGGATTGATACCTTGGTTCTTAACTGAGAGAAATACTTATCTCTACTTTGCTGCATCACCCTTTCCTCTTCAAGGGAAATAACAACGCAAGCTCAAGAAGTAGCAGTGGGGATATCACATCTAGGGGGAGCTTTGCTCTAAAATTTGATTAAAACAACTCTAATGGTGTGAGCACATTAATGCTTTATGAAAAAGTGGTAACCCCACTTGTGCTTAAACGATGAGTATGACCTATGATCAAATGTTTTCATTTGATTCCTAAGTCAATATACTCATATATAGATGACCTAGTCATCGCCAATTGCTTGATAGATGCTAGAATTGTTTGTGCATGCTTTGACACATATTTCATTTGCTATTTTATTGTGTCAGCATGTTGGTTGCATAATTTCCCTATTCGAGGACATCCATTTGTTGTTTTGATTGTGGTCTTTATTGGCCAAATGGATGGACAAGAATGCCTAAGGCCAACTCCAACGCGCGACCCCATCCTGTCCGCGTACGTCCATTTGGGGGTAAACGGACAAACAAGACATCCCAACGCAGGACCCCATCCCTATTTTTTGTCCGGTTTGTGTCCGTTTTGCTCCATCTTCATACCAAACTTGGTCTGGATTTGGGGCCGAGGTGGACAGAAAACGGACGTCTCGCGTCCTCTCGCATCCTCTTCGTCCGGAGTCTGGCCCACCTGTCACCCTCTCTTCTCTTTTCTCTCCCCTCGTCAACCATGCCGTCTCCCACCCACCCAGGAAACTGCGGGCGCCGAGGAAAAGCACGCGACGCCGGCGAGGAGCAACAGCACAAGACGGTGGCGAGGAGCTGCAGATGGCGTGGGACGCCGGCAAGGAGCCGCAGCGCGGGACACCGGTGAGGCCGGGGCGTGGCAGAGCAGGAGTTCGCGGGCGTAGGCGAGGCCGAGGCCAGGGCGCCCCGACGCGCGGGCGACAGGAGCTCATGGGCTTGGGTGGCAGGACCTCGCGGGCTCAGCGGCAAGGCCGGGGCGTGGCGGGCAGCAGGAGCTCGCGGGCGTTGGCGAGGCTGGGCCCGAGACGCGGTGGCGGGCGCCGGCGAACACGGCGCCGGCGAGCACGGGACGCGGAGCGCAGCGAGTGGCCGTGGCAAGCGCGTGCGGGCACAGGGGCGCGGGTGAGCGGCCGCGGCAAGTGCGCGCGGGCGATTGCGGGAGGCGGGGCGCGCGCGGATGAGGACGGGAAGCGAGCGCGCGAGAGTGGGAGCTTGAGCGCGACGAGGCGGGGCGCTGGCGAGCACGGGCCGCAGGCCGCGTGGTGGCATGCTAGCTAGCGTGCGCGTGCCTGTGCGAGCGTCCTGGCTAGCTAGCTAGCTAGCTGCACTGTGCGCGGGCATGCTGGCTAGCTAGCTAGCTGCGCCGTGCGCGGCGTGCTCGCTAGCTAGCCAGCCGCCGCTGCATGTGTCGCACCTCCAGCTCGTGGACGAGCGCGGCACCGGCAGGGCACGGGCGGCGAGCACGTGGGCTGTGGCGAGGCTGCCAAGGCGGGTGGCGACGCAGATGCCTGTGGACATGCGCGGGCGGGCGAGTATGGCGAATTCGGCCAGCGTCTGTGCTCATCGACGACGCCGGTGGCGGCCGTCCATGAGGTGTTTGATGAAATGTCTAAGCCGGACATATTTTGGGATGGGTCGGCCGCGTTGGGCGCATCGATGGCCGGACGACCGCATGCGGACACGCGTGTCCGTTTTTCTGCTCCAAACGGACGAAATCCGGACAAAGCGGACGTCCATTTGGGGTCTTGCATTGGAGTTGGCCTAAGAACCTTCTCTAACTATCTATGCTTTTCTCGTCTCAAACTCTATTCATGCTACATCAGAACAAGTCTTTTTCGGACCCTCCGGGTGAGGAGCACTCGGAGCCAGCGATCTGTCAAGGGCTGCTTTCCAAAACCTTATTGTGCATTTCGGTCAGACCAACAACTCAAACTCGGTCCCACCAAAAGCACTAGACTGATCTAGGTTTTCATCTCGGTGGTACCGATTAGAATGACTCGGTCCCACCAATTTGCAATAACTGCACACAGTTTTGCATCTCAGCGCCACCAAAACATTCCATTCTGTGCCACCAACAGCACATGGGTATATATTCAGCGGACCCGTACGGTTGAAAATCACTTCAAACCACTCGATCCTGCGCCCCATTGCTGCCGCCCCCTTGGTCTCCGGATCGTCGTCGTCTTCGCCTGTGCGCCTTCGCCGCAGGTCTCCATCACCGTCAACGGGAATCTCCACCACCGTTGTCGCCGTAGAGAATCGTCACCGTGTTAGGGTACGATTCGATCTCCTCATGCTATCCCCTTCCGATTCTATGCACAAGGATAATGCCTAGTTTCTTGCCACGTATGAGATCATTCTATCCATAGAAAAACTCCATTAGATTAGATTCGATGAAAATTTTTAGGGTTAGGTTTCCGCCGAGCTCATCTCGAACCGACTGAAATGAACCTTTCGGTCCCACCGATTGGCCCTGGCCATTGCACTAAGTACAACTCGGTGCCACCGAAATGTACTAATCGGTGAGACCGAAAGCAAAACCTCAGCGAAACCCTAGCATCTCGGAGTCACCGAACCGCAACTCGGTCTGACCGATCTTGTGTGTTTAGACTCTGTTAATGCTTCGGTGTCACCGAGATTTTCATATCGGTGACTCCAAAAAGCTTTCTACAGAAAACTAAAACTAAAGTTTTGATTCAAATTGTTTGAAAAACCATCTGTTTCTTTGTGATGCTCATCCACTCTGCCCATACCTATCTACTCACAGGGTTTGTTTGCAAGATGTCTGATGCAAGTGATAGCCAGAACAAGTCAGAGGAAGAGGTTAATCTCAGTGAGGGCACAAGCCCTAGTGGAAGCTATGATGAGGGCACCAAAAGCACTCCAAGCAATCTGCCTAAAGCTGCCACAAGACAAAGGAAGAAGAGAACCTCAGAAAGTGAGGATGACAATTTTGTTGTTGATGAGGAAGTAACCTCAAAGAAGAAAGTGCTAAAGAAAGAGTATGGCACTGTTGCTGCTGCTACTAAGCCAGGTCTCAAGAAGAAAGCCCCTGCAAAGAGAGTTCCAATGTCTAAGGCCAGAAATTCTACTCAAGAAACTATGACTTTCACTCCTGAACAATCAGATGGTGAAGAAGCTGCTGTTGGAAAGAAAAAGAGAAAGGAGAGAGTGAAGAAGACCATTGCCAAAGTGATTGGCAAACCATCTATGATGGTGGATGATGAGGAAGAGGAGAAAGAGGAACCAGTTGCACCTCCTGCAAAGACTCAGAAATTAATGTCTGATGCTATGAAGTCTGCCAACACCTCCAAGCCCAAGCCTAAAGCTCCAGTTCCTGCACCTAAGGCTGTTGCACCCAAGAGATCAACTAGGAACATCCCAGCTGCTGAAAAGAACAAGACCCCAGTGCCAGAAGTTCAAGAGGATGAAGAGCCACCAGTGCTCAGGAAGTTGAAGCCAAAGATTCCAGATCATGATGATGGACATCAGTTGCTGAAAATATGAAGCTCAGAAAGGACAAAGGTCTGAGATATTGGAGGAAAATTGATCCCTATTCTGCAAGGAGAAGAACAGCTTGTGACTATCATTTCCATACCCGAGAACAGCAAGATTTTTATGAGACAGTGCTGCTTGACAAGAAGCCCATCATAAGCAACATGAAATGGGTGGACTGGAAGTACATAGATGCCAATGAAGATTACTTCCCCCATGTTCATGAGAGCTTCAGGCTTATAGGTGTTGATGCTTTTGTTGGACAAAAGCTTACAAAATGGAATGATGAGATGGTGATGCAGTTTTACTCCACAGCACACTTTTATCCGAATGGCAGAATTGTGTGGATGACTGAGGGCACAAGGTACCAGTCATCTATTTCTGAGTGGGCTACTCTCATCAATGCTACATAGGAAGAAGAAAATGAGATTGATGTCTATGGCAAGCCCAGGATGGATCATAACACTATGGCACATATGTACAAGACCATTCCTGATGAGGCTTTGGATACACACAAGTTTGGATCCATATACTATCTACTTGCTGGTTTGGCCACCATAAACTACATTTTGAGGCACACCCTGCTGCCCAAATCTGGAGATGAGAGGATGATTCGTGGCCACTTCATCAACCTGCTCCACTTGTTTGATATTCCACAGAAGTTCAAAGTCATGAGCCTGATTGTTGAGACAATCAAAAGGACAGCTGCTGACCAGAAGAGGTCATGTGGATATGCACCACACATTCAGATGCTTATCAACTCCAAGGTTCATACAGATACATATCTACTTGACAGTGAACACCTTCCTCTTCAGCCAGAGTTTAAAGATAATGAAGTGGTGATGGATGCTTCACATCCAACTTCAGTTGAGGCTCAAGAGAAGGCAGAGGCAGCAAAAGCAGCAAAGGCAGCAAATGCACCCAATGCATCAATAGTCAATCTCAAATCAAAGCAAGACCGGTTGACATATCTGCTAGAAGCAACACTGAGGATTGAGCGAAGTCTGGCCAACTTAGCCAAGAACCAGGAGAGCTTAGAGCGGATAGTGGAGGACAAGATGTACAATCTTGATGTCAAGGTCACTGAGATACAGTCTATTGTGGAGAAGCTGAGAGATGATGCTGAAGATGGAAATGAGGACACTACCACTGAGAGGTTTCAGACAGTGCCAAGGGCACCCAGGTCCTCAGCTGTGCCAGTAGCAGACACCAGGACTACACACTCTGCACCTGCCGCCACTGCTATAGTGTCCCCCCAGTATCAACACCACCAGCTCAGCAGACATCAACCGAGGCATTTGCAGAAGCAGTTCTCTCAATGCCGTCTACGCACACCGGAGCAACAAGCCAGAATACCCCTTCAGGAGCTCCCGGAGATCGTGCCTAGACTGTCGTATAGCACTATACCTTTTCAAGCTTTTTGGTAACTTGTTGCCAAAGGGGGAGAAAATGTATAGATCATAGGCTTCGAGAGAGAGTGTCTCGTTCTTTTGCTCGTTGGTTTTTATTGCTAGTTGCTACTTCGTCCGTTTGGTTTGTGCTACTTATTGTTTTATGCTCGTGAGATACTTTGTGTGGTTGTGTGATTGATCATACTTTGCTTAATGTGTGATCTATGCCTATCTCTATAATTACTTGTGTATGATCATTCACTTATGTATTTGGTGATGCGTGCATGTTATTTCACTCTTATCATTTTGTGCACTCCACCAAGATGTATGCGACATGGAAGAGTGACCCATGATCCTAATCGATTGTGCATTTGCATTCAAACGCAAATTTCAAATAATGCATAAATTTAGGGGGAGCTCTTGCTTATCACATACTTCTCAAAGCGACGATGTATTTCATTCATTTTATCATTTGTCGAAGCTTTGATCTATATGTTGTCATCAATTACCAAAAAGGGGGAGATTGAAAGTGCAACTAATCCTCGGGTGGTTTTGGTAATTCATAACAACATATAGCTCATTGAACTAATATCTATTCAAGATAAATATTCCAGGAAGTTCAATGAATGGCATGGCATGGACTAGAGATGTGGACCCCTCAAAATGCTAAGGACAAACATTGGCAAAAGCTCAAGACTCTTCATCTTTATTTTAGTGATCCAAGATCACATTGAGTCCATAGGAAAGCCAATACTATTAAAAGGGGATGAGGTGTTTCTTAATGGCTTGCTTGCTCAAATATTTAGTGATATTGCTCCAAAACCCTCAGCCACTTTATCCATCCAAATATGTCAAAACCCTAAACTCCAACTCGGCCCCACTGATTCTTTCTATCCGGAGCCACCGAGTTCATATGACATAGCCACTGCCAGAAACCATAGCAATTCGGTCTCACCGATACGGACCTCGGTCTCACCGAGATGGCCTTGCCAACTCTCTGTGACTTGTTGCATTTATTTTGGTCTCACCGAGTTATGCAATCGGTCTCACCGAGTTGGCTTGACCAACTCTCTGTTGCCTCATTGCTTCACTTCGATCTCACCGAGTTGATGCAATTGGCGCCACCGAGATGAGGTTTGCCCTAAGCCCTAGGACATCGGTCCCACCGAGTTGTTCCAGTCGGTCCCACCGAGATTCCTAACATTCACATTTTTGAACAGATCGGTGCCATCGAGTTTAACCATTCGGTCCCACCGAAATGACTCAAATGTGTGTAACGGTTGGATTTTGTGTGGAGGCTATATATACCCCTCCACCCCCTTCTCCATTAGTGAGAGAGCCATCAGAACGTGCCTACACTTCCACCATACATTTTCTGAGAGAGAACCACCTACTCATGTGTTGATATCAAGACATTCCAATCCTACCACAAGAATCTTGATTTCTAGCCTTCCCAAGTTGCTTTCCACTCAAATCATCTTTCCACCATAGCCAAATCTGAGAGAGTGAGTTGATTGTTGGGGAGACTATCATTTGAAGCACAAGAGCAAGGAGTTCATCATCAACACACCGTCTATTACCTTTTGGAGAGTGGTGTCTCCTAAATTGGTTAGGTGTCGCTTGGGAGCCTCCGTCAAGATGTGGAGTTGAACCAAGAAGTTTGTAAGGGCAAGGAGATTGCCTACTTCGTGAAGATCTACCCAAGTGATGTAAGTCCTTCATGGGCAATGGCCATGGTGGGATAGACAAGGTTGCTTCTTCGTGGACCCTTCGTGGGTGGAGCCCTCCGTGGACTCGCGCAGCCGTTACCCTTCGTGGGTTGAAGTCTCCATCAACGTGGACGTACGATAGCACCACCTATCGGAACCACGCCAAAAATCTCCGTGTCTCCATTGTGTTTTCCTTCTCCAAACCCTTCCATTTACCTTCATATGCAATGTTTTACTTTCCGCTGCTATACTCTTAGAATTGCATGTGTAGGTTGATTGCTTGACTTGTGCTAATTACTAAAATCTGCCCACAACTAAAATTGGGAAAAGGATATATTTTTATTTGGTCAAGTAGTCTAATCACCCCCCTCTAGACATACTTTCGATCCTACAGAAACCCAGACATTCTGAGTATATGCTCACTAACAGAACTATTCTCCTCCATCTTGCAGCTAAAGAACTTGTTGGAGGTCTCATACCTCTCAACCCGGGCATGAGCTTGAAATACCAATTTCAGCTCCTCAAACATCTCATATGCTCTGTGGTGCTCAAAACGTCTTTGGAGCCCCGGTTCTAAGCCGTAAAGCATGGCGCACTGAGCTATCGAGTAGTCATCAGAACGTGCCTGCCAGGCATTCATAACATCTGCAGGTGAGCCTTGAGGGGGTGCATCACCAAGCGGTGCATTAAGGACATATGCCTTCTGTGCAGCAATGAGGATAATCCTCAAGTTACGGACCTAGTCTGCATAGTTGCTTCCATCATCTTTCAACTTAGCTTTCTCTAGGAACGCATCAAAATTCAGGGGAACTACAGCGCGGGCCATTGATCTACAACATAAATTTTTCAAAGACTATTAAGACTAAGTTCACGATAATTAATTCAGTTAATCAAATTACTAATGAACTCCCACTTAAATCAACATCCCTCAAGTTGTCTAAGTGATACATAATCCAAATCAACTAACCCTTGTCCAATCATCACGTGAAATGGGGCAGTCATCAATGGTGAACATCTCCATGTTGATCATATCTACTATATGACTCATGTTCGACCTTTCGTTCTCCTGTGTTCTGATGCCATGTCTGTACATGCTAGGCTCGTCAAGTTTAACCCAAGTATTCTGCATGTGTAAAACTGGCTTACACCTATTGTATGCGAACATAGAGTCTATCAAACCCGATCATCACGAGGTGCTTCGAAACGACGAACTTTTGCAACGGTGCATACTTAGGGAGAACACAATTTCTTGAAATTAAGTGAAGGGGTCATCTTATAATGCTACCGTCGTTCTAAGCAAAATAAGATGCATAAAAAGATAAACATCACATGCAATCAATATGTGACATGATATGGCCATTATCATCTTGTGCCTTTGATCTCCATTTCCAAAGCACCGGCATGATCTCCATCATCACCGGCATAACACCATGATCTCCATCATCGTGTCGTCACGTCGTCTCGCCAACTATTGCTTCTACAACTATTGCTAACGCGCATAGCGATAAAGTCAAGCAATTACATGACGAATAATAAATTAAAGACAACCCTATGGCTCCTGCCGGTTGCCGTACTCATCGACATGCAAGTCGTGAACCTATTACAAAACATGATCATCGCATACATCAACATATATCACATCATGTTTTGGCCATACCACATCACAACATGCCCTGCAAAAAACAAGTTAGACGTCCTCTACTTTGTTGTTGCAAATTTTACGTGGCTGCTATGGGCGACTAGCAAGAACTGTTCTTACCTACGTAAAGCCACAACGGTGATAATCAAGTTGCCTTTTAACTTTCTACAAGGACTGCCTTTGTCAAATTAGATTCAACTAAAGTAGGAGAGACAGACACCCGCTAGCCACCTTATGCAAAACAAGTTGCATGTCTGTCGGTGGAACCGGTCTCTTGTGCGTGGACAAGTAAGGTTGGTCCGGGCCGCTTCATCCCACAATACCGCTGAATCCAAATAAGACAAGAGAGGTAAGCAATTTGAGCATCAACGCCCACAATTCTTTGTGTTCTACTTGTGCATATACATCTACGCATAGACCCAGCTCTAGTACCACTGATGGGGAACGAAGCATGAAAATCAAAAAAATTCCTATGAACACCCAAGATCTATCTAGGAGAAGCATAGCAACGAGAGGGGAGAGTGTATCTACGTACCCTCGTAGACCGAAAGCGGAAGCGTATATAACGCGGTGGATGTAGTCGTACTCTTCGCGATCTGATCACGATCCAACCGATCTAGTGCCAAGCAGACGACATCTTTGAGTTTAGCACACGTGCGGCTCGATGATGTATCCTCCTCCTTGATCTAGCAAGAGAAGGTGGAGAAGTAGATGGGATCACAACCAGCATGACGGCGTAGTGGTGATGGTGGTGGTGGAGCAACGGCAGCGCTTCGCTAAGCAAAAAACCGTGGACGAGAACTATGCCGGGAGGGAGAGACGGGGCAGCAGCCAAGGCCAATGTCTTGGGGTGCCTTGCTGCGCCCCCTCCCCTATATTTATATGCATGGGAGGGCTGGGAGTCCAGCCCTACTCCTAATAAGAGTTGGCGCCAAGGGGGAGAGGACTTGAACTCCAAGTCCAATCCTATTCCTACTAGGACTCCCCTTTTTTCCCTTCCCTAGCCGCATGGGCTTTTGAGGACTTGGTGCGCCTGGCCCAATAAGGCCAGGGCGCCTCCCCTCAGCCCATGCCAGTCCTTGGGATGTGATGGGCCCACTTGTGGACTTCCGGACCCCTCCGGAATCCTCCGGAATCTTCTAAAAGCTTCCCGGTACAATACCGAAAAAACTACACCTTTTTCCGAAACCCAAAATATGACTTCCCATATATAAATCTTTACGTCTCGACCATTAAGAGACTCCTCATGACGTCCGGGATCTTATCTAGGACTCTGAACAACATTCGGTTACCAATCATCAAATATCCCAATACTACTCTAGCGTCAACGAACGTTAAGCGTGCGACCCTGCGAGTTCGTGGATCATGTAGTCATGACCGAGACACCTCTCCGGTCAATAACCAATAGCGGGACCTGGATGCCCATATTAGTTCCTAAATATTCCACGAATATCTTTTATCGGTTGAACCATGATGTCAAGGATTCGATTAATCCCGCATGTAATTCCCTTTGTCCGGTGATATGTTACTTGCCCGAGATTCGATCGTCGGTATCTCCATACCTAGTTCAATCTCGTTACAGGAAAGCCTCTTTACTCATTCCGTAATACAAGATCTCGTGACTAACTCATTAGGCACATTGCTTGGAAGCTCTTTACGATGTTACACGAGAGGGCCCAGAGATATCTCTCCATCACACGAAGTGACAAATCCCAGTCTCGATCTGTGCCAACCCAACAAACACCTTTGGTGATACCTGTAGAGCACCTTTATGATCACCCAGTTACAAAGTGACATTTGGATACACACTAAGTATTCCTCTGGTGTCAGGGAGTTGCACGATCTCATGGTTTTGGAATAGATAATTGACATGAAGAAAGCTATAACAATAAACTGATACGATCAACTGCTAAGCTTACGGTTGGGTCTTGTCCATCACATCATTCTCCTAATGATGTGATCCCGTTATCAAATGACAACTCATGTTTATGGTTAGGAAACCTTAACCATCTTTGATCAACGAGCTAGTCTAGTAGAGGCTCACTAGGGACATAGTATTTGTTTATGTATTCACACATGTATTTAAGTTTCCGGTCAATACAATTCTAGCATGAATAATAAACCTTTATCATGAATAAGGAAATATGATAATAACCAATTTATTATTGCCTCTAGGGCATATTTCCAACACTGCCCACCGTCACCTGCGACGCGTCCTGGCAGCACACAGAGAGATAGGCGATGGATGGCGGCTAGGGTTCTCGGTTTCCCGCTATGTCTCCTCTCTCATGGAATGTTTCGAGGCTTGTTAGCTATCTAGTACTAACAATCTATTAATGTTTACTAGAGTTTCTCTATCATTTCTCTTTAGGGTTGCAACAGATTCTACAATCCCTTGTGTGCGAGAGATAACATAATTTATTTTTCCATCAAAATTTCAGGGGGGGTTCTTCTTTCGCTTGTCCATGGCCTAAGCCTTGTTTGTTTTTTGCGGGCAAATATTTATTACTCAAAATTCAGCCATATTATAATCATCATAGCAGAATTTTGCTGCATCTGGAGGTCCAGATCCCAACCAAAATACGGTTATTTGTTCCAACTCAGCAAACTTTGCCATGCAGTGACTAATACGTCTCAAACTTATCTATAGTTTTGATTGTTTCATGCTATGTTTAAATCATTTTGGCACCATTTTTTATTATTTTTTTGGACTAACCTATTAATTCAGTGTCTAGTGCCAATTGTTGTTTTTTGCATGTTTTTACTCCACCGGTCCGCAACACTCTTCGGATTGTCAAAGACACCGGCAAAGGAGACACATGTTGATGTTACTGGTTCTGCTTCAGCGCAAGCACTGAAGGCAAAGAAGGCCACAGTTGAAATTCCCACAGAAGAAAACCCTTCGCTCTATGAGATTTGTCTTCGCACTCAACAGGCTCTTAAAAGTCACATCAAGCTTGACCGCAAGGAGAAAGTGGAAATGATGATAGAGATAAATTTGCTTCATAATTATGCTCGTCAAGCTCTCCTATTGGAAAAGGAACAGAAGAAGCGTTCCTGGACTCTATTGCACAAGCATTATTCTCGAAATCAACTCAAATCCAAGGGTATTGAAAAACATTATGGCTATCGGGAGTTGTTTGAAGTTCCTCGCATCCAAAGACAAACACTAGTGTTGCCCCAAAGGTCTGGTTCAACTGATCTGCTGTTTATCGAACCTGTTGATGAAATTGAAGACACTGCATGCACCCTGATCTACAATCCAGATGTTCCTCACTCCGAAGATCCTGAAGCCTCCACCGAAGCCAAAGCTGGAAGCCCTACTGTTCTTCAAGCCTCGGCCTCCACCATCGCTTATTCCGGTTCATCGAACAGTTCAAGCTCTGAGGATTCTTCGGACGAGTAGTTCCTCATGTGCTCTCTTTTCTTTTTGCCACTTGTTGACAAAAAGGGGGAGAAGAACACCGAGAGATTAGATGTGCGGGTTATTTGCAGGGAATTTGTTGTTGCCATTTGTTTTTCCTCAATCGGTTTGGTTTTCCGCAGTTGAACTCTTTGCTTTCCAGTGGCCGTGAACTTTAAATAGGACTGCATGTGGTGCTTGTCGGTGTCAAAACTGGCAGACCTCAGGGTAGGGGGTCCCGAGCTGCGGATTCTTGGATCAATGGTAATAGGAACGAAGGAGACGATGTTTTACCCTGGTTCGGGCCCTCTCTAAAAGGTAAAACCCTACGTCATGCTCTTGTTTATATTGATGGAGTATCAAGTACAGAGTTGATCTACCTCGAGATCGTATGTTGTGGTCTAAACCCTAATGGTATGATGATAAATTTCATAATAATCTATCGACTAGCCTAGCCTTGGCTTATATAATGTACCAGTGGCCTAGGATAACAAGAGTCCTAGTCGAATATGTTGGTGGAGAGGAGTCCTTGTCTTGATCACCAAGTCTTGTGGAATCTTCCTCGTATATGTCATCAGCTGTCTGAACTGGCCCAGTAGTGAACCGCCATGGGGTTCCTCTGCCTGATCCACCTGGTCGGGAGACAACATGGTGAGTACCCCGTAGTCCAGGACACCGTCAGTAGCCCCCTGAACCGGTCTTCAAGTTGGGGACGCTCCTCGGTTCTTCCGAACTGTTCTTCATCTTCGATCGTTGGTCTTGAAAACTGGTTCAACAAATCTTCCCATCTTCGATCTTGAGGATTGCCGAGCTAAATCCAAAGAGTTCACACGTTGGGCATCCGAGGAGCCCTTTAAGTCTTCGGCTTTTATCAATGCCTTGTTATTTTTTACGCCACACCTCGGGTTCGAAGTGTTTCCCGTGCGGCAGTATCTTCTTCCGTCCGAGCTCCAACACCGGACTGCATCCGAGGTGTCTTTTTGCAGCCGAGCTCCAATGCCGGACTGCATCCAAGCTCCAACGCCGGACTGTATACGAGGTGTCTTTTTGCAGCCCAGCTCCAACGCCGACCTGCATCTGAGGTGTCATAGATCACCTTGGTTCAAAAAAGTTGAAGGAGTTTAGCCGAGCTTAATGCTGGAAATGCCCTCTAAGGAGCCAACACTTGTATCCGAGCTTTATGCCGGACTGCATCCAAGGTGGTGCACCACCTCGGTCTTGGGATGATTTTTGCGGATATTTTTTTCTTGATTGCTGCAATTTACTCTTTGCCGAGATGTATACCCAATAGCCCTCAAGGTGTGTGTCGGCCTAAAATCCGAGATGCACCTAAAGTAAAACATGAAACCGCTGATCCCAGTAGCCCCTAAGACGTAGGTCGATTCATGAAATTGGCCTAAGGATCAACTCCTAGCTCGGCAGCATACGTAGGAATAGAAACGCAGTGTAATACATTAGAGGAGATAGTGATAGGCGGACGGGCCCTTGAGAGAGGGTTTTGAGAAGTTGTCGTAATATATTAGCTTGATGCTGGATAAGTCCCAGATGGTACCTATTGTTGTCCGAAGACGCGTTTGCCCATAGCTCGATCAAGCCGAACACTGAGCACTTTGAATTTTCTGCATTGAATAGGCAATGCAGTAGCCCTCGAGCCACTGGTCGGGTGGCAACACCAGATCAGGGGATCGATGTGCCCCTTTAATATTTGTAAATAATAAGCGCGAAACCCAGTAGCCCCCGAGCCTTAATGTGGGCACGGGTGGCCGAATTAAGGATCGATATCCGTAATTTTTGTTGTGTTTAACACAAACTTCTCGGAAAGAGAATAAAGATCTCTTAAAGGAGCTAGAGCTAGCGAAAGCTGGGCTTGCCAAGGTCGGCCCCAAGGGGCTTAATAGATAGGAAATCAAGGCCAATACAGAATTATGAGAGCATTATGTCAGCTGCTCGGTTGTCTCAGCGAGATTGTGCCCGTGACTCTTTAAAAGATGGGCTGCAGTAAATTGACTTACTCACAATTTATATGTAATGATTCTATGTATCCAAGTACTTTACATCATTAATGCTCGGATCCGCATTGTACAAAACTTTGTTGACCGACCTCGGCTTCAACCTCCTCGGCTAGTAGCCGGGGAGTGTTTGTCCTACTTTATAAAGCCTTTATGAGGGCAAAGATTTACGGCAAACAAGGCAATCCGACCATACGGTTTTACAAACAAAGGTACGCGGAGAGATATGTTATATTACTTTTTTACGTAAGAAACATCTTCTGGGAAAAATAGTTCCTTTATAAGTTCCTTTTCCTAGGCTATCATGTTGACCATGATCATGAAACCTCAACTCCGATCAATGTGGGAGGAAAATATTAAGGATTTAGTTTGGGCAAAGTTCCCGAACTCTGTGGTCTTAATAAACCTAAATTTTCACTTCCGCCATTGCCAACCAATTATATTCTTAAGATGGCTAACTTTCGGCTTCACCCAGTCTGAAGTACTAACCTGGATGACCCGGAAGTAACAATCACAAAGGTGCTCCCTTTACTCCCTAGCCAAACAATCGGGAACGTAGGGGGTAAGTGTTGGGGAACGTAGCATGCAATTTCAAAAAAATTCTACGCTCACGCAAGATCTATCTAGGAGATGCATAGCAACGAGGGGGGAGAGTGTGTCCACGTACCCTCGTAGACCGAAAGCGAAGCGTTAGCTTAACGCGGTTGATGTAGTCGAACATCTTCGCGATCCAACCGATCAAGCACCGAACGTACGGCACCTCCGAGTTCTGCACACGTTCAACTCGAGGACGTCCCTCGAACTCTTGATCCAGCAGAAGGTCGAGGGAGAGTTCCGTCAGCACGACGGCGTGGCGACGGTGTTGGTGATGTGATTCGCGCAGGGCTTCGCCTAAGCACTACGACACTATGACCGGAGGAGTAAACGGTTGAGGGGGGCACCGCATACGGCTAAGAACAATTGATGTGCCTTTGGGGTGCCCCCTTCCCACGTATATAAAGGAGGGGAGGAGGAGGCCGGCCACCAAGGAGGGGCGCGCCATGGGGGGAGTCCTACTTGGACTCCTAGTCCAAGTAGGATTCGGTTCTTCCGGAGGGGGAAAGAGGGAAGGAGAGAGAGTAGGAGAAGGAAAGGGGGGTGGCGCCCCCTTCCCTAAACCAATTCGGCCTCCTCCCTTGTGGGGGGCGCGCCAGCCCCTTGTGGGCTGGTTAGCCTCCCTCATATGGCCCATATGGCCCATATCTTCCACCGGGGGGTTCCGGTAACCCTTCCGGTACTCCGAAAAATATCCGAATCACTCCGGAACCATTCCGGTGTCCGAATATAACCTTCCAATATATCAATCTTTACCTCTCGACCATTTCGAGACTCCTCGTCATGTCCGTGATCTCATCCGGGACTCCGAACAAACTTCGGTCACCAAAACACACAACTCATAATACAAATCGTCATCGAACGTTAAGCGTGCGGACCCTACGGGTTCGAGAGCTATGTAGACATGACCGAGACACATCTTCGGTCAATAACCAATAGTAGAACCTGGATGCTCATATTGGCTCCTACATATTCTACGAAGATCTTTATCGGTCAAACCGCATAACAACATACGTCATTCCCTTTGTCATCGGTATGTTACTTGCCCGAGATTCGGTCGTCGGTATCATCATACCTAGTTCAATCTCGTTACCGGCAAGTCTCTTTACTCGTTCTGTAATGCATCATCCCGTAACTAACTCATTAGTCACATTGCTTGCAAGGCTTATAGTGATGTGCATTACCGAGAGGGCCCAGAGATACCTCTCCGATACTCGGAGTGACAAATCCTAATATCGATCTATGCCAACCCAACAAACACCTTCGGAGACACCTGTAGAGTATCTTTATAATCACCCAGTTACGTTGTGGCATTTGATAGCACACAAGGTGTTCCTCCGGTATTCGGGAGTTGCATAATCTCATAGTCAGAGGAATATGTATGAGTCATGAAGAAAGCAATAGCAATAAAACTTAATGATCATTATGCTAAGCTAACGGATGGGTCTTGTCCATCACATCATTCTCCTAATGATGTGATCCCGTTCGTCAAATGACAACACATGTCTATGGTTAGGAAACTTAACCATCTTTGATTAACAAGCTAGTCTAGTAGAGGCATACTAGGGACACTGTGTTTTGTCTATGTATTCACACATGTATCAAGTTTCCGGTTAATACAATTCTAGCATGAATAATAAACATTTATCATGATATAAGGAAATATAAATAACAACTTTATTATTGCCTCTAGGGCATATTTCCTTCAGTCTCCCACTTGCACTAGAGTCAATAATCTAGTTCACATCACCATGTGATTTAACACCAATAGTTCACATCTTTATGTGATTAACACCCATAGTTCATATCGCCATGTGACCAACACCCAAAGGGTTTACTAGAGTCAATAGTCTAGTTCACATCGCCATGTGATTAATACCCAAAGAGTATTAAGGTGTGATCATGTTTTGCTTGTGAGAGAAGTTTAGTCAACGGGTCTGCCACATTCAGATCCGTATGTATTTTGCAAAATTTCTATGTTTACAATGCTCTACATGGAGCTACTCTAGCTAATTGCTCCCACTTTCAATACGTATCCAGATTGAGACTCAGGGTCATCTGGATCGGTGTAAAAGCTTGCATCGACGTAACTCTTTACGACGAACTCTTCATCACCTCCATAACCGAGAAATATTTCCTTAGTCCTCTAAGGACAATTTTTGACCGCTGTCTAGTGATCTACTCCTGGATCACTATTGTACCCCCTTGACAAACTCATGGCAAGGTACACAACAGGTTTGGTACACAGCATGGCATACTTTATAGAACCTATGGCTGAGGCATAGGGAATGACTTTCATTCTCTCTCTCTATCTTCTGCCGTGGTCATGCTTTGAGTCTTACTCAAATTTATACCTTGAATACAGGCAAGAACTCTTTCTTTGACTGATCCTTTTTGAACTCCTTCAAAACTTTGTCAAGGTATATGCTTTGTGAAAGTCCTATTAAGTGTCTCGATCTATCCCTATAGATCTTGATGCTCAATACTTAAGCAGCTTCACCGAGGTCTTTTTATTGAAAAATTCTTATTCAAGTATCCTTTTATGCTATCCAGAAATTCTATATCATTTCCAATCAGCAATATGTCATCCACATATAATATCAGAAATGCTACAGAGCTCCCACTCACTTTCTTGTAAATATAGGCTTCACCATAAGTCTGTATAAAACCATATGATTTGATCACCTTATCAAAGCATATATTCCAACTCTGAGATGTCTGCACCAGTCCATAGATGGATCGCTGGAGTTTGCGCACTTTGTCTGCACTTTTAGGATCGACAAAACCTTCTGGTTGCATCATATACAACTCTTATTTAAGAAATCCATTAAGGAATGCAGTTTTGACATCTATTTGCCAGATTTCATAAAATGTGGCAATTGCTAACATGATTCGGACAGACTTAAGCATCGCTACGAGTGAGAAAACCTCATCGTAGTCAACACTTTGAACTTGTCAAAAACCTTTTGTGACAAGTCGAGCTTTGTAGATAGTAACACTACCATCAGCGTCCATCTTCCTCTTGAAGATCCATTTATTCTTAATGGCTTGCCGATCATCGGGCAAATCCACCAAAGTCCACACTTTGTTCTCATACATGGATCCCATCTCAGATTTCATGGCCTCAAGCCATTTCACGAAATCTGGGCTCATCATCGCTTGCTCATAGTTCGTAGGTTCGTCATGGTCTAGTAACATGACTTCCAAAACAGGATTACCGTACCACTCTGGTGCGGAACATACTCTGGTTGACCTACGAGGTTCGGTAGTAACTTGATCTGAAGTTTCATGATTATCATCATTAACTTCCTCACTAATTGGCGTATGCATCACTGGAACTGATTTCTGTGATTAACTACTTTCCAATTCGAGAGAAGGTACAACTACCTCATCAAGTTCTACTTTCCTCCCACTCACTTCTTTCGAGAGAAACTCCTTCTCTAGAAAGGATCCATTCTTAGCAACAAAGATCTTGCCTTCGGATCTGTGATAGAAGGTGTACCCAACAGTTTCTTTTTGGGTATGCTATGAAGACGCACTTCTCCGATTTGGGTTCGAGCTTATCAGGCTGAAGCTTTTTCACATAAGCATCGCAACCCCAAACTTTAAGAAACAACAGCTTAGGTTTCTTGCCAAACCACAGTTCATACGGTGTCGTCTCAATGGATTTAGATGGTGCCCTATTTAACGTGAATGCAGCTGTCTCTAATGCATAACCCCAAAACGATAGTGGTAAATCGGTAAGAGACATCATAGATCGCACCATATCTAATAAAGTACGGTTACGACGTTCGGACACACCATTACGCTGTGGTGTTCCAGATGGCGTGAGTTGCGAAACTATTCCACATTGTTTTAAATGAAGACCAAACTTGTAACTCAAATATTCACCTCCGCGATCAGATCGTAGAAACTTTATTTTCTTGTTACGATGATTTTCCACTTCACTCTGAAATTCTTTGAACTTTTCAAATGTTTCAGACTTGTGTTTCATTAAGTAGATATACCCATATCTGCTTAAATCATCTGTGAAGGTCAGAAAATAACGATACCCGCCGCGAGCCTCAACACTCATCGAACCGCATACATCGGTATGTATTATTTCCAATAAGTCATTGGCTCGCTCCATTGTTCCGGAGAATGGAGTTTTAGTCATCTTGCCCATGAGGCATGGTTCGCAAGTATCAAATGATTCATAATCAAGTGATTCCAAAAGCCCATCTGCATGGAGTTTCTTCATGCGCTTTACACCAATATGACCTAAATGGTAGTGCCACAAATATGTTGCACTATCATTATTAACTTTGCATCTTTTGGTATCAATATTATGAATATGTGTATCACTACGATCGAGATTCAATAAACCATTTATATTGAGTGTATGACCATAGAAGGTTTTATTCATGTAAACAGAACAACAATTATTCTCTGACTTAAATGAATAACCGTATCGCAATAAACATGATCCAATCATATTCATGCTCAACGCAAACACCAAATAACATTTATTTAGGTCCAACACTAATCCCGAAGGTAGAGGGAGTGTGCGATGGTGATCTTATCAACCTTGGAATCACTTCCAACACACATCGTCACCTCGTCATTAACTAGTCTCTGTTCATTTTGCAACTCCTGTTTTGAGTTACTAATGTTAGCAACTGAACCGGTATCAAATACCCAGGGGCTACTATGAACATTAGTAAAATACACATCAATAACATGTATATCAAATATACCTTTGTTCACTTTGCCATCCTTCTTATTCGCCAAGTATTTGGGGCAGTTCCGCTTCCAGTGACCATTTCCTTTGCAGTAGAAGCACTCAGTTTCAGGCTTAGGTCCAGACTTGGGTTTCTTCCCGGGAGTAGCAACTTGCTTGCTATTCTTCTTGAAGTTCCCTTTCTTGCCCTCGCCCTTTTTTTGAAACTAGTGGTCTTGTCAACCATCAACACTTGATGCTATTTCTTTATTTCTACCTTCGCTGATTTCAGCATCGCGAAGAGCTTGGGAATCATTTTCGTCATCCCTTGCATATTATAGTTCATCACGAAGTTCTAGTAACTTGGTGATAGTGACTAGAGAACTCTGTCAATCACTATCTTATCTGGAAGATTAACTCCCACTTGATTCAAGCGATTGTAGTACCCAGACATTCTGAGCACATGCTCACTAGCTGAGCTATTCTCCTCCATCTTGTAGGCAAAGTACTTGTCAGAGGTCTCATACCTCTCGACATGGGCATGAGTCTGAAATACCAATTTCATCTCTTTGGAACATCTCATATGCTCCGTGGCGTTCAAAACGTTTTTGAAGTCCCGGTTCTAAGCCATAAAGTATGGTGCACTAAACTATCAAGTAGTCATCATATCGAGCTTGCCAAATGTTCATAACGTCTGCATCTACTCCTGCAATAGGTCTGTCACCTAGCGGTGCATCAAGGACATAATTCTTCTGTCCAGCAACGAGGATATTCCTCAGATCACAGACCCAGTCCGCATCATTGCTACTATCATCTTTCAACTTAGTTTTCTCTAGGAACATATCAAAAATAAAACAAGGGAGCTATACGCGAGCTATTGATCTACAACATAATTTGCAAATACTACCAGGGCTAAGTTCATGATAAATTAAGTTCAATTAATCATATTACTTAAGAACTCCCACTTAGATAGACATCCCTCTAGTCATCTAAATGATCACGTGATTCATATCAACTAAACCATGTCCGATCATCACGTGAGATGGAGTAGTTTTCAATGGTGAACATCTCTATGTTGATCATATCTACTATATGATTCACGTTCGACCTTTCGGTCTCAGTGTTCCGAGGCCATATCAGCATATGCTAGGCTCGTCAAGTTTAACCCGAGTATTCTGCACGTGCAAAATTGGCTTGCACCCGTTGTATGTGAACATAGAGCTTATCACACCCGATCATCACGTGGTGTCTTGGCACAACGAACTGTCGCAATGGTGCGTACCCAGGGAGAACACTTATACCTTGAAATTTAGTGAGGGATCATCTTATAATGCTACCGCCGTACTAAGCAAAATAAGATGCATAAAAGATAAACATCACATGCAATCAAAATATGTGACATGATATGGACATCATCATCTTGTGCCTTTGATCTCCATCTCCAAAGCACCGTCATGATCTCCATCGTCACCGGCTTGACACCTTGATCTCCATCGTAGCGTCGTTGTCGTCTCGCCAACTATTGCTTCTACGACTATCGCTACCGCATAGTGATAAAGTAAAGCAATTACATGGCGATTGCATTTCATACAATAAAGCGACAACCATAAGGCTCCTGCCAGTTGCCGATAACTTTTACAAAACATGATCATCTCATACAATAACGTATATCACATCATGTCTTGACCATATCACATCACAGCATGCCCTGCAAAAACAAGTTAGACATCCTCTACTTTGCTGTTGCAAGTTTTACGTGGCTGCTACGGGCTTCTAGCAAGAACCGTTCTTACCTACGCATCAAAACCACAACGATTTTTCGTCAAGTGTGCTGTTTTAACCTTCAACAAGGACCGGCCGTAGTCAAACTCGATTCAACTAAAGTTGGAGAAACAGACACCCGCCAGCCACATGTGTGCAAAGCACGTCGGTAGAACCAATTTCATGAACGTGGTCATGTAATGTCGGTCCGGGCCGCTTCATCCAACAATACCGCCGAATCAAAGTAAGACGTTGGTGGTAAGCAGTATGACTATTATCGCCCACAACTCTTTGTGTTCTACTCGTGCATATCATCTACGCATAAACCTGGCTCTGATGCCACTGTTGGGGAACGTAGCATGCAATTTCAAAAAAATTCTACGCTCACGCAAGATCTATCTAGGAGATGCATAGCAACGAGAGGGGAGAGTGTGTCCACGTACCCTTGTAGACCGAAAGCAGAAGCGTTAGCTTAACACGGTTGATGTAGTCGAACGTCTTTGCGATCCAACCGATCAAGCATCGAACGTACGGCTCCTCCGAGTTCTGCACACGTTCAGCTCGATGACGTCCCTCGAACTCTTGATCCAGTAGGAGGTTGAGGGAGAGTTCCGTCAGCACGACGGTATGGCGACGGTGTTGGTGATGTGATCCGCGCAGGGCTTCGCCTAAGCACTACGACGCTATGACCGGAGGAGTAAACGGTGGAGGGGGGCGCCGCACACGGCTAAGAACAATTGATGTGCCTTTGGGGTTCCCCCTACCCACGTATATAAAGGAGGGGAGGAGGAGGCCAGCCACCAAGGAGGGGCGCGCCATGGGGGGAGTCCTACTTGGACTCCTAGTCCAAGTAGGATTCGCCCCCCCTTTTTTTTCCTTTCTTTCGGAGGGGGAAAGAGGGAAGGAGAGGGAGTAGGAGAAGGAGAAGGAAAGGGGGGTGGCGCCCCCTTCCCTAAACCAATTCGGCCTCCTCCCTTGTGGGGGGCGCACCAGCCCCTTGTGGGCTGGTTAGCCTCCCTCATATGGCCCACATGGCCCATATCTTCCACCGGGGGGTTCCGGTAACCCTTCCAGTACTCCGAAAAATATCCGAATCACTCCGGAACCATTCCGGTGTCTGAATATAACCTTCCAATATATCAATCTTTACCTCTCGACCATTTCGAGACTCCTTGTCATGTTCGTGATCTCATCCGGGACTCCGAACAAACTTCGGTCACCAAAACACACAACTCATAATACAAATCGTCATCGAACGTTAAGCGTGCGGACTCTACGGGTTCGAGAGCTATGTAGACATGACCGAGACACATCTTCGGTCAATAACCAATAGCGGAACCTGGATGCTCATATTGGCTCCTACATATTCTACGAAGATCTTTATCGGTCAAACCGCATAACAACATACGTCATTCCCTTTGTCATCGGTATGTTACTTGCCCGAGATTCGATCGTAGGTATCATCATACCTAGTTCAATCTCGTTACTGGCAAGTCTCTTTACTCGTTCCGTAATGCATCATCCCGTAACTAACTCATTAGTCACATTGCTTGCAAGGCTTATAGTGATGTGCATTACCGAGAGGGCCCAGAGATACCTCTCCGATACTCGGAGTGACAAATCCTAATCTCGATCTATGCCAACCCAACAAACACCTTCGGAGACACCTGTAGAGTATCTTTATAATCACCTAGTTACGTTGTGACGTTTGATAGCACACAAGGTGTTCCTCCGGTATTCAGGAGTTGCATAATCTCATAGTCAGAGGAATATGTATAAGTCATGAAGAAAGCAATAGCAATAAAACTTAACGATCATTATGCTAAGCTAACGGATGGGTCTTGTCCATCACATCATTCTCCTAATGAAGTGATCCCGTTCATCAAATGACAACACATGTCTATGGTTAGAAAACTTAACCATCTTTGATTAACGAGCTAGTCTAGTAGAGGCATACTAGGGACACTGTGTTTTGTCTATGTATTCACACATGTATCAAGTTTCCAGTTAATACAATTCTAGCATGAATAATAAACATTTATCATGATATAAGAAAATATAAATAACAACTTTATTATTGCCTCTAGGGCATATTTCCTTCAGTAAGCACGGGAGCCAGGCAACCCAGCTTGGCCAAAATCTTAAGTCAAATTGATGCATATTTATGGCTTTATAACGATGATTACAGAAGGCAAATTCTCCGTTGCGACTGTTTATAATCTGAAAATGGCCCATCGTTGGCTTCCACCCCTTTGTATATGCTATGCAGGGTGTTTCCGTACTAACAAGACAACCCTTAGTCGACGTCTCGGTGCCCAGAGGCGGTTGTGTTAGCGAAAACGAGGCAATCAGATATGCAGGCTTTATAACTTTCACTTAGTCATAGGAGCTTTAAATTGGGAAGGCTAGTTACGAGCCCCCGGTTAGTGTTCGGCGTCAGCTGAGGTCAAGCCATTAACACTTCGGCCAGTTTTATGAAAGGCTCATCGTCTAACACGGGGTGGCCTCTATCGATCTATAGTTTGACACAGTCATCGGATCGCTGACCAGTTTACGCCCGTTGTGACAGTCATTTTTCGGCTTTCTCCACTGAGGCGCTTAACCATTCGAGCTGGAAGCACAATCACAGTGGTTCTCCCTTTGCACACCTAGCCGAACAAAGCGGAACATAGGAGGCAAGCACAGGAGCCAGGCAATCCAACTATTGACCGAAGACACAATTCGAAACTGATGCATATAAAGCAATATCCGAGAATGTTTTGCCGAGGACTCCTCGGAGTACCTTGGCTTTTGGTGGGTTCGGCTCTAGTCACAGCCCCGTGTTGATATTGCCGAAGCTTTAAAGGTGTCCGGCGTTGTACTGCGAGACTTATGCTGAAAACACACAAATAGGTTAAAAGTGCCATAAGCTTGGAAAACCAAAAAACTTTACGTCCGAACTAAAACAAGTTTTTTGTGCCAATCCAAAATTGGTCTTAAATTATTTTTTTGTGCTTCTATCATGCTTTAACATGACATATTCGATCTCTAAACTTCAAGTAGGTCAGCCTTCGGCTTCAACCTCCTTATCCCGAAGGCGGAGTGCTTCTCCGAGGCCAGTTTAGCGAACTAAACTCAAACGGCTTTAGAGAGAAGCCAGGCTATCTGGCTATTGACCATACACTCGAGTCAAAAAAGGAGTAGTAGAAAAAGACTTTGCAACGACTGAGAAGAAAAACATTCATTATAAAATGGCTCGTATAAATTTAAGAGCCCCAGTTAACATGGGCAAAGAAAAGTGATTTTTAACGAACCTCGTTTTTAACAACAGATTTTAACATAAATATAATGCTTGGTCGAACCGAACAGAAAATTAAGAATTTAGGGAATTTAAGCATGAAAGCGACTTGGCTGGTTAATGTGCTCGGTGTTGATGACGTGGGCCGAGCTTGCAGCGGGTCGGGGTCCAACCCCCAAGCCGGTCCCGAGGTGCCCGGGCGAAGAGCTCGGCTTGACGGAGTGGCGACGTAGTGCGGTTGACGTGTTGAGGAGAAGCCCCCGGTCCAGCCGAGATGAAGAAGATGGTCGGCTGGTGACACCGAAGTCCCCGATCCAGCCGAGCTGACGAAGCTGATCGGCCGGTGACGCCGAAGTCACTGGAGTAGGTTCGATGAAGAGATGGCAAAGCCCCTGGTCCAGCCAAGGTGACGGAGCAGGTCTGTAAGGTGACGTTGCAGCCTCCGTGTCAGCCGAGGTGTCGAAGCAGTTCGGCATGGTTGGTTATTGGCTCGAAGAAGCAACGGCGCGGCGATGCCAGCGCAGGTCGAAACTTGTGACGTGGTCAATGCCGGCTTGAGAAGTGACCGCGCGGCGACGCTGGCGCGCTTGACCCGTGCAATCCGTGGGCGACGATCTTGTCTTGATGATTATTTGTCCTTCACTTTGCCGAACTCTTGATCGGCTCGCCGAGGTGATGATCCGAAGTGGTTGTCATCGGCTGAATGGAGCGACGGCACAGTCGATGTTGGCGCAGGTTGGTAGCCGTGGAGCAAAGTGGTCGGGCCGGTTTTACATCGGCGCGACGGTGAAGATCGGCTCGGAAAAGACTCAAAATTTATGGGCGCGTGTTTGAGAACAACACACAATACCCTATAAATAAATTCCCTCAAAAAAGGATGTCCAATATCCCGTTCATGAAGAAAGATGAACTTGGGTCGGATTCGTATTCGTGCAGAAAACAGATCCGGAAATTGTTGCGCTCATCGGAGGTTTCCAGGAGTTTGAACGGTCGGATCGAGCTGAAATTCTTAGGGGTGGTACATATAGGAATTACGCAGCCGATCAACGGTTGGATCTTCCAAAGAACGTCCGAGATAGACGCTGTACTCCACGCCCCAAACTCGTGCAGATTCCCGTCCAGACTCGACAAGACTCCGGTATATCGAAGATCGCCGGAGATTCCTCCATCGAAACGCGACGAAATTTTACAGGGTTGTTGTAGACTCAATTACGCACAATTCCACCGAATAAATCGTCAAAGCAAAGCTCGAGGAGGCGGTGGCAGCGGATACAATTTTGCTGTTTAGAAAAATAGCACGGGCGCTCGAGGGCAATGTTGACGTTGAGCCCCCGAGCTCCATGGATGATTCCTCCATGATCTTGATAGAGGTCGGAGTTGACGTTGATGAAGGTCCTCGTTCGAACATGACAATTTGAGGCGGAGCATAGTCCTCGGTCGAGTCAAGGTGACTAGTCGAGCCGACGTCGCAGTTGATCTGCAGGCGAGCCATTGATCCTTCGTCGATCTCACAGTGGAACTCTCAATGAAAGCACCATTGTCGGTGTCAAAACCGACAAGTCTCGAGGTAGGGGGTCTCGAGCTGTGGATTCTCAGATCAATGGTAATAGGAACGAAGGAGACGATGTTTTACCCAGGTTCGGGCCCTCTCTAAGAGGTAAAACCCTACGTCCTGCTCTTGTTTATATTGATGGAGTATCAAGTACAGAGTTGATCTACCTCGAGATCGTATGTTGTGGTCTAAACCCTAATGGTATGATGATAAATGTCATAATAATCTATCGACTAGCCTAGCCTTGGCTTATATAATGTACCAGAGGCCTAGGATACCAAGAGTCCTAGTCGAATACGTCGGTGGAGAGGAGTCCTTGTCTTGATCACCAAGTCTTGTGGAATCTTCCTCGTATATGTCAGCGGTTGTCCAAACTGGCCCACTAGTGAACCGCCATGGGGGTCCTCTGCCTGATCCACCTGGTCGGGAGACAACATGGTGAGTACCCCCTAGTCCAGGATATCGTCAGTGCTGGTGAACTTTGTCGTCATGTATCGTTAATAACCCCTACAATGCTATTTACTTTTGTATCTATGTTTGCAGGTGTTACCGAAAACTTATAATCCTTCCGTGATTATTATCTCCTATCTAACTTGCAGGAGAGGAGAAAATTGCCTCAAGAGAATGTTGTCTTCTTGCTTCTCTGAAGAGAAACTGATCGATACCTCAGTAATAAATTCTCTCTGCCTAGTTCTTATTCGGTTATCTAACTTGCAGGAGAATATCTTCAGAAACATATCGATCTTGTGCGAAATTCTTTTTCGTTTCCTACGCAAGCTAGCTTGCAGGAAACTTATTCATCTCGATTGGATCGAAAACCGTGCTCTGAGAAAATCTTCATGACTTATCTCTTCAACAAATCATTTCAAAGTATTCATAATCTATAACAAATCTTCTTCAAAGATTCTATGTTACAGGAAATATCTCAGACTGCATTGATCGAAACTACAAATGATATCATCTCTCAATGTCACTCATCCGAAGATTCGCATCGCCTCCTCTCACACACGACATCTATGCATAACTTCAGTATCAATATCTTCAGTAAGATCCATATATTCAGGGGGAGCGTGTTTTATCTTCGAATTATCTCTCGTCTATTGATTTCTCTCACATTACATTCGGTTACCCTTCATCTCTCTTTCAATGTGCTCTGTTTTGTCAATAATCGTCCAATAAGGGGGAGATTGTTGGTGCAATAGTTTGCCCCCTTGTGTTTTCGAGATTGTTGTCAGAAACAAGCATGGACTGATTTGTTTGCGAGTGCACAGAAAGAGAAAGAGTCCATGCAATCCTGAGAAGAATGTTGTGTTTTCGAAGAACTTCACTGAAGATTATATGCTTTGCGGAGAAGGATGAGCTACATGTTGAGAAGATGTGGAAGCAAAAGATTGTATCAAAGGAACTGACCTCTTAAAATTATTGCTGACGTGAAGCAATATTCATTTGGAGTGTCTGAGGAAGAATGACTGCAGTCGAGAAGATTGAAGGCGATGTGAAGATGTAGCATTCCTTTTGTCATTGCTTTTCTTCTCTTATTTGAGTCATAGGACCTCCGATTAAGAGGGGTATAGGTTCTCGAAGCTTAGGTCCGTTGTGATGCTTAGCCGAAACCTATGAGAGACTGAGAGAAATCTCTTTGTGTTCCCAATGATTACCTATCAGCAGAAGATGTTGTTCTTTGGTGCTGCAGGAGATATTATTCAGATCGAGGAGTTAGCATTTCTTGCTCCGTAAGGAATGTTACCCTTGTGCTCAAAATCCGATAGTTGGAAACATGTCGTTTGGTCATTGACTGATCTGCGTGTCCAATTTAGTCATTTCCCATCAGGGAAGGCTGCGGCTATAAATAGCCACCCCGCTCAAACGTTGCTCGTTGGCTGCTCCGCTTAAGATTTCTGAGAAGATTTATTGAGCATCCCCTCTTGAGAGATTTGAGTTTAAGATCCGCCGAGAGAAAACCAAGAGCCAAAACTTAGACAGTGGTTGAGCATCACAGTAGATTTGAGTTAGAGTGCTTGTACCTATTACTCTTGAGAGCTACGTACTCTCTAGAGGGATAGGTGTTGGCTTGACTGATGAAGAGTAATTGTCTTCACCAAGCAAATTCTTCAGCAACCAAGAGTAGTTGTGGTTCGCAAAGAAGTCTGGCGAAGGTTTGGAGATCGCCGACAAGTATCTACCACGAGTGAAATCAACCGGAGTCTGATCAGCTTCGAGTTGAAGGAGAATAGGACGGAGAGAGGTTTGCTCCTGTGTTTAATCACAAGTCCCTCCGACCAGATGTAGTCCTTTGGCAGAAGGGCGAACTGGTCTACCAAATCCATCTGTTGCCATCGAGGACCACCGGCTCATTCTACTCTATTGCATTTCCTTCAGCAGTTTACTTTCGGTGCTTTGTATCAATAGATATCTATGATCTACTATATCTGTCATGCGTTGCTCATCTGTATCATACATGTTGTTTAGTATCTCTCAGTTTGTTGTACTCAAGGTCCTTTGTTTGTATGTGCATCTCATTGTTCTGTGGTGTTACCTGGTCATTCAACTGAGTTATACTCTTATTCACATCTCACAATAGTTTGCTCTCGTCTGGTACCGTGTCAAGTTTTCTTGCTCGTTTTTCTATCGGTTACATAGTTGTCTTTCGTTTCTCACTCTCTTTCAAGCGTTTAGTTCATCTCTGTTTGCCATCTCATGTTACTCTATCTGTTAGCATACAACATTACTATCGTGATTGTCAAACCTGTGATCTACTATGCATGAACGATTATAGCATCTTTCTTCGAAAGATTTGCTTAGCTCTAATATACTCGTCTGCATTTACTCTACCGAACTTATTCCGCTGCTGTGATTGGGTTCGGTTCAAACTTACGCAAGAATTTTTTAATCTACTATTCACCCCCCTCTGGTCGATATACTCTCGGTCCTTAGAGAATGTGTGTTACATTAATTGCAACAATACAACCTTTGAAGTGAGGCCAGAAGTTTGTTCCTAACTTTTGGATGCATCTGTGTGACCGTAGAATCTATAGGTCATGATGTCTCCTCCTAAAGAATATATACACAGTGCAACACATGTTTGCACTGCAGTCACGCGGAGCTACCATCAAGAAGATCACTGCAAAACCCTAGCAAAAAAACCGACAGCACATGTTCAACGGAAACTTTCCAATGCATTTAAACCAATAAGGTGGCTGGGCAACTCGCCTCCACGGAGCTCCCCCGATCGGGGCTTCGTTGGCCGTCGGATCTGCCTTCGGACGCGTTTGAACCGTTGGATCTTCACAGCAGTAAAACCCATTTTCACCTTGCAGTTATTTTTGCTGGCCAACAACGGGTGGGCTCGCGCCATGCACTCATTTGCTGGGTTGCCCGTTTTTGCGTGCAAAACGCTTTGCCCAATCCGCTCCGCGCGCTCGCACGGTGGCACCGCACCCAATCCCATCCTCTCCCTGGTCGTCCCGCTCCACACCAGCCGCCACACAACCCTAGCCCCTTTCCCCTCGATCCCCACAGCCCCTTCCCTCCTCCTCCTCGCTCCTCGCCATGGCCTTTGCACTAGGAGCCTCTCCATGGCCTCCTACCCATCCCCCCCACCACCGTAGGTGCACACAGATGGTGGATCCGTGCCGGAGAAGAGCAGCTCCAGTCATGGTGGGGTGCATCTGTGACGAAGATGAAGGAGGTACGCCGCCCGTCTTTGCCTCCTCGCTGCGCCCTTGCTGCTGCTGCTCCTCCTCCTCCTCCTCTCTCTCTCTCTCCGCGCCTAGCAGCGCAGCAGCCGGGACAAGGGGAAGGAGCAGCCCGACCCGGCTCCATCTCTGTCCTTCATGCACGAGAACTGGAGGAGCAGGTGGCGAGGGAAGCCACCACGGCCAGCGGCGGCGCTGCACAGGAACGTCCACCTCCAGGTCTCCGTCCTGTCTCACGATCCCTTTCCGTTTCAGTGTGTGTTCCTTTTTTCTCTTGGCCCGATCTGCTCACACGTTTGGGGTTTCGTGTTGTAGGGATCAGATCTGGCGCGGGAGGTTTGGTATAATGCATAGGTGTGTAATCTTGGTTATGATCTATGCTGCTGATTTGGCTATCAACTGCTAAATCTACGAATCATTCAAAAATGTTGAACTTGTTGTCCTGCTGTGTGAACATGTTCTGGCTATGCTTTTAAGCACTACGCTTTGCTGATTCAGTGTCGTTTATCTGGTGTAGGGGAATGTGGATGTTAAAGCATTTGGTTCTGATGAATCATATTATTGGTTCTCTGTTCAACTGAAGATGGCTTCAGATAGGACTAACGTTGGAATATTCATGTGTTATAGGCCAATATAGATTTCTCAATGTATCATTTTGGGACTGTTTGACTGCTGAACAATATTGCCATGCTGATCATTTCTCATGTCTTTGCAATTTTTGGTCTTTGTACGCCCGCTGGATTCACCCTTTTCAAGGTTCTGAATAAGGGCAAGCTCGACAAGATCGAGGTGAGTGTTCGTCGCCACCTCAGCTCTTGGTTTGGTTTGGATTACTCGCCTTTTTTATTTGACTGCAAAATAACTTCTCTTTTCAACACACTTAGTACGTGATCTATCAATCACATTATAATAGAGCAAGTGAGAAAAAGCTCTTTATTTGAATGAGCAAGAATCCGTGGTGTGCTCCTGAGCTATGTGTCCCTTTTCCAAATGTTAAAAACGTTATCTTAACTTAGTTATCGCCTAGAAGATGGCCTAGGCTACTAGACTCATTTGATGTTTGCATGACATCCGAACTGCAAGGAACACTCCACTACGAAACTCACTTAAGCAGGCTGATAGATGATACCTTGTCTTGAGCCTATTTGCTCAAAATAATGAGAGGCTGAATGATTCAGACACAGGCTGAACCATCTTTCTCACCTAAGCATTTCGTTACATTTGATTACTGATTCGTCAAGGAGTTGTTGTTTTGCGTTCACCTATTACCCAAACTGTATGTACGCATCGCTCGCAAAAGAAATCAATTTAAACTCTCTTCCAAAAAATTTGGACTGTTGTAAGGTTGAAAAAAAATGCATGTGTTATCCTGTAAGCACTTGAATTGAAAGGCAAAATGAGAAGTAATTCAGTAGTGGATAATCTTACCTCATTAGCCTGGACAATACTACAGGTAGTATGCTGTTGCTGACCCATATATCCCAAGACAGGGTATACAGATAGCTCTTGACCTTGCCAGAGCGTAAGTAGTTCATTTGGTTAATCTGTTTTGCGTTTTGACATTCATCATTTGTTGCATTAATCTATTCTTGATAAAATGATGATAAAAATGAAATGAATCTTCAGTGTTGGGACTGATGATCGGCACTTGTTGTGTAAGAGTACACGCGCATTGCAGCGATAAAGTTATTAACTGTCCCTGTATATTCCTCGGTTAGATCTCTAATAAATCAAGAAGTTTGACACTTGTCAGTAAGTTCAGTATATCATCGTCTGCTTAGACAAAATATATCATGGTCAAAGAATACAAATATTTCGCAAGTGGAAAAAGCATACAAATATTAATTCTCAGTAAAAAAGGTGAAGTGTTCAGATATATCAATGCTTTCACCTCACTTGTCATGCTGTTATGAACTATATTTTTTGTGTGATTGCTATATCAGAATCAAATTGACCCATCCGATGCTTGACTGTATCTTAGCATGCTTATCGAGTACATTCCTTATGTCATTTTTAGAGATAAATTCATTTGTGTCAAGTATCGCTTTTTGCCATATGAACATGGCAAGTTGTCATATATTGGCCTGTCAAATTTATCGGGTGCCAAGTTCACTTGCCATATTCTTAATTCTGTTTCTCTCATTTTGGTGTTGGTGTGTGTATTGTTAGTGAAAATATGCTCACCATTTTTTTTAAATATGTGTATGCCATTAACTGATGTCATTGTGTTTTCCAGGGGTATATGGACCACAAATGATGTGATGCCATTAACTGATGTCATTGTTAGTAATTTGTATTTGCTTTATCTGCTCTCGTGAGTTTGTCAAGTTCCTTTCTCAATATGCTTAGATGCTTGTGCAACAGCAGAAGTAATGGTTGATTGGTCTAGCCTTTGTGTCGGTTTCATATGTATATATGTCATTGGCCTAGCTAACATTGTGTGTCAGTAATTTATGCTTCCTTTCTTTGGGATAATTATGCCTAGCTGGAAACAGAGAGGAGTCAGGTATGTGACTGCTACTGTTCTTTTTGTTTTCTTAAGTGTTCCTTCAATTAATCCAGTAACCTGACATTACGTTGTGTTTAACTAATAGTATTCTATCACAGTGAGTACTATATTATTCAGTTAGCCTCCTCCTCGTGGAAGAGGCATGAAAGTGTAGAGGGTAGAAATGGTAACTGAATGGGTGGTTCTCTTTTTACGCAAGCATTCTCCTCCTTATCTTGCTATTTATGCATCTCCATATGTCATTGGTATTCTTCCGATTTGCAGTGATTATAGGAAGCAAGCATACATGGGTGAGTTGAAATTATTCTACTGATTCCTCGATGCTCTGTTCATGGCTTTGTTCTTAATTTTATCCTTCTTTCTTTGCTTTGTTCTTTCCTACAAGATGCCGAGTCGTGTAATATGTTCAAAGAAGAGATAATCTGCATTTTATGAATGTTTTCTTCTTTCTTCATTGTTATCTCAAGTTAGTGAATTCAGTTAAGTTGTACTGAGCAGCTTCATACGCATGGTTTCTCCATCTACACATCTTATTCAATCATGAGGCCATTAAGATCTTTTTGACTTTTAGATAAGGGGAGATGCCATTTAGACCTTACCCTGTCCAACTTGATCTTTAACTTGGTACTACTGTTTGTAAGCATTTTCCCAAGCACTGTTTTATTTGCTTCAGAGAATTAGGTCACCTTATTCAGTGGATGTTCCAAGTAAAAAATTAGAAACTGAGCAATTAGTTCCACTCTTAAATTTTGTACAGCAGTCCAAATTATCCTAGCAGGGTCAAATTATAGAAGTTGAATCAGTTGTTCCAAATTACCAGTCCAAATGCTGTACAAAACAGCGAAGCTGTTCCATTCTTTGATGTTGAGCCAAAATTTTCTTCATCTGGAACCATTTACATAAATAACTAACATTAAAAGAAACAATTTTACTTAAGGCTAGCGCATTCAAGGATTTTTCATTAAATCATTTGTTCACAAGCCCTTTATTACTTGTGAGATGATATTGTGATAAACTTATATCATTGATTACTATATATATGTCTGGATGATGCCTGCAGGCTTGTTACATGTTTCAGCTGGATCAAATAGTGGACCTTCTATATATATCTTCAGTTGTATCATTGATTACTATATATGTCTTCCTGTCGACCAGACGAAACCATACATCGATCCTTTGCCTCCTTTCTTGCCCGATGATGCAACCACGGCGGCTGGCCAGCGACTAACGAGTAATTTTTCTTTCAATTTGATGATAATGGATGAGAATCAGTTCTATGATTGCAGCTTATAAAAGCAGATGTTGGATGTCCCTTATGTGATGTACTTATTTATCATGATAGATGCAATTGCTTATTAGTTGGTGCTCTCGAATCCTTCTTTAACTAATTTACTTTGGAGTTTGGACAAAGGAGACTATTTTTTTTCGTTCTGTCATGGATTCCCTCTCTAGCCTATGTATGTTTCAGAAATAGGTACACACCTAGGAGAAGCCTGAGATATAATAATAGTGCTAAGCGATTACTCTGATTGTCATTCTATGCTATCATCACAACACAGGTCAATAGATAGTCAACAAATGTGTAATCAGCTTTCCCTGGGTCCTGCATCATCTACTAATAATCAAATTTTGTAGCGATCGTCTTATAAATTAGCATACCTATTTCTCCACATTCGATAGCTTTTATTGTGACTACAAAGAATATAGGTTGAGGATGGCATGCCAATTCTTCTATGTCTTAGGTATGAAGTAATTTCTAAAATGTCTTAGGTTTCCCTGTAAATTCTGCAAATTCATGGCATGCCATTAAAACCTACAGGGTGCTCCACCGATGGTGAAAATACCTCAACAGGATGATGTTGGATATTCTTCTACAAACTTCGGGCCTACCGGTGGCTGAGTATCGAAGCAAAATGTGACAGTGGCATGATGTGCATGACTGTTATTTCCATACACCAACATTATCTTTTGGAGATAAAATAGCCGTATGGCTATTACATGAGACCATGTCAGAAGACCCTGCTACTATGGAAGCAAAAGGATTCATGAAATCCGCGGTGAAAACAGAGATAAGATACTACAATTACAGCAGCATTGAGAAACTGAGGACACGAAATGAGTCTGAAAAATGCTATGGTCTGATTCGTTCTAGCTAGGTACATGCACGCCTTCTCTTATATATATGCAACGTAACAGCGTGGATAACTAGAACTGTTGTGATGTTGCTCTATTATAAGTACAAATAACTCATGGTCATCTTTTCTTTTCTTTACAGGCGATATGTGGTAGAAGCTGTACTCACAGGAAGACTATCGTGCTGTGTATAAACCACGTTCTACGATTCACTTCTGTTATGCATATTTACTTTCCAGTTTTAGGACTGAAATCCATCCATTGTAATGAATTTGGTTGTATGGGCATTACCTATTTGACTTAGGCTTGCTTCATCACATATAGACTGCTTTTCTTTACCCCACTTCTTGTATGACCTAAAACTATCATGTATATGAGGCAAGTTATTAGCAATGTTTCACATTTTCTTACTTGCAATACTGTGCTTGCCTATTCAGGTCTTCCAAGACCTAAATCATCAGAAAAACAACACATACAACACTTTTTTCTTTTGAACTTTGGTTATCCTTATACAAGCCTCCGTTCATTTTGTTTATGTAGAGTGGTTAGAATAGTAACCATATGTGCTTGCTCAAAACTAAACCTACTGATAAATGGAATATTTTCAAAGCACGTATGGTGTTCAGTGGGTCTCCGCAATTTGGCGCAACGGGAGATTACTGAAAAAAACACATTTTTTCAACATGACATGGTCTCGAAATGGGACTCTACTACCAAATTAAAATGTGTAAGTATATCTCATATTGTAGACAACAAGACTATTTTTTTTATTAAAGGGGGTTAAATTTGTTATCATGCCGCTACTAGAACAACTAAAACATGGAATTTCTTTTCATGTTGAACATGGATTCAATGGGTGTCTGCGCCATTTGGCGCAACGGGTCAACTAGTTTTGAGTAAAAGATAATGGGAAGTTAGCTTGCTAATAGCACTAGAATAATAATAGTGCAAATTTTATGTGTCGCTACAAAAGCATGTGACTGATGCAGCTTTTATCCGTGGCAAAAGCATAGATACACATAGCCGATCCTGTGAAACGGATTACTAAGATTGTTTCGTTCATTTACACAATGTATAGTACAAGAGGCTCGAGAGTGAATCGTATATGTTGTCGTTAATCCTTCAAAAAGACGGCAGGCAATCCAGTACTAACTCGGCAGCCAGCAAGCAAAGGCCGTGCGTTGCTAAGGTCGTAGTACGTACTCATAACATGGCCGGCTATAGCCATACCTACCAGCTCTCTGCCGGCTCCAGGTAGTGCTGTAGCGACGTCACCTTCTTCTTGCTCCTGAGCTTGCGGAAGGCGGCCATCTCGATCTGCCGGATCCTCTCCCTGCTCACCCCCATCAGCTGCCCGATGTCGTGCAGGGTCCTCGCTTTGCCGTCGTCCATCCCGAACCTGAACTTGATCACCTCCCTCTCCCGAGGGGTCAGGCTGTCCAGCGCCTTGTCCACGTCTTTCTTCATGAACAATCTGTGCAGCGTCTCCTCCGCCGTCTCCGTGCTCTTGTCCGCCGTGATCTCCTGTGGTGATGTACACCAGGTAAAGTGCAGGGATTTAGGTTCAGTAGCCACAAGTGCGATTATTGATGGAGGTGTGTGTTATTCAGATAGACATTGGCTTTGCAGAGCGTAGTGAGCATACCTGGTATGTCACGTCTGTGCATCCGACTTTGCCAGTGAGGGATACGCTGTACCTTGGGAGGCACATTGCTGCTTCCACCCGTCTGGCTGTCATGCCGGTGTCCAACGCGATTTCTTCATTTGTCGGTAGCCTATTCAGCTGCCGGCGGAGTCGTCGTCGGCATTCTTTCACTCGGGAACTTGCTTCCGCCATGTGCGCCTATAAATCAAACAGCACCATCGGAATTATATAGGGGCTCATACCAGCACCCTCGGGATCACATTGGTTTACAAAGAAAGATCCGGGTGCAACATTGGTCTGTTCTAATCATTGATTGATTCTCATAGTTATCCGTTTTGTTCATTTGATTCCCGGTTACTAGTCCCATAATCTCTACCTAATATACATCATTAATGAACACAGAGGATATCGAGTTTATATTTGTTAGATTTCATGCTATTTGATCAACTGGGTTAACGTGTCATGTGAATCACCTTACATCATACTCCCTCCGTTCCTTTATACAAGGTGTATTATTTTCGGCACGATGACCAATGCACAAAAATATAGACAAGTTACGACAAAGTTACCCTTGGCAAATTTGTTGGTTAGTGACAAGTAAATCAGTTAGTTCAAGAAAGTAAGAGATACATGCAATCGAAATCGACAGAGAGATACTTTCCTTCTTTTGCTACAAGGAGAGATACAGACAATCGGGAGAGAGATACTTTCCTTTTTTTTAGAGGGATAGTAAGGGAATTATCAGTAACTAGTAAGCGTGCACCTCATCATTTAGTATAATGCATCTTATATTCTGGAATTTTATCAAAAAACAAATACATCTTATATAAAGGAATGGAGGGAGTAGTTTTATACTCTGAAATTTATGAATCATGAAACAGATGGAAAACAACTTAACTATCGTGTGATGTTATATTGGAATGTATCTTCATCACCAGTAATTACCAAATGTGCTTACATCAACATCAAGAAATTAAGAGAGAAATTATTGCAAGTGGTGAACGTGCAAAGAGAAAGAGGACGTACTGGCAAGCGAATTATTTGGGTTTGTTCTAGAACCGACTTGCGTATTGCTTGCTTGATCCACCAGTGAGAATATGTAGAGAACCTAAAACCCTTTGAGGCATCAAACTTTTCAGCGCCCCTTGTAAGGCCCTGAATTCCTTCCTGTATTGAACACGGAACGAAATGCGGTCAAACATTTCATTTCCGAAGAATTATAATCATGAAGGGGCTTCAACGAAAGTACAGGAAAAATACCTGGATAAGATCGGAAAACTCTGTCCCAGGGCCTTCAAACTCTTTGGCAATTGAGATTACAAGTCGCACGTTAGATTTGACCATCATGTTCTTGCAGTAAATTCCATGGCTGAGACGTTTCCTCAGAGTGTTCTCATCAGTGCCAGCTGCTGCTGCCCACTGACCAAAGGTTGGTTCACCACCGTTGTAGTGTGCAACCTCCTTTTGGGTAGCCTCCAACTTCAGGAGATCCTGCGTCAGTTCATGATAAACTTGGTCAGACACCAGCAACAGGACATCATTATTTAGTATGTTTGTACATCATGAAGAGAATCACACATGTCCTTGGCATTGTGTTAGTCTTCATTACCTGAATGCCTTCTGATAGCTCAACTTCTTGCTTCGCCGTCAGAAGCTTCCGTCCAGACATCTTGTAGAAGCAGCCCAGAGAATTCCGGCAACCCTTGACTCTCTTCTTCCTCGAGGAGGCCGTGACGGGCCTCCGATCACTGAAAGATTTAGCCGCCTTCATCGCCGCCCTCACTCTCCGAGCTCTTCTCTCGGGCTGACGTGCCGACTTGACAGCCACGGCCCGGGCGCCCTGCTCGTCGTCGTCCGACTCGGATTCGCCGCTGAAGATGCTGACGAACCCCGCGTCGTCCAGCAAACGGGCTTCGGCATACCGAGACCCCGGCCGCACCTCGGTGCGAAGGACCTCTCTTGTTAAGTAGCTGTCCTCCACCAGGTCATGGCTGTCGCCGACGTCTGGACGGTGGTCCGTTTGCATCATCCGGGCAACTTCTCGGGCGACCTCCGCGGCTGCTCGCGCTAAAGCCACGGCCTCCGCGGCCGCGGCCGTCACCACGGCCTCTTGGTTGAGAAGCGCCTCCCCGAAGTCCCCCTGGTTCCAATATCCAATGCAAGAAAGACACGAGGACAAACATATTTCAGCATAGCCCACTCCAAACCAATCTTTCCGATGGAAATGGAAATAATACGGTTCGGTTATCGCGACTCGCCAACGAGCACGGCCGTCGGAGCACCAGCGCCGAACACGTGAGCGGACATTACCGGAAGGCTCGTGCTGTCCGAAGGGGGAGGAGGCCCGACGTCGACGGCTCCGCCGTACGCCAGGCGCCTCGCTCCGGCGGCCAAGGACTCCATGCGCTCCGCCTCGACGACGGCCGCGGAGGACAGCGCGCACTGGACCCTCCCTGGCCGGCAGCTCCCGCCTGCCGCGCAGCCGCCGCCGCCGGGCTCCCTCGGCACCGCCGCGCGGGTGGAAGGGGGCCACTTGAACTGCGGCGCGAGGCACGACGACATCGCTAGCTAAGCGGCGAATGCGCCTCGTGTTCGCTGGTTGGCTAGCTCTTGGTGCCGATGGAAGTGATGCTGCCGGCTAGTGTGGTATGCATTGCGGGGCAGGGAGCGGGGTGAGGTTTGGCCGTACGGTCGGGGAGAAGCGGGAGGGTGGGTGCTCTTGGTCCGGAGGGTGAAGGGGATAAGAGAGGGTGGGGACAGGATCGTGCGGGAGAGGCGGCGGCCACCTCCGCGCGTACGCGCCGTGGGCCGGGAACGAGCAACGAGCCTCCGCGGCTCTTCCCGGTCCGGTCAAGACTCCGGGGCGTAGCTCCTATACGGCGCTCGTGGGCCGGCCAAGAAGAAGGCCAGTGCTCGCATGGTTTCCTGGTTAACCAACTAGCCAATTGTTGACTTTAGAAGAAATAAATAAAAATATAGAGAAAATCAAAGAAAATTCGTGAATTCAAAAATGTCCATGGATTTGAAAAAAAATGTTCATGAAGCTGAACAAAAAGTTCATCGAATTTGAAAAAAAAATCATCGAATTTGAAAAAAGTTTCATCGAATTGAAAAAAATTTCATCGGTTTTCAAAAATAGGTCATAAAAATTGAAAAAACTTCATTGCTTTTGAAAAAGACATCAAATTTGAAAAAAGTTTGTCAATTTTGAAAAACAAAATCATCGATTTAAGAAAAGAAAAAAGAACATGAAAACAAAAAAGAGAACAGGAAAAAAGAAAACGTAGAAACATAGGGGGCATTTCCTATACTTATAAATGAAAGAAAGGAAGATTATATGCACCAGTTTCAAGTTGGTCGTGGTTGATGCAGTTCCCTCGCAACAATGAGATCGTGAGTTCGAGGCTCCCCTTGCCACTGCCAATTGATTCAACATGCAAGATACTAAACCTCAATTCTAAGAAATTATATCTTCTAGCAAGACATTCACCGAGCAAGCGCAAATCCTTTTGAAGGAAGCTATTCAGGAAAAGCACCTCTGCAGCTCGGGTTGTCGCCCTCCTCGGCCACCTCCCTCGTCGCAAGTCGAACCTCACCGGCCTCGCCGTTGGCCGCAGCTTTCCCCTCCCCTTTCCTTCCACCGGTGTCATGGTGGCAATGGCCAATGCAAAATCTCCAACGAAGCCCTCGCAGCTCCATCGTGGGCGAATTGCTGTTCGATAAATTGCTGGAGAAAACGGCCGGCGACGGGTTGTAGCGCCGCCACCCATGGTCGCAACACCAAACCAGCAGTGTCAGCTTTTTCACCCGCGGTCACTCGCATTGCAGCTTCGCCAACAAAAGGTTCCAACATCCTGCATAGTGTCGGAGCTAAATCCAGCAGGTCCCTCGGTAGAATATCCTAAAATAGGCCACTTGGCATGATGGTAACAGGGACACATGATTATAACCATGTTTGGGCTCTCCGGACAAGATAATACCCTATGTCATGTTCTTCTTTTATTCTGTTGGAGCGTATGGAAAATACAAATTATCGAGAGATTGTATGATGACTATCCACGAGCCTGTCCCTTCAGTTTATATAGCATACCGGAAGTGACGGTGCATTACATCGGGGGTGGCTCATTCACGGGGTAGACTTGTGTGAGATCGCGCATTATGTGAGATCCATGAGATCGATTTTTTTTACATGTTCAAACATTCTCAAAAAAAAATTGTAGACACACATCAACAGTTGATGTTCAACCTTAAAAAGTTTCTGCTCCTAATTCGACCTACATTAATAGAAAAAAAAGATAAAATTGGACGTCAATAGTGTCAAAGTAGTATTCACCCAAAGCTGCCACTATTCACATTCATATTTGTCTTTTTTTGCATCTCCAAATGTACATCAAATTTTGAGATGATTTTTTTCGGAGTTGTAGACATATCCCACATGGATGTTGTCAAATAATTTCAGATTTTTTTAAATGTCTAAATATGAATTATTGGGGTTGATCTAACAATCTCACCTAATGTGAGATCTCATACAAGTCTCCCCCGCTCATCCACAGAGAGCCCGGCAATAGGCCTGCCCAAGGACCAGGAGGCCTACTACGCATGTGACAACAGGAAGGAGTGTTGGTGCAATATCTGCCCTCTTGTGTTTTGAAGATTGTTGACAGAAACAGGCATGGACTGATTTGTTTGCTAGTGCATACAGAGAGAAATAGTCCATGCAGAACCGAAGAGAATGTTGTCTCCGGTGTCATGTTTGAGGAACTTCACCGAAGAATATCTGCATTGCAGAGAAGAATGAGCTACATCTATTGAAGACATGTAGGCAAGAAGATTAATGTGAAGAAGTTAGCCCCTTGAAAATTATTGCTGACGTGAAGCAATTGGTTCGGAGATTCTGTCCGAAGGAATATGACTGCAGCGAATGGAAGTCGAAGACAAAGTGAAGATGTAGTATTCATTTCGTTGTTCTTCCTTCATTTATTCGAGTCATAGGACCTCCGTACTATGAAGAGGGGTATAGGTTCTCGAAGCTTAGATCCGCTGTGATGCTTAGCCCAAAACCTATGAAAAATGCGAGAGAAATCTCTTTATGCTTCGAATGATTACCTGGCAGCAGTAGACGTTGTTCTTGTGCTGCAGGAGATATCTTTCGAACTGAGGAGTTAACTTTACTTGCTCCGCAAGTAATGTTACTGTTGTGCTCAATTTCTGACCATTAGACTCGTGTCGTTCGGCCATTGGCTGCTCCACATGTCCAATTTGGTCATTTCCCTTCAAGGAAGGCTGCGACTATAAATAGCCACCCCGCTCCAACGTTGTTCGTTGGCTGCTCCGCTTAAGATTTCTGAAAACATTGATTGAGTATAAGATCCACCGAGGGAAAAATCAAGAGCCCAAACTTAGACAGTGGTTGAGCATCACAGTAGTTCTGAGTTGGAGTTCTTGTACCTATTACTCTTGAGAGTTGCGCACTCTCTAGACGGATAGGTGTCGGCTCAAGTGTTGAAGAGTTGTTGTCTTCACCGAGCTAGATCTTTAGCAACCAAGAGTGATTGTGGTTCGCGACGGTCGACCGAAGGTTTGGAGATCACCGACAAGTTACAACCACGAGTGAAATCAACTAGAGTCTGATCAGCTCTGAGTTGAAGGAGAATAGGACGAAGAGAGTTTATCTTCCGTGTTAAGTCACAACCCCTCCAACCAGACATAGTCCTTTGGCAGAAGGGCGAACTGGTCTACCAAATCTCTCTGTCGCCATCGAGCACCACTGGTTCAATCTGCTTCACTGCATTACCTTCAGCAGTTTACTTTCGTGCTCTGTGTCGATAGTTTATCTGATCTATTGTTGTATGCGGCATATCTTTCGTCTCTATCTTCTGTTATCATTCGTCGATTGCTCTGTCACTTTCTCCTCATTCAGTGTAGTCAATTCATTCACTTACTCTGCTACTCATACTTGTTCGATCTCATGTGTATCTTTGTGTTGTTTTCATTCACCCTGTTGTAGTTCTTTCTCGTGGTTCTATCGTTGTTCCACACTTTGTTTGTCCCTCATGTTGTTACATCTGTTAGCATATTGTTTTACCATCGTCATTGTCCGACCTGTGATATCGTATGCTCGTACCATCATTACCACTTTCATCGATAGATATGCTCCTAGATAAAGTGCTTGTTTAAGTTAGTATCTACCGAACCTTATTTCCGCTGTTGTGTTTGGGATAAATTCTTAACATTCGGAAGAATTTTTGAATCTCCCATTCACCTCCCTCTGGTCGATATACTCTCGGCCCTAACAATTGGTATCAGAGCAAGGTTCTCCCTGTCTCTGCTTATTAAATGTCTAATAGCCTTGGAGTTTTGAGAATGTCGTATGCAGGAAGATCCTCGCACTCTGAAAGATTTCCCATCTTTGATGGAAATGACTATCTCTACTGGAAAGAGAGAATGAGAATCAGAATTCAAGCCATCAATCTAGAACTGTGGCAGATTGTGGAAAATGGATACACCATTCAGCACCCTGATGCTCCAACTTCTGATGACAAAGCTATGTTGCGGTTGAATGCACAAGCGAAAGATATTATCTGTGCAAGTATCTCAAAGGACATTTTCATTTGGTTCCGAACGCTTGACACTGCAAAGCAACTCTGGGATTGAGGGAGTCCTGGACTAAGGGGTCCCCGGGCCGTTGACCTACTACATATGGTCCGGACTGATGGGCCACTATGGGGCCAAGCTAGAGTGCGCACCCGTGATCGCACAGGAGGTCTCCGGAGTCATGGTGTGCCCTCCAAGTCAGGATTAGCGGGATCTTTCCTTCTCCGTAACCTATCGTCTGTAACCCTAATCCTACTGGTGTCTATATAAACCAGGGGTTTTAGTCTTTAGGGCTAGAGTAACATCCTTTATCCCCTTTAACCTAGGGTTTAGCTCGCCTGATCTCAAGGTAGATCGACTCTGTAACCGTATCATACATCAAATACAATCAAGCAGGACGTAGGGTTTTACCTCTTTGAGAGGGCCCGAACCTGGGTAAACGTCGTGTTCATCGTCCCTTGTTCCCCATCGATCCTAGATCCACAGCTCGGGACCCCCTACCCGAGATCCACCGGTTTTGACAACCGACATTGGTGCTTTCATTGAGAGTTCCGCTGCGGATCGCCAAAGGATCGATGGCTCAACCATTCATGGGAAACCCCACCAACGCCAGGGACATCTTCGTCCCCGGCCAGATTTTTACGTTCGGCAGCATCACTTTCGCGCCGACCTCACCGGTCGTTTAAACCCGGTTGAAAACCTCACCGCCGATCGCGAAGCTAGCCACTGGAACTTAGAGTCCGGCGCCTGCCCTCGGCAAAGCCCTGCTTCCGAAGAACCCGCTGAGCCCGACGCCTTGACCTCGGATTCAGTGAATGTAAAGGGAGCCAACGCAGCACGGGATCTGGCCCTAAAGCCAGATCCCATTGAAGTGTCCGAAGAACATCCTGCCAAACATCCAGGAGGCATGCCCTGGACGGGAACCTCTTCGGTAAACAACCTCTTGGATCGATTCCTAGCTATGGGAATCTCCGTCAGTAGGCCTATGGCCTACAGCCAGATCGGGCTTAAACCTGACAACAGAGAGATCCACATCCTGCCCATCACTCACCTCGTCGCTACCATAGAAGAAAGGGCGGAGGGATCGCGATCCCCGAAGCTTATGACAGTATACACCCGGGTCTCTAGCCCGGATACGGACACCCGTCAAGATAAGAGTTCGGACTCAGCCTGTGATACTGGATCTGACCTTGAGGCGGCCCAACCACATATAGGCACATGCCCAAACACTGCGCTACTAGATCTGGATATAGCCCAGGCACGGCTCGCCGCTGCCGACGCCCCGAACTCACAGAAGACGGGATCGCCCAAAAATTTCCCACCCACCTCCCACGCCGAATATTGTCTGGATGCGGGAAGACCGGACGTATGGGACCTGATGTACGCCAAGAAGCAGCCCGAAGGAACGGTCCATCACTACTGGGCCAGATTTCTACTGGTCAAAAACAAGATAATGATCTGCCGTGATGAAGAAATAATTGAAGCCTTCCGATTCAATTGCCGGTACGCAGGGATCTTAAATGCCCTCGCCCGCCGCCGCGTGCAAAACTTCGCCGAATTAACGGACATGGTACGCAAATATTGCGCCATGGAAAGCACCTGGAGGTTACAACAAATGCGCAGGGAGTCAGTCCCTGCCCCGCAGCCCAAGCAAAGCGGACATATGCGAGAGGTTCGCCCAAGCACGAGCCTGCCGAAAAGAAAAATAAACCTAGAACGGTTCTGGACGAATTGCTGGATAAACCATGCCCTATACACTCAGCCCTGCTTTATGCAAATCTGACTCACAGGCTTCGAGCTTGTTGGGTGGTGAGGTAGGTGGCCAAAAGTGGCGAAAATATCCTTGGTCTCACAGCTCCTGATAAACGATCAACAACTCCACCTCACGACGACGTCCTAACAGTTTACGAGACTTTCTCCTCAAACAACCAAAGGAAAAGGGCTCTTCGAGAGCTCGGCCAAGTCTACCAGGTGATGGCCGCACAACCATGGGCGGACACACCTATCACCTTCGATCAGAAGGACGAGCCAAAGTCCCACCCCACCCATGCGCCCGCCGCACTAGTCCTCGACCCCATAATCGTTGGCTTCAGGTTAACTAAAGTACTGATGGACGGGGGCAGCGGCCTGAACCTCATTTATGAAGACACGCTCGACAAAATGCAGCTCAACAAATCTCGCATCGAGCACAGTCATACCACATTCCGAGGAATTATACCCGGTAAGGAGGCACGCTGCTCTGGACGCATAACCTTGGATGTAGTGTTCAGTACTCCCGACAACTACAGATCCAAATCCTTTTTATTCCATGTTGTGCCCTTCAACAGCGGATACCACGCGCTCTTGGGACGTGAGGCATTTGCATGATTCGAAGCCGTACCGCATTATGGACACATGAAGCTCAAAATGCCAGGGCCTAATGGCGTGATTTCGCTCGCCAGTGATCCAAACACAGCCCTCTGAGCTGAAAATAAGACTGCATCGCTTGCCCTCGCAGCACTATCCGAGGCCCTAGCAGCCGAAGAATTAACAACGCTCCGCACTACAGTCAATAGGGACGATGTGGTCCTCAGTAAAAGGCCAAAATCCACGTCATTTAAACCAGCTGACGAGATAGTAAAATTCCAAGTACACCCGACAGACCCGAATAAAACGGCGTCCATCGAAGCATAACTGGACCCCGCAGTTGATGAAGCACTGCGTGCGTTTTTACGCAAAAACTAGAACATATTCACCTGGCACCCTTCGGATATGCTAGGCATCCCACGGAGGCTGGCGGAGCATAGCCTGAACATCATCAAAGGCTTCAAGCCAGTCAAACAGACACTAGGCCGATTCTCCGAACCTAAATGACAGGCTATGGGTGAAGAGTTGGCAAAACTACTGGAGGCTGGATTCATCCGTGAAATAAAGCATCAGGAGTGGCTAGCAAATCTGTTCATGGTACCTAAGAAGGACAAGTCATGGCGGCTCTACATTGACTTCAAGGACATAAACAAGGCTTGCCCCAAGGATCCCTTCCCCCTACCTCGCATAGATCAGATCATTGATGCCACTGCCGAACATGACTCACTATGCTTTCTCGACGCATACTCCGGATATCACCAAATAAAGATGAAGGAGTCCGACCAAGTTGCAACCGCGTTCATCATCCCCTACGGGCCATTCTGCTTCAACACGACGCCTTTCGGGTTAAAGAACACAGAAGACACATACCAACGCATGATCCAAACATGCCTGGAAAACCAAATTGGCAAAATGGTCGAGGCATACGAGACGACGTGGTCATTAAAACCAAAAAAGTCGATCAACTCGTGGACGATCTCCGCTTGACCTTCGAAAACCTACGGGCCTATGATATACGGCTCAACCCGGACAAATGCGTCTTCGGAGTCCCCGCCGGCAAACTGCTCGGATTTATTGTCTCCCATAGAGGAATTGAGGCCAATCCGGCTAAAATCAAGGCCCTGTCCCAGCTTGCAATGCCAACGAAGCTCAAACACATGCAGAAGCTGGCAGGTTGCATGGCGGCTCTAAGTCGTTTCATCTCTCGCCTCGGCGAAAAGGCACCGCCTCTCTACAGGTTACTTAAGAAAACAAAAAACTTCGAGTGGACCAACGAAGCGACCGTTGCACTAGAAGAAATCAAAGCACTCCTGGCAAGCAACCCCATCCTGGTCGCACCAGGTATCGGTGAACCTATGCTGCTATACATCTCAGCCACCAATCAGGTGGTGAGTGCGGTGCTCGTCGTAGAATGGGAATCAGAGGGACACAAGTTCCAGGTCCAAAAATAGTCTACTACGTGTCAGAGGTCCTCACACCATGCAAGTCCCAGTACCCTCACTACCAAAAGATAGCATATATGGTCTTTATGGCATCCCGAAAACTGCGACACTACTTTCAAGAGTGTTCGGTGACAGTGGTATCCGAGGTACCCCTCAATGATATAATCAATAACAGGGATGCCATGGGCCGCATTGCCAAATTGGCCATAGAGCTCCTTCTCTTCAAGATCATATACAAACCACGCCGAGCTATTAAATCTCAGGTGTTGGCCGATTTTCTATCCGAATGGACCGAAGCCGAACTCCCCAAGGAATATAGTACATATGCACACTGGACAATGTACTTCGACGGCTCTAAAATGCTAGACGGACTGGGGGCTGGGGTAATCCTAATATCCCCCACAGGCGATAATATCCGGTATGTTTTACAGATCATGTACACGGACTCCAATAATGCAGCCGAATACGAGGCACTATTGCACGGTCTTCGGATGGCAACGTCAATGGGTGTTTGGCGGCTTGAGATGCGAGGAGATTCGAACCTCGCCATCTCCCAGGTCAACGGCGAATTTGACGCCAAAGATCCAAAAATGGCAGCATATAGAAACGTCGTCCTCAGGATGTCAGCCCGATTCCAGGGTCTAGAATTCCATCATGTCTCTAGAGACAGTAACCAGGCGGCAAATGTTCTTGCCCGCATGGGCGCGCCAAGCGCGACCCAATACCTAAAAACACCTTTCTAGAAAGGCTCTTCAAGCCATCTGTGGTATGGCAGGGCGGGGACAACGGCACCTCAATCAATGAGCCCACCCAGATCGTCCCCCCAGAAATCGAACCAGATGATTATATCATCGGAGGCTCCGCACTTGAAGAAACACCTTCGGCCCACGAGATCATGGCCATAATCGCCCCTTGGACCAAACCATTGATTGCCTACCTCCTGCGACAGGAACTCCCTGACGACCAGATGGAGGGGCGGCGCATAATCCGGCGCTCTAAAGCGTACAAGGTCCACGAGGGCGAGCTCTATAAAAAGAGCACTACGGGGGTCCTTCAGAGGTGCATCTCCGAAGAGGAGGGGCAACAGCTTCTCGCCGAGATACATGCCGGCATGGGCGGCCACCACGCAGCAGCTCGGGCCCTGGTCAGCAAGGCCTTCTGAGCAAGGTTCTTCTGGCCCACAACCCGCGTGGATGCACGTACCCTAGTCCAACATTGCGTTGGGTGCCAGCTATTTGCAAATCAAAGCCATATGCCTCCCACAGTTCTTTGGACTATACCCATAACCTGGCCATTCGCCGTCTGGGGGCTTGACATGGTCGGACCACTTAAAGGGGGGACCAAGAAAAAGAAATACCTACTAGTCAAGGTGGATAAATTCACTAAGTGGATTGAAGCAAAGCCGCTAACCTCTGCGGAATCCAGACCAGTTGTTGACTTCATATCCAGTGTTGTACACCGTTATGGTGTTCCCCACAGCATAATCACCGATAATGGGTCTAATTTTACCGCCCAAGAGGTTAAAGACTGATGTGCTAAGATGTGAATAAAGCTCGACTACGCTTCGGTATACCACCCGCAAACTAATGGGCAGGTGGAACGAGCAAACGGATTAATTATGAGCGGCATAAAACCTCGTTTAATCCGCTCCCTCGAAGAATCAGAATGCCACAGGGTAGAGGAGCTGGACTCCGTGCTATGGGGGCTGCGCACCACTCCTAATTGATCAACAGGATACACCCCATTCTTTATGATGTACAGCGCCGAAGCAGTCCTCCCATGTGATTTGATCCATGACGCACCCAGAGTACGCATGTACGTGTTGGGGAACGTAGTAGTAAATCAAAAAAATTCCTACGTATCACCAAGATCAATCTAGGAGATGCTAGCAACGAAAGAGAGGGAGTGCATCTTCATACCCTTGAAGATCGCTAAGCGGAAGCGTTACAAGAACGCGGTTGATGGAGTCGTACTCGCAGCGATTCAAATCGCAGAAGATCCGATCTAGCGTCGAACGGACGGCGCCTCCGCGTTCAACACACGTACAGCCCGGGGACGTCTCCTCCTTCTTGATCCAGCAAGAGGAGAGGAGAAGTTGAGGGAGGGCTCCGGCAGCACGACGGCGTGGTGGTGGAGCTTGTGGTTCTCCGACAGGGCTTCGCCAACACTACGGAGGAGGAGGAGGTGTTGGAGAGGGGAAGGGCTGCGCCAGGGAAGGGGTGCTGCTGCCCTCCCACCCCCCTCTATTTATAGGGCGAAGGGGAGATAGGGCCGGCTCCCTTAGATCCCATCTAAGGGGGGGGGCAAGGGGGGGAAACTTACCCCCCAAGCAAGGTGGGAGGCGCCCCCACCCCCTAGGGTTTCCAACCCTAGGCTCCTTGGGCCCCTTGGGGGGGGGGGGGCGCACCAGCCCACCAGGGGCTGGTTCCCTCCCTTGCTCAGCCCACTTGGCCCACCGGGGCAGGTGGCCCCACCCGGTGGACCCCCGGACACCTTCCGGTGGTCCCGGTACAATACCGATAACCCCCGAAACCATTCCGGTGACTGAAACTGGACTTCCCATATATAATTCTTCACCTCCGGACCATTTCGGAACTCCTCGTGATGTCCGGGATCTCATCCGGGACTCCGAACAACCTTCTGTAACCACATACAATTTCCCATAACAACTCTAGCGTCACCGAACCTTAAGTGTGTAGACCCTACGGGTTCGGGAACCATGCAGACATGACCGAGACATCTCTCCGGCCAATAACCAACAGCAGGATCTGGATACCCATGTTGTCTCCCACATGTTCCACGATGATCTCATCGGATGAACTACGATGTCGAGGATTCAATCAATCCCGTACGCAATTCCCTTTGTCCATCGGTATGTTACTTGCCCGAGATTCGATCGTCGGTATCCTTATACCTTGTTCAATCTCGTTACCGGCAAGTCTCTTTACTCGTTCCATAACGCATGATCCTGTGGCTAACTCCTTAGTCACATTGAGCTCATTACGATGATGCATTACCGAGTGGGCCCAGAGATACCTCTCCGTCATACGGAGTGACAAATCCCAGTCTCGATTCGTGCCAACCCAACAGACACTTTCGGAGATACCTGTAGTGCACCTTTATAGTCACCCAGTTACGTTGTGACGTTTGATACACCCAAAGCATTCCTACGGTATCTGGGAGTTGCACAATCTCATGGTGTAAGGAAATGATACTTGACATTAGAAAGCTCTAGCGAACGAACTATACGATCTTGTGCTATGCTTAGGATTGGGTCTTGTCCATCACATCATTCTCCTAATGATGTGATCCCGTTATCAACGACATCTAATGTCCATGGTCAAGAAACCATAACCATCTATTGATCAACGAGCTAGTCAACTAGAGGCTTACTAGGGACATGCTGTGATCTATGTATTCACACATGTATTACGGTTTCCGGTTAATACAATTATAGCATGAACAATAGACAATTATCATGAACAAGGAAATATAATAATAACCATTTTATTATTGCCTCTAGGGCATATTTCCAACAGTCTCCCACTTGCACTAGAGTCAATAATCTAGTTACATTGTGATGAATTGAACACCCATAGAGTTCTGGTGCTGATCATGTTTTGCTCGTGGAAGAGGTTTAGTCAACGGATCTGCGACATTTAGATCCGTATGTACTTTACAAATATCTATATCTCCATCTTGAATATATTCACGAATGGAGTTGAAGCGGCGCTTGATGTGCTTGGTCTTCTTGTGAAACCTGGGCTCCTTGGCAATGGCAATAGCTCCAGTGTTGTCACAGAAGAGAGTCATCGGGCCCGACGCATTGGGAACCACTCCTAGGTCGGTGATAAACTCCTTCATCCAGACTCCTTCCTGCGCCGCTTCCAAAGCAGCTATGTACTCCGCTTCACATGTAGATCCCGCCACGACGCTTTGCTTGCAACTGCACCAGCTGATTGCCCCACCATTCAAAATATACACGTATCCGGTTTGTGACTTGGAGTCATCCAGATCTGTGTCAAAGCTAGCGTCGACGTAACCCTTTATGACGAGCTCTTCGGCACCTCCATAAACGAGAAACATATCCTTAGTCCTTTTCAGGTACTTCAGGATATTCTTGACTGCTGTCCAGTGTTCCATACCGGGATCACTTTGGTACCTCCCTACCAAACTTATGGCAAGGTTCACATCAGGTCTGGTACACAGCATGGCATACATAATAGAGCCTATGGCCGAGGCATAGGGGATGCCACTCATCTTTTCTCTTTCTGCTGCCGAGGTCGGGCGTTGAGCTGTGCTCAATCTCACACCTTGCAATACAGGCAAGAACCCCTTCTTGGACTGATCCATATTGAACTTCTTCAATATCTTGTCAAGGTATGTGCTTTGTGAAAGACCAATGAGGCGTCTCGATCTATCTCTATAGATCTTGATGCCTAATATGTAAGCAGCTTCTCCAAGGTCCTTCATTGAAAAACACTTATTCAAGTAGGCCTTTATGCTTTCCAAAAATTCTATATCATTTCCCATCAACAATATGTCGTCCACATATAATATGAGAAATGCTACAGAGCTCCCACTCACTTTCTTGTAAATACAGGCTTCTCCATAAGTCTGTATAAACCCAAACGCTTTGATCATTTCATCAAAGCGAATGTTCCAACTCCGAGATGCCTGCACCAGCCCATAGATGGAGCGCTGGAGCTTGCATACCTTGTAAGCATTCTTAGGATCGACAAAACCTTCCGGCTGCATCATATACAATTCTTCCTTAAGGAAACCATTAAGGAATGCCGTTTTGACGTCCATTTGCCAGATTTCATATTCATAGAATGCGGCAATTGCTAACATGATTCGGACGGACTTCAGCTTCGCTACGGGTGAGAAGGTCTCATCGTAGTCAACCCCTTGAACTTGTCGATAACCCTTAGCGACAAGCCGAGCCTTATAGACGGTCACATTACCATCTGCGTCAGTCTTCTTCTTAAAGATCCATTTATTTTCTATGGCTCGCCGATCATCGGGCAAGTCCACCAAAGTCCATACTTTGTTCTCATACATGGATCCTATCTCGGATTTCATGGCTTCAAGCCATTTGTTGGAATCCGGGCCCGCCATCGCTTCTTCATAGTTCGAAGGTTCACCGTTGTCTAACAACATGATTTCCAGGACAGGGTTGCCGTACCACTCTGGTGCGGAACGTGTCCTCGTGGACCTACGAAGTTCAGTAGCAACTTGATCCGAAGTTTCATGATCATCATCATTAACTTCCTCTCTAGTCGGTGCAGGCACCATAGAAACATCTTCCTGAGCTGCGCTACTCTCCGGTTCAAGAGGGGGTACCTCATCAAGTTCTACTTTCCTCCCACTTACTTCTTTCGAGAGAAACTCTTTCTCCAGAAAGGATCCATTCTTGGCAACAAAGATCTTGCCTTCGGATCTAAGGTAGAAGGTATACCCAATAGTTTCCTTAGGGTATCCTATGAAGACGCATTTTTCCGATTTGGGTTCGAGCTTTTCAGGTTGAAGTTTCTTGACATAAGCATCGCATCCCCAAACTTTCAGAAACGACAGCTTAGGTTTCTTCCCAAACCATAATTCATACAGTGTCGTCTCAACGGATTTAGACGGTGCCCTATTTAAAGTGAATGCGGCAGTCTCTAAAGCGTAACCCCAAAATGATAGTGGTAGATCGGTAAGAGACATCATAGATCGCACCATATCCAATAGAGTGCGATTATGACGTTCGGACACACCATTTCGCTGAGGTGTTCCAGGCGGCGTGAGTTGTGAAACAATTCCACATTTCCTTAAGTGCGTGCCAAACTCGTGACTCAAATATTCTCCTCCACGATCTGATCGTAAGAACTTTATTTTCCTGTCACGTTGATTCTCTACCTCACTCTGAAATTCCTTGAACTTTTCAAAGGTCTCAGACTTGTGTTTCATTAAGTAGACATACCCATATCTACTTAAGTCATCGGTGAGGGTGAGAACATAACGATAGCCACCGCGAGCCTCAACACTCATTGGACCGCATACATCAGTATGTATTATTTCCAACAAGTTGGTTGCTCGCTCCATTGTTCCGGAGAATGGAGTCTTGGTCATTTTGCCCATAAGGCATGGTTTGCACGTGTCAAATGATTCATAATCAAGAGACTCCAAAAGTCCATCTACATGGAGTTTCTTCATGCGTTTGACACCAATGTGACCAAGGCGGCAGTGCCACAAGTATGTGGGACTATCATTATCAACCTTACATTTCTTGGCATTCACACTATGAATATGTGTGACATCATGTTCGAGATTCAATAAAAATAAACCATTGACCAGCGGGGCATGACCATAAAACATATCTCTCATATAAATAGAACAACCATTATTCTCGGATTTAAATGAGTAGCCATCTCGCATCAAACGAGATCCTGATAAAATGTTCATGCTCAAAGCTGGTACTAAATAACAATTATTGAGGTTTAAAACTAATCCCGAAGGTAGATGTAGAGGTAGCGTGCCGACGGCGATCACATCGACCTTGGAACCATTCCCGACGCGCATCGTCACCTCGTCCTTCGCCAGTCTCCGCTTATTCCGCAGCTCTTGTTTTGAGTTACAAATGTGAGCAACCGCACCGGTATCAAATACCCAGGAGCTACTACGAGCGCTGGTAAGGTACACATCAATAACATGTATATCATATATACCTTTGGTATTGCCGGCCTTCTTATCCGCTAAGTACTTGGGGCAGTTCCGCTTCTAGTGACCATTTCCCTTGCAATAAAAGCACTCAGTCTCAGGCTTGGGTCCATTCTTTGGCTTCTTCCCGGCAACTGGCTTGCCAGGGGCAGCAACTCCCTTGCCGTCCTTCTTGAAGTTCTTCTTACCCTTGCCTTTCTTGAAACTAGTGGTCTTATTCACCATCAACACTTGATGTTCCTTCTTAATTTCCACCTCCGCTGATTTCAGCATTGAATATAACTCGGGAATGGACTTCTCCATCCCTTGCATATTGTAGTTCATCACAAAGCTCTTGTAGCTAGGTGGAAGCGACTGGAGGATCCTGTCAATGACCGAATCATCTGGAAGATTAACTCCCAGCTGAGACAAGTGGTTGTGCAACCCAGACATTTTGAGTATATGCTCGCTGACAGAACTGTTTTCCTCCATCTTACAACTGTAGAACTTGTCAGAGACTTCATATCTCTCGACTCGGGCATGAGCTTGGAAAACCATTTTTAGCTCTTGGAACATCTCATATGCTCCGTGCTGCTCAAAACGCTTTTGGAGCCCCGATTCTAAGCTGTAAAGCATGCCGCACTGAACCAGGGAGTAATCATCACTACGCGACTGCCAGGCGTTCATAATGTCTTGAGTTGCTGGGAAAATGGGTGCGTCACCTAGCGGTGCTTCAAGGACATATGCTTTCTTGGCAGCTATGAGGATGATCCTCAAGTTACGGACCCAGTCCGTATAGTTGCTACCATCGTCTTTGAGCTTGGTTTTCTCTAGGAACGCATTGAAGTTGAGGGCAACATTAGCGTGGGCCATTTGATCTACAGGATAGATTGTAAAGACAATTTTTTTTAGACTAAGTTCATGATAATCAAGTTCATCTAATCAAATTATTTAATGAACTCCCACTCAGATAGACATCCCTCTAGTCATCCAAGTGATACATGATCCGAATCGACTAGGCCGTGTCCGATCATCACGTGAGACGCACTAGTCATCAACGGTGAACATCTCCATGTTGATCGCATCTACTATACGACTCATGTTCGACCTTTCGGTCTCTCGTGTTCCGAGGCCATGTCTGTACATGCTAGGCTCGTCAAGTCAACCTAAGTGTTTCGCATGTGTAAATCTGGCTTACACCCGTTGTATGCGAACGTTAGAATCTATCACACCCGATCATCACGTGGTGCTTCGAAACAACGAACCTTCGCAACGGTGCACAGTTAGGGGGAACACATTTCTTGAAATTTTAGTGAGGGATCATCTTATTTATGCTACCGTCGTTCTAAGCAAATAAGATGTAAACATGACAAACATCACATGCAAATCATAAAGTGACATGATATGGCCAATATCATCTTGCGCTTTTGATCTCCATCTTCGAGGCGCGGCATGATCACCATCGTCATCGGCATGACACCATGATCTCCATCATCATGATCTCCATCATCGTGTCTTCATGAAGTTGTCTCGCCAACTATTACTTCTACTACTATGGCTAACAGTTAGCAATAAAGTAAAGTAATTACATGGCCTTTACATTGACACGCAGGTCATACAATAAATTGAGACAACTCCTATGGCTCCTGCCGGTTGTCATATTCATCGACATGCAAGTCGTGATTCCTATTACAAGAACATGATCAATCTCATACATCACATATATAATTCATCACATCCTTTTTGGCCATATCACATCACATAGCATACCCTGCAAAAACAAGTTAGACGTCCTCTAATTGTTGTTGCATGTTTTACGTGGCTGCTATGGGTTTCTAGCAAGAACGTTTCTTACCTACGCAAAAGCCACAACGGTGATATGCCAATTGCTATTTACCCTTCATAAGGACCCTCTTCATCGAACCCGATCCGACTAAAGTGGGAGAGACAGACACCCGCTAGCCACCTTATGCATCAAGTGCATGTCAGTCGGTGGAACCTGTCTCACGTAAGCGTACGTGTAAGGTTGGTCCGGGCCGCTTCATCCCACAATGCCGCCGAATCAAGATAGGACTAGTAACGGTAAGCAAATTGAACAAATCATCGCCCACAACTACTTGTGTTCTACTCGTGCAAAGAATCTACGCATAGACCTAGCTCTGATACCACTGTTGGGGAACGTAGTAGTAAATCAAAAATTTTCCTACGTATCACCAAGATCAATCTAGGAGATGCTAGCAATGAGAGAGAGGGAGTGCATCTTCATACCCTTGAAGATCGCTAAGCGGAAGCGTTACAAGAACGCGGTTGATGGAGTTGTACTCGCAGCGATTCAAATCACAGAAGATCCGATCTAGCGCCGAACGGACGACGCCTCCGCGTTCAACACACGTACAGCCCGAGGACGTCTCCTCCTTGATCCAGCAAGAGGAGAGGAGAAGTTGAGGGAGGGCTCCGGCAGCACGGCGGCGTGGTGGTGGAGCTTGTGGTTCTCCGACAGGGCTTCGCCAAGCACTACGGAGGAGGAGGAGGTGTTGGAGAGGGGGAGGTTGCGCCAGGGAAGGGGTGCTGCTGCCCTCCCACCCCCTCACTATATAGGGCGAAGGGGAGAGGGGGCCGGCCCCCTTAGATCCCATCTAAGGGGGGGGGGGGGCGGCGGCCAAGGGGGGGAAACTTACCCCCCAAGCAAGGTGGGAGGCGCCCCCACCCCTAGGGTTTCCAACCCTAGGCGCCTTGGGCCCCTTGGGGGGCGCACCAGGCCCACAGGGCTGGTTCCCTCCCTTGCTCAGCCCACTTGGCCCACCGGGGCAGGTGGCCCCACCCGGTGGACCCCCGGACACCTTCCGGTGGTCCCGGTACAATACCGATAACCCCCGAAACCATTCCGGTGACTGAAACTGGACTTCCCATATATAATTCTTCACCTCCGGACCATTTCGGAACTCCTCGTGATGTCCGGAATCTCATCCGGGACTCCGAACAACCTTCGGTAACCACATACAATTTCCCATAACAACTCTAGCGTCACCGAACCTTAAGTGTGTAGACCCTACGGGTTCGGGAACCATGCAGACATGACCGAGACATCTCTCCGGCCAATAACCAATAGCAGGATTTGGATACCCATGTTGGCTCCCACATGTTCCACGATGATCTCATCGGATGAACCACGATGTCGAGGATTCAATCAATCCCGTACGCAATTCCCTTTGTCCATCGGTACGTTACTTGCCCGAGATTCGATCGTCGGTATCCTTATACCTTGTTTAATCTCGTTACCGGCAAGTCTCTTTACTCGTTCCGTAACGCATGATCCCGTGGCTAACTCCTTAGTCACATTGAGCTCATTACGATGATGTATTACCGAGTGGGCCCAGAGATACCTCTCCGTCATACGGAGTGACAAATCCCAGTCTCGATTCGTGCCAACCCAATAGACACTTTCGGAGATACCTGTAGTGCACCTTTATAGTCACCTAGTTACGTTGTGACGTTTGATACACCCAAAGCATTCCTACGGTATCTGGGAGTTGCACAATCTCATGGTCTAAGGAAATGATACTTGACATTAGAAAGCTCTAGCGAACGAACTATACGATCTTGTGCTATGCTTAGGATTGGGTCTTGTCCATCACATCATTCTCCTAATGATGTGATCCCGTTATCAACGACATCTAATGTCCATGGTCAGGAAACCATAACCATCTATTGATCAACGAGCTAGTCAACTAGAGGCTTACTAGGGACATGCTGTGATCTATGTATTCACACATGTATTACGATTTCCGGTTAATACAATTATAGCATGAACAATAGACAATTATCATGAACAAGGAAATATAATAATAACCATTTTATTATTGCCTTTAGGGCATATTTCCAACAGTACGAAGAGAAGGAGGCCGAGCTGGATCGGCAAGACGACCTGGACGCACTGGAAGGAGAGCGCGACATCACTCGAGCACGCTCCGCATTCTATCAACAGCAAGCACGACGCTACCAGAATCAGGAAGTTCGGGCGAAGGCATACAACGTGGGAGAGCTCGTCCTCCGCCTCCCCGAGAAGTAGAAGCACAAACTTCCACCTAAATGGAGGGCCCCTTCATTATAGATGAAGTACTCGTAGGGGGGGCATATCACCTTCGCAGCCCGTCGGATAATCGCCTCGAACCGAACAAGTGGAACGCCGCCCGGGTTCGGTGTTTCTATGCCTAATCCGGCGTCGTCATTTACACTCATCGCTCTGTCTTCGTCTTTTATTTCTCTTCGTTCTATTTTTGGAGCTTTAGCCTCCCCGACCTAGAGTTCGGATAAACCGCAACACGGCAGGTCACCATTGTACACATCTTCGGATGCACTACCCAGCTTTACCTGGGGGCTTCTTTTAAAGAGGCCAATTACAATACACTTCTCACAACTTCGTTTCCGTTGTTTGAATTGATTTCCTTCCCGTATCTTTCAAGCCATTATATGCACCTATTTGACTTAAGTCCTTTGCCAAGCTGGGTTGCCTGGCTCCTGTGTTTACCCCTATTTTTCCGATTGTTCGGCTAGGAAGTAAAGGGAGCACCTCTATGATTGTTACGCCCGGGTAATCTGGATACGTACCTCAGACGGGTGAAGCCGAAAGCTGGCTTTCTTACAGAAAATAATGGGTCGGCCTCCAAGGAAGTGAAAATAAACAGGCGCTAGCTGCCATCCAACTATTCTTTGTTCCTAAAAACTATGAACATCCTTGTGTCACCGACATCCGAACTCACGGCTTATGGTCAACATACCTCACCCGAAGAAAGGAACCCTTGGAGGAACTATTTTCTTCGAAAGATGTTTCTTACGTTACAAAGTAATATAACATTGCTCGCTGTGCGCGTTTTGTCTGTTCACACCAAATGGCCGGATTGCCTGGTTACCAGAATTATCCCCTGTTCGTTAGGGCATATAGTACAAAACACTCCCCGATCACTGGTTAGGGAGGCAGAAGCTGATGGCCAGTTAAGACAATGTTTTTACCGTGGTTTGAGAATGGCGCGATGTAAAGTACATGGATACATAGAATCACGTGCCCTACTCTTTATCAATACCATCTATCAAACTGTCCAAGGCACAATCCTTCTGGGAGTACCGAGGAGCGGGCATCACTTGGTCATAAACTAAGCTAAGCGGTATTTCCTGCCCATCCGGCCCCACGGGTCCCACTCGAGACATATGTTCAGGCTCGAGTTTGGTAAACTGGGTCTTCACCATTGCCCAGGCCTCACGCGCTCCTTCCAGGCAGGCCGGCATCTTCCACAATTCAAAGCGTCGCCTCACCCCTTTAAAGCAGCTAGCCAGCTCAGCCATGCTCTCTGGTGGCACTTCCAGCGGCCATAATGCCTTAACCATGCTTTTCATGGCCTTCCGGGCTCTTTCGTGTGTTTTGGTCAGTTCCTTCAAAAGGTTCCCACTAAAGGAACCCACCTCCTCTTCAGGCTACCCTGTCAGGAGACCTAGCAAACAGGGGCAGCATGTGTTTCAAAATATTGTGATCACCCATATACGTGTGATGTCGAACTCACGACTTACGGAATATGCCACCTTTTAGCTTCTGGTTCTCCTCCAAGGCTTGTGCCAACTGAGATTTTAAATGCTCGATTTCCTTGGTTTTCTGCCGATCTTCCGCCTTGAGCTCATTCTTCTCTTCCTGACTTCGTGTCAGCACTCGTTTGCCAGCCTCCAGTTCCCTCCACAATTGATTCATCACTTCGGCGGCTGCAGGGACGACATGGCATCAATATGCAGGAAACGCCATATAGTTTTTAAGCATTTTAAAGCTTTTCCACTTACCAGGAATTTTGCTGGTAGCCTTTTTGGTCGCTTCCAGTTTGGCTTTAGCATCGGCTAACTGTGTTCGGCTCAGCTTGAGGTCTTCGGACAACTTGCTGTTCTGTTCCCTCATGGCCTGCAAAATCAAGATAATACAAGATCCTTAACTCGGCCATCCTGCCCAAGTTAAGGCTTGGGGGCTACTAGGTTAGGAACTATAATTTGCTTTTAAGCTATCTTGCACCTGCATTTTGGCAGAAAAGAGACCGGCGATCCCTTCAAGCCCTGTTTGGGCCACTCCAAGGTACGTGTCCACCGAATTAAATGCATTAAACTCTTGATCGGTAAAGGCAACATGGCACAAGGATTCTCTCTGGCAGCGATGATTCATTACACTCTCGACCTCGGAGTTGGTCACCGAAACATCGTTAGGGTCCCCCGGATGCGCGCCAGCAGCTGTGTGTTCGGCGAGGTCCCTAGCCTATGCCGAGGGCCCAAGTCTGGAATTACGCCTCGGCACGCCCGGGGAGTCCTCGAACTGGCGCGGTGGTACTCTTCTTCTGTAAAGTTAAGCAAACGTCCGATGAGAGATATCAAGAATGACCCTTTTCGTGGTCCCAAAACATGTTACCTTTGAGTTGAGGGAGCGGTTGCTTTTGCCCCAGCGGAGGCCTTCATCTTGGATGCCCCATTATGGGCCGAGACCGAGGTATGCCGCGCTCCTCCCACAATTGCTCGACGCGTAGTACGGCGACCCTTGGGAGTAGAAGTTAGAGTATGCGGGATGGTGCGAGGCGATCGCCCCGTTCGGGAAGAGGTCCTCCTTTCACTTACAGTGGTGGAAGGAAGAACCCCAGGATGATCAGCCGTCATGGCAACCTTGGTACCGTCAAGGCTTTCCTGGTAAAAGACCCCATCTTCGAAATCAATCGACGTCTCACGATCGTCATGATAGCCCGGGTCATCATCGCGGGAATGATTCTCCGGTTGAGGGGAGGGGCAGTGGACGGACTCGACCTGACGCCTCCAACCCTGTGCGAGAGCAAAGTACAATCAACAGGTGTTCGGACGTAATGGCCGAATTACAAACAAAGGACGAAAGCTTACCCAATCTGCCGGATTGTAGCCAGAGCAACCCTCCCGGATACTCAATTGAGCAAAGTCTTCCTCCTCTCCTTTAAAGAGGTTGGCCAATATCTTGGCCATGGCCGCTTTATCATCCGGCCCCTGTTGCTTATAGCAAGTCACTGGTCCTGTTGTAGCACCATAGAGGATGCCCCCTCTGTTGAAGGGGCTGTACACACCGGGATATGGCGACGGCCATTACTTCGACCATGGTTAGCTTACTATGAGCCAGCAATCGAATCTTGGTGGCCAGAAGGTGCACCTCTGCGCTGTCTAGTTGGGAAGGGCTCTTGGGCTGCCAGTTGAACCGCTTCTTTAGCGGGGCACTTGAATATTCGGGCAGACCCCTCCGGACTGGGTCGGAGAGCGGAACATCTTCAATGTAGAACCATTCCGAGGTCCATTCCTCGGGATCCTTTCATGGGGTCCCTGGGGTAACCCGTCCCAGCTATCCACCACACCTCTGTTCCTCCCACTTCAAAGATTGACCCCTCATGGGTACGAGGGACGAGGCAGAAGTATTTCCTCCACAAATCAAAGCGGGCTTCGCAGCTCAGGAATATCTCGCAGAGGGCCACGAAACCCGAAATATGCAGTATCAACCCTGGGGTGAGGTTGTGGAGCTGGATCCCGTAGAACTCTAATAAACCCCGTAGGAAGGGGTGAATGGGAAAACCTAGGCCTCTTAGAAGGAAGGGAATGAAGCATACCCTCTCTTCCTTGCTTGGAGCAGGGGAGCTCTCGGCGAGTGCTTAGCCGTTGACAGAGATTAATCCGGCACGGACAGGAACGAGATCCGCCGCGGGAAGATAGCCCTACATCTGCAGGTTGCTCAGCTGGAGGCGCGAGACTGAACAGCTCGTCCAATCACCAGGGAGAGGGCCATGAGGGCTCGAGGATGAACCGGGAACGTCGGCCATGGTGCTTGAGAATTTCTTCGGCGCTATTTTTTTTTGCGAAGGGGATGGGTTAACCGTCCCCCACACCTTTGGATCTATAAATAGGCGTTTCATCTCAAAGCTGAAAGGATGGGTTACGAAAGGGTGGCATTGGGTCGTGTGCCTTCTAAAAAGGTGCACGATGGTCAAAGTTGGCCCTTGCCCCGAGGTAAGCATTAAACTCCGATGGTCCCACCGTGTTCTGGTGAGGTCCTAAAAATCCGGATTGTCAAGCCGGTCGGGCACGAATACAGTATTGATCCGGACTATACTGGGTGACAAACCTCTGATGTTAATTTGGATAGTATTCAGCCATGAAACACTTCTCCGAACAACACAGGTAAAGGTGAAGAACTCACCTCGCAAGCCGAAGATTTGGAGCATGCCAGATGACAATCCCCGGCATTGGAGGCTAGTTCAGGGGCTACTGAGGGAGTCCTAGACTAAGGGGTCCTCAGGCCATCGACCTACTACATATAGGCCGGACTGATGGGCCACTATGGGGCTAAGCTAGAGTGCGGACCCGTGACCGGACAGGAGATCTCCGGAGTCGTGGTGTGCCCTCCAAGTCAGGATTAGCAGGATCTTTCCTTCTCTGTAACCGATCGTCTATAACCCTAACCCTACTGGTGTCTATATAAACCAGGGGTTTTAGTCTTTAGGGCTAGAGCAACATCCTTTATCCCCTTTAACCTAGGGTTTAGCTCGCCTGATCTCGAGGTAGATCGACTCTGTAACCATATCATACATCAAATACAATCAAGCAGGACGTAGGGTTTTACCTCTTCGAGAGGGCCCGAACCTGGGTAACGCCGTGTTCATCGTCCCTTGTTCCCCATCGATCCTAGATCCACAACTCGGGACCCCCTACCCGAGATCCGCCAGTTTTGACACCGATAGGGATGCCATAAAAAATGCTCATGAAGAATTCATTGCCAGAACAGACCCTCACACTCAAATGCTCCGTGCCATGTTTGCTGGCTTCAGAAGGCTTCGTAAAGAAAGTGCTATGGAACTCACTGATTGGTTGACAAATATCGTTGAAAGACTTCATCAATGAGGAGTAACTGATATCACCAATAGAGATGTGGTCAACAAGCTGCTAAGTGCTCTAGATGCAACTTTCGATCCCATCATAGCAGAAATCAAGCAAAGACCAGACTATGAAGAACTTCACTATGTAGAGGTCACGACGCTGTTGTCAATTCACGAAGAAAAGATGAAACTAGAAAATGCAGATCAAGAATCTTCTTCGGAAAGTGAGGGAGAAATTCTCCCAAATTATGGCAGTTCACAAGAAGAAGATGTTGAGAATCAACACACCATCACCAGGGAACTAGAGATGCTAACAGAAAGGCTAAGTGATCTCAGAAGACAAAATTTATGCTCACGAATGATGACGAGTTTGACTTGCCAGAATCATCAAGAAGTTTACCTCTGAAAGAAATGAAATGCTTCAAGTGCAAATAATTCGGTCATCTCATAGCAGACTGTCCCTGCTGGGAAGGAAAACCTAGCAACAGATGGAAATATCTTCACTGCAGTGGATTCACATGAATGAATCGTCATACTAAGCTCTCGAAGGAAAATGAATCTTTCTCATCTTCTTCGACAAGACCAGTCATTTACATGAAAGCAAGAGCAACCATCGAATCAAATATGAAGATAATATCACAGCTGAATAGAGCATGTGCTGATATGACCCTGGATTTTGAAGAGGAGTCAACCGAATCAGAATCAGAAGATGAAGAGCTTCACAGAAGGATAGGAAGGAGCAATGCCTTTGTGGCTTGTGAATCATCGGAGAATTCATTCGAGTCAGACACTGATGACAACGCTTCAAGTGATGATGAACCCATTGTGTTCTCTCTCATGGCAAAAACCTCAAAGGATTAGGTATCAGCAAAACACCGAAAATCTATGAATGAATATTCTCCCGAATACATTGCCTATGCTAAACTGGTTAAGATTGCTAAGTCTCAACAAGATGAACTTGAAATACTTGAGAACAATCTTAGGAAAACCGAAGGATTACTGGTCAAAGAGATGGAGAAAAATCAAAAGTTGATCGAAAAGCATGATGTTTTTTCTTCAACTATTGATGATCTTTCCAACCGATATGATTCACTTACAGTTGACTACGAGAGTTTATCAGATGAACTCATTAACAGGAATCAAGAACTCGAGTCACTGAAAGAATCTCATAACGAGTTGGCAAAAGAAAAAGCTTCTCTTTTCGCCGAGCAATCTAAAAGTCTTCCTGATGACTTTGTGCCTCCATGCTTACAATGTCTAGAACGATGCAATGCTGATTCTAATGATGAATCCTCTAATGCCATCATTGAGAATATTGCAACTACTACGAATGATATCTCTAACCCCTCTCCCGTGGAATTTGTTGTTCTCTCTGATGAAATTTGTAGATTAAAGAACTTGCTTGAGATAGGAATGCTAAAGAGCCTGAAAGGGCATCAAACTCTTTGTGATGTACTCAAGAAGTCCATTCTGCACAAAAATCCTCGAAAGGAAGGATTGGGTTTCGAAAGAAAACTTAATGTTGACGGAACCTACTGGACTCCCGAGCAATATCCACGAACGAGTTGGGTTCTTGCTAAAAGTAAAGTTCTTGAACCTGCTGCTCTTTCTGGATATGACTCACCCATTTCTGTTGTTTCTCACGAGTCTGATGACTCAAACTACAAACTCTTCAAACAACAAAATAGTAAGGTATTTGCTCAATATGTTGGTACTAACTGTAGGTTTGGCACACCCAAGAAGGAAATTTGGGTGAAGAAGTGTTTTATTGAAAATCTATCTGTCACTGCTAACTTGAACTTGCAGAATGATTCTCTTCGAGGAAATGGTTATTATTCACAGATTGGCGCTAAAACTTCCTCGAATGGATATCAATCAAACATTCTACAGAAGGAGTACATGTGTACCTCTTTGAATCATTATGCTCATATCTCAGGAAATAACTTCAATGCTTATTCATATGATTACTCTCGATATGCACAGGTGAACTACAGATCTCACCGAAGAAGTGTTCCTACTCTGACTAAGCAAAAGAGATACTCACTGCCCACACAAGTGTGGGTTGTGAAGAAGAACTAACCCTTCATGCAGGAACTCTCCTAGGGATTCCTATCATTTATTCTTAACCCTGAGATTCACATTGCTGGTGTTCGCCCCTTGTGTTTATTTGCTTTCGTTTGACTATTTCTTTTCTCCGTGTTTGTGTTTCGTCCGATAAACAACTCACTCATAGCTATTTGCTTTGTGTTTTCTTTCAGTTGGCTGAGTGTTTTGTTTTGGTCCCTTTTATCCCTCTGTTCTTTCTCTTCCAATCCATGATGTCCGTCATAAGCATGCAATTTGATCTGAAGGAAATTTCTATCCGACGTCCTTGGTCGCGACAGAAATCAACTTCAAACTTTAATCTGTTTTGGCGTTTGCCCTTCTTCAAACCTTTCGGTCTCCCGCTCAGTTTCTGAGATTTTCGCAGGAAACGGTTGCCACGTGCCCACGATCCTCACGATCATGATCGCGTCCATTGAATGTGGAACCTCCCGCTTCTGTAGGCCATACATTTCGGAAGAGGTGGTTTCGCCCTCTAGCTATAAATACCCTTCCCGGCATCTTCTTCCTCATTTCCTCCTCCCTGCACCTCAAACCCTCGTTCTTCTTCATCCGAGCCCGTGCTCGAAGCAACTCCGCCGAGGAGCTCTGCCGTGCAACTCCGGTGAAACCTCGACGCCGTTGGTCGCGCCAGTGCGGTATATCTTCATCCCCGCATTGCCGTAGTCGATCTACACTACCAAGTTAGGGCGTATAGATCTGGAACTGCTCTTGTCCTCCTCTCTCTGTTCTAGGACAGTTCTTACCGTCTATTTTTTCTTTGTATTATTTCCTTGCGGTAGATCCTTAGGATTCATTAGGCTTTAACTGGTACGGTTTTGTAGCTTTTCCCTCATACTAGTTTTCCTGGATCTAGGGTTCACGAGTACTTCTCGAAAGATTAGATAGATTTAACCAAGTCTTGGCTAGGTGTGAATTTATCAAAGATATCTTTTCAAGTGCTCCATGGATTCCTCTGTTCCTTCCGAAAAACATTCATTTTTTCCTATAAAAAATGCTTTTGTGCATGTTTATGACCCTACCCTATTTTTCCTCGTATCTATTCTTCTCACAGGGCAGCAATGGCACAGAGTTTGGATGAGTACATAGAATTTGAAGGGGATTTGCCTCAGCCACCAACAAGGTCAGACCGAATGAGATTGACTGGTGGAGGAAGATCATCAAAGCCACCCAAGACGCCGAAGAAGAAATCTGAGTCTGAATCTAAAGGAAATGACGAAGATGTTCCCTCTGCTCACAGTCAGCCCGAGGATGAACTAGTCACTGATGCTCTCACCCTTTTCTCTGATGGAAATCCAAAGAAGGGTGGTCGTGGCAGAGAGAAGAACACCACTGCCGAGATGTCTGAGCCAGATGGGTACAGAACCCCACCAAGAGTTGAAACAACCACCGAACGAAATAACAGGCTGCAAAGGATTCACCATCACTGGGCGAAGAAATGGTTCAATTATGAAAATGTTCGAGAGAAATATCAAATTATGTTTGCTTTCACTCCTCCTTGGAATGACTGCATAGCTGAGAACTGCATCGGCCTAGACGATGAAAAAGTCAGGCCTCCTCAACCATCAGCTGCTCATCCTGACTCCCTCAAAACCATCACGGATTTTCCAGATGAAGTTGCCAAAAGGCAGAAGGCCAAAGCCAAGCGTGAAGTAAGGGATGCGAAGAAAATTCAGGTTGAAGCAAGAAATGTTGCACTGACTCAACAAGATGTGCAAAAGAAAAAGGATCGTACCTCCCGAAAGAAATCTGTGGCCAGTAAATCCAAGAAGGTTGCTCCTGACTCGTTGATACGTCCATTTCGCATCATGCTTTTATGTTGATATTTATTGCGTTATGGGCTGTTATTACACATTGTTGTACAATACTTATGCCTTTTCTCTCTTATTTTACAAGGTTTACATAAAGAGGGAGAATGCCGGCAGCTGGAATTCTGGACCGGAAAGGAGCAAACCTGAGAGACCTATTCTGCACAACTCCAAAAGTCCTGAAAATTTACGGAGAATTATTTTGGAATATATAAGAATTATTGGGCGAAGAAAATACCAGAGGGGACCCACCAGGTGGCCACAAGCCTGGGGGCGCACCCTACCCCCTGGGCGCGCCCCTAGGGCTTGTGGGCCCCCTAGCAGGTCTCCGGTGTCCATCTTCTACTATATGAAGGGTTTTTACCTGGAAAAAATCATAAGGAAGCTTTCGGGATGAAGCGCCGCCGTCTCAAGGCGGAACCTGGGTAGAAGCAATCTAGGGCTCTGGCGGAGCTGTTATGCCGCGGAAATTTCCCTCCGAGAGGGGGAAATCGAAGCCATCGTCATCACCAACGATCCTCTCATCGAGAGGGGGTCAATCTCCATCAATATCTTCACCAGCACCATCTCCTTCCAAACCCTAGTTCATCTCTTGTATTCAATCTTTGTCTCAAAACCTCAAATTGGTACCTGTGGGTTGCTAGTAGTGTTGATTACTCCTTGTAGTTGATGCTAGTTGGTTTATTTAGTGGAAGATCATATGTTCAGATCCTTAATGATATTCATTACCCCTCTGATCTTGAACATGAATATGCTTTGTGAGTAGTTACGTTTGTTCCTGAGGACATGGGAGAAGTCTTGTTATAAGTAATCATGTGAATTTGGTATTCGTTCGATATTTTGATGAGATGTATGTTGGCTTTCCTCTAGTGGTGTTATGTGAACGTCGACTACATGAAAATTCACCATGATTTGGGCCTAGGGGAAGGCATTGGGAAGTAATAAGTAATAAGTGTAATCGCTAATTAATCCCTAATTTAATCCCTGCATTTAAAAATCACAGATTTTGAATTTGAAAGTAGGCAATCACTTATTTCATATCGAACCATGTTTATTACAAATATAGGTTCAACTACGAATGCATAATTCGACGCACATGTACATATACTGAAGAACTATAGAAGCACCAACTAAAAAATGATGAACCACAGTTGTACTAAAGACTGTAAAGAGAGAGGCGAAAGACATTCTGGTTGCTGGAGAAGGTGAAGCGGAATGCCCATATTGTGCCCTCCTCCATGCGTAATGCGCGCACGACTCTAGGCCAACCCCTTGTGATGGCTGCCCGTCCATCCTTCACTGTCTTCATAAGGACTTCTCGATGGTCATTGTAGTCTGGATGAAATACTTTAACCTTCATTGCGTGTCCACCAATCATGTACTTTGCGAGGTAATCTTGAGTAAACTGCTTCGGGAACCACTGCGAACGAAAAAGATTCAGACATTGTTGTCTAACAACTCATTATGGGCAGTAAAAAGAGAAGGCTGCAGAGTTTGTAGTTACCATCCTATAGCTCACTGTTGTGTTGGATAGAGTGTAAACAAATAATTTGCTTGCCACCGTTTGTATCTTTTTGCTAATAATCCTTATCAATTTCCTCACTTGATGCTTGTTCATGAATATGCCATTGCCCCATACGCAAAAAGGGTCGATGCGTGGATTCTTACCAAGGGCATATGTACCTACAAGCAACAAGTCAATATTAGAAGCTAACAAGTGTCCATGCCTGGATCTATATGTACTACATTATGGAACGACGGGGGGAGTACAAGCCGAGGGATGAAACTAACCTCGGCGGAAAATGGTGGCCACTGCTGTTGTTGTCCTGCATAAGTAGTGGAAAGGCATGATAAGTACAACAACCTTAACATCAAACAAATATAGCAAAGGTAAACAACATCATCACCAAATGATAGCTCGAGTGTGTTGGTTTCAGCATGCTGTGAAAGCAGATATAAAATGGAAGGGAATGTTACCTACAACAGGCTTAACAGCCATCAAATATTGCAATTCAAACTGGTATTGTTGAAAATGAATAGAACGTAGGTCATGCTTAAACATCACACTGGATAAATGTGTAGAACTGAAATAAAGGGCATGTGTTAACTACACCAGGCATAACTAGAACCAAATATAGCCGTTCAAACTGGTATTGATGCAATCGAGCGACACAGTTCCGACTTGCACATAATGAACATCACATTGGGAATGACTTAATTAAACAAGGCATAAATGATCAGTATAACAACCAAATATAGCCATTGAAAACTGGACAGAGTCTCACTGCAACCAACCTAACAAGCAAATACGGATAAACATGGCATATGCTTGAAAACTGGACAAATGCTCACTGCAACCAACCTACCAAGCAAATACAGATAAACAAGGCATCTGCTTGAAAACTGGACAAATGCTCACTTCAACCAACCTAACAACCAAATACAGATAAACAAGGCATCTGCTTGATAACTGGACAAATGCTCACTGCAGCCAACCTAACAACCAAATACAGATAAACAAGGCATCTGCTCGATAACTGGATAAATGCTCACTGCAACCAACCTAACAACCAAATACATATAAACAAGGCATCTACTCACTAAAACAACCAAATATAGCCATTCGTGAAACTGAAGTGGACAATTCATACTTAAACATCACATAACCCTATTGAACATTACATTTTTGCATAACTGAAATAATTTAACATGGCACAATTAAAACACCGCATGGCAAAAGCTACTACAACAAAGGGTATGGGTTGGCAAGCTAGAAAAGGTAAGATTTGCTGATAGGATGTTGCCTCACATGTTATGGACGGGATCCTTCCAGTTGGAAGAGCACAGACCCATGGTGCGCTCTCTAATGTCACAGATGGGTTGTTTCACCTTGGAAGAACCTTTGTGGGTGCCCTCCTCGTGGTCGTGGTCGATGAGATCTGACTTGGCAATTGAGGATCCCAAGCCGCCGCCATAGAACGTGTCCTTCAGAAATGACAAAATGGGCTTGATGGCGTACAAGGATCACAGATCCTTGACCGCGCGGCGGAGGAGATCAGCGGCAGGGCCGTCGAAGAGATCTACGGCGATTGAACCAGAGGGGTTGGGGATGGACCACTTAACCTGTGAAATGGCCCGCATGAAGCCGTCGCTGTCGACGAGCTTGATGTCGTAGCCAGCTTTCCCGAGATATAGTAATACGCTAGCCCGCTGACGTGAAGCCTTCGGCATGGCAACGTAGTCAACGTCTTTGCCAACTTCCGCGGTGAGGTGTTGCTCCGGGATCGACAGGTCGGGGCGAACGGCGGCCACCTCGCCAACGTCCGTCGGAGAGGCCATGATAAACCTCTTCTTGGTCGAACGCTCGTCGGGCTCCCCGGGATATGCGGTCGGGCTTAAGCTGCGACATTCTGGAGCAGGGGATGTGGATCTGGCGGTGAGGGACACCGCAGGCCTCGTCTAAAAACTCAGGGGAGTGGGGAGACGGTATGGGAATCGCTGGGTAACCTGAACTTTATTATCTAAGCTAGGAGGAACGGGCAGACCGGCAGGGGTTGCCGGCGGCGGCGGTGAGCTAGGGTTCAAGGGGGGAGGAGGGCGGGTGGGGGGACTGTGGAGGGAGGGTGCGGGGTGGTGTTTGAGCATACGCCGTGGCTACTGAAAATTTTAGTAATGGTGGGTCGAGATGGTGGTGGACGAGGGAGGGCGACGGTTCATATGCCTTGGCTACTGCAATTTTACTATAAGGTCGGTGCTGGAGGAGTGGGGGCGACGGTTGAAGTACGACGGCTACTAAAATTTGGGTAAAGGAATTGATGCGGGGCGGGAGTACCCAAGATCGCACATGGTCCAATAAGAATATGCGTGTATGATAATAAGGAAAAGCGGCGGAACCGCCGATTTTTGCAACGCTCAAGGCGGGTAGTTTGTTTTTAGATTTCTAGCTAGCTGGTCTATCGCACACGGTTCGTCCTAATTTTCAGACGCAGACGTGGAATTCAATCTAAATAAACTACCCGCCTTTAGCTTGCGTAGGTGGTGATTTTACAGCGCACTAGCATGGCACACGGTTAAGCCAGTACCTCCACCTTTGCTCGCGCTTGCGCAGTCGTGGGGATTCATAGCGCACTTGCATCGCACATGGTTAAGCCAGTACACCCGTGTTCGTTGAGCGTCATCCGAGTCTTTGCTGCAAAAAAAAATGTTAGAGAGGGTCAGAAGACAGCCACACCAGCATGTGGCCCAAATATATATGAGTGAAAAGGGTGGTGTGTGATGTTCAAAATTCCAATGCACAACTTTGAGCTCGCGGGCCCATGGTTGGGCGTGTCGTTGAAGATCGATGAGAGGGGCCAGAAGTCAAGAACCACCTGGAAGTGGCCAAATATATGTAGGAATATAGGGTGTGATGTTTAAAACTGTAAATACACAATGCACAACTTTGGTGGCACCTGCCTCGCAAACCCGAAAGCACCCTTGGATATATCTATAATGACATAATGTCGTAGCTACCTAGCTAGGGTGCTTGACCCACCTCCCACTTCGTGTCAGCGGGGTGGATGCACGATGATACTTTGGTCATACATGCATGTCGCCATGACCTACCATAAGACAGACCAGTGAATCTATCGCTTGGTCAAACGACAACTGTTGTTGTCGATAAAAAATGGATAGAATATATATATATATAAACCGCTTGGGCCAATAGATTGAACCATCATAAAAATCGCATGAGAGGGACCACAAAACCAGCACCGCCTGCATGAGGCCCAAAATGATGTACGTTGGAAGGGGTGATGTGTGTTTTCAATATCGAATAATGTACAATTTAGATGTGGTGCCTGCCTCTCGATACATACAACAACCATGAAAGCTAGGTAGTTAAGGACGAGATATGCAGGGTACGGTGTTGGTCGAACCCAGCAATACGAGCGTGTGGGAGGGAATCCTGACAACACATGAGCTCGAGCTTTGGTTGAATGACATGTGACGGTGATCGGCCCTAACACGAACTAGGAGGAATCCATTCATGGCTAACACATACCCCTCGTTATCGGTCAAAGGGATGATATATATACACTCGGGGAGCCCATAGATATGCATGTCATCACAAAAAACTGCACAAGGGAGACGTGGTCGATAACAAGGGGGGCCCACACATCGAAGTTATATGTGCGACGTCTATAAACCGCACAAGGGAGACATGCATGATCGATCAGAACACCCAGCCACCTATACCCTGCATGCGACCCGAAAAAAATGTATGGGTCTGGTGTGTGATTTGTTCAAATCCCGAAAGCACAAGTTCGATGGGGCACCAACTACATCAGTATCATTACAAACTGAACATCGTACCCCCGCGGATAGGTTAAAGACGTACGATGTCAGGAACTCAACTTCGAGGTGGGTGGGGGGGGGGGTAGGGGCCGGGTGCCGTCCAACGTATGTGCTGAAACTTGATTTGCTCTAACATAGCACACGGAGCAAAGAGTAAACCCTTCTCATGCGTTGGGTCAAATGGATAATTTGTGTGGGCCTACAGATGTCGATCATTCTTTGATTTTTTAGAAAAAATAACCAATAAAAAACATAGTCTACAAATTAGCAAAACAAGGATCCCAAGGTTTATATAATCGTCATGATAGGTCACTATAGAGACATTTATCTCTATAATGACCGTATCATAGCATTTAAATGAAGCTTGAGATATGCAACTTCCCACCGGGTCACCCATCCTTAGATGGGGCACCAACTACATCAGTATCATTACAAACTGAACATCGTACCCCCGCGGACAGGTTAAAGACGTACGATGTCGGGAACGCAACTTCGAGGTGGGTGGGGGGGTAGGGGCTGGGTGTCAGCGGCAGAGACGAGCGCCAAGAGGAGGTTTAAACTGCGGGCCGGCCCAAGAGGCAACCTCGCCTTCCGGCTCGGCTTGCTGGGCCAGAGTGGGTCCATTAACTCTTGTACTTAAACCTGTAAGCGATAAGATTCAGGTGGCGATGGCAGAACGGCTAGCGGTTGCGTGTGTGGCGTGCGCTCCTGCGTGAGCTGATCTCCTTCCTCCTCTTGCCCTTCACTCCTTGTAGCTCCAAATTCATGGCAACAGCCTAATACAAACCCTAGCCCTCACAATCTGGTATCAGAGCCGTTCCTTCTCCTAGCCACCTTCCGGTCTGGATTTCCCCGGCCACCATCACCGTACCAGACTCGCTGACCGACGGTGAGCAGAAGCCGTGGAGAAAATTTCTCCCGAGACGAAGGCGATCTACGATCTCCTCCGGGCCGATTTCGACGCCGCTCTGTCCAAGACCACGGCAGAGCGCAGCGAGGAGCTGACGACGGTCTTCGCCAAGCTCGACTCCAAGCTGGACCTCCTCTCCAGTCGCATTGACGACGTCAAGCTGTCCATAGGTGTCGATCTCGATGAACTGCGTGGCGAGATCGGAGCTGACAGAGGAGCGGCTTCGTCCCCAACCGCACCACCGTCTCCACGGGAGGCCGCCTTGCGCACAGGTTCGAGCGGATCTGAAGGATTTCGATCTGAAGCAGAGCAGAAAAATTCAGGCCCCAAGTATGTGCCCCCACCTGCCCGAGGTATGTCTGCCGATCCACTTCCATCAGCGCGTCAGATTGTGCCTGTCAGTGAAGGATTTCGGCAGTACCAACCGGATGCTGTGAATTTTGGTCCCCGAATTGAACTGCCCCGATTTGATGGTTCGAATCCAAAACTATGGCAGTCTCGTTGTGAAGATTATTTCAGATTTTGGAACACACCGCAGGTTCAGTGGATACCGTTTGTGTCTGCTCTCTTTGAAGGCACAGCTGCTCGTTGGCTCGAATCAGTGCAGTGTCGGGCACCTAACATATCATGGACTGAATTCTGTGAAATGCTGCAGTCACGCTTTGGGCGTAACAAGCACCAGAATATCCTGAGGCAACTGTTCCATGTCCGTCAGACTAGTTCAGTGGAAGAGTATGTGGAGCGATTTTCTGAGTTGTATGATCAGTTGACTGCTTATGAAACTAATCCCAATACAGTGCATCATGTGACATGATTCATGGAGGGATTAAATTCGTCAATCAGGCTCATGGTGGGCATCCAACAGCCTGCAGACCTGGACTCAGCATATGCTCTGGCTCTGTTAACTAAAGAATTGGGAGATAATTCAGCAAAAATCATCAGTACAGTCCAAAATAAACGCAGTTCAGTGTTCTCCAGTAGGACAATGACCAGTAAAGCAGTGGAGGACAAACGTTCACCTGAGTTGCAGCGCCCTGCTGCATCTGAAGACCGTTGGTCTGCTCTACGTGCTTACAGAAAATCCAAAGGGCTGTGTTTCATTTGTGGAGAGCGTTGGGCAAGAGAACACAGATGCAAACAGGAAGTGCAGCTACATGTGGTACATGAAATGTTGGATTATGTACAAAATATGCCATCTGAACACAGTGACTCAGAAGATTCAGTTACTGCTGAAGCCAATGCCATTAGTATTTCTACTGCAGCAATGGGGGATTTATCAGCTCCAGCAACTACCACTATGAAACTGAAGGTTTATCTGCAAGGAAAATCTCTTGTGTTCCTGGTCGACTCTGGTAGTACCCACACATTTTTGGATTGTGCACATGCGGATTCAGTTAAGGGGATTTCCCAGATGCCAGTCAGGATGGTCAAAGTAGCTAATGGTGATATGGTTTCTTGTAACAAACAGCTACTGAATGGCAGTTGGTGCTGTGATGGTCATGAATTTGTCAGCAACTTTAAGATATTTCCTCTGGGATCTTATGATGGCATATTGGGTTTGGACTGGTTAGCTGCTCATAGCCCCATGCAAATTGATTGGGCTGATCACTGGATGTCATTCCAGTTAAAGGGTAGTAATATCACACTGCTGGGCCAGGATGCTGCTCCTCAAATGCTTGCCTTGGTTGAACTGTCAGCTATGTTAGCCACTGAAAAAACTGATGAGACTGATATACCTCCTGAAGTTAAGGAGCTGTTACAAAAATTTGCTCCAGTCTTTGAAGCTCCAACTGGTCTTCCACCTCAAAGAAAATATGATCACACAATTCCCTTAATTCTTGGAGCTCAACCTGTATACAGCAGGCCTTACAGAATTCCTCCAGTCCTGAAAGATGAAATGGAGAAACAAGTCAAAGAAATGCTTGCAGCTGGAATTATCAGACCTAGCAATAGTGCTTTCTCTTCACCCATGATCATGGTGCAGAAAAAGGATAAGACATGGAGACCAGTATTTGATTATAGGAAATTAAATGCCATCACCATAAAAGGCAAGTACCCCATCCCAATGATTGATGAACTACTAGATGAGCTTGCAGGTGCTTGCTGGTTTTCTAAGTTGGATCTGAGATCAGGATATCACCAAATCAGGCTGGCACCAGGAGAAGAACATAAGACTGCTTTCCAAACTCATATTGGTCACTTTGAATTTTTAGTGTTATCATTTGGCCTTACTGGTGGGCCTAACACTTTCAACTTTGGCATGAATGACACCTTGGCTCCATGCATTAGAAAATTTGTTTTGGTGTTCTTTGATGACATACTGGTGTTCAGTGCTTCTTATGAATTGCACCTGCAACATTTGGCTGAAGTTTTGAAACTCCTTCTCCAACACCAGTGGCAGGTCAAGTTATCTAAATGTGCTTTTGCTCAGACCAAGATTGCCTATTTGGGACACATTATCAGTGGGCAAGGAGTGGCCACTGATCCTGCTAAAATATCTGCCATAAAGGAATGGCCAGTACCTCAGTCTGCTAAAGAAGTTAGGGGGTTCTTGGGTCTTGCAGGATATTACAGGAAATTTATCTCCCATTATGGTATACTGAGCAAACCCTTGTCGAACCTGTTGAAAAAAGGGGTACCATTCCATTGGACAGATATTGAAAACCAAGCTTTCCTGCTCCTGAAACAGGCTCTCATGTCAGCTCCTGTGCTAGCATTACCAGATTTCTCACAGAAATTTGTGGTGGAAACTGATGCTTGTGATATAGGGATTGGAGCAGTATTAATGCAAAAAGGGCATCCTATTGCTTATGTCAGCAAAGCATTGGGTCCTAGAAACCAAACTCTATCTGTATATGAGAAGGAATATCTTGCAATCTTGTTGGCAGTGGAGCATTGGAGACAATATCTGCAAATATCTGAATTTGTCATCAGAACTGATCAAAGGAGCTTGGCTTGTTTAACTGAACAAAGATTGCACACCAGATGGCAGCAGAAGGCTTTGACTAAACTGCTAGGATTGCAGTATTCTATTGAGTACAAGAAAGGTGTGGAAAATAGTGCTGCAGATTCCTTGTCCAGGAGACCTCCCATAGCTACTGATGTGTTGCCAGAGTTGCACCATCTTTCTGTTGCACAGCCAGCTTGGTTGGATGAAATTGCACAGAGTTATTGCAATGACTCCTTTGCAACTGAACTGATACAACAACTAACAGTATCTCCCAGCTCCAATGACAAGTTTTCCCTTAAGGCTGGAATACTGAGGCAAGGAAAATGTGTGTGGGTGGGTAACAACCCTTCCCTCCACAACAAAATTTGTGCTGCTTTCCATGACAGCCCATTGGGCGGCCACTCAGGTTTTCCAGTAACTTACAAACGCATCAGGCAGCTGTTCAGATGGAAGAAAATGCGAGGTTTCATCAAATCTTATGTGCAACAGTGCATTACGTGCCAGCAGGCTAAACCTGAACGAGTGCCCTATCCGGGTCTACTTCAGCCCCTGCCCATACCATCTCTCCCTTGGGAGATGGTCATGATGGATTTCGTGGAAGGACTGCCTCCATCAGGACGTTACAACTGCTTGCTTGTGGTCATTGATAAGTTGTCCAAGTATGGACATTTCATTCCTCTGCACCATCCGTTTACTGCTGAATCTGTGGTTGATGCATTTCTGAACTTTGTCTACAAGTTGCATGGCATGCCTCTTTCCATTGTGTCTGACCGTGACAGAATCTTCACCAGCAAATTTTGGAGTGAACTATTTTAGAAATCAGGCATATTACTCCAGTTGAGCTCAGCTCGACACCCACAGTCTGATGGGCAAACCGAGCGAGTGAACCAGCAAGTGGAGTGCTTCTTGCGCTGCTTCGTCAGTGGACACCTGACTCATTGGGCAAAGTGGATTCCTCTGTGTGAGTACTGGTATAATACCAATTGGCATTCAGCGACAGGGAAAACACCATTTGAGATTATATATGGACACGCTCCTCGCCACTTTGGCCTCTCTGCTGATGATACCATTGAAAATGGTGATTTGCAACAATGGCTATCTGATCGTACTATAATTCTGGACTCAGTGAAACAGCAATTGCTCCGAGCTCAGCAAAGAATGAAACACCAAGCAGACAAGCATCGCTCTGATCGAGAATTTGCAGTTGGTGACAAGGTATTCCTTAAACTGCAACCGTATCTTCAGTCGTCAGTAGCTCCCCGGGCATATCATAAACTGGCGTTCAAATTTTATGGTCCATTTGAAGTGCTGGAACGGATCGGGCAAGTAGCTTATCGCCTAGACTTACCATCTACAAGTAAAGTCCACCCTGTGTTTCATGTTTCCTTGCTGAAGAAGGTACTTGCTCCAGACTGTCAAGTTTTACCTCTTCTTCCCTCACCTGACGATCAGTTCCAAGTTCCTGAGCAAGTCTTGCAGCAACGAGTGGCGCGTCGTGGATCTGATTCAGTTGTTCAAGTCCTGATCAAATGGAATTCAGCGCCTGTGGAGCTAGCTACCTGGGAAGACAAGGTTGCGCTTCAGCAACGATTCCCGAGAGCTCTGGCTTGGGGTCAAGTCGTGTCCAAGGGAGGAGGGATTGTCAGCGGCAGAGACGAGCGCCAAGAGGAGGTTCAAACTGCGGGCCAGCCCAAGAGGCAACCTCGCCTTCCGGCTCGGCTTGCTGGGCCAGAGTGGGTCCATTAACTCTTGTACTTAAACCTGTAAGCGATAAGATTCGGGTGGCAATGGCAGAACGGCTAGCGGTTGCGTGTGTGGTGTGCGCTCCTGCGTGAGCTGATCTCCTTCCTCCTCTCGCCCTTCACTCCTTGTAGCTCCAAATTCATGGCAACAGCCTAATACAAACCCTAGCCCTCACACCGGGTGCTGTCCAACGCATGTGCTGAAACTTGATTTGCTCTAACATAGCACACGGAGCAAAGAGTAAACCCTTCTCATGCGTTGGGTCAAATGGATAATTTGTGTGGGCCTACAGATGTTGATCATTCTTTGATTTTTTAGAAAAAAATAACCAATAAAAAACATAGTCTACAAATTAGCAAAACAAGGATCCCAAGGTTTATATAATCGTCATGACAGGTCACTATAGAGACATTTATCTCTATAATGACTGTATCATAGCATTTAAATGAAGCTTGAGATATGCAACTTCCCACCGGGTCACCCATCCTTAGACTACTCCAGCCCGAGCACGCTTAACTTCTGCGTTCTATTCGACTAGGCTAGCGGATGGGAAGCCGCCCCTTTCTGATAGGAATTGTCTCCTTGCCTTTAAGACGTTTCACCCTGGTCACCCTATGGGACCTACTCCCTACTATCACACACGTTTGTGCTTTTAGCAACTGTGTGCAATAATTACATGGCCGGTGTGTCGCCGCCTAGCCTTCTATGAGCACTGACACTGGCAGCGGGAAAACGATGGGAGAAGAGGCGGGAAACAGATGGGAGGAGTGGCGGGAAACGGTAGCGTGTTTGGATATATAACAACATTAATATGGAAAACTTTTTTTACATGAATATGGAAAACTTAGTAGAGAAGGAAGTGTGAGCTAGCACGACGCATGCACACAGTGCTTACCCATATAAATAAAATCACAACCGGAACTGCATGTGCTGTCGAAAGGGATGAGGATTGCCGTTCGATCTGGGAGCATCCAACGGCGCAGGCGTACGATCTATGGGGGTTGGGTTCTGGCAATCAGAACGCACGACTCAGACCACGCGCGCAGCAGGGGGCGGGCATCGGCCACGGTTTGGTAGGCACACGGCTTTCGTGAGTGAACCATGTGCTATTTGAAAACATTTCGTGAGAATCTTGGTTTTTAAATCCCCGTAAATCCAAAACTCACCCAAAAATCGTGAAACTTGGCATGGTGTCATGACATGGCACATATATGTCGAGGAAATTTTTTGTCCATTTTGGGGCAAGTTTTATTACAAGCCTCTTACAAACCGGAGCTTCTCTCAAGAAGCCTCGTGGTTCCGATAGGGAAACATGTCCCCCTTGTGGGCAAAACGATAATCACTTCCTCTTTTCGCCTTATATTTTCTTCTACAGGCAACATGGAATGACAGGATATCCGTGCTGAAATTTAAAATTACTCAGGGTTCGTTTGGCCTTTTTTTTTACATTAATTGAGTTTCCTAGGCATTTAATGTCCATAATTCAAATCTGAACTACAAATACATGCTCCAGTTCACCAAAATGGCTAGAAAAATCATACATGTGTCCTTCGGTGCATGTTTAGGTCCCATGCAAGGAACGGGAATGAATTACAACCATACCGGCATCCTGGCTCGTCCTCAAACATTTGGAATCTCGGTTTTTAAATCCTCGTAAATCCAAAACTCACCAAAAATTCATGAAAGTTGGCATGGTGTCACGCCATGGCACATATATGTCATGGTAAAAAAATTGTCCAATTTGGGCCAAGCTTTATTACAAACCGGAGCCTGTTGCAAGAACCCTCGTGGTTTCGATAGGGAAATGTGTCCCTCCCTTGTGGGTGAAACGATAAATCGCTCCCTCTTCTAGCCTTGTATTTTCTTCTACACGCAACATGGAACAACAGGAGATTCGCGCTGAACTTTGAAATTATTCAGGGTTCGTTTGACCTTTTTATTCATTAATTGAGTTTTCTAGGCATTTAATGTCCATAATTCAAATCCGAACTACAAATACATGCTCTAGTGCACCAAAATGGCTAGAAAAATCGTGCATGTGTCCTTGGGGGTGCATGTTTAGGTCCCATGGAAGGAATGGGAATGAATTCGACCGTCTCAGCATCCTGGCTCGGCCTCAAACATTGCAAATCTCGGTTTTTAAATCTCCGTAAATCCAAAACTCACCAGAAAATCATGAAACTTGACATGGTGTCACTACATGGCACATATATGTCATGGTAAAAAAATTGTCCAATTTGGGCCAAGCTATACTACAAGCCTCTTACAAACCGAAGCTTCTCGTAACCCTCATGGTTCCGGTAGGGAAACATGCCCCTCTTGTGGGCGAACCGTTAATCGCTACCTCTTCTCGCCTTGAATTTTGTTTTCTACAGGCAACATAGAATAACAGGAGGGTCGTGCTAAAATTTGAAATTGTTTAGGGTTCGTTTGGCCATTTTATATATTAATTGAGTTTTCTAGGCATTTAATGTAGTCCATAGTTCAAATTTGAACTACAAGCACATGCTCCAGTGAAGCAAAATGGGTGGAAAATCGTACATGTGTCATTGGGTGCATGTTTTGGTCTCATTGAAGGAATGGGAATGAATTACAAATGTGTCGTCGTCCTGAAACATTGAGAATCTCGGTTTTTAAATCATAGTAAATCAAAAACTCACCCAAAAAACATGAAACTTGGCATGGTTTCATGACATGGCACATATATGCCGTGGTAAAAAAATTGTCCAGTTTGAGACAAGGCGCACACATTAATAGCCAACGAAGTCCTTTTGAAACAAATAGCTGACACGTTAATATCGCAAACGGTTGTATTATATGAACCGTGTGTTCCCGTAACCATTTATGTGCGGCCATGCGTCCCTCTTTTCTTATGGGATAGTACTACCTCCGTCCTTGTTCATTGGTCATCTTTGTATTTTGTGCCAAAATTTAACCATACTCGATGGCGTGCGTGCATCTCTTTGATTAGATGGGACGAGCCGAGAAGTCCGCCGTGCAGGCTCGACGGGACGCGTGCGAGCAGTCCGCCGTGCAGGCTCGACGAGACGCGTGCATCCTATCCACCTCGCAGGCTCGACGGGACACGTGCGAGCAGCAAGGCCGCCCATGCTCACCGGGAAGCGAGCTCTTTGACCTCCGTCCACCAGCCGCCTGCCTCGCTCACAACTTCTCCTTTAATGGCAGTCGAGTCACTGTTTAACACGCGGTTAATTAAAGCACCTGGACAGAGGGTGTTTGCTTGTGATCCCATGGCCCCTCTCAACGTTAGCATTTGCTTTGTTCGTGTTTTCAACTCGTATTCCAGATAATTTAAAATGCCACATAGGGCAACGGATAATACGATGACAAATAAAATGGCAACGGATAATACGACGACAAATAAAATAGCAACGGATAATACGACGACAAATTTACAATGGCACGGATAATAATTTTCTTACATATTCTGGATAATTTAAAATGCCACATGCGGTAAAGCCCGGAAGACACAGGGGCAAGAGAAGAAGGAAATCGCAGACAACGATCTGGGTCGCTACTGTCTCCACTCCTCGATGGATCGCCAAGCGACGACATCCTCCAGCTCCTTCTTCAATTCCTCACGACTTTGCTTGACAGCAACCACGGATTCCTCCACCTCCTGCTCGTGCTCGATCCGGAGCTTCCTCAAGTCACCCATTAGTTCCTCGATGACCGCTTTCAGCATCATCCCCGAGGCACTGCTCTGCTCATGCAGCATCTTCCAGTCGGTGGCCTCCTCCTACTTCTCGGCGAGCGCCTTGAGGAGCTTCGCATTGTCACCCATGAGTTGCTCGACGAGGCCAGCCGCCTTCTCAACCGAGGCGTCGCTTATCTCGAGCAGCTTCATCAAGCCATCGACCAGCTCCTGCTGCTTAATGAGGCCAGCGAGAATGTCGTCGTCGCTGGCCAAGGACTTCAGCAACGCCAGCTCGTCGCGATCGCCGACGCGGCGAGTGCGCTTGTGAGAGCCCTCGTGTGCCGGTGAGCCCTCGTTCGAGGGCTCCGCGGCGCGCCGGGACATCTCTGCTGCGGCTGCCGCGTAGCGACGGGACCTCTCTAGTGCTTCTGCAGCCTTGGTCTTTGCTCCCTGGTTATATGTCCACCCGAAACTCCTCCTACCGGTCATGGCAGAACGACTTGACAGGAAAGACCAGTTTTGTGGGTGGTGAGGAGAGGAATTGTGAAGTAATTTTCGAGCGGGTAGTTTTTATAGCCCGGTGCTAGGTGTGAACACATATTGGCTTGATCGGTGTGAGCAGATTTGCAATTACTTATTGCGTTGTAATATGCAATGTGACGAGAAACAAGGTCAAAATTTATTGATGGCTCATTGCAAACAGTTCTTTTGGATTAACCGTATGACACGCATCAGAACCCAAAATGGTCCCCAGATGGCGTACGTGGGCCCGCGTTCTCGGATGTACGTGTACGTGTCTGCCCACTATCACACACAGTCAAGATATCACCATCGTGTCCGATGGATGCGTCGTCGTGCCTCCCACGGGGTGCCAAAAGGTTGACCATGTTGTTGCTCGCCCTTGAGGCAGCCGCAGCGCGCTCTGCTCATCATTGAGGCGGCTGCGGCGCGCTCTGCTCGCGTCCGTCCTCGCGTTTTGCACGTCGTTGAGGCGGCCGTGGCGCGCTCTGCTCGCGTCCGTCCGCGCATTTTGCTCGCCATTGAGGCGGCCGCGGCGCGCTCTGCTCGCGTCCGTCCGCTCGTTTTGCTCGCCATTGAGGCAACCGCGGCGCGCTCCGCTCTGGCGTCCCTGCGCGCGCTCTGCTCGCGTTGAGGCAAATTTACAATGGCAACGGTTAATAATTGTCTTACATATTCAGGATAATTTAAAATTCCACATGCGGCAACGCCCAAAACACTCACGACCTACATATGCATACAATTATAATAAAATATAGGCTAAAAGGCTGAGCTGGCAGCCTTCCGACGATGGTCTTCTCGGACTCCATGATCAGCATAGCACCCTTGCGGCCGTTCATTCCAAGTGTCCCGACCTGCCTCTGCCTACGGAGCTGCTGGCACTAGGAGGCTCTTGGGGCTGATGGGCCTCTTCCAGAAGAGCTTGACAGCGTGCAATCGCGCGCATGACATCTCCGCAGAACCGCTCCATTTCCATGTCTCTGGCCTGGTAGCAAATTCCGTCCATCGCCTGCATCCTCAAGATACCATGGTGGCGATGTTCTACTTCGTCGGGGACGACAACTCCGCCAAGGATGCGCTTGAGCCTGGCCACCACATTGTCGGGATCGAGGTTGACACGGCCGCCGTCGGCAATGATGAAGCCGCAGGCTGGCTATGTCTTGACTGAATCGCAGAGGTCCTCTGCCCATTCCTTGCGGGGCATCAGGCTCTCGATGAGCACTGGTGACGGCGGCTCTTAGGGTGGGTCGTCGATCACGCCGCCGAGCAGCTCTGGATCTTTTGCACGGTGGATGGCAAACTGCTCATCACACTTCCTCTGCAATATGTCGATTGTGCGCCCAAGGACTGACATGCCGATATCGCTGCCGATGGGCCATGGTGCCTACACCGGCCGATGAAGCTCTTGCTCCCCGACCTGCTCCGACTCGTTCTCCTCGCCGAAGATGTAACGCAGGTATGGGTCGACGTCAAAGCTTTGGTCGTTGCCTGGCATGCTTGGAATAACTAATGGTAGATGGGTGAGGACTACTAGATCTGCGCACAGTGTCGCGACGGTGCATTGCTGCCTGGGTTATATGCAGCAAGCCATTAGCTGGTGGTGGGAAACCGATGAGGGAAGAGGCGGGGATTTTACAATCCACCCATGTGGAGCGCGGGAAGCATTCACTGGAGCGCGGGAAGACTTAGTGGAGCACACAACCCGAATACCGTATGCGATGCCACGTGTTATCTATCACACACGTGTTAACATAAGGAAACGTATGTGTAACTTACTAATCATCGCACACGAGTACTCGCAGACGCATCATGTGCGATACTCCTAGCCACCGCAAGCAACTAGTTTGCATTTTTCAAAGTTTTTTGTACACACAGAATCGCACACGAATTAACTATAGTAACCGTCTATGTTATAATTTCTCATCGCAAACAGTTCATCTGAGGTGGCTATTTGCCGCGTATCACACACATCTTGTTTACACGAATCATTTGTGTTCTTTTGGCTCATCGCAAACAGTTCATCTATGTGAACTGTATGCCGCATATCACACACATCTTGTTAAGTTGAACCGTTTCTGTTCTGTTCCCTAATCGAAAATAGTTCGTCCGAGTGAACTGTATGCCGTATATCACACACACCTTGATCTAGCTAACCGTTTCTGTTGCATTCCCTAATAGCAAACAGTTCATCTGAGCAAACTATATGCCGTATATCACACACACCTTGATATGGCTGCCCATTTTTGTTGTTCTATCTCATCGCAAACAGTTCATATGGATCAACCGTATGTCCTGCATCGCACACGCAATTAAAATCTGAACCGTGTTTGATGTCTCCGCCATCACAAACGTTTTGCATATTTTTTGACGGTTTTTTTACATCACCGTTTGCGATTAATGCATCGCACACAGTTTCGTCAAAGGGTCTCTGATCATAGTGTCGTGTTAGCAGCATCCTGCAGTAGTGCTAGTTTATACGTTGCTTCGTAAGGGGCTGATTTGGATCCACATGTTTCATGCTATGGTTAGATTTATCTTAATTCTTCTTCCATAGTTGCGGATGCTAGCGAGAGGCGTTAATCATAAGTGGGAGGCTTGTCCAAGTAAGGACAGCACCCAAGCACCGGTCCACCCACATATCAAATTATCAATGTAAGGAATGCGAATCATATGAGCATGAAGAAAACTAACTTGACAACAATTCCCATGTGTCCTCGGGAGCGCTTTGCTTTATATAAGAGTTCGTTCAAGCTTATCCTTTGCTACAAAAAGGATTGGGCCACCTTGCTACACCTTTGTTACACTTGTTAGTTGTTACCCACGAATTATCTTATCACAAAACTATCTGTTATCGATAATTTCAGTGCTTGCAGAAAATACCTTGCTGAAAACAGCTTGTCATTTCCTTCTGCTCCGCGTTGGGTTCGACACTTTTACTTATCGAAAGGACTATGATAGATCCCCTATACTTGTGGGTCATCACTCGTCTGATGAGTCCTCCGATGATGATGCTCCCAAAGAAATACCTATGTATGATCAACGTGCTCTTCTGAACATGCCATACAAGACTCCCTCACCAGCTAAGGTTTCACACCCAACAAGAAATTCACCAAGACATGCACCTACTCCAGCCAATGTCAAACCTTCGGGTTCTGCTGCTCCTTCTGCGAAGAGAAAACTGGTGTCTGAAGAGAAAGCTGAAGCTTCTGCCAAGAAAGCCAAAGCAAGTGTTCCTGCTCCCACAGGGGAACAAAAATATGACTTCAATCTCATGATCGATATAATTGAAAGTGTTGCTTACGATGCAAAATCTGCAGATATCAGCAGTCTGGGCCTTCTTGACGATGTTACTGAAATGGTGATGAAACATTTCATCGTGCTAAAGAAAATTACAAAGAAGCTGAATCAGGCTGTCAAGGACAAGAAAACCCTCGAACAGATGAGGAGAGATGCAAGTACTAAATCCAAAAGTAAACGTCTGAACAAAGAGATTGTTGAGATCACCAAGGCACTTAGTGTCATGAGAAATGAAAAAATTGATTGGCTCTCGAAGCTGAAGATGGATGTTTCTCAGCTGTGTGACCGAAGGAATGATGAGATTGAGCGTAAGGATGAACTTGCTCGGAGGAGAATCAAAGAGGAAAAATGTCAAAAGGCCAAGGCTAGAGCCAGCAAGCCGAAAGGAATCAAGGATCGCCGACCTCAGACTGCTGCTGATGCTCCTATTGACTCAAGTGCTCCTCTGCAGTAGATTCCGTGATCCCCACCGCATGAAGATGAACCCATGCAGCAAGCTGGAAATGTGGAAGTTATCTTTGCTACTCTAGTAGCCGAAGTACAACCTGATGTGGTTGATATATTTCTGAACAAGTCTGATGATGAGAATGCTGGTCCTGAGTAGCAAGCCACAGATGACAAAACTGATGAAGAAATTGAGGTTGAGAAGGAAAATCCTTCGCCTCCAAAGAAAATGCAAGCTGAGCCCTCCGGATCTAAAAAGGAGGAGAATGACAAGATTGAGGGGGAGCTTAATGCTTTCCAAGAGAAAACTACCCCGATCACATCATCTGATGCCCCTACCTAGATGGACGTTGATCCTGCTCCTCGTTCCATTGCTACGCAGTTGGAAGAGGAAGAGAAGAAGTCTGAAGAGCCCATGGCTCACGAAGGAGTTGTCCCACCTGTTGTGCCCCTGGTGTCCAAAAGAGAAGCTGTTGTGACCCCAGTCGAAGAAAATCAAGAGAAAGAAAAGGCCCTAGTGCCTGAAAACCAGAAAGCCGCTGAAGGAGTTCCAACGAGGAAAAATGATGATAATACCAGTTCTTCAAAGAAATCAGCCCAAGAGAAATCAAGAAAGCTTCGAGCCCCAATGAAGCCTATCGAAGAAGGTGTGCAAGCACCTGATGATATTCGGACCAAGAATGTAAGTGAAGTACATCTAAAGAATCCTCTGGAAACATTTCCTCTATTCCCAGTTGAAGATGGTCCAAATGGTCCCACATTCAATGAGCTATTTCACCTCTCGAAACTTGCATTCTTTGGGACTAGCCCTGTCGGTGTGGAAGCATGATCACCTATGGGGCATGGGTGCCCCTTTGTGGTTCGACATGGGGACGGTCGTGTTGCACAAAGAGCAGAAGCAGCAAGGAACAACACGGCGATGGACAGCTCTCTTTACCCAGCTTCGGGCCGCTTTGCAGCGTAAAACCCTACTCCTACTATGGTGGATTGAACTTGAGGAAGGCAAAGACACGAGGTGCACTAGCCTGGAAAGGGTGCCTGGGGGAATGTAGCTACATGTGTACAAGTGTGGGGGGTCGAGGAGTTCGAACCCTTTGCTAGGTTGCCTCGGGCCTCCTTTTATAGGTTAAGGGGCGACCACAGTGGCAAAACAGTCATTTGAATGTGATTAGATAGCTAACAGTGCTATCATACCTAACTCTGGCAATTAGGACAAAGTGCATTAAATGCACTGCTAGGTGTCGTGCTGAGGTTGAAGCCTGGCAAGCCTGCCGCGCTGCTTATCTGCCTCTTCTTATCAGCTTGACACGCCTCCTGGACAGGTGTCAATAAAGCTAATCTCTTCTCTTCTATGCTGCCATGTGCCTGATATGGTCCACCTGGTTGCTTGGTACCTTGACACCACACTGATAAATGACTTGGGTGCGATGAGGTGGAGCGGTGGCGTCTTGGTGGATACCTACCGGCAACAAGCCTGGTGGGTTTTGGTCTTGGCGACCCCGGCAACCTTGCCGGGGTGAATCTGGACTTGTCCTTAGGTGCGGTCTCGACCTGGCCAGGCTCTCCTGCCCGGCAAGGGAGGCCTTCCCAAGGTGGCCTTCTGCTATCTTGTTCTTCTTAATGCTCTCCTTGATCTCACGAAGAGCGGCTTCTCTTGCTTATCTTTTCGTCATGCGTTGGTGCTGGATGTATGACCGTTAGCACGCCTGTGCATAAGTTCAGTTAGCAAACATGAATGTTTGCTGCATCGATAGGAGCCCCCGGGCCTGGTCCAAACGTGCTGCCGGGCACCGTTGGGGTAGGCCCACACAATGCACAGGCGGGCAGCTTGACCCATGGCGGAGTCCATGTCCTTGAGATCTTTTTTGCTTCTTCATTAATATGGAATTGAGTTAACTTCCAGATTTCCCGCGAGTCATGCAATACCGCACGACGTGGGTTCACCCATGCGGCGGACCAGAGGACACCCACATTCATGGGGGTAAATTAGAGCGCCCGCGCATGATCTGGGGGTAACTGCCATTTCACCTTACCCACTACGCCTGCCGTTTCCGCCATGCGCGCTGCATGCATTGCGCAGGGTTGGTGGCGGACGCGCTGGGCGCGGGAACGTGTGCCATGCCAGAAAGCGTAGCGCCCTGGATCGGCACAGAGGGGTGGCCGACGAATCTGTACGCCGTCAGCGGTGCAGATAAGCCGGATTGGAGGAGTGGGGTAGTTGCCCTAGGAAAGTGGAGAGCTAGCCCCTTTCCTCGCTCTGCTATAAAAGGGAGCGCGAGGGGGAATGGAGAAGCTCATCCACGTACCTTCTCCCCCTTCTTCTTGTGTTCTCCTTCCACCATGGTGAGGGGAAGGGGGCGCGCTCGTGCTCCGGTGGCGGCGACGAGGGCTTCTTCTCGGCACTGTGTCCCCGCTCCCGTTGGGGATGCAGGGGCAGGATCCAGTGCACAAGGTGGAGCCGCAGGACGTGGTCATGGCCGGCGAGACGCTCGGGGCCGAGGCGGACGTGGTGGTGCTCCGACCGCGCCTCCCCTAGCTGCTCCAATCCCAATGGAGGGCCATGTTGGAGACACGATGCTGGAATTCATCGTCAGGCTGCGCGAGCCCCCGCGCAGCCGTCTGCGGCTTCCTGGCCCTCATGTCATGCTCCTCCGGCGTGGCTGGAAGACCTTTGGACGTGCCCATAGCCTGGCGGAGGGGCACGTTCTCCACTTCAAGCTAATGGAGGCCGATCTGCTCTCCATCAAGGTCTTTGGATGTTCTGGTGCTCGCTTAGGGTGCTGCGCAGAGAGCTCGACCGATGATGAAAGCTCATCCTCGAGCGACAGCGACGAAGAGGACACTGACGGCAAAGACGGCGACGCCGAGCCCCCGGTCATCAAGCATGAGGACGACAACTCGGACTCTGGCTGAGCGTCGGACGCACCGTCACCGTCGGCTAGGCGCCGCCAGCACCACCATCTGTAGTTGGACCCCGGCAGAGTGATTTGCCGGGGGTGCTTGGCCTGGTTGACTCCGCTTCCACCAGCTAGACCCTGGCAGGCTTCCTCGTGGAGTCCGGCTTCGTCTTCCCTGCCGGTGCCCCTCTTGTCGCGTTCCTCTGGTCCTGGCGGTGGTGACCAGGGCATCACCTATCCGCTCTCTCCGTCCCTGGCCTCTTCTTCCTTGCTAGGAAGGCGCCCTCCCGATCTTGTCAGGTTGCATCCCGCGGGCCCTGACAGGGTCAGGCTGGGCTTCTGCCCAGGCGCTCCTTTTTCCCTCTTTCCTCGATGCAACTCCTAGGAGGATGATACGTCTCCATCATATCTACTTTTCCAAACTCTTCTGCCCTTGTTTTCGACTTTAATTTGCATGATTTGAATGGAACTAACCCGGCTGACGCTATTTTCAGCAGAATTGCCATGGTATTATTTTTGTGCAGAAATCAATGTTCTCGGATTGGCTTGAAAATTTACGGAGAATTTTTTTGGAATATATAAAAAATACTGGCGCAAGAAGTAACCAGAGGGGGGCCACCCAGAGGCCACAAGCCCTGGGGGGCGCCCACCCCCCTAGGGCGCGCCCTGCAGGCTTGTGGGCCCCCTGGACCTCCTCCAACCCTAATTCCAACTCTATAAGTACCTATTCATGGAGAAAAAATCAGAGAGAAGGATTCATCGTGTTTTACGATTAGGATCCGCCGCCTCCTGTTATTTATCGGGAGGGCTGATCTAGAGTCCGTTCGGGGCTCCGGAGAGGGGGATTCGTCGCCATCATCATCATCAACCTTCCTCCATCACCAATTTCATGATGCTCACCACCATGAGTGAGTAATTCCATCGTAGGTTTGCTGGACGGTGATGGGTTGGATGAGATTTATCATGTAATCGAGTTAGTTTTGTTAGGTTTTGATCCCTAGTATCCACTATGTTCTGAGATTGATGTTGTTATGACTTTGCTATGCTTAATGCTTGTCACTAGAGCCCGAGTGCCATGATTTCAGATCTGAACCTATTATGTTTTCATGAATATATGTGTGTTCTTGATCCTATCTTGCAAGTTGTAGACACCTATTACGAGTTATGATCCGCATACCCCAAGGTGACAATAATTGGGATTCTTTCCGGTGATTATCGTAGTTTGAGGAGTTCATGTATTCACTAAGTGCTAATGCTTTGGTCCAACTCTCTATTAAAAGGAGGCCTTAATATCCCTTAGTTTCCATTAGGACCCCGCTGCCACGGGAGGGTAGGACAAAAGATGTCATGCAAGTTCTTTTCCATAAGCACGTATGACTATATACGGAATACATGCCTACATTATATTGATGAATTGGAGCTGGTTCTGTGTCACCATAGGTTATGACTGCTACATGATGAATATTATCCAACACAATTATCATTGCCAGTCCAATGCCTACGAGATTTTCACATATTGATCTTTGCTAATTTACTTTCGTTGCTGCTGCTGTTACAATCACTACAAAACTGCTACTATTACAATTGCCACTGTTACCGTTACTTCCATACTACTTTGCTACTAAAAACTTTGCTACAGATATTAAGTCTTTCAGGTGTGGTTGAATTGACAACTCAACTGCTAATACTCGTGAATATTCTTTGGCTCCCCTTGTGTCGAATCAATAAATTTGCGTTGAATACTCTGCCCTCGAAAACTGTTGTGATCCCCTATACTTGTGGGTATCAAGACCTTTTTCTGGCGTCGTTGCCGGGGAGCATAGCTATATTTGCTGAGTCACTTGGGATTTATATCTGTTGATCACTATGAAGAATCTAAAAGATACCAAAACCAAGATTTTTCCCTCTACTACGAGGGGAGGTAAGGAACTGCCATCACACTCTGCACTTGATTCACCTTCTATTTTGAGTAAGCTTGCGACACCTACACCTGCTATTAATTTTGATATGTCGCAAGTAATTGATGATGCTACTTCTTCTATGCATGATGCTTATTATGATACTACTACTTTGCTTGATAATACTGTACCACTGGGTGAATTTCTTGATGAACAACTTGCTAGAGCTAAAGATATTGAGAATGCTGAAACTGATGATATCTCTGAAACTGATGAAATTATTGAAACTGAAAACTTTGAAACACCCATTAGACCTAGCTCTCCTAGATATGAATTGCCTGTTATACCTGAGGGTTATGTTATGGATGGAGAGGTAGCTCGGGACTTTCTTGCTTGTAAGGATAGAGATGATCTTAAGAAATTACTATGCCAGTGGAAAGAAAAATCTTTGAATGCTAGAATGCAATATGATCATAAGTTTGCTACTTCACCTATCTTTATTACTGATAAGGATTATGAATTCTCTGCCGATCCTGAGTTAATTACTTTGGTTGAATCTGATCCTTTCCATGGTTATGAATCTGAAACTGTTGTGGCACATCTCACTAAATTGAATGATATAGCCACCCTATTTGCTCATGAGAAAAAAATTCGCTACTACTATATTATTAAGTTGTTTCCTTTCTCATTAAAGGGTGATGCTAAGTTATGGTTTAATTCTCTTACTCCTGGTTGTGTGCGTAGTCCCCAAGATATGATATATTACTTCTCTGAAAAATATTTTCCTGCTCATAAGAAACAAGCTGCTTTAAAGGAAATATTTAACTTGGTGCAAACTAAAGAAGAGAGTCTCCCACAAGCTTGGGGGAGGCTTCTCCAATTACTTAATGCTTTGCCTGATCATCCTCTCAAGAAAAATGAAATACTTGATATCTTTTATAATGGACTAACCGATGCTTCTAGGGACCACCTAGATAGTTGTGCTGGTTGTGTTTTCAGGGTACGAACTATTGAACAAGCTGAAGTACTATTGAATAATATACTGAGTAATGATAATGATTGGACTCTTCCCGAGCCACCACCTAAACCAACTCCGAAGAAGAGAGGTATTCTATTTCTCAGTCCTGAAGATATGCAAGAGGCAAAGAAATCTATGAAAGAAAAAGGTATTAAAGCTGAAGATGTTAAGAATTTACCACCTATTGAAGAAATACATGGTCTTGATAACCCAACACAGGTAGTAGAGGTAAATTCCCTCTATAGATTTGATGAAGGTGATATTCCTCATAATAAGTCTGCTAGTCAATGCTTGGATGAATTTGATAACTTTATTGTTAAACAAGAGAATTTCAATGCTTATGTTAGTAGACAACTGAAACGTATTGCTTATATGCTTGAGCACTTGAGTGAATATATGTGTAGAACTATTAATGATCTCAAGTTTGTTAGTAAACATGCTTCTATGGTAAAAACTCAAGTAGAGCAAGTTCTCAAAGCACAGAATGATTTGCTTAATGAGATGAATAATAAGATGAATGATCATGCTGTTAGAGTTGTGACTAGAGGTGGTAAAATGACTCAGGAACCTTTGTATCCTAAGGGCCATCCTAAGAGAGTTGAACAAGACTCTCAGAGAATTAATACTGATGCACCTAGTCCTTCTAGAAATAAAAAGAATGATGATAGGACTCTGCATGCTTCTAGTGAACCTGTTATAGACACACCTGAGAACCCAAATGATATTTCTATTTCTGATGCTGAGACACAATCAGGTGATGAACATGAACCTAGTAATAATGATAATGATGATGTTCATGATGATGCTCAACCTAGTAATGATAATGATGTGGAGATAGAACCTACTGTTGATCTTGATAACCCACAACCTAAGAATAAAAGATATGATAAGAGAGACTTCATTGCTAGGAAACATGGTAAAGAAAGAGAACCGTGGGTTCAGAAACCCATGCCCTTTCCTCCTAAACCATCCAAGAAAAAGGATGATGAGGACTTTGAGCGCTTTGTTGAAATGCTTAGGCCTGTCTTTTTGCGTATGCGTTTGACTGATATTCTGAAAATGTCTCCTTATGCTAAGTATATGAAAGATATTGTTACTAATAAAAGAAAGATACCGAAAGCTGAAATTTCCACCATGCTTGCTAATTATACATTTAAGGGTGGAATACCAAAGAAACTAGGAGATCCAGGAATACCAACTATACCATGCTCCATTAAAAGAAACTATATTAAAACTGCTTTATGTGATTTGGGAGCCGGTGTTAGTGTTATGCCCTTCTCTTTATATCGTAGACTTGAATTGAATAAGTTGACACCTACTAAAATCTCTTTGCAAATGGCTGATAAGTCAACTGCTATACCCATCGGTATTTGTGAGGATGTGCCTGTCGTAGTTGCAAATGTTACTATTTTAATAGACTTTGTTATTCTTGATATACCCGAGGACGACAGTATGTCGATCATCCTTGGTAGACCATTTTGTAATACTGCAGGGGCTGTTATTGATTGCAATAAAGGCAATGTCACTTTTCATGTTAATGGTAATGAGCACACGGTACACTTTTCGAAGAAACAACCTCGAGTGAATAGTATCAATTCTATTGGAAAAAATTCAACAATTACTATTGGAGGTTTTGAATTCCCTGCTCCTACTGTCAAAAAGAAATATGATATTCTTATTGTTGGGGACATGCATATCCCCGTTGAGGTAACCTAGTGTTATACGAAGATTCTCCGGTTTCATGTCATTCGGAAGAAGTTTGTTAATAAGACTTGATCAACCTTGTTAATGGATTCCTTTTGACGGGCATGAGATGGATGAATTTAGTAAACACAACTCTCTGTACCCACTTTTTACTTTCTGTTATTTAGAATAAATAAAGCAAAAATACTATTATTTGTCTGTTTTCTGAATTATCCGTGCAATAAAAAATGACCAAAAAATAAAAGTTCTCCTAATGCCCTGAAAATTTAGTATGATTTTTTCTCTATTATTTAAGATTTTTTGGCACTGAACACACCTCAGGGGGGGTGCACCAGTGGGCCACAAGCCCACAGGGCGCGCCCACCCCCCAGGGCACGCCTACAGGGCTTGTGGGTCCCAAGTGGGTCCCCTCACTTATTCCAGCTACCCATCCACTTCGTCTTCCTCTAGAAAAAATCACACCATTGCTCAAACCTGTGTTCTTGCCCATTTTGCTGCCATTTTCGATCCCCTTGCTCGAAACTCTGTTTCCGAAACTGTTTTGGGGGATTGTTCATTGGTATGTGACTGCTCCGTTGGTCCAATTATTTTTTTACTATAGTGCTTTATATATTGCAAAATTTTGCTGCTGTGGTGACCCTGTTCTTGAGCTTGCATGTCAAATTTATATGGTCCAAAGTAGTTTTGTTGCATGATATGGCCTCTAGACACTTATAGGAGTAGTTGCTATTAGTTTTGTTGAGTTTGGTTCACTTTTATTTTGAGTCTCTAAAATTTTTAGAAAATTTCAGAGGAAAAAGAAACCATGAGGAGGTGGTTAAGGGGTTCTTCAAGCCGAAATTCGGAAGGAAATGAAAATGAGGAGAAGAAGAATCCCAAGTACAACCTTCCTCGCGCTGCGGAGGTTCGGCCGTGTGAATGGCCAAGTGACACATTCTTAAGGGAGGCAGGAATTTATGATGATTTTTATTATTTGGCGAAGAATGCAGGCCTCCTTCCCTTCCTCCAAGATAAGTGTGATCGATACCTCCTACTCACTAATACCTTTGTGCAAAACTTTCATTTTTATCCTAGGAAATCACCACCCATGGTAGAATTTCATTTGTATGATGAGCCTAAGTAGATGACATTATTTGATTTTTGCGATGTTTGCAAAATACCTTATGAGGGCAGCATCAGTGAGCCACGTCCTAGAGACGTGGAGGATTTTTTGTCTGAAATTACTATGGGGGAAGAGAGAGGAGTGTCAGAGGAGAGAGTGGCTAGTTTACATTTTCCTGTTTTACGCTATTATTCACTATTTGCCGGGAGATGTTTAATTGGTCGAGGGGAGAGTGGAGGCCTCAGTGCCCCTGACCTTGCCATTTTGCGCCATGATTTATATGCTGAGAGAACTTTTAGTTTGGGCGCTATTGTTGCTCGGCGGTTAAACACAAACCGTTCAAAGGGTACTATTTTTGGAGGTGTCTATGTCTCCCGCCTTGCTAAACATTTTGAGATACCCATTAGACATGATGAGAAGGAGGAGATGTTGTTACCCACTAAACATCTAAACTATGCTAGTATGATAGCACATGATTTTATTGCCAAAGATGATAACAAGCGGCTCCTCTATAACCTAGTATTTAGTCATGGTACTTGTGAAATTATTACCTTGCCTGCACCTTCTTTGTTCGATATTCGTTCAGGCAGGTACACTATTATGCCCGAGGATATTTACACATACTGGAGGCTGACACAACCTCCAGCACCTGAGCCAGCACCAGTTCCTGATCCTTATCAGGAGCCTGTTTACCAGTGGGAGCCACAGGAGCTCGCCAACCAGTGGAACCCTCAGGACCCTCCGCAGTATCGAAGAGAGGGTTATTTCGAGCCGTGGCCATAGACCAACTTAGGCCAAAAGCCTAAGCTTGGGGGAGTACGTATTTCTCACCAACATTACATTCATGTTCACACATTCATTCCAGTTGTCGGTGTTCATAATTTTTCATTGTATTATCCATGTTAGTTTATTTTTCTTGCTTTCTTCTTGTGTGTTTGAAAAACTTTGATAAAATCCAAAAATATTTCTCTCTTCTTTTTAGTTTTTCTTTCTAGTTTAATTAGTTGAAGTATTAAAAGAAAACCCAAAAAGATTTCTCGTTCTTCTTTTGCTTGTTGGGAGCTTTCCCGTGTAAATAGTTTTTCTCGTTTTCGTTTTACTTTCTTCAGAAAAACAAAAACTCCAAAAATATTTCAGTGTGTTTCTTTGAAATTCTTTTTCCTTTTCTTCGGGTCGTAAGGAGAAGACCACGATGAAAATGTTGAGTGGCTCTCATATGCATTATTGTTGATCTAACAAAGAGCCCATATTACCTTGTCTTCTCCTTTGAATTAATGTTTGCAGATTCCAGCTTAGTCCAATGCACGTACACTCTTATTATTATTCACATCGTTCGGTCGTGCAAGTGAAAGGCAATAATGACGATATATGATGAAATGATTGAGATGAAGAAAAGCTGGTATGAACTCGACCTATTTTGTTTTTGTAAATATGAGTAGCTCATCATTCTTGATTCAGCCCATTATGAATGAAACATGTTTGCAATGAAAATTAGAGATTATAGTTACTCATGCCATGCTTAATTAGCTAGGAGTGGATAATGGTTTGTCTTGTGTGCCAACATGCAATTTAAAATGGTTGTGATGTAGTATGATAGGATGGTATCCTCCTTTGAATGATTCAAGTGGCTTGACTTGGCACATGTTCACGCATGTAGTTGAATCAAAAACAACATAGCCTCCATGATATTTATGTTCATGGTTATTTTTATCCTACTCATGCTTGCATTCAATGTTGATTAATCTCAATGCATGTTTATGACCGTTGTCGCTCTCTAGTTGGTCGCTCCTTAGTCTTTTTGCTAGCCTTCACTTGTACTAAGCGGGAATACTGCTTGTGCATCCACTTCCTTAAACCCAAAGTTGTTCCATATGAGTCCACCATACCTACCTATATGCGGTATTTACCTACCGTTCCAAGTAAATTTGCATGTGCCAAACTCTAAACCTTCAAATAATAATCTGTTTTGTATGCCCGAATCGCTCATGTAGCGACTGGGGGCTATCAGTGTCTTCCATGCTAGGTGGGTTATTCTCCCGATGAGTGTTTATTCACTTGTCATTCACGAGAAAGTGGCTGATAATCGGGATGCCCAGTTCCATGCTCAAAATCAAATCAAAATATAATAATTAAAAAAAACTCCCCCAGGACTATTGTTAGTATGGATGGTACCTGTGGATTTGGCTAGCCGTGGAGTGTGATTATTGGTGGAGGGGGAGTAAAAACTTTACCATTCTATTTGGGAACCGCCTATAATGTATCTAGCATGGAAGATAATGAGATCTCTTGGTTGTTATGTTGACAATGAAAGCATACCGCTCAAAATTATTTTCATCTCTGTTTTAAAAGCCTCGAGCTCTGGCACCTCTGCAAATCCCTGCTTCCCTCTACGAAGGGCCTATCTATTTACTTTTATTGTTGAGTCATCATCTTCTTATAAAAAGCACCAGTTAGAGAGCACCACTGTCATTTATATGCTTTGTTATTAATTGATGTTGAGTGTGAGTGTGACTGGATCTCTTTTGCCATGAATTATAATGTCTAGTCAGTCCTTGATCTTCAGGGGTGCTCTGCATTTATGTTTTGCGGTCTCAGAAAGGGCTAGAGAGATACCATTTTGTTATATTATATCATGATTGTTTTGAAAAAGTGTTGTCATCCGAGATTTATTATTATTGCTCGCTAGTTGATTATGCTATTGATATGAGTAAATGTGAGACCTAAATGTTATTGTGAATATGGTTAGTACATGATCTTTGCTGAAAACCTGAATATTGGCTAGACATATTTACAACAACAAGATCAAATAGAGTTTGTAAAAGTTTTTCTTTCTCACTTTCAGTTTGTCAACTGAATTGCTTGAGGACAAGCAATGGGTTAAGCTTGGGGGAGTTGATACGTCTCCATCGTATCTACTTCTCCAAACTCTTTTGCCCTTGTTTTGGACTCTAATTTGTGAGATTTGAATGGAACTAACCCGGACTGACGTTGTTTTCAGCAGAATTGACATGGTATTATTTTTGTGCAGAAATTAAAGTTCTCGGATTGACCTGAAAATTTACGGAGAATTTTTATGGAATATATAAAAAATACTGGCACAAGAAGTAACCAGAGGGGGCCACCCAGAGGCCACAAGCCCTGGGGGCGCACCCTGCAGGCTTGTGAGCCCCCTGGACCTCCTCTGACCCTAATTCCAACTCTATAAGTAGCTATTCGCGGAGAAAAATTTAGAGAGAAGCATTCATTGCGTTTTACGATACAGATCCACCGCCGCCTCCTGCTCTTCATTGGGAGGGATGATCTGGAGTCCGTTCGGGGCTCCAGAGAGGGGGATTCGTCACCATCATCATCATCAACCTTCCTCCATCACCAATTTCATGATGCTCACCGTCGTGAGTGAGTAATTCCATTGTAGGCTTGCTGGACGGTGATGGGTTGGATGACAATTATCATGTAATCGAGTTAGTTTTGTTAGGGTTTGATCCCTAGTATCCACTATGTTCTGAGATTGATGTTGCTATGACTTTGCTATGCTTAATGCTTGTCACTAGGGCCCGAGTGCCATGATTTCAGATATGAACCTATTATGTTTTCATGAATATATGTGTGTTCTTGATCCTATCTTGCAAGTTGTAGACACCTATTACGAGTTATGATCCGCATACCCCAAGGTGACAATAATTGGGATTCTTTCCGGTGATTACCGTAGTTTGAGGAGTTCATGTATTCACTAAGTGCTAATGCTTTGGTTCGGTTCTCTATTAAAAGGAGGCCTTAATATTGCTTAGTTTCCATTAGGACCCCGCTGCCACGGGAGGGTAGGACAAAAGATGTCATGCAAGTTCTTTTCCATAAGCACGTATGACTATATACGGAATACATGCCTTCATTATATTGATGAATTGGAGCTAGTTCTGTGTCACCCTAGGTTATGACTGCTACATGATGAATATTATCCAACATAATTATCATTGCCGATCCACTGCTTACGAGCTTTTCACATATTGATCTTTGCTAAGTTACTTTCGTTGCTACTGCTGTTACAATCACTACAAACTGCTACTATTACTTTTGCCACCGTTACCATTACTTCCATACTACTTTGCTACTAAATACTTTGCTGCAGATATTAAGTCTTTTAGGTGTGATTGAATTGACAACTCTACTGCTAATACTCATGAATATTCTTTGGCTCCCCTTGTGTCGAATCAATAAATTAGGGTTGAATACTCTACCCTCGAAAATTGTTGCGATCCCTTATACTTGTGGGTTATCAAGAGAGGAGAGGGACAAGAAAGGCATTACGGGGCACTTGTCATTTTCAATTTAAAAGATGTAGGCACTTGCCAAGTTTTAGTTTAAATCATGTAATCCTCTATCCATGTTTATATCCTATATGATCTATACTTGTTTATCTACGTATCAATGGAAAAGGGATGCTTGCCGGGCACTTGTGCATGTATCATAAACACACTGAGGAATAATCCTTCAATACTCTCAAGTAAACAAGGTTTTCCGGCGAGACACCCTGATGGCCCTCATCACAGCTGCTACTGAACCTCGTTTGACGAGTTCAAAAATGGGTGGAGAGCATGGATGAGGGCTGGCCCCTTGCCAGCTCCCCCCAAATGCCGTTGTGACCAACTTGACCGAAAAGCCTTCGAATCAAAAGATGGGAGCACAGATGGTGGAAGTGATAAGGTTTTCCAACGTACAAGTTTTTTTCATACGCGAATACGTCGTGGTTGGCGAGGCAAACTTATCTATGTTTGTTGTTCTTCTTATCGTTCCCGGTAAGAAAGAAGCTATCGGGGGCCAATATGTGGGCTCATTCTCACTCTTCTTCCCGGGGAGTCCATCCGCGGCAGAATCCTGCTATTAGCTTCAAAAAAGAAGGACAGGGGAGAAACAGCTGCATATGACCCTTCATAAGGGATTAGTCACCTCATGCTAGGATTATTGCAATCACAAAAGCCATACTTAAATAAACATGCATGCAAGTTTTGTGCCAGCGCTTCGTTTTATTATCTTTACACAGGATCTGTGCCTGGCTTTGTACAAAGGGTTACAAGTTTGGGGGACTATGCTTGTACAAAACAGGCTGCCGGGACAGGGCCCGGCAACCGCTCCTTACGGGTAGAACTTACGAAGATGCTCAATGTTCCATGAGTTTTGCACCAGGATGCCATCTTCGGTCTCTAGACGGACTGCGCCGGGTCTGGTGACACGTACTACCCGGTAAGGGCCTTCCCACTTTGGTGTCAACTTGTTTGAACCCTTGGCAGACTGAACATGCCTAAGGACAAGGTCACCTTCCTCAAGACTCCGGGCGTGAACCCTGCGGCTATGATAGCAACGCAAGGCTTGCTGGTATCATGCAGCACGTACAGCTGCCCGGAGATGATCCTCCTCGAGGAGCATGGCATCGTCATGCCGTAGCTGCTATTGCGCTACTTCATCATACGCAAGTACCCGAGGCGACCCGTATATGAGTTCCATGGGGAGTGCTGCTTCTGCACCATATATCAGGGAGAAGGGAGTCTGGCCAGTGGCTCGATTTGGTGTCGTCCTGACTGACCAAAGAACCACCGGCAACTCATTGATCCAGCACTTGCTGCATTTCCGCAATCTATCAAAAGTTCTTGTTTTCAGCCCTCGCAGCACTTTCGCGTTCAACCTTTATGCCTGTCCATTGCTCCTTGGGTGGGCAGCAGAGGCGAAAGAGACCTTGCTTCCAAGGCTCTGGATGTAATGCATGAAGGCGCGGCTTGTGAACTGGTTGCCGTTGTCGGTAATTACTCTGTTGGGTACTCCAAAATGACACACCAGTCCCTTGAAGAACTTGATAGCTGATTGCGCTGTCACCTTTCTCACTGGCTCTACTTCGGGCCACTTTGTAAACTTGTCGATAACCACGAACAAGAATTCAAAGCCCCGGTAGCACGGGGAAAGGGGCCCAAGATGTCGAGCCCCCAGACCGTGAAAGGCCAGGATAAAGGGATGGTCTGCAAGGCTTGAGCTGGCTGATGAATATTCCTGGAATGAAACTGGCATGCTTCACACTTGGTGACGAGCTCGGTAGCATCCCAGAGGGTGGTGGGCCAGTAGAATCCTTGCCAGAAAGCTTTCCCGACAAGTGCTATTAACCCAGATGTGAGCCACACACCCCTCCATGTATCTCTGCCAGCAGTACTAGCCCATCTTCTTGACTGATACACTTCAGCTTCACGTCGTTCGGCCTCTTTCTGTACAGAATGTTGTCCACAAACTGGTACATACTCGATTGCCGGGCCACTTTCTTAGATTCCTCTGGATCATCAGGAAGTTCTCCAGTTTGCAAGAATCGGACTATGTACTACGCCCATGCCGGAGCCTGGGGCTCGACAACGAGGACTAAAGGCATTTCTTCAGCTATGGGAGCGCTTTCCTCAATGGCAAGGACTTGGGATCTTGCTTGAGGGCGTGGCTCACTAGTCAGCACAAGATCTTCCTCGGCAATCTTCTCACCAGCGGCTTCAGGTTGCCGAGAAATGTTCACCGGTGTTGAGTTTTCTCCTTTTTCTGGGCAAGGCTGATGGAGAAACCGATGGTTGGGTGAGGTGGAGCACAAAAGTGCCTAGTTCCACAGGAAGTTTATGTGCAGCACACTTCGACAGGTGATTAGCGATGCTGTTTTCCGCACGAGGCACGTGCTTTGTTTGCAGCCCATCAAAGTGTTACTCCAGCTTCCTCACCTCTTCCACGTATGCTTCCATCAGTGGGCTATGATAATCTTTATTCACCTGCTTCACAACGAGCTGGGAGTCACCGCTTATGATCAACTTCTTGATCCCCAATTCTACGGCAACCCAGAGCCCAGCAAGGAGCCCTTCATATTCCGCTGTGTTATTCGTGGCATCTCCCTAGGGAAATGCATCTAGATAACATGTTTGAGGTGTTCTCCGGTGGGCGCCATGAGTAATACTCTCGCGCCAGCACCCTGGAGCGAGAAAGCACCGTCAAAGTACATGACCCATGCCCTGGGGGCCTCCTTGCCGGGGAGAGCAGTTTCCATAATCTCTTCGTCGGGTGTCGGTGTCCACTCTGCTATGAATTCTGCCAGTGCTCTACTTTGGATAGTTATTGGTCTCTCAAAATTCAAAGCAAAACTTGATAACTCTAGAGCCCATTCTACTATCCTGCCGGTCGCTTTGGGGTTCCTCAAGATTCACTGTAGCGGGAGGTGAGTCACAACAGTGATCTCGTGGGCTTGAAAGTAGTGGCGCAGCTTCCTCGAGGCCATGAGGAGGCCGCAGATCAAATTTTGGACTCCAGAGTACCTTGATCTAGCCCCCTGTAAGAGGGAGCTGACAAAGTAAACTGGCCGCTGCACCATCTTCCTTCTTGCCGCCTCCTCCTGCCTAACAGTGTCTATCTGTGGTTCCCCTTCGTCGCCGCCGGCAAGATTTGCCGGGGGTAAAGTTGGTTCAACACTGGGTGGTTCTGCCGTAGTAGCTTCTCCGCTATCCACTTCTCTTTGTACCACCAGGGCAGCACTAACCACTTGATTTGTTGCCGCTAGATATAGCAACAATGGCTCTTGCGGTTTGGGTGCAACCAGGGTTGGAGCAGAGGAAAGGTAGGCTTTCAAATCATGTAGTGCAGCCTCGGCCTCTGGAGTCCATTTCATTGGACCAACCTTCTTCAATATTTTGAAGAACGGCAAGGCGCGCTCAGCAGATTTAGAAATGAATCTACTCAGTGCGGCCACACAGCCCGTCAGACGTCTCACATCCTTGACGGTCTTCGGAGCTTGAATCTGTTCTATCACCTTGATCTTGTTAGGATTGGCTTCTATCCCACGCTGAGACACAAAGAATCCAATAAGTTTGCCGGACGGAACACCAAACACACATTTCTCCGGGTTGAGCTTCAAGTTGATCTTCCACAAATTTGCAAAGGTTTCTTCTAAATCCCCAATGAGTGAAGATTTGTCCTTGGTTTTGACCACTATATCATCCATATATGCTTCAATGTTTCTGTGCAGCTAGGGTTCGAAACCAATCTGCACGGCCCTTATGAATGTGGAACCAACACTTTTTAGCCCGAAAGGCATACGCACAAAGCAGTACGTGCCACACGGGGTGATAAAGGCGGTCTTTTCTTCATCTTCATTGGCCATGAAGATCTGGTGGTACCCAGAGTACACGTCCAAAAAGGAAAGCAAATCACATCCGGAGGTGGAATCAACAATCTGATCAATGCGCGGCAAGGGGAAGGGATCCTTTGGACAAGCCTTGTTTAAGTCAGTGAAGTCAATACAAAGTCTCCACTTCCTGTTAGCCTTGCGCACCACCACTGGATTAGCTAACCAAGTTGGATGCAGTACTCCTCGGACCAAACCTGCTGCTTCCAGCTTCTTAATCTCCTCAGCAATGAACTGCTGCCGCTCCAAGGCCTGCTTCCTGACTTTTTACTTGACGGGGCTTGCATGAGGACAGACAACAAGGTGGTGCTCGATTACCTCCCTGGGAACACCGGGGATGTCAGATAGTTGCCAGGAAAACACATCAACATTCGCCCGCAGGAAGGCGAAGAGTGTGCTTTCCTATTTGTCATCAAGGGTAGTACTAATGGTGAAAGTACCATCAGTGCCATCCTGCCGCGCCGGAACTTTCTTGGTTGTAGGGGGAGCAGCCCTGGATCTTTTGCCGGTCGAACTCTCTGGCAACTCGCTGCCGGGCGCAGCGCACTCCGAAGAGGCGCGCTTCCCGGGGTCCTTACCGGCGTCCTTGTTGGTTCCCTCGATTTTCTTCTCTTTTTCGGCGGGAGTTGAGGTCCTGACGGCCTCCGCTGCTACCGCATCTCTGTACATCTTATCCACATAGATGACTGCATCTCTCTTATCCGACGGGACGGTAATGACCCCCATGGGACCAGGCATCTTCAAAGTGTTGTAGGCGTAATGGGCCGCCGCCATGAACTTAGCCAGAGCTGGTCGACCAAGAATCCCGTTAAAGGGCAGGGGAAGTTCAACAACATCGAAAACAATCTTCTCGGTCCTGAAGTTTATTTCCCCGCCAAATGTTACTGGCAAGGTAATCTTTCCCTTTGGCTGGCTCTCCCTTGGTTGATTCCTTGGAAAGTGCCAATCTTTTTCAGGTCTTCATCAGGAATCTTGAGCTTCTTCAGCACATCAGGGGAGATCAAATTCAACCCCGCCCCGTCGTCAACCAACATCTTGGTGACCTTGAGGTTGCATATTGTTGGTGAAACCAACAACGGCAAACATCCTACCATAGTAGTGTGGTCTGGATGATCCTCAATGTCAAAGATGATGGGCGTGCGGGACCACTTGAGTGGTTCTTGAGCACTCGCCACTGGTTCTGTAGCATTAACCTCACGCGCCCACTGCTTGAGTTGGCGGTGAGAGGAGTGCAAAGATGCGCCCCTGTCAATGCACATCGGCTCAGTAGCTTTCTGAAACTCCTGCTCATTGGTTTGATCATCCTCTTCTTCCCTGTCATCCTCATTTTCCTTCTTCTAATGGCCCCTGGCGGGTTTCTCTGTCTGCTGATCAAACTTGCCGTGGTGCCCATTACGACCACCATGGCCCTTCCCGCTAGTGCCATTCTGATTTCTCTCCTTGTCGTGTCTTTCATACTCAGCTTTCTGTTTCTCAACCAACTTCTCAACTTTCTTGCAATCTTGAAGATCATGACCCTTGGTCATGTGGATCTTGCAGTATGGCCTGTCAGACTTGCCGGTTTTCTCAGCAGCCGTTGCCGCTCGGCAATCAGCGCATGTAGCAGCTTCCTTGCTGGGCGTCTCAGTTTTTGCTTTCTTTCCAGCGCTAAGATCACCGGTGCTCTCAACGGCCATCACTGTCTTCTCCTTCCGCTTCTTGTTTTTCTTCCTGGGGGCGGTAGGGTCGTCGTCGTCTTCCGAATCAACTTCGACGCCAACCTCTCCTCCCCTGGAAGCCTTCTCCCTTCTTCGGCACGAGCGCACTTATCCGCCAACGTGTAGAGCTCGCTAACGGTTTTGGGCAACCGAACATTCATCTTGGCCTGCATTCTGTGGTTGCGCACATTCGTATGAAATGCGGCAATCACAGCTGTCGGCTGTATCTTTGGAATGTTGCGGTGCACTCGGCTGAACCTCTGCAAATACTTGCGCAAACTCTCCCCTTCTTTCTGCAGAAGGGTTTGTAAATCACTAGGCCGTCCTGGTTCTTGGTTGCCACCAGTAAAGGCGCCAACAAACTCGTTGCACAAATCTGCCCCAGAGGAGATGGAATCCTCCGACAAGTGCATCAGGCAGGACCTCATGTTTGGCTTGAGAGCCAACCGGAAGTAGTTGGCGAGCACCTTTTCATCCCTTCCCCTGGCGGCTTGAACGACAATCGTATGGATGCCTAGAAACTCCGCCGGGTTTAGCTTCCCATCATACTTCTCCGGCAAGTCAGGCTTGAAGGTGTGAGAGGACGGCCACTGGACTTGCCGCAGCTCGCAAGTGAAGGCCGGGCAGCCTACCTCGTAAGGCAGGTACCCGCCAGCACTGGGCACGGGTTCATCGACATCGGCTCCATTACACCTATCTGATTGATGGCGTGTCTCGCGATGCCGTTCAATGGTGACGCGAGCGTCCTCCTTCCTCCTGTCTCTCAACACTTGACGTTGATCTTGCTGGAGCCGTGGGTCAGATGAAGCCATTGATGCCTCATCATGATCTTCAATATCTTGGGGTTGCTGAGCTTGCTGCGGGCGCCCTTGAGCGGGTTGCCGCAGAGGAGACTGCAGAGTGGGTGCGGTTCTCCCATCTTGGCCACCGGCGTGCGCAGCTAGTGTTGCTAGTGGGCGTCACGACAGCTCCGCACACGGTGGCTTGTTAACCTCAGCAAATCCAAGGAGACTTTGGATGGTAGCTCTCCACTCATCCATCTTGTCCGCTGCTAGAGGAAAGTCCAGCAATAACTGAGCCCTCGCTACTGCTTCGGCCGCCGTCTCTGGCATGGCGTGGGAGGCAGAGCGCGACACCCCTCGACTCCTGGACGAGCCAGAAGGAGCGTTGTCGCGCCCTTGCCATCCTGGGCCCGTTGTCAGAGGGATCTGACATGACCAGAGCTATTGCCGACGGCCGGGCTCTTGGTCAGCTGGGCTCTTCCCGTGCGGGCGTGGTCGTTGTGGGTCGACACCGCCGCCCGGGGTGTCGTTGCGCTCGCCCGATGTGGGACGAGGCGCACGCCCCATCTCTGCCCCTCCGGACGGTGCGGCCGGCGGGTCCCGGCTCGCACCGGAGTGGGCATCGACTTCGTGTTGGTTGAGCTCGCCGGTGGGGTGTGCAGGAGGGAGCGGAGCGTCTCCATGATCCGCACCGATGGAAGTATGATCGGCGACATGTTGAAGAGGTTGGGCCCTGCCTGCGGCCCCGGTCCCTGCTTCAGCCATGACGGGGGTGTTAGCAGCATCGCCCGCATCACGGGCTCTGCCTGCCGCAGCCGCGGTGCCTGCAGCGCCCGCGGCCGCGTGTGATGAAGCCTTTGAGGTGGAAGGATGCACCCCTGTTCCACTTCTCCTCTTCGGAGCCATGGACATTGAAGGTTGACGAAGATCAACGTGTTGGCTACTCCTTCAAGTTCGCACAAACGACGCCCCCTACTTGGCATGCCAAAGATGTTGGCGTGGAAGCATGATCACCTATGGGGCATGGGTGCCCCTTTGTGGTTCGACATGGGGACGGCCGTGTTGCACAAAGAGCAGAAGCGGCAGGGAACAGCACGACGACAGACAGCTCTCTTTACCTAGGTTCGGGCCGCTTTGCAACGTAAAACCCTACTCCTGCTATGGTGGATTGAGCTTGAGGAAGGCAAAGACACGAGGTGCACTAGCCTGGCAAGGGTGCCTGGGGGAATGCAGCTACGTGTGTACAAGTGTGGGGGGTCAAGGAGTTCGAACCCTTTGCTAGGTTGCCTCGGGCCTCCTTTTATAGGTTAAGGGGCTACCATAGTGGCAAAACAGTCATTTGAACATGATTAGATAGCTAACAGTGCTATCATACCTAACTCTGGCAATTAGGACAAAGTGCATTAAATGCACTGCTAGGTGTCGTGCTGAGGTTGAAGCCCAACAAGCCTGCCGCGCCGCTTATCTGCCTCTTCTTATCAGCTTGACATGCCTCCTAGATGGGTGTCAATAAAGCTAATCTCTTCTCTTCTATGCTGCCACGTGCCTGATATGATCCACCTGGTCGCTTGGTACCTTGACACCACACTGATAAATGACTTGGGTGCAATGAGGTGGAGCGGTGGCGTCTTGGTGGAAACCTACCGGCAAGAAGCCTGGCGGGTTTTGGTCTTGGCGGCCCCGGCAACCCTGCCGGGGCGAATCTGGACTTGTCCTTAGGTGCGGTCTCGACCTGGCCAGGCTCTCCTGCCCAGCAAGGGAGGCCTTCCCAAGGTGGCCTTCTGCTATCTTGTTCTTCTTAATGCTCTCCTTTATCTCACGAAGAGCAGCTTCTCTGGCTTATCTTTTCGTCATGCATTGGTGCTGGATGTATGACCGTTAGCACGCCTATGCATGAGTTCGGTTAGCAAAGGTGAATGTTTGCTGCACCAACAAGCCCGTATGAAGGAGAGAGAACTTCATTGTCGCCTAGGTTCTGGACAAAAGAACAGGCAGTATATTATGCTCACATTCTATACGAAAAGAATCGCGTCTTCAAGCACCAGATTCTGAACTTTGCTGAGCTCGAAAGATTACCTTGCTTCCACCACACCATCGAGCAAATTGAGCATGCTTTCCCGAAAGGTTTTCTGCGCTTCAATCATGGCTGGAATCGTGAGGTGATTCATTAATTCTATGCCACTCTGTATATCTCAGGAGAACTTGGAGGTAGTTCTACATGGATCCTCGAATGGATTACTGAAGAGGAAAAGATTAAATGCTCGGCAGATCAGTTCCTTGCATTATTGAATCTGCCCAGGTGCGAATTTGATGCAACTAATGAACACAGGCTGCACCATTGGGAAGTTTCTGAAGCCCAACTACATATGCTGATGGACCCAGAACTGGTTGGTGATGAATGCATTGAAGTGAATCCGAAGAAGTTGGGCTATGAGAATAGAGTTCTATTCTATATCCTGTGCAATTCCCTCACTCCAACTAATAGGCCAGATTCCATCAATGGCATCATGGGAAATGCACTGCTTGCCATGTCTCAGGATGTTCGCTTCGATATCCCAGATCTTTTCATTCGAAACTTGGCATGTGCAGCTGATAGCCCTCAAGACTTAAAGCCCTATGCTCCTTGGATCATGTATGCCATTGAGTAGCTTCTTGAAGAAAAGTTCTACTGCCCGTATATTCCAAAAGTTTTCATGCCTCCTATCCGTGACACGCTCAAAATTGTGAAAGATATCGGCAAAGGAAAGATGCCAGTGGATGCCACTACTTCTGCTTCTTTGCCTGCCTCTGCTGGAGTTCCAAAGATCAAGAAGGCAAGAGTTGAAATCCCTCATGAAGAAAATGCTTCTCTCTATGAGATTTATCTTCGTACTCAGCAAGCATTGGAAAGTCATATCAAGCTGGATAGGAAGGAAAAGCTGGAGATGATGACTGGATTAAATCTGCTTCATAATTATTCTCGGCAAGCTCTCTTATACGAGAAACAACAGAAGAAGCGCTCCTGGACTCTTCTTCGAAAGCATTACTTTCACAAGCAACTTTCAGCCAAGGGCATCCAAAAGGAATATGATTATCTGGAGATGTTTGAAGTGCCTCGGATTCAAAGACAAACACCAGTGCTGCCTCAGCGTTCTGCCTCGACTGACCTACTATTTGTCGAACCTGATAATATTCTTGAAGACATAGCAGGGACTTTCATCTTCAAGCCAGAAGCACCTCGCGCTGCTACTCCCTAAGCAAAACCCGAAGCTCGTGCCACATCTCCAACTCCTGCTTCAGCCTCAACTATTCCTCGCTCTTCATCTTTGAACAGTTCGAGTTCTGGTTCTGAGGGTTCTTCGGACGAGTAGTTCCTCGTATGCATTCTCTTTCCTTTTTGACACTTGTTGACAACAAGGGGGAGTAGTACATCCCGTGATAGATTAGCGGGCTATTTGCAGGGTGTTCCTATTCTCCATTTGCTTTTCTCCCGAACATTTTGGTTTTGTCAAACAGTTTGCCTCTGAAACTTAACGCACCGCATGTGGTGTTGATATACTCGGTCCTCATGTACTATTAATAACCCCCCCCCCCGCAATGCTATATGCTTCCAAATTTTGTTTGCAGGTGAAATTGAAAGTTTACTTCCTTGCAATACTTATCTTTGATAATTATCTATCGTGCAGGGAAAGTAAAAGTTTTTCCAAGGAAACTATATGTATCTTATGGTTAGATGTTCTATATGGATTATCTTTCGCTATCTAACCTTGCAGAAGAAGAAAACTGCTTCAGATTGTTTCTCTTGTGATTCAAGAGCAAATTCTTTCTATCTATCAAATCGTTTTCCTCGCACTTCCACTTCGTAACATCTTTGTTGCAGGAAAACTTCATCTGAAGCATATCTACTATGAGCAATATATCTATAATTCCTTTGCTCTGATTTCCCTTGTATATCTAACTTGTAGGGTACTCATATCTCGTGTGGATTTAAACTGTGCTCTGAGAAAATCTTCATGGCTTATCCTTTGTCACAAATCATTTCAAAGTACTCGCTTTATCTAACATTTCTTTCTCAAAGATTGTGTGTGATAGGAAACACCTCAGACATTATCGAGTGTATTGAAAGAGACCACGAAGAGATCATTTGTCAATATCACTCGTATGAAGATTCATCTCGCTACCTTCCATTATTATCATCTATGCATTCGATGCATATCTTCAGGGGGAGTGTGTTTTATCTTCGTAATTATCTCTCATCGTTCTTTATCCTTCGCATTCATTTATCTATCCTTCAATGTGTTCTGTTTTGCCAACAATCTTTCAAAAAGTGGGAGATTGTTGGTGCAATATTTGCCCTCTTGTGTTTTGAAGATTTTTGACAGAAACACGCATGGACTGATTTGTTGCTAGTGCATACAAAGGGAAATAGTCCATGCAGAACCAAAGAGAATCCTGTCTCCGGTGTCAAGTTCGAGGAACTTCACCAAAGAATATCTGCATTGCAGAGAAGAATGAGCTACATCTATTGAAGACATGTAGGCAAAAAGATTGATGTGAATAAGTTAGCCCCTTGAAAATTATTGCTGACGTGAAGCAATTGGTTCGAACATTCTGTCTGAAGGAATATGACTGCAGCGAATGGAAGTCAAAGACAAAGTGAAGGTGTAGTATTCATTTCATTATTCTTCCTTCATTTATTTGAGTCATAGGACCTCCGTACTATGAAGATGGGTATATGTTCTCGAAGCTTAGATCCACTGTGATGCTTAGCCCAAAACCTATGAAAAATGCGAGAGAAATCTCTTTATGCTTCGAATGATTACCTGGCAATAGTAGACATTGTTCTTCGTGCTACAGGAGATAACTTTCGAACTGAGGAGTTAACTTTACTTGCTACACAAGTAATGTTACCGTTGTGCTCAATTTCCGACCGTTGGACTTGTGTTGTTCGGCCATTGGCTGCTCCACATGTCCAATTTGGTCATTTCCCTTCAGGGAAGGCTACGGCTATAAATAGCCACCCCGCTCCAACATTGTTCATTGGCTGCTCCGCTTAAGATTTCTGAGAAGATTGATTGAGCATCCCCTCTCCGAGTGATTTGAGTTTAAGATCCACCGAGAGAAAAATCAAGAGCCCAAACTTAGACAGTGGTTGAGCATCACAGTAGTTCTGAGTTAGAGTTCTTGTACCTATTACTCTTGAGAGTTGCACACTCTCTAGACGGATAGGTGTTGGCTCGAGTGTTGAAGAGTTGTTGTCTTCACCGAGCTAGATCTTCAGCAACCAAGAGTGATTGTGGTTTGCGAAGGTCGACCGAAGGTTTGGAGATCGCCGACAAGTATCTACCATGAGTGAAATCAACTAGAGTCTCATCAGCTCAGAGTTGAAGGAGAATAGAGCGAAGAGAGTTTATCTTCCGTGTTAAGTCACAACCCCTCCAACCAGACATAGTCCTTTGGCAGAAGGGCCAACTGGTCTACCAAATCTCTCTGTCGCCATCGAGCACCACTGGTTCAATCTGCTTCACTGTATTACCTTCAGCAGTTTACTTTCATGCTCTGTGTCGATAGTTTATCTGATCTATTGTTGTATGCGGCACATCTTTTGTCTCTATCATCTGTTATCATTCGTCGCTTGCTCTGTTAGTTTCTCCTCATTTAGTGTAGTCAATTCATTCACTTACTCTGCTACTCATACTTGTTCAATCTCATGTGTATCTTTGTGTTGTTTTCATTCACCCTGTTGTAGTTCTTTCTTGTGGTTATCTATCGTTGTTCCACACTTTGTTTATCCCTCATGTTGTTACATCTGTTAGCATATTGTTTTACCATCGTCATTGTTCAACCTGTGAAATCGTATGCTCGTACCATCATTACCACTTTCATCGATAGATATGCTCCTAGATAAAGTGCTTGTTTAAGTTAGTATCTACCAAACCTTATTTCCGCTGCTGTGTTTGGGATAAATTCATAACATTCGGAAGAACTTTTCAATCTCCCATTCACCCCCCTCTGGTCGATATACTCTCGGTCTTTACAAGGAGCCCAAAGGAGAGGATATGCAACCTTTGACCATCTTGGCCCCCAAGTCTATACGGGTGGTGGCCTAGATCGCGTCTCTCACGCTGTAAACCCTAGCGTCCACCGTGTATATAGGGGGAGGCTAGGGGTCTCTCATTCCCATCTACTCTCCCATAGAGTAGCTCACGGTAGCATCACATTTGCCCCATTGTAGCCCCTCGCATGAGGTATTCCACCATCAATAAATAAAAGCAAGCAGGGCGTAGGGTATTACTCCTCAATGGAGGCATGAACCTGGATAAATTCTCCGTGCGACCTTCGATCTATGGCTTTTAGCCATGCTAGGTACCCTACCGAGGGTACTAACGGGAAATTGCACTGTTAGGGAGTCCTAGGGTACATGGATCCCAGTTCAGTATGTACGGGAGGTAGAATCCTCACAGGCTAGCTTCTTCTCTTGTACGCCAAGTATCTTCCTCGTGATCGCCATGGGCCGCCCAAAGTGGCAAAAGGCAGAACCGACAAGGGTTCATCAATCCGTCCCACCAGGCCAGGAGTCGATGTGGTGAAAGTCATTTAGTCAGGACACCGTCACAATTTTTTGCGAGGGGGACATCGTCACATAGCTGGTTGCACCTCTGTCGAAGCCGGTCCCAGCAAAAATGCCTACCAGTCCCAACGAAAAAATCATTCAGCTTGTAGCTCCGGTGGTCGTCGGTCCCAGCAAAATGACTCGTCAGTCAAATTAAAAAAGGTCTAATCGTTACACCCCCGGTAGTTGCCGGTTTCTAGCAAACATGGTGGCTGGTTCCAGGAATCATGCTGGCTAGTTCCAGCACCCGTGCTTCTTGGTTCTAGCAAACACAACCGCATGAGCGCCTCCCTGTTCCAGCTTCCTAGTGTGCTGGTTCCAGCACACAACAACCATGGTTGCAGCATCGTCACAGCTAGTTCCACCACATGGCAACCACGAGATATGGTTGCAGCCGTGGCGATGTGTTGGTCTACTTGTAGCTCACACGGCCGACACTTCCAGCTCCCCCACGGTGTCCTTTGCAGCAAAAGAGGGAATCGACAGCATCGGGGTGGTGGTTTGCCCCAATGGAAACGGCGAGGAGACCCGCCGGCTGATGGTTACAGCTCCGCCCCGGTGGTCAACTACAAGCAGAGAGAGGGAGGGAGAGGAGCGTGAGCAAGAGGTGAAGGGGAGAGAGAGGACTCTTAGCAGCTCGTTGGTGTGATTCTCCAGTCGCCACGAGGCGGATCTGCTGCCTCGTGGCTCGTTGGAGGAGCAAAAAGACAGGTAAAAGAAGCAACGGAGCAGCAGCGCCAGCTGATGTAGCAGGTGGAAGAGGAGGGGAAGGAGTAGCATCAGAAGGGAATGAGTGATCAAGGACGATGGGAAGAAGATAAGATGGGGTTGTTTGGTTCCCTGCACTGCATGTGGCTCACATTCACCATGCAACTTCTCGTGCACTTTTAAAAATATTTATTACAATAAAAAATGTTCAGCCTGATTCAAAAAAATGTTGACATTGTATTCGGAAAAGAGTACTCCCTCCGATCCAAAATAACTATCGCAGTTTTGAACTAAGATTCTTAGTTCAAAACGACAACACTTCTTTTGGATCGGACGGAGTACATAACATGTTTTTTAAGAAAAAAATGTAAAACAGGTATTTGAGAAATGTAAAACATGTATCAAGAAAATGTTTCATGTGTACATCGAATATGTACACCGTGCACTACAAAAATAAGATATGTACCAAAGAAAAACAAAAAAATATGAAAGTCGGCAAACAAACATACAGAAAACAAAGAAAATAAAAAAATAGGTGGAAACCGAAGTATAATCTTTATCTTTATCTTTACCTACTAATAAAGCACGCATTGCTTCCGTCGGGTTCATCGTCACGTGATTTTACAAATAACCCCCTCAACTATGTCCTGGTGGGCCTCTGATTGCGACCCAACGAAGCCTGCAACCGATGTGCCCCAACCAGCAGCAGGTAGCCTGCCTGGGCCTCCTATTTGGCGCCCCACCAAAGACGAGTAATAAAAAAATGTTTTGCCGATGGTGGGCACAGGGATTCAAACACAAGACCAATAGGTACATGAAGCAACACACTGACTATCCAAGACAGCTTATCTTTGTGAAAAAGAGCAAGTTGTAATCTATTTATATTGTCTGGGATGGGTAATTACGCGAGATTGGGCTTGGGCCTGCGCTCCGGCTGCTTGGCCTGTTCCATGGCAGCGTGCACACACAAATAAGCATAAAAAAATAGTTTCAAGCCTGTAGTATTGGATATTTTGTGATGAAATAGTCCCACGTGGCTCCTTTAAATTAATCCTCACCAATTTATATACGATCAACACTATTATCTGCTATGAGCTAATTAAAAGGGATGCTGACAAGCATGGTGGGAGGTGCTTTGCACACTGTATGTGGCCTTGTGAATGGAAGGGGGTACGAGACCTCAGGAAATTTGAAAGACAGTGTGTAAAAAGCTAGCAATATTATGTAATTTTTTCAAAGTCGGCTCGAAGGATCTCGATTCATCAAAAAAAAGGAGAGTTGTCTGGTTAAGATATCTTCTTTTATCTTCTCTGTTTAGTGTCATTTTCAAAAAAGTGCATGTTGTGGTGTTGAGGCTTCATGTGTCGGGTACAAGGCCTCAGGAAATTTGAAAGACAATGCATAAAAGCTAGCAATAATAAGTTATCTTTTCAAAGTAGGATCAAAGGATCTGGATTCATTAAAAAATAAGGAGAGTTGTCAGGTTAAGATATGGAAAACCAAACTAAAACTGTCACAAAAATTCATAGAAGGCAACACCGGTCAATTTGACACCCACACAAAGATAAATAATTTGTATCTTCTCTGTTTAGTGCTACTGGACTATAATAGGTTTTTTCTTTCTCCTAAAAAAATTGCGGTTGATATCTATTTTTCTAGACTTTAGCTTGCGCCTCACAGCTGCCGGATGGCACCATCGAATCGGTCAATCCTGGTTCATGCCATTGCCAACTAATGCTAGAATTGCCATGTTGCAAGATATTATTATTTTTCTCCTCTCCCGTTGCAACGCACGGGCATGTTTGCTATGGAGAAAAAAAGAAACAAAAAAATGAAGAAAAAAATAAAGCAAGAAACTTGAGAAAAAACCCAGTGCAGAATAGAAAAGGAAACAAAGAAAATGAGAGAAAAAATGATGAAAGAAAAAAATGAAGAATATAGGAAAAAGGAAAAGAAACAAAGAAAACCAAAGAAAACAAAAAAAACCAATCAAAATCGATAAAGAATCAAAGAAAACCGCTGATGAACAATAAAACATGAGAAAATAGAAAAGCAATGATAGAAAGATAAACCCAAACGAAAAAGAAAAAAACAAAGTGAAATAGCAAAACGAACGCATCGAACGTGGCGAGTGTAGCGTGTGAGCAAAAAAATGAGCCAAACTAGTACTAGAGCATGCAGGGAACTACTTCTGGCGAGACGGTAGGTATTCTTGGTATAAGCGAGATATAGTTCCCGCGTATTGGATGCGTATTGCGTCAAATTGCCAGCGTGATGCTATGCACCACCCCATTTGCATTGGTACTACCACATCCGGTTTGGGAACCTTTTAGAAGGTTCCTTAATGAGAGCAACTAATCAACAAGTACTCCTTCGGGAACCCCCGTAAGGGTTATTTTTGGAGGGCTGGAGCAACTAATCAGCCGCCACCATGTGTCGCACTCTGGGCGCTCCCTTCAGATTTTTTTCTCTGCACGCGTTTTTGGCTTTTAGATGATTTTTCCAGTGTTTTTTGGCTTTTTGGTTTTCCCCTAGTTTTTCTTAGGTTTTAGACAAAAAATGCGTTTTCTTATTTTTGCCTGAGAGAGGCAAAAATTTACTTCTCATTGAGGAACGGATTTGCTTCCGCGATAGGCAGAGTTGTGCCTCTCGGGAAAGAAAAGAAAAGAAAAAACATGTTTTTTCCTTCCGTGAGAGGCACAGATTTACATCTCGTGGAGTCACGGATTAGCTTCCGAGAGAGGCACAGTCTTGCCTCTTGGAAAAGGAAAACACGTATTTTTCACGAGAGGCACATATTTACTTCTTGTGGATGTACGGATTTGCTTCTGCGAGAGGCACAGTCGTGCCTTTAGGGAAAGAAAAAAAGCTTTTTATTTTCTTCGGCGATAGACACAAATTTAGTTCTTGTAGGAACGAAGTATGTCTACCAGAGGGGGGGGGGTGAATGGGAGTTATAAAATTTCTTCGGAAATCTCAAAACTCTCGGAACCCAGCAGCGGAGCGAATGAAAAACAACTACAGCTAGCTATAACTAAGCACCGAGTGGAAACTACAACATGCATCGAGACAAATCACATGATGAAAACATATCGAATGTAAACATGGGTAGCAGAGGTAACCAATGATGCTCGATGGTGATAGGGTATTTGTTCGACCAGTTCGTCCTTCTGCACAAGGACTACGTCTAGTTGGAGGGGTTGTGACTTAACACGGAAGATAAACTCTCTTCACCCTATTCTCCTCAACAATTGGTTCATCAACCAATGCCGATCACTCATGGTAGATACTTGAGGAGATCTCCTAACCTTTACAGAATTCTTCTTCGAGAACCACAATCACTCCTGGTCTCTGAAGAAATTGACACCAAACCGTCTAGAGAGTTTGCAGCTCTCAAGAGTAATAGGCGGAGCGTATTGGACTTAGATTCGAGTGATGCTGAACCACTATCTAATTCTTCAGCTCTAGGGTTTTCTCTCAGTGGATTTTAAACTCAAATCGCTCAGAGAGGGGGTTGCTCAACAATCTTCTTAGAATCAAACGGAGCAGCCACCGGACAAAGCCGACGTGGGGTGGCTATTTATAGCCGCAGCCTTCCTTGGTGGGAAATGACCATATTGGACACACGGTCCAGCCAATGGCCAACCGACATGTTTACAACAGTAGGATTTTGGAGCAACGGTAACATTACTTGAGGAACAAGTAATGCTAACTCCACGGTCTGAGACAAAACTCTCGCAGCGAAAAAGAGCACAGTCTCTTGCTGGCAAGTATTTGCTCGGAACACAAAGAGATTTCTCTCACAACTTTCATAGGATTTGGGTTTAGCATCAGAGAATCAAAGTTTCAAATGATATACCCCTCTTAATAGTACGGTGGTCCTATGACTCAATAAAGAGAAGAAGAACAATGAAATAAATGCTACGTCTTCACTTCGTCTTCAATCTCCTCGGACGCAGTCATTTTCCTCGAACAGGCACCGAACCAATTGCTTCACTTCAGCAATTTTTGAGGGGGCACTCTTGTTATCGTAATATTCGGTGATAACCTTCACTGCAACGAAGGGAGATTACCTTCATCGTTTAACTCAAACTCCTCGTGATCTCAGGGACCTGTTACTCTGTGTGCACTAGCAAACACATAAGTCCCATACTGTTTATGTCAACAAACTCCAAAACATAAGGGGTGTCGTGGGTGGACACGATCACCTATGGGGCCATCGGCCCCTTGTGGTTCAGCAAGGGGGGAGATCACGTTGCACAAAGAGCAGAGGCCATGGACAAACACGACGGTGGTGACGCTGCTGGTTTTTACCCAGGTTCGGGCCGCTGGGAAGCGTAAAACCCTACTCCTGCTTTGGTGGATTGAATGGAGGAACATGATGAGCACGCAGTGCTCAAGCCCGGCAAGGTGGCCCCGGGGAGAGCAGCTACGCGTGTACAAGTGCACAAGGGTTCGAATCCTTTGCGAGTTAGCCTTGGACCTCCTTTTATAGCTTAAGGGCTGACCACAGTGGCAAAGTAGTCTTTATCTGGTGATTAGATAGCTAACAGTGCTATCATACCTAACTCTGGCAGTTAGGACAAAGTGCATTAAATGCACTACTAGGTATCATGCTGAGGATGAAGCCCGGCAAGCCTGCCGTGCCGCTTAACCGTCTTCTGCTTATCTGCTTGACACGCCTCTGGACGGGTGTCACATGAGGATAATCTGTCTTCCATGGGCTGCCACGTGCTTAGCAGAAGCCACTTAATCACTTGGGGGCTCGACACCGCATTGATAGGTGATTTGCGTTGTGGTGCGGTGGAGCGGTGGTGCCTTGGCAGGAGTTCTCGCCCTTGGCGGACCCGGCAAGCTTGCCGGGGAAATCTTGGACTTGTCCCTGGGGTGGCCTCGACCCCGCCAGGCTCTCCTGCCCGGCAAGGGAAGCCTCCCCTAAGGTGATGCCTTGCTGTCTTGCTTGTCTTGGTTTTCTTGATCCGCTCCTTGATCTCACGAAGAGCGGTTTCTCTGGCTTAGTCTAGGGCATGCAACGCTAGCACGCCTGTGTATAAGTCCAGGCAACCAAACACGAATGTTTGTTGCACCAACAGGAGCCCCCGGGCCTGGCCCATATGTGCCGCCTGGCATCGTTGGGGTAGGCCCCAACAAATACACAGGTGTTCACTTTGGACGAACCGTAATGGGACTCATGTTCTCCTTGATATCTTTCTTGCTTCTTCATTAACCTGTGACTGAACCCATTTCCGGTTTTTCTGCATGTCGTGCGGAATGACGTGGGGTTACCCACGTAATGGCTCATGGGCTGCCCATGTTCATGGGGAGGTAACTGCCATTTTACTCACCCACTATGCCTACTGTTTCCGCCACGTACGCTGCATGCATTGCGCAGGGTTGGTGGCGGATGCGTAGGGCGCGGGAATGAGTGCCATGGCAGAAAGCTAGGCGCCGTGGATAGGGGCAGGAGGGCAGTCGTTGATTCTGGACGCCGTCAGCGACGTAGAGTGACAGGATTGGTGGAGCGGGGCGGTTGCTTTCCAGGTGGTGAGGAGCCAGCCCCTAGCCACGTTCCTCTATAAAAAGGAAACGGGGGAGAGGGGCTCACCCACACACATCTCCCCGTTCTTGTTCTCGTATCTTTCTTCCACTACGGCGAGGGGTAGAGGACGTGGTTGACCTCCAGCGGTGGCAATGAGGGTCTCTTCTCGGCAGCGCCTCCCTCCCCCTGCTGGGGATGCAGGGGCAGAGTCAAGCGCACAAGGTGGTGCCACCGGACGTGGGTGTGGTCGTCGTGGCGCTCGGGGCCGAGGAGGATGTGGGGGTGCTCTGGTCGCTCCTCCTCCGGTCGCCGCGGCCCCAATGGAAGGCCACGTCGGGGACCGGCCGTTGGAGTTCATCGTCAAGCTGCGAGGGCCACCGCGCAGCCGTCTTCGGCTTCCCACCCCATTCGCAAGGGTGATGGAGGTAGAACATCCGCCTGGATTGAGGCTGCACATGAGGGGATGCTGCAACGGCAGCATGCGGGCGAACGTAGAGTTCCCCGCACCTCATGTCATGCTTCTCCGGTGTGGCTGGAAAACCTTTGCACGTTCCCACAGCTTGGCGGCGGGGCACATTCTCCATTTCAAGCTAATTGAGGCCAATCTGCTCTCCATCAAAGTCTTTGGGCGTTCGGGTGCTCGCTTAGGGTGCTGCGCGGGGAGCTCGACCGACGACGAAAGCTCCTCCTCGAGCAGGGCCGGTCCTGAGATTTTGGGGGCCCGGGGCGAAACTTAAACTTGGGGCCCTTAATATAGACTTCATAATAATAAATGAATATACATATGTATATATATAATTATATTATCGATAAGACTTCAATTAATCCTATGTATGCGTATCAAATAATTTATAAATATTACCTTAAAATTTTCTTCTAACATTCCTCGAAGTAAAGTGACTTCTGATGGGGTTGATGTCAATCTCATCCAATAATTTCTTCTCGATGGATAATGTTTCCAAACTATTTAAAATCTCTTGACTCATTGTTGACTTCAGATTATCCTTCAATAATTTCAATCTTGAAAACTTTTCAGCCGAGGCGACTATCACAGGCACAGTAAATGCGATAAGCAATTGAGATATTAACTTCTCTCACATGCTCGACAATCTCCATAGCAGACATTACACGATCTGGCAAAGTGAATATCAGAATCTTCAGTTCAGAAATAAGATCATATACCTCAATATGAGATGAACCATCAAGAGAGAAAGTTCCAGGAATTTTGTGCAACATCCTTCTATAGTTCATAATCACTTAATGACTTAAGGGTGCCCGGGCTCAATAAAAATCCAAATATATCTTTAAATACCGTGATTTTTGTGATTATACCAATTTATCCACAACCTTTTTCCTTTTCCTTTTATTGCTACCCGATGCATAGACGAAATGAAAACACACACTGCTGGGAAAAAACTATTACATCAATTGTTGAATAGTACCGGCTATGCATCAAGGAATGACAATATGATATACCTGATGATCGAATCAGTTACGAGTGTCAGTGCATACGCCTACACAAACTACAAATGCGGTTGGGGGGGGCTCGAATCAATCGAATCATCAGCGAACTAGATTAGCATGTACCTATACAGAATTACATATGGGGCCTCCAGAAATTGAAATCAATAGTGAATTAGGAAGGAAATTAGCAGGAGTCAGGAGGGAGGAGGCGGCGGTGCCATTACTGACGTAGGGCATCGGTGGCCTAGGGCTGGAATAGCTGCGCCTGCCCGCCTGTATCTGCTGCGATCTCTCTTTTTTTTCACGTGAAGGACTCGCTCGATTGTGAAACGAATCGATCGATGGGCTGCTTTTTTTTAGGTGTATCGATGGGCTGCTACTTGCACTTGCGCGTCTGCCTGCTGCGTAGCTGCGTCTGCGTGAAAGCCCAGCGCCCAGCCCTTACACTTTCTTTGACATAGGCCCATAGGCTACCTAGTTGCTGCATACCTCGGTGGGGGCCCGGGGCGGCCACCCCCCTGCCCCTCCCCAGGGCCGGCCCTGTCCTCGAGCAACAACGACGAAGAGGACAGTGACGACGATGACGACGGCACCGATCGGGAGGACGATGGCTCGGACTCCAGTTGAGCGCCGGACGCACCGTCACCGTCAGCAAGGCGCCGGTGGCACCATCATCTGCACCTGGTCTTCTCCTCGACAGAGCGATTTGCCGGGGTGTTGGGTGTGGACGTCTCCGCCTCCTCTAGCTGGACCCCGGCAGGCCTCTCCGTGGACTCCGGCTTTATCTTCCCTGTCGGGGACCTTCCTGCTGCGTTCCGCTGGTCCTGGCAGTGGTGACCAGGGCATCGCCTAGCCGCTCTCTCCGTCCGTCATCTTCGCCCCCGCCCCTCTCGATCTTGTCAAACTGCGTCCCACGGGCCCTGATGGGGTCAGGCTGGGCTTCTGCCCAGGCACTCCTTTTGCCCTCTTCGCCTCTCACTGTAGCTCCTAGGAGGAGAGGGACAAGAAAGGCATTATGGGGCACTTATCTTTTTTCAGTCTAAAACATGTAGGCACTTGCCAAACTTTATCTTAAATCATGTAATATTTTCAGCTATATTTGTACTCTGTAAGGCTTGTACTTGTATATCCGCTTATTAATGAAAAAAAAGACATGCTTGCCGGGCACTTGTGCATGTATCATACCCATGCAGAGGAATGACTCCTCTATATTTTCAAGTAAACAAGGTTTTTCGGCAAGACATCTTGCCGGTCCCTTCCATTGCCGCTACGAGGCTTGGCTCGACGAGCTCAGGAGCATGGAAGAGAACTGGCTCCTTGTCAACCCCTTTCCCCAAATGCCACTGCAACCATTCAAACTGAAGTAATCTTCAAATCAAAGAATGGGAGCACAAATGTTTGAGGGGGACAAAGGTTTTTCTACGCACAAGTTTTCCTCACAGATGTACACTATGGAACTCTTAAAGGGAACTTATCTGCTTTGGGTTGCCAGGGGCTGATATGCAAACTTGTTCTTTCTTCTCTTCCTTAGGATTTTATCCACGGTAGGGCCACTGTCGTTAGCACAGGGAAAGAAAAACAACAGCATATGACCCTCTCTAAATGACCATAGCAGAATCATGCTAAAATAAACACGCATGCAAGTTTTAGGCGCCATCGCTTTATCTTATTATCTTTGCACATGGTCTGCGCCTGGCTTTGTACAAAGGGTTACATGCACATCGGCAAGGCTTGTACAAAAGGTGGTTGCCAGGGCTGAGCCCGGCAGCCACGCCTTATGGGTAGAACTTGCGAAGATGCTCAATATTCCATGAGTTTTGCACCTTAATGCCATCTTCGGTCTCCAGACGGACTGCGCCAGGTCTAGTGACTCGTACTACCCGGTAAGGGCCTTCCCACTTCGGCATCAACTTGTTGGAACCCTTGGCGGATTGAACATGCCTAAGGACAAGGTCGCCTTCCTCAAGGCTCCGGGCGTGAACCTTGCGGCTATGATAGCGGCGCAAGGCTTGCTGGTAGCGTGCAACACACACAGCGGCCCGGAGATGATCTTCCTCGAGGAGCACGACATCGTCATGCCGGAGCTGCTCTTGCTCTATTTTATCGTATGCAAGTACTCGAGGTGACTCGTAAATGAGTTCCGTGGGGAGCACTACTTCTGTCCCATAGACTAGGGAGAAGGGAGTCTGTCTGGTGGCTCGATTCGGTGTCGTACGGAGGAACCAAAGAACCACCGGCAGCTCGTTGATCCAACGTCTGCCGCACTTCTGCAGCTTGTCAAAAGTCCTCATTTTGAGCCCACACAGCACTTCAACGTTCATCCTTTCAGCTTGTCCATTACTCCGGGGATGAGCAACGGAGGCAAAAGAGACCTTGCTCCCAAGGTTTTGCATGTACTGCATGAAGGCGCGGCTCGTGAATTGGGTGGCATTATCAGTGATCACTCTGGCGGGTACTCCAAAACGGCACACCAATCCTTTCAAGAACTTGATAGCTGACCGTGCAGTCACCTTCCTCACTGGCTCCACTTCCGGCCACTTTGTAAACTTGTTGATCGCAACATACAAGAAGTCAAAGCCCCCGATAGCACGGGGGAAGGGGCCCAGGATGTCGAGCCCCCAGACCAAAAATGGCCAGGATAAAGGGATCGTCTGGAGAGGTTGAGCTGGTTGATGGATGTTCTTGGAGTGGAACTGGCAGGCTTCACATTTGGTGACTAGCTCTCACATCCTGGAGGGCCATGGGCCAGTAGAAACCCTGCCGAAAAGCTTTTCCAACCAGGCTCTTGATCCAATGTGAGAGCCACACATACCCCCATGTATCTCTTCCAGCAGCTTCTGCCCATCTTCTCGGCAAATGCACTTCAATTTCACCCCATTTGGCCTTTTCCTGTATAGTGTATCATCGATAAACTGGTACATATTGGACCTTCGGGCTACGCTTTCAGCTTCTTCTTGCTCTTCGGGAAGTTCTCCTGTTTGAAGAAAGTGGGCTATGTGCCGCACCCAAGTTGGAGCCTGAGGCTCAACAACAAGGACTAAAGGCACCTCCTCGTTCGTGGGAGCGCTCACCTCGACCGCAAGGACCTGTGGTTCCGCGGGAGGGTGCTGCTCACCAACCGAAGCGGAGTTGTTCCCGGCAGACTCTCTACCAGAGGCTTCGGGAAGCTCTGCCGGGAGATACTTGCCGAAGTCCAACTTCCTCCTTTTTCTGGCCATCGTTGAAGTGGACACTGATGGTTGAGTTAGGTGGAGGACAAAAGTTCCTGGTTCTACAGGGAGCTTTTGGGCCGTGCACTTTGATAAATGATCAGCAATGCTGTTTTCCGCACGTGGCACGTGCTCTATTTGTAATCCATCAAAGTGACCCTCCAACTTTCTCACTTCCTCTACATATGCCTCCATCAACGGGCTCTGGTAATCCTTATTAACTTGTCTCGCCACAAGCTGCGAGTCTCCACAGATGATCAATTTCTTGATTCCCAACTCCACCGCGATTCTGAGCCCGACAAGGAGCCCCCCATACTCAGCAGTGTTGTTGGTGGCCTTCTCTCGAGGGAAGTGCATTTGAACTACATACTTGAGGTGCTCTCCGGTGGGCGCAACAAGGAGCACACCAGCTCCAGCGCCCTGCAACGAGAAAGCACAATCAAAGTACATGGTCCACTCCTGAGGCACCTCCTTGCCGGGGATAATTGTCTCCGGTAATTCTTCATCTGGAGTGGGCGTCCATTCCGCAATGAATTCTGCCAATGCTCTGCTCTGAATGGTTGAGGTACTTTCGTACTTCAAGCCAAAGCTTGACAGCTCTAGTGCCCATTGCTACTTCTTGAGCTTGCGTTGGTTTTTCCCTTGAAGAGGAAAGGGTGATGCAGCAAAGTAGAGATAAGTATTTCCCTCAGTTAGAGAACCAAGGTATCAATCCAGTAGGAGGCACAAGCAAGTCTCCAATCTATGCACCTACACAAACAATCAAACACTTGCACCCAACGCGATAAAGGGGTTGTCAATCCCTTCACGGTCAATTGCAATGGTGAGATCTGATAGAGATGGATATAAAAGATTACTAAAACATAAAATAAAATAAAAGTAAATAAATTGCAGCAAGATATTTTTGGTTTATAGATCTGAAAATATATAAAGGAAAATAGACCCGGGGGCCATAGGTTTCACTAGATGCTTCTCTCTTGAAGGAAAATAATACGGTGGGTGAACAAATTACTGTCGAGCAATTGATAGAAAAGCGCAAAGTTATGACGATATCCAAGGCAATGATTATGCATATAGGCATCACGTCCGTGTCAAGTAGACCAAAATGATTCTGCATCTACTACTATTACTCCACACATCGACCGACTCTTGCCTACATCTAGAGTATTAAGTTCAAGAGAACAGAGTAACGCATTAAGTAAGATGACATGATGTAGAGGGATAAACTCAAGCAATATGATGAAAACCCCATCTTTTTATCCTTGATGGCAACAATACAATACGTGCCTTGCTACCCCTACTATGTCACTGGGTGAGGACACCACAAGATTGAACCCAAAACTAAGCACCTCTCCCATTGCAAGAAGAACCAATCTAGTTGGCCAAACCAAACCGATAATTCGAAGAGAAATACAAGGATATCAAATCATGCATATAAGAATTCAGAGAAGATTCAAATAATATTCATAGATAATCTGATCATAAATCCACAATTCATCGGATCTCGACAAACACACCGCAAAAGAATATTACATCGGATAGAACTCCAAGAACATCGAGGAGAACATGGTATTGAAGATCATAGAGAGAGAAGAAGCGATCTAGCTACTAGCTATGGACCCGTAGGTCTGAGGTAAACTACTCACGCTTCATCGGAAGGGCAATAGGGTTGGTGTAGATGCCCTCCGTGATCGAATCCCCCTCCGGCAGATCGCCGAAAAAGGCCCCAAGATGGGATCTCACGGGAACAGAGGCTTGCGGCGGCGGAAAAGTTTTTTTGTGGATGCCTCTGATGGTTTGGGAATATTTGGGAATTTATAGGCCGAAGATTAGGGTTAGAGGAGCTCTGAGGGACCCACAAGGTAAGGGGGCGCGCCCACCCTGGGCGCGCCCTACACCCTTGTCGTCGCCTCGGGACTCCTTTTCCTTGGTCTCCAAGTCCTACGTGTGTCTTCTGGTCCAAGAAAAATCATCGTAAAGTTTTATTCCGTTTGGACTCTTTTGATATTCCTTTTCTGCGAAACTCAAAAACAAGGAAAAAAACAGAATCTGGAACTGGGCTCTGGGTTAATAGGTTAGTCCCAAAAATAATATAAAATAGCATATTAATGCATATAAAACATCCAAAACAGATAATATAATAGCATGGAACAGTAAAAAAGTATAGATACGTTGGAGACGTATCAAGCATCCCCAAGCTTAATTCCTGCTCGTCCTCGAGTAGGTAAATGATAAAAACAAATTTTTTGATGTGGAATGCTACCTAACATATTTATCCATGTAATTTTCTTTATTGTGGCATGAATATTCAGATCCATAAGATTCAAAACAAAAGTTTAATATTGACATAAAAACAATAATACTTCAAGCATACTAACAAAGCAATCATGTCTTCTCAAAATAACATGGCCAAAGAAAGTTATCCCTACAAAATCATATAGTCTGGCTATGCTCCATCTTCATCCCACAAAGTATTAAATCATGCACAACCCCGATGACAAGCCAAGCAATTGTTTCATACTTTTGATGTTCTCAAACTTTTTCAACTTTCACGCAATACATGAGCGTGAGCCATGGATATAGCACTATTGGTGGAATAGAATATGGTGGTTGTGGAGAAGACAGAAAGAAGGAGATAGTCTCACATCAACTAGGCATATCAACGGGCTATGAAGATGCCCATCAATAGATATCAATGTGAGTGAGTAGGGATTGCCATACAACGGATGCACTAGAGCTATAAGTGTATGAAAGCTCAAAAAGAAACTAAGTGGGTGTGCATCCAACTCGCTTGCTCACGAAGACCTAGGGCAATTTGAGGAAGCCCATCATTGGAATATACAAGCCAAGTTCTATAATGAAAAATTCCCACTAGTATATGAAAGTGACAATAAAGGAGACTCTCTATCATGAAGATCATGGTGCTACTTTGAAGCACAAGTGTGGAAAAAGGATAGTAGCATTGCCCCTTCTCTCTTTCCTCTCATTTTTTTTATTTTGGGCTCTTTGGGCTCTTTTTTTTCTTTCTTCTTTTTTTCTTTCTCTTTTTTTTAATTTTATTTTTCGTCCGGAGTCTCATCCCGACTTGTGGGGGAATCATAGCCTCCATCATCCTTTCCTCACATGGGACAATGCTCTAATAATGATGATCATCACACTTTTATTTACTTACAACTCAAGAATTACAACTCGATACTTAGAACAAAATATGACTCTATATGAATGCCTCCGGCGGTGTACCGGGATATGCAATGACTCAAGAGTGACATGTATAAAAAAATATGAATGGTGGCTTTGCCACAAATACGATGTCAACTACATGATCATGCAAAGCAATATGACAATGATGAAGCGTGTCATAATAAACGGAACGGTGGAAGTTGCATGGCAATGTATCTCAGAATGGCTATGGAAACGCCATAAGAGGTAGGTATGGTGGCTTTTTTGAGGAAGGTATATGGTGGGTGTAATGCACCGGCGAAAGTTGCGCGGTACTAAAGAGGCTAGCAATGGTGGAAGGGTGAGAGTGCGTATAATCCATGGACTCAACATTAGTCATAAAGAACTCGCATACTTATTGCAAAAGTCTATTAGCTATCAAAACAAAGTACTACACGCATGCTCCTAGGGGGATAGATTGGTAGGAAAAGACCATCGCTCATCCCCGACCGCCACTCATAAGGAAGACAATCAATAAATAAATCATGCTCCGACTTCATCACATAACGGTTCACCATACGTGCATGCTACGGGAATCACAAACTTTAACACAAGTATTTATACCAATCCACAATTACTCACTAGCATGACTCTAATATCACCATCTTTATATCTCAAAACAATATGCAAGGAATCAAACTTCTCATAGTATTCAATGCACTTAATATGAAAGTTTTTATTATATCCCTCTTGGATGCCCATCATATTAGGACTAAATTCATAACCTAAAAAAATTACCATGCTATTTAGAGACTCTCAAAATAATATAATTGAAGGAATAGAGTTCAACAATTTCTATAAAATAAAGCCACCGCCGTGCTCTAAAAAGATATAAGTGAAGCACTAGAGCATATTGCCTAGCTCAAAAGATATAAGTGAAGCACATAGAGTATTCTAATAAATTCATGATTAATGCGTGTCCCTCTCAAATGGTGTGTACAGAAAGGATGATTGTGGAAAACTAAAAAGCAAAGACTCATATCATACAAGACGCTCCAAGCAAAACACATATCATGTGGTGAATAAAAATATAGCCTCAAGTAAATTTACCGATGGATTGAAGACGAAAGAGGGGATGCCTTCCGGGGCATCCCCAATATTAGGCTCTTGGTTGTCCTTGAATATTAACTTGGGGTGCCTTGGGAATACCCAAGCTTAGGCTCTTGCCACTCCTTATTCCATAGTCCATCAAATCTTTACCCAAAACTTGAAAACTTCACAACACAAAACTCAACAGAAAACTCATGAGATCCGTTAGTATAAGAAAAACAAATCATCACTTTGGTACTGTTTTGAACTCATTATTTATTTATATTGGTGTAATATCTACTGTATTCCAACTTTTCCATGGTTCATACCCCCCGATACTACCCATAGATTCATCAAAATAAGCAAACAACACGTAGAAAACAGAATCTGTCAAAAACAGAACAGTCTGTGAAGATCTGAATTGTTATAATACTTACGTAACTCCAAATATTTTTAAACATTAGGAAAACATAGGAAATTTGTATATCAATCTTGTGTAAAAAATTCAGAGTTTTTCGTCTCTTATGTGAATTATTAAAATTCTGTAACTGGACACAAAAGTTTCTGTTTTTCAGCAAGATCAAATCAACTATCATAGTAAGCCATCCCAAAGGTCTTACTTGGCTCAAACACTAATTAAAACACCAAAACACAATTACTAAAGAGGTAATAATGTGTATTTTATTCAAGGAACATAAGCAAAATAAAAAACATAAAAATAAAATTGGGTTGCCTCCCAACAAGCGCTATTGTTTAACGCCCCTAGCCAGGCATAATGCAATAGATCTAGGTATTGTCATCTTTGGTATGCTTTTCCATAGATGTGTTCTCATCATAAGGTTTTGCAAATATGACTTGGAACACATTGTCCATATAAATTTTGGCATCATTAAGCTGCCCATCTACGTATCCCCTTTGGTTTCCGGCTACAATCCAAGAATATTGTTGATTAACATCATTGAAAACTTGTTGGATCATATCTAAAACAGGGATTTTCTTTTTGATATTCTCATAAAAAATCTGATTATTTCCAAACAAATGTCTCAAAGCATAGTCACTATTGTAAAGAATCTCATCTATCACTGGTTTTTCATGATTCATGCCGTAATGATCAAAACTTTCCCTAGCTTCCCGTACTATGTGATCAAACTCTTTCTTAAGAACTTGGGAAGCTATCTTTTTAGCCTTCGGATCTTTTATAACGGGTAGCTCATAAAACAATCTTTGCAAGGTAGGATGGGTACGAATAAATCTGTGCTCAAATTTAAAAAATAATGCTGAAATAGCTTCTGCATAAGTTTTAGTTCTTTTAAGTATGGGAATATCATCAAGAGGCAAATTGCCTACGCAATTGAAAAATTCTTGTATATGTTCCTTTCCCATAAAATTCCCTTGTCCCAAAACGAAAGTTTTAACATCCAGATTTCCTGAATGTCCAATTTTAGGAGTCACAAGATGAGTTTTAGCCATGCCAAAGTAACGATTTTAGGAGCCATCATCAGTTTCAGCCATGCCAAAGTAACTCATGGTGATGAGTTCAAACAAACAAAAGATCGGATGGAAGAAGGGCGAATAAAAAGGCAAATCTTTTTGTGTTTTTCTAAAAATTGTTTTAGAAGTGGGTGAGAGGAAAATGAGAGGAAAATGGAAAATAATGTAATGCAAGAGATGAGAGTTTATGATGGGTACTTGGTAGGCTTGATGTAGAACCTCCCCGGCAACGGCGCCAGAAATTCTTCCTGCTACTTCTTGAGCTTGCGTTGGTTTTTCCCTTGAAGACGAAAGGGTGATGCAGCAAAGTAGAGATAAGTATTTCCCTCAGTTAGAGAACCAAGGTATCAATCCAGTAGGAGGCACAAGCAAGTCTCCAATCTATGCACCTACACAAACAATCAAACACTTGCACCCAACACGATAAATGGGTTGTCAATCCCTACACGGTCAATTGCAATGGTGAGATCTGATAGAGATGGATATAAAAGATTACTAAAACATAAAATAAAATAAAAGTAAATAAATTGCAGCAAGATATTTTTGGTATTTTTGGTTTATAGATCTGAAAATATATAAAGGAAAATAGACCCGGGGGCCATAGGTTTCACTAGAGGCTTCTCTCTTGAAGGAAAATAATACGGTGGGTGAACAAATTACTGTCGAGCAATTGATAGAAAAGCGCAAAGTTATGACGATATCCAAGGCAATGATTATGCATATAGGCATCACGTCCGTGTCAAGTAGACCAAAACGATTCTGCATCTACTACTATTATTCCACACATCGACCGACTCCTGCCTACATCTAGAGTATTAAGTTCAAGAGAACAGAGTAACGCATTAAGTAAGATGACATGATGTAGAGGGATAAACTCAAGCAATATGATGAAAACCCCATCTTTTTATCCTTGATGGCAATAATACAATACGTGCCTCGCTACCCCTACTATGTCACTGGGTGAGGACACCGCAAGATTGAACCCAAAACTAAGCACCTCTCCCATTGCAAGAAGAACCAATCTAGTTGGCCAAACCAAACCGATAATTCGAAGAGAAATACAAGGATATCAAATCATACATATAAGAATTCAGAGAAGATTCAAATAATATTCATAGATAATCTGATCATAAATCCACAATTCATCGGATCTCGACAAACAAACCGCAAAAGAATATTACATCGGATAGAACTCCAAGAACATCGAGGAGAACATGGTATTGAAGATCATAGAGAGAGAAGAAGCCATCTAGCTACTAGCTATGGACCCATAGGTCTGAGGTAAACTACTCACGCTTCATCGGAAGGGCAATAGGGTTGGTGTAGATGCCCTCCGTGATCGAATCCCCCTCCGACAGATCGCCGAAAAAGGCCCCAAGATGGGATCTCACGGGAACAGAGGCTTGCGGCGGCGGAAAAGTTTTTTTGTGGATGCCTCTGATGGTTTGGGAATATTTGGGAATTTATAGGTCGAAGATTAGGGTTAGAGGAGCTCCGAGGGACCCACAAGGCAGGGGGGCGCCCCCCTGGGGCGCGCCCTGCACCCTTGTCGTTGCCTCGGGACTCCTTTTCCTTGGTCTCCAAGTCCTACATGTGTCTTCTGGTCCAAGAAAAATTATCGTAAAGTTTTATTCTGTTTAGACTCCGTTTGATATTCCTTTTCTGCGAAACTCAAAAACAAGGAAAAAAACATAAACTGGCACTGGGCTCTGGGTTAATAGGTTAGTCCCAAAAATAATATAAAATAGCATATTAATGCATATAAAACATCCAAAACAGATAATATAATAGCATGGAACAATCAAAAATTATAGATACGTTGGAGACGTATCACCCATTCAACTATCCTGCCGGTAGCTTTAGGGTTCCTCAGTATGCGCTGTAGTGGCAAACATGTGACAACCATGATCTCGTGGGCTTGGAAGTAGTGGCGCAGTTTCCTCGAGGCCATGATGAGGCCGAAGATCAATTTTTGCACCCCTGAGTACCTTGACCTAGACCCCCGTAACAGGGAGCTGACAAAGTACACTGGGCGTTGCACCACTTTCTTCTTTACCGTGGTCTTGGGATTGCCTGTGCCAACTTGCCCTGCCTCCCCTAGATCTGTGCCCAACTCTGCCGTGACTGGTTCAGCTTCGTCTCCGGAAGGGATAGTTGCGGCCGCTACTTCCTCATCCACCTCCCGCTGCGCCACCAGCGATGCACTAACCACTTGGTTCATTGCTGCTAAGTACAGCAGCAACGGCTCTTGTGGTTTAGGAGCGACTAAGGTGGGAGCAGAGGAAAGGTAAGCTTTTAGGTCCTGCAGCGCTATTTCTGCCTCCAGGGTCCACTTCATCGGACCTGCCTTCTTCAGGATTTTGAAGAAAGGCAAGGCATGTTCGGCAGACTTGGAAATAAACCTGCTTAGCGCGGCAACGCATCTAGTTAAATGCCTCACATCTTTGATAGTCTTGGGTGCTTGTATCTGCTCGATCACTCTGATCTTGTCGAGGTTGGCCTCTATCCCTCGGTGAGATACAAAGAAACCAAGTAACTTGCCGGAGGGAACACCAAACACACACTTCTCAGGGTTTAACTTCAAATTGATCTTGCGCAAGTTTGCAAAGGTCTCTTCCAAATCTTGAATGAGTGTTGATTTGTCCTTGGTCTTGGCCACTATATCATCAATATAAGCTTCTACGTTTCTGTGCAACTGTGGTTCGAAACCAATCTGCACTGATCTTGCAAAAGTGGATCCAACGCTCTTTAACCCAAAAGGCATGCGTACAAAGCAGTACATGCCACATGGAGTTATGAATGCGGTCTTCTCTTCGTCTTCCTTGGACATGAATATCTGATGGTATCCGGACTATGCATCCAAAAAGGAAAGCAGATCACACCCGGAGGTGGAGTCTACGATCTGATCGATGCGCGGCAGGGGGAAAGGGTCCTTCGGGCACGCCTTGTTCAAGTCTGCAAAGTCAATGCAGAGCCTCCATTTCCCATTTGCCTTGCACACTACCACTGGGTTCGCTAACCATGTCGGATGCAGCACCCTCTGACCAAACCAGCTGCTTCAAGTTTCTTGATTTCCTCGGCAATGAACTGCTGCCGCTCTAAAGCTTGCTTCCTAACCTTCTGCTTGACGGGCCGAGCGTGAGGACAGAGAGCAAGTTGGTGCTCAATTACCTCCCTGGGAACACAGGGGATGTCAGATGGTTGCCAAGCAAACACATCAACATTCGCCCGCAGGAAGGTAACGAGCGCGCTTTCCTATTTGTCATCAAGGGTGGCGCTGATGGCAAACATACCGCCAGCGCCATCCTGCCTCACTGGGACCTTTTTCACAGCAGGTGGAGTAGCCTTGGGCCTCTTGCTAGTGGAACTCTTCGGCAGATCCCCAACAGGTGCGGCGCACTCCGAAGAGGCACGCTTCCCAGAGTCTTTGCCGGCATCACCGCTAGCTTTATTTCCCTTCTTCGCCTCCTTGGCGGGAGCCGTGGCTTCAGCAGCCTCAGCTGCTACCGCATCTCGATACATCTGATCCACACATACAATTGCATCTTTCTTATCTGACGGAATGGAAATGACGCCCAACGGTCCTGGCATCTTCAAGGTGTTGTAAGCATAGTGGGATGCTGCCATGAATTTTGCCAAAGCTGGACGGCCAAGGATCCCGTTGTACGGCAAGGGGAGCTCAACAACATCAAACACAACTCTCTCGGTCCGGTAGTTCAACTCCCCGCCAAATGTCACCGGCAGCGTAATCTTCCCCTTAGGACGACTCATGCCGGGGTTGATTCCTTGGAATGTACCGGTAACCTTGAGCTCTTCATCAGGGATCTGCAGCTTGCTGACCACTTTGGGGGAAATCAGATTCAACCCAACCCCGCCGTCAACTAGCATCTTTGTGACTTTGAGGTTGCGGATCGTTGGGGAGACCAACAATGGCAAACACCCTACCGCGGTAGTGCGGTCGGGGTGATCCTCTTCATCAAAGATGATAGGCGTGCGGGACCACTTGAGCGGTTTCCGGGAGTCTGCAGCTGGCTCCACGGCATTGACCTCTCGCGCCCACTGCTTGAGCTGGCGGTGAGAGGAGTGCAAGGACGCACCTCCGTCAACACACCTGGCTTCAGTTGCTTTCTGGAATTCTTGCTCGTTGGTTTCTTCCTCATCCCCTTCATCACTTTCACTATCTTCTTCTTTCTTCTCACGGCCTCTAGCAGGTTTCTCCTTTTGCTATGAGGCCTTGCCGCGGTGGCCCCCTCTACTACCATGGCCCTTTGCTCCAGCACCCTCTTGATCCTTCTCCTTGTCCCTTTTCTCATATTCTGCCTTTTGCTTCTTGACAACTTGTTCGACCTGGTGGCACTCTTGGAGGTCGTCACCTTTGGTGCGGTGGATCTTGCAGTATGGACCATCGGACTTCCCAGCTTTCTCTACTGCCGCAGCCTCCCGGCAATCAGTGCACGCAGCAGCTTCCTTGCCGGGGGCCTCGGTTTTGGCCTTCTTGCCAGTGCCGAGGTTTCCAGGGCTCTCAACGGCCAATACTGACTTATCCTTGTGCTTTTTATTGCGCTTCCGGCTCCTCCTCTTCGGGTTGGTGGCCTCGTCGTCATCCTCTGAATCGACCTCGACGCCGTCCTCTTCTCCAGGGAGTCGCCTTCCCTCCTCTGCCCGAGCACATTTATCCGCCAACATGTACAACTCATTGATAGTCTTGGGCAGCCCGACGTTCATCTTGGACCGTATCCTTCTGTTGCGCATGTTCGAATGGAATGCAGCAATCACAACTGTTGGATGTATCTCTGGAATGTTGCGGTGCACTCGACTAAACCTTTACATGTACTTCCACAAGCTTTCCCCTTCCTTCTGCGGAAGGACATGCAGATCGTTAGGCCGTCCTGGCTCTTGGTGGCCACCCGTGAAGGCGCCAACAAATTCGTTGCACATGTCAGCCCATGATGAAATTGAATTCTCTGGCAGGTGCATCAGCCATGACCTCATGTTTGGCTTGAGTGCCAAAGGGAAGTAGTTGGCGAACACCTTTTCATCCCTGCCCCCGGCAGCTTGAATGGCAATAGTATAAATGCTCAAGAACTCTGCCGGGTTTAGCTTTCTATCTTACTTTTCTGGTAATTCAGGCTTGAAGACGTGGGCAGACGGCCAGCGGACTTGCCGCGGCAAACGAATGAAGGCGGGGCAACAAACCTCATAAGGCAAGTACCCGCCATCACCGGGTGTGGGATCGTCAACGTCTGGATCATTTTGCCTGTCAGATTGATGGCGAGTCTCCCGGCATCGCTCTATGGTTACGCGCACATCTTCCCTCCGCCGATCCTCCAGGACTTGCCTCTGGTCCTGATGGGCTCGCGGATCAGAAAAGGCCATCGATGCTTTGTCAGGCTCGCGGACACACTGTTCTTGCTGCTGCCGCCCCTGGGTCTGCTGTCGCGGAGGAGACTGCACCGTCAGCGCGGTCTCCTTGAACGCTATACCCCTCTTAATAGTACGGTGGTCCTATGACTCAATAAAGAGAAGAAGAACAACGAAATAAATGCTACGTCTTCACTTCGTCTTCAATCTCCTCGGACGCAGTCATTTTCCTCGAATAGGCACCGAACCAATTGCTTCACTTCAGCAATTTTTGAGGGGTCACTCTTGTTATCGTAATCTTCGGTTATAACCTTCACTGCAACGAAGGGAGATTACCTTCATCGTTTAACTCAAACTCCTCGTGATCTCAGGGACCTGTTACTCTGTGTGCACTAGCAAACACATAAGTCCCATACTGTTTATGTCAACAAACTCCAAAACATAAGGGGTGTCGTGGGTGGACACGATCACCTATGGGGCCATCGGCCCCTTGTGGTTCGGTAAGGGGGAAGATCATGTTGCACAAAGAGCAGAGGCCATGGACAAACACGACGGTGGTGACGCTGCTTGTTTTTACCCAGGTTCAGGCCGCTGGGAAGCATAAAACCCTACTCCTGCTTTGGTGCATTGGATGGAGGAACACGATGAGCACGCAGCGCTCAAGCCCGGCAAGGTGGCCTCGGGGAGAGCAGCTACACGCGTACAAGTGCACAAGGGTCCGAATCCTTTGCTAGTTAGCCTTGGACCTCCTTTCATAGCTTAAGGGGTGACCACAGTGGCAAAGTAGTCTTTATCTGGTGATTAGATAGCTAACAGTGCTATCATACCTAACTCTGGCAGTTAGGACAAAGTGCATTAAATGCACTACTAGGTATCATGCTGAGGATGAAGCCCGGCAAGCCTGCCGTGCCGCTTAACCGTCTTCTGCTTATCTGCTTGACACGCCTCTGGACGGGTGTCACATGAGGATAATCTGTCTTCCATGGGCTGCCACGTGCTTAGCAGAAGCCACTTAATCACTTGGGGGCTCGACACCGCATTGATAGGTGATTTGCGTTGTGGTGCGGTGGAGCGGTGGTGCCTTGGCGGGAGTTCTCGCCCTTGGCGGACCCGGCAAGCTTGCCGGGGAAATCTTGGACTTGTCCCTGGGGTGGCCTCGACCCCGCCAGGCTCTCCTGCCCGGCAAGGGAAGCCTCCCCTAAGGTGATGCCTTGCTGTCTTGCTTGTCTTGGTCTTCTTGATCCGCTCCTTGATCTCACGAAGAGCGGTTTCTCTGGCTTGGTCTAGGGCATGCAACGCCAGCACACCTATGTATAAGTCCGGACAACCAAACGCGAATGTTTGTTGCACCGACAAGGGGTCTTTCATTGCACCAACAATCTCCCCCTTTTTGGACGGTTGTTGACAAAACAGATAATCATCGAAGTGAAGATAGACAAGTGAAAAATAAATCGAACAAGAGTGAATTTGTGTTACTTGACTCGATGATGAAATAGACTCCCCCTATATGTATGCAGGGTTTCAGATATGAGATGAAATTCTCCGGCAATTCATTAAGGTATATAGAGGAAATTTCAATCATTCGAGATAATGATTCGCACTGATGATATAATCCATCGAGATTGTAGTGCAATCATTCATAACTTCTGATAGTGATTCCACCTACAAAACAAATGCTTCGAGAGAAATAGTGCAGCAAGTGGGGTTATTAACATTACAACACAGAAGTTTTACATCAGAGAGCAGATAGTCTTTAAGGCATACATTTCAAATCTCACACAGAACCAAACCAAATAAGCACAGGGAGCAAATCTATCGAAACTCAATGTAATTCTCCCCCTTTTTGTCAACTAGTGTCAAAAAGGTGACGAAGAACATGAGTGCAAAGGCTGTGAATATGATTCACTCGGTGGCATCTCCAGAAGAACTGTCTGAGGAGACTTCTGCTTCAGAACTAACTGGAATATCTTCATCTTCAACGGCAGCAGATTTTTCTTCAAGAATAGCAGCTCGATGCTGTGAAGATGATGGCACATTGGGATCATCCATTGGAGTAACACAAGATAACACATTGCCTTCAGTTGGTTTCTCTGTCGGTGAGGTAGCTTCAGATTCTTCAAGCAATTTTCGCAGCTTAAAATGGAGTAGATCAGTTGTTGGCTCACGAGCAGGCAGAGGAGGAGTAATGCGATCTTGGTAATCTTCAACAGAAAAACCTTTGTCAAGATACTCATACAGTTCTTTGAGATTGACAGTCAGAAGTTGTTTTTCGGTGAAGAACTTGCGAAGCAATTTCCAGAGATGTTGCTTATTCTCAGCCGCAATCATATGCACTACTTTAGTTCAGTTCTTGATTGCATTTAGCTCAGCAGCCAGATGTTCTTTGTCTCGGCGATCCTCAGCCATGTGATGCAGCAGCAGCTGTTGCGTGTGCAAACTCACTTCGAGGTGCGATGGAGGTTGATGAGATATCTATCGATCGCGCTGAGGCAGCCGTGGCCCATCGAATGCATTTTGATAATCTTGAGGGCTGGACACTGGTACTTTACCCGAAGAAATATCTTCCATAACTTGCAGTGTGTCAAGCACTGGAGGAATGAAGCTTTTATGACTGACTTTTGCCAAGTATTTTGTGCGTATTGCATGATCAACCACTTTCTGAATCCATGGCGCATAAACTTTGAGACGTTTTGGATGCTGAGCAGAATCCTTCAAGATACGCAAGAACATGTCCTCGACATCAAAGACATATCGCTCGGAGATTGCATAGATGGCATTACGAAGAACATCAGATATGACATTATATGTATTCATCCTGGCCAGAGGGCAGATGGTGTAAGTGAGCAACTGGTATAGAGTCTGATTCTCGAATGTCAAATGCTCACGTAAGGGAGGACCATTGTAGTCACGAATCTTTTCTTCGTCCATGGTGCATCGAAAGATTTCATCTGAAATGACATCAATGTTGTGCACCCTAATTTCAGTTTTGCCATGCTCGAACCGAGGGAAATGAGAATGTGAGACAAAATCTGTTGAAGTGCATTTTATGCGTTTCCCTTCGGTCATCCACTCCATGATCCATTTCGAGCTATCAGTTTCATCACCAGAGATGTACAAGGTTGCATAGAACTGAAGTATGATTTCTCTGTTCCACGGATGCTCGAATGCAAAGACATTTGTGAGGCAAAAATCTTCCAAATTTTGTAGTAATTGATCAAAGCAACCAATACTCTTCATAGCTGAGATGTCTGGGAACTCATGAGGGAATATCGTTCGGCTGTCATAGAGGGTCCGAGAATAATAGATGGCATGTTCTTTTGTCCAGAAACGAGGCGATTCAGATGTGCGTGGCCCTTTATACGGACTTTCTCGAAAGAATTAGGGATGTGTGTTCCGATTGAAAAGCGGCCCTTTGACGCCAACACCAGTCGAGAACAAAGGCAGTTGTTCACGAGGATATGGATATTTGAGTTCACCTTCAACTAAAATTACTTCATCTCCATATACTACGGAGTCTGTATGACGAGCAGAAGAATATATCTGATTGCAGATGGACCAACATCTGAAATTCTTTGTGCTGTGTCGATTGACAAATGCAGTTGGGATGGAGCAGATGGCACATGGGTTGGAGCTGCAGAAACAGTGGGCAATGGAGCAGATTCCTTTTTAGTAGGCACTGGAGATGGTTGCGATTGATCTTCGGGAATCTGTTGTTGCTGATCAGTGGGAGGAGCTGAAACATTCGGTGTTTCACGAGCGGGAGAAGCTTGAGGTTCGGAGTCAGGGATTTCACCGTCTTCAGAAACAACTGGCTGAGAGGGGATTTGATCTCGAACAGGGGAGGCCACAGGCACTGGTTCAGTTGGCCTTGGCGAGGGAGGTGCATCAGTGACTTGAACAGTGGGTTGCGAAGGAATTGCTGGTTTAGGAGATCTTTCCTTCTGAGGCTGAGCATTAGCATGACCAGGTGACATTTCTGTCGTAGCAGGAGGAGCATTTTTCTTCGCAATTTTCTTTTGACTCTTTTGTGTCTGCTGAGCAGTTTGATCAATGTGTCCTTGATGAGATCATTGTAGCCAGTAGCTTGTGCTTGATGCTCATTGCAGATCTTGCGAACAATATCATCTAGATCTGAGTGAAAAACCAATCTTCTGTCGCGGAGGATATCCAAAGCTCGATTGATATCCATGTAAGATTCTTCAAGTTGTTTAATGACAAGCTTGGAAGATGCAGTTTTCATTCGACTATCAAGGTCATTGAGTTCGGCAGTGAGGGTGTTGATTTCAACAGAATCTTCTCTCATGTCTCGAACAACATCAGATGCTTGTAAAATAACTTTAGAAGGGATAGGCAAAGATGCCACTTCACCATCGAATGGATTTTCAACGAACTTGAGCTGCTCCATGATGAATACATGATTGTAATAATGTGGAGCATCAGATCGGACACCAGTCTGTGCAACCGGAGCAGTTTGCACTGGAACTTGCTCAGATGGAGGCATAGAAGCCAATGGTTGTGTCAAAGTAGGAGCAAACTGAGCTGCCTTTTTCTTCGGTGCAGCATCTTGAGGAGTTGTTTGCTTGGTGATTAGAGCCTTGATTTTCTTCAATGTTATCTTTGGAATTGGTTCGTCTGGCTTGGCAGTGCCGACAAGAGCATCAACTACCAAATCCTTCATGTTTATTGCCTCAGGATGAGGAGTTGTATCCACAAAATCCTTCATGGTGACTGTGGTCGGTGGAGTTTTACGAACCTTCTTCTGAGGTGCTATTGGAGCTGTACGAGCCCGAAGATCAGGCAGCACCGTAGAAGTTGTGATGTTCACTTGCTCGCTAAGAGTAGCATCAACTTTCTCTCTGGTTGGTGGTGGATCATCTTTATGGGAAGAATTGCTTTCGGCATTTCTGTCGGTTGGTTCAGCTGGCCTCTTCTTCGGTGCGCTCTTGCGCCTTGCACTGGGATCATGTTTGTGCTTGGAGCGACCTTCAGATTTTCCTTCAGCCTTTTTCTTCTCAGCTTCATCTTTGAGAAGGCGACGATTTTCTTCTTCACGAGCTTTATCCTTTTCAGCCTTCTTGGCTCTCTTGAGGGCATTCTTCTAGCGTTTAGCCAGTTCATTAGGATAGGATTCTGGAGTGCGAAGGGATGACTTATCAGCATTTGGTGGTGGCGGCGGTCTTTCCTGGGGATCACTTGCTCGAATGAGACCAATTTCACAGCAGTCACCCCATGGAGGATTAAAGGCAAAGTTCTTCGCAAATCGAGGATGAATCATTTCATAGTTGAACCACTTGCGCACCAAGTGGCGTCGAATCCTTCACAGACGTTTGTCTCTTTCTCGTTTTGACTCTCCTGGAAGAGTGATATAATTATCATGAGAGACATATTCGGCTGAATCTGCGTATGGTTGTCTGCCACCCTTCTTTTTCTTCGGAGCATCTTCTTCTTGCTCGTCAGCACTTGGCTCATTTTTTTTCTCTTGCCAGTTGCTGGGCCTACCGTTGGGTCCTTTGCATTCGGTGCTTTTGACTCATCTGATGTACCCAAAAGACTATCTTCTCCATCAGCCATGCTGATTGGTCGAGCAGAATCTTCAACAGACTGCATACACCTGTGAATAAGAATAGATGCGAGGGAAAATGGCGACAGGGTTACGAATGCTCACAACGAAGATTTTTTTCCCGAACAAAAACGTTTGGATGAAGGATTAGATGCAGACTTTGAGAGATGTTTCGAATGAAGGAAATGTATAGGACAAACTAGTAGGTCCGAAGAATATACTAGTCAGCGTGCTAAGCATTCCATTCGTACGAGACATAACACAAACCCTAGATCTGGATTTTTTCAGATGCGAGGGACAACTACAAACCACATCCGCACAAGATATCTAAGCAGTAAAGATCTAAGATATGCGGTAAAAATGGAAAATTTTAACCGCGGACGAACTCGAACGAGAAGGAGGGAAGACCGAGTTAGCACTACACATACCCTAGCTTGGTGATGTGCAGCAGCTACGGCGGCGCGGGGAAGAAGATGTCCCGCGGCGGCGAGGAAGGACTCCGGCGACCGCTTTTCGGTAGTGAAGTGGCGAAGGGATCATCAGCATCGAGCTCAAGGAGGAGCACTGCGGCAGGGCTTTGGAGGAGATGGTGGGAGGAGGAAGATAAGTGGATGAGGGAGCGGTGGTGCTGCAGTATTTATATGCGAGGGAAAAATAACCGCAGAGAGTGAATCCGATCAAACGGCCACAATCGAGAGACTATTGCTATTCAACGGGCATGATTGGGTGGCAGTTGATGGATTGCACGTGGCAACCGTCATAAAAGATCATGGTCCTGACTTGGGCGGGAAACCACAAATTTTGGACAGCTTTCGCCAAAACAGATTAAAGTTCAGACCTAATCTTTATTGTGGTCAAGGACACCAGATAAAGTTTCGGTACCAGATGAATTTGAGCATTCGGAATGGAACAACATAGACTGGAAGAGATAGAACAGAGGGAAAACAGGGTCCTAGGCATTTCACTCAGACAACGAAACACAAACACCCGAACGAATAGCTATGAGAGAAATGCATTCGGACTGACACTAAATCTTTCGATCGAAAAGAAACTCAACGAAAGAAAATTGTGGTGGCGTGACCCACCGTATAAGAACTGTATGACCCCGAGGTTTGCAGAATTATCGTGGCACCCGGTTAGTCTAGTTCTTCATTAATGTATTCACTATCAAAAAGAAAATTTCACTTTGTCAAAATTTTCAAACTCTTCGAGTGTTGTGCACCTATTCCTTCTAAGATGTGGAAGTGTTGGCACGGGTGCCGAGTCCGGCTTACTGCACGTTTGCGAAGTCCATGATATTTAGCTCACACCGTAACGCACATAATCTTTTCTCATCAAGAGGCTTGGTGAAAATATCAGCGAGATTGTCTTAGGTCTTGACGTGATTGATGACAATATCCTCTCGAGCAACATGATCATGAATGAAATGATGTTTGATGGCAATATGCTTCGTGCGATAATGCTGCACTAGATTATGTGCAATTTTGATAGCACTCTCATTGTCACAATATAGAGGAATCTTCTTGATCTTGATGCCATAATCCTTCAGATTTTGCTTCATCCACAATAACTGAGTGCAACAAGCGCCAGCAGCAATATATTCAGCCTCAGCCGTAGAGAGAGATACATAATTCTGCTTCCTTGATGACCAACATACCAATGATCTACCGAGGAAATGGCATGTCCCCGAAGTAGATTTCCTGTCAACCAAGTCACCTGCGTAATCTGAGTTTGAATATCCAACGAGATCAAACTGTGCTCCCTTAGGATACCATAAACCTAAGGTGGGGGTGTGAGCCAAATATCTCAGAATACGCTTGACTGCTTGGTGATGCGATTCTTTCGGTGCAGCTTGATAGCGGGCACACATGCAAACACTCAACATAATATCAGGTCTGGATGCACATAGGTAAAGAAGAGAACCAATCATCGAACGACAAGCCTTCTGATCATAATCCTTACCGTACACATCTGCGTCCAGCTTACCATTCATGGACATTGGTGTTTTGTAGCCCTTCATTTTGGAATCTTGCATTTTGAACTTCTTCAAACATTCTCTCAAATATTTCTCCTGAGATATGAAAATTCCATTTGCCTGTTGACGTATTTGCAGTCCGAGAAAGAACTTAAGTTCACCCATCATAGACATTTGATATTTCTCGGACATCATTTTCCCGAACTCTAAGCTTCAAGCATTGTTAGTACAGCCGAAGATAATATCATCCACATAAATTTGACACACGAATAGATCATTATCAACAGCACGAGTGAAAAGTGTGGGATCAATGGATCCTGGCTTGAACCCTTTGTCGAGCAAAAACTTCTTCAAAGTGTCATACCACGCTCGAGGGGCTTGCTTCAGCCCATATAGAGCCTTTTTCAACCTGAAAACTTTGTTAGGAAACTCAGGGTGTTCAAAGCCAGGTGGCTGTCTAACATAAACTTCCTCATCAATTTCACCATTGAGAAAAGCACTTTTCACATCCATTTGATAAAGCAAGATATCATTGTAATTTGCATAAGCGAGAAGAATACGAATTGCCTCAAGGCGAGCAACAGGAGCATATGTTTCGCCGAAATCCATACCTTCTACCTGTGTATACCCTTGAGCAACAAGACGTGCTTTGTTTCTACAACAATGCCATTTTCATCTTGCTTGTTCCAGAATATCCATTTGGTGCCGATGATATTATGCTTCTTGGGATTCGGCTTGTCAACCAATTCCCAAACATCATTTAGTTTGAATTGCACCAACTCCTCTTGCATTGCAATCATCCAATCTAGATCATTCATGGCTTCCTCATACTTGGTAGGTTCTGCCAATGAAACAAAGGAGAAACTACCACAGTAGTTAGCCAAACGAGTGCGTGAATGAGTTGTGGGTCGATAACCTGGATTCTCGAGTTCATTGAGAATTAATGAAGGATCAGCTCGATTAGCCACTCGAGGATGAGGATTTTCATCTTGATGATCATTATCATTTTCATCAGTATCAGCATTTGCATCATCATTCCCATCAGGATTGCCATTTTGCTCGGCATTTGGATTCGGGTTGCCATTAGTATTAGGAATGGCATTTTCTTCGGCAGTGGCTTGACGAGTTCTGCTTCGAGTCATAGGAGCATCATCATCGGAAGACTCAGGTGCATTTTCTTCAACTGGCTTGACGCTCCCAATAGCCATTTGCCGAATAGTATCCGAGATCGGTGGTTCATATATCATATTTGGCAGGTGCTCCTTTTGGGAGCCATTAGATTCATCAAACCGCACATTTACCGTTTCCATAACTTTCCCATGGTGAGAGTTATAGACACGATAAGTATGCGAGTTCGAGCCATAACCAAGAAGAAAACCTTCATGTGCCTTAGGTGCAAACTTGGAAGAATGATTCATATCACGAATGTAACAAGGTGCACCAAAAACACGCAAATAAGAAACATTTGGTTTCTTGCCAGTGATAAGCTCATATGAAATTTTCTTAAGGAACTTGTGAAGATAAACACGATTGATAACATGACAAGCAGTGTTAATAGCATCAGCCCAGAAAGGAATGGGAGTTTTATACTCACTGAGCATTGTTCTCACCATTTCAATGAGAGTTCTATTCTTTCGTTCAACAACTCCATTCTGTTGGGGAGTGTATGCGGCAGAGAACTCATGAGTAATACCATTTTCGTCGAGAAAGTCATCGATATGAGTATTTTTTAACTCAGTCCCATTGTCACTTCTGACATGCTTAATTCGCACATCATATTCATTCGGGGCCTTCTTAGCGAAGCTTTTGAAGATATCTTGGGTCCAGGTTTTGTCTTCGAGAAAGAATACCCAAGTGTAACGAGAGAAATCATCAACAATGACCAGGCCATAATGACTGCCACCAAAACTTGCATAGTTTTGAGGACCGAATAAATCCATATGAAGAATTTCCAGAAGTCATGTTGTGGTCATAACAGTCTTTGATGAATGATGCTTCTTGGCTAATTTACCAGCCTCACATGCAGCACAAAGACGATCCTTGTTGAATTTTACTTTAGGAATGCCACGGAGATGATTTTTCTTCACTAGAGTCTACAAGTTTCTCATACCTACATGACCAAGCCTTCGGTGCCACAGCCAACCTTCGGTTGCTTTTGCAAGCAAACAAGTTTGGACTGAGGGACCCTTAGAGAAATCCACAATATATAGATCACCTTTTCTAATTCCTTTGAAGACGAAGGAATTGTCATAGGCCATAAAGACAATGCATTTGGATATGGAAAATAGAACTAGCATGCCTAGATCACATAGCTTGCCAACTGACATAACATTTAATCCAAGAGACTGAACAAGTAAAACATCATCAATGGACTTGTCTTTGGATATGGTAATTTTACCTAGCCCAATTACCTTTCCATTGTTGTTGTCGCCAAAAGTGATATACTTCAGAGGTGAAGCAGATAAGTTGGGCCAACAAACAATGACTTGTCTCTGGTCATATGACTAGTGCATCCACTATCCATTATCCATTCTGTACACCCAGAGACATAGTCCTGCAGAAGAATTAGGCTTTCTTAACCACCCACATCTTTGCAGGTGGCTTCGAAACAAATGAGCGAGCAGGATATGATTTCTTTCGGTAACCATAGTTGTTACTCGATGAAGTGCGAGCATAATCAAAGGAATAGGCATTGAATTTTTTTCCAGATGAATGAGTGTAGTGATTGAATGAGGTATGCATGTACTCATCCTGTCAAACTTTTTCAAGGAAGTAACGAGCATTTTGAGCCTGCATGGTTAGTAATGTGGTAACAGGTAATGCTTCAATGGTTTTCTTAGGCACCCATATAGCTTTCTTTGGGGGGCCATTCTTGCTGTTTGGTCCAACATAGCGAGCAACGGCCTCACCATATTGGTTTTTGAACAGCTTATAGTTGTCCAGAGAATCATCATCAGGATATTCAGGGATGGGAGAGTTATATCCCAAAAGCAAAGCTGGATCGAGCGTTTTGCTCTTGGCAGGCACCCATACAGTGCGAGGATATTGATCAGGTTTCTAGTAGGAACCATTTTCATTCAGTTTCCTTTCGAAACAGATGCCTGCTTTCGTGGGATTTTTGTGAAGAATGGATTTCTTCAAAACATCACAAAGTGTTTTATGCCCTTTGAGAGATTTGAACATTCATGTCTGAAGAAGATCCTTCAATCTAGCATTTTCATCAGAAACAAAACTATTTTCCTCGACGGAGGGGTTAACATTCACAGATGATTCAGCATTTGATTCAGCATTAGTTTGTTCAAGGCATTTTAAACAAGGTGGAACAAACATTTCAGGTTTCTCTTTAAGTTGTTGGGTGAGAAGAGAATTTTCTCTAATCAAATCCTCATGAGCTTCTCTCAGCGCCTCGAGTTCCTATTTTCTTTTCAGGTAATCATAGGTCAATCTTTCGTGGTCGGCTGAGAGAAAATCATGACGATTTGATAGTTCTTCCATTCATGACTGTAGAGTGGAATACTCTTCAGTTAACGACAGATTCTTCTCCATCTTTTCAACCAATAGCCCTTCAGATTTCCTGAGGGTTTTCTCAATTTTCTCAAGAGAGTTTTCTTGAATATTAGCAATTTTGATCAATTTAGCATGGTCATCCTCATCAGAAGAATATTGATCACTGGAGTGAACCTTGTGATGTTTGGAGGATACCTTTTCTTTCGATGCTTTAGCCAGGAAGCAGTAGGCAGGAGATTCATCATCGCTTGACGGATTCCCGAAGAAGTTTGTTGCAGGGGAGGAAGCATATGCAATGCCAGCCATGCCAGAGTCAGAATCCTCATCGGATTCATCAGCTTCTTCGGAGTCTGACGATTCTTCTTCATCAGAATCCATTTCCTTGCCGATGCACGCCTTGGCCTTGTGAGAATTATTCTTGCAGTTGGAGGAGGACTTGGAAGGATTCCTTGAGGAAGATCTTGACGAAGATTTTGAAGAGTTGTCCTTCTTCTTGAAGAACTTCTTCGTTTTCTTCTCATCATCTGAGTCGTAGTTATTGCTCTTACTTTTGCCTCGATAGTTGCCAGAATCATATCTTCCACTAGCACGGATTTCAGCTTCCCAGAGAGGGTAGTCCGAAATGAAGTGTCCAGTCTTTTTGCACTTGAAGCAGGTGTATTCTCCAGTAGGTTTTGATGAAGATTTTGAACCGCCAGAGTTGCTTGAACCTTTCTTCTGGAACTGGCTCTTCTTGTGAAAGCGCTGGAATCTTTTCGAGGTCAGTGCGAGATCTTTGTTGATCCTTTTAGGGTCATTAGAATCTTCTTCGGCATTTCCTTCAGAAGAAGAATCAGCCATAGCCTTGAGAGCATGGCTTTTGCGATGGTTTGAACCATATAGATATCTCTTCTCTTCTTCTTGTTCCTCGCGGGTGTTTAGCCTCTCCATGATATCAGCAGAGTCGAGACCTTTGAAATCAGCTCGTTCCCTGATCATCAGAACAAGTGTGCCGAATGAACTGTCAAGTGATCGGAGGAGCTTCTTCACAACTTCATGGTCAGTGATGTCTTTGGCGCCGAGGCCTTGCAGCTCGTTTGCGATGTCACTTAGGCGATCGAAGGTTTGCTGACAGCTTTAATTTCCAATGCGCCTGAACCGATTGAAGTTTGCACGAAGAGTATCAATGCGAGCTTCTTTTTGAGTTGAAACACCCTCATTTATCTTCTCCGGAATGTCCCACAATTCCTTCGCAGTTTCACACTGTCGATAGCGAAAAATTGAGAGCGAGAGAGATGGCCACCAGTTTCATCTTTAGCTTGAGCGTCCATCTGAATGAGTTCCTTCTCGGCATCAGTGGGGGCTTGAGGTATTTCAATCGTGAATCCCAACTGCACCACGTTCCACATGTCATCGTCAATGGCTCAGAAACGGATCTTCATCTTCTCCTTCTAGAAGGGATAATCCGTCCCATCGAATATGGGAATCTTGAGATGCGACTTGTAGCTCACTGAAGACATACTTAAACTCCAAGGTTGTTAGACCAAAATGAGCAGAGTCAAGGAGTACCTTGCTATGATACCAATTGTAGGAACAGAGTATGTCTATCAGAGGGGGTGAATGGGAGTTTTAAAATTTCTTCGGAAATCTCAAAACTCTCGGAACCCAGCAGCGGAGCGAATGAAAAACAAACTACAGCGAGTTATAACTAAGTACCGAATGGAAAGTACAACATGCACCGAGACAAATCACATGATAAAAACATATCGAATAACATGGGTAGCAGAGGTAACCAGTGATGCTCGATGGTGACAGGGTATTTGTTCGACCAGTTCGTCCTTCTGCACAAGGACTACGTCTGGTTGGAGGGGCTGTGACTTAACACGGAAGATAAACTCTCTTCACCCTATTCTCCTCGACAATTGGTTCGTCAACCAATGTCGATCATTCATGGTAGATACTTGAGGCGATCTCCTAACCTTTACAGACTTCTTCTTCGAGAACCACAATCACTCTTGGTCTCTGAAGAAATTGACACCTAACCGTCTAGAGAGTTTGCAGCTCTCAAGAGTAATAGGCGGAGCGTACTGGACTTAGATTCGAGTGATGCTGAACCACTATCTAATTCTTCGGCTCTAGGGGTTTTCTCTCGGTGGATTTTAAACTCAAATCGCTCAGAGAGGGGGTTGCTCAACAATCTTCTCAGAATCAAACGGAGCAGCCACCGGACAAAGCCGGCGCGGGGTGGCTATTTATAGCCACAGCCTTCCCTGGTGGGAAATGACCATATTGGACACGCGGTCCAGCCAATGGCCAACCGACACGTTTACAACGGTCGGATTTTGGAGCAACGGTAACATTACTTGAGGAACAAGTAATGCTAACTCATCAGTCTGAAACAAATCTCTCACAGCGAAGAAGATCACAGTCTCTTGCTAGCAAGTATTTGCTCGGAACACAAAGAGATTTCTCTCGCAACTTTCATAGGATTTGGGTTTAGCATCAGAGAATCAAAGTTTCGAACGCTATACCCTCTTAATAGTACAGTGTTCCTATGACTCAATAAAGAGAAGAAGAACAACGAAATAAATGCTACGTCTTCAATCTCCTCGGACACAGTCATTTTCCTCGAACAGGCACCGAACCAATTGCTTCACTTCAGCAATTTTTGTGGGGTCACTCTTGTTATCATAATCTTCGGTGATAATCTTCACTGCAACGCAGGGAGATTACCTTCGTCGTTTAACTCACACTCCTCGTGATCTCAGGGACCTGTTACTCTGTGTGCACTAGCAAACACATAAGTCCCATACTGTTTATGTCAACAAACTCCAAAACATGAGGGGCCTATCATTGCACCAACAGTTCTCGTGAAGGCACGGATTTGCTTGCGCGAGCGCCTCTAGGAAAAGGAAAAAAATGAGCTTTTTTTCTTCCATGAGAGGCACAAAATTACTTCTCATGGAGGCACGAATTGGCCTTCGTGAGCGCGCCTCTCGGAAAAAATGGAAAAAATATGTTTTTTTCTTCGGCGAGGGGCGCAGATTTGCTTCTCGTGGAGGCACAGATTTGCTTTCGTGAGAGGCACGATCGTGCCTCTTCGGAAAGGAAAAAAACATGCTCCTGGTTCAATTTTATTCGTCTGTTTTTCTAAAAAACAAGTTCGTCGACACCTATCAACATGATATATAGTTTTCAAGATCTCGACGTGAGGAATCCAACGGTGAAAACGGTTTAAGATTTGGGCACACAGTTTAAGAGATAAAATATGTTGAATAAGCGAATCTACGAAAAATGGAAAACTCTGTGACAAGTGGGCAGATGCAGTGTGCCACTTGTCACGACCTGGGGAGGTGGGAGTGACCTTTGAAAGAGTACTTTAATTATTGATTTCGCTCCTTGATCCGTATTTTGCTTCTCTTACCGGTTTATCTTTTTTTTTTCTTTTCATTTTTCTGTTATTTTTTCTTCTTTCCTTTACCTTTTTATGTTGTGTTTCTTTCTTTTCTTTTTCTTTTTCTTTTTCGCAAAATGTTCGCACCTATAAAAAAATGTTCATGTTTTCACATTTTGTACATAAAGGTAAAAATGGTTGTATTTTTAAAAAATATTATGGAATTTCTTAAAATGTTCGTGTTCATAAAAAAATGTCCAGAATGTCAAAAAATGTTCGTCTTATGAATTTATGTTTATGCTTTTTAAAAAATATTTGGGAATTTTAAAAATTGTTCTTGTTTGCATATTTTTGTGTGGAATTGTATAAACAAATCATGTTTTCCAAAATTAGTTACAGTGTCAAAAAATGTTCTGGAATTTTAAAAATGTTCATGTTTTCATACAAAATTTGGAATTATTAAAAATGTTCCTTTTGTAAATTTGTTTACAAATTCAGAAAATATTTGTTATTTCAAAATTTCACAAATTGTTCCCTGTTTAAAAAATTGTTCAAAATTCAAAAGATTTTAAGGAATTTCAAAACATGTTCGTCATTTCAAAGTTTGTTTCTGTTTCCAAAAAAATCAAATTGTCTTCTGTTTTTCCAAAAAATGTTCGTGTTTTTTTCAAATTTTATGTTCTTGGAAATTGTTTGAATTTTCCAAAATGTGTTCATGTTTTTAAATAGTGTTCGCAGTTTTTAAAATTTTCTATTTTTGAAATTGTTTGAATCTTCCAAAATTATGTGCTTTCCAAAAAATGTTAGTGTTTTTGAAAAAAAAATTGGAGTTAGAAAGAACTACAGTACCTAGTCCGTGCCGGCACAGTACATGGTGCCGTCACTACAGTACCTGATATGGTTTGTCGGTTCGCTACTACACATCTCCCTCTTTTTTATAGTTCTGTTAAGTTCCACGGTATTCAGCTAACACCAACACACATTAGCTCTTTTTTTTTTTTTGCGGGAAACCAACACACATTAGCTCGACTGGCAATAATCAGGCATGCATTATCCTCAGGTCGTGAGTTTGACCTACTATGGCGCACTTGATTCTTTATTTATTTACATGCTACAGTAATTTTCGCTCGCTCGTGCTTTATGCTATTCGGCCGGCACATTCGGGGCGCCCCTGTGCGAATTGGTGACAATTTGTCGCATAATGGGAGATATAGGAGCTCCCGGGAATCACTTCAGCTTCCTTCGTCCTTTCTGCTAAATTAATTTCGTAAAACTTGTGTGTAGCTTATCTTGAAATTTGTGGTTGATATTTTCCTGCCCGTATGAGTTGGTACCTGTTACGTATAAATGTATTGCCTAGTCTATTTCATTAGATCGGTCTTTTGGTAGCATTGGCTAGAGCATGCACTTTTACTTGGTACCAGAGTCAAGAGGTCTTTAGTTCAAGACCCGGCTGACGTAATTAAATTGCAGCCCACTTTCGGTATTGCCTAATCTCTTCAATTAGATCGGTCTTTTGGTTGCATTGACTAGATCATGCACTTCTACTCTCACTGGTGTAATATCTATCTGTTTGTCACTACATTAAAAAAAAATTGTACGCTTGTGAAAACATTGACCTCACTGGTGTAATATCTATCTGTTTGTCGCTACATTGATAAAAAAATTTGTACACTTCTGAAAACATTGACCGAAGAATTGGATCGTGTATGAAAAGGAGCGTGTAGTGATGGTAAGTGGCAAAGAACGGACTAACTCGAGAAAACATTGGCGGTGATGTCCATTGTTCAAAGAATATAGTGGAAGAGGCGAAAAAACAGCTGCTTGATTGCGGTGTGTACTAGTGGTTCTGGTGCAGTACGCTTGCATGAATTTTCAATTCAGGGAAGAATCGCGTGCAAATGATTCTCTAAGAAGTCCAGATTTTCCACTCATTGGCGGAGGTCACGTCTCATCACACATGGGAGTCTAGTGCTATTCGATATGCGGGTCATCGTGTCATCGTCGACACTCACGGATCATCTTGAAACGAAAGTCCACATGTTTATCCTCTAAATAAAATGTCCACATGTTTACGTGCAGTTAGCAAAAGTAAAAATCGTAAGATTCGGCGAACCAACATGTGAGTGGTATCCCCGTTCACCTGGGTTTAAGTCCTAAACTGACACTCATGCTCGCATTTTCCTGGATTTCTTCTGGCCCTCCGACGATGTGTGTTCAGTGGGAGAAGCGTTCCATTGACCATGAAGGCGTATCTGGTGACTTCATCAATCTTAAGATGATTGTTAGCTCAGTTTTTCGAAGGTGCTCATAGGGGTAGAACGTGCGTGCGTAAGTTCCTACGGGTGAGTGAATTGCGTCGTCCACATCCCGGCCAGGGAGGTGCAGAAGAAGTGCTTCACGGGCGGCACGTCCTCAGGCTTGTAAGCCCACATCGGGCTCGCCCGGAGCTGGATAGGCAAGATGCGGCGATGGAGCATGACGTTCACCATGTCCACCAGCTTGATCTTCTTCTTGTCTGCCAGAAATTTAACTTTCTGTTGCAGCTCGGCCACCTCTTCGGGATTTCCCCAGTCCAAGCCTTTCCTTTTCCAGGAAACAAGCCTCCTCGGAGGAGCCGCCAAGAAGGCTGGGACTTCGGCCTGGCCGCCGGCGAGTGGTTCGGTGATGTAGAACCACTCCCGTTGCCATTCCTTGATTTTTTCGATGAAGGTGCCTTTGAACCAGTCGACCTTTTGGACCTTACTGATCATGGCCCCCTGCACTCCGCCAGCTCGGAGCCGTTGGACTTCGGCTTGCCGAACATCTTCAGCCACAAGCCAAAATGCGGCTCAATGCGGAGGAAGGCCTCGCAGACAATGATGAACGTCGCGAGATGGAGGATGGAATTCGGGGCTAGATGGTGGAAATCTAGCCCGTAGTAGAAAAGAACCCCGCGCACGAAGGGGTGCAGTGGGAACCCCAGACCTCGGATGAGGTCGGTGACGAAGATGACCCTCTCCCCTGGCTTGGGAGTAGGGACTCACTGGTTTGGCTCTGGAGGCTGGCAGACGACATTGGTGGGGATGTATCCCGTGTCCCGCAGCTCCTTAATCACGCCCTCCGTGACGGAGGAGCCACCCCAGTGTCCCTTTAGGGTGGCGTCGGCCATTGCTGAGAATGGAAGTTGTGTGTGCTGGAGGAGAAGGATGAATTTGGGGCTGGATCTGGGTGCTGGAGCTTAGGAGGTTGTATGCGAAGGCGATGGAATGAGAGTGTGGTAGATTGTTACTGCTCCTCCTTTGCTCTTATAGGCCGGCGAAAGGCCAAGAATTCCCTTTGTTCCGCCGGTAAAATCGCCACGTCCCAACATGAGATGCCATTATGCGCATGGGGTGAAGCGAAATCTTGATGATATCCCTTGGGATACGGGGCACGATCTCTGCTTCCATGAGACGTGCCAATGAAAAATCGCCTCGGGCCGCGATTCGAGCAACAGTAATTGACCCGCCTAGTAATAGATGGTGGCGCTTTGGAAAAGTGTCTGGTCGTAGGCACTGTTCACACCTAGGCGGTTGGCCTTTGAGACTAAGTTACCTCAGGTCTTCAGATTTTGAGAAAATTTGGTTAAATCATGATCGGAGGGCAGATTCCTTTAAGGACAGACCCGATTAAGGTTGTTAACAGGTGATGACCCACAAGCATAGGGGATCAATCGTAGTCCTTTTGATAAGTAAGAGTGTCGAACCCAACGAGGAGCAGAAGAAAATGGCAAGCGGTCTTCAGCAAGGTATTTTCTGCGGGCACTAAAATTATCGGTAACAAATAGTTTGGTAGTAAGATAATTCATAACGGGTAACAAGTAACAAGTGTAACAAAGGTGCAGCAAGGTGGTCCAATCCTTTTTGTAGCAAAGGATAAGCCTGGACGAACTCTTATATAAATCAAAGCGCTCCCGAGGACACATGGGAATTATCGTCAAGTTAGTTTTCATCATGCTCATATGATTCGCGTTCGCTACTTTAATAATTTGATATGTGGGTGGACCACTGCTTGGGTGTTGTCCTTACTTGGACAAGCATCCACAACTACGAAAGAAGAATTAAGATAAATCTAACCATAGCATGAAACATGTGGATCCAAATCAGCCCCTTACGAAGCAACGCATAAACTAGGGTTTAAGCTTCTGTCACTCTAGCAACCCATCATCTACTTGCTACTTCCCAATGCCTTCCCCTAGGTCCAAATCATGTTGAAGTGTCATGTAGTCGATGTTCAAATAACACCACTAGAGAAAAGATAACATACATCTCATCAAAATATCGAACGAATACCAAATTCACATGATTACTTATAATGAGACTTCCCCCATGTCCTCAGGAACAAAAATAACTACTCACAAAACAAGTTCATGTTCAATATCAGAGGGGTAATAAATATCATTAAGGATCTGAACATATGATCTTTCACCAAATAAACCAACTAGCATCAACTACAAAGAGTAATCAACACTACTAGCAACCCATAGGCACCAATCTGAGGTTTTGAGGCAAAGATTGAATACAAGAGATGAACTAAGATTTGAGAGGAGATGGTGCTGGTGAAGATGTTGATGAAGATTGGCCCTCGCACGATAAGAGGATAGTTGGTGATGACGATGGCTTCGATTCCCCATCCCGGAGGGAAGTTTCTCCGGCAGAATAGCTCCACCAGAGCCCTAGATTGCTTCTGCCCAGGTTCCGCCTCGAGACGGTGGCGCTTCATCCCGAAAGCCTTCTTCTGATTTTTTCCAGTTCAAAACCCTCCATATAGCAGAAGATGCACACTGGGGGCTGGCCAGGGGGGCCCAAAAGCTCGGGAGGCATGCCCTAGGCGTAGGGCGCGCCCCCCAGGCTTGTGGCCACCTGGTGGGTCCCCTTCTGTTCTTTCTTCACCCAATATTTTTATATATATTTCAAAAAAATTCTTCATAAAGTTTTAGGACATTTGGAGTTGTGCAGAATAGGTATCTCAGATTTGCTCCTTTTCGGTCCAGAATTCCAGCTGCCGGCATTCTCTCTCTTCATGTAAATCTTGTAAAATAAAAGAGAAAAGGCATAAGATATGTATCCTAAAGTGTAATAACAGCGCATAATGCAATAAATATCAACATAAAAACATGATGCAAAATGGACGTATCAACTCCCCCAAGCTTAGACCTCGCTTGTCCTGAAGCGAAAGTCGAAATCGATAATCATGACCACATGTTTAGAGATAGAGGTGTCGATAAAATAAAATACGAACATGAGGGCATCATGATCATCTTTAGAACAACAATATATTGTGATATAACTTCTTATGCTAAAGTGATAGTTCGTTCACAAGGTAAAGTATTAAGCAAAAACCTTATTGAAAACCAATAAACTATGATCTCGGTCATTGAAGCAATTGCAATTTATCATAATATCGGAAAGAGTCAATGTAAGAGCTTTTATTTAGCAAGTTCACATACTCAACCATCATTTAATCTTTCATAATTGCTAACACTCACGCGATACTTATGAGATCAAAGCTTCAATCAGACACATAGAAAGATAGGGGCTTATAGTTTCGCCTCCCAACCATTTACCTTAAGGGTAATGTCAACAATAATAATTTATGATCACCTACATCCGAGTGGATATGTATGTCTGGATCTTTCCCCAACACATAGTGCTTGCCAAAAAGAGAAAATATAAAAGGAAGGGTGAAGATCACCATGACTCTTGCTTAAAGGTAGAAAGTGAAAAATAAAAGATAGGCCCTTCGTAGAGGGAAGCAGAGGTTGTCATGCGCTTTTTGGTTGGATGCACGAAATCTTAATGCAATGGAACGTCACTTTATATTGCCGCTTGTGATAAAGAACTTTATTATGCAGTCTGTCGCTTTTATTTCCTCCCCATCACAAGTTCGTATAAAGTTTATTTTCCTCACACTAAAAGATCATACATATTTAGAGGGCAATTTTTATTGCTTGCACCGATGACAACTTACTTGAAGGAGCTTACTCAATCCATAGGTAGATATAGTGGACTCTCATGGCAAAACTGGATTAAAGGTTTTTGGATGCACAAGTAGTATCTCTACTTAGTGCGGAATTTTTGGCTAGCATAGGATGAGAAACAAGCTCAACATGTTGGAGGATCCAGGACATTATAACTTCTATTCGGATATAAGGGAATATAGCACATTATGTTGTCTTCCTTGTCTAACATCAACTTATTAGCACATAATATTTTAATGAGTGCTCACAATCACAAAAGATGTCCAAGATAGTGTGTTTATATGCGAAACCTCTCTTTCTTTATTACTTCCTATTAATTGCAAGAATGACCAATACTATGTTTGTCAACCCTCAACAAATTTCATGCATCATACTTCTTATATGTGAAGTCATCACTCTCCATAAGATTATTATATAATCTTTTTTATTTATTTTACTCTTTTTCTTTTCCAATATCAAAGCAAGAAAGCAAAACCCTCAACTTAAAACTAATATTTACTAGTGGAATGCATGTGCGTTGCTATGGGCTACAATGCATATAAATAAATAAATAAATAAATAAAGATTAAGGTGGATCATTCCTCCCTCATACATGCAGGCATGTACTAACGTCCAGCGGACTCCCCAAATTTCAACCGTTATGTGAGGGAGAAATATGGTTGTCTGGACTATCCTCCATGTTATCTCCAATACACGGGGCCAACACAAAAACCCTACCCCACGACACATCCTTCCCTTTTCCTGCCGGATCCTCCCCTTCCCGCTCAATTTCTCACCGTAGCAGGACATTTCTCGCTCGAGCCCTCTCCTTTAAAACCAAAACCAAATGACTCTCACCTCACCTTCGCCATGGTGCCCTCTTTCATTCACACTGTATTTTCCCAAGGACCACCAAGAAGGAGTCCCCCGCCAACTGCCCCGCTCTCCGCCCTGGTCCCCTGCCCCGTGTTCATGTCGATCCGTCACCGCCATAAGGAGGAGGAGGCGTGCGCCAATTCTGCCACCACAAGTGCAAAGGCTCATGCAATTTAAGGCTCTAATTAACCCAAACAATGTCCAAACCTTGTCGTTTCACTCTTACATCCACCACATCCCTTAAAAAAATTCTCCATTTCAAGTGGCTGCTTCTCATATGCACAACCCGGGACAAGACAAGGCATTGTATTTATCCTCCCAAGTTCTCATTCTTTTTGCATCAAATTGTCTCTAGATCCAGGCCCAAGTGCCTCCAAAAATGCATAACCCTGAACAAGATAAAGCATTGTATTTGTTCTCCTAGTTCTCAGTCTTCTTACCTCTCAAATTATCTCCACTACACACAATGTGTTGTCTCTTCTTAACGTCCAATAAATCTCTATCATGGTTCTCAGCATCAAAGGTTACATACGATGGATCATTAACTTTTTTATTAATATGATTATTGAGATAGTGAACCGAACAATAAGAACAAGTGGCATTGGTAACAAAGTGTGTCCGCAGCTGCAAAAAATTTTTGTATTGTCACCCTCCCACTTTTCTTTTTCTTGTACGTTGCCGCACCCTGCTGCCACTGGACGACGCCATCGTCCAGGGGTACACCCCACTATCACCAGATGACATCTCCATCCAGGAGTACATCGACTGTCCTGGGACATTCGAGATTCTCCAAATCCTCGCTGTCATTGCTGTTGGGAAACGTTGCATGGAAAACAAAAAAAATTCTATGCACATGCAAGATCTATCCATGGAGATGCATAGCAATGAGAGGGGAGAGTATTCTACGTACCCTCATAGATCGTAAGCGGAAGCGTTTATTAATGCGTTTGATGTAGTCGAAATTCTTCGCGATCCAACCGATCAAGTACCGAACATACGCCACCTCCGCGTTCAGCACACGTTTAGCTCGGTGACGTCCTCGCCTTCTTGATCCAGCAAGATGGGCGAAGTAGTAGATGAGTTCCGGCAGCACGACGGCGTGGTGACGGTGGTGGTGATGCTATCTCCGCAGGGCTTCGCCTAAGCACTTCAAAAATATGACCTGGATGCCCATATTGGTTCCTACATCTTCTACGAAGATCTTTATCGGTCGAACCTTATGACAACATACGTAATTCCCTTTGTCTATCGATATGTTACTTGCCCGAGATTCAATCGTAGGTATCTTCATACCTAGCTAAATCTCATTACCGGCAAGTCTCTTTACTCGTTCTGTAATACATCATCTCGTAACTAACTCCTTAGTCACTTTGCTTGCAAGCTTCTTGTGATGTGTATTACCGAGAGGGCGCAGAGATACCTCTCCGATACACAGAGTGAAAAATCCTAATCTCGATCTATGCCAACTCAACAAACACCTTCGGCAATTGCTCCAGTGTTGTCACAAAAGATTTTCATTGGACCCGATGCACTAGGTATTACACCCAGATCGGATATGAACTCACTACTGCAGGTTGGTCCAAACACGACAGTCCAATCAGAGGCCCTTCGCCGAAACTGTGTGCGATGCATTAATCACAAACGGTGATGTAATAAAACCATCAAAAAAGATACAAAACGTTTGCGATGGCGGTGACATCAAACACGGTTCAGATTAGAGTTGCATGTGTGTCGGTGTCAAAATCGGCAGACCTCGGGGTAGGGGGTCCCGAGCTGTGGATCTGAGATCGATGGGGAACAAGGGACAATGAACATGGTGTTTACCCAGGTTCGGGCCCTCTCAAAGAGGTAATACCCTACGTCCTGCTTGATTGTATTGGATGTATAGTATGGTTACAGAGTAGATCTACCTCGAGATCCATATGAGCTAAACCCTAAGGTGATGAGATGATGAATATAGCTCTAACCCTAAAGACTACAACCCTCGTTTTATATAGACACCGGTAGGGTTAGGGTTACCGATGATAGATTACAATAAGGAATAAATAGATCCTGCCTATCCTTGACTTGGAGGACACACCACGGCTTCATAGATCTTCTGTCGCTATATGGCTTCACCAGTCCGGCCCATATTCAATGGGCCGGCGCCCCGAGGACCCCTTAGTCCATAACTCCCTCAGTAGCCCCCGAACTTGCCTCCAATGCCAAGGCTTGTGTCCGGCATCCGCTCACTCAACAGTATTCGGCTTGCGAGGCGAGTTCTCCAATGTGCTTCATTCATGTTCGGAGTCAAGTGATGTCCGGAATCCGAAGCGACCGCTTTGCTTAGCCACGAAGGCCAAATCGTTCAAGTGTAAACAGTGCCCTCATCTGACAACTTTTTCTCGAAGAGTCGCATCTCGCCATAACGCCGAGCGGTTAGTATTTCTCGAAGCGCGGCTCGAGGCTGACGCCATGTTTGGCACGTCTCCTCAAGGTGGAGATCGTGCTCCGCCTTTCAGGGGATATGATCAATGATTTTGATTCCCCACTCCGCACATAACGTTGCGAGCGTATCGGGAAGTGGAGAAGCCAACGGCATGAAAAAAGGAACTCTTGGTTTATCAACAGCCTATAAAAGGGGGAGCTACAACAGTCATCATCCCACGCCTTCTTCCACCTTCCGCTCACGCAGATCTTCAGAGCTCCAGCGCCCCTTTTCTCTGCTTCCGCAACAAATCCCACTCTATCTCCTTCAGCCATGGCCGGATCTGGCGCCAACGGGAAGTGGGATGTCTCCATTGTCCCCGACAGCGACATCCTAAAGCTGAAGCAGGCCGGCTACTTGTCGGCCGACGTCACCCATCGGGCCCCTAAAGCAGGCCAAATCGTCCCTACACCCAACCCGGGTGAAAGGGTCGTATTCCTCCCCCATTTTCTTAGGGGGCTTGGATTTCCTCTGCACCCCTTCGTGAGGGGGCTGATGTTCTTTTACGGGCTAGATTTCCACGATCTAGCCCCCAACTCCCTCCTCCACATCTCGTCCTTTATTATCTTCTGCGAGGCTCTCCTCCGGGTCCGACCACACTTCGGCCTGTGGCTGAAGGTGTTCAACATCAAGCCCAAGGTGGTTGGTGGCGAGCATGCGGACTGCGGCGGGGCCATGATCAGCAAACTGATGCGGGTCCCGTGGCCGGAGGGCAAGTTCGTCGACACCGTTAAGGTGTGGCAAAAGGAATGGTTCTACATCACCGAGCCAAGGGAAGCCACCTGGGCGGCAGCTCTCGCATTCAGATCCGGACCCCCTACCAGGCTGGCCTCGTGGACCACCAAGAGCCCGGACTGGGGGTCCACTGATGACTTGAAGGCGCTGCAGAAGCGCGTCGTCAGCATAGTGGAGACCGGTGCAAAGCTGGTTAATGTGATCCAGATCATGCTCAATCGTCGACTCCTCCCCTGTCAGGAGAGGGCCAAGCCAATGTGGGAGTACGACCCCGAAGATCCGGCCACTGTGCAACATCTTTTCGGCATGACCCACAAGAAAGTGTGGGGTCTGCTGCTCAAGCCGCAGAAGGACTGGCCGGTCGAGGGGGAGGACATCGGCCTTGACGCTGCGACCCCTCCAAAGAAGGTGAGCGGCATTGGTCTTAACATGATTTCAAATATTAGCACCGTATGATTTGATCCGAACCTCTCTATGTGGATTTTGCAGGGCTGGCTTGCCAAGGCCGAGAAGATCAGTGGCCTGGCGCCACTGCCAGAAGGGCCCCGATTCGAATAGCTAGAGAAGTTGTTGGTCGTGGTGCCATACAAGGCGCCCGACAAGAAGGGCAAGAAGACGGAGGTGCCGGAAGCCAGGAAGGGCCTCCATCGCAGGGCTCGTCTGGACAGCCGGTCCAGAGACACTGCGGCCCTATCCGTACAGGAGGGGGACGAGGATGAGGATGAGGAGGAAAGCGCCTCCTTGCACTCTAAGAAGATGGCAGCGTCCAGTGACGTCGAGCAGGTTCAACCTCCTCAGGCCCGGAAGAGACAGTGCCGGCCTAAGCTGGTCCTGTCCGACAGCTCAGACTCTGACGAGGAGTTTGAAGCGTCCGAAAAGGTTCCAGAGAGGGGACCCAGGGTCAAGCCCCATGCGACCAGGTACATATTGTGGCATTTTCAATCGCTTTATTCTTTAGTAGCCCCTGGTAAAACGTAGATTGATTGTTATTTGGTGGTGCAGCCCTCCGCGTGGCCACCCCGCCGAGGAGACCTCTTCGGGGACGTCCCTGCTCGCCGAACTGGCGGACAGTGGCTCACGTTCCGCACCTCCTCTAATCCTCGAAGAGGTTGGGGAGGTGCTATCGCGAAAGACCCCTCCTCCTCCAAACTCAGGGGAGGAGGTCAACGCCACCATGGCCGAGGCCGACGCCTCGGTTGTTGAAGACTAGGGGGATGCATCCCTCCTGGCTAACGCGGGGAGGGGATCCGGATCATCCGAACCCCTACCGTATTCGGCTCCCAAGCCCCCAAGGGAGCCAATTCCTCCTTTCGATGGGGAAGGTGCTGGGGGCCCAACGCCCGCGCCGAACACCTCAACTTGGGCGGCGGTGGGCTGGCCGGACGCGCTGGCGGAGTTGGTGAACAACTCTGGTGTCATCGACGAGCACCATACTCTTATGGGTGCGGTTATATAGGGTGTTCGGTCCATTCATTCTAGACTGAACGACGCTGTTCGAGGCCTGCTAACAGGCTTTGAGGTAAGTCAAGTAATGCTCTTTTCTCATAAATTGGATTTAGTCCTTGGTTTAAGTATGCCATATCTATAGTAGCCCCCGAAACTCTGCAAGGTTTGCAAAGAAAACCTGCGAAGGATCTTGTTCTACAAGCTATTATCTGAAATGGTGTGAATTTTTTAATGTCACAGGCATCTTCTCTGGCTGCAACTGCTAATGCTCCGGCGCTAGAGGAGATGGATCGGACTGACCTTGTCAACAAACGACTTCACGAGGCGCAAGGTAAGCCCTTTTGATAAGATGTACAATTGCTTGATGCCGGATATTGACGATCCGGACTGTATGCTGATCTGTTATTGTGATGATCTTGCAGCTGCCACCGCCGAAGTCGAGGGCTTGAGGGAGGCCTTGAAGAAAGCGGAGGCAGAGGCGGCTGCCAAGAAGACGGCCGCTGACAAGGCGGTGGCCAAGCTCGAGAAGGCCAAGCTTGCTGGTGAGCAGCATGAGGCTCGAGTAACCGAGGTGCAAGTGGAGCTCCAGGATGCCGTCAAGAAGCTTGAGGTCATTGAGAAGGAATAGGGGGAGCGATCCTCCCAGCTGTCCAAGGCGGAGAAGGAGCTCCAGGAGGCGAGGACCGAAGCGCGAGGTGTCCGGGAAAAGCTCCGCCAAGTCGGGCAAATTGCAAATGGTAAGAAATACTTACTGCAGAGTTTGTTCGGAAGCAATAGGTTCGCCCTGCTGACGCAGGTCTGGCGCTCCGCAGGCGTCTTCGCCGAGCTTCCAAAGAATGTGGCGGCCGCCATGGAGAATTATGCCGCTCACGAGGAGGACTTCGAGCAACGGCTATTCTGGTCACAGTTCCCGGCCTCCGAGCACCCTCCCCTCCTCAGCAACCAGGTGAAGCAGCTGATGGAGCTGCATCGGATGTCCGAACTGGCGCTGAAGGACCTGTGTGTCCGGCTGTGGCCGGCCGAGCCGATTCCGGAGAGCTACTCCGGTTTAGTGCAGAAGCTGCGGGACGCGCCGCTCTGTGTTAACGCCATGAAGCGGTCGACATGCCTCGAGGGAGCTAGGCTAGCATTTGCGAAGACCATGGTACATTGGCCGAAGATTAATCCGATGGACATGGCCACTGGGCCTCCGCCCAAGGGAAAGGAGCATCGCCGCCCTGAGCAGTATTTTGCACAGGTGATGAATGGCGCGCGGGCGATAGAGGCCCAGTGTTTGAAAGATGTAATGATTGAATAACTGTGTTAAGTTTTTATCAATTGGACCCTTATGCTTTATGATGCGTCCACCTGACTTTCTTTGTCTTGTCATGATTTAATTTTGACTCCTGTGCAGCCGTATGTTTATTCTAAAAGCTACCAGTTGTCGGCTTCCGCCCCCAGGTGAATATCACGAGGGGTGTTTTGCCTCCGCACTGTTACCCTTAGCTAACATCTTGGTACCCGGAGGCGGTAGTGCGTGAGCGAAACTAGGCAATCGGACTATTCGGTTTTATTGCTTTCACTTAGCCTTAGGAGCTTGATTGTGGGAGCTAGTGACTAGCCCCCGGTGGCTTGTGACATACTTCGGGGCCAATACCTACCCTTTCCGATCACATGGTTTGTGTTAAGACGAACCCTTCGTGTGACACGGCGAAATCGCCAACGATTTTTGGAGTCAAACCTCGTCATCGGATCGCTAACCAGTTCGCACTTACTATGACGGTCAGTTTTCGGCTTTCTCCTCCTGAGGTACTTGACCAAGCTAGCCAGAAGTACAATCGCAGGGGTTCTCCCTTTGCCCTCTTAGCCGAACGAGCGGAACATAAGGGGCAAGCACAGGAGCCAGGCAACCCAACTATTAACCCAAGACATAGTTCAGAACTGGTGCATATAGTGCAATATCCGAGACGCCGAACACTCAGCAAAAAAAGGTGTCAGACTTGGGGTACGGAGCCAAGGGTTAAATCGAGCTCTAGGTTAGTTAACCAATCATGTTTTCATGCCAGGCTTGTTTGAAGAGCGTGGGGAGAATCGGAAGGAAAGGAGACAATCGCAAGATGCGGATATCCGAACATCATGAAGGGCGTTTTTATTATTTCTTATAGGCTCGAGACGTCTAACCGTACAATTCGAATTGCCCTGGCATTATTTGTAAAAAGGAAAAAGTTTTACAGAGTAAAGGTTTACGCAGGGCCTTGATGCGTGAGTCGAAGCCTCCACTGTGCCTTGTTGCACGTCTACGCCTTTGCTTCTGAGAGGTGGGGGTTGGGACCTTCGATGGGACCTTGAAGGGCGAGGATCCTGCCGATGAAGCTTTGTGCTTGGGGGGGGGGGGTTCCGGAATTGGCCCCCGAGTCGTCCAAAGACAAGGTAATTCCAAAGTTCGGTTTAGCCGAACACATGCTTCGGATTTATTGATATATGCCTCACGGCTGCCCATGGTATTTTGAGTGCGAAATTGTGCTGACGAGGCACGTGGAGCATGAAGAGTGTGGGCGTGCCGTGGTGCACGCATCCCTATTTGAGGCGAACGCATGCGGGTTCCCATGACGGGGAGCGGGTTCGGGCCCGTTTACTGTTGTCGCCGGCCTTTACGGCGGGCCGATAACGGGACCCGTATGGGCCGGTTTGGTCTTCGGCCGCTAGGGCCGCAGTGTGCTCTTCGGTCCGAAGTGAGCGTTTTGTATTGCCGTTGATGGTTATGACGCCCGAAGGACCGGGCATCTTCAACTTGAGGTACGGGTAATGCGGGACGACATTGAATTTAGCGAACACCGTTCGGCCGAGGAGGGCGTGATAGCCGCTGCGAAAGGGTGCAATGTCGAAGATCAAGTCCTTGCTTCGGAAGTTGTCCAGAGAGCCGAACACCACTTCAAGCGTTACAGTGCCTGTGCAGCGGGTCTCCACTCCCGGAATGACCCCCTTGAAGGTGGTGTTACTGGGTTTCATCCTTGACGGATCGATCCCCATCTTCCTCATTGTGTCTTCGTATATCAGATTGAGACTACCGCCCCCGTCCATTAGGACTCTAGTGAGGTGGAATCCATCGATCATGGGGTCGAGTACTAAGGCTACGGATCCTCCGTGGCGTATGCTGGTCGGGTGATCCCTGCGATCAAAAGTGATCGGGCAGGCTGACCACGGATTGAACTTCGGTGCGACGGGTTCGACGGAATATACGTCTCGCAGTGCTCGCCTCCTTTTCTTCTTTGGTATGTGGGTTGCTAGATCATGTTCACCGTCTTGACCTCGGAAGGGAAGGGCTTTTGGCCTCCACTATTCGGCCTGTGGGGTTCATCATCATTCTCGCTTCGTGGGCTTTTGCCCGAGTCTTCGGCTATGAGCTTGCCGGCCTGCTTTATCACCCAACAGTTACGGTTGGAGTGGTTGGCGGGCTTCTTTGGAGTGCCGTGGATCTGGCAAGTCCTGTCCAGAATTGCGTCTAGTCTGGATGGGCCATCGCCGTTGCCTTTAGGGGCCTTCTTTCAGGGTCTGGACTTCGGGTTTCTGAACCCGGCATTTACTGCTGTATCCTCGCCTTCGCCATCATTGTGGCGACATTTACTCTTCCTACATCGCGGCTTTCCATTAGCTTCCCGAACCTCGGAGGTGCCGGGTGTGTCGGGGTTGTTGTTTTTACGAGCGAGCCAACTGTCTTCGCCCGCGCAAAAGCGGGTCATGAGAGAGGTAAGGGCTGCCATACTTCTTGGTTTATCCTGGCCGAGCTGTCTTACGAGCCATTCGTCCTTGACACTATGCTTGAAAGCGGCCAAGGCTTCGGCATTCGGACAGTCAACAATCTGGTTTTTCTTGGTCAGGAATCGGTTCCAAAATTGCCGGGCAGATTCTCCGGGCTGTTGTGTGATGCGGTTTAGGTCGTCCGCGTCCAGAGATCGGACATAGGTGCCCTGAAAGTTCGCTCAGAAAGCGTCCTCAAGCTCATCCCAACAGCCTATAGAGTCTTCAGGAAGGCTGTTCAACCAGTGTCGAGCTGGTCCTTTAAGCTTTAGTGGCAGATATTTGATGGTGTGGAGGTCATCTCCTCGCGCCATGTGAATGTGGAGGAGAAAATCCTCTATCCATACGGCCGGGTCTGTGGTTCCGTCGTATGACTCGATGTTCACAGGCTAAAAGCCTTCTGGGAATTGGTGTTGCATTACCCTCTCTGTGAAGCACAGGCGGTGTGCGGCGCCCCGAACTCGGGCTACATCACATCGGAGGTCTTCGGCCATCCGGGTCCGCTGCTGCTCCCGGACTCTATCGTTTTGGTTCCGCCAATCGTAATATCCTTCCCGGTGAGTGGGCGGGTCTTCTCTGGGTCCATAGATGGACCTGGTACGGCCTCCTTGAGCGTCTAGGTCATGGCGGAGGCCGTACTTGTAGGTGGGCCGCACTTGATCCTTGCCATAACGGCGAGGTGGGGCGGTGGGGTGCTCGGCCTCGTCAGCTTCTCTGTCCCGCCCTCTAGGGGGGCAGTCCGGCTGTTCGGCGCGTGTAGGCTCTACGGCCTCGTCGTCGAATTGTGGCAGCAACCTTCGCTTGGGATAACTTTTGATTGGCTGTTCGCGGCCGTACCCTTCTTCGGCGGCTAGGACTTTGGTCCATCGATCATTCAGGGTGTCCTGTTCGGCCTTGATTCTGCGTTTTTGTTTCTTCAGACTGCGGGCGGTGGCTAGAAGCCTTTGTTTAAACCGCTCCTGCTCCAGCGGGTCTTCGGGGATGATGAAATCGTCATCCTCGAGGCTGGCTTCCTCCTCGGAGGATGGGAGGTAGTTGCTGTCTTCGGAGTCATCGGGGTTTTCTGGGTTGAATGGGTCCTCCTGCCTCGCGGGGTCATCCTAATGATGTTCGTTAGCTGCGGCTCTGGCGAGGTCATTCGTATTATTCACGGTGCCGTTCTCCGCAGAGTCCATGTTGCTCGCATGGCTTCGAAGTGGCTTTGATCGACGGCGCTGTCTTTGGCGTTTGGGCGGCTCATCTCTGGGCTTGTCTCGGTCCTGATTGGGAGTGCCATCGCCGTCCTTGGGGGTGTCCACCATGTAAATATCGTAGGTGGACGTGGCCGACCAGCGGCTGGTGACGGGGGGGGGGGGGGGGCGATGTCGGTACTAGCCGTGGCTCCGCCATCCTCGTCCATGTATTCGACGTTTTCCAAATTATAATCTAGCATATTGGTTAAATCATCGACAGTGGCTACCAAGTGGGTGGTGGGTGGGACGTAAATTTCCCTGTGGTACGCCTCGAAGGGTTGATGACTGTGGGCGGAGGGCAGGTCCTCCTGGATGGTCATTTTCTGGATTCGGTGTTGCGCCTCATTTAACATAGCGAGGGTCGCCGAACTCGAGGGCTCTATGCCAAGTTCCATTGTGACGGGGTGGGGGGCAGTCAGTGCCCTGGCCAGTCCTTGGTTTCCACAGGCCGAGCTAAACTCGGGGTACGACGCCGGATCCTGGAGGGAGTCTGGATTGTCACTGGGGACTAAGGATGAGCCTTGGTTTTTGCATGTGGTTTCCACGCCGGGATTCGAGATCGAGCTGCTTCGGGCCGGGGGTGACCCCTGGCCATCGGTTGCCGGCTCGTTGTAAGGGCTTAAGGTCAGAGGAGCGTTGTGTCGGAAAGGTTTGGCAGAGATTGACTCTTGGCTTCTGCCTCCTGATTCTGCCTCGAAGGCCAAGGATAGGCCCTCCGCAGACATGACGGACCTGGCCGAAGGTTGAGTCTGGCCCTCGGCTGAAGCGGAGCCCTCCTGGCTCGAAGCTGTTTGGAGGGCGGGGGCCGATCTGTAGATCGGATCAGAGGGGGACTCCAGAGCGGGCATGGCGAAGCCGGTGAGGGTGCGGAAGGGGGCGGCGAATCCAGCAAAGACAAGATCGCCCCGCGTGTCCGCAACGTATTCCAGATTACTAAATCGAATTCGGTGTTCAGGAGCGAAGTTGTCGATCTGACCCAAACGGCATGCAGCACGATGCTGCCGAACGCGAAGAGTTGACCGGGGACAAAGAAGTCCCCGGATTGGATGCCTCCTCTTACGATCAGGTGAGCCATCGATCCTTTGGGCGACCCCACAGCGGGACTCTCAATGAAAGCACCAATGTCGGTGTCAAAACCGGCAGACCTCGGGGTAGGGGGTCCTGAGCTGTGGATCTGAGATCGATGGGGAACAAGGGACAATGAACACGGTGTTTACCCAGGTTCGGGCCCTCTCAAAGAGGTAATACCCTACGTCCTGCTTGATTGTATTGGATGTATAGTATGGTTACATAGTAGATCTACCTCGAGATCCGTATGAGCTAAACCCTAAGGTGATGAGGTGATGAATATAGCTCTAACCCTAAAGACTACAACCCTTGGTTTATATAGACACCGGTAGGGTTAGGGTTACCGGAGATAGATTACAATAAGGAGTAAAGAGATCCCGCCTATCCTTGACTTGGAGGACACACCACGGCTTCATAGATCTTCTATCGCTATATGGCTTCACCAGTCCGGCCCATATTCAATGGGCCAGCGCCCCGAGGACACCTTAGTCCATAACTCCCTCAGTGTGTGATGCGTGGCAAACGGTTAATCCAGCAGAAATGTTTGCGATGAGGCAGAACAACAGAAACGGGCAGCCAGATGAGGGTGTGTGCGATATACAGCATACAGTTCACTAGGATGAACTGTGTGCGATTGGGCAACACAATAGAAACGGTCAGCCAGATCAAGGTGTGTGCGATGGAGGGCATACAGTTCACTCGGATGAACTGTTTGTGATGAGCCAAGATAACAGAAACAGTTCAACTGAACAAGATGTGTGTGATACGCGACAAACAGGTCCGTAATCAGAAATGTGTGTGAAGACCAATAATAACACACACGATTGCTGCTAATGAGCCGTGTGATTTGCTCTGTCTATGATTGCTGCTAACACCGAGTCGGGCGGGACGCGAGCAGAGCGCGCCGCGGCCGCCTCAACCGCGAGCAACCACACACATAGAGCAGTTGAACATGCAGGGAATGATTGTCTACAAGCCGGCCGGCAGTTACGTCGCTGCGTAGAGAGCGGCCGTGTGCTACTACCTCCGTCTTCGTCTATTAGTCCCCTTTATATTCTGTGCCATATTTTGACCTTAAATTTAACCAACAAAATGTTAATGCATGTTATTAAAATTATATAATTGGAAACTATGTTCAAATACGAATCCAACGATATAATCTTTGGTGACATGCATTCGTATTTTATTAGTTAAATCCTACTTATAAACTAGGACGGGGGTAGTAGGTAATTAAATTGCAATTTTTTTATTAATCGTATGTGTACGTGTCCTTTCGTCCTCCTCTCGCACGTCTTGTCACCCCGTTGTCGCAGACGGCTTCGAGCACAAGCTTGACCAGCGCGCGGGGGCGTTCTTTTGGCCAAACGGTGGTGAGCCCGTTCCCGCGCAACCGCGCAGGTTCCCGCGCAAGCTTCCCGCCCAACTCGGTGAAATCCCCTAAAATCCCAATGCTTACCAGCCTGCTATATAAACCCTCACGGCCGGCGAGTCCTGCGTCGCATTTTCCGCTCCCTCCCTGTACCTTATCTCGTCTGCTTCTCCCACAATTGCCAATGGCACCGGTCCGTCGTCGTCGCTCAGCCACTCCACCGTCATCAGAGGACAACTCCAGCTGGGAGGCTACACCGCGGCGGCGGCTTAGTCCTGGGCGTAGTGTAGTGTGCGTGGCGTCCCTGTTGGGTGTGCGCGGAACACCCACCACACGCTCCGCCGCCGCTGCGCGTCGACAGCTGTTGCCGGTCATCATTGCCGCCACCCCACCGTCTGCCGTAGTGGCCGCCACACCACCGTCGAAAGCCAGGGCCATCGCCCACTCCGCCACTGCGGCCCGAAGGCGGGAGGTGGCCGCCACCCCACTGCCGACCACCGTGGCCATCACCTGCTCCGCCACCGCGGCCCGAAGGTGGGAGGTGGTGGTCTTGGCCGCCATCCCATCGTCGGTCGCCGTGGCTGCCAGCCCACCGTCGACCGGCGGGGTCATCACCCGCTCCGCCACCGCCGCCCGAAGGCGGAGGTGGAGGGCCGCACGTGCGTCAGCGACCTTGCGCGCTACATCGAGTTCCTGCGGGAGGAGGAGGAGCGCCTCATCGAGCACGCAAAGAGCCTTACCGCCGCCGTGGCCGCAGCACACGCCGACGCAGAGGCGAGGAATCAGGAGATCTATGAGGAGTCCCGCCACTTAGAGAGGGGTCGTCTGGAGCGGCAGAGGGCGTTCGAGGTGAGCGTCGCTGAAGGTGCAGCAGCGGCAGGCACCGTATTGCAGTTGTCCAGCTCGTCGGTAGGCTCCTTGTCCTCTACCTCTTACTGAGCGCGCTCGGCAAAGGAGAGGCTGCCGGAAGTAGTACAAAGCCCCTCCGTAGTAGTAGTAGTAGTAGTATTTAGGGGCTATTTTGTTCAGTTCATCTGACTATAGATGTGGTGGAACTGTACAACATACTTAAAATTAGCTATTATATATAGTTGAACTAGCTATTTCAGTACATGGTTGGCAACAATTGGGGAAAAGTTTGGTCGGTTCAGCTGTCGAGTTGAACTGTTTGTATAAAAGAAGGACTGCTTATTCTATGAATGAAATCTATGCTTAATTACTGAATTTTAGTTGCAAAAATTAGATAGTGCTAGTGATTTTTAGCTGCATATTTTGACAAATGGCAGTGTTACAAGCTTGACAAATTGAAATGTTACTAGATCAACAAATGACAATCTTTCCAGTTTGACAAATGGCAATATACCCAATATGACAGATGCAAATCTTACCAAATTGTCTGTACGTGGTTGCACACGGGTCATCCGAAAAAACCATTTGCGTTGAAGGGAGGTACAAATCCTGCTTGCCAGATTTTCTCTTGGCTTAGCGCCGAAGTCTCGCTTTGCATACCGTATTCAATATGAACCGTTTGCGTTGAAGGGATGCACAAATCCTGCGCGGCGAATTTTCTCTTGGCTTACTGGGGAAGACCATAGCTCTCACTTTGCATACGGGTGTTCTATCTAAAACGTTTGCGAACAAGAGCTACACAAATCCTGCTCGGCACATTTTCCCTTGGCTTACTAGGGAAGCTGTCGGTTTACATACGGGTGTTCTATCTAAAACATCTGCGATCAAGAGCTGCACAAATCCTGCTCGGCACATTTTCCCTTGGCTTCCTGGGGAAGCTTTTGGTTTGCATACGGGTGTTCTAACTAAAATGTTTGCAATGAGTGTTTTATATTTAAAAACCATTGGAAGACTAGTGGAAGATGATCCTTCTGCGCCATGGCATTGGTGGAGGTCTGCGGGAGGGCAATGGGAGGCGAACAGTAAGGCCGCCTGTATTAAACTGCGGCTTGGGCACCATTAATGGAGAGGATGCGAGCAAGGCGGGTGGCCATGGAAGTCAAAGGGCTCGCTTCCCAGTGAGCCTACGCGGCGTACAGCTTGCACGCTTTTCAGTGAGCATGCGCATTGGAGTACAACTCACATGCCTCCCGTTCAGTCAAGCACCTATCCGCACGGCACCTCCTAGCCATTAAAAGAGTGAGGCGTGGCGTCACATGAATGGTTAATAGAACGCACACGATTTAAATTATACAAAACATTTGAGATGTTAAAGTGGCAGCTATTTGTTTCAAAATGCCTTTGTTGGCTGTTATTCGAGTGCGCCTTCTCTCAAAATGGACATGAAAAATATCACAGCATGTCGGGTGCCATTCCATGATAGCATGCCAAGTTTCATGAATTTTAGACGAGTTTTGGATTTACTAGAATTTAAAAATAAAGTATCTCAACATTTTGCCGGCAATCAATGGTGCCCTGGTGTTCCAAATTCATTCCCATTTCTTGCATGGGACCTAAGCATGCACCCAAGGACACATTTGATTTTTAACCCATTTTTCTGCACTGGAGCATGTGCATGTAGTTCAAATTTGAATTATGCACATAAAATGCCTAGAAAACCCAGTTGATGTATAAAAATGTCGTAGCTAACCTCAAAAATTGACACAACACTCCTGTTGTTCTATGTTGACACTAGAAAAATTTTGAAAGCAAGAAAAGGCAACGGACATCGTTTCGTCCCCAAAGGTGGCACGTTCCCTACCGAAACCATCAGGATTGTTGTGAGATGCTCTGGTTTGCGAGAAGCTTATACCCAAACCTGCCCCAAATGGGACAAATTTTTTACCACAGCATGTTGATGCCGCTCCATGATAGCATGCCAAGTTTCATGAATTTCAGACGAGTTTCGGATTTACTAGAATTTAAAAACAAAGTATCTCAACGTTTGCGGCCGAGCGACGGTGGCAAGGTGCTTGACATTCATTCCCATTTTCTTGCATGGGACCTAAGCATGCACCCAAGGACACAGATTTGATTTTTCAACCAATTTATATGCACTGGAGCATGTGCATGTAGTTCAAATTTGAATTATGCACATAAAATGCCTAGAAAACCCAGTTAATGTATAAAAATGTCCAAACAAACCCCGAAAAATTCTAGAATTTAACACAACACTTGTGTCGTTCTATGTTGACACTAGAAAAATTTTGAAAGCAAGAAGAGGCAACGGATATCGTTTCGTCCCCACAGGTGACACGTTCCCTACCGAAACCACCAGGCTTGTTGTGAGAAGCTCTGGTTTGTGAGAAGCTTATACCCAAACCTGCCCCAAATGGGACAATTTTTTTACCACGGCATCTTGATGCCGCTCCATGATAGCATGTCAAGTTTCATGAATTTCAGACGAGTTTTGGATTTACTAGAATTTACAAAACCATGTATCTCAATGTTTGCGGCCGAGCGACGGTGGCAAGGTGTTTGACATTCATTCCCATTTCTTGCATGGGACCTAAGCATGCAATCAAGGACACATATTTGATTTTTCAACCAATTTATATGCACTGGAGCATGTGCACGTAGTTCAAATTTGAATTATGCACATAAATGCATAGAAAACTCAGTTAATGTATAAAAATGTCCAAACGAACCCCGAAAAAATCCAAAATTTAACACAACACTCCTGTTGTTCTATGTTGACAGTAGAAAAAAATTGAAATAAAGAAGAGGCAACGGATATCGTTTCGTCCAGAAAGGTGAAACGTTCCCTAATGTAACCTTGAGGCTTGTTGTGAGAAGCTCTGGTTAGTGAGAAGCTTATACCCAAACCTGCCCCAAATGGGACAATATTTTTACCATGGCATGTTGATGCCATTCCATGATATCATGTCAAGTTTCATGAATTTCAGACGAGTTTTCGATTTACTAGAATTTTAAAACCATGTATCTCAATGTTAGCGGCCGAGCGACGGTGGCAAAGGTGTTTGATATTTATTCCCATTTCTTGCATGGGACCTAAGCTTGCAACCAAGGACACACATTTGATTTTTCAACCCGTTTATATGCACTGGAGCATGTGCATGTAGTTCAAATTTGAATTATGCACATAAATGCATAGAAAACTTAGTTAATGTATAAAAATGTCCTAGCGAACCACGAAAATTCCCAAAAAATGACACAACACTCCTGTTGTTCTACGTTGACACTAGAAAAATTTTGAAAGCAAGAAGAGGCAACAGATATCGTTTCGTCCACAAAGGTGACACGTTTCCCTACTGGAACCATGAGGCTTCTTGTGAGAAGCTCTGGTTTGTGAGAAGCTTATACCATAACCTACCCCAAATGGGACAATATTTTTTACCCCAGCATGCTAATGCCATTCCATGATAGCATGCCAAGGTTCATGAATTTCAGACGAGTTTTGGATTTATGAGAATTACAAAAGCAAGTACCTCAACGTTTGCTGGAGAGCCACGGTGCCATGGTGTTTGAAATTCATCCCCATTTCTTGCATGGGACATAACCATCAACCCATGAACACATATATGATTTTACAACCCATTTTGGTGCACCGGAGCATGTGCATGTAGTTTAATTTTGAATTGTGCACCTGAAATGCCTAGAAAACCAAGTTAATGTATAAAAATGTCCAAACGAACCCTGAATAATTCCAATTTTCTTGACGACACACCTATAGTTGCATGTTCACTTGAGATAAAAGTTCTAGCAATTCAAACACCCTCCTTTGCCGCTGTGACCCCATTATGTAATTCAAATCAAGACGAAAAATCAAGTAGATCGCAGACATTTAATTATTACCAACCATGTGAGATGCAGCACAAAATATCTTGGAGCACCGTTGGAGTATAGTACGCATATGGCTTACGCGAGAAGGTGCGTCGGCTACAGTCCACAGCCGGCATGTCAAGCACACTAGCTCGCTCCCCAAATATCATTTCATTGTTCAATCGTCGCCGGTGAAAGATGGGGACATGGACCTGCTTCGTGATGGCAACTTCGGCGGCCCACTCCGGCGAGAGCGCAGCCGCAGCCGCCAGGCGCGTGCTAACAAGGTTCGTGAGCGCGGCCGCAATCTGCAACCGGGCGGCCAAGGCAGCAACATCTGCCTCGGGGATAGCAACTGGCGAGAGCGGTACAACAGCTGTCTGTTCCGCAGCGGCGGCCTTATCCTTGATGGAGGCCGCCCACGACCATGTCCAGGCCGCCCACGCCCAGCTCGTGGCGGTCACCGCACAAATCAAACAAAGCTTCTCTGACAACGGTCGGCAAACCACGGCTGAAGAGTTGGCAATCGCCGAGAGCGTTCGAGTAGCCGTCCGTTCCTCCGCGGCATACCTTGCCACGACGGAGCCCGTCCAAGCCCAGATCGCGGCCGCCCACGCCCAGCTCATGGCGGCCTTTTCCAAAGAGATGATGGACACGGATGGCGAGATGCTTGCCGAGTATGGTGCGATGGATGCCATGGAGCCCCTTCCCCAGGAGATCGTCAGGCGCGAGCTGGACATGGAAGAGGCGGCGGAGATCGACGAGCACCAGCCATAGTAGTACTCTTTGTTTTGTTTAATTAAGAGCGCCGGTCTTTAATTTGTTAGAGTAATGTTTATGTCAGCTAGCTCTGTTTAATTGCTGAACTTGCTCGATTAAGAAGTGTGGGTGTGCTGTAGTCTCCTTTGTGTACCCAAATTATGCAATGACGTGGATGACCACTGTAACCAGGGAAATTCGAACCAAATTTTTTTACGTTCAAACTCATCACACACGGGTTAAGCTATATGAATCGTTTGTGATGTTCACATATTGTACACAGTGCTGAATAAGGGACCGTGTCTGATGACACTTTGCGCGCCAGTTTTTTCGCTGCACCGATTCAAAGTTTTCGGCTTTCGCGGAAATATCTACCTCCCCGCCCCCTCCCCCTTACCAAAAGCCACATTTCCCCTGTTTCCGCCTTCCTTTCCAAGTTGAAACCTTCACTCCTTGCTTGCAGCGCCGCCTCCTTGCTGGCGACCCTCCTTCATGCTGCTCGGCCTCGTCGATCCAGGCGGGTAATCCACACCCGACCCCCATCCTCCTCCTCCTTCCACATCCCACATGCCCCGACCGCCGGCGCGACACCTTTCACCCAAATCACCGACCCCTCCCCCAAATAAGCACTTCCCTAAGCCATTGTGCACGCAGTATAGCCAGGAGCTCAAGGGGCATTGGCAGTGGAGAAGCAAATCGCGGCCGCACACGCGGATGAGGTCGCGATGGCTGCCATTCATGCCGAACCCCAGATCTTGGAGGAGAATCTCGCCGTCGAGGCCACCATCGACGCCTCGCATGCCGACGCCACAACGCGGTTGGCTGCTTTAAATGACAGCTCGTGGCGTTTCCTCGAGGCCACCGTCGGTGCCTTCGATGAAGACTACGAGGTGTTTTCTCAGTGTGCCCGTGCTTACCTCAACTCGAGAGGCAGCAGGTTGTTGCTCGGAGCGGCTCAGGCAACTCACCACTACGACGAGGGCACCCACGATGTGGAGGCCTCGCCCTCTTCCATGTCCAAGGAGCCAATCATCATCGATATTTCCGACGATGAGGAGTAGCTTGTCTTATTAGCTCACTATAAGGACCTATGTTTAGTTTGCTAGCTACGCTGGTTAAGCATGCTCGGTTTACCCGTTGCATGTGTTGCTCCTGCCTTTCCTTAACAAATTCTAGTGAATTGTCCTATCTAGTTTTACCATGCAATCTGTTGCTCTAGTGTATATGTTCTATATGTCGTGCAATAAATCGAATTTATCTTTACAAAATACATGAGAAACAAATACAATTGCTTTATTTCCAAGTTGTCAAGCATGCTTGGTTTGGTTAACTATCTGATCTTCTAGTATGTTATATATTGTGCAATGCGGTGCTCAGTTAACGTTTGGTTCATTTGTTGTGGTGTTTAGTTAACTGTTTGGTTCAATTCTGCAATGCGATGTTCAATTGTTGTGGGTGCATTTTGTTATTGTATACCATGTGAGAAATAAATCAAATTTGGTTGTACTAAATACATGACAAACAAATATAATTGCTATATTTCTAAGTAGTTAAGCATGCTTGGTTTGGTTAACTGTCTGATCTTCTATTAGGAGTATGTTATATTGTGCAATGTGGTGCTCAGTTATTGTTTGGTTCATTTGTTGTGGTGTTTAGTTAACTGCTTGGTTCAATTTTGCAATGCGATGTCCAATTGTCGTGGGTAGAATATTGTATTGTTGTGCATGTGAGGAATAAATTGAATTTGGCTGCACTTAATACATGAGAAACATATGCAATTGCTATGTTTTCTAGTTCTTAATCATGCTTGGTTTGAATAAATGGGTTTTCCATGTGGCTTGAATTAATCTGATGAATCTGCAATGTTCTTATTTTTCATCAACATATTTTACTGATAGCATGCGAACACTCACTTAAACTGATCACTAACTACATTATATGTGTTGCAGGGAAACAATGGGAAGCACTGAGGTTTACAATCGAGGTTTGCATATGCATGGTCCTTTGTCTAATAGCACATTATTGTGCAATTGCAGGAACCATTCTAATATTTAGGTTTTTAACAATTTGGTCTTGCACATGTAGGTCCTGCTGTCAGAGGTTTTGACCCACTGTTCGACCCTTTTTGCATATGGGGAAATGAGTTGTCCATGAATATCAGTCAAGTCAAGAAACTCAGAAAGATTGTTAGGATAAAGAAACTAGCGACGAAAAACAACAAGATCTTTGTCTGCACAATGAAGAAGACATCAGTTCACTATAGGATGGTACTAACTATTATAACTTGGCTTTTTTATTCCTTTGCCCCATTTCCAATCTAGAGAAGATATTTATGCACATCCTTGTTTTCAGGCCTTTCCAAAGCAGTTCATTGATGATTACCTCTCAAACCACCTGTATGGTCAGGAGGCCAGGAAGGTATTCATAAAACACCCATGGTTCAATATTGAAGTGTTCCTGAAGAGGACGAAGGATGGACGGTCAATCATCCACAGGCACTGGCATAAAGTTGCAAAGACCTTCAACATCAATGAAGGCTCAATATTCGCCTTCCACTTTAGCAGTTTTTCAGATGAGATTCATCTGTCTATATACCGTCTATGATGCTAATTTTGAAAGGTTATAGATGTTCCATGTGAAACTTGGTGCTGGTGCAGTTGTGTAATAGGGTAGCTGAGTGCTGAAGCTATATGATGTTGTACTCTGATGTATTTCAATTATGAAATCCTGCTTCCTTAATACGAAAATGAAATATATTGTGTGCTTAATATGAAATGTCAATTAGAGTAATAAATGGATTATTAATAATAGGACAATTAGCCTGCTAATTGGGTTTTTCTATTGCAAACAGTTATTAAGAAAACACCATGGGCGATGACCTCAGGCAACGCACACAGTTTCTAGGAATAAACCATGTTGGATCAATGAACAATCACACACGACTTCCTCTTGAAAACTATTTGCGTTCGGCCACCTTGCGCAAATGTTTGCCACATAAAAAGTGTGTGTGATGGACAGCCTATGCCACACAGTTTCTTCCAAGCACCGTGTGTGATGCATTCAATAACACAAACGGTAAAATTGTTAATATCATCTGAAATGGCAACGCTATCACAAACGATTTAATGGCGAAAATTGTGTGTGATGTACCTGCGAACGGAAATGTTTTCCTTGGAGTGACTGTGTGGGATGTATATACGAACAGAAATGTAGTTCTTGGATTGACTGTGTGGGATGTACATACTAACGGAAACGTATTCCTTGGATTGACTGTGTGGAATGTACATATGAACGGAAATGTTTAGCCGGGCCTGACTGTGTGGGATGTACTTACGACCAGAAATGATTTGGCCTGTATAATTGTATTTTTAGCACAACTGTACATATAATCGTATTTCATCGCTCGCCCATCGCACACGACCTCATTTTGCCGAGCATGTGTGCCAGGAGGGCCTATCCCCGATGATTTCTGGGTCGTGTGGGAAGGACCCCCTATCGCACACACTCACTCGGCAACGGTTCAGAATGCCGTCGCGGAATGGGGTTAAAAACGATTTGTATAGCACCTCGTTGTACCAGTGACTCCTTCATCCAGACTCCTTCATGCGCTGCTTCCGAAGCAGCTATGTACTCCGCTTCACACGTAGATCCTGCCACGACGCTCTGCTTGGAACTGCACCAATTGACAGCTCCACCATTCAACCAAACTTATGGCAAGGCACACATCAGGTCTGGTACACAGCATAGCATACATGATAGAACCTATGGCTGAGGCATAGGGAATGACTTTCATTTTCTCTCTATCTTCTACAGTGGTCGGACTTTGAGTCTGACTCAATTTCAACCTTGTAACACACGTAAGAACCCTTTCTTTGACTGGTCCATTTTGAACTTCTTCAAAACTTTGTCAAGGTATGTGCTTTGTGAAAGTCCTATTAAGCGTCTCGATCTATCCCTATAGATCTTAATGCCCAATATATAAGCAGCTTCACCGAGGTCTTTCATTGAAAAATTCTTATTCAAGTATCCTTTTATGCTATCCAGAAATTCTATATCATTTCCAATCAACGATATGTCATCCACATATAATATCAGAAATGCTATAGAGTTCCCACTCACTTTCTTGTAAATACATGCTTCACCGTAAGTCCGTATAAAACCATATGCTTTGATCACCTCATCAAAGCATATATTCCAACTCCGAGATGCTTGCACCAGTCCATAGATGGATCGCTAGAGCGTGCACACTTTGTTAGCACCTTTAGAATCGACAAAACCTTCTGGTTGCATCATATACAACTCTTCTTTAAGAAATACATTAAGGAGTGCAGTTTTGACGTCCATTTGCCAGATTTCATAATTATAAAATGCGAGAATTGCTAACATGATTCGGAGAGACTTAAGCATCGCTACGGGTGAGAAAGTCTCATCGTAGTCAACTCCTTGAACTTATCAAAAACCTTTCGCGACAAGTCAAGCTTTGTAGATAGTGACATTACCATCAGCGTCTGTCTTCTTCTTGAAGATCCATTTATTCTCAATGGCTTGCCGATCATTGGGCAAGTCCACCAAAGTCCATACTTTGTTCTCATACATGGATCCTATCTCAGATTTCATGGCTTCAAGCCATTTATCGGAATCTGGGCTCATCATAGCTTCTTCATAGTTTGTAGGTTCGCCATGGTCTAATAACATAACTTCCAGGACAGGATTACCGTACCACTCTGGTGCGGAACATGCTCTGGTCGACCTACAAGGTCCAGTAGTAACTTGATCCGAAGTTTCATGGTCATCATCATTAGCTTCCTCTCCAGTTGGTGTAGGCATCACGGGAACGGTTTTCTCTGATGTGCTACTTTCCAATTCGAGAGAAGGTAAAATTACCTCATCAAGTTCTACTTTCCTCCCACTCACTTCTTTCAAGAGAAACTCCTTCTCTAAAAAGGACCCATTCTTGGCAACAAAGATCTTGCCTTCGGATCTCTGGTAGAAGGTGTACCCAATAGTTTCCTTAGGGTATCCTATGAAGACGCACTTCTCCGATTTGGGTTCGAGCTTATTAGGCTGAAGCCTATTGACATAAGTGTCACATCCCCAAACTTTAAGAAATGATAGCTTAGGTTTCTTGCCAAACCATAGTTCATACGGTGTCGTCTCAACGGATTTAGATGGTGCCCTATTTAACATGAATGCGGCTGTCTCTAATGCATAACCCGAAAACGATAGTGGTAAATCGGTAAGAGACATCATAGAGCGCACCATATCTAATAAAGTACGGTTACGATGTTCGGACACACCATTACGTTGTGGTGTTCCAGGTGGCATGAGTTGTGAAACAATTCGACGTTGTTTTAAATGAAGGCCAAACTCGTAACTCAAATATTCACCTCCACGATCAGATCTTAGAAATTTTATTTTCTTGTTACGATGATTCTCTACTTCACTTTGAAATTCTTTGAACTTTTCAAATGTTTCAGATTTGTGTTTCATTAAGTAGATATACCCATATCTACTCAAATCATCTGTAAAGGTTAGAAAATAACGATACCCGCCGCGTGCCTCAACACTCATCGGGCCGCATACATCGGTATGTATTATTTCCAATAAGTCATTAGCTCGCTCCATTGTTCCGGAGAACGGAGTTTTAGTCATCTTGGCCATAAGGCATGGTTCGCAAGTATCAAATGATTCATAATCAAGTGATTCCAAAAGTCCATCTGCATGGAGTTTCTTCATGTGCTTTACACCAATATGACCTAAACGGCAGTGCCACAAGTATGTTGCACTATCATTATCAACTTTGCATCTTTTGGCATCAATATTATGAATATGTGTATCACTACAATCGAGATTCAACAAGAATAGACCATTCATCAAGGGTGCATGACCATAAAAGATATTACTCATATAAATAGAACAACCATTATTCTCCGATTTAAATGAATAACCATCTCGCAATAAACAAGATCCAGATATAATGTTCATGCTCAACGCTGGCACCAAATAACAATTATTGAGGTCTAAAACTAATCCCGAAGGTAGATGTAGAGGTAGCGTGCCGACGGCGATCACATCGACCTTGGAACCATTCCTGACGCGCATCGTCACCTCGTCCTTAGCCAATCTTCATTTATTCCACATCTCCTGTTTCGAGTTACAAATATGAGCAACCGAACCAGTATCAAATACCCAGGCGCTACTACGAACATTAGTAAGGTACACATCAATAACATGTATATCAAATATACCTTTGTTCACTTTGCCATCCTTCTTATCCGCCAAGTATTTGGGGCAGTTCCGCTTCCAGTGACCATTCCCTTTGCAGTAGAAGCACTCAGTTTCAGGCTTGGGTCCAGCTTTGGGTTTCTTCATGGGAGCGGAAACTTGCTTGCCATTCTTCTTGAAGTTCCCTTTCTTTCCCATTCCCTTTTTCTTGAAACTAGTGGTCTTGTTAACCATCAACACTTGATGCTCCTTCTTGATTTCTACCTCTGCGGCCTTAAGCATTTCGAAGAGCTCGGGAATTGTTTTTGTCATCCCTTGCATAATATAGTTCATCACGAAGCCTTTGTAGCTAGGTGGCAGTGACTGAAGAACACTGTCAATAACACTCTCAACTGGAAGATCAATTCACAGCTGAGTCAAGTGGTTATGATACCCAGACATTTTGAGTATGTGTTCACTGACAGAACTATTCTCCTCCATCTTGCAGCTATAGAATTTGTTGGAGACTTCATATCTCTCAACCCGGGCATTAGCTTGAAATATCAATTTCAGCTCTTGGAACATCTCATATGCCCCGTGACGTTCAAAACGTCTTTGAAGTCCCGGTTCTAGGCCGTAAAGCATGGCACACTGAACTATCGAGTAGTCATCAGATCGAGTCTGCCAGACATTCATAACATCTGTAGTAGCTCCTGCAGTAGGCCTGTCACCTAGCGGTGCATCAAGGACATAATTCTTCTGTGCAGCAATGAGGATAATCCTCAAGTTACGGACCCAGTCCGTGTAGTTGCTACCATCATCTTTCAACTTAGCTTTCTCTAGGAACGCATTAAAATTCAGGGGAACGGTAGCACGGGCCATTGATCTACAACATAGATATGCCAAAACTATTAAGACTAAGTTCATGATAAATTAAGTTCAATTAATCAAATTACTAATGAACTCCCACTTAAATAAACATCCCTCAAGTTATCTAAGTGATACATGATCCAAATCAACTAACCCATGTCCGATCATCACGTGAGATGGGGTAGTCATCAATGGTGAACATCTCTATGTTGATCATATCTACTATATGACTCACGTCCGACCTTTCGGTCTCCAGTGTTCCGAGACCATGTCTGTACATGCTAGGCTCGTCAAGTTTAACCCAAGTATTCTGCATGTGCAAAACTGTCTTACACCCGTTGTATGTGAACGTAGAGTCTATCACACCCGATCATCACGAGGTTCTTCGAAACGACGAACTTTGGCAACGGTGCATACCTGGGGAGAATACTTTTATCTTGAAATTTAGTGAAGGGATCACCTTATAATGCTATCGCCATTCTAAGCAAAATAAGATGCATAAAGGATAAACATCACATGCAATCAAAATATGTGACATGATATGGACATCATCATCTTGTGCTTTTGATCTTCATCTCCAAAGCATCGTCATGATCTCCATCATCACCGGCTCGACACCTTGGTCTCCATCGTTGCGTCGGGGTCGTCTCAGCAACTATTGCTACTACAACTATTGCTAATGCATAGCGATAAAGTAAAGCAATTACATGGCGCTTGTATTTCATACAATAATTAAGAGACAACCCTAAGGCTCCTGCCGGTTGTCGATATTACAAAACATGATCATCTCATACATCAACATGTATCACATCATATCTTGACCATACCACATCACAACATACCCTGCAAAAACAAGTTAGACGTCCTCTACTTTGTTGTTGCATGTTTTACGTAGCTGCTACGGGCTTCTAGCAAGAACGGTTTCTTAACTACACAAAAACCACAACGGTGATTATCAAGTTTGCTGTTTTAACCTTCTTCAAGGACTAGCCGTAGTCAAACTTGATTCAACTAAAGTAGGAGAAACAGACACCCGCCAGCCACCTTTATGCAAAACAAGTTGCATGTCAGTCGGTGGAACCAGTCTCATGTGCGTGGACATGTAAGGTTGGTCCGGGCCGCTTCATCCCACAATACTACCAAATCAAAATAAGAAGTTGGTGGTAAGCAGTATGACCATCACCGCCCACAACTCCTTTGTGTTCTACTCGCGCATATCATGTATGCATAGACCTGGCTCGGATGCCACTGTTGGGAAACGTTGCATGGAAAAAAAAAATTCTACACACACCCAAGATCTATCCATGAAGATGCATAGCAACGAGAGGGGAGAGTATGTCTACATACCCTCGTAGACCGTAAGTAGAAGCATTTATTAACGCAGTTGACGTAGTCGAACTTCTTCGCGATCCAACCGATCAAGTACCGAACGTACGGCACCTCCGCGTTCAGCACACGTTCAACTCGGTGACGTCCTCGCCTTCTTGATCCAGCAAGACGGGCGAAGTAGTAGATGAGTTCCGGCAACACGATGGCGTGGTGTCGATGGTGGTGAAGCTATCTCCATAGGGCTTCGCCTAAGCACTCCGAAAATATGACCGAGGGACGAAACTGTGGAGAGGGGCGCCGCACACGGCTAAGAGATTGTCGTGGCTTTGTGTGGCGCCCCCTCCCTCATATATATAGGTGGGGGGAGAGGGGAGGCAGCCAGGAGGTGCCCCAAGGGTGGCTGAATCCCCCTTGGGCTCCTGCCCTGGCCGCGCCCCCTTTCCTTGTTGGCGCACGGGAGGAAGGCAGGGGGAGGTGGCGCCCCCCTTTCCTTTCTCTCATGAGGAGGGAAAGGTAGGAGGGGCCAACCCTCCCCCTTTCCTTCCCCTAGGGCCGGCGGCTAGGGAGAGGGCACGCAAGCCCCCTTGTGGGCTGGTGTGTGCCTCCCCTTGGCCCATTAGGCCCATAGACCTCCCGGGGCCTCCCGAAACCCCTTCCGGTGATCCGATGGTTACCCGGTACAACCCGAAACCTTTCCGGTGTCCAAATAGCATCGTCCTATATATTAATCTTTACCTCTGGACCATTCCAGAGCTCCTCGTCATGTCTGTGATCTCATCCGGGACTCCGAACAACATTCGGTCACCAAATCACATAACTCATATAACACTATATCGTCGACGAACGTTAAGCGTGCGGACACTACGGGTTCGAGAACTATGTAGACATGACCGAGACACCTCTCCGGTCAATAACCAATAGTGAAACTTGGATGCCCATATTGGTTCCTACATATTCTACAAAGATCTTTATCGGTCGAGCCTTATGATAACATACGTAATTCCCTTTGTCTATCAGTATGTTACTTGCCCGAGATTCGATCGTCGGTATCTTCATACCTAGTTCAATCTCGTTACCGGAAAGTCTCTTTACTCATTCCGTAATACATCATCTCATAACTAACTCCTTAGTCACTTTGCTTGCAAGCTTCTTGTGATGTGTATTACCGAGAGGGCCCAGAGATACCTCTCCGATACACGGAGTGACAAATCCTAATCTCGATCTATGCCAACTCAACAAACACCTTCGGAGATACCTATAGAGCATCTTTATGATCACCCAATTACGTTCTGATGTTTGATAGCACACAAGGTATTCCTCCGGTATCCGGGAGTTGCATGATCTCATAGCCGAAGGAATATGTATTTGACATTAAGAAAGCAATAGCAATAAATTGAACGATCAACGATCATATGCTAAGCTAACGGATGGGTCTTGTCCATCACATCATTCTCCTAATGATGTGATCCCATTATCAAGTGACAACACATGTCTATGGTTAGGAAACCTTAACCATCTTTGATCAACGACCTAGTCTAGTAGAGGCTTACTAGGGACATGGTATTTGTTTATGTATCCACACATGTATTTAAGTTTCCGATCAATACAATTCTAGCATGAATAATAAACCTTTATCATGAATAAGGAAATATAATAATAACAACTTTATTATTGCCTCTAGGGCATATTTCCATCAATTGCAAAAGAACTTCGACCAGTGGCTCGCCGATAATTTCCCCAATCTCCCCCAAATACTACAAGAGGTTAAGTTCACACTTCCTTTTTTTCACATGTGCAATTGAGAGTCAAATATATTATCCATACAAGGTCCTCAGAATTACTATATTTTCATGGCCGCATAATGGATGAACTGCAATCAGGATGTACAGTCCTCATCTCATTCCATCATGCGAGTTACATCTATATTCGTTCAATTTATAACTGAGGATGAAAGGCACCTTGCAACAACTTGGATATAAGCAACGCCCCCTTGCTTCAACATAATCCAGAGAGATGAGTCCCCGGAAACCAAAAAAGAGAGTGGGCCAAAATTAGATAATCACATGGAATAAGCAACTACCTTAGTTGGAAAGAAATTGTACCAGTACACAAGAAACACAATTTTGATTCATCATTGCACACTTTAAAACCAACAGATTCAGGGCCATCAATCACTTCACTTTGAAAAAAAAGGTAGCAAATAAGTTTATTGCACATTTTTGTATACTCATGCCAGAAATTAAATCTAACATAATGAAATAATGATCAGAAATTTGAGTGGCAAAATTTGAGATAAAGCGCAATTGCTTTCACCAAGAACTGAACTACTGATGCCAAAAATAATGCACATGCATTGAACTATCTTGTTTTGCATCCAATGTCAGAATTAAGCATGGACTACTCAAGATCGGAACACCATCACTAAAGGCTATAGAAATTTCGGCAAAGAAACATCACTAAGTGCAAGCTCTCCTGGCCATCGATCTAGTACATCCTTGTAGGTGCGCCAACCTTGCCTTCCATTCGTGAGATATGCTATAAAGTCTACATGTATGAGTAGTTATTCCAGGAGATATAGGGATGACATCTTATGGGATTGTATTTTATTTGTCTTATAAAAATACATTGAACTCCAAATACAACTACAATTTGCTGATAGCTAGAGCAACTACAAGTGCTTCAGTTTATACACAATAAAAGCAAAAAAAAGAAGAAGTGTGTGTGCAAGCTAACACATATATATGAGGCATGTACATGCTATATCATCACAATAGTATCAAGTTGCATTGCCTGTCTCAACTGTTTATAGTGGAGAATGTGTGAGAGCATTCATCTAGTGAACATGCTTGCGTTAATGAGTTATAGTGGTATATCTCCTTCACTAAGTTTTAACGTATTAATAAACTAATTATGTTTCTTTGGCAAAACGTGTCATAGAGAAGTCACAACGGGTTGATGGTTCATATGTAGTTTCTTTCAAAAGAAATATACTTTCTTACCTCGAACGACAACCGTTGGTTCACACCCTGGATCACCATGTATTTTTTTTCTCGAAGAAAAGACCAGTTGGTGAAAGAGTTCCAGCTTTGTCAGTCTTTCATGATGGCAGCAATCTCACCAGGCTTGAACTGCAGAATCCAGTAGTAGAAAACAAGGGAAAATCTCAGGCAGATCAAGGATAATAAATAGTAATAATAAACACATCATGCACATAAAAATTTGAACTTATGGCACTCTCAAGACACAGTACATTAGGATTTGATTGTAAAATTGACTACCTTCTTAAACAACAAGATAGTTGTTACCAGCACCATGCAATGATACGATACGGCATGATATAACAAGCAGTCAGTGCAACCAGTCCAAGTGAACTTGAGGTTACCTGAGGCACAACTATGTAGGAGTACAACGCCACACACTGCTACACGTCCTCTCCAGGTAAACCACGCTGACACCGTAGTTCTTCCATACGCCGGCGGTGAGTAAGGATGTGTGCCGCCCGGTGTGCAGGTGGGCGATAATTACTTTGGATGGTTCAGTACAGACCATATGGTCAATAAACAATGCAAAGAAATTACATTTATATTATTAGTTTACAAAAAAAGAAAGCACTGTCTCCCTCTTCATGACTATACAAACACAAACATATAGATTGTTGCAAATTAAATCCAAACAAGAGAATCAGTGTGTCATGCCTAATTTACAGTACATATTTGTGAGGGTAAACAAGAACTTGTCTCCCCTAATTAATTCTAACTTAATCTCTTTTTACGACTTCTCAGGTGCAAAATTGGGAAAACATTTTATGTCTGTTTGTACACCAATGTAATAGCTTTGAAGATTTCCTACACCAATCTCGGTCCCATGGAATTCCATACTGACTATTTAGATGAAGCAAGAGCAACCATGTCCTGTAAATAAAGATATATCAGCTTCAGAAAGGTACTCCTGAATATATGTCAATTAAACATGCACACCTCTCTATGGTTCTACCTTCTACATCTTCTAGATTTATAGTTTTCTTGATATCAATTCTTTCACACATAGTTACTATAAGGAGGCTTCATTCAACTGCTAGTAGATGTCTCCTTCAAAGCTATTTATATCGCCCTTTCAAAATATGGATGGACTTGAAGGTGACTGTATATCTGACAAAGCAGCGCTATTCAGAGGCCATACTGATAGCGTATTCAATAGTTTTCCAAGTTATATAGAAAATGTGGGCGCCAAAAAACATAATTTCAAAATTGCAAGTTATTGGTATAACATAAAATAGAAGGAGATACCACTCAAGTCACATGAACTTTGGATAACATTGCAGTTAAGAAATGATAACCTGCAATGGATTAGTAACCTCGAAATGTTAGAACTGAATCTTAAACACTTGTAACAAAAATGCCATCGTACTCAAGAATTTAAAGAGAAAGAAATGTTTGCACTTACATTCCTCTGTTTATGTGTTGTGTTGTTTTGTTAGTCCACCGCAAATGGAATACATTTGGTGTTTCGACATATTTCCTGGTAATATGGACAAAAGAAAGATATTACAAATACCATTCATATGCCAGTCAAATGCTGAACAATTACAACTATGAAATACAAAAATATCAGAAGTGATGGAAGATGGTTTCAAAAACACCAATGACATGCACTCTTGGATACCACCAAGACATGGGAATGCATATTCAATTCACATAATCCGTTCTTCTGCTTCCATAATTGAGTTGTTGGCACAGCGCCGGTGGAGCCTTGACTCGCCTAGTGGTTTATGCATGTACAATGTACACAACATAGCTCGCTAAGTGAGTTGATAGATCGGATCCCGACAAGACTCGCACATACTTAACGTTCGCTGCCCCTGCCTTGATTCAATCACATGTTGGCAAGGTTGCACACATAGAGGAAGACTCGATGGATTCTTGCCAGCTAGAAATGAACACAAGCAAGCACGCAGGTGATGCTGATTTGTTCACCAAAGATGCGTGTCGCCTGACGCAGCGGTGAGACGAGACATAGAAACAAGATGTAATCTGAAAGGCAAGCAGTAGGACAAACCAATCGTGAGGCTCCTTACCTCAACTCGGCCATCTACACCAAGGACGGGGGCAACGTGAGGACATGAGGGGAAGGTCTAGAGTGCATACCGCTACCATCTGCGGCAGTTCGATCTAACTGTCATCGACCGCGGCGGCAACGTGGCGGCTTCAGGGTTGCCCATCCGATGGTGGAGGAGACCGGCCGCGGTGGTATCAAGGCGGCTTCAGGGTCCGTCACGGCGGCAGCGATGCGGCTTGAGGGATGCCCATGCGATGGTAGAGGAGGGGCGGCGCGAGGATAGGAGGAGGCCATGACCGAGATTTGGACCTGATCCGCGGCGGCCTTCCTGAGATCGGCAGAGGCGGACGCGTGCCCCGGTTGTGCGGCGGCCTCCCATAGATCGGCGGCAGCGGAGGCGTCCGTGGGGTTCCGCGATGACAGCGAGAAACAGGAGTGTCACGTAAGTGCATGATCTGCGGCGGCCTCCCTAGAATCAGCGATGGATCTGCGAAGGCGGCGATCACGGCGGCGGCGATCCCAATGAGGCATCCATGTGGGGATTCCGCGACGATGGATCCACGAAGGTGACGAGGCGGCGGCGTCCTTGGGATAGTACAGAAAGGATCAAAGCCGATGGTGGGAGGAGTGGAACATTTTCTCTTTTTCTACTTTAGTGATTTGTGAAGAGATAAAACCAGTACGAGGAGGTGCTAGGAGGTGGGACGAAGAAAAATCGGACAAAAATAAACCTTACCAGGGTACCAAGTGCTCGAGTAGAGATTGAGAGATTAGAAGTAAAATATTAATTAATGTGATCGAGCGATTTATGGTAAGGTTAATTAATTTAGATTTGATCTTTAGAGATTGATCATGATTGATTCTTTCACATAAAGGCATTACTAAATAACTTGCGTCAACATGGAAAGTCTTGATCAGTGTAGATTTTTTTTCATTGTGCGAGAATTAAGGCAAAAATAAACCGGTGGGTGGTGGGAGGGGGGACGAAAAGAAACCAGTCGAAAAAAACCGGACGAAAATGGTGGGACGAAAAAAACCCTGGACACAATCCTACCAACTGCTCCATTAGGAGTAGAGATTATATAACTCTCGCACTTGATTACATAGATAGAACACAAAGCAAAACTCAAAGACTAGATCATACTAAAACTTTTATTCTACTAGATCAAGATTTAACCAAAAGGATCGAACTAAGATAAATGATAAAGATAAAGATGTGATGGTGATACGATACCGGGGCACCTCCCCCAAGCTTGGCACAAGCCTAGGGGAGTGCCCATACCCATGTACTCAAGTCTCCTTCTTCAGAGGTGGTGGTGCAATATTTTTGGCAATGATGCCCCTCATAATGCGATTTTCCTCCTCGAGCTTATTGATTTGCTGTTTGAGATCCATAATTTCCTTACGTAGCTTTTCGGTGACGGTTAAAGAACCATCCACCCACGTATGCATCCTTGCTGCAGAGGAAGAAGCAACACTCTTTTTCAAGTTATTGTAATATATAAATTTGGCATTGGGAGATTTGACCGAATTCGGGAGGCTCGAGTCATCGAGTTCCACATGCATGGCTCCAGGTTGAGGGATAGAAGTGACTTCTTGATCCTCTTCCATGGCGTCCAATCTTTTCAGGTTGGCTTCTATCTCTTCCTCTGTTGACCACCCAAAGGGATTAGCTTCGTTGTATGCTCTTGGATCCGGTGTTGGGTGAGAGACCCGACTCTCCCCAGCCGACTCTTGCGAAGACATATTGCTCTAAATCTGCTACAGAAATAGGTTGAAACAAGAACAGAGGATATTGTCGTAATACGGTGGTCAAAACCTTCGGGGGATTATATGATGAATTTTTACCGTGCAAAACAAGTATTCTGGGAGAAAACGGAGTCCGGAGGGCACACGAGGTGGCCACAAGCTCAGGAGGCACGCCCAGGGGGGTAGGGTGCGCCCCCCAGGCTTGTCGCCTGCTCATGCGCTTTTCGGATTACTTATTATTTTTCTAATTTTTTAAATATTCCAAAACAGAGTAAAATTGCCTTTAGAGAACTTTTGTTGTCGGTTTACTTACCGTATCACATACCTGTTCCTTTTCAGGGTTCTGGAGCGTTCTGGAAGGTTTCCTTTATGTACTCCTCCAGTGTTATGGAATGAATAATGTTAGTCTCAACATTTATAGGCGTACCTGAGATATAATGTTTGATTCTTTGCCCATTCACCACCTTCGGGTTAGTGCCTTCGGCGTTGTTGATCTTGATGGCACCGGAACGATAAACTTCTTTGATAATGTAAGGCCCTTCCCATTTGGAGAGAAGTTTTCCTACAAAAAATCTTAAACGAGAACTGTATAACAAGACTTGGTCACCTACATTAAATTCCCGCCTTTGTATTCTTTTGTCGTGCCATCTTTTAACCTTTTCTTTAAACAACTTGGCATTTTCATAGGCTTGGGTTCTCCATTCATCAAGTGAGCTAATGTCAATTAACCTCTTTTCACCGGCAAGTTTAAAACCATAGTTGAGCTCTTTAATTGCCCAATAAGCTTTATGTTCTAATTCAAGAGGTAAGTGACATGCTTTTCCATAAACCATTTTATACGGAGACATACCCATAGGATTTTTATAAGCAGTTCTATAAGCCCATAATGCATCATCAAGTTTCTTAGACCAATTCTTTCTAGATATATTAACAGTCTTTTGCAAAATTAATTTTATTTCTCTATTACTTAGCTCTACTTGACCACTAGACTGAGGGTGATATGGAGATGCAATTCTATGGTTAACATCATACTTAGCAAGCAATTTACGGAAAGCACCATGAATAAAGTGTGAACCACCATGAGTCATTAAATATCTAGGGACTCCAAACCTCGGAAAAATAACTTCTTTAAGCATTTTAATGGAGGTGTTATGATAATCACTACTAGTTGGAATAGCTTCTACCCACTTAGTAACGTAATCAACAGTAACTAAAATATGAGTATACCCATTAGAGGAAGGAAAAGGTCCCATATAATCAAATCCCCAAACATCAAATGGTTCAATAACAAGTGAATAATTCATAGGCATTTCCTGACATCTACTAATGTTACCAATTCTTTGGCATTCATCACAAGACAAGACAAACTTACGAGCATCTTTGAAAAGAGTAGGCCAATAAAAACCAGATTGTAATACCTTGTGTGCAGTTCTGTCCTCCGTAAGCCTCGGAGTGACATTTTCATAGGATTTGTTCCTGTTCATGCTCAGGTATACAACATCTAATAATACCATCTACTCCTTCTTTATAAAGGTGTGGATCATCCCAGAAGTAATGTCTTAAATTATAGAAAAACTTTTTTCTTTTGTTGGTATGTTAAACTAGGTGGTAAAAATTTAGCAACAATATAGTTAGCATAGTCTGCATACCAAGGAGTACTGCGAGAAGCATTTATGATAGCTAGTTGTTCATCAGGAAAGCTGTCATCAATAGGTAGTGGATCATCAAGAATATTTTCTAACCTAGACAAGTTGTCTGCTACGGGGTACTCAGCTCCCTTACTATCAGTAATATGTAAATCAAATTCTTGTAGTAAGAGAACCCACCTAATGAGTCTAGGTTTAGCATCTTTCCTTTCCATGAGGTACTTGCTAGCAGCATGATCAGTGTGAACAATTACTTTAGAATCAACTATGTAAGATCTGAATTTCTCACAAGCAAACACAACTGCTAAAAATTCTTTTCCAGTGGCAGCATAATTTCTTTGAGCACTGTCTAGAGTTTTGCTAGCATAATGGATAACATTTAATTTCTTATCAACTCTTTGTCCTAGAACAACACCAACAGCATAATCACTTGCATCACACATAATTTCAAAGCGTAGGTTCCAATAAGGTGGTTGAATAATAGGTGCAGAGATTAAGGCTTTCTTAAGTATTTCAAAGGCTTCTACACAATCATCATAAAAAAATGGAACATCTTTTTGAAAAAGATTAGTAAGAGGCCTAGAAATTCTAGAGAAGTCTTTAATAAATCTCCTATAGAAACCAACATGACCAAGGAAACTTCTTATACCTTTGAATCCTTAGGACATGGCATTTTCTCAATTGCATCCACTTTAGCTTTATCAACTTCAATACCTCTTTCGAAGATTTTGTGCCCCAAAACAATACCTTCATTAACCATAAAGTGGCACTTCTCCCAATTCAAAACAAGATTAGTTTCTTCACATCTCTGCAAAACTCGATCAAGGTTGCTTAAGCAATCATCAAAAAAAAAATCCGTATACGGAAAAATCATCCATGAAAACCTCAACAATCTTTTCACGAAAGTCAGAGATTATAGCAGTCATACATCTTTGAAAGGTAGCAGGTGCATTGCATAAACAAAAAGGAATACGTCTATAAGCAAGAGTACCAAAAGGGCATGTAAAATTAGTTTTTTCTTGATCCTCTTGTGACACAGGTATTTGGGAAAAACCAGAGTATCCATCTAGGAAACAGAAATGTGTATGTTTTGATAGTCTTTCTAGCATTTGATCAATGAATGGTAGAGGATAATGATCTTTCCTAGTAGCTTGTTTAATTTTCTAAAATCAATCACCATCCTATAACCTGTGATAATTCTTTGTGGCATCAGTTCATTTTTATCATTAGGAACAACAGTAATACCTCCCTTTTTAGGGACACAATGAACAGGACTTACCCATCTACTATCGGCAATAGGATAGATTATACCTGCTTCCAGAAGCTTGAATATTTCATTTCTTACCACTTCTTTCATCTTAGGATTTAACCATCGTTGGTGATTAACAACTAGTTTAGCTTGAGGTTCCATATTAAATTTATGCTGACATAGTGTATGAGGTTCCATATTAAATTTATGCTGACATAGTGTAGGACTAATGCCCTTAACATCATCAAGAGTATATCCAATAGCAGCATAGTGCTTCCTCAGAGTTTTCAATAATCTATTTTCTTCATGCTCTGAAAGGTTAGCACTAATAATAATAGGATATATCTTCTTTTCATCAAGATAAGCATATTTCAAAGTATCAGGTAATTGTTTAAGCTCAAATACAGGATCGCTCTTGGGTGGAAGAGGATCTCCAAGAGTCTCAACAGGCAATTTGTGTTTCAAAACAGGCATTTGTTTAAAGAATATCTCATCTATTTCGTTTCTTTCATTCATATGCATGTCATTTTCATGGTCTAGCAAATATTATTCTAAAGGATCAGTAGGAGGCACAGCAATAGAAACAAGACCAATAATTTCATCTTTACTAGGTAATTCTTTATCACGAGGTTGTCTACGAAATTTGGAGATATTAAACTCATGAGACACGTCACCAAAATTAACACTAGCAGTTTCTTTAGTGTAATCAATCTTAGCATTCAGCGTATTCAAGAAAGGTCTACCAAATATAATGGGACAAAAATCATCTTGTGGGGAACCAAGAACTAGAAAATCAGTAGGGTATTTTATTTTCCCACACAAGACTTCAACATCTCTCACAGCCCCAAGTGGTGTGATAGTATCTCTATTGGCAAGTTTAATAGTAACATCAATATCTTCTATCTCAGCAGGTGCAATATCATTCATAATTTCTTGATATAAAGTAAATGGGATAGCACTCACACTAGCACCTATATCACATAAGCCATGATAACAATGATCTCCTATTTTAACAGAGACAACAGGCATGCCAACAACAGGTTTATTTTTATCTTTTTCATGGGGTTTGGCAATTCTAGTAGCTTCATCACAGAAATAAATAACATGTCCATCAATATTATCAACCAAGAGATCTTTAACCATAGCAACATGAGGTTCAACTTTAATTTGTTTAGAGGGTGTAGGTGTTATTATATAGCTTTTATTAACAGTTGAAACCTTAGCATGTTCTTTTATCCTAACAGGAAAAGGTGGTTTCTCAAAATAAGCAATAGCAATAACTGGATCAACATTATAGGTAGTAGTTTCTTCTCTAGCTTCAATGGGTTCTACTATTTTTACTTCAAGGGGAGGATGATATTTAAACCACTTAGGGAGATCAACATGAGTAGCAAATCATTCACAGAAAGAAGCTACTATCTTGGAGTCAAGTCCATATTTAGTGCGAAAATTATGAAAAGCATCGGTATCCATAAAAGTTTTAACACAATCAAACTCAATTTTTATAGCTGACTCCTTACCTTCGTCGAGCTCCCAATCTTCAGAGTTGTGTTTAATTCTTTCCAAAAGATCCCATCTGAATTCAATAGTCTTCTTCATAAAAGAGCTAGTACAAGAGGTATCGAGCATGGATTGATCATTACGAGAAAGCCGAGCGTAAAAATTCTGAATAATAATTTCTCTTGAGAGCTCATGATTGGGGAATGAATATAACATTGAATTAAGCCTCCCCCAAGCTTGAGCGACACTTTCTCCTTCACAAGGCCAAAAATTATATATATAATTCCGATCACGATGAACCAGATGCATAGGATAAAACTTCTGATGAAATTAAAATTTCAATCGGTTGTAATTCCAAGCTCCAATATTATCACATAGCCTATACCATGTCAATGTCTTTCCCTTCGAAGAAGATAAAGGGAAGACCTTCTTCTTGACTTCATCTCCGGGTAAACCTTCAAGCTTAAATAATCCACAAACTTCATCCACATAGATTAGATGCATATCAGGATGTAGTGTTCCATCTCCTACATAAGGATTAGCTAGCAGTTTCTCTATCATACCCGAAGGAATTTCATAATAAAGATTTTCACTAGGTGCAGTAGGTTGAGGGACAACTCTTTGTTCTTCCGGTCGGGGTGAAGATACCCCGAACAAGCCCCTCAAAGGATTATTTTCCATAGTGACAAGTGACAATAAATTTCAGCACGTAATATAAATTTTTCCTTACCAAATTCTACTCACCAAAGGCGCTTCACTCCCCGGCAACGGCGTCAGAAAAGAGTCTTGATGACCCACAAGTATAGGGGATCAATCGTAGTCCTTTCGATAAGTAAGAGTGTCGAACCCAACGAGGAGCAGAAGGAAATGACAAGCGGTTTTCAGCAATGTATTTTCTGCAGTCACTGAAATTATCGGTAATAGATAGTTTGGTAGTAAGATAATTCGTAACAAGTAACAAGTGTAACAAAGGTGCAGCAAGGTGGCCCAATCCTTTTTGTAGCAAAGGATAAGCCTGGACGAACTCTTATATAAATCAAAGCGCTCCCGAGGACACATGGGAATTATCGTCAAGTTAGTTTTTATCATGCTCATATGATTCGCGTTCGCTACTTTGATAATTTGATATGTGGGTGGACCGGTGCTTGGTTGCTATCCTTACTTGGACAAGCCTCCCACTTATGCTTAACCCCTCTCGCAAGTATCCGTAACTATGAAAAAAGAATTAAGATAAATCTAACCATAGCATGAAACATGTGGATCCAAATCAGCCCCTTACGAAGCAACGCATAAACTAGGGTTTAAGCTTCTGTCACTCTCGCAACCCATCATCTACTTGCTACTTCCCAATGTCTTCCCCTAGGCCCAAATCATGGTGAAGTGTCATGTAGTCGATGTTTACATAACACCACTAGAGGAAAGACAACATACATCTCATCAAAATATCGAACGAATACCAAATTCACATGATTACTTATCACAAGACTTCTCCCATGTCCTCAGGAACAAAAGTAACTACTCACAAAGCATGTTCATGTTCAAGATCAAAGGGGTAATAAATATCATTAAGGATCTGAACATATGATCTTCCACCAAATAAACCAACTAGCATAAACTACAAAGAGTAATCAACACCACTAGCAACCCACAGGTGCCAATCTGAGGTTTTGAGGCAAAGATTGAATACAAGAGATGAACTAGGGTTTGAGAGGAGATGGTGCTGGTGAAGATGTTGATGAAGATTGGCCCTCCCAGGATGAGAGTATAGTTGGTGATGACGATGACTTCGATTTTCCCCTCTCAGAGGGAAGTTTTTCCGGCAGAATAGCTCCGCCGGAGCCCTAGATTGCTTCTGCCCAAGTTCCGCCTCGAGACAGCGGCGCTTCGTCCTGAAAGCCTTCTTATGATTTTTTTTCTAGGTCAAAACCCTCCATATAGGAGAAGATGGACACCGGGGGCTGGCCAGGGGGGCCACAAGCTCGGGAGGTGCGCTCTGGGGGTAGGGCGCGCCCCCCAGGCTTGTGGCCACCTAGTGGGTCCCCTTCTATTCTTTCTTTGCCTAATATTTTTTATATTTTCCAAAATAATTCTCCGTAAAGTTTCAGGACATTTGGAGTTGTGCATAATAGGTATCTCAGATTTGCTCCTTTCCGGTCCAGAATTCCAGCTGCCGGCATTCTCCCTCTTCATGTAAATCTTGTAAAATAAGAGAGAAAAGGCATAAAAATTGTATCCTAAAGTGTAATAACAGCCCATAATGCAATAAATATCAACATAAAAACATGATGCAAAATGAAAGTATCAACAGGAAAAGATCTCGGATCATAGAAAGAATCATCTAAGGGGAGAACTTACCTGTCAAGCCGAATACTCCAATGCTGAAGTCATATGTCCGAAGAAGATCGTCGTCTTCGGCATCGAAGACCAGTTCAGGGGCTACTGATGGTGTCCTGGACTAGGGGGTACCAACCTAGTTGGCCCGCTGTCCATGGGCCGAGCCTATGGCCCACCGTTCTCCTAAGGAAGGACTCCGGAAGCCTCGTAGTTCGGCGTTATCAAGATGGACTCTGTCGAAGACTTGACGTGTACTCCAAGGATAGCATCGGCCGCCGGCATGTGTACCCCTAGATGGGCAACCGACCATGTGTAACCCTAGGTACCCCCAGCGTCTATATAAACGGAGGGGTTTAGTCCATAGAGACCACGGTCACAATTACAGCCACCTAGCCTTAGGGTTAGAACACAACTTACGATCTCGAGGTAGATCAATCTTGTACTCGATACGCAATCATCAATACTTAAAGCAAGATGTAGGGTATTACCTCTTCGAGAGGGCCCGAACCTGAATAAATATTGTCTCCTTCGTCTCCTGTTACCCATAGATCTGAGATCAACAACTCGGGACCCCCTATCCGAGGTCTGCCGGTTTTAGTACCGACACTAAACGCTACAGATTTTGCAAATCATGTCCACATATGCAAGCCCCGCTAGAAAACGTATTGAAGATAAATAAACTGTTAACTTAGGGTATTGATTTTACAGATTGTGAGTGTAAGATTCAATTTAAGCTGACTACGAGTTTATGGTTTAAAACAAAATCATGTATATGATGTGACGCATACATAAGTCACCACGTTCTAATGACAATATCTGCATGGCGCATAGCTAGTTTTTCACGGTGGATCAACGATTGGGAAGCCATCGTGCAAATACAATCAGCTGGAGCATGTTCGTGCGCTATTTATGCCGTAAACACAAACATTACAACAGATAGTTTAAGTCCTAAACTTGACATTGGTACTCATATTTTTAAGATTTAGTTTAGGCTCTCCGACGATGTTTATTTAGTAGAGAAGACTTTTCGTCGATTACAAGGCATCTACGGTAACGACTGGCTTCGTCAATAGCATGATGTTGTCCCGGCTCAGTATTTCGAAGGTGCTCATAGGGATATGATGTACATACGTGCGTTCATAGGGGTGAGCGTATGTGCGTATTTAGGCATCTGTGTTGTACGTGTTAAAAAAAACAGATTGCTGGTATTTCCGACGTTTCAAGACGATCCGACGGCTGAAACACCTCATCCACAACGGACTGGAAGCCCGAAAGCGTGCCACCCGTTGCACCGCACACATCTTCGGCTGAGAATCGGAAGCAGTTGCGGTTAAAAGGAAGGAAAGGAACCACCGAAACGCAGCGATCCCTCCCCACCGTCCACGCGCGCGCGTCCTCCAAACCCGGCCGCCCCCTCGTCACGCGCCGCCCTTTTATAACCTTCCACGCGCCCCGCATGCGCGCATCACGAGATTGCAGAGAGAGAGAGAGAGAGAGAGAAGAAGAGCGCGATCGCGGGTCAGCCAAGTCCACGTACGCGCGCGCCGATCCATGGAGATGAAGCTGTCGCCCGGCACCGGCGAGGTGCTAGGCTGCAAGAACCGCCCGCCGAGCAGGCTCCAGAAGAAGGCGCCCGCGTCGCTGCAGCTCGAGCAGGCCGGCCCGGGCGCGGCCCATCCTTCCCCCGCCGCGTGGGGCGACGGGAGGACGCCGATACCGCTCCTGTCGCCGCTAGTCACGTCCCATGCGCCGGCGTGGGAGGCGGACCAGGGCGGGAGCAGGAGGGACGCTGCGCAGGACGAGACCAGGAACGGTGGGGATGCTGACGGCATCCTGAGCCCGATCCGGCGCGGCGCGCATGGTGTCAGCAACGGGGCAGACGAGACGGCCACGACGCCGGCGCTCGCGCCCAGCGGCGGGTGGCGGCACCCGGCTATGACGACGCCGACGCCGACGCCCGCTTCCAACGGGGGCGGGGGGTGGCGGCACCCGGCGATGCCGTCGCCGGTCCCGGAGCCGGCGTCCCTGGTGCCGCTCTTCAAGTCGCAGTGCGCGGTGGAGCTGCACAACCCGCAGGCGCAGGCGCAGTAGCGAGGATCCAGGACCGCTTGAACCAGGCGACCGGCTGTCGGCGTGCGCAAGGCTCCGCGGCGACGACCGAAGCCAGCCAGCGACGTGCATGGACACTCCGTGCGTGCTCTCGTTTCGTGTGCGTCTGCCTCATACGTGCCCTCCTTGTGAAGTCGTGATCTTGCTTGCACAACTAGTTTTACTCCATTCTAGCTTGGTCATGTATAGACGTGGTTGTGGTTCTCTGGGTCACTGGGCTAAATTAACTGGTCATTCTCAATTGGTAAAACATGATCCAATAAAGCAAATGGCAGAATCCCAATGTCCTTCGTTGTACGCTTTCGATGAATCAGTGGCTGCACAAGGAACGTCGACAGGGCCAAGGCCAACCACGCAGAATTCGCACTGCCTAACCAGTCGTTGCAGTGTCAGACTTTTAGATATTTCAGGGGAGAAACATGAGACTTCTAGCATCAGTAATCATGCACACCCTTTCATTTCATTGCTCCGCCTAACGATTAGAGAGTGTATACAAAATAGAAACATGGTGATCTTAAATAGGGAGTAGTAGAATACAAGCTGTTCATCACATACCCACAGCAATCTGGCTGTATAAATCCCCAGATATATATAGTAGATGCCATTCGATTTTTTACCCCGAAGTACAGGCTACTCTTCGGTTACGGCTTACTTCTAACAGCTCGGCTCGACTTGATGCATACTAGGCTAAGGGAACTATCAAACTTATCCTGCATACCAGAGCACCATTACTGCAGCTGTCTTGACAGTGTGCTGCGCCATGACAGAACACCGTTGGCTTCTCTCAAACTCCTCGCCCTTCTGTACTCAATCTCAGCATCTGAGCATGCCTGGCCAGGCGGAGATCTCAATGGGTTTTAGAGATATTTCATCCCTCGCCTTCCTGAAAGGATGGCAATCTTTCACGGTTGTGCCATCCTCAGACAGATGCCCCGCTTTCGTTCCTGAGAGAAGTCGATTAAGGACATCAGTAGGGTATTGTGCAAATCAAAATCTGGGTGTAGCTGGATGTTGATGAAAGACATTTGTGTTCAGGCTACAAAATGTAAGTAGTTCAAATTACTGAACAATTGGTCTGCACAGCAGTTCATGGAGATCTAAATGATGATTCTGGTAAATCACGATACAACAAAATGGCTGGGGTGAAAAGTCAGGACATTTACCTTTGAATATATCCAGGTGCAGTACTTTATGTGGACTGCCACCAGAAAGCTGGTCCGGCGACTTCTTTGGGCTTGTGGTCTCGTTTACATTGAAGAGTGATTTATCCATTTTATCAACTTTCTGAACCTCATGATCAATAAATGGGGACACCTCAGTAGAAGGGGCATTGTTTCCAAATGGGGATATGCTGAACCCATCATCCAGCGCGTCTGGTATTTCTACATAATGTTGAGTTGTAACAATCTCATCCGCACTGAATCCAAATGATGCTCTGTATGCTTCAACCTCATCAGCATCTTGCTTATCCCTTGAGACACTAAGCCTTCCACCATTATACGGAAATGACTGTTGAGCCTGATCCAGGTAGAACTGAGCAGATGCCGCTGGATGGAAAAAATTGCTATCCAGCAGACAGTTTCTAGGGGCAGCTGAATCAAGTCCAAAAATATTTGATGGCGATGTCCTGGAATTCGGTGTGTCACAAGCAGATCTGGACGTCTTCCACTGTGTAGTAGGGGCCTCTTGCTCAGGAATGGGCGATGCAATGGAATATGGTGTGTCACAGACGGACCTAGATGTCTTCCAGTGTGCAGTAGGAACATCTTGCTCAGGGATTGGTGAGGATAGGCCGGTCCTTGGAGTTACTGAGGCAGGCGATATGAGGCTGCTAGAAGGGCTCCCTGGGTAAAGTGGATAAGATCCCTGGAGTCCTAAACCACCAGAGTATGTTGTTGACAAGTAATGCAAGTTGTGCTCCTTGCCAGCAGTTTTAGGACCCGTATATGATGAAAGAAACCGAGCATATGGAACATCTGGAGAGGACGGAGTGGTTGCATGAGCTAGTTCAGGAGGAGGGGTCAGTGGTGCTGTAGAGGGCTCAGTTGTGAAAGTTGAAAAGGCTGTTGGAGGTGAGACAAGTTGAGGTTCATTGGCATATGGTCCAACAGCGAACATATTAGACGTTGGGTCACCAGGAGAGTTTGCAGATATTGACAGGAAGCGGTTAGGTGACTGAGCAGTTGAAGGAAGAGCAGAGTTCGAGAAGGATGCGGGCGATGATGGTGGTGCAAGAAGAGATAAATTCATAGCTCCATTTTGGTTGGAATTTCTACCAGATTGAAGAGCATTTCCACCGTTAGTTGACGTATTCCCATCAGCCATACGTGCTGCAGGAACTATACGCTTTCCACCCTTCTGCGATCCAAAACATGACAAGCCAGAAAAACAGCCAGCCCATCTACTCTGCTGTTAAGAACAAAGAAACATGCATTGTATTAGTGCAAGTAAATGATTTTTTTTTCAGGGAGCAAGTAAATGAATTTGGTTGTTCCTGGAAGCAGAGATAAAAATCATCCTGCTAATTATTGGTAAAAGATACACAAAATTGACTCCACCGCTGAACGAAGAACAAGTTTAGAATTGACAACACAATGTACTAGTTAGGTCAATGAGGAAACTGCAGATGACTATTAAGCTCTGTACATAAAGAAAAAAAACATTGCAGCACTAATAACCGTGCAAGTAAATTAGACAGAAATTCACAAGCGCAAAATGCTGTCGCACATAGAACATATAAATTATGTTATCAGTCATCACAGCTCGTATCTCACGAGTCTGAAAACGTGAAAAATCTTCAGAAGGAAAAAGATCCTAACTGATCACAGCACGTATTTCACAAGAATCTGAAAAATCTTCAGAAGGAAAGAGAACCTAACTGATCACAGCGTGTATTCCACAAGAAGTCTGAAAAATCTTCAGAAGGAAAAATATCCTAACTAGGACAAGGTATGTGCTCTACAAAATTACCAAACTAGTGCAAAATGCATGCAATTTAGCATGGACCAACACCAAGATAAATAGTCAATTCAGCTCATTATGCACAGCTGCATGGAGCAAGGAGTCAGCACTAAAGCATAATTATTGGGGTAAAGATGTCCTTGCAAGTTGCAGCAACTAGTGTCCGGTACAGTTCGTACTTCGTATGCAGTGATGGATGTGCTCAACTAAAGCAAAAAGCACAAACGACTAGCTAAGCTTAAGTAACTGAGCGCACGAGTACCCACGGGTATACCCTAACCTGATGTGGTTGTCGGGAGTGGAATCTGGCATCGGCCGAACCGACCGCCGTCGCAGCAGAATTGACGGCAACTGCGCCATTCGCCGGTCTGGTGCTGCTGCCGCCAGCCCCAGTACTGCTCCCTGGTGTAGCCATTTCTGAATGAAACCGTAGTTGTTTCCAATCACATTCTCCGTAGCTCGGGAAGACCTCGCTTATGGATCCCTGGATCCTACCTGAAAAGAAACCAAGAGCAGTCAGGATCCAAATCAGGTGCGGATCTACATGGTGTGCACTGTGCAGGAAGGGAACCGGCACGCCCAAAATTTGTCGAGGTTAGTTGGAGGTTTATTAGTTTCTGGATGATTAGAAGCTCATACCTTAAAAAGCAAGGTCCAAGGTTGCGGACGAGGTGCGGAATGCGGACAGCAGCGACGCGATGAGGACGGGAACGGCGACGACGGCACGCGCGTGGGAGGTGGAGGGATTTGGGGTATGCGGCGTCGGCGATGACGCTTAGATACGGCACGGAGGAAGCTCGACTAGAGAAGGGATTTCATGGCCGCATTGGGTCGAATTGGAGCTCGAGAAGACGGGGTCAGGAGAGGGGGAGGGAAGTTAAGGGATGGATTGAGAGGACAAGTCGCTGTGGGGCTCGCGGAGTGGTGAGGCAGCGGGGAGGACCGCAGATGACGACAGGCCTGACGGAGGGGCGGAGCTCGGGGCAGGGCCGGGCGTCGGCGGAAGTGGGAGGCGTGGCGGCGGCCGCAGCTGGGTGAAGTCCCGGCAAGCGACAGAGGTCAGGGTAGTGCCGAATGGGAGAGGTCGGTGGGGATGCGCGGCGGAGGGCGGGAGGGTCGGCTTTCGACTGGCCGTCTGCGGTCGTCGGCGGGAGGGGCGGCGTTGTCCGCCGTCGTCAGACGCTGGGTGAGTTCGCGGGAGAGGATGCGCACGGGCTGGCTGAGAGTGAGAGCCGACTTCTCTCTTTCCTTTTCCTTTGTAGACTCTACTAATAAAACTGCTTCCGGTTCGATGATTTGGACCAGGGGTATTATTGGTCTTCCCCTGGGTGCTTAGAGCTTTTTTTTTTTAACTTTCGATCTATAATATTTTTTGGGTGAACTTTTGATCTATTGATCAAATATCATGGCAGTTCAAAGAATACGAGAAGTAACAAAAAATTACTTCTCCTAAAAAAATTACATCGATGTCCGTAGATCACCTAGTGACGACTACAACCACTGGAGCGAGTCGAAGGCGCGCCACCTTCATCGCCCCTCACTCGTCGTAGCGGGGCAAATCTTATTGTAGTCGACAATCGAAAAGTCGCCGTGCTAAGGCCCCAAAGGACCAGCGTAGGAGAACAACAACCGCTGATAAAGAGAAGCATGGACCGGAACACAAATAGTCCCGATCCAACCTGTAGACACTTGAGCGAAGACTAACGAAGATCGGATCTACATAGATACACCGAAGACAAATACGGGAAAACATTATTCCATCTCCAGGGAATCTTCACCGCCTCGCCTCCCTGAGAATGACATAAACCCTAAACAGACTAAAAAAACACCTAAAACGTAGCATGAGCCCTCCCGCCTGCAAGGGCCGGGATCTACCGCTTCTCCATGGCCCTAAGGCCACAGGAGACCAGGCAGATCGGCGGCGGCATCGGCGGGAGGTGAGGAAACCATAACACCTTGGGGCTTTTCTTTCTTTGCGGGAAGAAACAAGTTATATTTTGGGGTGCCTAGAGCATCTTTAACGTAGCTTTATAATTTGATTGTCCAAAACTGATTTTACACGTGAAGAGATAACTATTTTGGTCATAAAATTTTTGGATCCAAACGTCAATTTTTTAGGCATGGCAAAACGAACATTTTTCATGATAAATTATGTTCGTTGAGTATGATAAGTTTCATTGACAAGCATGGCAAATCTGTCTCAGTTTAATTTGTTTTGCCAGGAAATTACCGTGTTTGCAAATTAAATTTGGCATACTCGCGCCAATATAATTTGCCATGAAAAACTTTTGATTTGCCATGTCTAAAAATTTGAAGTCATATTTTTAGCATTTCCAAAAAGAATCTGCTTTACCAGTAAAGCATATAAATTCATTACATATTTTGAACTCTATTACGAAAAGTTGCACACTAAACATGAAACGACATAAACCTAAACTATACTATGATCATAATTCATAGATACCTAATGCTACATTGCGGTAGACCTAGCTCTATGGACGGTTGTAGTAGTCGTCGAAGTCCTCGTCAGAGGAGATGTCCATCACCCCAACGTCGATGGGTCCGGTCTTGTGGTCATTGGCGGTAGACCTCCTCCTCCTCCTCGTCGTCCTCGTTCCTCCTCGGCCTCTTACAATTTCTTGCGCTCTAACCCCTTCGACTTGAAGAATGTTATGTTATCTATGAGGGGTTATCAATCGCCTCGATGATGTTCGCCACATAGACCTCATCGTCGACCTCAGTATTGCCCTGCATCTCAGCCCGGCGGTGCTCCTTATCATTGTCACGGGAGACAACCCAAATGGGAGGGGCGAGGAAATCCCTGTAGAGGTTGCCGTACACATGCCCAACCTCCTCCGCGGTGTTGAAGGTGTTGAGCCACCGGCTGTCGTGATTTTCCCTTGACAATATCCATCTGAAGATAGCGCACGTGTGAGAGAACCAGATGATGCACACAAGGACTATTTACCCAGGTTCAGGATCTCGGGTCGAGGCAATGCCCTACTTCTTGCTTGTCTGTCCTGATGATCAAGCCTCGTATGAGAACTAGGGTTTGTGTTTAAAAGGAGACGATCACAAGATCGTATAGGAGTTGATCCCTCATATGTTGCTTGGTGCCTATTGGGGGGTCCCCGCCAAACCTTATATAGGTAGCCAAGGTAGGGTTACAAGTCCCAAGGTGGTTTAGGAGTTTCCTTATTCTACATGTAGTAACAACCAGGGTCGGTTTATACGTGACATATACAAACTGTTTCCTAGTCTAATACAAAAGGAGTTTACGTACTTGTTCCCCAAGCTGGTGTTGTGATTCAAATTATCGGTGAACGTAGAGTTGCAGGCTTGGGCCGCCCTATGGTCATTGGGCCTCTTTTGTCTTCCATTGATATGATTGCGCTCACAAAGGGACGGATGCGGGGAAGGTGCTCGGTTGATAGAGATTTCTGAATGATGAACAAGGCGGACACATTGAGTTGTTTGTCACTTCTTCTCTTGGAGACAAGTTTCTTCTTTCTTCAATGATTCTCCACATTTGAGTCGAAGAGCTGCTAATATGAGATTTCCTAAGAAAACACCAATTAGTAAAATTAGAAGTATATAATTGAGGAGGCGTGCCAACATGAGTTATATAGGGCGAGGAGTGCGAAAGTTGTGCGCCCTAAGAGCGCGTGGTATCCATTTCGGAAGGGACAATGTCAAAGATTAACTCTTCACTTCTGAAGTTCTCGGGCGAGCCGAAGACTACCTCCAGCGTGATCGTTCTGGTACAGCGGAGTAGGCTTCAACGCCTGGGATAACACCTTTGAAGGTGGTGGTGCTCGGCTTGATCCGGGATGAGTCGATGCCCATCTTCCTAACCGTGTCCTCATAAATGAGGTTGAGGCTGCTACCTCCGCCCATCAGGATGCGTGTCATATGATAACCATCGACAATTGGGTCCAGGACGAGCGCGGCCGATCCGCCATGCCTGATGCTAGTCGGATGATCATGCTTGTCGAATATGATCGGGTAAGCCGACCATGGGTTAAACTTCGGGGCGACTGGCTCCAACGCGTAGACATCCAGAAGTACATGCTTCCTCTCCCTTTTGGGGATGTGAGTAACATAAATCATATTGACCTCGGTTACCTCATCAGGAAACTTCTTTTGGCCTCCATTATTGGGCCGCCGAGGTTCATCCTCGTCTTCGTTGCGATTTTGTGTTTTATTTTGACCCTCCGTCGCTACCTTGCCCGCCTGTTTGAAGACCCAGCAATTCCTGTTGGTGTGGGTTGCTGGTTTGTCCTGGGTGCCATGGATTTGGCACGTCCGGTCCAGGATCATGTCGAGCTGGCTAGGTCCGTCTTTGTTCCCTTTAAAGGGCTTCCTTTTCTGTCCGAATCTAGGTCCGGTAAACCCTGCGTTAACCGCAACATCTTCTGTGTCGCTTCCGCCATTTTTATACATGCGCTTATTTTTATTGCGCTTGGGCTTTCCATTGGCGTCGCGTGTCTCCGAGGTGCTCGCTTCGCTGTTATGGGTACTTCGGGCAAGCCAGATGTCTTCTCCCGTGCAAAAGCGGGTTATCAGTGAAGTGAGGGCTGCCATAGTCCTCGGCTTATCCTAGCCGAGCTGGCGGGCCAACCATTCATCTCGGATATTATTCTTGAATGCAAATGGCCTCGGCTTCAGAGCAGTCTATGTGTAACATCCCAATTTTCAATTTGGATGTTAATCATTAGGTCATCATATGCATCCATTATTTGTGCACTTTGAATTTGTTTTATTTGGACTTTTGATCCTAGAGACCTTAAGCAACTCAAGGACCAATTGAGAGAGTTGGAGGTTTCCACAAAAATCCATTTTTGAATTTTCAAAATTTGCAAATTGGATCAAAGTGTTTTATTCGAAATTATTTTTCCAAATTATTTCAAAATAAATAAAATAATGAGAGAAGATAATATGACTTCTTCAAAACAGCTAAGAAATATTGGAAATTTAATTTTGAATCAAAATATATTTCATTTGAATTTTATTTGCAATTTTATTCGGTTGCATTTTATTAAATTAGGGAAAAAGATGCATTTAAAAAAAAATTGCATTTAGACCAAAAAAATGTTCACATTATCCCAAATATTAGGAGGGGATGGTGAAAATTGTTTCTGGAATTTTAGGAATTTTATTTTTATTTTATTCGGATTTTTCTTCACGGTGCTATTTAAAAAAAAAACTTCGGACCGACCGGGCCGAAGCCCAACCGGCCCAGCAGCGCCACCGCCTTAGTCGCCCCTCGCCGCGCCCGAGCCGGACTCCACCCGGAGTCCGACGCCACCACGCCACCGCGACCGCCCCCTTCTCCAAGCTGCGCCCCCCCAGCCTCTTTATAAGCCGCCACCACCCTGCCCTCTCCCCTCATCAGCCGCCGCCGCCACTGGCGGAGGAGCCCAGTGGGCAAGGTTTGGCAGCCGCCACACCTTGATTTGGCACCAATTTTTTATATATATATATGCATATACTTTTCTTCATGTGTGGAAATACCTAAACATATACTGCTTGTTAGTTTTAGACCACACTAGATCGATTCACCCAAACAAAGCTAGATAAAGCACATAAGTTAGATCGGAAGCACACAAGCAGGCAGCCTGATTGATGTGTTGCCCAGCACATGCCCATCTCACTACTAGACGTACGCGAACCAGCTTGCTTCCGCTGCACAACGATCGGATCGATTCTCTCCGCGGCTCGCTCCTGATGGAACTCATGACTAGGCGATCCAAAAACAGAACGGATAAAATTTTGTTGATGCGTGCAACTTATATATTTTTTGTTTTCTTATGACATATATAAGAGTACATGATTGACTACAAACACGACGCGACTCAGTGTTAGGTTTAAGAGCATCTTCAAGAGAAGATGTATATGCAAAAATAACTATCTTTTGCATCTCTGAGGCCCAAAAACACCTCCCAACAGATGGTGTAGATGCAAAAGAAATTACATTTCTGCCTCTCGGAGATGTAAACTACAACACCTCGCGGTGCAAATTTGCATCTCCACCTCTAGGATATGTAAAACTGACGGCATCGCGCCAACCGCCCAACCGCCTTCATTTCACTTCCGCCAGCCCGTCCGCCGGTGATTTTTGCCCTGAAACGCGTCGTCGTCGCCCGTCGGCCCATCCCCGACCCCGCCGCCGGCCGCGCAGTCGTAGCCGTCGCTAACCCGCCAATTTTGAGTCTGCTACGCTGATGACTGCCCGCCTGCGCCGCCGGCGATTTGTGCCCGAAAACGCCGTCGCCGCTACCCATCCATCCATCCCTAACTCCACCGCGACCCCACGGCCTATCTAGACGTCATTACAAGCTTCGGTGCAGTGCAGTGTGAATTGACTATTATGTTTTTGCATCAATTTTTTTGAGGGGGCATCAATTTTGTCTAGTTGATAGTTTGCCACACCTTAAATTTTTTTCGTCCTCCGCCTCTGGCCGCCGCCTCCCAGGCAGCAGCAGCAGCAGCCGCGCCGCCGTCGCAAGACGCTGCCGCCCCGCGCCGCATCGCCCCGCCTCGCCGCACCACCCCGCTGTCGCCGCAGCCCTCGCCGGAGCCCGCCGCCGCCGACGACGACCCGCCGCCGATCCGCCCGAACCGGCCAAACCGGTATAAACCACCGACCCCGATCCGGTTTTTTTTAGGTTTTTGGTTTTTCTTTTAAGCCCGGTTTATTATTTAGTTCAGTTTATTTAGCGGACGTTCGTCTGTTAGTCTTCGGTAGCGAACGGTTTTCGTTCGTTAGGTCTCTGTAGCGAACGTTCGTTCGTTAGATTTTTCTTTTTTCTGTTTATTTTCGGCCAGGGACCTATATGTAATTATTTTCTTTACAGATTAGTCCTTGATCTTTAAACCCTCACAACTTTTTACTCGTTTATTGAAATCCAACGAAACCAATGCCAAATTCTTCGTCTTGTCTCCCTCTGTCCAGATAATCAACTTGAACATGTTTTTGAAAGTTTAAAATTTGGTTTCAAACTGTTTTGAATTTGAACTTCTTTTGATCATAATTTGAGTTTCGTAATTCCAATTTGATCGATTCTTTTTGCAAATCGAAGCTCTTCACTTGAACTTTCTGTTTAGATCTTTTTATTTGGTTTTACCTTTGCATCTTATGCTTGAGTGCTTATGTATGCTATTGTTTGTCTACGATAGAGTATCCGGAGTGCGAAGCTTGCTACTACGAATCTCTAGGGTCTTCCGATCGTCAGCAAGGCAAGTTACACTTTGATCATATCTCTTTATTACCCAGTTTTTATGCATTAGTTTCAACCCTCAAATATTTGCATGAGTAGGATTGGGAACGTGTGGCCTTGCTATGTAGTTCATGAGGTAGGAACCTATGATATTTGAAACACCCCGGGAATATATGCTTTGTTACTTATTGCTTAGCCATGCTCGTAGACGTGGATTGGTATGTGAGATTCATGAAAGATGCAAGAGTAATTTTTAACTAAGGGAAACTTAAGGTGGCTACTTTAATACACATCTGGGTGGATTGGTTGCGGGCACCTGGAGAATCCAGTGTTGTCCTAGGATATCCCGGAGTACCCGTGTGATCATCCTATGGAATGCCACCCAGGCTCAAAGGGATCATAAGATTATTCATGCTAGAAACTTCCGTGTGCAGCCACAAGCCATTATGGGCTCTGGCATAGTTGAGTATGTTGTTTGACCTCTTTCAGTGGTAGGCTAGCAGATGTAGGGGAAAGTAGGTGGTACGGTCTACCCAGAGTAAAGAGTTAACGCTTCGGAAATACTGTGTCTCGGTCATCCGTTTCTCAAACACCGTGTAGTGTGAGAAATCCAATGGAGAAGATCGAGTCTTGTGGGGAAAAGTGCGCAAACCTCTGCAGAGTGTATAAACTAATCATGGTTAGCCGTGTCCCCTGTGACGCCCCCGGCTCAATCGTGCACTAATCATACACGCAAATGCACATGATCAAGCCTAAGGACTCACGGGAAGATATCACAACACAACTCTAAAACATAAATAAAGTCATACAAGCTTTATATTACAAGCCAGGGCCTCGAGGGCTCGAATACATAAGCTCGCATACAAGCGTCAGCGGAAGCATCAGATATCTGAGTACAAATATAAAAGAGAAACAGAAAGGCCTTTAGAAAGGCGGGGCAAAAATAAAACACTACGATCGAAAGGCGCAGGCCTCCTGCCTAGGACCCTCCGATCCTACTCCTGGTCATCGGCCAACTCATAGTAGTATCCACCCTCGGGGTGTTAGTAGTAGTCGATCATCGGCGGGGGTAGCTGTATCAGGGGCTCCGTCATCTGGTCACGACAAACTGATATGGGGAGAAAAAGAAAGCAAAGCAACCGTGAGTACTCAGAAGTACTCAGCAAGCAAGGATCTACACTACATATGCAACATTATCAAGGAAAGGCTGTATATGTGGACTGGGCTGCAGAAATGCCAGAATAGAGGGAAGGCCTAGTCCTATCGAAGACTAGCATCTTCAGAGGTCTTGCAGCATTAGAAGAGTGTAGATTAGTACCGTATAAAGTAGTAGTATCATTAAGTCTCAACCACACCCAGAGATCCTTTCTCGACTCCCTGCGAGAAAGCAATCCCAGAGCCATACAGTCATCAACCTCGTCCTGAGATCCCTTCTCGACTCCCTGCGAGAAGCAATCCCAGAGCCATATATCCAGGTATCATCTCACGGTCTAGTTGTGTCGACCGTGATACAACTCCGAGTGTCCTTTACCGTAGGACCGGCTATCGATAGATGTGTTCTTCCCTGCAGGGGTGCACCAACTTACCCAACACGCTCGATTAACTCCGGCCGGACACACTTTCCTGGGTCATGCCCGGCCTCGGCCAAATGATACACCGCATCCCTACCTACAGCTCAGCAGAGAGGTCCCCGTCGGTCTACATCCTAAGTGCTCAGGGGTCTTGGTCCATCGCCCTGTGCACTCCGGGTCATTGCGAGCAGGGTGAAGCCAGGCACCAGGAGGTCGTCGGTCCGTCCCGGCCGCAAGGCTGAACTAGACGTCTGACAGAGCTTTTCGCTGATGCTACGATGCAGAACACCCATACTATGCCCACGTGATGGTTAGTGCTATCATGCCAGAGGCCTGCTCGGATCAAATATCCAAATCGTTAGTGGACTAGGGCTTGCGGTAACGAGCAGAGACTCACGAAAGATGTGACCCCGTCGCCCCGTCTCGAGGACTTGCTGCAAGGGCTAAGAATGCCCGGCCGTGCCTCGTATTCATCACTCGGGCACCATCCAGGTCAACCCGTCTCCACAACACTCGCCACTTAGGCTCACGCGGGTACCCCTCAGGGTCGACCCGCCTTTCCAAGTAACAGTGTAAAGTCCAAGTATTCGTGTGTCCATAACATCAGGGGAATCCGAGGTATCACCCTCGTTGGATTCCTACTTGATGTATCCGTTAAGGTGAACTCGGAGGAATCACCCTTGCTGGGTTCACACTTGAGGTGTTGTACGACGGCGTCGTTATCGGAAGCGGTGAAGGAGGAATCACCCTCGATAACCATGACCGAATAGCTACTCTACAGAATTAACATCAGAAGTGCTACAAGAGGTTTCACCCTCGGCACTCGATAGTAACGCTGCAGTGTCGTTACAACTAAGGGGGTGATGTGCGGTGCCGGGGCCTGGTCTTCAATCCCATTGATCGGGTCTTCTGATAATCCAGCGGGGCAGTCGGGACAAGTGGGGTCACTGATAGGTCTCTACCCAGCCTATACTAAGCAGTTTAGGATATGCAGGTAATTATCAACAGCAGGTTACAATAAACAGGCTATGCATCAGAATAGGTAAAGCAGTAGTAGCAGCAATTCTAATGCAAGCATGAGAAATTAGAATGGGCGATATCGGGATGATCAAAGGGGGGGCTTGCCTGGTTGCTCGGCGGCAAGGGCAAGGTCGTCAACGGTGGCGTCGGGCTCCGGAGCTGCGTCGGTACCGGGAACTGCGTCGGAGTCTAACGAGAGAGAAGAGGGGGGAGGAAACAGTATAAATACACAGCAAACATGAGCAACACAATGTACGACATGACAATATGAAGTGTCGGGTGTGTCCTAACGTATGGTTGCACGTCACCGAGGAAGGGGGAATCCATCCGGGAATGTTTTCCCGGTTCCGGACATTTGTCAGACAGATGACCGGAGGGGGACGGTTGCATGTTCGCTATGCTAGGGACGTGTGGCGGACGAACGTACCACGTATTCGGATTCGTCTCGAAATTCTGAGCAACTTTCATGTACAAAGTTTTTCCATCAGAGTTACGGATTATTTTCTATGATTTTCTAAAGTTTTTATTAATTTATGGAATTATTTATTTAATTAAATTTGAATTATCCAGAATAGTGAAAGGTGTCATCAGCATGACCTCAATATGACGTCAGCAGGTCAACTCTGGCTGACCAGAGTCAAACCAGACATGTGGGGTTACTGGGACCCACATGTCAGCCTCTGTTAGCACTAAACAGAGTTAAATTTAAACTAATTAGCTAATTAGACTAGTGGGCCCAGTTAGTCAGTGACTAATTATCTGATTAATTATAATTAACACTTTTATTTATTTTTAAAACTAATTAAACTGGCGGGGCCCGCATGTCAGTGGCGGGGCTAGCCCAGTCAGCGGCTGACCCGGTCAACTGGGGCCAGCCGGGCCCGCTGGCAGCGGCACAGAGGCGGCCACATCAGCGCCACGTCGGCGCCGTCGCTGGAGCAACTCCGGCGGCCAAATCCGCGGCGGCAAGCGGCAGGGCAGCGCCGGAAATCGCCTACAGGGGGCCTCCGGACCCGTGCGATGGCGCGTTCGAACGAGGGCGTCGAGCCGCGACGAATGGTGGCCGTGGCGGGGGCTGCGGGGGTCGGGTTTGACGGCGGTGAGCTCACAAGCGGGCGCCGGAGTACGGTGGTTGTGCGGGATGGAGCTATGGGGCACGGTGAGGCTCGCGGACGGGCGCGTTGGCTTCCTGGGGATCTCAGGAGCACGGCGGTGTCACCGGTTCGAGCGGAGGAGCTCGGACGCGAGCGCTCGGACGGCAATGGCGGACGGCGGAGCACGGTTACGTTGGGAGCTCGCCGGCGAGCGCGTGAGGGCCCAGAGAGAGAGAGGAAGAGGGAAGGAGGGCTCACAGGGAGCCGTAGGGAGGTGGCAGCGGGCTCGGGGAGGGCTTGCCGGAGCGAGATGAGGCAGCGGAGTCCAACGGGGTAGAGGAGGAAGACGAGATCAGGGAGGTGTCGCGGGGCCGTTCTGGCTCATGTGGCTCAGTGGAGAGGGAGAGGGGGTCTTGGTGGAGCCCGTGGGCCAGTCGACGGAGCTCAGCGGTGGCGGTCATCGCTGCTACGGCAGGGACATGGCGGCGGTGGCGCTCGGGCAAGGGGGGGAACAGAGGAGGAGAGGTGAGCGCGTGGGGGAAATAGAGGAGCGAGGGGGGGTGCGCGGGGTCCTTATCCCTCCAACGGCGGGCGCGGAGCCGCTGTCGAGCAGCGGGAGAAGGGGGCCAGCGCGCGCGGCGCGGTGCGGGCGACAGCGCGACGAGGTGAGCAGGAGGTTGAAGGTGGTGCGGGGTGGGCCGGGCCTGCACTGCTGCTTCGGGCCGAGGTAAGTGCACATTAGCATCTTTCTATTTTCCTTTTTATTTTCTGTTTCTTTTAATTCCTTTCTGTTTTGTATTTCTTATTGCACCACCAGAGTTTTGTAAAATGTAATACTTTGACAAATAAATATAGTGCAATATTTAGCACTGCCAGAAAATAGTTTGGAGTACAAATGATTTTATTTGTATTTTATTTAAGAGAATAAGGGTTAAATAACTCTATTTTGTGGTTGTTAGAGTCACCTAATTTATTTAGTATATGTTGAATATAATTTTAGAATTGTCTCTGGATTATTTACCATTTGATGAACAATTTAGTTTCTGGGTTTGGACAACTTTTATTTCCACTTTTAGTTTGAATTTCCATTTGAATTTGAATTTGAAAAGAGATATTATACTAATGATGATTAAGCACTGTTGATCCTGATGACATGGCATTATCAAAAGGGTGATCACTGTAGCTTAATACATGGGGTGTTACATCCCCGGTTATGGACATCTTGAGTATCTGGTATTTGAATTATTGGTTGATCTCATCACTTTTACTTAACGAATTTGTTGGGTTACCATTAATTATACAGGTTAATTTTGGGATTGAGTTGGGGAAACCTTCTCAATAGTGGTATAAACAGGGTAGTTAAATAAAATTTATTCCTTTGTTGTAGGGAAAAAATTGGCTTTATGCAAATGTTAAACTTAGAGCCTCCACCAGTCATATATGCATGTAGTGATAGCTGTTATTCATTCGTTGCTCTATAGTGTTATCTTGCCAGCATAGTCCATGTGCTGACCTACACGACTGCAACGTATCATGTTGCAGAATTTTCAGACGAAGAGTAAGGTGCGATAGGTCGTTGTCATGCACTCAGTTTTGCCGTGGAGTTTGATGGACTCATTTATCTTCGAAGCTTCCGCAGTTATTTAGATGGCCTTCAGCCATATTATTGTAATAAGTTCTATTTTTGAGACTCTCGATGTAATAAGTGTGTGATTGAACTCTGCTATAAATCCTCGAGTACTGTGTGTGTCAGCAATACCGATCCAGGGATGACACTTAAGCACAGAGACTTCGATCCATTGGGATTGGGTCGCTACACTATGATCTGGCTCTTCTTAGTGAGGAACCTGTTCCAGAACTTCCGGGCTGATTCGCTTGGCTGCTGAGTGACACGGCTGAGGTCATCAGCGTCCGGAGGTCGGATGTACCTGCCCTGGAAGTTTGCCCGAAAAGCGTCCTCGAGGGCCTCCCAGCTGCCAATAGAATGAGGAGGCGGGCTGTTAAGCCAATGCCTAGCCGGCCCCTTTAGCTTGAGTGGCAGATATTTAATGGCATGGAGATCGTCTCCGTTGGCCATGTGTATATGGAGAAGGAAGTCTTCGATCCATACTGCTAGATCGGTGGTGCCATCGTATGATTCTATATTGATGGGCTTAAACCCTTCGGGGAATTGATGTTTCATTACCCTGTCTGTGAAGCAGATCGGGCGGGCCGGATCTTGGAACCGAGGAGCATCTCATCGGAGGTTGGGGAGAGCCATGAGTATGCCTGGTCTCGGGCACGATGATTCCTGTCTATCCAGGCCTCGTAGCCATCAAGCCCGGCGGGCGCGCGTCCGCCCGATTCGTAGATGGATTGAGAAGGTGCCCTGTTTACCTCAATGCGACATCGAACGTCGTGAGGGTCTAGGTAATCCACGGGGTCCTTGCCGTAACGGTGTGGAGGTGGCCGAGTTTTGAAGTTTTCCCGCATTGTCCTTTCCCAACCTCTAGGGGGTCGGTCAGGCTCATCGGCGGCTAGCTCCTCATCGAACTCTGGCAGCAGACGCCTACATGGGTATGATTTTGGTGCACTATGGCGCCGGTCTGCCAAATCTTGCTCGGCAGAGAGCACTTTGACCCACTTTTTGTTTAGTGCGTCGGTGTTGGTTGATGACCCACAAGTATAGGGGATTAATCGTAGTCCTTCCGATAAGTAAGAGTATCAAACCCAACGAGGAGCAGAAGGAAATGACAAGTGGTTTTCAGGAAGGTAATTTCTACGGGCACTGAAATTGTCGGTAATAGGTAGTTTGATAGCAAGATAATTTGTAGCAAGTACCAAGTAACAATAGTAACAATAAGTGCAGCAAGGTAGCCCAATCCTTTTTGTAGCAAAGGACAGGCTGGAACGGTCTCAGATAATAAGTAAAACATTCTTGAGGGCACACGGGAATTTCATCTAGTCACTTTCAACATGTTGGTTTGATTCGCATTCGCTACTTTGATAATTTGATATGTGGGTGGACTGGTGCTTGGGTGCTGTTCTTACTTGAACAAGCCTCCCACGTATGATTAACCCCCTCGCAAGCATCCGCAACTACGAAAGAAGTATTAAGATAAAATCTAACCATAGCATTAAACATATGGATCCAAATCAGCCCCTTACGGAATAGCGCATAAACTAGGGTTTAAGCTTCTGTCACTCTAGCAACCCATCATCTAATAACTACTCCACAATGCATTCCCTTAGGCCCAAAGATGGTGAAGTGTCATGTAGTCGACGTTCACATAACACCACTAAGGGAATCACAACGTACATATCATCAAAATATTGAACACATATCAAATTCACATGATTAGTTGCAACATGACTTCTCCCGTGGCCTCAAGAACAAAGGCAACTACTCACAAATAATATTCATGCTCAAGATCAGAGGGATATTAAATAGCATAATGGATCTGAACATATGATCTTCCACCAAATAAACCGGCTAGCATCAACAACAAGATGTAATCAACACTACTAGTCACCCACAGGTACCAATCTGAGGTTTTGATACAAAGATTGAACACAAGAGATGAACTAGGGTTTAAGATGAGATGGTGCTATTGAAGATGTTGATGAAGATTGGCCTCCCAAAGATGAGAGGGTTGTTGGTGATGACGATGGCTTCGATTTCCCCCTCCGGGAGGAAAGTTCCCCCGGCGGAATCGCTCCGCCGGAGGGCAAAAGTGCTCCTGCCCAAGTTCCACCTCGAGACGGCGGCGCTCCGTCCCGAAAGTCCTCCCCTTATTTTTTCTAGGTCAAAAGACATTACCGGAGGTGGGCCTGGGCCCCCACTACCCACCAGGGCGCGCCTGGAGGGGTGGCGCGCCCTGGTGCCTTGTGGGCGCCTGGGTGCCCCCCTCTAGTGGTTATTTTCTCCAATATTTATTATATATTCCAAAATAATTCTCCATAAAATTTCAGCTCATTTGGAGATGTGCAGAATAGGTATCTCTGACATAGTTTTTTCAGGTCCAGAATTCCAGCTGCTGGCATTCTCCCTCTTTGTGTAAACCTTGCATATTATGAGAGAAAAGGCATTAGAATTACTCCACAAAGTGTTATAATGCATAAAAACACTATAAATAACAGTAGGAAAACATGATGCAAAATGGACGTATCAACTCCCCCAAGCTTAGACCTCGCTTGTCCTCAAGCGAAAGCCGATATCGAAAATCATGTCCACATGTTTAGAGAGAGAGGCGTCGATAAAAACAAAATACGGACATAGTAGCATCATGCTTATTATTATAACAACAACAAACTTTATCATAAAACTTTATCATATAGCTTCTCATGAACAAGTAACAATTCATCACAACATCGAAGTAGAAAGCATAAACTTTATTAAAAACTAACAAACTATGTTCTCAGTCAACTTTGCAACTACAATTCATCATATTTTCAGGAAGGGTCTCATATCGGAGCCTCTTGGCAAGTCCACATACTCAACCATCATTTAGTCTTCTATGATTGCTAACACTCACAGCATACATATGAGCAAAAAGTTTCAACCGGATACATAGAAAGATAGGGGCTTATAGTTTCGCCTCCCAACTTTTTCACCTCAAGGGTGATGTCAACAATAATAACTCATGATCACTCACATTCAACTGGATATATGTGCCTAGATCTTTCCCCACCACATGGTGCTTGCAAAAAGAGAAAATAAAAATGAATAGAGAAGAATACTTTGACTCTTGCATATAAAGTAAATACATAAAAGTAAAAGATAGGCCCTTCGCAGAGGGAAGCAGAGGTTGTCATGTGCTTTTTGGTTTTGTATTCACAATCTCTTAATGCAAAAGAACGTCTTGTTATATTGCCCCTTATGATAGCAACCTTTATTATGCAGTCCGTCGCTTTTACTTTGTCATCACAAGTTCGTACAATGCTTATTTTCCCTTACACTAAAAGATCAAACACATTTAGGAGCAATTTTTATTGCCTTTTTGCACCGATGAAAACTTACTTGAAGGATCTTACTCAATCCATAGGTAGGTATGGTGGACTCTCAAAACATGAATTTGGGTTAAAGGGTTTTGGATGCACAAGTAGTATCTCTACTTAGTGCAGAATTTTGGATAGCGAAGATATTGAGCAAGCACCACTTGTTGAAGGATCTATGACAATAAAACTTCTATGTGAATATGAACAAACATAAATCATTACGTTGTCTTCCTTGTCCAATGTCAACAATTTGGCATAAAATATTTAATGGGGGCTCACAATCACAAAAGATGTCCAAGATAGTGTATTTGCATGTGAATCTTCTCTCCCCTTATTAATTCTTTCATGAATTGCATCATTGACCAATGCTATGTTTGTCAACTTTCAATAAATTTTATCACTTATACTTTTCCTTATGTGATGTCATTACTTACCATAAGATTAGCATATGATCTTTTTCATTACTTCCCTTTTTTGATTGGAACATAAGAGTAAAGAAGCAAAAAACTCAAACTAAACTTTATTATATAACTCTCACTCGATTACATAGATAAATAGATAGATCACAAAACTAGCACTCGAAAATAGGTCATACTAAACTTTTATTCAACTAAATCAAAATAGCTAAGGATCGAACTAAGATGGGTAAAGGTGATAAAAGTGATGGTGATACGATACCGGGGCATCTCCCCCAAGCTTGGCACAAGCCAAGGGGAGTGCCCATACCCGTGTACTCAAGTCTCCTTCTTGGGTGATGAAGATGATGGTGGTGGTGAGGTGGAGGAAAACTTGTCCTCCGGCTTCCATGGCAGCGGTTCATCATCATAAGAGGAAGCATGAGTCTCCTTAGTCCTGCAACTGGCAGCTAAACTCATACCTTTAAATCTTGCTTCATACTCAAAAACTTGATTTTGAAGATCATAGATTTGGCTTTGTAGAAAATTGATTTGCTCGTTAAAGGTGAAGACGATGTCCTTCATAGACCGGCCATCCACCTTGTGATCACGGGTGAATTCCGTGATCATCAGGTGATTGGCACTAAGTCCATGCTCCACCATCCCTTGGCACTTGAAGATCTCCTGCTCCACCGCCTCGAGCCTAACCTCCATGCTTCCCGTCTTCTTGGGCCCTTGAACATCCCGGATGTGGAGCACCCCCTCACGCATCTCAATGGCTTGAGGGTGCTTCATCACCTCCGACAAGTAGGGATTGATTACCCTCTTGAAGAACTTGTCCTTGGAGGAGCTTGGTGCGACCATGGTGATCTAGATCTATCAGAAAAATAGCTCGAAACAAGAACATAGGATATTTCCTTGATACGGTGGTCAAATCGTCCGGGGGTATATATAAAGATTTCTTATCTTGGGAAACAAGTATACGGAAGGAAAACGGAGTCGGGAAGGTGCCCGAGGGGCCCACTACCCACCAGGGCGCGCCAGGTGGGACAGGCGCGCCCTCGTGCCATGTGGGCACCTGGGTTAACTTCCTGGTTGTTTCTTTTTTTTCTAATATTCCAAAACTGACAGAAAATATTTTTGTGGAATTTTCGGAGTCCGTTTACTTACCGTATCATGTACCTCTTCCTTTTCAGGGTTCTGGAGTGTTCTGGAAGGTTTCTTTTATGTGTTCCTCCGGTGTCATGGTTTGAATAATATTAGTTTCAACATTAATAGGCGTATCTAAAATTTAGTGCTTAATTCTTTGCCCAGTGACCACCTTTGGATCAGTGCCTTCGGCATTATTGATCTTAATAGCTCCAGAATGATAAACTTGTTCGATAATATATGGCCCTTCCCATTTGGAGAGAAGTTTACCTGCAAAAAATCTGAAATGAGAATTGTACAATAGAACATGTTCACCAACTTTGAATTCCCGCTTTTGGATTCTTTTGTCATGCCATCTTTTAACTTCTTCTTTAAATAGTTTGGCATTTTCATAAGCTTGGGTTCTCCATTCATCTAGTGAGCTAATATCAAATAACCTCTTTTCACCGGCAAGTTTGAAGTCATAATTGAGTTCTTTAATTGCCCAATATGCTTTATGTTCTAACTCAAGAGGCAAATGACAAGCTTTTCTATAAACCATTTTGTATGGAAACATATCCATGGGATTTTTATAAGCTGTTCTATAGGCCCAAAGTGCATCATCAAGTTTCTTAGACCAATTCTTTCGGGACCTATTGACAGTTTTTTGTAATATTAATTTTATTTCTCTATTGCTAAGTTCAACTTGACCACTAGATAGAGGATGATAGGGTGATGCAATTCTATGGTTGACATCATATTTAGCAAGCATTTTACGAAAAGCACCATGAATAAAATGTGAACCACCATCAGTCATTAAATATCTAGGGACTCCAAACCTTAGGAAAATAACTTCTTTAAGCATTTTAATGGAAGTGTTATGATCAGCACTGCTAGTTGGAATAGCTTCTACCCACTTTGTGACATAATCAACAGCAACCAAAATATGTGTATACCCATTAGAGGAAGGAAAAGGTCCCATATAATCAAAGCCCCAAGCATCAAATGGTTCAACAACAAGTGAATAATTCAAAGGCCTTTCCTGATGCTTAGCAATGTTACCAATTCTTTGACATTCATCACAAGACAAAACAAACTTACGGGAATCTTTGAAAAGAGTAGGCCAATAAAAACCAGATTGTAATACCTTGTGCGCAGTTCTATCTCCCGCATGATGCCCTCCATAAGATTCGGAATGACATTTCTGTAGGATTTGTTCCTGTTCATGCTCAGGTATACAACGTCTAATAACACCATCTACTCCTTCCTTATAAAGATGCGGGTCATCCCAAAAGTAATGTCTTAAGTCATAGAAGATTTTTTTTTGTTGGTAAGTGAAACTAGGTGGTATAAATTTAGCAACGATATAATTAGTATAGTCAGCATACCAAGGAGTATTATGAGAAGAATTTATGACAGCTAGTTGTTCATCAGGAAAGCTATCATTAATAGGTAGTGGGTCATCAAGAATATTTTCTAACCTAGATAAGTTATCAGCTACGGGGTTCTCTGCTCCTTTCCTATCAGTAATATGCAAGTCAAATTCTTGTAGCAAGAGAACACACCTAATCAGTCTAGGTTTAGCATATTTCTTTTCCATAAGATATTTAATAGCAGCATGATCGGTGTGAACAATTACATTAGAATCAACAATGTAAGATCTGAATTTATCACAGGCAAACACAACTGCTAAAAATTCTTTTTCAGTAGTAGTATAATTTCTTTGGGCACTGTCTAGAGTTTTACTAGCATAATGGATAACATTTAGTTTTTGATCAACTCTTTGTCCTAGAACAGCACCAACAGCATAACCACTAGCATCACACATAATTTCAAAAGGCAAGTTCCAATCAGGTGGTTGAATAATAGGTGCAGAAGTTAAGGCTTTCTTAAGTGTTTCAAAGGCTTCTACACAATCATCATCAAAAATAAATGGAACATCCTTTTATAAAAGATTAGTAAGAGGCCTAGAAAATTTAGAGAAGTCTTTAATAAACCTCCTATAGAAACCAGCACGACCAAGGAAACTACGAATACCTTTAATGCCTTTAGGACATGGCATTTTCTCAATTGCATCAACTTTAGCTTTATCCACCTCAATACCTCGTTCAAAAAATTTATGCCCCAAGACAATACCTTCATTCACCATAAAGTGGCGCTTCTCCAAATTCAAGACAAGATTAGTTTGTTCACATCTCTGCAAAACTCGATCAAGGTTTCTTAAGCAATCATCAAAAGAAGTTCCATAAACGGAGAAATCATCCATGAAAACCTGAACAATCTTTTCACAAAAGTCAGAGAATATAGCAGTCATACATCTTTGAAAGGTAGCAGGTGCATTACATAAACCAAAGGGCATACGTCTATAAGCATAAGTTTCAAAAGGGCAAGTAAAGGTGGTTTTCTCTTGATCTGGTTGTGAAACAGGTATTTGAGAGAAACCGGAATATCCATCAAGAAACAAAAGTGTGTGTGCTTAGATAGTCTTTCTAGCATTTGATCAATAAAAGGTAGAGGATAATGATCTTTTCTAGTAGCTTTGTTTAATTTCCTAAAATTAATTACCATTCTATAGCCAGTAACAACTCTTTGTGGGATAAGTTCATTTTTATCATTAGGAACAATAGTAATACTGTTGGGGAACGTTGCATGGAAAACAAAAAAAATTCTATGCACACGTAAGATCTATCCATGGAGATGCATAGCTACGAGAGGGGAGAGTGTGTCTATGTACCCTCGTAGACCGTAAAGTGCAAGCATTTATCAATGCGGTTGATGTAGTCGAACACCTTCGCGATCCAACCGATGAAATACCAAACGTACGGCACCTCCACATTCAGCACACGTTCAGCTCGATGAAGTCCTCACCTTCTTGATCCAGCAAGACAGGAGAAGTAGTAGATGAGTTTCGGCAGCACGACGGCGTGGTGATGGTGGTGGTGAACTTGTTCCCGCAGGGCTTCGCCGTGCACTACGGAAAACTGGACGGAGGATGAAACTGTGGAGAGGGGCGCCGCACACGGCTAAGAGATTGTCGTCCGTTTGTGTGGCGCCCCCTCCCTCATATATATATAGGTGGGGGAGGGGAGGCAGCCCGGAGGCGCCCCAAGGGTGGCCGCCGGCCCCCTTGGGCTCCTACCCTATGGAGCCCCCCTTTCCTTGTTTGCACAAGGGGGGAAGGAAAGGGGAGGAGAGGAAGGCAGGGGGAGGCCGACTCACCCTTTCCTTTTCTCCCCCAAGGCCTGCGGCCAGAGGAGGGGCGCGCCAGCCCCTTGTGGGCTGGTGTGCTTCCCTCTTTTGGCCCATATGGCCCATTAACCTCCCGGGGCTTCCCGGAACCCCTTCCGATGATCCGTTGATTACCCGGTACACTCCGAAACCTTTTCGATGACCAAATAGCATCATCCTATATATCAATCTTTACCTCCGGACCATTTTGGAGCTCCTCGTCATGTCCGTGATCTCATCCGGGACTCCGAATAACATTCGGTCACCAAATCACATAACTCATATAATACTATATCGTCAACGAACGTTAAGCGTGCGGACCCTACAGGTTCGAGAATGATGTAGACATGACCGAGACGCCTCTCCGGTCAATAACCAATAGCGGAACCTAGATGCCCATATTGGTTCCTACATATTCTACGAAGATCTTTATCGGTCGAACCTTTATGACAACATACGTAATTCCCTTTGTCTGTCGGTATGTTACTTGCCCGAGATTCGATCGTCGGTATCTCCATACCTTGTTCAATCTCATTACCGGCAAGTCTCTTTACTCGTTCCGTAATACATCATCTCGTAACTAACTCCTTAGTCATTTTTCTTGCAAGCTTCTTGTGATGTGTATTACCGAGAGGGCCCAGAGATACCTCTCCGTTACTCGGAGTGACAAATCCCAATCTCGATTCATGCCAACTCAACAGACACCTTCGGAGATACCTGTAGAGCATATTTATGATCACCCAGTTATGTTGTGATGTTTGATAGCACACAGGGCATTCCTCCGGTATTCGGGAGTTGCATGATCTCATGGTCGAAGGAACATGTATTTGACATTAAGAAAGCAGTAGCAATAAACTGAGCGATCATATGCTGAGCTAACGGATGGGTCTTGTCGATCACATCATTCTTCTAATGATGTGATCCCGTTATCAAATGACAACTCATGTCTATGGTTAGGAAACCTTAACCATCTTTTGATCAACGATCTAGTCTAGTAGAGGCTCACTAGGGACACGGTATTTTGTTTATGTATCCACACATGTATTTAAGTTTCCAGTCAATACAATTCTAGCATGAATAATAAACCTTTATCATGAATAAGGAAATATAATAACAACTTTATTATTGCCTCTAGGGCATATTTCCATCAGTCTCCCACTTGCACTAGAGTCAATAATCTAGATTACATAGTAATGAATCTAACACCCATGGAGTCTTGGTGCTGATCATGTTTTGCCCGTGGAAGAGGTTTAGTCAACGGGTCTGCTACATTCAGATCTGTATGTATTTTGCAAATTTCTATGTCTCCATCCTTGACCTTTTCACGAATGGAGTTGAAGTGTCTCTTGATGTGTTTGGTTCTCTTGTGAAACCTGGATTCCTTCGCCAAGGCAATTGCTCCAGTGTTGTCACAAAAGATTATCATTGGACCCGATGCACTGGGTATTACACCCAGATCGGATATGAACTCCTTCATCCAGACTCCTTCATGTGATGCTTCCGAAGCAGCAATGTGTAACACCCCCAGTGGTTAGCTACAGTAATCCCCCTTTTGATAATGCCATGTCATCATGATCAGCAGTGCTTAAACATCAATTGGATCATATCTCTTTTCAATTTAAATTCAAAATGGAAATTCAAACTTAAGTGAAACTAAAAGTTGTTCAAATTGGAAAACAAAAATGTGCATCATGTTGCAAATATTCCCATAGCATTTATAAAAATGATTGCAACATTTATTGGAATTGTAGAAGGACTCAAACAACAAGAAACAGTAGCAAAATAGCACTATTTAATCCTTTTTCAATTAAATAAAATCCAAATAAAAAGATATGGACACCAAACCAATTTCTAGCAGTGACTAATTTTGCACTGTTACTATTTGGACCAGTCTCATATTTTACAAAAGTTATTTGAAATAAAAACAAAAGACAAAACAGAAAACAAAGGAGAAAACATAAAAGAAAATAGAAAAAGGAAAAAGGCCCAGGGCAGCTGAGCCTAAGTCAGCCAGCCGGCCCAGCCCGCACTGCTCACCCCCCACGCCCCGCTGTCGAGCGCTCTGCGTGCGCGCGCGCCCCCGAGCCCGGCCCCCCTCCCTCGCTGCACGACAGCGCGTCGCCGCGCTCGCCGTGGATAAAGGGCAGAGCCCCATGCACCCCTGGCCCTCTAGCTCTCCCTCACTCACTCCCTCTCGCTCTCCCTCGCCTCCCCATCTCACCCGAGCGCCACCGCCGACGCGCCGTCGTCACCACCGCGGCCACCGGCGTTCCCGAGCCCGACAGATGTGTCTGGGTGGTGCGCCGCCGACCGCCTCTTCCTCATCGATGGACGGCAAGAGCTGAGGTGCACCGAAACTCGCGGATCGAGCCGTCCCAGTATACGGCATCTCCGGCGATCACTGTCGAATTTGCCTCGTCTCTGCGCTACCGACCATCGAGGGCCTTCGTGTGCCGCGCTTTAAGCCCCAGCTCCTCCCTCTCACCCCTCGCTTAGCACTAGGACGCGCTGCACCGTCGTTCCCCCCTCGAGCCCGAGCTCGCCTCCGCAAGGCTCATCGCCGGCGATGCTCCGATGACCATATGGTCACGGGCTAGTGTCAGTTGGACTCTCCGCATCGCGTAGACATCGTAGGAACTTAGCGCAGCCCGTATAGCTCGTCGTAGCCCCGAATCCGACGGCGCCCGAAACTCGCCGTCCGCTGCGGTGCTCACCGGCGACAACTCCGGCTATCCCAGCTCCCGTGGCCACCGCCGTTCGACGCGGCGTGGAAAGGCCGTTCGGAAGCAGGAAACCGCGGCCATTTTGGTGCACCACAGGAGAATTCCGAGCTCGCCGGAGTTCCACCACCGCTCGGGGCTCGCCGGAGAGCTCCGGCGCTGACCTGGCCCCGGTGGGTCCCGCGCTTGTGTCGCTGAACACTGGACCCCGCGGGCCCAGTTGACTGGGTCAACCGTCAACGTGGCAGCGTGGGCCACTGACATGTGGGTCCCGCGCGGTTAAATCAATTTTAAAAATAAATAAAATGTTAATTAATTGATTAGTTAATTAATCACTAATTACTCACTGACAGGTGGGGCCTACTATCTAATTAACTCTGTTTAGTTTAAAATAAACTCTGTTAAGAAACAGAGGCTGACATGTGGGTCCCACTGGTCAGGTTTGACCCTAGTCAGCCGACCGTTGACTGCTGACGTCAGCGTTACGTCACGATGATGTCACCCTGTACTGTTCTGGATAATGTTGATTTAATTAAATCCAGAAATTCCAGAAATTAATAAAAACTTTAGAAAATCATATCTTTTAATCCGTAACTCTGATGAAAATAATTTATATATGAAAATTGATCAGAAAAATTCCACGAATCCGAATATGCCCTCCTTTCATCTGTCACATGCTCCTAGCATGATGAACATGGAACTTCCCTCTCCGGATTGTCTGTCCGATAAATCCAAAGACCCGGGAAATATCGTCAGATATTCTCCCGCTCCGTCTGATACGTGTAGTACTGCGTTAGACTACCCCTTGCACTGCGTATTGCCATGACATGCATCGTGTTGCATCTGTTTGCTTGTATTTATTTTTCCTCCCCCTCTTCTCTCTTGTTAGACCCCGACGTAGTTCCCGGTACCGACGCAGCTCCGGAGCCCGACGCCACCGTTGACGACCTTGCCCTTGCTGCCGAGCAACCAGGCAAGCCCCCCCCCTTGAGCATCCCGATATCGCCTATTTTTTCTCTCATGCTTGCATTAGAAATTGCTGCCACTACTGCTTTACCTATTCTGATGCATAGCCTGTTTATTGTAACCTGTTATTGATACCTTACCTGCTTATCCTAAACTGCTTAGTATAGGCTGGGTAGAGACCTATCAGTGACCCCACTTATCCCGACTGCCCCGCTGGATTATCAGAAGACCCGATCAACGGGATCGAAGACCAGGCCCCGGCACCGCACATCACCCCCCCTTAGTTGTAACGACACTACAGCGTTACTATCGAGTGCCGAGGGTGAAACCTCTTGTAGCACTTCTGATGTTAACTCTGTAGAGTAGCTATTCGGTCATGGTCATCGAGGGTGATTCCTCCTTCCCCACTTCCGATAACGACGCCGTCGTACAAACACCTCAAGTGTGAACCCAGCGAGGGTGATTCCTCCGAGTTCACCTTGACGTATATATCGGGTAGGAATCCAATGAGGGTGATACCTCGGATTCCCCCTGATGTTATGGACACACGGATACTTGGACTGTACTATTATTACTTGGAAAGGCGGGTCGACCTTGAGGGGTACCCGCGTGTGATGTGAAGACGGGTTGCCTGGATGGTGCCCGAGATATGAATACGAGGCATGGCCGGGCATTCTTGGCCCTTGCCGCAAGTCCTCGAGACGGGGCGACGGGGTCACATCGATCATGAGTCTCTGCTCGTTACCGCACCCCCAAGGTACTAACGGTTTGGATATGTGATCTGAGTGGGCCTCTGGCCTGATAGCACTAACCATCACGTGGGCATAGTATGGGCGTTCTGCATCGTAGCATCAGCCAAAAGCTCTGACAGACATCCAGTTCAGCATTGCGGCACGGTCGGATCGTGTCGGCCACCCGAGGCGATGCTGGTATCCACCCTGTGCACAACGACCCGGAGGGTGAGGGGCGATGGCCAAGACCCCCTTGCGCTTAGGGTGTAGACCGGCGGGGACCTCTCTGCTGAGCTGTAGGTAGGGTTGCGGTGTGTCGTTTGGCCGAGGCCGGGCATGACCCGGAAAAATGTGTCCGGCCGGAGTTAAGCGAGCGTGGTGGGTAAGTTGGTGCACCCCTGCAGGGAAGAACTAATCTATGCATAGCCGGATCCTCGGTAATGGACACTCGGAGTTGTATCCCGATCGATACAACTAGAATTGGATACTATGGCTCTGGGATTGCTTCTCGCAGGGAGTCGAGAAGGGATCTTAGGATGAGGTTGATGACTGTATGGCTCTGGGATTGCTTTCTCGCAGGGAGTCGAGAAAGGATCTCTGGGTGAGGTTGAGACTTAATGATACTGCTACATTATATTGTACTGTTCTACTCTCTTCTATTGCTGCAAGACCGCTGAAGATGCTAGTCTTCGATAGGACTAGGATTTCCTCTCTATTCTGGCATTTCTGCAGCTCAGTCCACATATACAGCCACTCTTTGATAATGTTGCATATGTAGTGTAGATCCTTGCTTGCTGAGTACTTCGGAGTACTCACGGTTGCTTTGCTTTCTTTTTCCCCCATATCCTTTTGGTGCAATCAGATGATGGAGCCCCTGAGACCGCTGCCCCGGTTGACGACTTCAGCTACCACTTCTATCCCGAGGGTGGATACTACTACGAGTTGGCCGACGACCAGGAGTAGGATCGGAGGGTCCCAGGCAGGAGGCCTGCGCCTTTCGATCGTAGTGTTTTCCTTTGCCCTGCCTTCTAAGGGCCTATCTGTGTTTTCTTTTATATCTGTACTCAGATATCTGATGCTTCCACTGACGCTTGTATGCGAGCTTATGTATTCGAGCCCTCGAGGCCCCTGGCTTGTAATATAAAGCTTGTATGACTTTATTTGTGTTTTAGAGTTGTGTTGTGATATCTTCCCGTGAGTCCTTAGGCTTGATTATGTGAATTTGCATGTATGATTAGTGCACGATTGAGCCGGGGGTGTCACACAATGTACTCCACTTCACGCGTAGATCTCGCAATGATGCTTTGCTTGGAACTACACCAATAGAAAGCTCCACCATTCGACAAAATATGTATCTGGTTTATGACTTAGAGTCATCCGGATCAGTGTCGAAGCTAGCATCGACGCAACCATTTACGACGAGCTCTTCGTCACCTCCACAAATGAGAAACATATCATTGGTCCTTTTCAGGTACTTCAGGATGTTCTTGACAGCTTTCCAGTGATCCACTCCTGGATTACTTTGGTACCTCCCTGCCAAACTTATGGCAAGGCACACATCAGGTCTGGTACACAGCATAGCATACATGATAGAACCTATGGCTGAGGCATAAGGAATGACTTTCATTTTCTCTCTATCTTCTGCAGTGGTCGGGCTTTGCGTCTGACTCAATTTCACACCTTGCTACACAGGCAAGAACCCTTTCTTTGACTCGTCCATTTTGAACTTCTTCAGAACTTTGTCAAGGTATGTGCGTTTTGAAAGTCCTATTAAGCGTCTCGATCTATCCCTATAGATCTTGATGCCCAATATATAAGCAGCTTCACCGAGGTCTTTCATTGAAAAATTCTTATTCAAGTATCCTTTTATGCTATCCAGAAATTCTATATCATTTCCAATCAACAATATGTCATCCACTTATAATATCAGAAATGCTACAGAGCTCCCACTCACTTTCTTGTAAATATAGGCTTCACCGTAAGTCCGTATAAAGCCATATGCTTTGATCACCTCATCAAAGCGTATATTCCAACTCCGAGATGCTTGCACCAGTCCATAGATGGATCGCTGGAGCTTGCACACTTTGTTAGCACCTTTAGGATCGACAAAACCTTCTGGTTGCATCATATACAACTCTTCTTTAAGAAATCCATTAAGGAATGCAGTTTTGACATCCATTTGCCAGATTTCATAATCATAAAATGAGGTAATTGCTAACATGATTTAGACAGATTTAAGCATCGCTACGGGTGAGAAAGTCTCATTGTAGTCAACTGCTTGAACTTGTCAAAAACCTTTTGCGACAAGTCGAGCTTTGTAGACAGTGACATTACCATCAGCGTCCGTCTTCTTCTTGAAGATCCATTTATTCTCAATGGCTTGCCGATCATCGGGCAAGTCCACCAAAGTCCATACTTTGGTCTCATACATGGATCCTATCTCAGATTTCATGGCCTCAAGCCATTTATTGGAATCTGGGCTCATCATAGCTTCTTCATAGTTCGTAGGTTCGCCTTGGTCTAATAACATGACTTCCAGGACAGGATTACCGTACCACTCTGGTGCAGAACATGTTCTGGTCGACCTACAAAGTTCAGTAGTGACTTGATCTAAAGTTTCATGATCATCATCATTAGCTTCCTCTCTAGTTGGTGTATGCATCACGGGAACGGTTTTCTGTGATGTGCTACTTTCCAATTCGAGAGAAGGTACAATTACCTCATCAAGTTCTACTTTCCTCCTAATCACTTCTTTCGAGAGAAACTCCTTCTCTAGAAAGGACCCATTCTTGGCAACAAAGATTTTTGCCTTCGGATCTGTGGTAGAAGGTGTACCCAATAGTTTCCTTAGGGTATCCTATGAAGACGCATTTCTCCAATTTGGGTTCGAGCTTATCAGGCTGAAGCCTTTTAACATAAGCGTCGCATCCCCAAACTTTAAGAAACGACAGCTTAGGTTTCTTGCCAAACCATAGTTCATACGGTGTCGTCTCAACGGATTTAGATGGTGCCCTATTTAACATGAATGCGGTTGTCTCTAATGCATAACCCCAAAACGATAGTGGTAAATCAGTAAGAGACATCAAATAATGCACCATATCTAATAAAGTACAGTTACGACGTTCGGACACACCATTACGCTGTGGTGTTCCAGGTGGCGTGAGTTGTGAAACAATTCCACATTGTTTTGAATGAAGGCCACACTCGTAACTCAAATATTCACATCCATGATCAGATCATAGAAACTTTATTTTCTTGTTATGATGATTCTCTACTTCACTCTGAAATTCTTTGAAGTTTTCAAATCTTTTAGATTTGTGTTTCATTAAGTAGATATACCCATATCTACTCGAATCATCTGTAAAGGTTAGAAAATAATGATACCCGCCGCGTGCCTCAACACTCATCGGACCGCATACATCAGTATGTATTATTTCCAATAAGTCATTAGCTCGCTCCATTGTTCCGGAGAACGGAGTTTTAGTCATCTTGCCCATGAGGCATGGTTCGCAAGTATCAAGTGATACCAAAAGTCCATCCGCATGGAGTTTCTTCATGCGCTTTACACCAATATGACCTAAATGGCAGTGCCATAAGTATGTTGCACTATCATTATCAACTTTGCATCTTTTGGCATCAATATTATTAATATGTGTATCACTACGATCGAGATTCAACAAGAATAGACCATTCATCAAAGGTGCATGACCATAAAAGATATTACTCATATAAATAGAACAACCATTATTGTCTGACTTAAATGAATAACCGTCTCGCAATAAACAAGATCCAGATATAATGTTCATGCTCAACAATGGCACCAAATAACAATTATTGAGGTCTAAAACTAATCCCGAAGGTAGATGTAGAGGTAGCATGCCGATGGCGATCACATCGACTTTGGAACCATTCCCGTCGCGCATCATCACCTCGTCCTTAGCCAATCTTTGTTTATTCCGCAGCTCCTGTTTTGAGTTACAAATATGAGCACCTGAACCAGTATCAAATACCCAGGCGCTACTATGAGCATTAGTAAGGTACACATCAATAACATGTATATCAAATATACCTTTGTTCACTTTGCCATCCTTCTTATCCGCCAAGTATTTGGGGCAGTTCCGCTTCCAATGACCATTCCCTTTGCAGTAGAAGCACTTAGTTTCAGGCTTGGGTCCAGCTTTGGGATTCTTCACGGGAGCGACAACTTGCTTGCCATTCTTCTTGAAGTTCCCTTTCTTTCCCTTGCCCTTTTTCTTGAAACTAGTGGTCTTGTTAACCATCAACACTTGACGCTCCTTCTTGATTTCTACCTCCGCAGCCTTAAGCATTGCGAAGAGCTCGGGAATCATTTTCGTCATCCCTTGCATATTATAGTTCATCACGAAGCCTTTGTAGCTTGGTGGCAGTGACTGAAGAACTATGTCAATAACACTATCAACTGGAAGATCAACTCCCAGCTAAGTCAAGTATGATACCCAAATTTTTTGTTGGGGACCGTTGCATGGAAAACAAAAAAATTCTACGCACACGCAAGATCTATCAAGGAGAAGCATAGCAACGAGAGGGGAGAGTGTGTATACGTACCCTCGTAGACCGTAAGTGGAAGCGTTTAGTAATGCGGTTGATGTAGTTGAACTTCTTCGCGATCCAACCGATCGAGTACTGAACGTACGGCACCTCTGCGTTCAGCACACGTTCATCTCGGTGACGTCCATGTCTTCTTGATCCAGCAAGATGGCGAGGTAGTGGATGAGTTTCGGCAGCACGACGGTGTGGTGACGGTGATGGTGATGCTATCTCCGCAGGGCTTCCCCTAAGCACTACAAAAATATGACCGAGGGTGTAAACGGTGGAGGGGGGCGCCGCACATGGCTAAGAGATTGTCGTGGTTATGTGTGGCGCCCCCTCCCAAATATATATAGGTGGGGGGGAGAGGGGAGAGGCCAAGGGGCGCCCCAAGTAGGCCGAATCTTACTTGGGGTCCTTCCCTAGCCGCGCCCCCTTACCATATTTGCCGGAGGGGGAAGGAAAGGGGGGAGAGGAAAGGAAGGGGGAGGCCGACTCCCCCTTTCCTTCTCTCCCCAAGGGCTGCGGCCTAGGAGGGGCGCACCAGCCCCTTGTGGGCTGGTGTGTTCCCCCCTTTGGCCCATATGGCCCATTAACCTCCCGGGGTGTCCGGAACCCCTCCCGGGATGCCCAATATATAAGCAGCTTCACCGAGGTCTTTCATTGAAAAATTCTTATTTCAAGTATCCTTTTATGCTATCCAGAAATTCTATATCATTTCCAATCAATAATATGTCATCCACATATAATATCAGAAATGCTACAGAGCTCCCACTCACTTTCTTGTAAATACAGGCTTCACCGTAAGTCTGTATAAAACCATATGCTTTGATCACCTCATCAAAGCGTATATTCCAACTCCGAGATGCTTGCACCAGTCCATAGATGGATCGCTGGAGCTTGCACACTTTGTTAGCACCTTTAGGATCGACAAAACCTTCTGGTTGCATCACATACAACTCTTCTTTAAGAATCCATTAAGGAATGCAGTTTGACGTCCATTTGCCAGATTTCATAATCATAAAATGCGGCAATTGCTAACATGATTCGGGCAGACTTAAGCATCGCTACAGGTGAGAAAGTCTCATCGTAGTCAACCCCTTGAACTTGTCAAAAACCTTTCTCAACAAGTCAAGCTTTGTAGACAGTAACAGTACCATCAGCGTCAGTCCTCTTCTTGAAGATCCATTTATTTTCTATGGCTTGCCGATCATCGGGCAAGTCCACCAAAGTCCACACTGTGTTCTCATACATGGATCCTATCAAAGATTTCATGGCCTCAAGCCATCTGTCAGAATCTGGGCTCATCATAGCTTCTTCATAGTTCGTAGGTTCGCCTTGGTCTAATAACATGACTTCCAGAACAGGATTACCGGACCACTCTGGTGCGGATCGTGCTCTGGTTGACCTACGAGGTTCAGTAGCAACTTGATATGAAGTTTCATGATCATTATCATTTGCTTCCTCTCTAGTTGGCGTAGGCATCACGGGAAAGGTTTTCTCTGATGTGCTACTTTCCAATTCAAGGTACAATTACCTCATCAAGTTCTATTTTCCTCCCACTCACTTCTTTTGAGAGAAACTCCTTCTCTAGAAAGGATCCATTCTTGGCAACCAAGATCTTGCCTTTGGATCTGTGGTAGAAGGTGTACCCAATTGTTTCGTTAGGGTATCCTATGAAGACGCACTTCCCCGATTTGATTTTGAGCTTATCAGGCTGAAGCCTTTTGACATAAGAAACGACAACTTAGGTTTCTTGCCAAACCACAGTTCATATGGTGTCATCTCAACGGATTTAGATGGTGCCCTATTTAATGTGAATGCGGCTGTCTCTAATGCCTAACCCCAAAACGATAGTGGTAAATCGGTAAGAGACATCATAGATCGCACCACATCCAATAAAGTATGGTTACGACATTCGGACACACCATTACGCTGTGGTGTTCCAGGTGGCGTGAGTTGTGAAATAATTCCACATTGTTTTAAATGAAGGCCAAACTCATAACTCCAATATTCGCCTCTGCGATCAGATCGTAGAAACTTTATTTTCTTGTTACGATGATTCTCCACTTCACTCTGAAATTCTTTGAACATTTCAAATGTTTCAGATTTGTGTTTCATCAAGTAGATATACCCATACCTACTCAAATCATCTGTGAAGGTCAGAAAATAACGATACCCGTCGCGTGCTTCAACACTCATCGGACCGCATTACATCAGTATGTATTATTTCCAATAAGTCATTAGCTCGCTCCAATGTTCTGGAGAACGAAGTTTTAGTCATCTTGCCCATGAGGCATGGTTCGCAAGTATCAAATGATTCCTAATCAAGTGATTCCAAAAGTCCATCTGCATGGAGTTTCTTCATGAGTTTTACACCAATATGACCTAAATGGCAGTGCCACAAGTATGTTGCACTATCATTATCAACTTTGCTTCTTTTGGCATCAATATTATGAATATGTGTATCACTATGATCGAGATTCAACAAGAATAGACCATTCATCAAGGGTGCATGACCATAAAAGATATTACTTATATAAATAGAACAACCATTATTCTCTGATTTAAATGAATAATCGTCTCGTGATGTTTACTACGCAACCTTCTTCTTGTAGACTCGTGTTGGGCCTCCAAGCACAGAGTTTTGTAGGACAGTAGCAAATTTCCCTCAAGTGGATGACCTAAGGTTTATCAATCTGTGGGAGGCGTAGGATGAATATGGTCTCTCTCAAACAACCCTGCAACCAAATAACAAAGAGTCTCTTGTGTCCCCAACACACCCAATACAATGATAAATTGTATAGGTGCACTAGTTCGGCGAAGAGATGGTGATACAAGTGTAATATGGATAGTAGATATAGGTTTTTGTAATCTGAAAATATAAAAACAGCAAGGTAACTAGTAACAAAAGTGAGCAAAAACGGTATTGCAATGCTTGGAAACAAGGCCTAGGGTTCATACTTTCACTAGTGCAAATTCTCTCTACAATGATAACATAATTGGATCACATAACAATCCCTCAACGTGCAACAAAAAATCACTCCAAAGTTTCTATCGGAGAACGTAGGACGAAAACGTGCATCAACCCCTATGCATAGATTACCCCAATGTCACCTCGGGAATCCGCAAGTTGAGTGCCAAAACATACATCAAGTGAATCAATAGAACATCCCATTGTCACCGCAGATATCCCATCGCAAGACATACATCAAGTGTTCTCAAATCCAATACTCAATCCAACATAACGAAACCTCAAAGAGCAAGACTCAATTCATCACAAGAAGGTAGAGAGGGAAGAAACACCATATGATCCAACTATAATAACAAAGCTCGCGGTACATCAAGATCGTGCCAAATCAAGAACACGAGAGAGAGAGAGAGATCAAACACATAGCTACTGGTACATACCCTCAGTCCCGAGGGTGAACTACTCCCTCCTCATCATGGAGACCGCCAAGATGATGAAGATGGCCTCCGATGATGGTTTCCCCCTCCGGCAGGGTGCCAGAACGGGCTCCCATTTGGTTTTTCGTGGCTACAGAGGCTTGTGGCGGCAGAACTTCCGATCTAGGTTTCTTTTCGGAGGTTTCTGTATTTATAGGAGTTTTTGGCATCGGTCTCACGTCAGGAGGGTCCACGAGGTGGCGGCAAGGCAGGGGGCGCGCCCCCACCCTTGTGGTTGCCTCGGGACTCTTCTCCAGTATCTTTTCGCTCCAGTATTTTTTTTATTTTCCAAAAATATTCTCCGTAAATTTTTAGCTCATTCCGAGAACTTTCATTTCTGCACAAAAAATGACACCACGGTAGTTCTGCTAAAAACAGCGTCAGTCCGGGTTAGTTCTAATAAAATCATACCAAAACCATATAAAATTGTTGTAAACATGGCATGAATACTTCATAAATTATAGATACGTTGGAGACATATCAGCATCCCCAAGCTTAATTCCTGCTCGTCCTCGAGTAGGTAAATGATAAAAGAAGTAATTTATGAAGTGTGAATGCTAGCAAGTGCACAAGTTTGATCAATAATAATTTCAAGCACTTTTTCTAGCATCATTATATATCATAAACAGTAGCTCATCTCATAAAACTTCTCATGATCAAGTAGCAAGCTATTCACATGTTAAAGCATAGATCATAAACTTTCTTGAAAACTAACAAACTATGTTCTCAGTCATCAAACAATTGCAATTCATCTTATTTTCAGGAAGGGTCTATGTAAGAGCTTTGATTTAGCAAATTCCACATACTCAACTATCATATAGTCTTCCATGATTGCTACCACTCAAAGTATATTTTTAGAACAAATAGGATCCATCAAACACAGAGAAAGATAGGGGCTTAGTGTTTCGCCTCCCAACTTATTTATCATATAGATAATTGTCAACAATAATAATTCATGATAAAATGTATTTGAATGGCCATATATGCTTAGATGTTTCCCCACCACATGATGCTTGCCAACTAAAGAATAGGTTGGAATAAGAAATTTACTCAACAAAAGTAAAAGATAGGCCCTTCGCAGAGGGAAGCAGGAATTTGCAGAGGTGCCAGAGTTTGAAGCTTTTAAAACAGAGATGAACATAAATTTGAGAGGTATGCTTTCATTGTCAACATAACAACCAAGAGTTTTCACTATCTTCCATGCTAGACACATTATAGGCGGTTCCCAAACAGAATGGTAAAGTTTTTACTCCCCCTCCACCAACAATCACACTCCACGGCTAGCCGAATTCACGGGTGCCGTCCATACCAACAATTTCCTGGGGAGTTTTGTTTAATTATTTGCATTTTTGTTTTTGATCTTTTGACCATAGGACTGGGCATCCCAATTACCAGCCACTCTCTCGTGAATGACAAGTGAATAAACACTCATCGTGAGAATAACCCACCTAGCATGGAAGATACTGACAGCCCCTAGTCGCTACATGTGAAATTCGGGCATACAAAACAGATTATTATTTGAAGGTTTAGAGTTTGGCACATGCAAATTTACTTGGAACGGCAGGTAAATACCGCATATAGGTAGATATGGTGGACACTCAGGGAAGAAACTTGGTTCAAGGATTTTGGATGCACAAGCAGTATTCCCGCTTAGTACAGAAATTTTGGCTAGCAAAAGATTCTAAATAGCAAGCACCACATGTTGGAGGATCCATAACAATATAACTTCTATACAAATATACCCAAGCATAACTCATTACGTTGTCTTCCTTGTCCAACTTCAACTAATTTGCTCAAGTTTGAAAAAAATTAATGGGGCTCACAATTATAGAAGTTGTCCAAGATAGTATATTTATATGTGAAATCTCTCTTCCTTCAGTATTCTTTCATGAATTGTTCAAGTGACCAATACTATGTTTGCTAACTTTCAATAAATTTACCACCTCTACTTCTTATATGTGAAGTCATTACTCCCCATGGGATAAGCATATGGAACATATATAATTTCAGACTTATGATATTCAATTCATTCAACCATTTACTCATAGGATATAAGTGAAGCACACGAGTAAATGACAAACTACTCCAAAAAGATATAAGTGAAGATCAATGAGTAGTCGAATAATTAAGTAGCTATGTGAAGACTCTCCCTCATAAATAAAATTTTGATCTTAAGTATTTTATTCAAACAGCAAGCAAAACAAAATAAAATGACATTCCAACGAGAGCACATATCATGTGAAGAAGCAAAAACTTAGGCTCAACCAAAACTGACCAATCATTTTTGAAGAAGAAAGGTGGGGTGCCAACCGGGGCATCCCCAAGCTTAGATGCTTGAGACTTCTTGGAATATTAACTAGGGACGCCTTGTGCATCCCCAAGCTTGAGATTTTGTGTCTCCTTAATTCCTTTTATATCACGATTTTCCTAAATCTTAAAAACTTCATCCACACAAAACTCAACAAGAACTCGTGAGATAAGTTAGTATAAATCAAATGCAAAACCTTATCATTCTCTACTGTAGAAAATAATTAAAATTATTATTTGACATTGCATACTAAATGCCTCTGCATATTTAATACTCCTATCCTCAAATAGAATCATTAAACAATCAAACAATGCAAACATAACAGCAATCTGTCAAAATAGGACAGTCTGTAAAGAGTGCAATTGTACTCATACTTACCTACCTCATAAAATCTTAAAAATTACCACACTGTAGAAAATTTGTTGTTACTCATGGTGTAAAAATTTCAAGATTTTATCATGTTATGACTTTCCAGAAGAATTCAGACAACGATAGAAAACTTTCTGTTTTTAAAACAGCAACATATAAACTTGCAAAATAAGCATGGTAAAGGCTAAACTTGCCACTTTTATTGAAATAAAAGATGCAAAACATTACTCTAAATAAAAGAAAGCAAATCCTAATAAAATAAAATGATGCTCCAAGCAAAACTCATATCATGTGACGAATAAAAATATAGCTCCAAGTAAGGTTACCGATAATGTTGGAGACGAAAGAGGGGATGCCTTCCGGGGCATCCCCAAGCTTAGTTTCTTGGGTATTCCTTGAATATTACCTTGGGGTGCCTTGGGCATCCCCAAGCTTAGGGTATTTTCACTCCTTATTCTCCTCATATCGATATCTCACCCAAAACTTGAAAACTTCAATCACACAAAACTTAACGGAACTTCGTGAGATCCGTTAGTATAATAAAACAAATCATTCACTTTGGTACTGTCAAAGACAAGATTCATAATTGTTCTCACACAATGCCTACTGTAACTTATCATTTCCATAATTTATATTAAGCAATATAAGCCATAGAAATTAGAAAACAAGCAAACTATGCATCGAAAACAGAATCTGTCAAAAACAGAACAGTCTGTAAAGATCTGAATTAAGTTCATACTTGTGTAACTCCAAATATTCTGAAAAATGATTAAGACGTGGAAAATTTGTATAAAAATCAACTGTCAAAAATTCAGAATTTTTCCATGTTCCAGTAAAATATAGGAATTTCTGTACTTGATGCAAAAGTTTCTGTTTTTGCACAGAATCAAATCAACTATCAACCACACTATCCCAAAGGCTTTACTTGGCACTTTATTCAAACAAAAGCTATAAAACATGATTAATACAGTAGCATAATCATGTGAACACACAAAAACAGAAGGGGTAAATATTGGGTTGTCTCCCAACAAGCGCTTTTCTTTAATGCCTTTTTAGCTAGGCATGATGATTTCAATGATGCTCACATAAAAGATAAGAATTGAAACATAACGGGAGCATCATGGAGCATATGACTAGCACATTTAAGTCTAACCCACTTCCTATGCATAGGGATTTTGTGAGCAAACAAATTATGGGAACATGAATCAACTAGCATAGGAAGGCAAAACAAGCATAACTTCAAAACTTTCAACACATAGAGAGGAAACTTGATATTATTGAGATATGTAGAAGCATATGTCCCTCTCTCATAATAATTTTCAGTAGCATCAAGAATGAATTCAACAATATAACCATCACATAAAGCATTATTTTCATGATGCACAAGCATAGAAATTTTATTACTCTCCACATAAGCAAAATTCTCCTCATTCGGAATAGTGGGAGTATCATAAGAAATTCGAATACTATAAATTGTTTCCACATTAAAAGAGTAATGTTCAGAAAAAGGGTAATCATAATTATGACAAGTTATATATATAATCATCACTACTTTTTATAACATAAGTGTCATCACAATAATCATCATAAGTAGCAACTTTGTTCTCATCATAATCAATTGAAACCTCTTCCAAGATAGTGGAATCATTACTAAATAAAGTCATGACCTCTCCAAATCCACTTTTATCATTATAATAAGATTCAACACCCTCCAAAATAGTGGGATAATTATTATCTAAAGTTGACCCTCTTCCAAACCCACTTTCATGAATATTGTAATCATCATAAATAGGAGGCATGCAATCATCATAGCAAATTTGCTCATCCAATGTAGAGGGACTAAAAAGACCATCTTCATCAAGCATAACATCCCCAAGCTTGGGACAAACATTAATTGCAGCAAATAAATTCTCAAACATGTCACTCTCATCAAACATAGCATCCCCAAGCTTGTGGCTTTGCATATCATAAGCATAATCACTCTCATCATTAATAGTATGAATAGCACCAATAGTATAGCAATTATTATCATCACAACTTTCTAAGTTGGTGCCAAAAAGATTTTCAAGATTATAAATAGTATCATTATTTTCCCAATCATGATCATCACAATGAGTAATAGGCATAACAAAATCATTCTCAATAGTTTCTTCGGACATTGTACCGTAAGACAAAGAATCAATATCATCATCAAGTATATCATCTTCCACATTTATTTGTGATTCATTCTCATGAGGCATAACAATAATAGGAGCAACATCATTTGGGAGGGATACCTTTTTACCTTTGCTTCTCCGTATTTTATTTTTCTTCTCCCCATCATGTGTGGGTTTAATCAACTTTTTGGAGCTCCTTATTGATGAGATTGGTTGCATAGGAAGCTCATTCTCGTAACCTGTTTCACGAGAGACAATAGGAGGGAAAGTGGAGAGCTTTACCCTTTCATTAGTATTTCTTTTATATTCTAATGGTTTTCCCATCTTTCTATAGTTGGCAATATAAGCATTCTCATTGCAATTTACCACGCAAAACATATAGATTTCTTTAAGAGTAGTTTCAGCATGGTCGGTGAATATGAACGCTTCAAACCAACTATTTTTATGTGACAATTCTTCACACCCCAAAATAAACAAAGTTTATTATAAAGTTCAAGGGTGATCAAGTTATTGCAATATTTGGTCATGATTCGATCATGAAAAAGTATGCATTGAAAATTAAGATGACCAACTCTATTGCAAAGTTCACAAGTAATGGGATGAAGAGAGCATAATTTTGTAGCAAATTTATCTATCACTTTAAGCCACCGATTGGTTTCATCATGTTTATGCTTCTTACAAAATCTATCATCACTATAAGGCACGTCTTCACAAATTCTATTCACTCCACAAAAATTGACATGCTTATAAGAAACATTTTTTATCATGACTAGTGCAATCATCATTAGTATCATGAATATTCATAGCAAGCACACTAACAACATTGCAATCATGTTTATCATTCAAAGATTTAGTGCCAAACATTTTATTGACTTCTTCTTCTAATACTTGAGCACAATTTTCCTTTCCATCATTTTCACGAAAGACATTAAAAAGATGAAGCATATGAGGCAACCTCAATTCCATTTTTTTGTAGTTTTCTTTTATAGACTAAACTAGTGATAAAACAAGAAACTAAAAGATTCAATTTCAAGATCTAAAGATATACCTTCAAGCACTAGCCTCCCCGGCAACGGCGCCAGAAAAGAGCTTGATGTCTACTACGCAACCTTCTTCTTGTAGACTCGTGTTGGGCCTCCAAGCGTAGAGTTTTGTAGGACAGTAGCAAATTTCCCTCAAGTGGTGGACCTAAGGTTTATCAATCCGTGGGAGGCGTAGGATGAAGATGGTCTCTCTCAAACAACCCTGCAACCAGATAACAAAGAGTCTCTTGTGTCCCCAACACACCCAACACAATGATAAATTGTATAGGTGCACTAGTTCGGCGAAGAGATGGTGATACAAGTGTAATATGGATAGTAGATATAGGTTTTTGTAATCTGAAAATATAAAAACAACAAGGTAACTAGTAACAAAAGTGAGCAAAAACGGTATTGCAATGCTTGGAAACAAGGCCTAGGGTTCATACTTTCACTAGTGCAAATTCTCTCAACAATGATAACATAATTGGATCACATAACAATCCCTCAACGTGCAAAAAAAATTACTCCAAAGTTTCTATCGGAGAACGTAGGACGAAAACATGCATCAACGCCTATGCATAGATTACCCCAATGTCACCTCGGGAATCCGCAAGTTGAGTGCCAAAACATACATCAAGTGAATCAATAGAACATCCCATTGTCACCACAGATATCCCATCGCAAGACATACATCAAGTGTTCTCAAATCCAATACTCAATCCAACATAACGAAACCTCAAAGAGCAAGACTCAATTCATCACAAGAAGGTAGAGAGGGAAGAAACACCATATGATCCAACTATAATAACAAAGCTCGCGGTACATCAAGATCGTGCCAAATCAAGAACACGAGAGAGAGAGAGATCAAACACATAGCTACTGGTACATACCCTCAGTCCCGAGGGTGAACTACTCCCTCCTCATCATGGAGACCGTTGGGATGATGAAGATGGCCTCCGATGATGGTTTCCCCTCCGGCAGGGTACCGGAACGGGCTCCCAATTGGTTTTTCGTGGCTACAGAGGCCTGCGGCGGCAGAACTTCCGATCTAGGTTTCTTTTCGGGGGTTTCTGTATTTATAGGAGTTTTTGGCGTTGGTCTCACATCAGGGGGGTCTACGAGGCGGCGGCAAGGCAGGGGGGCGCGCCCTAGGGGGGGGGCGTGTGACGCCCCCGACTCAATCGTGCACTAATCATACACGCAAACGTGCACGATCAAGCACAGGGACTCACGGGAAGATATCACAAGACAACTCTAACACAAATAAATGGAGATCCACAAAATTATAGACCAGGGATCACGAGGATCCGAATACATAAGTCAGTCTTACAAATAATATCTGAGTACAGACATAGTTAGCCAAGGTTTGCCTTAAGAAGGCTAGCACAAACAATGACTCTAGATCGAAAGGCGAAGGGCTCCTGCCTGGGGAGCCTCCAATCCTACTCCTGGTCGGCTGGCTTGATCCAGTAGTACGTGCCATCTGGACCCTCCTGGTAGTAAGCTCCTGCTGGGACATCTGGCTTCGGGGCTCCATCGTCTAATGTATCATCAAGTAGGGGAAAATAGGGAAAAAGAAGAAGCAAAGCAACCGTGAGTACTCATCCGAAGTACTCAGCAAGCAAGGATCTATACTACATATGCAACATTATCAAAGAAAGGCTGAATATGTGGACTGGGCTGCAGAAATGCCAAAATAGAGAGAAGGCCTAGTCCTATCGAAGACTAGCATCTTCAAACATCTTCACGAAGCCACCATCTTGCAGCAATAGAAGAGAGTAGAATAGCATTTTAATAAGCAAACATGTTGAGGCAAAGCCTAGAGATCCTTCCTCGACTCCCTGCGAGAAAGCGATCCCGAAGCTTCAATTAAGTAACCAGTATCCAGTTCAAGTAATAGATCGGGATACCAAACTGAGCGTCCTTTACCGTAGGACCGGCTATCGATAGATTATTCTTCCCTGCAGGGGTGCACTACTGTTACCCAACACGCTCGATCAACTCTGGTCGGACACACTTGCTGGGTAATGCCCGGCCTCGGGAGATCAACACGAAGCAGCGCCCTACCTAGGCTCAGCAGAGAGGTCAACACGCCGGACACCCTATGCACCCAGAGGTCTTGGGCCATCGCCCTGGGCACCCTGCGTGTTGCGTGACTGGCCGGGGTGCAGGCGGGACACTGAACTCGTCAGTGAAGTATCCAGCCCATTCCCGACAATCAGCCCGCATGGTGAACTGTGACGTCTGAGGCGGCGGCAAGGCAAGGGGGTCCAGGGGGGCGTGGGGGGTCCACGAGGTGGTGGCAAGGCAGGGGGCGCGCCCTAGGGGGGCGCGGCCCCCACCCTTGTGGTTGCCTCGGGACTCTTCTCTGGTATCTTTTCGCTCCAGTATTTTTTATATTTTCCAAAAATATTCTCCGTAAATTTTCAACTCATTCCGAGAACTTTTATTTATGCATAAAAAACGACACCACGGTAGTTCTGCTGGAAACAGCGTCAGTCCGGGTTAGTTCTAATAAAATCATACCAAAACCATATAAAATTGTTGTAAACATGGCATGAATACTTCATAAATTATTGATACGTTCGAGACGTATCATCTCGCAATAAACAAGATTCAAATATAATGTTCATGCTCAACACGGGCACCAAATAACAATTATTGAGGTCTAAAACTAATCCCGAAGGTAGATGTAGAGGTAGCGTGCCGACGGCGATCACATCGACCTTGGAACCATTCCCGATGCGCATCGTCAGCTTGTCCTTAGCCAATCTTCGTTTATTCCACAGCTCCTGTTTCGAGTTACAAATATGAGCAACTGAACCAGTATCAAATACCTAGGCGCTGCTACGAGCATTAGTAAGGTACACATCAATAACATGTATATCAAATATACCTTTGTTCACTTTGCCATCCTTCTTATCCGCCAAGTATTTGGGGCAGTTCCGCTTCCAGGGACCATTCCCTTTGCATTAGAAGCACTCAGTTTCAGGCTTGGGTCCAGCTTTGGGCTTCTTCCCAGGAGTGGCAACTTGGTTGCCATTCTTCTTGAAGTTCCCTTTCTTACCCTTGCCATTTTTCTTGAAACTAGTGGTCTTGTTAACCATCAACACTTGATGCTCCTTCTTGATTTCAACCTCCGTGGCCTTAAGCATCACGAAGAGCTCAGGAATCATTTTATTCATCCCTTGCATATTATAGTTCATCACGAAGCCTTTGTAGCTTGGTGGCAGTGACTCAAGAACTCTGTCAATAACACTATCAACTGGAAGATCAACTCCCAGCTGAGTCAAGTGATTATGATACCCAGACATTTTGAGTATGTGTTCGCTGACAGAACTGTTCTCCTCCATCTTGCAGCTAGAGAACTTGTTGGAGACTTCATATCTCTCAACCCGGGCATTTGCTTGAAATATTAACTTCAACTCTTGGAACATGTCATATGCTCCATGACGTTCAAAATGTCTTTGAAGTCCCGGTTCTAAGCCGTAAAGCATGGCACACTGAACTATTGAGTAGTCATCAGATCGAGGTTGCCAGACGTTCATAACATCTGCATCAGCAACTGCAGCAGGTTTGTCATCTAGCGGTGCATCAAGGACATAATTCTTCTGTGCAGCAATGAAGATAATCCTCAAGTTACGGACCCAGTCTGTGTAGTTGCTACCATCATCTTTCAAATTAGCTTTATCTAGGAACACATTAAAATTCAGTGGAACGGTAGCTCGGGCCATTGATCTACAACATAGATATGCAAAACTATAAAACTAAGTTCATGATAAATTAAGTTCAATTAATCAAATTACCAATGAACTCCCACTTAAATAAACATCCCTCAAGTTATCTAATTGATACGTGATCCAAATCAACTAACCCATGTCCGATCATCACGTGAGATGGGGTAGTCATCAATGGTGAACATATCTATGTTGATCATATCTACTATATGACTCATGTGCCACCTTTCGGTCTCCAGTGTTCCGAGACCATGTCTGTACATGCTAGGCTCATCAAGTTTAACCCAAGTATTCTGCATGTGCAAAACTGTCTTACACCCATTGTATGTGAACGTAGAGTCTATCACACCCGATCATCACGAGGTGCTTCGAAACGACGAACTTTGGCAACGGTGCATACTCGGGGAGAACACTTTTATCTTGAAATTTAGTGAAGGGATCATCTTATAATGCTACCGCCGTTCTAAGCAAAATAAGATGCATAGAGGATAAACATCACATGCATTCAAAATATGTGACATGATATGGCCATTATCTTGTGCTTTTGATCTCCATCTCCAAAGCATCGTCATGATCTCCATCATCACCGGCTCGACACCTTGATTTCCATCGTTGCGTCGGGGTCGTCTCGCCAACTATTGCTTCTACAACTATTGCTAACGCATAGCGATAAAGTAAAGCAATTACATGGCGCTTGCATTTCATATAATAAAGAGACAACCCTAAGGCTCCTGCCGGTTGTCGATATTACAAAACATGATCATCTCATACATCAACATATATCACATCACATCTTGACCATATCACATCACAACATGCCCTGCAAAAACAAGTTAGATGTCCTCTACTTTGTTGTTGCAAGTTTTACGTGGCTGCTGCGGGCTTCTAGCAAGAACCGTTCTTACCTACGCAAAAACCACAATAGTGATTCATCAAGTTTGTTGTTTTAACCTTCTTCAAGGACCGAACGTAGTCAAATTCGATTCAACTAAAGCAGGAGAAACAGACACCCGCCAGCCACCTTTATGCAAAACTAGTTGCATGTCAGTCAGTGGAACCGGTCTCATGTGCGTGGACATGTAAGGTTGGTCCAGGCCGCTTCATCCCACAATACTGCCGAATCAAAATAAGATGTTGGTGGTAAGCAGTATGACTATCACCGCCCACAACTCTTTGTGTTCTACTCGTGCATATCATCTACGCATAGACCTGGCTCGGATGCCACTGTTGGGGAACGTTGCATGGAAAACAAATTTTTTTCTACTCACACGCAAGATCTATCAAGGAGATGCATAGCAACGAGAGGGGAGAGTGTGTCTACGTACCCTCGTAGACCATAAGCGGAAGCGTTTAGTAATGCGGTTGATGTAGTCGAACTTCTTCGCGATCCAACCGATCGAGTACCGAACGTACGGCACCTCCGCGTTCAGCACATGTTCATCTCGGTGACGTCCACGCCTTCTAGATCCAGCAAGACGGCGAGGTAGTGGATGAGTTCCGGCAGCACGACGGTGTGGTGACGGTGATGGTGATGCTATCTCTGCAGGGCTTCGCCTAAGCACTACGAAAATATGACCGAGGGTGTAAACGGTGGAGGGGGCGCCGCACACGGCTAAGAGATTGTTGTGGTTATATGTGGCGCCCCCCTCCCACATATATATAGGTGGGGGAGAGGGGAGAGGCCAAGGGGCACCCCAAGTAGGCTGAATCCTACTTGGGGTCCTTCCCTAGCCGCGCCCCCCCCCTTACCATATTTGCCGGAGGGGGGAAGGAAAGGGGGGAGAGGAAAGGAAGGGGGAGGCCGACTCCCCCCTTTTCCTTCTCTCCCCAAGGGCTGCGACCTAGGAGGGGCACACCAGCCCCTTGTGGGCTGATGTGTTCCCCCGTTTGGCCCATATGGCCCATTAACCTCCCGGGGTGTTTGGAACCCCTTCCGGTGACCCGATTTCTATCCGGTACATCCCGAAACTCTTCCGGTGTCCAAATATCATCGTCCTATATATTAATCTTTACCTCCGGACCATTTTGGAGCTCCTCGTCATGTCCGTGATCTCATCCGGGATTCTGAACAACATTCGGTCACCAAATCATATAACTCGTATAACACTATATCGTCAACGAACGTTAAGCGTGCGGACCCTACGGGTTCGAGAACTATGTAGACATGACCGAGACACCTCTCCGGTCAAAAACCAATAGCGGAACCTGGATGCCCATATTGGCTCCTACATATTCTACGAAGATCTTTATCGGTCGAACCTTATGAGAACATACGTAATTCCCTTTGTCCATCGGTATGTTACTTGCCCTAGATTCGATCGTCGGTATCTTCATACCCAGTTCAATCTCGTTACCGGTAAGTCTCTTTATTCGTTCTGTAATACATCATCTCGTAACAAACTCCTTAGTCATTTGCTTGCAAGGCTTATTATGATGTGTATTACCGAGAGGGCCAGAGATACCTCTCCAATACTCGGAGTGACAAATCCTAATCTCGATCTATGCCAACTCAACAAACACCTTCGGAGATACCTGTAGAGCATCTTTATGATCACCCAGTTACGTTGTGACATTTGATAGCACACAAGGTATTCCTCCGGTATCCGGGAGTTGCATAATCTCATAGTCGAAGGAATATGTATTTGTCATCAAGAAAGCAATAGCAATAAACTGAACAATCAATATGCTAAGCTAACGGATGGGTCTTGTCCATCACATCATTCTCCTAATGATGTGATCCCGTTATCAAATGACAACACATGTCTATGGTTAGGAAACCTTAACCATCTTTGATCAACGAGCTAGTCTAGAAGAGGCTTACTAGGGACACGGTATTTGTTTATGTATTCACACATGTATTTAAGTTTCCGATCAATACAATTCTAGCATGAATAATAAACCTTTATCATGAATAAGGAAATATAAAATAACAACTTTATTATTGCCTCTAGGGCATATTTCCTTCAATTTTGAGTATGTCTTCACTGACAGAACTGTTCTCCTCCATCTTGCAGCTATAGAACTTGTTGGAGACTTCATATCTCTCAACCCGGGCATTTGCTTGAAATATCAACTTCAGCTCTTGGAACATCTCATATGCTCCGTGATGTTCAAAAGGTCTTTGAAGTCCCGGTTCTAAGCCGTAAAGCATGGCACACTGAACTATTGAGTAGTCATCAGATCGAGTCTGCAGACATTCATAACATCTGCAGTAGCTCCTATAGCAGGTCTGTCACCTAGCGGTGCATCAAGGACATAATTCTTCTGTGCAGCAATGAGGATAATCCTCAAGTTACGGACCCAGTCCGTGTAGTTGCTACCATCATATTTCAACTTAGCTTTCTCTAGGAACACATTAAAATTCAGGGGAACGGTAGCACGGTCCATTGATCTACAACATAGATATGCAAAAACTATTAAGACTAAGTTCATGATAAATTAAGTTCAATTAATCAAATTACTAATGAACTCCCACTTAATTTAACATCCCTCAAGTTATCTACGTGATACATAATCCAAATCAACTAACCCATGTCCGATCATCACGTGAGATGTGGTAGTCATCAATGGTGAACATCTCTATGTTGATCATATCTACTATATGACTCACGTTCGACCTTTTGGTCTCCAGTGTTCCGGGACCATGTCTGTACATGCTAGGCTCATCAAGTTTAACCCAAGTATTCTGCATGTGCAAAACTGGCTTACACCCGTTGTATGTGAACGTAGAGTCTATCACACCCGATCATCACGAGGTGCTTCGAAACGATGAACTTTGGCAACGGTGCATACTCAGGGAGCACACTTTTTATCTTGAAATTTAGAAAAGGGATCATCTTATAATGCTACCGCCGTTCTAAGTAAAATAAGATGCATAAAGGATAAACATCACATGCAATCAAAATATGTGACATGATATGGCCATGATCATCTTGTGCTTTTGATCTCCATCTCCAAAGCATCGTCATGATCTCCATCGTCACCGGCTCGACACCTTGATCTCCATCGTTGCGTCGGGGTCGTCTCGCCAACTATTGCTTCTACAACTATTGCTAACGCATAGCGATAAAGTAAAGCAATTACATGGCACTTGCATTTCATACAATAATTAAGAGACAACCCTAAGGCTCCTGCCGGTTGTTGATATTGCAAAACATGATCATCTCATACAACAATGTATATCACATCACGTCTTGACCATATCACATCACAACATGCCCTGCAAAAACAAGTTAGATGTCCTCTACTTTATTGTTGCAAGTTTTACGTCGCTGCTACGGGCTTCTAGCAAGAACCGTTCTTACCTACGCAAAACCACAACAGTGATTATCAAGTTTGCTATTTTAACCTTCTTCAAGGACCGGCCATAGTCAAATTCAATTCAAAAGTAGGAGAAACAGACACCCACCAGCCACCTATATGCAAAACAAGTTGCATATCAGTCGGTGGAACCGGTCTCATGTGCGTGGACATGTAAGGTTTGTCCGGGACGCTTCATCCCACAATACCGCCGAATCAAAATAAGACGTTGGTGGTAAGTGATACGTCTCCAACGTATCTATAATTTTTGCTTGTTCCATGCTGTTGTATTATCATTATTGGATGTTTTACAATCATTTTATAGCAACTTTATATCAATTTTTGGGACTAACCTGTTGACATAGTGCCCAGTGCCTGTTGCTGTTTTTTGCTTGTTTTTGACTTCATGGAAAATCAATACCAAACGGAGTCCAAACGCAGCGAAACTTTTTGGAGAATTTTTCTGGACCAGAAGACACCTGTTGGGCCAAAGAAGTACCAGAGGGGGGCTCCGAGGGGAGCACAACCCACCAGGGCGCGCCTGGGGGCCCAGGTGCGCCCAGGTGGGTTATGCCCACCTCGGTGGCCTCCCGCACCGCCTCTTCGCCCTATAAATACCCAAATATTCCAAAAACCCTAGGGGAGTCGACGAAACACAATTCCAGCCGCCGCAAGTTCCAGAACCACGAGATCCAATCTAGACACCATCACGGAGGGGTTCATCATCCTCATTGGTGCCTCTGCGATGATGCTGAGTAGTTCATTGTAGACCTACGGGTCCGTAGGTAGTAGCTAGATGGCTTCTTCTCTCTTTTTGATTCTCAATACAATGGTCTCTTGGAGATCTATTTGATGTAACTCTTTTTGCGGTGTGTTTGTTGGGATCCGATGAACTTTGAGTTTATGATCAGATCTATATCCATGAAAGTTATTTGAGTTCTTTTATCTCTTTTATGCATGATTACTTATAGCCTCATATTTCTTCTTCGAATCTTTGGTTTAGTTAGGCCGACTTGATCGATTTTTCTTGCCATGGAAAGAGGTGCTTAGTGATGGGTTCGATCGTGCGGTGTTCTTTCCCAGTGACAGAAGGGGCAGCAAGACACGCATGTATCGTTGCTATTAAGGATAACAAGATGGGGGATATTCCTACATGAATATATCTCGTCTACATCATGTCATCATTCTTATTGCATTACTCCATTTCTCCATGAACTTGATACACTAGATGCATGCTGGATAGCGGTCGATGTCTGGAGTAATAGTAGTAGATGCAGGCAGGAGTCGGTCTACTAATCTTGGACGTGATGCCTATATAATGATCATTGCCTGGATATTATCATAATTATTTGAGGTTCTATCAATTGCCCAATAGTAATTTGTTTACCCACCGTATGCTATTTTTTTTAGAGAAGCCACTATTGAAATCTACGGCCCCCGGGTCTATCCTTTATCATATTTGCTTTGAGATCTATTTTTATTCTCTTTTATTTTCAGATCTATTATTCCAAAAATCCAAAAATACCTTGCTGCACTTTTTTATTATTTATTTTATTTCACGTTATATCGAGATCTATTTATCGAATCTACACAATTTTTATCCCGTCAACTTGACAATTTTTGGCACCGTTACCCGTAGAGGGATTGACAACCCCTCCTAATCGTCGGGTTGCAAGTATTTGTTATTTGTTTGCAGGTACCGTTTACATAGTGTTGCTTGGTTCTCCTACTGGATTGATACCTTGGTTTCACAACTGAGGGAAATACCTACCGTACCTGTGCTGCATCATCCCTTCCTCTTTGGGGAAATATCGACGTAGTTCAAGCGACATCAAAAGGGATTTCTGGCACCGTTGCCGGGGAGGATCAAGTCAAGATACTCCCGCCAACACGCCAATTTTTGGCGCTGTTGCCGGGGAGACATCATCAACATCTATCAGGTTCCTAATCACAAATCTCATCTCCTTGCAATTTACATTATTTGCCATTTGCCTCTCGTTTTCATCTCCCCCACTTCACAAAAATTTGCCGTTTTATTCGCCCTCTTTTTCGTTCGCCGTTTTCTCGTCAGATCTGTTTTTTGTGTGCAATCTTGTTTGCATAGTCACGATGACTCAAGAAAACACTAAGTTGTGTGACTTTTCCAATACCAACAACAATTATTTTATTAGCACTCACATTGCTTCTCCCGCCACTAGTGCGGAATCTTGTAATATTAATGCCGCTTTGTTGAATCTTGTTATGAAAGACCAATTTTTCGGTACTCCTAAAGAGGATGCCGCATCCCATCTAAACACATTCATGGAATTATGCGATATGCAAAAGAAAAAAGATGTGGACAATGATATTGTGAAGTTGAAATTATTTCCGTTTTCTTTGCGAGATCGTGCAAAAATTTAGTTTTCTTCTTTGCCTCGCAATAGTATCGATTCTTGGGATAAATGCAAAGATGCTTTCATTACTAAGTATTTTCCGCCCACAAAAATTATTTCCCTTAGAACCCAACTCATGAATTTTAAGCAACTTGAGCATGAACATGTTGCGCAATCTTGGGAAAGAATGAAGTTGATGCTAATAAATTGTCCTACTCATGGTTTAAATCTTTGGATGATCATACAAATTTTTTATGCGGGATTGAACTTTGTTTCTAGAAATCTTTTAGATTCTGTCGCTGGTGGTACTTTTATGGAAATTACTTTGGGTGAAGCTACTAAATTGCTTGATAATATTATGGCAAATTAGTCACAATGGCATACCGAAAGAGCACCTACTAGTAAAAAAGTTAATTCGGTTGATGAAATTAGTACTTTGAGTGAAAAAGTTGATTCTCTTATGAAATTGGTAGCTAATAAAAGTGCTCCTACTGATCTGAATGATGTGCCTTTGTCTACTTTGATTGAGCAAAATAGTGATTCCGTAGATGTGGATTTTGTCTCGCGAAACAGTTTTAATAACAATGCTTATAGAGGTAATTTTAATCCTAGACCTTTTCCTGGAAATTCCTCTAATAATTATGGTAATTCCTATGGTAATCCTTCTTACAATAATAATAGGAACACCTCTGATCTTGAGAATAATATTAAATAATTTATCAATGCTAAAAAAGTTTTCAATAACATGATAGAAGAAAAGTTGAATAAGATTGATGATATGTCTAGAAGCATTGATAGAATTTCTCATGATGTAGAAAATCTCAAATTCAAAAATTTTGTACCCAAGGTTGAGGAATCAATTAAAGCTTTATATGTTTCTATGGATGAAAGTAAGAAAAGAACCGCTATGCTTAGAGCTAAACGAGAATTTTTAGAAAGAGCGTTTTCTAGTGATTGCTTTCATAAAAATGATGAAGATCTTAAAGTGATTGGTGTTTCTTCTATTGATTCCTTGTTTAGTAAAATTAAAATTTATGATAAAGGGATTGAAGAAGAGTCAACTTTAGTTAGAAGGCATCCCAATAATTCAGAGGGTGAAAATTTTGATGAAAAAATTGATAAAAGTTGGTTTGGAGAGGTCAAAACTTTAACTAGTGATGTGCCCACTCTTTTGGATTAAAAAGACTTTAATTATGATAATTTCTCTTTGTTTGATTGTATTTCTTTGTTGCAATCCATGATTAATTCACCCCATGCTTATGAACAAAATAAAGCTTTTACTAAACATATCGTAGATGCCATGATGAAAGCTTTGGAAGAAAAGTTGGAATTAGAGATTTCAATTCCTAGAAAATTACATGATTAATGGGAACCTACCATCAAATTCAAGATTAAAAATTATGAGTGTTTTGCTTTATGTGATTTGGGTGCTAGTGTTTTCACAATTCCGAAATCTTTATGTGATGTGCTTGGTCTTGCCGATATTGAAGAAAGTTCTCTTAATTTGCACTTGGCGGATTATACTTTTAAAAAGCCTTTGGGAAGAATTAATGATGTTCTTATTCTTGCAAATAGGAATTATGTGCCCATAGATTTTATTGTTCTTGATATTGATTGCAATCCGTCTTGTCCAATTATACTTGGTAGACCGTTTTTACGCACTATTGGTGTCGTGATTGATATGAAATAAGGCAATATTAAATTTCAATTTCCACTAAGAAAGGGTATGGAACACTTACCTAGAACAAGAATTAAGCCACCATATGAATCAATCATGAGGGCATCCTATGGATCTAGAGCTAAAGATGACAATACTTGAATCTATGCATTATGCCTAGCTAGGGGCATAAAACGATAGCGCTTGTTGGGAGGCAACCCAATGAATATTTTTTTATTATTTTTCTTTCTGTTCTGGAGTGTTTGCACAATTATTCCTCTGTTATGATTGTGTGTTTTATGTTTAATTAGTGTTTGTGCCAAGTAAAGCCTTTGGGATAGCTTTGGTGATAGTTGATTTGATCCTATTGAAAAACAGAAACTTTTGCGTCCAGTAAAATAATTGTCTAAATTCACAGAAGAGACGAAAAATTCTGAATTTTTTACAAAATATTTATGTACAAATTGCCTCTGTTGTCCTAATGTTTCAGAATTTTTGGAGTTACAGAAGCATGAGAACAGTTCACATATTTACAGACTATTCTGTTTTTGACAGATTCTGATTTCTTTGTATTGTGTGCTTATTTTGATGAATCTATGGATTGTATCAGGGGGTATAAGCCATGGCAAAGTTAGAATACAGTAGATATAATGCAATAACAAAATTTGAATGGGTTTTCTACAGTACTTAAAGTAAAGATTGGTTTTCTTATACTAACGGATCTCACGAAGGTTTTGTTAAGCTTTGTGTGATTGAAGTTTTCTAGTTTTGGGTGAGATCACGATGGATGAAGGAATAAGGAGTAAAAAAAGCCTAAGCTTGGGGATGACCCATGGCACCCCAAGTTAATATTTAAGGAGAACCAAGCAACTAAGCTTGGGGATGCCCCGGACGGCATCCCCTCTTTCTTCTAACGACCATCGGTATTTTACTTGGAGCTATATTTTTATTCGTCACATATCATGAGTTTTGCTTGGAGCGTCTTGTATTATATGAGTATTTGCTTGTTTTGATTTTTAGTTTGTCACAAGTATCCTTGCTGGACACACCTATTTGAGAGAGCCAAATTATGCTATGATTTGTTAGAATTGCACTATATGCTTCACTTAATTTTTTTGAGCTATGAAATTGCTCTAGTGCTTCACTTACATCTTTTTTAGCACGGTGTGCTTTAATATTTTTGAAGAAATTCTCTCATGCTTCACTTAGATTTATTTGAGAGTTAGTAAATTTTTGAAGAAATTCTCTCATGCTTCACTTATATTATTTTGAGAGACGGAAAATTTTATGCTCATGTTCTTCACTTAGATTTGTTTGAGCTTGTCAAAAACAATTGCAATATATGAAACTAGTCCCAAAGTGATAGATATTCAAGAGGGATATAATAAAAACTTTCATGAAGATCATTGGACAAAATAAACTTGATTCTTTGTAATAGTTTTGAGATATGATGATAGTGATATGTGAGTCATGTTGGTGAGTAATTATGCTTTAGTAAGAATATTGGTGTTAAGGTTTGTGATTCCCTATGCAAGCACGAAAGTCAATAGTTATGCAATGAAATTACATCCTACTTGTGGTGCATTATTCGGTGTTAATTATGCTTAATGCTTGCTTATGAGATTTTTCGTTTCTTGGTTGGTTGCTTCTCAATCTTTTTGCTAGCCTCCACTTGTACTAAGTAGAAATACTACTTGTGCATCCAAAATCTTTAAACCCAGTTTTGCCATATGAGTCCACCATACCTACCTATATGCGGTATTCCCATGCCGTTCTAAGCAAATTTCTATGTGCCATCTATAATTTTCAAAATGAATTTCCTTTTTGTGTGCTCGTACCGCTCATGAAGCGGCAGGGGGTGGCCAATATTTTCCATGCTAGATGTGTTATTCTCAAGATGAGTGTTTATTCACTTGTCATTACACGAGAGTGCGGCGGTAATAGGGATGCCCAAACCCGAAATGAAAAAGAAATTTACTTTATGTTGTCAAATAATAAATTCTTTGGAAAGTGTTGGTATGGACGGTACCCGTGGATACGGCTAGCCATGGAATGTGAAAGAATGGTGGAAAAGGGATTAACTTTATTTTTTGTTTGGGAACCGCCTATGATATATCTAGCATGGAAAGTGTTGGGAATTACTCGGTCGTTTTTGTTGACGCGAAAAGTATGCCTCTCAAAAAAATTTATCTCTCAATTTAAGCTTTGAGCTCTGGCACCTCTACAAATCCCTACTTCCCTCTGCGAAGGGACTATCTATTTACTTTATGCAATTTTTTTGAGTCTCCATCTTCTCTTATAAAGCACCAACTAAGGGGCACTATGATCGTACTTGAGCATTGGGTATAGCTAATATGTGAGTGTGTTTCATGAATGGATCAATGATTGACCATGATGGGCTAGGGATAACTTTCTTTAGTGTTGCTATTTAGAAAGACATGGTTGCTTGTTGATATGCTTGAGTATTGAAATCTTCATGTCAAAACTAGACTATTGCTTTGAACCATATAAAAGTCCATATGTCCATGCAACAAAGAAAAGAATATGTGATGAACATGTTAGGCAGCATTCCACATCAAAAATTCTGTTTTTATCATTTACCTACTCGAGGACGAGTAGGAATTAAGCTTGGGGATGCTGATACATCTCCAACATATCTATAATTTTTGCTTGTTCCATGTTGTTATATTATCATTCTTGGATGTTTTACAGTCATTTTATAGCAACTTTATATCATTTTTTTGGGACTAACCTATTGACATAGTGCCCAGTGCCAGTTGCTGTTTTTTGCTTGTTTTTTACTTCACAGAAAATCAATACCAAATGGAGTCCAAATGCAACAAAACTTTTTGTAGAATTTTTCTGGACCAGAAGACACCTGTTGGGCCAAAGAAGTACCAGAGAGGGGCTCCGAGGGGAGCACAACCCACCAGGGTGCAGCCTCCCGCACTGCCTCTTCGCCCTATAAATACCCAAATATTCCAAAAACCCTAGGGGAGTCGACGAAACACAATTCCAGCCGCCGCAAGTTCGAGAATCACGAGATCCAATCTAGACACCATCACGGAGGGGTTCATCATCCTCATTGGTGCCTCTTCGATGATGCGTGAGTAGTTCATTGTAGTCCTACGGGTCCGTAGGCGGTAGCTAGATGGCTTCTTCTCTCTTTTTGATTCTCAATACAATGGTCTATTGGAGATCTATTTGATGTAACTCTTTTTGCGGTGTGTTTGTTGGGATCCGATGAACTTTGAGTTTATGATCAGATCTATATCCATGAAAGTTATTTGAGTTCTTTGATCTCTTTTATGCATGATTACTTATAGCCTCGTATTTCTTCTTCGAATCTTTGGTTTAGTTAGGCCAATATAATGATCATTGCCTGGATATCGTCTTAATTATTTGAGGTTCTATCAATTGCCCAACAGTAATTTGTTTACCCACCGCATGCTATTTTTTTTGAGTGAAGCCACTAGTGAAATCTACGGCCCTCGGGTCTATCCTTTATCATATTTGCTTTGAGATCTATTTTTATTCGCTTTTATTTATAAATCTGTTATTCCAAAAAGCAAAAATACCTTGCTGCACTTTTTTATTATTTATTTTATTTCGCATTTTATCGAGATCTATTTATCCAATCTACACAATTTTTATCCCGTCAACTTGACAATTTCTGGCACCGTTACCCGTAGAGGGATTGACAACCCCTCCTAATCATTGGGTTGCAAGTATTTGTTATTTGTGTGCAGGTACCGTTTACATAGTGTTGCTTGGTTCTCCTACTGGATTGATACCTTGGTTTCATAACTGAGGGAAATACCTACCATAGCTGTGCTGCATCATCCCTTCCTCTTTGGGGAAATACCGACGTAGTTCAAGCGACATCAGTAAGCAGTATGACTATCACCGCCCACAACTTCTTTGTGTTCTACTCGTGCATATCATCTACGCATAGACCTGGCTCATGATGCCATTGTTGGGGAACGTTGCATGGAAAACAAAAAAAATTCTACGCACATGCAAGATCTATCCATGGAGATGCATAGCTACGAGAGGGGAGAGTGTCTCTACGTACCCTCGTAGATCGTAAAGCGGAAGCGTTTATCAACGCGGTTGATGTAGTCAAACACCTTCGCGATCCAACCGATCAAGTACCGAACATACGGCACCTTCGTGTTCAGCACACGTTCAGCTCGATGACATCCTCACCTTCTTGATCCAGCAAGACGGGCGAAGTAGTAGATGAGTTCCGGCAGCACGACGACGTGGTGACGGTGGTGGTGAACTTGTTCCCGTAGGGCTTCGCCATGCACTATGGAAAACTGGACGGAGGATGAAACTATGGAGAGGGGCACCACACACGGCTAAGAGATTGTTGTCCGTTTGTGTGGCGCCCCCTCCCTCATATATATACAGGTGGGGGGAGGGGAGGCAGCCAGGAGGCGCCTCAAGGGTGGCCACCGGCCCCCTTGGGATCCTGCCCTATGCCCCCCCCTTGTTTGCACAAGGGTGGAAGGAAAGGGGAGGAGAGGAAGGCAGGGGGAGGCCGACTCCCGCCTTTCCTTTTCTCCCCCAAGACCTGCGGCCAGAGGAGGGGCGTGCCAACCCCTTGTGGGCTGGTGTGCTCCCCTCTTTTGGCCCATATGGCCCATTAACCTCCCGGGGCTTCTCGGAACCCCTTCCGGTGATCCGATGATTACCCGGTACACTCCAAAACCTTTCCGGTGATCAAATAGCATCGTCCTATATATCAATCCTTACCTCCGGACCATTCCGGAGCTCCTCGTCATGTGCGTGATCTCATCTGGGACTCCAAACAACATTCGGTCACCAAATCACATAACTCATATAATACTATATCGTCAACGAACGTTAAGCGTGCGGACCCTACGGGTTCGAGAATGATGTAGACATGACCGAGACGCCTCTCCGGTCAATAACCAATAGCGGAACCTAGATGCCCATATTGGTTCCTACATATTCTACAAACATCTTTATCGGTCGAACCTTTATGACAACATACGTAATTCCTTTTGTCTGTCGGTATGTTACTTGCCCGAGATTCGATCATCGGTATCTCCATACCTAGTTCAATATCATTACCGGCAAGTCTTTTTACTCGTTCCGTAATACATCATCTGGTAACTAACTCCTTAGTCATTTTGCTTGCAAGCTTCTTGTGATGTGTATTACCGAGAGGGCCCAGAGATACCTCTCCGATACTCGGAGTGACAAATCCCAATCTCGATTCATGCCAACTCAACAGACACCTTCGGAGATACCTGTAGAGCATATTTATGATCACCCAGTTACGTTGTGACGTTTGATAGCACACAAGGCATTCCTTCGGTATCCGGGAGTTGCATGATCTCATGGTCGAAGGAACATGTATTTGACAATAAGAAAGCAGTAGCAATAAACTGAACGATCATATGCTAAGCTAACGGATGGGTCTTGTCCATCACATCATTCTCCTAATGATGTGATCCCGTTATCAAATGACAACTCATGTCTATGGTTAGGATACCTTAACCATCTTTTGATCAACGAGCTTGTCTAGTAGAGGCTCACTAGGGACACAGTATTTTGTTTATGTATCCACACATGTATTTAAGTTTCCAGTCAATACAATTCTAGCATGAATAATAAACCTTTATCATGAATAAGGAAATATAATAACAACTTTATTATTGCCTCTAGGGCATATTTCCATCAAATACCTCCCTTTTTAGGGACACAATGAATAGGACTTACCCATCTACTATAAGCTATAGGATAAATTATACCTGCTTCCAGAAGCTTTAGTATTTCAGTTCTTACCACTTCCTTCATCTTGGATTTAATTGACATTGATGATCAACAACTGGTTTAGCATCAGGTTCCATATTAATCTTGTGTTGACAGAGATTGGGACTAATGCCCTTAAGATCATCAAGAGTATATCCAATAGCAGCACGGTGCTTCTTCAGAATTTTTAATAATCTCTCTTCTTCTTGTTCTGAAAGGTTAGCACTAATAATAACAGGATCTATCTTTTTCTCATCAAGATAAGCATACTTCAGAGTGTCAGGCAATTGCTTTAACTCAAACATAGGATCACCTTTGGGTGGAGGAGGACCTCCTAGAGTTTCAACAGGCAAATTGTGTTTAAGGATAGGTTGTTGTTCAAAGAATATTTTATCTATTTCATTTGTTTCACGGAAGTGCATATCATTTTCATGGTCTAGCAAATATTGTTCTAGTGGATCAGCAGGAGGTACGTCAATAGAAGCAAGACCAATTATTTCATCCTTACTAGGCAATTATTATGGGGTTGCCTACGAAACTTAGATAAATTAAACTCATGAGACACATCACCAAAATTGACACTGATTGTTTCTTTCTCACAATCTATCTTAGCATTGACAGTGTTCAAGAAAGGTCTACCAAAAATAATGGGACACAAGTCATCTTGTGGGGGCCCAAGGACTAGAAAATCAATAGGGTATTTTATTTTCCCACACAAGACTTCAACATCTCTAACAATCCCAAGTGGTGTGATGGTATCTCTATTAGCAAGTTTAATTGTAACATCTATGTCTTCTATTTCAGCGGGTGCTATATCATTCATAATTTCTTGGTTTAAGGTAAAATTAATATCACTCACACTAGCACCCAAATAACATAAACCATGATAGCAATGATCTCCTATTTTAACTGAAACAACAGGCATGCCAACAACAGGCTTGTTTTTATCTTTAGTGTCGGGTTTGGCAATTCTAGCAGCTTCATCACATAAGTAACATGCCCATCAATATTTTCGACCAAGAGATCTTTAACAATAGCAACACTAGGTTCTACTTTAATTTGTTTAGAGGGTTTAGGTGCTTTAATATTACTTTTGCGAACCACTGTTGACACCGTAGCATGTTCCTTTATCCTTACAGGGAAATGTGGTTTTTCAATATAAGTAGTAGGAACAACTGGATCAACATTATAAATGATAGTTTCATCTTTAACTAAAACTTGTTCTTTAATCTCTTCTTTAATAGGGGGGTGATATTTAAACCACTTCTCCTTAGGGAGATCAACGTGAGTAGCAAAGGATTCAAAAAAAGAGGCTACTATCTCAGACTCAAGTCCATACTTAGTGCTAAACTTGTGAAAAGCTTTGGTATTCATAAAATATTTAACAGAAGCAAACTCACGCTTAATACTTGACTCTTTACCTTTCTCGAGTTCCCAATCTTTAGAGTTGTGTTTAATTCTTTCCAAAAGATCCCACCTGAATTCAATAGTCTTCTTCATAAAAGAAACAGTACAGGAAGTATCGAGCATGGATTGATCATCACGAGAAAGCCGAGCATAAAAATTCTAAATAATAATTTATCTTGGGAGCTCATGATTGGGGCATGAATATAACATTGACTTAAGCCTCCCCCAAGCTAGAGCGATACGTTCTCCTTCAGGAGGTCAAAAATTATATATATAATTCTGATCACGATGAACTAGATGCATAGGATAATTTTTTTTGGTGAAATTCCAATTTCAATCGGTTCCAATTCCAAGCTCCAATATCATCGCATAGCCTATACCATGTCAATGCTTTCCCCTTCAAAGATAAAGGGAAAACCTTCTTCTTAACTTCATCTCCGGGTAAACCTGCAAGCTAAACAATTCACAAATTTCATCCAGATGTATCAAATGCATATCAGGATGTTTCATTCCATCTCCTGCATAAGGATTAGCTAGCAGTTGTTCTATCCTACCCGAAGGAATTTCATAACCAATATTTTCAGTAGGTGCAGTAGGTTGAGGGGCAACTCTTTGTGTTTCCGGTCGAGGTGAAGATACCCCGAACAAACCCCTCAAAGGATTGTTTTCCATAGTAACAGGTGACAATAAATTTCAGCACATAGTATAAGTTTTTCCTTACCAATTTCCACTTACCAAGAGCGCTTCACTCCCTGGAAACGGTGCCAGAAAAGAGTCTTGATGACCCACAAGTATAGGGGATCAATCGTAGTCCTTTTCATAAGTAAGAGTGTCGAACCCAACGAGGAGCAGAAGGAAATGACAAGTGGTTTTCAGCAAGGTAATTTCTGTAGGCACTGAAATTGTCGGTAACATGTAGTTTGATAGCAAGATAATTTGTAGCAAGTAACAAGTAACAATAGTAACAATAAGTGCAGCAAGGTAGCCCAATCCTTCTGTAGCAAAGGACAGGCTGGAATGGTCTCAGATAATAAGTAAAAAGTTCTTGAGGGCACACGGGAATTTCATCTAGTCACTTTCATCATGTTGGTTTGATTCGCATTCGCTACTTTGATAATTTGATATGTGGGTGGAACGGTGCTTGGGTGCTGTTCTTACTTGAACAAGCCTCCCACTTATGATTAACCCCCTCGCAAGCATCCGCAACTACGAAAGACGTGTTAAGATAAAATCTAACCATAGCATTAAACATATGGATCCAAATCAGCCCCTTACGGAATAGCGCATAAACTAGGGTTTAAGCTTCTATCACTCTAGCAACCCATCATCTAATAACTACTCCACAATGCATTCCCTTAGGCCCAACGATGGTGAAGTGTCATGTAGTCGACGTTCACATAACACCACTAAGGTAATCACAACATACATATCATCAAAATATCGAACACATATCAAATTCACATGATTAGTTGCAACATGACTTCTCCCGTGGCCTCAAGAACAAAGGCAACTACTCACAAATAATATTCATGCCCAAGATCAGAGGGATATTAAATTGCATAATGGATCTGAACATATGATCTTCCACCAAATAAACCGGCTAGCATCAACTACAAGATGTAATCAACACTACTAGTCACCCCACAGGTACCAATCTGAGGTTTTGATACAAAGAATGAACATAAGTTATGAACTAGTGTTTGAGATGAGATGGTGCTGTTGAAGATGTTGATGAAGATTGGCCTCCCAAAGATGAGAGGGTTGTTGGTGATGACGATGGCTTCGATTTCCCCCTCCGGGAGGGAAGTTCCCCCTGTGGAATCGCTCCACCGGAGGGAAAAAATGCTCCTGCCCATGTTCCGCCTCAAGACGGCGGCGCTCCGTCCAGAAAGTCCTCCCCTTATTTTTTTCTAGGTCAAAATACCTTTGTACCAGAAGATGGGTAACGGAGGTGGGCCTGGGGCCCCACTACCCACCAGGGAGCGCATGGAAGGGGGGGGGGGCTGGTGCCTTGTGGGCGCCTGGGTGCCCCCCTCTGGTGGTTCTTTTCTCCAATATTTATTATATATTCCAAAATAATTCCCCTTAAAATTTCAGCTCATTTGGAGATGTGCAGAATAGGTATCTCTGACATAGCTTTTTCAGGTCCAGAATTCCAGCTGCCGGCATTCTCCCTCTTTGTGTAAACATTGCATATTATGAGAGAAAAGGCATTAGAATTACTCCACATAGTGTTATAATGCGTAAAAACACTATAAATAACAGTAGGAAAACATGATGCAAAATGGACGTATCATTGGCTTGCAGCAGCTGCTACTTGCGCTTCATGCTCCGGGCCGAGGCAATGAGGCGTCGCTGGAAGTGCTCTTGTTCGAAAGGGTCTTCAGGGACGACGTAGTCCTCGGTACCGAGGCTCTTGTCCTGCTCAAATTCCAGCATATAGTTGTCGTCGGCCCCTTCAAAGAGGTCGTCGGGATCTAAGTCCTCAAGATGTCCTTTAGGTGTGTCGTTCCGCACTGGGGAAGCTTGAGGGTCCCCCTCAAGGTGAAAACCCACAAGTATAGGGGATCACAACAATTTTCGAGGGTAGAGTATTCAACCCAAATTTATAGATTCGACACAAGGGGAGCCAAAGATTATTTGTAAGTATTAGCAGTTGAGTTGTCAATTCAACCACACCTGGAGATTAAATATATGCAGCAAGGTGATTAGTAGCACATTAATATGATAATGTTGATAGTAGTGGTAATAGTAGCAAAGGTAACGGTAACAACAGTAACAGTATTGTAGCAGTTGTAACAGTAGCAATGGCAGTAGTAACATAGCAAGAGCAATATGTGGGAAATTCGTAGGCATTGGATCGGTGAATTCGTTGGATGATATTCATCATATAACAGTCATAACCTAGGGCGATACAAAACTAGCTCTAGTTCATAAATATAATGTAGGCATGTATTCCGTAAATAGTCATACGTGCTTATGTAAAAGAAGTTGCATGACATCTTTTGTCCTGCCCTCCCGTGGCAGCGAGGTCCATAAGGAAACTAAGGGATATTAAGGCCTCCTTTTAATAGAGAACCGGAACAAAGCATTAACACATAGTGAATACATGAACTCCTCAAACTACGGTCATCACCAGAAAGTATCCCAATTACTGTCACACTGGGGTTTATGGATCATAACACGTAATAGGTGAATATGACTTGCAAGATCGGATCTAGAACATAGATAGAATGGTGAAAACATAAACGGTTCAGATCTGAAATCATGGCACCCGGGCCCTAAGTGACAAGCATTAAGCATGGAAAAGTCATAACAACATCAATCTCAGAACATAGTGGATACTAGGGATCAAGCCCTATCAAAACTAACTCGATTACATGCTGAATCCCATCCAACTCCTCACTGACCAGCGAGCCTATGAAGGAATTACTCACTCCCGGTGGAGAGCATCATGAAATTGCTGATGAAGGAGGGTTGGTGATGACAAAGACCAAAGATTCCCCTCTCCGGAGCCCCGAACAGGCTCCAGATCTGGCCTCCTGATGAAGAACATGAGGTGGCGGCGGCTCCGTATCGTAAAATGCGATGAAACTTCCTCTCCTATTTTTTTCTCCGAAAATAGGATTTTATAGCATCAGAATTAGGTTCTGCGGGGCCACGAGGTGGGCACAACCCACCAGGGCACGCCAGAGGGGGGGGGGGCGCCCTGGTGTCTTGTGCCCAGCCTGGGGCCCCCTCCGATGGTTCTTGGCTCCAGTATTTTTCTTTTATTGTAAAACAATTCTCCAAAAAGTTTCGTTCCATTCCGAGAACATTTATTTCTGCACAAAAACAACACCATGGTAGTTCTGCTGAAAACATCGTCAGTCCGGGTTAGTTTCATTCAAATCATGCAAATTAGAGTCCAAAACAAGAGCAAAAGAGTTAGGAAAAGTAGATACGACGGAGACATATCAACTCCCCCAAGCTTAAACCTTTGCTTGTCCTCAAGCAAATCAGTTGACAAACTAAAAGTGAAAAAGAAAAACTTTTACGAACTCTATTGTTCTTGTTTACATAAATAAGCTTAAGTAACACACAGGTTTTCAGCAAAGATTATGACTAACCATGTCAACAATAACTCTTAAAAATTATATCAACTCATATCAATAGCGTAAGCAACTAGCGAGCAATAATAAGATATCTCAATTGACAACACTTTGTCAAAACAACCATGATATAATATGACAATAATGGTATCTCGCTAGCCCTTTCGGAGACCGCAAAACATAAATGCAGAGCACCTCCAAAGTTCAAGCAGCGACTAAATATTGTAATTAATGGTAGAAAAGATCCAGTCATGATGCATCCAACATTAACTATACACAATGCATGAGGATGACAATAGTGCTCTTAGATCTGGCGCTTATTTGAGAAGGTGATGACTCAACATAAAATTAAATAGATAGTCCCTTCGCAGAGGGAAGCAGGGATTTGTAGAGGTGCTAGAGCTCAAAGTTTTAAAAACAGAGATAAATATAATTTTGGGAGGTACACCCTTCCTGTTAACGTTACGACTAAGAGTTACCAATATCTTCCATGCTAAACACATTAGTGGCGGTTCCCAAGCGATAAAAGTAAAGGTTTACTCCCCCTCCACTAACAAACACAGTCCACAGCTAGCCAAATCCACGGGTACCGTCCATACCAACATCAGTCCTAACGGAGTTTTGTTTAATTATTTGCATTTTTTGATTTCGGGACTGGTGTTGTGGGGAACCACGGCCACCTATGGGGCCACAGGCCCCCTTTTGGTTTGGCAGGGGGACTGAGCACGTTGCACAAAGAGCGGAGGAGCACACCACAGCGCGGCAGAGATCACACGGGCAGTTTTACCCAGGTTCGGGCCGCCGCGAGGCGTAAAACCCTACTCCTGCTTTGGTGGATTGATGGTGGATGGTGGTGGAAACGCAGCGCTCTTGCCCGACAGGGTTGCCTCGGGGCGAGAGCAGCTACGCGCGTACGAGTGTACAAGGGTCCGAATCCTTTCTATGGTTGCCATGGGCCTCCTTTTATAGATCAAGGGGTCACCACAGTGGCAAATCAGTCATTGTGTACTGATTAGATAGCGAACAGTGCTATCATATCTACTCTGCAGACAGAGCAGTATGCATTAAATGCACCGCTTAGTGTCACATCATGGTCTGCCCGGCACGCCTTGCCGGGCTGTTTGGCCACCTTCTCTCCTGTCTGCATGACACGTCGCTGGACGTGTGTCATTTGGAGGTAATTCCTGTAGGAAATGGCTGCCATGTGGCAAAAGGCAGCCACTTAGTCACTTTGGGGCTTGACACCGCACCAATTGATGACTTGCGTCGCTGTGAGGTGGCGCGGTGAAGCCTTGGCGGGGTGTTTTACCTTCGTAGGACCCGGCAAGCCTGCCGTGGCGGTCTTGAGGCTTGCTTTCGGGGCAACCTTGACCTTGCCAGGCTCTCCTGCCCGGCAAGGGAGGTTTTCCCTTAGCGGTGTCTTGCTCCTTGGCTTGACTTGGTCTTCTCAATCTGCCCTTTGATTCCTCAAAGAGCCTATTTCTTCATCTTGGCCTTGTCTTTAGATGTTACAATCTTGCCGGGTTTGTGGCTCACTGTCCGTGCACAAGTCAGGGGAAAACATACACCCTTGTTTGTGTACCCCGACAGAAGCCCCCGGGCCTGAGCCATACGTGTCGCTGGGCATGTTGGGTTAGGCCCCAAACAGTGCACGGGCACGTGGTGAAAGAAGGCTGCGCGCATGGCAGTCTGTCATGATGACCAGTAAATCCAACGTCCACTTCGCGCAATTACCACGGGTCATGGGGGCGTGGGACTTGTTGTAGTTAATGTACAACGGTAACTTTCTGAAGAGTCGCACCCTTCCCCACGTCCTTTCTTTTAAGAGAGGAAAACGCGGAAGGGTACTGCTCATCCATCGTCTGCCTCGCCTCCCCACCATCTTCCGCCGCAAACCAAGGAACTGCTCTCCTTCCTCGCCTGCACTTGCCGCCGATCCTCTTTCTATTCTCTTCCCACATCCTCGCAGCATCTTGGAGACATGGGGAAGAAAATCGCCGCCAGGGGGAAGCGGGCGACCGCTGCGAAGGAAGCAACCGTTGAGGGGAGCAAGAGGGCGTCGGAGCTGGACAAGAAGCGGAGGGCAGATGTTGTCTTCCTTCCGTCGAATCTGGACGGTGAAGTGATTGAGGCAAGGTATGGTTATCTGTGGGGGAGGGAAGTCCCGAAGGGGCACGGCGCGCCCAAAGTTCTGGCGGAGGGGGAACAGGACCCACCAGATTTGTTCCGATTCTTTTGCAAGTACTTCATCTGCGGCCTCTGTCCCCCTTTCTCGAATTTCTTAGAAGCAATGATGGTGATTTATGGCTTCCATCTCTTGGATTTTAGGCAAAATGCAATGGCGTGCATGGCGATCTTTGCTCACTTGTGGGAGAACTGGGATTACATCTCTGGCCAACAGCGTAGCAGATGGTAGGAGTGGAGAGGAGTTTGGTGTTGGATCCAGGACGAGGAGGTCCCAGATTTCTGCCAGGCGCGGACGGAATGCCTTGAGCGCGGCAACGACTGGAGGGAACTTGGCCTTACCGATGATAGGCTTCACCCAGCAATAAATAGGATCACCCGTCTGAAGGCTGCCGGGCTAACCGTTGAGCATGTGGGGGCCGACTTCCTTCTCCGCCATATCGCGCCGTTGCAGAAGAGGGACAGGTTTGCCTGGCTCTATGGGGATGCCGCAGACAGGATGAGGTTACTTCCTGGCCTGGCCAACAACTTGTCAGTCTACGGCCACGCCTGGTTGTGCGACCAGCTGTTTGGCAGCTTCGAGCTTTTCAAGTTGCCCGCCAACATCATCCCTCTGAACATCAATCCCGCCAGGGACCATATCTTGAAATGGATGCCACATTGCGATGCTCAAGGAGTTTCAAGTGACTGGCAGTTACCCTCGCTCGACGAAGAGCTGGCATGGTCCTCCACCCTAGTAGAAAGAGCCTCTAAGGTGGAGGCCAATATGTACAAGCGCACCTCTAGGGTGGAGGGGGCGTACATTCGAAAGCAGCTTGAGGAGGACAGGGCATCCCGAGCTGCAGCAGCGGCGAAGGCCGGGAAGGCAGCAAGGGGAAGGAAAAGGCCGAAGACGAAAGTTCTTCCCGCGGCAGGGACGAGGCGCAAGTCTCGGAAGAGGTTGCCGGGGATGAGCCTGCCGGGGATGAGCCTTCCAGGATCGAGGCTCTAGAGGAAGAAGAGGTTGAGGAGGCAGACCAACCTGGAGAGGAGTGGCTCGCGGAAGGTCCTCAAGCCCCCGAGCCTGTCTTGGATCAACGCCCTCGTAGGCGGGCAGCCAACCGGGGAGCGGCAGTCTCCGATCCTGTGCCCGCCACCAAGAAGGCGAAGGAGACCACCTCCAAGAGCAGCGTCCCCGAAGCTGCGCGCCGCCATTCTCCTCGGCTTTTCGGGGCCAAGGGCCCTCCCGTCAAGCAGCCGACAGCCATAGAAGATGACTCCTTCTCCCAGTTGGGTTCGAGCTCTTCGCAGAGCTCGTCTTCATCAGAGCCCCCTGCGTCTCAGCAGGGCTCAAAGTTGCCGGAGAGCTCAGCTCCTCCGCCTCAGAAGAGAAGCAGGGAACCTTCTCTGCCTGTTGACTTTGTGCTGAGCTCTATGCTCATCGACGAGGAGTAAGAAAGAACTCCCTCCCTTCCTTGCTGTTATTTCCGCATGTTTCCTTGCTTGTTGAAGGATCTTTGCTTGTCGTCCTTATCAGAGAGGAAGAAGAAGAAGAAGAAGAACAGCCCCTCATTCACTGAACCAAGCGGCTCAGACGCACGGAGCCACCGAAGACGGTGGAAGGGGCGGGCCCAGTAGGGGACGGTGCGAGTCCCCTGGCACCAAGCCCCCAGTCCAGCCCCCAGCTTGAACGTGCAGGGGTGGTTCCTCCCGTCGGGAGCGACGAAGGAGAGCTCTCCACTACTGAAGCCAAAGGAGGAGAAGGAACCACCCCGGGCGAGCCTTTCTAGGAGGGGCCCACTCTGCCCCTTGATCGGGTCGAGGGATCCTCGCCAAGGGTCTCCACGGAATAGTCCGGCCTTGGCCCGGCAACTAATGTTGCCGGAGAAACTGAAGCTTCCGCCCGGCAGACCTCTCCGGGTAACTTATTCACTCTTCTTTCCTCATTCCCTCTTATCATCTTGCTTCGTACTCCTGACTTGTTAACAATCTTGTATCTCTGTCATTGATTACTGGATCTTCTTGCAGCCCCTTTAAGTGAGGAGCCAGATTTGCTGGATGAGGTGGCCAGCATAGGGAAGGACGCCGCGGAGGAGGCCACCAAGATCACTACCACAGAAGGGCAGGAACATGCTACCGGGGGTGCTCTGGGACCCCTGAAGGAGTCCAAGAAAACCCCCGGTAGCACGTCTGGATCAGGGGTGGTGATTGAAGAGAAGATACCTCTCCAAACCATGGGTCCCCTTCCCCTGTTTGGCACCCCGGTGGGGGTCCCGCCATCATCTTCAAGCCATCTGGCGCTGGTGCTTGCGCAGCCTGGGCTTGGAGCCCCGGCTAGTCAATGGCGATGACCACGGAACTTGATGAAGAGCTTCAGCGCATTCTGGCGTCGCTATACCAAGGGGTCAAAGAGGTGGATGACTCTGTAGCCGCCGCTCTGGATTTGTCTTTCATGGAGTCCATGGCAATGGGCATCAAAGAGATGCGGGATCAGGATAGCTAGAAATGGCAGGAGCTCAAGGAGCAGCGCAAGTCCGCCAATGAGGTGGGCCAGAAGCTGAAGGACAAAGGCGCCGAGCTGCGCGATTAGCACGGCAAGCAGTTCCAGGTCCTCTTGAGGCAGCAGGAGACAGTCTCGATGGCAAGGGAGGATGTCATCGCTCGGGAGGCACGCCTGGTGGACCGCAAAGTGCTTCTGGATGCCAGGGAGCAGGACATCTCTCTTCGGGAGGAGAGGCTCGAGGCTGCTCTTCGCGCTAAGGACGATGATCTGTTGGTCCTTGTGCAGCAGCGCACCAAAGAGCTGGAGGACAAGCACAAGGCCGCCCTGGATGCCCTTACTATCAACTCTGCCGCTCGGCTGAAGAAGCTTGACGATGACCTTGCCGCTGCCTCTACCGCCAAGGTGGACCTCGACTAGCAGGTGGCCGAGCTAACAGAAAAGCTTGTCGGGAGCACCAAGGAGGTCGAGACTCTCAGGGAGGAGACGCGGAAAGCAGAGATCCTCCTAAAGGACGTGCAATCGTAGCTCTCCTCCAAGAGCCAAGACCTCAAGATCGCCAACGGTACCATCGAAGATCTGAAGGCTAGGATTGGCACCTTGGAGAGCTTGGCAGAATCCAGCGGGGTCCGTGAGCAGCAGCTGACGAAAGACCTGGACACCGCGAAGCGCCTCCGGAAGAATGCTGAGGACAAACTAGTGAACCAGTCTGAGCAGGTTGACCTCTGGATCAAGAGCTTGATTGATGTTGCTGAGCGCCTCACTGCCCAGACCGCAGCGATGGGCATGGAGGGGCCAATCTACTTGGCCAGCAAGCAGGAGGCCCCCAGTGTTAAGCTCGGGGCCTTCTTCAATGAGCTGATCGACAAGATGAAGGTGCATGAGGAGGGAAGAGCTGGTCGCTTCGAGGCTGAATCCCGGAGGCTTGCTCGTAATTCCCTCTTCATGGTTCTGAGCAACATCGCCTGCTGCCACCCGGATCTCGACCTTGCCGATGGCTTCAGGAAGCCGCCGCATGGCACAGACATTTTTGCTGCCGAGGAGAAGGCCACCCCTTTCGCCGACAGGGTCCTTGGTGTTCCTATTGCTCCCCGAGGTCACAAGGACCGGTCTTGAATTATGCTCGCTGCTGCGTTGTTCTGTAATCAAAACATGATGCATGCCCTGTGTTTAGACATCGTACTATTTATGCTTGCGTGAAACTTGATGTCTTTGTTAAATCTAAATTGCGTGTTTTATCCCTTTTGAATGTTACCCCATTGGTGTTCACATGATTAATCTCTATGCACGCTCTGGTTGCCTGCCGGTATCATATTGCCGCGAAAGTCGTAAGGGTCTGGCCCTTAACATTTATCTTGGCGTGGATGCGTCCCGGCAGGTTTTTCCTTAGTAGTTTCCGACGCAGCCACCCATTCCGCAAGCAGGCTCTGAACGGAATGAGGGTGCAGACAAGAATCTAGCAAAGGTACCATCTTGTGAAAGATTTCTTCACATGAACACTCCGGCATTCAAGGGATAAACAAACGCAAATTCTAGATTTCAAAATAAAGCAAAGATTGTGTAGACTTAGCTCCTATCCGTGCTTCCATCTACTCCTCCCGGCTGCAGCCGCTTGTTGAGCTTGCATGCTCCGAGAAGGGTGGTGCTGCATGTACATCGACTTCTAGCTCCCGGCAAGGGTCGGCTAGAAGCATATTTATCTCTCCTCCTCTCTCCTCCTCTTCACACTTTTTGATCAATCCAATGACAGTTGTCACGAAAGTCGCACCAGCGCGGATGGCCTTGCCGGAGCGAACTTGCCGGGGCATCAACCAACGGATTTGCACCGGCGTTCTACTCAGGATTTTCCCAAGCAGGGTAAATGCTGGACCGAGCATCGCGCGGGCTCATCGACGTTGATGATGCTAAAACCCAGAGTAGCTCGATTGTAAATAAGTGGAAGTGGCACAGAGGGAAATCTGGTACCCTTGCACATCGCTCCTTTTCATGAACGGGGGTCGCAGGGCGTTCCTGTTGTCTGGTCCATTCGGGACGGTACTGTTGCCCTTGTCACTAGCTTCCGCCGCCGCGGTGACCACGGCGTACGGAGGTGGTGAAGGTTGGACGAGGTCGGCGGGGGAGCAGCGTCGCTCTCCCACTCCATCCCCGCCATTCCTTCGGGCGCCGTGAGCGGTGCCACCGTTGATGAAGATAACGCTGATGAAGATGACGCGCTATGTACACTCCTCGGGTTTGCACAGGCGCAACCCTCCTACCTGGTGCGCCAAAGATGTCGTGGGAAACCACGGCCACCTATGGGGCCACGGGCCCCTTTTGGTTCAGCAGGGGGACTGAGCACGTTGCACAAAGAGCAGAGGAGCGCAAAACAGCGCGGCAGAGATCACACGGGCAGTTTTACCCAGGTTCGGGCCGCCGCGAGGCGTAAAATGTAACACCCCTGTGTAATAGCCATTGTGATCATCTACTAATAATGCCAAGTCACTTCAATTGCAGTGCCTAGTCATAGTGGTTAATCAAAACAATTCAAATTCTATACAGAAAATCAACTCAAATTCCAAAGTGAAATATGAACTGGCTCAGAACTTGTGGGAAAAATGTTCATCAAATAGCAAGTAATCCAGAGACTATTCTAAAATTTGAACCAGCATTTACTAAATTAGTTAGGTGACACAAACAGTAAGGAACAGAGTCCAAAACAGCACTTAAATGCCCTATTCATTTTTGAATAATTTCAAATGTGTTCCAAAAATCCCCAAACTTTTTGTGGCAGAGATAGATATTGCACTGTACTAGTGTGAGCTAGTTTCACACAATTGCAAATTCATTTGGAGCTTCAGTTAAATGCAAAACCTTCTTTGTTAAAATGAAAAAGGCAAAACAGAAAATAAAAATAAAAAGAGGCACTGTGCACTGGGCCTAAGTGCACAGTGCCCCGTAGCCAGCCCAACTGGCCCAACTCCCTCTCTCTCCGTCGTGGTGTCACCGCGCCTCTGGTCGCCGCACGCCGCGCCGGTGAGGCGCCGACACGCCGACGGCCACCGACGCCACCGACAGGGGGAAGGATAGGGGCGAGCCCCATCCATCTCCCCTGGCCCTCCTCGACCATTCTCCCCTCTCTCCCCTCGCTCGTACGCTCTCTTTCCCTCTGCTCGCGGGCGCCCGAGCGCAACCGCCGCCGCACCGCCGTCGACTCCGCGGTCTCCGGTGGCCCCGTGCCTGCTGATCCTGTCCGCGGGCTCCGCCGCGGCCTGCTCCTTCTTCTGGTGGCCTCAGGTGGAGCCGGGCCCCGTCGCAACCACAGATCGCCTTCGTCCCCGACCGCCTCTGTCTTCGGTGATCCTCGTCATCTCCGGCGACGTCCTGCGCTACTAAACTCCCAAGGGCCTCCGTGCGCCGCTCTGTGAGCACCCGCACCCCTTCTCTTTTCCCTAGGCGCTCGCGTAGCTCTCCTAGCTAGCCGCTGCACCGTCGCCGCCATGACCGAGCTCTGCACGCCGCTGGTGAGCTCCGTCGACGCGGCCACGACCATTGTTGGCAGCGCCCGAGCCCAGAACCGTGCTCCTGGTGCTCCCAGGAGCACGTAGCACACGCGCACGCGCTTCCTAGTGCCTCGCAGCCCCGATTCCGTCGAAGTCCGATCTCTGGCGCCACTCCGGCTTATTGCCGGCGTCGTTCCGGCCGTCCCCGGCGCTTCTCGCTAACCTAGATCGACGCGACGTCGAACGGCCGTTCCAACACGCCCAAGCGCGCGCGAAAAGACCCCATGTGGGGCATTTCCGACACGCTCCGGCGACGCACCGCCGCGCAAATGGTCGCCGGAGTTTTCTCCGGCGCCGCGGCCGATGTGGCAAGGTGGGTCCTGCCACTGCGTCACCGACTAGTGGGTCCGGGGGGCCCCGTTGACTGGGTTGACCCAGTCAATGTGCTGACTGGGCAGCCCAGCCACTGACATGTGGGCCCCCTCGGCTGATTAGGCTAATTAACGAATTAAATAAATAAAATAATTGGATTAGTCTAATGTCTCACTGACAGGATGGGCCCACATCCCTAATTAACCCTGATCAAATGATTTAATCCACTGTTAAAATAACAGAGGCTGACATGTGGGACCCACATGTCAGGTTTGACTCTGGTCAGCTCTGTTGACCTGCCGATGTCATCATTGCATCATGCTGACATCATAATTCCTTTTCTGATAAAATAAATAAATTCCAGAAATGTTTAAATCTTTGAAAATTCATAACTTTTAAACCGTAGCTCAGATCGAAAAACTTAAAACATGAAAGTTAATCAGAACGACGAGACGAATCTGATCGTGTCGTATGTTTCCATGTCGGAACCCCCTACGAAGGAGACCATGTAACTTTTAGCCCGAATCTGGTATATGAATAGTGCATATACACCGGTTAATAAATCCAACTTAAATCCTAAAATAACCAAAATGACTTAGATGCATCTTTAGGCAACCCTGCACTGCATCCTAGGCATGGCATGCTTGTGTTGCATCGTGTGCTGTCTATTTACCTATTTCTTCCCCCTCTTCTCTCTCGATAGACCCCGACGTTGACGTAGCTCCCGAGGCCGACGCCGCTCAGGAGCCCGAAGACACCGTCGACGACCTTGCCTTTGCCGCCGAGCAACCAGGCAAGCACCCCCATTTTGAGCATTCCGATATCGCCTACTCTTCTCTCTCTTATGCTTGCATTAGAAGTTGCTGCTGCTACTATTGTCCTATAACTGTTGCATAGCCTGTTTAATTGTAACCTGCTGTTGATACCTACCTATTATCCTAGGCTGTTTAGTATAGTTTGGGTAGACACCCAGCAGAGACCCCAATATATCCCGACTGCCCCGCTGGATTATCAGAAGACCCGAGCAACGGGATCGAAGACCAGGCCCCGACACCACACGTCACTTTCCCTTAGTTGCTCGACACTACTGGGTTACTATCGAGTGCCGAGGGTGATACCTCGTCAGCGCTTCTGATGATGACCTTGTAGGTTAGTTAATCGAGCGTGGTCAGCGAGGGTGATTCCTCCTACACCACCCCCGATAACGACACCGTCGCGCAACTCCTCAAGAGTGGACCTCGAGGGTGATTCCTCCTCCGTTCACCTTGATGTTTACGTCAGGTGGGAATCCAACGAGGGTGATGCCTCAGATTCCTTCTTGATATGGTAGCCACACGGATGCCTCTACATTACTGATGATACTGTTTATGCTGGATAAAGACGGGTCGGCCCTGAGGGGTACCCGCACGAGATTATGATGAAGGTGATATGGAGTCGGGTGGACCTAGATGGTGCCCGAGAGTTGAACACGAGGCGTGGCCGGGCATTCTTAGCCCTTGCCGCAAGTCCTCGAGACGGGGCAACGGGGTCACATCTTTTGTGAGTCTCTGCTCGTTACCGCAATACAAACACACTAACGGTTTGGATATTTTATCCGAGGGGCCTCTGGCCTGATAGCACTAACCATCACATGGGCATAGTATGGGCGTTCTGCGTCGTATACATCAGCCGAAGCTTATTTGACGTCAGTAAGGAGCGGCGCACGCCGAGTTGGACTGGGAACGCAACCGCGCTTGTATAAGGGGTTGCTAGGTCTGCTCTCGGTGGCCCCGTAACATGCAGGAGTTCCCGGGGCGATGGCCCAAGACCCCTGGGGGCATAGGTTAGTCCGGCGTGCTGACCTCTCTTTTAAGCCTAGGTCGGGTTGCGGCGTGTTGTTTAGCCGAGGCCGGGCATGACCCAGAAAAGTGTGTCCGGCCGGAGTTAAACGAGCGTGGTGGGTAAGTTGGTGCACCCCTGCAGGGAAGAAACAATCTATCGATAGCCTGTCCTACGGTAACGGACACTCGGAGTTGTATCCCGATTGGTACAACTAGAACTGATGACTTGAGATGAAATGAATAGTATGGCTCTGGGATTGCTTTCTCGCAGGAAGTCGAGGAAGAATCTCTGGGTGAGGTTGATAACTTTACTACTGATACTTTACATAATGTTAATCTGCACTCTTCCAATGCTGTAAGAACGATGAAGATGCTGAAGAAGCTAGTCTTCGATAGGACTAGACTTTCCCCTCTATTCTGGCATTTCTGCAGCCCAGTCCACATATACAGCCCTCCTTTGAAAATGTTGCATATGTAGTGTAGATCCTTGCTTGCTGAGTACTTCGGATGAGTACTCACGTTTGCTTTACTTTCTTTTTCTCCTCATATCCATATGTCGCCGCCAGATGACGAAGCCCCTGAGATATCTGCCCCTGTCGACGACTACGGCTACTACTACTACCCTCCCGGCGAGTACTACTACGAGGAGCCGACCGACGACCAGGAGTAGGTTCCGAGGGTCCTAGGCAGGAGGCCTACGCCTTTCGATCGTAGTATTTTATTTTGCCCCACCTTTCTAAAGGCCTATCTGTAACTCTGCTATATCTGTACCCAGATATCTGATGCTTCTGTTGACACTTGTATGCCATCGAGCTATGTATTCGAGCCCTCGAGGCCCTGGCTTGTAATATAAAGCTTGTATGACTTTATTTATGTTTTAGAGTTGTGTTGTGATATCTTCAAAGTGAGTCCTTAGGCTTGATCGTGTGCATTTGCGTGTATGATTAGTGCACGATTAAGCCGGGGTCGTCACATAAAACCCTACTCCTGTTTTGGTGGATTGATGGTGGATGGTGGTGGAAACGCAGCGCTCTTGCCGGGCAGGGTTGCCTCGGGGTGAAAGCAGCTATGCGCGTACGAGTGTACAAGGGTCCGAATCCTTTCTATGGTTGCCATGGCCTCCTTTTATAGATCAAGGGGTCACCACAGTGGCAAATCAGTCATTGTGTACTGATTAGATAGCGAACAGTGCTATCATATCTACTCTGCAGACAGAGCAGTACGCATTAAATGCGCCGCTTAGTGTCACATCATGGCCTGCCTGGCACGCCTTGCCAGGCTGTTTGGCCACCTTCTCTCCTGTCTGCATGACATGTCGCTGGACGGGTGTCATTTGGAGGTGATTCCTGTAGGAAATGGCTGCCATGTGGCAAAAGGCAGCCACTTAGTCACTTTGGGGCTTGACACCACACTGATCGATGACTTGCGTCGCTGTGAGGTGGCGTGGTGACGCCTTGGCGGGGTGTTTTGCCTTCGTAGGACCCGACAAGCCTGCCGGGGCGGTCTTGAGGCTTGCTTTCGGGGCAACCTTGACCTCGCCAGGCTCTCCTGCCCGGCAAGGGAGGTTTTCCCTTAGCAGTGTATTGCTCCTTGGCTTGACTTGGTCTTGTCAATCTGCCCTTTGATTCCTCAAAGAGCCTATTTCTTCATCTTGGCCTTGTCTTTGGATGTTGCAATCTTGCCGGGTTTGTGGCTCACTGTCTGTGCACAAGTCAGGGGAAAACATACACCCCTGTTTGTGTACCCCGACAACTGGGCCTCCCTATTACCGCCCCTCTCATGCAAGGATGAGTGAATAAACACTCATCATGAGAATAACCCGCTTAGCATGGAAGATATTGACCGCCCCTGTCGCTCCATGAGCGGTCCAGGCACACAAAACAGACGTTCATTTGAAATTTTAGAGGTGGCTCATGCAAATTTACTTGGAACGACAGGGTAATACCGCATATAGGTGGATATGGTGGACTCATCTGGAATAACTTGGGTTTTAGGATTTTGATGCACAAGCAGTATTCCCGCTTAGTACAGGTGAAGGCTAGCAAATAGGTTGAGAAGCGGCCAGTTAGAGAGCGAAAATGGTCATGAACATGCGTTATGCATAATTAACATTGAATACTAGCATGAGTTGGATATGAACACCATGAACATAAATATCGTAGAGGCTATGTTGGTTTTGATTCAACTACATGCATGAACATGTGCCAAGTCAAGCCACTTGAAACATTCAGAGGAGGATGCCATATCATCATACTACATCACAATCACTTTAATGCATGTTGACATCCAAGATAAATCATTATCCACTCCTAGCTACTTAAGCATGGCATGGGAAACTATAATCTCTAGTTGTCATTGCAAACATGTTTGATCATATTATGCTAAATCATGGGTACTAGGTTAAACATATTTACAAAAATAGAACAAGTTGAGTTCATACCTGTTTCTCTCTACCACAGTCAGTTCATCAAATATCGTCATCATTGCCTTTCACTTGCACGACCGAATGATATGAAAATAATAATAGTGCAAGAGTGTCATGGACTAAGCTGAAACCTGCAAACATTTTATTCAAAAGGAAAAGACAAGGTAATTTGGTCTCTTTGTTAGATCAATAGTAATGCATATGAGAGCCACTCGACATTTTCATCGTGGTCTTCTCCTTGGTAAGACTCAATAAAAAGAAAAGAATTTCAGAGAAACATACTGAAACATTTTTGGAGTTTTTGGTTTTTCTTGAAGAAAGCAAATTAAAGAAGGGAAAACAAAAACGAGAAAAACTATTTACACGGGAAAGCTCCCAACAAGCAAAAAAGAAGAATCGTGAAATCTTTTTGGATTTTCTTTTTAATACTACAACTAATTAAACTAGAAAGAAAAACCGAAAAGAAGCAAGAAATATTTTTGGGTTTTCTCAAAGTTTTTCAAACACACAAGAAGAAAGCGAGAAAATAAATCTAGCATGGATAATACAATGAAAAAGTGTGAACACCGACAACTGGAATGAAATGTGTGAACATGAATATAATGTCGGTGGAAATACGTACTCCCCTAAGCTTAGGCTTTTGGCCTAGCTTGGTAATCACCATTCATAGTAGCCATCCGGTCCCATGTCAAAGTGCTGTGGCGGCGGCACCTGAGCGTCCCACTCCTGGGGCTCACACTCTACCACTGCCTGGGTGTTCCGGTAGGCAATAATGTCTGCTGGCATGATCCTGTATCCGCCCCTGGCAATAGAATCAAACAAAGCAGGTGCAGGCAACAGAATAATATCACGGGAATCCATGCTAAAAACCAGGTTGTAACGAATATTATGAAGAGAGTCAGCATTATCAGTAAACTGGTGAGCCACCATCGCCTGGTGATCTAGATAAACTCGGGACAAAGGATAATCATGTTGGCGTATCTGAACGTTAAAGTGGCTCGCTAAGCGAGTAGCATAAATACCGCCATGAATTTTTCCCTTGTTTCTGTTAAGGTGTAGACGACGTGCAATAATAGCCCCTAGGCTATAAGTGCGATTATTCTGTGGTGCATGGCGTAAAATGGCGAAGTCAGGAGCACTGAGTGCACCGACCTTCTCTCTAGCAATTAAACACTTAGCGATGAATAGAGCAAAGTAATGCATAGAAGGAAACTGCAAACTAGTGGCTGTGACACTCGATACGCCTCTCTCATCTCCCACTGACAGAGTACGATAAAAGTCCTCAAACTCTGCAGGTCTAGGCTCTCTTATTTCCCCGTCAAAAGGGATCAAGCATATATCACAAAAGTCAGTGAGTGGTATCTGACGGCTTTTAGAGTATAAATTAAACTACACCACAGGAGGATTATTCCTACTCAGAAAATGGAAATTTTGCACAAAGGAATTTGTAAGGAGGTGGTATTGATCACACTCAGCTGCAATGAAGTCGGTCAGCCCAGCGTTAGCAACGAATTGGGCGAACTCTTGATGGATCTCGGCCCCCTCCATGAAGGCATTATGCGGCCATTCGCACGGCCGCACCTCCGCCCTTCTCGGAGTGTTGAGGTCATTGTCCGAGGATTCCCCAATGACTCCTTTAGCATTTTTCTTGGAGGTAAACTTCCTAAAGAAACTCATCTTATTCCTATAGACAAAATTCTGAAAATTTTAGTCCACAAAATTTTTGTCAACAAAACTTCACAAGATTGATAGCAACTACTCATAAGGATGCATAGAGGCCATATCCAGCATTCAAACTACTTAGAACTCTAAGAATTCAACATGCAAGCTCATCTACAGCAGCACCAAGAGTAGCTAATTATTCAAAATATAAACCACTAAAGCAAAAACTAATTGGAGCAATGGAGGAGTCACATACCAAGTAGCAATCCCCCAAAACAGTTTCAGAAACGGAGCTTCGAGCAAAGAGATCAAAATCCGCGGGTTTGAAAGCAAGAACACGAGAGAGAGAACTATGGTGATTTTCTTTCTGGAGGTAGGAGATGACATGGGCTAAAGAAGTAAGTGAGGGGACCCACGTGGGGACCACAACCCACCAGGGCGCGCCTGGGGTTGCTGGCGCACCCTGGTGTCTTGTGGTCACCAGGTGCACCCCCCTCTGATGTTATTTGCACCAGAAATTCAGAAATATTCAGAAAAAATCGTATTAAATTTTCAGGGCATTCTGAGAACTTCTATTTTTGGGTCATTTTTTTATTGAACGGGAAATTCAGAAAACAGACAAAACATGGTATTTTATTTTATTTAACTAAGAAAAACAAAAAATAAAAGTTGGGAGCATAAGGTTGTGCTTACTAAATTCATCAACTTCATACCTCTAAAAAATGATCCATTAATAAGGTTGATCAAGTCTTATTAACAACCACCTTCAATTAGCATGAAACCGAAGAACTTTCGTAAAACACTACGTTACCTCAATGGGGATATGCATGTCCCCAACAATAAGCATTTCATATTTCTTTTTGGCAGTAGGTAGAGGTAGTTGAAAACTTCCATTAGTGAGTGTCGGAGATTTTTCAATAACATTAATACCGTTCACTTGGAATTGTTTCTTCGGAAAGTGCACCGTATGTTCATTACCGTTGATATGAAAAGTGACCTTGCTTTTATTGCAATCAATAACAGCCCCTGTAGTATTAAAAAAGGGTCTACCAAGGATAATCGACATGTTGTCGTCCTCGGGCATCTCAAGTATAACAAAGTCTGTTAAAATAGTAACATTTGCAACAACAACGGGCACATCCTCACAAATACCGATAGGTATGGCAGTTGATTTGTCAGCCATTTGCAAAGATATTTCAGTAGGTGTGAGTTTATTCAAATCAAGTCTTTTATATAAGGATAAAGGCATAACACTAACACCAGCTCCTAAATCACACAAAGCAGTTTTAACATAATTTCTTTTGATGGAGCAAGGTATAGTTGGTATTTCTTGATCTCCAAGTTTTATAGGTACTCCATCCTTAAAAGAATAATTATCAAGCATGGTGGAGAATTCAGCTTCTGGTATCTTTTTCTTATTAGTGATGATGTCTTTCATGTATTTTGCATAAGGGGCCACCTTTAAAATATCAGTCAAACGAGTGCGCAAAAAGACTGGCCTAAGCATCTCAGCAAAGCGTTCAAATTCTTCATCATCTTTTTTCTTAGTTGGTTTGGGTGGAAAGGGCATGGGTTTATGAACCCATGGTTCTCTTTCTCTTCCATGTTTTCTAGCAACAAAGTCTCTTTTATCATATCTTTTATTTTTAGGTTGCGGGTTATCAAGATCAACAGCTGGTTCTATTTCAACATCATTATGTGGTTGTTTATCATTGTCTGGTTGAGTGTCTTCATGAACATCATCATTATCTTTTTCATTATCACTAGATGAATGTTCGTTACCAGACTGAGTTTCAGCATCAGAAATAGAAACATCATTATTATTTTCAGGAGGTTTTTGCATTTCAGGTTCACTAGAGGTATGCAAAGTCCTATCATTTTTCTTTTTCTTCTTCTTTTTAGAAGGACTAGGTGTATCAGTGTTAATTCTTTAAGAGTCTTGTTCAGTTCTTTTAGGGTGTCCCTCAGGATAATGTGGTTCCTGAGTCATTCTACCTCCTCTAGTCATTACTCTAACAGCATGATCATTCATATTATTGTTCATTTATTTAAGCAATTCTCTTTGAGATTTAGCAACTTGTTCTAACTGAGTTTGAACCATAGAAGCATGCTTTCCCACACCCCTAACATCATTAGTAATTCTAAATAACAAGTTACTTAAGCGAGCAATCATATTATAATTATATTTCAATTGTTTCATAACATTTGCATTGAAGTGATCTTGTTTTCTAATGTAATTGTCAAACTCATAAAGGCATTGACTAGGATGTTTATTGTAAGGGATGTCACTTTCACCAAATTTCATTAAAGAGTTTACCTCTACCACCTTTGGTGGTGGTGGTGTGTCAAGTCCATATATTTCTTCAATAGGAGGTAAATTTTTAACATCCACTGCTTTAATACCTTTTTCCTTCATACTTTTCTTTGCCTCTTGCATATCCTCAGGACTGAGATATAAGATACCCCTCTTCTTTGGAGTGGGTTTAGGCGGTGATTCAGGAAGAGTCCAATCATCATAATTTTATAATATATTATTCAATAATTCCTCAGCTTGTTCAACAGTTTGTTCCCTGAAAACACAACCAGCACAACCATCTAGGAAGTCCCTAGAAGCATCGGTTAGTCCATTATAGAAGATATCAAGTATTTCATTTTTCTTAAGAGGATGATCAGGCAAAACATTAAGCAATTGGAGAAGCCTCCCCCAAGCTTGTGGGAGACTCTCTTCTTCAATTTGCATAAAATTAAATATTTCCTGTAAAGCAGCTTGTTTCTTATGAGCAGGAAAATATTTTTCAGAGAAGTAATATATCATATCCTGGGGACTATGCACACAACCAGGAGCAAGAAAATTGTACCATATCTTAGCATCACCCTTTAATGAGAAAGGAAATAATTTGAGGATATAATAGTAGCGAATTTTCTCATCATGAGCAAATAGGGTGGCTATATCATTTAATTTAGTAAGGTGTGCCACAACAGTTTCAGTTTCATAGCCATGGAAAGGATCAGATTCAACCAAAGTGATTAACTCTGGGTCGACAGAGAATTCATAATGCTTATCGGTAACAAAGATAGGTGAAGTAGCAAACTTAGGATCATATTTCATCCTAGCATTCAAAGATTTTTCTTCCAGTTTGCATAGTGATTTCTTAAGATCATCTCTATCATTGCAAGCAGGAAAGTCTTTAGCTATCTCCTCATCCATAACATAACCTTCAGGTATCTTAGGCATTTCATATCTAGGAGAGCTAGGTCTAATAGGTGTTTCAAGATTTTTAGTTTCAAGTACTTCATCAGTTTCAATAATTTCATCAATTTCAGCATTCTCAATATCTTTAGCTCTAGCAAGTTGTTTATCAAGAAATTCACCTAGTGGCACATTATCATCAAGCAAGGTACTAGCATCATCATGAGTATCATTCATAGCAGAAGTAGCATCATCAATAACTTGCGACATATCAGGATTAATAGCATGTGGTGGTGTTGCAAGTCTACTCAAAATAGAAGGTGAATCAAGTGCAGAGCTAGATGGCAGTTCCTTACCTCCCCTCATCTTAGAGGGAAAGATCTTAGTCTTTGTATCCTTCAGATTCTTCATAGTGATAAATAGATAATAATCCCAAGTGGCTCAACAAATATAGTTATGCTCCCCGGCAACGGCGCCAGAAAAAGGTCTTGATAACCCACAAGTATAGGGGATCCCAACAGTTTTCGAGGGTAGAGTATTCAACCCAAATTTATAGATTCGACACAAGGGGAGCCAAAGAGTATTTGTAAGTATTAGCAGTTGAGTAGTCAATTCAACCACACCTGGAGATTAAATATCTGCAGCAAGGTGATCAGTAGCACGGTAATATGATAATGTTGATAGTAGTGGTAACAGTAGCAAAGGTAACGGTAACAACAGTAACATTATTGTAGCAGTTGTAACAGTGGCAATGGCAGTAGTAACTTAGCAAGAGCAATATGTGGGAAATTCGTAGGCATTGGATCGGTGAATTCGTTGGATGATATTCATCATATAACAGTCATAACCTAGGGTGATACAAAACTAGTTCCAGTTCATAAATATAATGTAGGCATGTATTCCGTAAATAGTTATACGTGCTTATGGAAAAGAACTTGCATGACATCTTTTGTCCTACCCTCCCGTGGCAGCGGGGTCCATAAGGAAACTAAGGGATATAAAGGCCTCTTTTTAATAGAGAACCGAAACAAAGCATTAAGACATAGTGAATACATGAACTCCTCAAACTACGGTCATCACCGGAAAGTATCCCAATTACTGTCACACTAGGGGTTTACGGATCATAACACATAATAGGTGAATATGACTTGCAGGATCAGATCTAGAACATAGATATAATGGTGAAAACATAAACGGTTCAGATCTGAAATCATGGCACCCGGGCCCTAAGTGACAAGCATTAAGCATGGAAAAGTCATAACAACATCAATCTCAGAACATAGTGGATACTAGGGATCAAGCCCTAACAAAACTAACTCGATTACATGATGAATCTCATCCAACTCTTCACCGACCAGCGAGCATACGAAGGAATTACTCACTCCCGGTGGAGAGCATCATGAAATTGGTGATGAAGGAGGGTTGGTGATGACGAAGACCGAAGATTCCCCTCTCCGGAGCCCCGAACGGGCTCTCGATCTGGCCTCCCGACGAAGAACAGGAGGTGGCGGGGGCTTCGTATTGTAAAACGCGATGAAACTTCCTCTCCTATTTTTCTCCGAAAATAGGATTTTATAGCATCGGAATTAGGGTATGTGGGGCCACGAGGTGGGCACAACCCACCAGGGTGCGCCAGAGGGGGGCGCACCCTGGTGTCTTGTGCCCAGCCAGGGGCCCCCCTCCGATGGTTCTTGGCTCTAGTATTTTTCTTTTATTGTAAAACAATTCTCCAAAAAGTTTCATTCCATTCCGAGAAATTTTATTTTTGCACAAAAACAACACCATGGTAGTTCTGCTGAAAACAATGTCGGTCCGGGTTAGTTTCATTCAAATCATGCAAATTAGAATCCAAAACAAGAGCAAAAGCGTTAAGGAAAAGTAGATATGATGGAGACGTATCACAGGGTTGTCCGCATCACCGACTGCCGCATCACCATTGTCAGCGGTTGTGTTATTGCCGCTAGGTTCCCCATTGTTGCCTCTTCTGCGTCTACCATATAGACATAATAAGTAGATGTAGCAATCCACCTGCCGGTGTTTACCAGAGGCGAGGTGTTTTCTGTGGGGCCATCGGCATCTTCATCCATGTCTGTGGCCTCGCCGTAGTCTAGTACGTCGGTTAAATCGTCGACCATGGCGACTAGGTGGGTGGGATGTAAATTTCCCAATCGTCGACTTTAAGTCCGATCTGATCATAAACCGAAGTCTTGCCATCCGAAATAGACATGTTCTGGATACGGTTAAGCATGTCGCCGAGGTGAGACAGCTCTTCGGAATTCATCACTAGGTTCTAAGCGGGACTGACTCGAAGTATGCCCGGTGTATAACTTGACGCGTCTTCGGCGCGAAGGAGATCTGGAAGCGATTTCGGATCCTGCGCCGAACTCGGCTCTAACCCCGACAGCGAGGTCAGATCTAAACCTGACGCCACTTCAGAGGTGGGAGACGGATCTATATTCGGAGTGGAGATCGGAAGGGGACCGTCCGGAGTGGTTACGTCGGGGGTCTCTAGGGACGCCGCGACGGAGATCGGTTCCGGAGTCGGGCGAGTTCTCAATTGAGCCGGGAGTCCAGCCTGGCAGGACAAGTTCGCCGCGGGAGTCCGCGGTGTACTCGAGGCCGCCGAAGCTCACGATCCGACCTGGGGCATAGTTCTCGACAGAGGCAAGATGGTCCGTCGAGTCAGCGCAGAAGATCATGCTGCCAAACACAAAAAGCTGGTCGGGGGCGTAAATGCTCCCACGGCCGTTGGCGCAGTTGATCTGCAGATGAGCCATCGATCCTTCTGTTGATCGCACAGCGGAACTCTCAATGAACGCACCAGTGTCGGTGTCAAAACCGGCAGACCTCGGGGTAGGGGGTCCCGAGCTGTGGATCTCGGAAATATGGTAACAAGAACAAAGAGACGATGTTTTACCCAGGTTCGGGCCTCTTGATGGAGGTAAAACCCTACGTCCTGCTCTTGTTTATATTAACGGAGATGTATCAAGTACATAATTGATCTACCTCGAGATCGTAAGATGTGATCTAACTCTAGGGCTAGGTGAATGATATTGCGTTAATGCCCCCTCTACGTGCTAAACCCTATGGCTTATATACACGCCAGGGAGGGTATCTAGAGTTACAAGGTCGGTATCTAGGAGCAAGGCGGCAGGAGAGATCTTGGAGTATACGTCAAGTTTTCGGTGGAGGTAGTCTTGATCACGCCTCCCGTACACGGCCTCCGGAGTCCATCTTGATCACGAATGAGGGCCCATCGGCCCAACCTGAGGAGCGTGGGCCGACTAAGTTAGCACCCCCTAATCCAGGACACCGTCAATTAGGTTCCCTCTATGGGCTAAACCCTCTGGCTTATATACACGCCAGGTAGGGCATCTAGGGTTACATGGTCGGTATCCAGGGGTACGCATGGAGGCGGTAGGAGATGTCTTGGAGTATACGCCAAGTCTTCGGTAGATGCAGTCTTGATCACGTCGAGGCGTGTAGCTTCCGGAGTCCACCCGATGAAGAATGAGGGCCTACAGGCCCAGCCCGAGGACTATGGGCTGACTAGGTTGGCACCCCCTAGTCCAGGGCACCGTCACCAGGTTTGGAGGTTACTTACAAAGCCAGAAAGTTTATGTGCATGTCTCCTGAAATCCCGCTATTTCCCTACTGGGAAGCTTGAGGGCACGGTCTTCTCGGGAAATGCCTCCTCATCATGGACGGTGATATCATATGGTCTTGACCTACTCAAGAAGGGCCTGATATGGCGGATAGGTAATGGACAAGGCGTTCGTATATGGCATGATAATTGGATACCAAGACCATTTTCTTTCAAGCCAATTTCAGCACAGGGTACATGCCGGGTGAGGTTCGTTTCACAACTCCTGAACAATAATGGTTCTTGGAATATTGATCTTCTACAGTCAATTTCCTTGCCTTGTGAAACTGCTGAAATTTTAAAAATCTGTGCGTCTCCGAGGCGTGGAGAGGATGTACTGGCCTGGGGACCAGGCAAGCTGGGAGTTTTCTCACTCAAGTCCGCGTATCAGATGGCCTTTGATGAAGCATCGAGAGAAACGGCTGCCGCATCTAGTTCATCACCAGATTGAAGCCAATCTTGCTGGCAGTTGATATGGGGTAGCATGGTCACGCCTACTATTAAAAACTTCACCTGGAGAGCTGCTGTCAATTCGCTTCCAGCATGGCAAAACAAGAACAAGAGAGGCTTAGAAGTTTCATGTATTTGCCCGGTCTGTGGCACTGAGACGAAGGACTGCTTTCAAGCACTGTGTCGATGTCCTGTTGTTGTCCAATTATGGGACTATATGTGTGAAGTCTGGAGTCTACCAAAAATCAAAAGTGTGGCAAATATGGGAGCGGAGTGGCTGCTTGATGTATTGCATCCGCTGGGAGAAGTTGAACGTGCTATGGTATTATTCACATTCTGGAGATGTTGGCACAACCGTAATGAGGTGGTTCATGACAAGATACCCCCGCCAATGGATGTTTCCCGCAGATTTCTTTGTAGCTAGCTGGATTCACTGATTGCAATAACCCAAGACACCATATGTGATCCGGCAAAAGGAAAGGCAGCTATATCTTATGAACAACTGGTGAAGAGAACACAGGGAGTTCCAGCTGCAACGCCTCCTGCAAAGTGGAACCCGCCGCCGGTGGGCTGGGTAAAGCTGAATTCTGATGGGTCTTGGACAGAGAATGGAAAGGCAGGAGCCGGAATGGTGCTCCGTGATCATCTAGGCAACATTATATACTCATCATGCAGAGAGCTATTCTCCTGTCGAGACGCCATGGAAGCAGAGATAGGGGCATGCATGGAAGGTCTATCTATTGCAATACAGCGATCAGAACTCCCAGTTCTCATTGAGATGGACTCCCTCTCGGCGGTGAACATACTGAATGCAAGGGAGACGGATCCTTCTGTCTATACATCCTGGGAGAAGTACAACATCTAAAGTCACTTTGTATGACTTGGATTACTCATATCAACCGGTGCCAAAAAATTAGTTAGTGATTTCTTAGCTAAGTTTGCTTGTTCTGAGAGCAGAACTGTAGTCTGGCTAGGATCGGGCCTTCCGGAAGTGATTGATTTATGTAAGAAAGACTGTAAGGTTGATGACTGAGTAATACAAGTTTTACCCAAAAAAAATGAATGGCTGTTAAACAGTATTGTACATGAATTTTACGGGAAAAATCATACATAGCAGTCCTCTTAATTAAAAGGGCACTTAGAGCGGCATTAGAGACATCATCACATGATGATACAGTAATAGAGAGCGAGCTTAATAGTCCTCACCCCTATCATCAGGAACAATGATGGATGCGACAGAATTATCAGTCTAAGTAGGCCACAACAGCCAAACGGAGACACCATCAGCATCAACGTTCTGTACTGGATCAACGTATAATCATGGACATGGCAAGTATGCTACTGAGCTCTTATCTGTTAATGGTCCTGCCAAATCAGAAGTATTGCTAGTACTAGTGCTTACATCCGAGAGACCAATTCTGGTCCTTACAAATCACAAGCATTGCTAATTAATATTCCCTCCGTCCCAAACTAAGTATCTCAACTTTATACTAACTCTAGTACAAAGTTGTACTAAATTTGAGACACTTATTTTGAGACGGAGGGAGTACCAATGTTTACATTTTTTTAGGGCTAAGTCAAGTTTTATTCATAAAAAGACACAGAAAGTGGGATACAACTAAGGTTATGAGGTTGGCCAAATCAAACATGATGTCCTAGACCTAGCGAAAGAGCAAACTTGGCTAGACTATGTGCTTCAACATTGATAGCACGACTTTCAAAAGTAAAGATAAAATCAAGTAAAAATGCTTGAAGATTGATCTCACTAATAATAACTCCATAATTACTTTGACTAACTTTGTGGATGTCTCCTATCATCTGCTTTGCGTCAGAAGCAACGACAAACTTTTGAATATGAAGATCTTCTCCTAGTGCTAAGGCCTCCCTTCATGCAATAGCCTCTGTGCAAAAAAAAACACATCAAATGACATCCCAAAATGTCATCACAAATTTATTTATTTTCACCAACGAAACACTATTGCTCCATTCCGCATGAAAATTATCAAGCATGGTTACGACGAACATCTAAAAAGACAGAGTTTTTATTTTTTTTTAAATTTACTGTTCATCCAGATGCAAATGCTCCCCAAGTCAAAACGCCCCTTCACAAACAAAGGTCAGATGTGTTCAGGCCATTATGAGAGCAACTCCAACGAGGCGACCTATTTCGTCCGTCCACGTTCGTTCGGGTCACCGCAGACAGAAACACCGGCCCAACGCGCCGACCCATTCCCAAAAACTGTCCGCTTTGCGTTCTCGCGGACCCATTTCTGGCCCAAAATTGCGCCTGAAATGCGTCGGCGCGGACACGAAGCAGACGCGCCGCGCGTCCCATCGGTGTCCGTCGCGGCCCCGCATGTCGGCCACCCAAATACCACCCGCGGTCATATTTATGACGACCACCGACACCGGGCCCGCCTGGCAGTGTGTAGAAGGGTCGCGTGCCCGTCCTTTTTAATGGACGCGTGCGGCGGGGCCGGCCTCATCCACAACCCCCGTCCACATCTAGCCACCTTTGCTCCCTCGCCGTCGACCAGGAAACCCTAGCCAGCCAGTAGCAAACCCAATCCACCCAGCCATGTGATTCTTCAACAGGAAGGGAGGGAAGAAGGGGAGGTTCAGCGCCGGAGCTCTCTTCCCGCGGGCATCCTGCCACGTCGCCGCCGGCTAGGCGCGGCACGCCACCGCGGGAGCGGGAGCGGCTGTACATCCGAGTCCACCAGGCGCGGTGGCACTGGCAGTACCGCCAGCCCTTGCCGTATCCAGAAGTGAACTTGTCGCACGACTGGCATCTGGACCCGCAGCGCATCCCCATCCCAGCGGCGCCGCGGTCCACGCGGGCGCACACTAAGGAGGTTCGCCAGCGGCGCGAGCTCCTCACGCAGGAGTAGCATGCCATGCGTGACTACGTGCCGAACTCCCCCGACTGGGAGCGCTGGTTTGCGCTAGAGCACGAGGAGGAGCGCCGCCTCGGCGTCCACATCAACCACGACCTTCCACCGCCGCCCCTGCAGGTAAAGCCGGAGGAAGAGTAGGCGGAGGCGGAGTACCAAGCCGCCCTCGAGGAGGCCCTGCAGCACGCGCTGGAGGCGAGCCGGCTCGAGAAGGACGCCCATTGCGATGGGCTGGAGCAAGCCCTAGCTTTGTCCGCGGCGGGGGACTCTGTCCAGGCGCCCATGTTCGTGCCGCCACCGCCGCCGGTGCCACCCCTCGTCGAGCTCAAGGCCGAGCCGGAGCGCGAGCCAACTCCCACGTGCAAGCGGTCACCGCCGCCCTCACTTGGTCAGAGGAGTCCTATTCGTGGACCGGCCAGCTCCGCGAGTGGGTGAGCGTGCCTCCCTGCCACTACGCCGCCACGCCGGAAGAAGAGGCGGCCCATCTTGAGCGCTGGAAGGCGCATTGGCTCGCCGAGGAGGGGGCTGACGGCGAGCGGCAGATGCGATATAAGCAGATGTTGCGCCGCGACGAGGAGGCTCTGCCGCTTGAGGAGGAGGAGGAGCGCGCCCGCCTCGCCGCTATGCCGCTGCCGCAGCAGACGCCGGAGGAGGCTGCCCTGGCGGCCTATCAAGCCACGTTCGGGTGGGCTGGTCCTCCCCCGTCTTCATTGACCTCACCCGCGGCGATGACGACGACAGGAAGGGCAAGGGCAAGAGCAAGGCGGCCTACTAGGGCAGCGTGCGGGCGTTTATTAGAGTTTTTAATTTTCTATTTATGTTTAAGTAGACTTTGGCCGGCGTTTGACCGACCATTTATGTATAATTATGCTTAATTCGTTAGTTTCGATCACGTCGGCATAAATGGATCGGTCTTCCGTTGGGCGCACCTGCCGACCCAAATAAAAAACCGGGCGCGCACGTCCGCCTGACCGACCCAAACGAACGAAAAGCGAACAAAGCGCGTCTCCGTTTGGGTCGGCGCATTGGAGTTGCTATGAACCGCTCTCTATTTTTCCTGAATGATGTACTGAGCCCCACGCCCTGGTCGTATCGTAACCAAGAAAAACAGCCATGTCATTGTCTCACGCAGCATCGCAACGGTTTCCAAGTGTGCGAGACCGGACATCATATTCGTGTTGGTACCCAGGCAAGTGCGCAAAAATGAAAAGAAAAATAGTACTAGCTGACCTTGGGGTGCGCACGACCGCAAACTGGATGGACACCGCACGATCATCATTGCCCCGCCGTGGCAACAGCACGGGCAGAGAGAGGACGAGGTGCGTACGCAGCGTTGCCTAGTGCTATGGTCAAAAAGGCGCGGCGCATCTTCTTTTCTGAGCGGGCGATGCACGGGACCGGGTGGTTTCCACGTGACAGCTTTAATTTGCTCTCGTCTTTTGGTTTCGTCAATCACTAATAACGAAGCATCTCAGGTAGCATCGGGCCTATTTGGATATTTGGTGCTTTAGGGCATCTTCAACTACTACATTCGTCCGCGACATGGGGAGGTCAGTCTGTGGATATGTGGATATGGATGTTGGAGGCGGTCGTCCACCGCTGGCGGCATATATTTCAAATATTTTTTAACTAACCAGACGAATTTTATGCAAACACAACGGATTTTCATATAAAATCGGACGAGATTCATGCAAACACGATGAATTTTCATTACATTTTGAACATCTAGAAAAAAATCCGACCCTAAACCTATCCTACGACGGCGGCCATCGTCCACTTCCTTTGTATTCCACGTTAGTGACCACGTCCTCCATCTGTCGTCTTCATGAATGGCGGCGGGGTTCAAGACCCGTGAAGTGAAGGTGCGGTCTCCGACGAGGAGGAGTACAACATGGAAGACGGACAGGCCCACTTGGGACACAATGCCATGACGCCTCCCATGCCTTACTCATACTCGAAGGAGTCCGCGACCTATCCGTCGCCGGGCCGGTGGCCGTGAGGTCCATAACGGACGTGGTTGGTCCGTCACTGCCCACCTGCCACACGTGCCCCCGAAAGTTGAACGGCGGCGCGTAGGACGCGCAGCTGGCGGCCGCGCCTCCATCCGGTTGCGCTGAGACTTTGTTGCGAGCAACGCGCGTGGCCTCTAGAGCGCGCGCTGCTTCGCAATGAAGTTCGGGTTCGTCGCGGCCATGGCGGCCACGGTCGCCTCGCTTGCATGCTTGCTGTAGATTTGACCCTCTGCCAGCCGGTGCTGCTCGAGGAGTAACAGGTTGTACCTCTGCTCCTCCCGTGCCTGCCGGAACACCGACATAGGAGGCGGCGCAGGCTGCCCCCCCTCCGCCATGGCGGCGTCGTAGTGTGCTTGCGCCTGTTCCATCGTCTGGCCGGCATGCACCGGCGCGGGGTCCTGCACCGTGTCATCATCGGAGCCCGTGGGGTCGTCGTCGGAGACCTCGAGCGAGCTGGCTGACTCGATCCGCCAGGCACGGCGGGACTGCCAGACAGTTGCAAGGGCAGCCACCTCGTGCTTCATCTCCGGCGACACACTATCGCACACGGCGTTCCCGCTCGCGGCCATGTCGAATGTGGAGCAAATAAGGTGGATGTGTTGTGTTGTGGAGTAGCCCGGTGTGGCCGCCTTTAAATAGCGGATTCCCGTGAGGCCAAGCGTCCGGGTGCGTCAGTGCGCGGCGACGGAGTTGGTTCCTCGACCGGCGAGCCTGCTTAATGGCGGCATACGCACGGTGGTCCATTGAACGGGTGTGGTAGATATCTGTCCCGTACAACAAACGTCGTTTCGGCATTGAACAGATGCGAACCCCAGAGACGCGGCACAGGCGGCTCCCTCGGCCGGCGAGACGCTTCGATGCCGGCGTCAGGGAGAGGTCGCGTCTGCTCTGGGCTGGCATCATTGCGGAGCGGCTGCTCTACAGCGGCATGAACGCGGGTAGCTGACGCCTGGTGGGAACACACGTGGGCGAGGGAGGAGGGTATCGGATGGGTCAGGGCGGTCAGACGCAACGTGGCAGCGGTTCGGACATCCGCAAAGCCCTCACCATTTTGTCTCTGATTTACGGGAAAAAGTGCATCCGGACAGCCGAGCAGACTGATACAAGACCGTGTAAGATGACACAACATGTCCAGACCGCATATTTTGAACGTGTGCAGACGATTTGAGGGTACGCGTTGAAGACGCGCGCTTCGGCATAAATGCTTTGCGATGCGTACGTACGTGGAGTACTATACTATACTACATAGATCACAGCTGACTGAATCAGGATACGTACAGCTTTACGATGTACGTACTGTATAGAGGCGGTTGCACCAAAGGTAAACCACCGGGAGTCACGACTGCCTATCGTTCTTTTCTTCCTATCAAAGAAAGAGGCAATCTCGCCTGCGCCGTCAGGGAGTTCCTCCACCGCCGTCCTCCGGCGGCTCCCCTCCGCTGACGACCTCGGTTGTCGATGGTGAGGGGAGTCGCCGGATTCACACGTGTGGACAGTTTTAGACTAAAGGTGCTTAGTTTTAGGGTTATTCATCGCCTTTGCTTTGGCGGTGATGATGGCGGCGCTGAATATATTTTTTCCAGATCCTACTCCAATGAGATGATCGGTCCTATGGTCAGGGATGGATTTGGAATCCAGTATGTTCAAGTAAGGATGGTGTGACGGCGGCGGCATCCTCGTGATGGACGTGTGTCCTCTGGCTCCGCCGTTGCGACGACGTTTGCTCCAGCGCCGGCGCGGAGCTTGGGAGGTAGCCTAGGAGCGGATGCAGATTGTGGTCTGCATCGGCAGCATCTGGAAGATGGTGGATCGTGTGCTGGGTTCATGGTACGTGGATGGCAGATATGGTTTCCTCCTCCGATGTCTTAGTCATGTGGGGGTGCCAGATATGGAGTTTGATGACGTGTCCGGGGTGTTGCCCCGGTTTAATTCGTTCAACGGTAATGGTTTCGCCTTTGACGAGCCACCTTGAAGGTCCGCAAAGCTGCATATCAGCGATGGAGCCGCGTCGAGCTTGGGTATGTAGGTGATCTGTCATTTTTTTTCTTTGGTGGCTGCTGTGGTGGTGCCAGAGTCAGGTGACGGACGTTGGTGGTAAGTTTAGAGGTTTCTTCGGTCTTGTTTGTAAGTTTACTTCTTGGCCGTTGTTCCTTTGTGCAAAGACTAGCGTTCTGTTAATTTTTCAATTTTACCAGGTCGGTCCTGTTTTTTCCTTGTTTTTGAGTTTCACAGAAAAGTATTACCAAACGGAGTCCAAACGGAATGAAACCTTCGCGATGATTTTTCTTGGACCAGAAGATAACCAGGAGACTTGAAGATGAAGTCGAAGGAGCCAAAAGGCGGCCACAAGGACGAAGGGCGCGCCCAGGGGGGTAGGGCGCGCCCCCACCCTTGTGGGCCCCCTGTGCACCTCCTGACCTAATTCTTTCGCCTATATATTCCCAAGTATCCCCAAACCATCAGAGGCATCCACGAAAACACTTTTCCACCGCCGTAACCTTCTGTATCCGTGAGATCCCATCTAGGGACCTTTTCCGGCACCCTGCCGGAGGGGGATTCGATCACGGAGGGCTTCTACATCAACCCTATTGCCCTTCCGATGAAGCGTGAGTAGTTTACCACAGACCTAAGGGTCCATAGCTAGTAGCTAGATGGCTTCTTCTCTCTCTTTGATTCTCAATACCATGTTCTCCTCGATGTTCTTGGAGATCTATTCGATGTAATACTTTTTTGCGGTGTGTTTGCCGAGATCCGATGAATTGTGGATTTATGATCAGCTTATCTATGAATATTATTTGAATCTTCCCTGAATTATTTTATGCATGATTTGATATCTTTGTAATTGTATTGTTGCCGTCGAGGATAAAAAGATGGGGTTTTCATCATATTGCTTGAGTTAATTCCTCTAAGTCATGTAATCTTACTTAATGCGTTACTCCGTTCTTTATGAACTTAATACTCTAGATGCATGCTGGATAACAGTCGATGTGTGGAGTAATAGTAGTAGATGCAGAATCATTTCGGTCTACTTGACACGGACGTGATGCCTATATTCATGATCATTGCCTTAGATATCGTCACAACTTTGCGGTTTTCTATCAATTGCTCGGCAGTAATTTGTTCACCCACCGTATTATTTTCTATCTTGAGAGAAGCCTCTAGTGAAACCTATGGCCCCCGGGTCTATTTTCCATCATATAAGTTTCTATTTTCCATCATACAAGTTTCCGATCTACTATTTTGCAATCTTTTACTTTCCGATCTATAAACCAAAAATATTTACTTTATCGTTTATTTATCTCTATCAGATCTCACTTTTGCAAATAACCGTGAAGGGATTGACAACCCCTTTATCGCGTTGGGTGCAAGTTGTTTGATTGTTTGTGTAGGTATTCGGTGATTTGTGCGTTGTCTCCTACTGGATTGATACCTTGGTTCTCAAACTGAGGGAAATACTTATCTCTACTTTGCTGCATCACCCTTTCCTCTTCAAGGAAAAACCAACGCAAGCTCAAGAAGTAGCAGGAAGAATTTCTGGCGCCGTTGCCGGGGAGATCTACGCCAAGTCAAGACATACCAAGTACCCATCATAAACTCTAATCTCTTGCATTACATTATTCGCCATTCGCCTCTCGTTTTCCTCTCCCCCATTTCTAAAATGATTTTCGAAAAGATTTGCCTTTTCTTCGCCCCTCTTCTGTTCGTCTTCTTCGTTCGTTTTCGGTTTGCTCATTTGCTTTTTGTTTGCTCATGTGTTAGATCATTTATCTTGCCTTCATGGCTTGTCCTCCCCTCATTGTTAGCACTCCCGATAATGAGGTCCTCAACTTTAAGCAAAGGGAGGGAGAAAATTTAAAAGATGCTTGGTATAGAATTTGCAATGCTCAAAATAGATCTACTCGAAAGCAATCTATTGCCGTTCTTCTTCGCAATTTTTATGTGGGCATTACTCCTTGGAATAGATATGTTCTAGATACCATCACCGGGGGGAATTTCTTGGGGAGCCATACTTTTGATTCTTACAATGCCATGATAGATTTGTTAGGCCCACCACCTCTTTTAATCAATGGAACTGTTTTAACCTTGGAACATGTGATGCAAAGACTTGATATTATTGAGAATAAAATTGCTACGGTTGAGTTGATCGAAAATTTGGATAAAAAGATTCATAATCAGATTACTCAATATGGATCTAAGGTAGGAGTTACTTTAAAGAATCTTAGAGAAAAGGAACCCATAGTTAATGAAAAGATAGATCAAGATTCCGCTAGAATTGGCAAACTAGAGGATATTATTACCAACTTGGGTTCCGCTTTTTCATCCGTTAAAACTACTCAAAATCTCCCTCCTACTAAGACTGCCAAGTTTATTTATGTTCCTAAGAATAAGGGTGAATCTTCTAGTAAAGAAATTGAAGATCTCAAAACAATAAGTGTTCACCCCGATTTACTCGATATTATTAAGGAACCGATTGCCACGAGTGAATTTCTTGATTTCCTTCCTAGGAGTTTGATCATCGACAAAACCAAAGAATCTCCTAAGGATTACAAGTGTGCAATTGATGGATTGCATACCAAAGATGACAATACCTAGATCTATTCGTGTTTTTATGCCTAGCTATGGGCGTTAAACAATAGCGCTTGTTGGGAGGCAACCCAATTTTATTTTTGTTTTTGTTTTTTTGGTTCTGTTTTGCAATAAATAATTCATCTAGCCTTTGGTTAGATGTGGTTTTGTGTTTTAATTAGTGTTTGTGCCAAGTAAGACCTTTGGGATGGCTTACGGTGATAGTTGATTTGATCTTGCTGAAAAACAGAAATTTTTGCATCCAGTCTCAGAATTTTAGTAATTCACTGGAGCTTTGAAAAACCCTGAATTTTTTACACGATATTTATAAACAAATTTCCTATGTTTTCCTTATTTTTAAGAATTTTTAGAGTTAAACAAGTATTAGAACAATTCGGATCTTCACAGACTGTTCTGTTTTTGATAGATTCTGTTTTCTTTGTGTTGTTTGCTTATTTTGATGAATCTATGGGTAGTATCGGGGGGTATGAACCATGGAAAAGTTGGAATACAGTAGATATTACACCAATATAAATAAATAATGAGTTCACAACAGTACCAAAAGTGGTGATTTATTTTCTTATACTAACGGAGCTTTTGAGATTTTCTGTTGAGTTTTGTGTTGTGAAGTTTTCAAGTGTTGGGTAAGGATTTGATGGACTATGGAATAAGGAGTGGCAAGAGCCTAAGCTTGGGGATGCCCAAGGCACCCCAAGGTAATATTCAAGGACAACCAAGATCCTAAGCTTGGGGGTGCCCCGGAAGGCATCCCCTCTTTCGTCTTCGTCTATCGGTAACTTTACTTGAGGCTATATTTTTATTCACCACATGATATGTGTTTTGCTTGGAGCGTATTTTATGATTTGATTCTTTGCTTTTTAGTTTTCCACAATCATCCTTTCTGTACACACCTTTTGAGAGGGACATGCATGAATCGTGATTTATTAGAATACTCTTTGTGCTTCACTTATATCTTTTGAGCTAGGCAATTTTGCTCTAGTGCTTCACTTATATCTTTTTAGAGCACGGCGGTGGTTTTATTTTATAGAAATTAATGAACTCTCATGCTTCACTTATATTATTTTGAGAGTCTCTAAACAGCATGGTAATTTTCTTTGGTTATAAATTTAGTCCTAATATGATAGGCATCCAAGAGGGATATAATAAAAACTTTCATATAAAGTGCATTGAATACTATGAGAAGTTCGATTCCTTATGATTGTTTTGAGATATGAAGATGGTGATATTAGAGTCATGCTAGTGAGTAGTTGTGAATTTGAGAAATACTTGTGTTAAGGTTTGTGAGTCCTGTAGCATGCCCGTATGATGAACCGTTATGTAACGAAGTTGGAGCATGAGATATTTTTTATTGTCTTCCCAATGAGTGGCGGTCGGGGACGAGCGATGGTCTTTTCCTACCAATCTATCCCCCTAGGAGCATGCACATAGTACTTTGTTTCGATGACTAATAGATTTTTGCAATAAGTATGTGAGTTCTTTATGACTAATGTTGAGTCCATGGATTATACGCACTCTCACCCTTCCACCATTGCTGGCCTCTCTAGTACCACGCAACTTTCGCCGGTACCATACACCCACCATATACCTTCCTCAAAACAGCCACCATACCTACCTATTATGGCATTTCCATAGCCATTCCGAGATATATTGCCATGCAACTTTCCATCGTTCCGTTTATTATGACACGCATCATCATTGTCATATTACTTTGCATGATCATGTAGTTGACATCGTATTTGTGGCAAAGCCACCATTCATAATTCTTTCATACATGTCACTCTTGATTCATTGCACATCCCGGTACACCGCCGGAGGCATTCATATAGAGTCATATTTTATTCTAGTATCGAGTTGTAATTTTCGAGTTGTAAGTAAATAAAAGTGTGATGATCTTCATTATTAGAGCATTGTCCCATGTGAGGAAATAAAAAAAAGAGAAAAAAGGGGAAAGAAAAGGCAAAAAAAGGGAAGGCCCAAAAAAAGAGAGAAGGGGCAATGTTACTATCCTTTTACCACACTTGTGCTTCAAAGTAGCACCATGATCTTCATGATAGAGAGTCTCCTATGTTGTCACTTTCATACACTAGTGGGAATTTTTCATTATAGAACTTGGCTTGTATATTCCAACGATGGGCTTCCTCAAATTGCCCTAGGTCTTCATGAGCAAGCAAGTTGGATGCACACCCACTTAGTTTTCCTTTTGAGCTTTCATAAACTTATAGCTCTAGTGCATCCGTTTCATGGCAATCCCTACTCACTCACATTGATATCTATTGCTGGGCATCTCCATAGCCCGTTGATATGCCTAGTTGATGTGAGACTATCTCCCTCTTTTTGTCTTCTCCACAACCACCATATTCTATTCCACCAATAGTGCTATGTCCATGGCTCACGCTCATGTATTGCGTGAAAGTTGAAAAAGTTTGAGAACATCAAAAGTATGAAACAATTGCTTGGCTTGTCATCGGGGTTGTGCATGATTTGAATATTTTGTGTGATGAAGATGGAGCATAGCCAGACTATATGATTTTGTAGGGATAAGCTTTCTTTGGCCATGTTATTTTGAGAAGACATAATTGCCTTGTTAGTATGCTTGAAATATTATTGTTTTTATGTCAATATTAAACTTTTGTTTTGAATCTTATGGATCTGAACATTCATGCCACAATAAAGTAAATTACATGGATAAATATGTTAGGTAGCATTCCACGTCAAAAATTATGTTTTTATCATTTACCTACTCGAGGACGAGCAGAAATTAAGCTTGGGGATGCTTGATACGTCTCCAACGTATCTATAATTTTTGATTGTTCCATGCTATTATATTGTCTATTTTGGATGTTTTATATGCATTAATATGCTATTTTATATTATTTTTGGGACTAACCTATTAACCTAGAGCCCAGTGCCAGTTCCTGTTTTTTCCTTGTTTTTGAGTTTCGTAGAAAAGGAATACCAAACGGAGTCCAAACGGAATGAAACCTTCGCGATGATTTTTCTTGGACCAGAAGACAACCAGGAGACTTGGAGATGAAGTCGGAGGAGCCACGAGGCGGCCACAAGGACGGAGGGCACGCCCAGGGGGTAGGGCGCGCCCCCCACCCTTGTGGGCCCCCCGTGCACCTCCTGACCTAATTCTTTCGCCTATATATTCCCAAATATCCCCAAACCACCAGAGGCATCCACGAAAACACTTTTCCACCACCGTAACCTTCTGTACCCGTGAGATCCCATCTAGGGACCTTTTTCGGCACCCTGCCGGAGGGGGATTCGATCACGGAGGGCTTCTACATCAACCCTATTGCCCTTCCGATGAAGCGTGAGTAGTTTACCACAGACCTACGGGTCCATAGCTAGTAGCTAGATGGCTTCTTCTCTCTCTTTGATTCTCAATACCATGTTCTCCTTGATGTTCTTGGAGATCTATTCGATGTAATACTTTTTTGCGGTGTGTTAGCCGAGATTCGATGAATTGTGGATTTATGATCAGCTTATCTATGAATATTATTTGAATCTTCTCTCAATTCTTTTATGCATGATTTGATATCTTTGTAATTCTCTTCGAACTATCGGTTTGGTTTGGCCAACTAGATTGGTTTTTCTTGCAATGGGAGAAGTGCTTAGCTTTGGGTTCAATCTTGTGGTGTCCTTTCCTAGTGACAGTAGGGGCAGCAAGGCACGTATTGTATTGTTGCCATCGAGGATAAAAAGATGGGATTTTCATCATATTGCTTGAGTTAATTCCTCTACATCATGTCATCTTACTTAATGCGTTACTCCGTTCTTTATGAACTTAATACTCTAGATGCATGCTGGATAGCGGTCGATGTGTGGAGTAATAGTAGTAGATGTAGAATCGTTTCGGTCTACTTGACACGGACGTGATGCCTATATTCATGATCATTGCTTTAGATATCGTCATAACTTTGCGCTTTTCTATCAATTGCTCGGCAGTAATTTGTTCACCCACTGTATTATTTTTTATCTTGAGAGAAGCCTCTAGTGAAACCTATGGCCCCCGGGTCTATTTTCCATCATATAAGTTTCTATTTTCCATCATACATGTTTCCGATCTACTATTTTGCAATCTTTTACTTTCTGATCTATAAACCAAAAATACCAAAAATATTTACTTTATTATTTATTTATCTCTATCAGATCTCACTTTTGCAAATAACTGTGAAGGGATTGAGAGCCCCTTTATCGCGTTGGGTGCAAGTTGTTTGATTGTTTGTGCAGGTATCCGGTGATTTGTGCGTTGTCTCCTACTGGATTGATACCTTGGTTCTCAAACTGAGGGAAGTACTTATCTCTACTTTGCTGCATCACCCTTTCCTCTTCAAGGGAAAAAACTAACGCAAGCTCAAGAAGTAGCAGGTATAAGCCATGGTAAAGTTAGAATACAGTAGATATAATGCAATAATAAAGTATGAATGGGTTTGCAACAGTACTTAAAGTGAAGATTGGTTTTCTTATAATAACGGATCTCACGAAGGTTTTGTTAAGTTTTGTGTGATTGAAGTTTTCAAGTTTTAGGTGAGATCACGATGGATGAAGGAATAAGGAGTAACAAGAGCTCAAGCTTGGGGATGCCCCATGGCACCCCAAGATAATATTCAAGGAGAAACAAGCAACTAAGCTTGGGGATGCCCCGAGTGGCATCCCCTCTCTCTTCTAACGACCATCGGTATTTTACTTGGAGCTATATTTTTATTCGTCACATATCATGAGTTTTGCTTGGAGCGTCTTGTATTATATGAGTCTTTGCTTGTTTTGCTTTTTTTTAGTTTGTCACAAGTATCTTTGCTGGACACACCTATTTGAGAGAGCCAAAATTATGCTATGATTTGTTAGAATTGCTCTTTATGCTTCACTTAAATTTTTGAGCTATGGAATTGCTCTAGTGCTTCACTTATACCTTTTTGAGCACGGTGTGCTTTAATAATTTTGAAGAAATACTCTCATGCTTCACTTAGATTTATTTGAGAGTTAGTAACTTTGAAGAAACTCTCTCATGCTTCACTTATATTATTTTGAGAGATGAAAATCTTTATGCTCATGTTCTTCACTTAAATTTGTTTGAGCTTAGCAAAAGCAACATATGAAACTAGTCCTAAAGTGATAGATATTCAAGAGGGATATAATAAAAACTTTCCTGAAGATCATTGGATAAAATAAACTTGATTCTTTGTAATAGTTTTGAGATATGATGATAGTGACATGTGAGTCATGTTGATGAGTAATTATGCTTTAGTAAGAATATTGATGTTAAGGTTTGTGATTCCCTATGCAAGCACGAAAGTCAATAGTTATGCAATGAAATTACATCCTACTTGTGGTGCATTATTCGGTGTTAGTTATGCTTAATGCTCGTTTACGTGATTTTTTGTTTCTTGGTTGGTTGCTTCTCAATCTTTTTCTAGCCTTCACTTGTACTAAGTAGAAATACTACTTGTGCATCCAAAATCCTTAAACCCAGTTTTGCCACATGAGTCCACCATACCTACCTATATGCGGTATTCCCGTGCCGTTCTAAGCAAATTTGTATGTGCCATATCTAAATTTTCAAAATAATTTCCTTTTTGTCTGCTCGTACCGCTCATGAAGCGGCAGGGGGTGGCCAATATTTTCCATGCTAGATGTGTTATTCTCAAGATGAGTGTTTATTCACTTGTCATTGCACGAGAGTACGACGGTAATAGGGATGCCCAGTCCCGAAATCAAAAAGAAATTTACTTTATGTTGTCAAATAATAAATTCCTTGGAAAGTGTTGGATGGAAGGCACCCGTGGATACGGCTAGCCATGGATTGTGAAAGAATAGTGGAAAAAGGAATAAACTTTATTTTCTGTTTGGGAACCGCCTATGATATATCTAGCATGGAAAGTGTTGGGAATTACTCGGTCATTTTAGTTGACAGGGAAAGTATGTTTCCCAAAAAAATTTATCTCTCAATTTAAGCTTTGAGCTCTGGCACCTCTACAAATCCCTAGTTCCCTCTGCGAAGGGCCTGTCTATTTACTTTATGCAATTTTTATTTTTTATTTGAGTCTCCATCTTCTCTTATTTGAGTCTCCATCTTCTCTTGTAGCACCAACTAAGGGGCACTACAATCGTACTTGAGCATTGGATGTAGCTAATATGCGAGTGTGTTTCATGAATGGATCATTGATTGAGCATGATGGGCTAGGGATAACTTTCTTTAGCGTTGATATTCTGAAAGACATGGTTGCTTGTTGATACGCTTGAGTATTGAAATCTTCATGTCAAAACTAGACTATTGCTTTGAACCATATAAAAGTCCATATGTCCATGCTACAAAAGAAAAGAATGTGATGAACATGATAGGCAGCATTCCACATAAAAAATTCTGTTTTTATCATTTACCTACTCGAGGACGAGCATGAATTAAGCTTGGGGATGCTGATACATCTCCAACGTATCTATAATTTTTTATTGTTCCATGCTGTTATATTATCATTCTTGGATGTTTTACAATCATTTTATAGCAACTTTATATCATTTTTTGGGACTAACCTATTGACATAGTGCCCAGTGCCAGTTGCTGTTTTTGCTTGTTTTTTACTTCGCAGAATATCAGTACCAAACGGAGTCCAAACGCAACGAAACTTTTTGGAGAATTTTTCTGGACCAGAAGACACCTGTTGGGCCAAAGAAGTACCAGAGGGGGGCTCCAAGGGGAGCACAAACCACCTGGGCGTGCCTGGGGGCCCAGGTACGCCCTGGTGTGTTGTGCCCACCTCGGCCGCCTCCCGCACCGCCTCTTTGCTCTATAAATACCCCAAAAATCCAAAAACCCTAGGGGAGTCGATGAAACACAATTCCAGCCGCCGCAAGTTCCAGAACCACCAGATCCAATCTAGACACCATCACGGAGGGGTTCATCATCCTCATTGGTGCCTCTCCGATGATGCATGAGTAGTTCATTGTAGACCTACGGGTCCGTAGGCAGTAGCTAGATGGCTTCTTCTCTCTTTTTGATTCTCAATACAATGGTCTCTTGGAGATCTATTTGATGTAACTCTTTTTGCGGTGTGTTTGTTGGGATCCGATGAACTTTGAGTTTATGATCAGATCTGTATATCCATGAAAGTTATTTGAGTTTCTTTGATCTCTTATATGCATGGTTACTTATAGCCTCGTATTTCTTCTTCAAATCTTTGGTATAGTTAGGCCGACTAGATCGATTTTTCTTGCCATGGGAAGATGTGCTTTTTGGTGGGCTTGATCGTACGGTGTTCTTTCCCAGTGACAGAAGGGGCAGCAAGACACGATGTATCGTTGCTATTAAGGATAACAAGATGGGGGCTATTCCTACATGAATAGATCTCGTCTACATCATGTCATCGTTCTTAATGCATTACTCCGTTTCTCCATGAACTTAATACACTAGATGCATGCTGGATAGCGGTCGATGTGTGGAGTAATAGTAGTAGATGCAGGCAGGAGTCGGTCTACTAATCTTGGACGTGATGCCTATATAATGGTCATTGCCTCGATATCATCATAATTATTTGAGGTTCTATCAATTGCCCAACAGTAATTTGTTTACCCACCGTATGCTATTTTCTCGAGAGAAGCCACTAGTGAAATCTACGGCCCCAGGGTCTATTTTCTCATCATATATTTTTAGATCTATATTGCTATTTTCCTTTTTATTTATTTGCATCTTTTATTTTCAGATCTATATTACCAAAAACCGAAAAATACCTCGCTGAATTTTATTTGCCTTTATTTTATTTGCATCTACCAATCTATCACTTTACCAATCTTTTACCCGAGAGGGATTGACAACCCCTCTTTCGCGTCGGGTTGCAAGTATTTGTTCTTTGTGTGCAGGTACCGTTTACATAGTGTTGCTTGGTTCTCCTACTGGTTTGATAACCTTGGTTTCATAACTGAGGGATCTACCTACCTTAGTTGTACTGCATCATCCCTTACTCTTTGGGGAAAATACTGACGCGGATTCAAGACATCAAAAAGGGAGGGTCAGATACCCATAGCAGCCACATAAAACATGCAACAACAATTAGAGGACGTCTAACTTGTTTTTGCAGGGTATGTTGTGATATGATATGGCCAAAGACATGATGAAATATATTTGATGAATGAGAAGATCATGTTTGTAATAGTTTATATCGACTTGCATGTCGATGCATATGGCAACCGGCAGGAGCCATAGGGTTGTCTTTAATTATTGTATGACCTGCGTGTCAATCATTAAGCGCTATGTAATGCTTTACTTTATCGCTAAGCGATAGCAATAGTAGTAGAAGCATGGTTGGCGTGACAACCCCGATGGTGGCACAATGATGGAGATCATGATGATGGAGATCAAGGTGTCATGCCGGTGACGATGGAGATCATGCCGGTGCTTTAGAGATGGAGATCAAAAGCACAAGTTGGTGGCCATATCATGTCACTTATGATTTGCATGTGATGTTAATCCTTTCATGCATCTTATTTTGCTTAGGACGACGGTAGCATTATAAGGTGATCCCACACAAAAATTTCAAGATAAAATTGTGTTCTCCCCAAGTGTGCACCGTTGCGAAAGTTCGTCGTTTCGAAGCACCACGTGACGATCGGGTGTGGTAGACTCTACGTTCGCATACAACGGGTGCAAGCCAGTTTTGCACATGCGGAACACTTGGGTTAAACTTGACGAGCCTAGCATGTACAGACATGGCCTCGGAACACAAGAGACCGAAAGGTCAAACACGAGTCATATAGTAAATATGATCAACATAGAGATGTTCACCATTGAAACCACCTCATCTCACATGATGATCGGACTTGGGTTGGTGAATTTGGATCGTGTTACACTCGGAAAACCAGAGGGATGTTGATTTGAGTGGGAGTTCTTAGGTAATATGATTAATTGAACTCATTTATCATGAACAATAGTCTAAGTTATCTTTGCAAATTTATGTTGTAGATCAATGGCTTGCGCAGTAGCTCCCCTGAATTTCAATGCGTTCCTAGAGAAAGCTAAGCTGAAAGATGATGGAAGCAACTTTGTAGACTGGTCCCGTAATCTGAGGATTATCCTCACGGCTGCCCAAAAGTCTTATGTCCTTGATGCACCGCTTGGTGCGCCACCCCCTCCAGCAACTTTGGACGTTGTGAACGCCTGGCAGTCACGTGTTGATGACTACTCAATAGTTCAGTGCGCCATGCTGTATGGCTTAGAACCGGGACTTCAAAGGCGTTTTGAACATCATGGAGCATATGAGATGTTCCAGGAGTTGAAGTTTATCTTTGAGAAGAATGCCTGGATCGAGAGGTATGAGACCTCTGATAAATTCTATGCCTGCAAGATGGAGGAGAATGGGTCTGTCAGTGAGCACATACTCAGAATGTCTGGGTACTACAACCGTTTGGCTGAGTTGGGAGTTGAGCTCCTGCCAGAGGCTGTACTGACAGAGTTCTTCAATCGCTACCACCTAGCTACAAGAGATTGGTGTTCAACTATAACATGCAAGGGATGAACAAGTCAGTCTCAGAGCTGTTCGCGATGCTGAAAGTCGCTGAGTCAGACATCCAGAAGGAGCATCAAGTGTTGATGTGAATAAAACCACTAGTTTCAAGAAAGGCAAGGGAAAGAAGGGAAACTTCAAGAAAGGTGGCAAAGCAGTTGCTCCTCCCATAAAGATGTTGGGAAACGTTGCATGGAAAACAAAAAAAATTCTACGCACACGCAAGATCTATCCATGGAGATGCATAGCAACGAGGGGGAGAGTGTGTCTACGTACCCTCGTAGACCGTAAGCGGAAGCATTTATCAACGCGGTTGATGTAGTAGTACACCTTCACGATCCATCCCGATCAAGTACCGAACGTACGGTACCTCCACGTTCAGCACACGTTCAGCTCGATGACGTCCTCGCCTTCTTGATCCAGCAAGAGAGGCGAAGTAGTAGATGAGTTCCGGCAGCACGACGGCATGGTGACAGTGGTGGTGAAGAACAATCTCCGCAGGGCTTCGCCAAGCACAACGGAAACTATGACGGAGGATAAACTAGAGGGGACGGGGTTGCCGGCACACGGCTTGGTGAATCTTGATGTGTCTTAGGTGCTAGCCCTGCCCCTCTATTTATATGTTGAGCCCTGGGGTCGAAACTTGGAGTAAAAGCCTCCTCAAAGTCGGTTTTGCCCGAAAGGCAAGAGTCCTTCTCGGACTCGAGGGCCAGACGCCAGGGTTCCTGGTGTCTGGGCCTAGACGCCAAGGTCCCTGGTGTCTGGCATCTGGTCTCCACAAAAATTCCTTTTGCACTTTCCAAAAACCTCGTGGGCTTTACCCCTTGGCCCAAATAAAGTGTTCTCGCACCAGAACATTTCGGGAAACATCCGAAACCCCTTCCGGAGAATTCTGGAACCCTTCCGGAGACCAAACACAATTATCCCATATATCAATCTTTACCTCCGGACCATTTCGGATCTCCTCGTCATGTCTGTGATCTCATCCGGGACTCCGAACAACATTCGGTCACCAACATACATAACTCACATAATACTATATCATCAACGAACGTTAAGCGTGCGGACCCTACGGGTTCGAGAACTATGTAGACATGACCGAGACATCTCTACGGTCAATAACCAATAGCGGAACCTGGATGCCCATATTGGCTCCTAAATATTCTACGAAGATCTTTATCGGTCGAACCTTATGACAACATACGCAATTCCCTTTGTCCATCGGTATGTTACTTTCCCGAGATTCGATCGTCGGTATCTTCATACCTAGTTCAATATCGTTACCGGCAAGTCTCTTTACTCATTCCGTAATACATCATCTTGCAACTAACACCTTAGTTACTTTGCTTGCAAGGCTTCTTATGATGTGTATTACCGAGAGGGC